>CM066034.1:254737849-256183683 GCA_033557465.1 Ichthyophis bannanicus
CGTATTGAATGCCCGAGGCCAAAAAGAGAGAGGTGATTGACCAAGTAAAAGAAATGGTTGCCATGGGTATAGTGGAGGAGTCAAAAAGCCCTTGGTCCAGCCCGATCGTATTGGTACCAAAGCCGGACGGAACCCTCCGCTTTTGTATAGATTTCCGACAGGTCAACAGTATTTCTCAATTCGATGCATACCCAATGCCCCGAATTGATGACCTGTTGGACCATCTGGGCCAAGCTAGGTATTTGACCACGTTAGATCTCACGAAGGGGTATTGGCAAATACCTTTGACTCGGGATTCCAAACCCAAAACGGCCTTCAGTACGCCGATAGGCCTATTTCTATTTCGGCGGATGCCGTTTGGGCTGAACGGGGCGGCCGCAACGTGCCAACGGCTTGTCGATCAGGTGTTAAGGCCCCACCACGAGTATGCACTAGCATACATGGACGATGTCATCGTCCATAGCACCACATGGGCTCAGCATCTATCCAGGGTGGAGGCGGAACTTCGAGCCATGCGTAGAGCAGGCTTAACATTAAATCCAGGGAAATGTTTGTTTGCTAGCGAAGAAGCAAAATATCTAGGCCACATGGTCAGAAAAGGACTGGTAAAGCCCCTAGCCAGTAAGATAGATAGTGTTAGGAATTTTCCCCGACCATTAAATAAAAAGCAGATGCGCAGTTTCTTAGGGCTCATAGGGTATTACCGTAGGTTCATACCCCGATTTGCTGAGGAGAGCGCACTCTTCACCGAGATGCTCAAAAAGAATGCGCCTAATAATGTGAAGTGGACCCCAGAGGCGGGGGAAGCATTCACATCCCTAAAAGAGAAGCTGTGTAGGGCCCCTGTTCTGCGAGGGATTGATTTTAGTTTGCCTTTTATTGTGCAAACTGATGCTTCCGAGAACAGGTTGGGGGCAGTGATGTCCCAGGAATTTGAGGGGTTAGAGCATCCGGTCACATACCTCAGCAGGAAGCTATCAAAGGCAGAAAATAATTACTCTACAGTAGAAAAGGAGTGTTTAGCAATTAAGTGGGCTGTAGAAGCGTTAAGATTTTACCTCACGGGGCGCAAGTTCCTTTTGGTCACTAACCACGCCCCTTTAAAGTGGCTAAACCAAATGAAAAATAATAATGCCCGATTGACTAGGTGGCATTGGGCATTACAGTCTTTAAATTTTGTAGTGCAACATAGGGCAGGAAAATTGCATGGCAATGCCGATGCGCTCTCAAGAATTACTAGCTGTCCGCTTGAAAATTCGACAGCCCGTAATATTTTAAGAGGGGGGGGGGATCTGTAATGTAGTGGATCTTCCAGAAGCTATGGATCAGGGTGAAGCTGAAGAAAGTCTGTTTGAAACTGACAGCATAGAAAAGCACAAGGCCCAGGGTTGCCATGAGCAACGTAAACAAGGAGTGTCACGAGGGGAGAGAACACGCCCAAACTGCAAACAAGCCCCGAGCTCAGGGTGTAATGAGAGGCAGCTGGATGGGGGCGGGGTGCAGTTAAGCCCTAGGACACACACACATAACAATTACTCACCTGAAGATAGGGAGAGAAGCACAGGAAGGAGAATCAGGAGTCTCAGCAGGAGAGTTGATGAGAGACCCAGCTGCAGGACTGTAGGAAGCCTTGGTCGTAGGACTGGTTGGGAAACCAGTTGGAGAAAGGGACCAGAGGAAAGTGTCCAAGTTGAAAGCTGCAGGTCCAGAGAAGCAGAGACGTCCTGGCCCGAGGACATTTATATGTCAGAGAGAAAGCAAAGGGTAAAAGGCAGGAGAAGGCAGCAGTGCTGTGAAAGCCTTATTGACCCAGCTGTGCTGAGAGGTTCCTGTGTGAGAAAGCCAGAAGGTAGGCTGTATAAACCTGATAGAAGAGAAACTGAATGTAAAAGTTTTCCCTGTGACTGCCAGAGTTTGTGGGGCTCTTCTATAGCAAACTCCAGTATATATGGTAATCTTCCACCCTGCTCTTTAGCAAAGGGGGAAGGGAAGTCTCGAGGCAGTGATGAGAGACTGCACTTCGGAGGGACGTATAATAATCCACAAGAATACTTAGCTGGGGGTGAGTGTGAAGAAATGCAAACAGAATTTCTTATGGAACAAACCCCAGAAAAACAAATGGATTGTACGCTGTCTGTAGCAGACCATGTCACGTTTCTATGCTAGAATAGCTGTTAAAGAGTTTTGGTAAAACAGCACTAAAAGCAAGAGAGTTTGCCTTGGTTAAAAGGGACTGCTGCAGTTACGTTTTTGTTCTAATTGTTTATAAGAGCTGAAGATATAGAAGCTGTTTCTGTTCCTGTTTCGTTTCATTTTTGTACCAGAAGTATGGTCATTTTTGTTCTTGTTTTTCTTGCAAATGAATCCACCCGGAAGGGGAAATAAAATCCTGTCTTTTGCCTAACTCCACTCGACTACAACTCATTCCTTGCTTAGTAAAGAGGGACTACAACCCCCAGAAGGCAGTGCAGGGCCAACTGCACTCCCTACTTGCTAGGTTTGGACACGGCCAGGCTGACCTACCCCCATGCTTTTGCCTCTGGGGAGGGTTACTGGTGACAATACATATATATATATATATACATATATATACACACACATACTTCTGAAGTGTTTTTTCTTCAGAAACATTTTCTTTTTGGTGCTAGGTGCCATTTTGGGCATTAGGCCCCATTTTCCTGAAAAATGGAAAAACCAGCTAGTGGTTTTAAAAAATGTTCTAAGTGTGGTGGTACCATTTCTGTCACCGACACCTATGACTGGTGTCTCAAATGTTTAGGCCCTGACCATTCTCCATTGGAGTGTTCCTCTTGTATGGGGATGACTAAAAGAGGAAGACAGAACCGGGCTGCAAAGCTCGGTTCCCTCTTTTCTTCAGATGCGAAGTCCATTGCATCGACATCTTCCAGAGCCTCGTCTTCTTCCCATGGATCTCAGGTAACTAAACTTAAGAGCCGGTCCTCAAAGGGTAGATCTCCATCTAAGCATTGAGAAGCCATTGGCATTGCCCTTGAGGAAACTACAACGGCAAAACAGCCCCGGCGGGAGGCTTCGGCCTCCAAATCACTAACGGGGCTCCAGGATGTTCTCAAGGCCTCGACCTCGGCAGAACCACTGGTGCCATGCTCAGGGGTCCCAGACACTTCTACCGGTACCGACACCAAGGCATCAGGAGTGTCAATAGACCAGAGATTCCATGATATCGAACGCAGTCTTGCAGCTCTCCTTACAGCTGCAGTACCGTTGACACCGGTACTGACACCGATACCGCTACCGATATCGGTACCAGCACCGACAGTACCGTCCCCGGTGGGAGTTCTGACCATGCCGACTTTTTTGGGCATCAACAGATTGGTACCAGACCAACTCGGTGCCGACTTCGATCGATACCGATACCATGCTTTGCATGAACATCGGGATCAGAGATACTTCAAATCTTCCGATTCAGAATACTCGGATAACTCTGCCGGTACCAGAGTACTTCTTCTGGAAGACTCTTCTCCTCCTCAATGCAGAATGTCTCTTCCGGAGGACATGTCGTTTCAGGATTTTATTCGTGATGTGGCCCGAGGCCTATCAATCACGGTAGCTCCTGAAAAAGAACCTAGAGCAAAGGAATTGGAAATACTCCAATATTCTAAAGCTCACAAAGAGGCAGCTACTCTGCCCATTCATGAAATTCTTCATGATTTGATGCTCAGAATGTGGGAAACACCTTTAACCACATCTCCTCATTCTAGGAGACTTGATACCATGTATCGAGTTCCACCATGACCTGGTTTCCAAAAGACTCAGCTGCCACACCATTCAATGGTAGTGGAATCAGCCATGCGTAGGATGAAAAGTGCAAAAAGACATGCATCCAATCCTCCAGGTCGTGAAGTGCAGGACTCTTGATGCCTTTGGGCGTCGAGCATTTCAGGCTCCCATGTTTTCAACTAGGATCAGCTCATATATTTTATATATGGGAATGTTCCTCAAAGAAGTCACAGGAGACTTGGAGCTTGAGAGCCCCCCTCTCCCTGATGACAACCGACAAAACTTCCTTACTCTTGTCAAGCATGCTCAAGACGTTTCCAAGTTTGTAAATCGTGCAGCCTTTGACTGCTTTGAATGCATCAGCAGAACCTCTGCTATTGCCATTAGTGCACGTCGGATTGCCTGGCTTCAAGCATCAGACTTGGAGATTTGGGTACAGGACAAATTAGGGAACATCCCTTGCACAGGAGAAAACCTCTTTGGCAAGAATTGGCAGGAAAAGGCTAATGAGATAGATGCTGACAATATCACTTTAGACAGATTGTCAAAATCTACAGCCAATCTAGCCAAAAAGAAACCCTATAAAAAACCCTTTTTCAAAAAAAGAGGAAGTTTTATCCTTCCTATACCCAGCAAGGGCAAGCTCATGGTCACGTTGCCCAAAAGGGACAACATCAACAATCCAGACAACAAAAGAAGCCAAAAGGCCCAAAAGCTCCACCAGTTCCACAGGCTCAGCCCCCTCAAGGGCTTTGACTCCTTCCTAGAGAGCTTAGTTTTCCTGCCTCTGAAGGGTCCAGAACCCCTAAACATTCCAGGCAGGTTGTGTCATTTTGTCAACAGATGGCACCAAATAACAGCAGAAAATTGTACTCTGTCCATTGTAGGGGAGGGGTACAAGCTTCATTTTCACAGCATGCCCCCTCCTACAGTCGTAAGACAGTTCAATTCCCAAACCTCTCCAGACAATCTACTGGATCAAGAGGTCTTAACACTCCTTGCTCAGGAAGCAATAGAGCAAGTGCCCATTCCACAACAGTGTACAGGGTTCTACTCCCCCTATTTTCTTATTCCAAAGAAAACAGGAGGACACAGACCCATTCTAGACCTCAGAGAATTGAACACATATCTGTTCCAAGAAAAGTTCAAAATGATTTCTCTGAGAACTCTTCTGCCATACCTTCAAAGTCAGGATTGGCTTTGCTCTCTAGATCTAAAGGATGCATATACTCATATTCTGATCCATCCAGATCACAGGAAATTCTTATGATTCCTTTTCAAGGGAAAACACTTCCAATACAGGATTCTTCCTTTTGGTCTGGCTTCGGCACCAAGAGTATTCACGAAATGCATGGCAGTAGTAGCTGCATTCCTGCGAACCCTAGGGAACCCTTCCCTTACTTGGATGACTGGCTCATTCAAGCCCCTACGATTCCAGAAGCCAGCTCTGCACTGTCTCGCACAATACGAATCCTCCAAAACGTGGGATTAATCATAAACTTCCCCAAAATCCCAACTTATTCCTTCTCAGACCCTAGAGTTCATAGGAGCTTGTTTAGATACCAGACAGTCAAGGGCTTTCCTCCCACAGTCCTGCTGTCTTCGAATAGTGCAACTAGCTTCTCAAGCAGTGGGAAAGTCCTCCCTAACTGCTCGAGAGCTGCTGCAATTACTGGGACATATGGCATCCACAGTTCATGTAGTTCCCTATGCTCGCGTCCACATGCGAGAAGCCCAGCGGACCCTATCCACACAGTGGACACAGGCCACAGGACGTCTGTAGGACAAAATATCAAACTCACAACTGATCTTGTCCCTACAATGGTGGGAATCACTGGAGAATCTTTTAGTGGGGTCTCCTTTCCAACAACCCCTATTCCAGGCCACCCTAACAACAGATGCATCACAGGTGGGATGGGGAGCACACCTGCACCATCTCTCTACCCAGGGTACCTGGACTCCACAGGAGGCTTGTCTTCACATAAACCTCCTAGAACTCAGAGCAATCTATCTAGCTCTTTGAGTATTCCATGCCCAGCTCAGCTACAAGACAGTCCTAGTCCAAACGGACAATCAAGTAGCCATGTTCTACGTGAACAAGCAGGGCGGAACGGGCTCTCTGTCGTTATGCAACGAAGCTTCACGACTATGGGCCCTCGCCAGAGAGTATCAAATTCACCTTCTCGTGGTATATCTTCCAGGCATTCAAAACCTTTGGGCAGACAAACTCAGCCGAGTACTGCTGCTTCACGAATGGTCTCTACACCTAGACCAGGTGACAAGGATATTTCAGATCTGGGGAACCCCAGACATAGACCTTTTTTGCAAGTCCACTGAATGCCAAACTTCCCCGGTTCTGTTCCAGAATTCCGGCTCACAATTGCCAGGCAAGGGATGCCTTCCTCCTTCACTGGGGTCAGGACTTCCTCTATGCCTTCCCACCCATTCCCCTCATTCCCCAAACACTTTTCAAGCTTCAGAGAGACAGAGGTCGTATGATCCTCATAGCGCCACGGTGGCCACGACAAACGTGGTATCCCCTACTTCTACATCTCTCTCAAGCTGCACCTCTAGAATTAGGGTGTGCTCCAGACCTTCCCTCCCAAGAGAACGGGATGCTATGGCACCCGAATCCCCAATCCCCGCATCTCAGGGCCTGGCTGTTGAAAGCCTAGACCTGAAGGATCTTAACCTTTCCCAACAGGTAAAGGATATCCTTCAGGCTTCGAGAAAACGTTCCACAAGACGTTCTTATGCCTTTAAGTAGAAACATTTTACCTTTGGAATCGGTACTAGAGTACCTATTTCATTTATCAAATTCTGGTTTAAAGACCAATTCAGTAAGAGTCCATCTTAGTGCAATTGCAGCTTCCTATAAGCCTCTAAATGGACAGCCCATTTCCTCTCATTCACTCATAGCAAGATTTATGAGAGGTCTTCTCTTAACAAAGCCTCCCATTAGGCCACCACCGGTGGCATGGGATTTAAATCTAGTTCATGGACAGCTCATGAAACCGCCCTTTGAACCTTTAGCCACAACAACCCTAAAGTTTTTATCCTGGAAAGTCATCTTCCTAATTACAAACACCTCCGCACGTCGCATTAGTGAATTGCAAGCTTTAGTGGCTGATCCCCCTTATAGAAGGTTTCACCATGATGAGGTTGTTCTCAGAACTCATCCACATTTTATGTCAAAGGTGGTTTCGCCTTTTCATCTAAATCAATCAATTTACCTTCCTGTGTTCTTTCCAAGGCCTCATGCCTCTAATGTAGACAGGAACCTTCATACTTTGGACTGTAAAAGAGCCTTGGACTTTTACTTACAACGAACACAACAACATAGAAAGTCTTCTCAACTTTTTGTTGCTTTTGATCCTAGTCATTTGGGACTTCCAGTCTCCAAAAGAACTCTATCTAAATGGATTGCACAATGCATATCTTTTTACTTATCAGAGTAAGGGTCTTCCTCTTCAAGGCCATGACACAGCACATAATGTGAGAGCCATGGCAGCCTCTATGGCTAACCTACACGCTGTGTCTATCGATGACATCTGTCGAGCAGCCACCTGGACTTCGGTGCACACCTTCACAGCCCACTACTGCCTAGATAAAGCCTTCCGTCGGGATGCCTTCCTTGGCCAGGCTGTTCTTCAACATCTCTTTCAGACTTAATTCAGCTCCTACCCACCAACCCTGGTAGGATGCCAGAGATCCATGGGAGGAAGCATGGCCCACCTCACTATAGGTGGCAGCTTCCTGGGGCCATCTCCTCAGAATCTTCAGCTAGGGAGTCCCCATATATGAAGACTACATTCCTGCTTGTTCCTGGAGATAGCGTAGTTACTCACCTGTAACAGGTGATCTCCGGGAACAGCAGGAATTTAGTCTTCACAATCCACACACCTCCCCTAGGAGTTGTCTCTCTATCTCTCTGTCTCTTTCCATCTATCCTTTCACTCAGCTACAAACTTAACTGAAGAGGGACAGTAGGAAAGGAGGGAAGGCAGCGCACATGTGCTGAGGGATGCTCCCAAAAGCGTTCCTATTGGACGCTGGGGAGTGTTCCCACGCAGGCTCCGTCGGTACCGACGATACCCATACGTGAAGACTAAATTCCTGCTGTTCCTGAAGATCACCTGTTACAGCTGAGTAACCACACTTTATCTGCCACCATTTAGTTCTTGTTGGCACAATGTAGAACCCTGTTCATCTCAGAGGGACCATCACAAATAAGTAGATATTTCCTTAATAAATGAAAGCTTTATATTTCTCACGTATTTATCTTGCTTCCCAGAGCCAGTCCAACCATTATGCACGTGTAAGGAAGTCTCTAGGCCAGCAGATTCTGAGGGGCACCAACAGTCAAAGCTAAACAAATTCAAAGAACCATCCACACGTTCTTTTCATAGCAGAAAGAGTGGGCCCACAGATACACGCAAGCAAAGTTTAATATTAAAAAGCATGATGTCTAATTATACAGTTTTACAAAATTGTTGTGGGAGGGGTGGTATTTTGACGATCATGATTGTTAAGTTAATCAAAATGTTATAACGAGTTCATAAGACTGAAGGTAATACTGTGAGATTATTGCATAGGGGGCATGGATGCCATTTTCAACTCAGGACCATTAAGAACAGGAGTTGTAGGGGTTTGCTCTTAGTCCCGCTAGAAATTAGAGATTCCTTTAAGGCTTAGGAATATCATCAAGGGGTGGAGAAGCTTGCGGGGGAGGAGGAGCTTGGGAGATACTTAATGCCAGGGGAGGTTTGGGTGGGGGGGGGGGGGTTAGATGACTTGGGGGTTATTAAGTGGAATGGCTTGACTTGAGAGGTGACTGGGGATCAGATACCTGGGGGGGGGGGGCTCAAACTGAACATGTATACCTATCCCTTCAATAAGGCACATTTTCATGCCTGAGGGCAGGTGTAAATGTGCACATCTAGATTTTTCTCTTATCAATGCGGACTCCCCTGGTAAGATGGGAAATCAATGTCAATATTGAAGGCCTGCCCTCACTACACATCCTGTAAAAATAAACATGGCGTACATCACATAATATAAACTGCCAATCTACGTGTGTAAATGCTGCTATTTACCATCCACCTACCACTCCACTCCCCCCACATGGCATACCTTCCACCAAATATCCATGTAGCACCTAGAGACTATCATTTCTATCCTCAAACCACCACCTCCCACTTAGATCCATGTCCAGTGAGTTGGATGAAAATAGTACATGCCGAACTTATTCCCCACATTACTCAGAATCGCCCAGCTCTCTCTCACACAAGGCTGTATTCCTACTAGTCTCAAGCATGCATCTATACACCCACTAATCAAAAATACCAAGTTGGATCCAGGCTCCCCAAACTTCATACAGCCCCATTTTCAGCCTGACCTTCCTAGCAAAGACAATTGAAAAGGTTGTACAGCTGCAGCTCCAAGATCACATCAATGTACAGTACATGCCACCCTGGATCCACAACACCATGGCTTTAGACCTAATCATGGTGCTGAAACCCTCCTAACGGCTCTCATGGATAGGCTAATATAGAGCATCCAGAAACCTCATTGAGGATGTCTTCTTATGTTTTTTACACATTACATCTGCCTTCCCCACGACACCCTATTTCTCCATTTATAGGCCATAGATCTATGTAGCACAACACTGAAATGGTTCACTTCCTACCTAACTGAGCACCAAGAGCATGTTAAACAACAGGAATTGCATCTGCTCCATTCAAGCTCCAACAAGGTGTTCCTCAAGGCTCTGCACGTTCTCTCCTGTTTAACATCTACTTACAGTCCATCTGTTCGATCATACAGGCACATAATGTGTTATATCACATCTACGTGGACAATGTAAAGCTATATGTACCCTTCTCCATCCTACAGCCTATATACACATCTCTAATAACTTTCTTCACAGCTCTCACTTAATGGCTTGCAGAACATAACCTAGCCATGAATTATGTTTATTATAATACTTGATATACCGCACCTCATCAGTCCAGGATCCTCTTCAACAAAATTGACACAAGCTTCATTTTAACAACATACATAATGGTATCGTGAGCACAGCTAGAAGTGAAACCTAGGAATAACCCTGGACCAGTGCCTGACTCTTCAAACATATCAGTAATACCATCAAGCTCACATACCATAAAGTAAAAACAGCATGGGGCCTATGACCCCTGCTAAATATTCATGACTTCTGCACAGTCTTCCAGGTCTTCCCACAGTTCAACTATTATAACATTCTCCATCAGGGTTTACCAGGCTATTTATTTATCAGGTTTTATACCACTTTATCATTTTTTAGTCAGAGCTTAACTTAACTTTGTAATGTACATTATACAGGGACATTGATAACTTGGCTCCTTCTGAGGCAATGGAGGGCTAAGTGACTTGTCCAAGACCACATGGAATGCTAGTGGGAATTGAACCCTGGTCATTTGGTTCCCAAGCTAGTGCTCTAACCACTAGGCTACTCCTCCATTCTATGCAATTCATCCTTCATAGCTAGTCCAGAATACTGCAGCCCAGATACTGTATGGGGCACCCAGATTTGAGCACATATGTACTGCCAGTTCTCAGGGGCTTACTCTGGCTTCCCATTGCAACTCATGCAAAATACAAGACCATACGTACCACTTTCGAAGTATACCACAACTTTTCATCAATTTACTTACAATCTTTGATATGCAAGACACCAAACAGACCGAGAAGATCCAATATGCAATTTACCCTCATCATTTCCTCTTCATGAAGGATGAGCAGTCAGTCTGCATCAAGTAGAGCCTTATCACTCTATTCTCCAAGCTTATGGAATGCACTTCCTCACAACATTCAGGCTACACATGACCTCAACGAGTTCCGCAAGAAGCTGAAAACATTGAGATGTATATCGATCCTCATCTCACAGATACCGAACTTCTATAGAGGATACGGGTCACTCCCTCCTGTACTTCCACCCTGTCTGCCATACATTTTCCCATGGATCTCACTTTTCCTGAGCCCCCCTCCCCTTGATAAGTAGAGCAGGGGATGGGAGAATAGGTGGTGTAGTGAAAAACAAAGTTTGTTAACTGATGGTATATCTTCTCCTTTGAACTGCTGTTTGCATGGTTTCTCTAAGCTTAGGCGGTATAAGCAACACGTCCCTATGGGCCCGGCAGTACGTACAGGGCCGTGACCTGAATCGGCCCTGTACGTGCTGCCGGGCTGGCCCGCCCCCACTGCACCCAGACCCCGCCCCTTCCCGCCCTCCCGTCAGCTCTCCCCATCCTAAAGCATGGGACGTGCATGGAGGGCAGGAGGGGGAATAGGGTCCAGATGGCTTGCGGAGCTGCATGTGCAGCCCCGCAACTTGCATTTCAGAATGGCCTCCTATGTTTCCTTTAATCTGTTGACTTGTAAACTGCTTTGACACTAAGATGAGGCAGTATATAAAACCAGCTAAATAAATAAATATTTACATGTAGAGATGCTTCTGAAATAACCAAGTGACCTTATTCAATTTCCTCAGCATATGCAAAATGTTTCTGCCGTGCTCCTTAACATGGGGTTGAGGTAAATCAAGCCCAGAATACAAAATCTTTTGTTTCTTAGGAGGAAATACATGTCAAAATGAGGTGTGTTTTTATTACACTAGATTAGATAGAATCTCCAGTTTTATTGCAGATCTAAATGACGTGTAAAGCCTCATAAAAAACAGTATATTTGATGATCAAAACCTAATATACAGTATAAATATGGAGTACAGGGATTTTTTTCATCTTAAATTATTTGCTTTGAAGGGTTTTAATAAAGTCTTTCCTGGAGTGGAATATGCTTTATATTTCCTAGTTCTCCAAGGTACAAGAGTTAAATGATGTGCCTTAATTTCAGTTCAGCACAATGTCTTCATGACTTTTCAGTGACTAGTGCCCAGAGAGAGTCCCATGGCTTTTCTAAAACTAGATATGTCAATGCCATCAATTAACAAATTTTATGCCAAACCCGGTCTGCATCAGAAGGGATGGGTGGGGGGGGGGGGGAGGGAGGCAGTCAGTGATAGCAGGCAGGAACCCCGATGCAGATCAGAGCCTTTGGTAAGCACTGCATCGAGGTTCACTTGCCATTGCTGCCGCCGATGGCCCCAAAGAGGAACAGCAATAGTGGCAATGGGCACCTCCAAAAGGCCAGTGCTCTAGGCAAACTAGGTGGCCGCCTAATGGGAGTGCTGGCCCTGTACTCTTTGCTTCTTATATATATATTGAAGAAACCTAGATAAACAGGGTAAAAATGGTTCAACTGCTTTTCCTCTTGAAAAAAAAAAAATAATATTCTCCCCTCCAAATATTCCACAGAATGACTGACAGGCAGGTAGCACAAGCTAACACAGACCTGCTTAAATTCTGAAAAACACCTTCCTTTCCCTGTACCCCTGACCCATGGTGTGTTAAAACTCTATATAAAGATAAGTGTGAACCACAGTTCAGCACAAAAACTATTTCTATAAGTCCCTGAGGCAGGGGGATGTCAAGCTCCAGTCACCAAAGGCCATAAATCAATCTGCCTTCCAAGACACGCAGAGTGAATATTTATGAGATGTATTTCCATTCAGTGCCCCCAGTTCACAGCTAATTTACATATTGTACTTAATTTGTGAACCAGACCACTGCGCGGCCCAGGATTAAAGTTTGCCAACCTCTCGTTAAAGCTTTCAAAACTGATACAGACTCGCTACCCTTGTTCTAGATAACCTTTTAAACTGTTATATTTGAATGTGTTTTTATTAGAAAAAGCTGGATAAAAGATGACTATTATAGTGAAAACTTTCTGGAGCAAGAGGAAAATCTAAGCAGACTTTCAAAGCTCATAAAATCTTGCTGATCAGTTCATTGCACTTGTGAATCAGTCTATGGCCTGCCAAGAAAAGTGGATTGGGAGCCAGAGAGAATCTTCCTCACCTACGGAATCAGAGAAGTAGATGTCAGAGGATGGGTTTGATGGGTTTTACGCTAGGTCATCCACAATAAGTCACTCATTTGTTTTCATATTCTTTAGTGTATATATTTCTTACAATTTATTATCCCTTTTGAAAGGTATCATCCAAAAAATGTTTGAACATATTCAATAGCACTAAACATGGACGGAGATATACTGGCCCTTGGTACATAGACGCTTACCATGATAAATAATCTAGATATAAAAACCTCTATACCAAGCCTGTGCCACAGAACATACATAAAATGCAACACAAAAACCCAGGGAGGGGGCCACTGGTGAGCAGCAATGAGGAAGGACCACATGAAAGGAGAGTTCCTCTGGGGAAGTTAATATAATACTCCTCTGGAATTCTGCACACAGTAATTCTGAATAGTGCACTTTTTTGTGCTATTTTTCTTCTGTATGGTATTTTAAAGTATCATCCAAAAACAATATGCTTTGTTATTCTGACAAACCAATCATGCAGAATTTTGTTTAATTCAAACCTTTTGACACAGAATTTTTAATTTTGCATGCAGAATTGCAACAGGTGTAATATCATTCTTTCACCCCTATAAAACAATGGAAATTTTAAGAGAATTCTTTATGCGAGCATGGTTACCACTAAGGGAAAGAAGAATGAACCAGCTACCCTGGTCAAAAACAAAGCTGCTGTCCCCACAGAAAAGGCACCTGCAAAGACGAGGAGGTATTCCTTAGCTGTTCGTAATGAAAGATCCGATGACATACATGAGGCCAATGAGCAGATAAAACTGAAGAAAGCGACCATGAAACAAGAACGCCCGTGTTGGAGGACTAGGCCGCCGGTATTTCAGGCAAGGCAACACAGCTGTAAAAGAAGGAAGGACACTCTTGGTATTAGAATGGCAGATATAGGATCTTAACAACCTACTGTTTTGGAAGATATTTTGTCTGTTTTGGGACGAGAGGGAGGCTTATCAATAGAGGTTCCCAAATCTGCATTTCCTTGGGAACCTTCTGAGGGTTACCCTTAAGGATCTCTGTGGTGCTATAAAAAGTATAGATACTAAATTAAGTTCCACTGTGACTTCCCTATGTCAATTTACGCAAAGGTCTGTGGATAAAGAGTAGTTACTCACCTGTAACAGGTGTTCTCCAGGAGCAGCAGGAATCAGTCCTCACATATGGGTGTCATCGGTGCCGATGAAGCCCCAGCGGAGCATTTCCCCAGCTTTCTATGAAAGCCTTTGGGAATGCAGGCACGCATGCGCGGTTCCCTTCCCGCCTAAAGGTGCCATCTTACCTCAGTCAAATGACATAGCTAAGAACAGCACACAAAAAATGAAAAAAGAAACTATGTACAACTCCAACTCCAAGGGGAGGAGGGAGGGTTGTGAGGACTGATTCCTGCTGCTCCTGGAGAACACCGGTTACAGGTGAGTAACTACTCTTTCTCCAGGACCAAGCAGGAAGTCAGTCCTCACATATGGGTGACTCCCTAGCTCTGGGCTGCCGAGGAACCCAGGCTGAACAAGAGTGCTCCCTCTAGTCTCAGCAGCAAAGAAAGGCTTTTCAAGGACACAACCTCCACTGGTAGCCCAACAGAGGGCAGGAGGGCAGGAGTTGCCTAAACCTCAAAGAGATTCCGGAGTACTGCTTGGCCAAAAGCACTGTCCCTATGGGACTCCCTCTCCAGACAGTAATGGGCCGCAAAAGTCTGGCTTGAAGACCAAGTTGCAGCCCTGCAGATGTCTACCAAGGGCACAGAGCGGAGATGAGCCATTGAGGCAGCCATTGCCCTGACACGATGGGCCGTGACCCTACCCTGCAAAGGAAGGTCAGCTGCCTTGTAAGCCCAGGTGATACAGTCAGCCACCCAGATGGACAAGGTACGCTTGGACACAGCCAACCCCAACTTATTGGGGTCAAAGGATACGAAGAGCTGAGTAGCCCTTCTATGCCCCTGCGTACGGTCAAGGTAGAAGAATAAGGCCCTCCTACAGTCCAGGGTGTGCAGGACTGCTTCAGCCTGGCTTGCATGAGGCCTAGGGAAGAATGTTGGAAGAACCACCTCCTGATTGAGGTGGAAAGAGGAGACAACCTTTGGGAGGAGCTTTGGATGAGTCCTAAGGACTACCCTGTTCCTATAAATCCTGGTGTAAGGCCTATCACAGACCAGGGCCTGAAGCTCACTCACTCGCCTAGCCGAGGTAAGGGCTATCAGGAAGAGTGTCTTCCAGGAGAGGAAGTGTAGTGGACAAGTAGCCATTGGCTCAAAAGGAGGGTGAGTCAGTTGCTGCAAGACCACATTCAGCTCCCACTCAGGGGCAGGAGGACAGATTGGAGGCTTGAGCAAAAGCAAGCCCCTGAGAAAGCGGGACACCAAGGGGTGACCTGACAGAGAATGTCCCTCCACCAGTGAGTGATGAGCTGCTAGAGCTGAGAGGTGGACCCGAACAGAATTGGACTTAAGTCCCTGATTTGATAAGTGCAGTAAGTACTGAAGCACTACTGGCACAGTACAGGAGAAAGGGTCCTCTGTACGTAGCTGACACCACACAGAAAACCTTTTCCATTTGAGAGCATAGGTTTTTCTAGTGGACTGTTTCCTAGAGGCTAGGACAACCTCCTCAACTTCCTGAGGTAGGCCCCAGGGAGCCAAGACTATACTTGCAGCCTCCAGGCCATCAAATTGAGAGCTTTGAGATTGGGGTGCAGAAGGGAACCCTGCTCCTGTGAGAGAAGGTTGGGTTGCAACCCCAGAGATAGTGGGGGATCCACCGCCAGTTGAAGCAGAACAGGAAACCAAGGCTGTCTCGGCCACCTGGGAGCCACCAGCAGGACCGAGGCCTTGTCCTGAAGAATTTTGAAGAGAGTTCGGGCCACCAAGGGCGTGGGAGGAAATGCATAGAGGAGGCCCTGAGATCATGGAATCAGAAAAGCATCTGCTGTTATTCTCAGAGGATGCGGTTGCCTGGAGCATAACTTTGGCAGTTGCTTGTTCATTGGGCTGGCAAAGAGGTCCACCAATGGGAGTCCCCATTTTAGGAAGATCTTCTGAACTACTGAAGGATGCAGCTGCCACTCGTGGGGTTGCAGAATCCTACTTAAATCTGTCGGCCAGGTAGTTGTCCTGGCCTGGAAGGTAGACAGCCTTGAGGAGCATGTTGTGCTTGAGGGCAAATGAACAAAGGTCCTGAGCCTCCCGACCAAGGATCCAGGACCCTGTCCCGCCCTGTTTGTTCACATAAAACATGGCTACCTGGTTGTCTGTCTGAACCAGGACAGATTGATGAGCCAGGGTAGGAGAGAAAGCTTTGAGTGCTAATCGAATAGCTCTGAGCTCGAGGAGATTGATCTGCTGTGCAGCTTCCCAAGGAGACCACAGGCCCTGGGTGCACTTGCCTAGACAATGAGCTCCCCAGCCCTGCAGGGAGGCGTCTGTGGTCAGTACCACCGTGTATCCAGGAATCTGAAAAGGCATCCCCTTTAGAAGATTTGGTGGGTGCAGCCACCAGTTGAGGGAGTCCAGAAATTGTCTGGACACACTTATCCTGTCTCTGAGGTTGCCTGTGGCTTGTGACCACTGAGTCCGAAGGCACAACTGTGCAGGCCTCATATGGAGCCTGGCATTGGGGGTCACATGTACTGTCGAAGCCATGTGGCCAAGCAGCCTCAGGCAGAGTCTGGCGGAGACCACTGACCCTCTGAGAAACTGATTTGCTAAGTCCATCAGTCTTTGGGCCCTGTTTGCTGGCAAGAATGCCTTTGCCAGGACAGAGTCCAGCCTTGCCCCTATGAACTCCAAGTTCTGGGAGGGGAGCAAAGTGGACTTTGCAAAGTTTATCACAAATCCCAGGCCTTGAAGAAGAGCAATAGTCCTGAGGGTGGCCTGTCTGGCCTCCTGGCATGTCTGACCTCGGATGAGCCAGTCGTCCAGATAGGGGAAGACAAAGATTCCCTGATTTCTCAGGTAGGTCGCCACCACTGCCAAACATTTGGTAAAGACCCTGGGAGCGGAGGTGAGGCCGAAAGGCAGCACTCTGTACTGATGATGGTTTCCTCCCACAATGAACCTGAGGTACTTTCTGTGGTCTGGATGAATGAGGATGTGAGTGTACGCATCCTTTAGATCTAAGGAGCATAGCTAATCTCCCTGCTGGAGGTAGGGCAGAAGTGTTCCAAGAGTAAGCATCTTGAACTTTTCTTTCTCTAGGAACTTGTTGAGGTTCCTGAGGTCCAGAATGGGTCAAAGGCCACCAGTTCTTTTGGGTACCAGGAAATACCTGGAGTAGAATCCGTGACCTTGCAAGTGGGGAGGCACAGGCTCCACCACCCTGTCCACCAACAGACCTTGAAGCTCTTGAAGGAGAAGGTCTGTGTGCAGGGGAGGTCTTGGAGGCTCCCCTGGAAAGTAAGGAGGAGGCAGTTGGTGAAAATGCAGTGCATAGCCCCTGCGGACTATGTCCAACCCCCAACTGTCCCCGGTGATAAGGGGCCACTGGTGGGCAAAGAGGGCTAGGCAA
This sequence comes from Ichthyophis bannanicus, assembly GCA_033557465.1. Taxonomy (NCBI): domain Eukaryota; kingdom Metazoa; phylum Chordata; class Amphibia; order Gymnophiona; family Ichthyophiidae; genus Ichthyophis; species Ichthyophis bannanicus. The sequence goes on from CM066034.1 coordinate 254,755,090, forward strand.
TCTCCTGTGCAGGGTTGGGAGAGCAGAGATGGAGAGGCTACGCTCAAGGAGTCAAAAACCCCCACCCTGCTGAGTGGGAGCAGGGGCCGGAGGCTTGGGGGGTCCTCTGCCTACGGTGCCCATTACCCTTCCCCTTGGCTTGCTGACCCTGAGGGGCAGCTTGGGCAGCCTTATATTGAGGGTACTGTTTGTAGGCAGTGCCCTTCCTTGGGTAAAAGGGCTTTTAACCCGAGCCCTTCTTTTTATGAGAAGGGGCAGAGGTCTTCCTAGACAGCCTTGTCCGTGTAAGGTGCTCTGTTTCGAGCTGAGCGGCCTTCTCGGTCATGGGCTTGCCAAAAAGGTTTTCACCTCGGCAAGGGACATCGACCAACTTATCCTGGACCCATGGCTTGAGGTCCGATGACTGCAGCCACGCCTGGCGTCGAGCCGCGATGCCGGCTGCCGCAACTCGGGCCGAAGCCTTGAAGCCATCGTAGGCGGCGTGGGACATGAACTTCTAGCAGTCCCGAATCCCCGAGGGCAAGGACTTAAATCTCTGCAAGGGTTCCCCGGAGAGACCAGCAGAGAATCCGGCCAACTCCTTGGCCAGTTCCCGCAAGTACATGCCCATGTACAACTGGTATGACTGGACACGGCAAGCAAGCATCGAGCCCTGGAAGCACTTTCTTCCGACGCCATCAAGGTTTCGGGCCTCCCTGCCAGGGGGCACCGCGGAGTGCAACTTCTGGCTCTTCAGACGATGCATGCCCGATTCCACAACCATAGAATGGTGAGGTAGCTGTGCCTTCTGAAAACCAGGGCTCTTCCGGAGTCGATAAATCGAGTCGACTCGCTTGCTCAGAACCGGTGCCGAGGCCGGTGCCTCCCACATACGGAAGAGGAGCCGTTCCAGCATCGGAGGAACCGGGACAGTAAAGGCCTCCTTCGGAGAAGAGTCATACTGCAGCGCCTCGAGCTCTTCGGCTCTTCCTCGGGGTCTGCCGGAATAGCCAAGGCAGTGGCCATATCCCGGACGAACTCCGAGAACCGAGTATCCTCCGGAGGGGATCTACTCCGGTGCTCAGACTGTGGTGAGTCCGACGGGACGCACCGAGTCTTGAACGTATTGGGAGACTCCTCGTCCTCCGTCTCCCAGGCGGACTCGTCCGAGGAGGAGTCAGGGTCCGACCCCGTGGGGCCCTGGAGCACCCGCTCCGACGCCGGTGGCACCGGTGTCGATGCCCTCGATCCCGAACGGGAGGTCGAGGGAGACCGCGACCGAGGTCGACTTCAAGCCATGATGGACTCGAGTATCGGCTCAGTCTCTGGGGTCAACTTCGAAGTCAATGTCCCGGTGGTCGGGGCAGATGCGCCAGACAGGCTGGCCATCAGTGCCCGCTGCTGCTCCATGAAGGCAGACAGTTTGCTCTCCAAGGCTGTCATCCTGAGACTCAGCTCGGGAGACGCAGCAGCCACCGACTCGGGCCCCGGCGGTGCCGGGCCCGATGTCGGCTCTCTGGGAGGAGAGTCCTCGAGGACTACGGGGCTTACGTGTCCAGCAGACTCCGGCTCCAAGCAAGGAACTTTGGCAGGCTTCTCTTGTTCCACGGGCCCGGAGCGACGTTCGGGGGTCTTAGACCTGGCCCTCGAGGAGCCAGGGACCTCCTCCGACACCCTCACGAGCCGCTTCTTCCTCTTCCATTCCCGGTTGGGGGACCTTCTGTCCAAGGAGCTTCGACGGCGCTTAGGATCGTAATCCCGAGATGTTGAGGCCTCAGATGAGGTTCGGGCCCGGCCGGAGGCTGAGTCCGAGAAAAGCCTTTCTTTCTGCTGCTGACGACTTCGGAGTGCCTTGGAAGACATCTCCCACATGGCCCGCACGACTTATGGTCATGATCAGGACCGAGGCACCGAAGGCAGCAGTCGTGTGTGTCGGTGAGAGACATTAATTTCTTACACCGATCACACTTTTTAAAACCACTGGAAGCCATCGGGGGAAAAAAAGAGTCCCCGCGAGGTCAAAGGACCGGCCTTCCAGGGAAAATGGAAAAAAGGGCATGAACGGCAGCCACGAAGGGCAAAAAACGAAAAAGAAGAATCGGGCTCGATACCGGTGTACCGAACCCGGCGGGAGGGGAACCAGTGTCAAACCGGGAGAAAAAATAGCGATTATCGCCGAAAAAAATCTACTTTTAACCGGGAGGACAGGACTCACGTCCGGTGGGCTTCTCGGAAAAAAAGAGACTGAGGTAAGATGGCACCTTTAGGCGGGAAGGGAACCGTGCATGCGTGCCTGCATTCCCAAAGGCTTTCATAGAAAGCTGGGGATATGCTCCGCTGGGGCTTCATCAGCGTCGATGACACCCATATGTGAGGACTGACTTCCTGCTTGGTCCTGGAGAAACTGCAAGATCTAGATTCTAAAGTTTCATCTTTAGATAGGTCTTGTCTAGATAGGCTAGAGTTGTCTCAACCCAACCGATTTTAGCAACTAATGTGGTATATATTAAAGATTCCCTTGTAATCCATAATAGATTGGAATCTCTTGAGAATGCTGCATGTGCCAAAATCCTCCATTTCCTTAATTTTCCTGTTACGCATTTACTGTCTGCAGAAATTCTATCAACTAAATATTTCACTGAAGTTTTGAAGATTACGGAGTCTATAGAGATTGTGCAGGCTTTCTATTTATCCTCTAGGTCCCATGTGGTGTCTCCAGTAGAAGGGAACCCGGGTGTCCTCAGTCCCTCAGTAAGCCAAAACCTAACCGCATCCTTAGAAGATTCCGCTGACATAATTTCCAAGCGTAATACATAATAGGTAACATTTCCTACTGAGGCGATGAAAGTTAAAATACTCAAATTATATTTTAAATATAAAGAAGTCACTTTCTGTGGCCAGAAACTGAACATATTTTGTGATGTGACACGATGTACTCTGATCCGTAGAAAACAGTTATTTGGAGTTGAAACCTAAAGTTTTGCCACTGGGGGCTACCTTTTATTTGAGGTTCCCCTGCAAGTGTATTCTTACCTTCCAGGAGCATGCTTTTGTTTTTCTCAATGTCTCCCACCTTGAATGTTTTCTGTCAGATAGGCAGAAGTAGGGTAGCTTTGTTGTGGCTATGTATAGTTAGTATATTAACTCTGTAATTGGCTATATTTAGCCTGATTTTCTTTATAATTTCCGGGTAGCTGTCAGATGACTGGTTCCCATGATGTGGGCTCTACTGTCCTTATTTTCTTAAATTTCATGTTTCCATTCGTATCTTTCAGTGATGTTTCCTATTTACTATGTAACCTTTAAAAATCTTTTCAAAATAAAAAAAAATCTCAATGTATGGTACGATCTGTACTTTCCTGAGAGGATGAGAAATATCTTAAATAATCAAATGCAGGACTTCCAGTATGGAATGAGTTGAAAACGAGGGAAGTTTCTAGAGAAGCTTCCCTATTGCAAATGGTCCAATGTTTGTATGTCATACCCACAGCATGGAATACATCCAATGGCATGGAGGTGAGAAAAAGGTATACTCCCATATCACTCCAGGGCTGTACCAAGGGCTGTGCAAGCGGTGCAGCCACATAGGGCACAAGCACAGAAATCATCATTGGGCTTCCAGGAAGCTCAAAAAGAGTGTGTTACTGAACGTGGCTGGGTGGAGAGGGGGCACCAGATTCGTTAGTCACACAGGGTGCACTTTCAGCTTGGTGCATCATTCATACAGTAGAACAGATTATTTTATGATATCTGTGCTGCTGATGCCATGAGTAAGAGATGTAACCATTCATAATATTTTAGTTTCTCATCATGCCATGACTGTGATTATATTAGTGGTAAAAGAGCTGCAGAGGCCTGCATCATATTGGTATTTTAATTCTTGATTGACTGTAGAGGCACAGTTCAATGATAGAATTGACCATGGCTGGCCCGTCCACTAGGTGAGCTAGGCAGTTGCTTAGGGTGGCCGGCCTGGGTCAGCAGTGGCAGCAGCACATATGACCAGCTGGGCCCCCCCCCCCCCCCCAGCTGCCACTGATTCTGTTTGGGGGACAGGCAGGCAGCAGCAGCAGTATTTCCAAAAGCAGCTGCTTTTTGCCGTCGCTTTCTCGCCCGCAGCAGGCCATATCTTTCAGGACACATGGCCCGTCACTTCTGACCCCCCTCCGACAGAAGCGGCAGGCCATGTGTGCTAAAGGATATGGTCTTTTGCAGGCAAGAAAGCAGCAGCACCTGCCTCCCCATCCCAAGACGAAATCAACAGCAGCTAGGTGGCGCGGCAAGGTCGGCCCTGAATGCAACAGACCATCAGGTATTTCCTTTAACACAGAAAGAGATATGCACACAAGATGGGATGCCTTCAAGACCCTTATAAGAAGGGAGACTGTTAAGTACTCTGTGCGAAAAACAAAAGAAAGGAAGGGAAAAATTAGAGAGTCTGAGTACCAGATAGACTCCCTGAAAGAGCAGTATGTCTGCTCCTTAGACTGTAGAGTCTATCTTAAGTTGCAACAGCTTAAATATCAATACAACTCATTTTTAAGTACTGCTTCCTTTCTGCTGGTTATTCCTCTCTGTATGCAACCCAGCATCCTTCTGGCTTTGGTCACCGCCTTGTCACATTGTTTGGCCACTTTGAGATCCTCAGAAACAATCACTCCGAGGTCCTTCTCCTGGTCTGTGCACACCAAACTACTGTCCCCTATCTCATACAATTCCCTTGGATTTCTGCAACCCAAGTGCATGGCCCTGCACTTCTTCACATTAAATCTTAACTGTCAAGAAAAGCATCAAACAATAATAAACAAAAATAATACTTCCTGAATCTTCAGAATAACAAATTGGAAACAAACCCATTTTACTAAACCCATGAACAACGAAATAATAAATCAAAAAAGTACTATCACCTTTATCCCTTCCCCTGTAGAAAGGCCTCCAATTGAGGTATCTCAAAAAACACATATTTCTTTCCTTGATAAGAAATGAGACATTTGTATGGATATTTCAGGAAGAAGGTTGCACCTAGAGCCAAAGTATGAGACTTAAACTCTATGAGGGCTTTCCTATGCCTCTGCATCTCTCGAAAGACATCAGGAAAAGTCTGAATTAACTAACCAAAGAATTTCATTGTTTCTTTGCAAAATATAAAAGGAGAATCTGCATCTTATCTGTATCAGTAACAAAGGAAACCAAGAGAGTGGCTCTTGCAGGAATCTCCTCAACAGAGGATTCTAAATATGCCCATAAATCTAAACTAGGAACCTTCAAACAATCCAATTCTTGTTCAACTTCTGCAGAACTCCTACTGGTAAATAATAGAGCTTCAATAACCAAACTTCCTCGGGTTAGACAAAAGGAGAACCTTCTTCAAATATTTGTGAAACAATATTATTGGTGATAAGAAGTGCGTTAAGGGAAAATTCAAAAAGTGTAATTTTTTTTTAACGATGCAAGTTATCTAACAATTCAGTCTGACGATATACCGTAAAGCAAGCAAATCTTGAGTAGTAGAGGTGAGGGCCTCTTGCACAGCTGAGATTCTAATTTTTTTATAGGAAGTATCAATACCTGAGAAATTAGCTTCATGCTGTGCAAGAACGGCCACCACCTCTTTAGAAAAAGACAATACTTTAACCAACGAAGATTGTAAAGATATCTCTGTCCATATTACAACCTGCCTAATATCCTTTAAGGGAATCTCTTGAGGAGGTTGAATCTGCTTCTGGATGGGAGTAAATTCAAATAGCTTAGGCAGGGTACAAATCACACAGTCGGGCACCTCAAAATCCAGAGACACATCCAACTGGGGAGAGGATCCTGTAGGAGACCCCACAATCCTCCTGAGAGCAGAGTCCACACTGGAAACTCTTTGATGAGGGTTGGGAGGGGAAAAAGAACCCTGTGATTCAGGAGATGGAAGAGAAACTAGTGTACTCATAAAAGATATCGTCTCTCCGGCTGCCATCAGCATACTGACTTTCACTGAAGAATCCAATACCAACAAGTGTGCTGTCATCGGACCCACTATTTTTGCCACCTTAGTGGTAGTCGCCATGACGGCTCTCTTCTTGAGCGTGTCCAAAGGGGCAGGTCCTGCCCCTTTGGAGCCCCTTCGGAGCACAGGGGAGAACATGAAGAGAATTGTATTAGATCTTAAAGGGAAGCTATATCAGGGCATGAGGTTAATTGGGGTAAATCTGAGGCCATGCCCTTGAACTGGCTTGGATATAATCGACAGGACAATGAAACATTCTTTTAAAAAAGGACATCTGAGGAATTTAAATACCTAGGGGTGCTTTTTCATCCTTAGACAGCACTAGAGAGTTAAATGAGATTGTTATACTTTCACTGGTACATTAGACCACTAGGAGATGGGTATCACCTTCTCTCTCATGGTAGGGGCAACATGAACCGATCAAAATGACAACTGCTCCTAGGAGCAACTATATTTTTAGTATGTTACCACTGTGGATGGGACAAGATTTCACAAGAACATTGAAAGGAAATTTATTAGCTTTTTGTAGAAAGATAAAAATGCCATGAATTGCCCTGAAGAAGTTGCAAGCTAATAAAGAACAAGAGGGGTTCGTTTCCCCAGTTTTAATGGCTATCGTCTATTTTTTATATTAAGTTAATGTGGATATTTGCTTAATGAATCCTATGATAGGGCACCTTTGTTGCTGCAGATGGAACGAGAATTTGCTCATTCTTTACCACTATACTTAGTGCCAAGCATGACCCTTCCATTACACATTATGGAGCATCCTGTATTGGTAACTTCTCATGTAGTGTTCACTCACTTAGAAGAGATAGAAGACATTAAGTGGAAACAAAGAATGCAAACTCCACTTTGGTATAATTTGGGACTTAAGGCAGATAAGCAGATGCTTAATTTGGAAGTGTGGCAACAAAAGTGGATTTGGGTTTTGTATCATGTTATATCTGAAAGGCAGCTTCTCTCATTTAAAGAGATACAAGCTAAGTATGGGCTTGCTGCTTTCCAAGGATACAAATGGGTGCAACTTAGACAATGTCTCCTTCATTCATGGATTGATTATGAGGAGTTGGTTGAAGTACACAGAACCAGCCTTATTTGTCAAAGGGTGACTAACCTCCTCAAAGCAGCATCTCAGCTTATCAAACTTTTGACCATGGGAGGGGATAGGAAGACCACTGACATATAAAAGATACTACTATTACTATTGAAGATTTATATAGCACTACAAGGCATACGCAGTGCTGTACAGAAACATATAAGAGACAGTCCCTGCTTATCAGAGCTTACAATCTAGTTAAGAGAGACAGTACAACAGGTGAGGACAAGGATACAACTAAGGAAGGTAAGAACACACATAGGAGACTAAGTGAAACAGGATCCAAAAGCAGCCTCAAAGAGTTGAGCCTTTTTAGCATGGATTTGAAAAGGGGTGGAGATGAAGCGTGACGTACAGACTTAGGTAGTTTGTTCCAGGCATAAGGAGCAGCAAGGTAGAGAGATCGAAGTCTGGAGTTGTCAGTGGAAGAGAAGGGCACAGAGAGAAGTGATCCACCGGAGGAGCGAAGTTCACGAGGAAGGGTGTAGGGAGAGATGAGAGAGGAAAGGTAGTGAGGAGCAGCAGCATGAATGCATTTATAGGTCAGAAGGAGAAGTCTGAATTGGATACGGAAACGGAAGGGAGCCGATGAAGTGATTTCAGGAAAGGGGTTATATGAGTATATCAGGGCTGGCGGAACATTAGCCACGCAGCTGTTTTGAACAGATCGAAGGGGAGAAAGATAACTGCAAGGAAGAGGATGCAATATTCAAGACAGGAAGTGACTAAAAGAAATAGAGTAGATAAGTGTCTTAGTAATATGTTCAGAAAGGAAGGGGCGAATTTTGCTGATGTTTATAGAGAAAGAAACCACAGGTTTTAGATATCAGTTGGATATATTTGGAGAAGGAAAGGGGGTGTCAAAGACGACCCCAAGGTAGCGGGCTGAGGAAACGGAATTAGAACAGTGTTATCCACAGAGACTGAAAAGGGAAGAAGTGGAAAAGAGATTTGGGGGAGATATTGGTAGGGGAGGATTTGGTAAAATATTGGGATATGTTCTTGAGGGTGACACTGTCCACATCTTTGACACAATCATTATACTTTATTGCCCAAAGGGCAGTGTGGACGCTATGTAAAGCAGCTAGGTTGTGTGCAAGGGCTGATAAACATTTGCACTGTGGGGGATTTATACAACATGCTGTTTTTCTGTGGTACTTTGCAAGTTTTCTGGAATCTGATCTGGAATAGGATATGCAATATCCTGGTTCTGTCAGAACAGATATCCTTGAAATTATTTTCTGGAGGTCACTGGTCATGTTGATCAGCATAGGTAAACCACAGAAAAATATATTTGACATGCTGGTGGCACTAGTACTAAGCACTGTGTTTTCTGGATGGAAAGATTATTTACAGACCGCTTTTATGGCCTGGTGAAATAAGGTCTGTTTGACCTGCAAGTATGAGATAGTGGCTGCAGCAAAGCGAGGTTGCTTAGCAAATTGTAGAACAATTTGGAAGTCGATTAACAGGCCCTCTTTTAGTAACAGCTCAAGCTAAGTGTTAGTAAAAGTAGTCCAATGCTTCTGTATCATGTTGACACTTCTCTTGAGAGGTCATGACTGATTCCTTAATGGTATAATGTCCTGCCTGGTTAGATTGTTCATTATATTGCATTATTCAGGTTGCCTATTAAAAGTTTTCAAGATAGTGGAACTAAAACAAAACCTAGTGAAAAAGCAAACCACCATCTACAGTATGTTATACTACACATAAAAGTAGAATGGCACAATTCGCCTCAGAAACAGATGGAAACACCACAATACTACTCGCAAGAAAAAAAAAATTCACTCTTTCATTTATCCTTGCACAGAGGAGCATGAAGACTAGCAGATCATTTTGAAGATCCCGCATGTCTTTCAGTAGGCTTTCAGATTGGATCAGAGCTAACCACAGTTTTACAGGACAGGTACAAAGTTCCTCCTAACGGCCCCTGGGAACATTACTATGCTCCAGCAGCATAATGTTCCTCTCCAAGTTATGTGACAGCTCTCTTTCCCACTTCTGTTCCTCTTGAGAAATGTCCCATAAAGTAAACACACTAAACCCCATCAATATGAATACTTCAAAATACTCAACATTTATTTAGGAAGAAGACAACTTACTTGTGCATTTTGTTCTTTGAAGGTAGATTTTTACGGATTTATACAAAACAGTCATCTTCCTTTTGGGAAAAACTTCCTCAGTTCATTCCTAAACTAACTTTGTGCAGGATCAAAGGGAAGAGTACATTTTGTTTGAGAATAAGTTATACAATATAAAAATCTAGGCTGGGGAATTTCCCTGGAGTGGTATTTGACAGGCCATGTCACCCCTATCAGTGTGGATCCATGAAAATACCATCTTTGGAGAATAATGGCAGGTAATTACCCTTTCTAGACCCAATTAACTTGTAAAGCTTAATAAATTAGGCAACTGCTCAATAGCAATTGAACGTTTTGCTGACTGATATGCTGAAGGGCATACATTTGTCTTTTGCACAAGGACAGAGGTGTGTCAAAACAAAGTTTCTCCTTAATTTTATTGTTTGTTCTCTTAGAGCTCAGAAAAAACATTTTGACACAGAGAGGAACTGAAACAGTGTTTGATTTTGAAATAGTCTCATTAAGTTGATAGATATATACATGCTTCACACTAGAGTTTCAAGACACTGTTCTCTTTCCAGTCTCTTGTGGTCACTGAGAAAAGTAAGCTTTTGTTATAGAACAGATGTTAGCAAGATTCTACTATATATGAACCCACAGGAGAAGGGACAATATTGAATGTGATGCTTACAAACAGAGAAGCCATTCCTTACATTCAACTAGGCATCCTTCTGATAGCCAATCATCATTAGGTGGTATGGTTTGATATAATGGCCGAGGCAGAGAGGAATACTGAAGTTCTGAATTAAAAACAAAATGTTTCTATTAAGATAGGGAGGTATCTTGATGTGGCCAGGGAGGGAGGGGGAGGGGCTATAGGTGAAGTGGAGAAACAGTCACTGGCTAAGCTAAAGGACTCTGTAGAAAAGGCATCAAAATTTCACATCACGTAAAAAGTAAATAACAGTAAGACAAAAAGAGACCAGAGTGGTTTTCAAAAGAGGCGACTGAAGAGCTAAGGACAAAATGAAAATAATTCCAAAATGTATACAGGATCTTATAAAAAAGGAGTACTGGGAATAATATCTGGTTAAGATGAAAGAGGCAGGGAATGTTGGCAGGATGGCAAACGTAAATGGAAGAAAAAATAGCTAAATAAGTGAAGTGAAGTGAAATGAAATGAGTAGACTTTCCCAGGTATATTGGTAAAACAACAATATGCAAAGATTGGGTTGTTTAGCATCCAAAGAGATAAGGACTGTGTAGCAGATGAGGAAAAAGCAAAAATTGTAACCATCACTTTTATTCAGTATTCACTGAAGAGATTAGAAAAAGACTACTGATGATGGGGGGTGCATAAAGTAGAAGTGTAGAGTCTGCAACAATTAACAAAAGAGTTGAAGAAAAGGATAGTATATTTAGGACCCAGAAAATAGCAGGATCTGAGGCAGTATAGATCAACAAGAGAAACTGAACTAAAAAAAATCTTTGATTAGGTGACTAGAGAAATAGATCAAGGGCATAAGCTAGATGTCATTTACTTGGATTTCAGCAAAAGTTTTGCTACTGTCCCACATGGGAGGCTCATGAATACTGAGCACCCTAGAGATTTTCCCCACAGTAAAAATATGGATTAGACACAGGCTTGTGATAGACAATAGATAGATAATGGTTTTAAGTATAATTCATTCTATGGAGAACAAGGCTACAAGGCCAGTACTGTCCAATATCTTTGGAAATGATGTAGTGGAGCTAGGGGGGAAAATGTGTCTTTTTTCTAGATTTCACTAGGATCCACAGCAAAATGGATGACACAGATGTACTAGCCAAAATGAAGAGAAGTGATATAGTGATTTAAGAAAGGTCAGAGTGGAGAAATGCTTGGAAATTAAGATTCAATGAAAAAATCTGAGTTAGACATTAGGAGTGCAGAAATCTAAGAGAGGTACAAGTGTGAGATAAGAAACTGATGTCCACCAACCAGGTGAAAGATTTTACGATGAGCATGTCTGATCTTCAAGGTAATGAAATAGTGTAATAAGGCAATGGCCAGAGTGCAAAGAATGCTGGGATGTCTAGGGATAAGCTCAACCAGCAGAAAAAAAAAAAGAGATGATGATGCCTGCGCATGTGTCATTGGCAAGCCTTTACCTAGAATATGTGTGTCCAATCACATTCCTAAAGAACCACCAACTGTATGTCATCTACACTAGCAAAAAAAACAGGATGCTAAATGCTTGGAAAATGTCCCTAAAAGTTGTAAAAAAAAAATTAAAAAACTTGACAATGGGGAGCCTTTGCAGAACACCTCAAATCAGATTTGGTTATCAACTATTCCCTCAAAAAGCATACAAAATTTCTGAACCTTCAAAAAGGAGGTAATCTACTTTCATACATTGTCAAAGAAGCCCAAATCAGCACATTTGACAAACAAGAGGGAAAAATCCATTGAATCAAATGGGTGAGGCAAGTCAAGCAAGATCAGCAAAGCCATTTCATTTTTATCTAGCTAGCCAAATAACAAATTCATGACAGCAACCTGTTATAAAAGAGGTTGACCCTGATCAAGAAAATTGTAATCTCCAAAAATGTTCTGACCTGTACCACCACCTTCAGTTTTGAAGTTTGTGTCAAAGGCCTGACTTGGCTCACTCATCACAACCTATTAATCAACCAATCCAAATCTGAAGCTCTCCAAATATTCACTAACATCTCCTACTCCCCTCCGTCATCACTTACCCTTGGCGACCTCACCGTCCCCATAAAAAATCATATTAAATATCTTGGTATTACCCTGGACCAGAACCTCACATTCCTAGAACACATGAGAAAAACCTCAAACTCACTCTATGTCAAATTACGAACCCTCCGAAATCTCCAACTGCTCTTAAACCCTGACTCCTTTCGTACTGTCTGACAATCCCTCACTACACCTACCCTTGACTACTGCAATCTCATCTACCATGGTCTCCCTAAAAACAGTATACATTCGCTCCAAATGGCACAGAACACAATTGCCTGCTTAATAACAAATAATCCTAGCCGCACACATATAAGTCCAATCCTCTATGATCTACATTGGCTCCCTATACTATCCAGAGCTAAATTCAAAGTCATAACCCTTATTCATAAAGTTATTCACAATGAATCAGATCCATGGCTCTCCTCGCTTATTTCCAACCTCAATAATACTAGATCACGCCGCTCAAACACCAAAAACCTTCTAAAAATACCCTCACTAAGGAAAACCTGCAAGCAAACTACCTGTAGTAAGGCCTTCTCATTCTATGCACCTTCTCTATGGAACACTCTTCTCTAGGAACTAGGGAACTGTACTGACTATTCTGAATTCAGAAAGAGACTTAAATCCCACCTTTTCAAGGAACACTTCTCTGTACCACCTTCAGGCCGGAAGGTTGGGGGTTCAAATCCCACTAGAGGACAGCAACCTTGGGCCGGAAGGACTGCGGTTTCTAGTCCCACAGATGCTCCTTGTGGTCTTGGGCAAGCCACTTAACCCTCCATAGCCCATGTTCCCTGTAAGTATTAGTGTATGTGTCTCATATCCCTGCTTGTTAAATGTATCCCCCAATTGTGTTGTGACCGCTTTGATTGAAGGATAAGGCGGTATACAAAAACTGTCTAAATAAATAAATAAAAATAACGTCCCCTCTCTATGACCACTGCACCTTCCCCCCCCCTCCCCTTCTGCCTTTAAACACTCCTCTCTCAATGACTTCTCTCAAGCTATTGTAAGTGTGTAAATAGTTACCTTATGGTACCATGTATTCTCATTTTCTAAAAGTTCATGTTAACTAAAGTTCTATTCCATGTAATACAGCTGTGACATGCTGTTATATTTTGTTCTCTGTAAACCGTCTTGAATTAATGAAAGACGGTATATAAAAACTGTTAAATAAATAAATAATTAAATAAAGGTGAGTGAAAGACACAGTACAGAGCACAAAGCAGCACCAGCAAGTTGAAGTAAATGCTGCTCCACATTTTCTGAGCCACTGTCGCTGTTGCAAATCCCAGAGAAGAGTGCAGAGGTGGCATTGAGCGGCCCAGATGGCCAGCACAATAGGTGATCGTCTAGTTCACCTAGTGGTAGCATCAGCCCTCACTTAGACGCATGTCATAGTCTTAGTCTGGGAGGGCCAGAATAGCCTGCACGTATTTCCATTTTGTTAATGATGACACATGCTTACTTTGAAAAATCTGGACATCAGTATTTACACCTGCACTGAGGCAAATCATTTGTATTTAAGCTTTGGAAGAGTGATGGAGGAGGGAATTTTGTTTACTTCTCTGGATTTTAAAACCATTTCAAAAATTTTCAAAAAATATATGCTTCTGTTCAGTGCCTTGATTGGCTCCCCTCAAACATAGTTATGAAAAATCCGGTATTTCTACATATAAATTGTAAAGCCACTTAACACAGCATATGTAAGTGCAGATGTTTACATGTCCGGAGCCCTGAGAGATGTCACCCTACCTTTTGAACATGTTTCTTTTTAAAATAATTGTTCCTGCTGTATATGCCAACACTTGGGTATGTATTTTCTTATACCCATATAGTTAATTTACAAAAGCCTCCATGTTCAGCAAGCCTTTTGTAAACTGCTAAATAAATCAATAAATAAATGCAAACATCCAAACTTGGATGCCCCTTTTCCTACCTAGATAACTTATGCAGCTTTAGATATATATAAAAAAGAAAGAAAGAAATGCTACAAATCACCTCTTCTCAAACAGCTCAGGAGAAAACTGTGGAGTAATCATCACAAAAGCCCCCTACACAAAAACACACACATACATACACACTCAGACTACCAAATAGAAATATCTAAGCAGAAGTTTCTCCAAATGCCTAAAAGGAACCGAAAATGTTTAACATCAATGGCTTGAATGCAAACTAGTGGCACAAGAACACAGTGAAATCTCAGAGAATGAAAATAACTGCTTTCAACCAGACCCAGGACAAGCCAGATGACCTTGGGTTTTTTTGTTTTTTTAAGAAATAACATTAACTTTGTATTACTGTATACATATTCAATTCAATGCATTTCCTATCACTTGATGGTGCCTCAGTGGAAATAAAAGTTGTCTGCTGAAATAGTAAATACATTTAAGTCACGCCTGCATCTTTACTAATTGCTTTTGAGTGGAATATCCAGGAAAGGTAGATTACTATTCAGACAATGAATACCTGAAGGCACCATGCTCCCTGACACAAATTGCGTTGATCACATTATGGTGTGTATTCTTTTTTCTAAATATTCACAGCCCTGAATATTTTTAACATGGTCAATGTTGCAGTAAGCTGTCGGTCGATTTTTGTGTAACTGAATGTACTTGCAACGTAATTAACATGCTACCGCATAATGAAATGCCTAATAAACTGGTAATTAACATGTCATGTTAATTAAAGTCCTCTGCGAATACTTGCTAGGGTTGCAAAAAAATGTTGTTCTTTGTTCTTTTTCAAGCCACCAAGAATTAGCTGCAGAAAATTACTATCCAAAGTGCATGTGCGCCTTCAAACACATCACCTTAGGTACCGCAGCATTAACAGCAATAGGTACAGCAATAAACACTTTCATTTTTATATAGCACTCTTACAGCTTTAAAATGATGGCAGTAGAGCAGATGAATAGATGCCATACTGATATGTCCAGGAAGAAATATGCTAGTGTCGTATCCAGTAATCCTCCACCAAGGCCAAAGTAACAAACCTGAGGACGTAAACACTGGGGTGCATATAGGATTGTTGTTTTGCTAAACTCATTTTTTTCCAATTAGAAATTTTGGCGATAAATCAGCTGGCCTATTTTATTGTTAATCCAGACAAAAAGTAAAACTGGACTTCACCTGCTATTTCCTTGTGGCATAATCGGCAAACATTTGAAATGTCTTATTTTCAACCCCTAAGCATAATGGAAGCCTTCCTAGAAGAGCTATGCATCATTTGCATGTATAACTAGTGGGTTTATATGTATAAATCAATCAGCATGAGCATGTAAGTAGTAATTTTAGAAATCATGCTGCCTATACAAATACCCACAGCACACAGAGATTTCAAGGAGATATGGTCTGGGTGTGATTTGAGGGTCCTTCAAAGTCGTTTGTATTTCAGAATGCCAAGGCACATATATCCTGACAAACTGCCCCATGGGCATTTACAACTGCGTTGGTTCGGGCATAGTTCACGGTTATGTCAGTTACTGTCTCATTTGGACCTGAACTTTCGATGAGAGTATTAGAGGAGAATTGTGCTTGCATCGCAGGTGTTCGAAACTATCTCAATGTGCGTTTGGGTTTCAGAGCTGAGCTTCTTAATCAATTTTCCTTACATATTCATGTGACAGATTTTATAACAAAAACAGAGTTTATGAGTGGATTGTAGAAGTTCTGTTTGTGATTTCCATCTCTGAAAACACCCATTCAGACATGTCAAATCAGATCCATGCCCCAAGAACCATTGTATAAAAGACCAAATTTATATATAAGAACATAAGAAATGTCATAATAGGTCAGTCCAAGGACCATCAAGTCCAGTATCCTGTTTTCAACAGTGGCCAATCCAGGTCACACGTATCTAGCAGGCTCCCAAAAAGGTACATAGGTTACACAATGCTTGTACCGGGGTAAGCAGTGGAATCCCCGGGTCCTATTTAATAATGGTTTATGGACCTTTCTTCCAGGAACTTGTCCAAACCTTTTTTAAACCCAGCGACACTAGCAGCTTTTATTACATCCCTTGGAAACAAATCTTAGAGATTGAGTACATGTTGAGTGAAAAAAAAAATATTTTATTACTCTTAAATGGGTTACATTGTAGCTTCATTGCGTGTCCTCTAGTCTTTCTCCTTTTTGCTGGAGTAAACAACCGATCTACGTTTATCCATTCTACTGCATCTGATTTCAAAAAAGCATGGGACAAACACAGAGGATCTCTAATGAAATAAAGGGAACTGTTGTAGTTGTTGATATGGAAAGAGACTAGTTAGGCCATGTGGTCTTTTTCTGTCATCATTTTTCTGTTTCTATGTTACTCCATTCATTAATTTATAGACCTCTATCATATCTCCCCTCTGCCGTCTCTTTTCCAAATTGAGGAGTCCTAAGTTTTTAAGCCTTTCCTCGTAGGGGTATCCTTCCATCCCCTTTGCCATTTTGGTGACTCTTCTCTGTACCTTTTCTAATTCCGCTATATGCTTTTTAAGATATAGTGACCAGAACTGCACACAATATTCAAAGTGCGGTCGCACCATGGAACGATACAGAGGCTTTATATCATTCTTGGTTTTATTCTCCATCCCTTTCCTTATGATTTCTAACATTCTATTTGCTTTCTTGGCCGCCGCTGTATACTGGGCAGAGGGTTTCAACATATTATCCATGATGACACCTAGGGGTATGGAACGTTAACGCGCGTTAACGTTACTTAATGATAGTTAATGTCTCCGGCCGCGGTAAACATCGTAGAAGGTGGGGAGAGGGCGGAGAGAAGGGGTCAATGGGCGGAGAGTGGATGGGGAGAAGCCCCTTTCACACTAACACACTGAACTGAAGGGCTGAATCCTACCGCGAATGAAAACCTGCCGTTAGATGCACATTTGCAGGAGAGAGAAACCATTTAAGTGTCAGCAATGCACAGCCTAGGCAGGGAGCCCAAGAAATGTGATAGTAGTGCTCCATTTTCAGCAACACCATAGTGCCAAAGTATGAATGGCCACTATGGCAATGGTGCAAATGGGGCATAGGGGGCCGCAGGTGGGACATGTAGCATGGGCAGCTAGGGCACAGGGTGGACCAGGCGGGCACCTAGGAACATAGAAACCGGAACTCAGCAAGACAGCAGCTGACCAAGGCCAAACACAATCCACCTATATCTACCTGGTTCACCCTAGCCAATAGTTGATAGGGCACTGACCTGACATCCCCCCAGCCATCCCGCCTCCATGTGGAAGAGAAATAATATTGGTAGGCAGTGATGGGGGGGATGTGAGGATGTCCATGTATGCCCCCCCACCCCGGATCCGCTCCCTAGGCAGGCACCTACCTACATAGTGGATGGCCTAGGACTGCGCAATACCAGCACCGACAGCAAATGGCCATGTCAGCTTGGCAGGGGCGTGTGTGCCCGTGCTGGAGGGGGTAGTGCCACCTCCCTGCAGTGGACCTAGGCCATGCCCTGAATCAGTACATGGTGTGCAGTGCAACATACAAAGTCTGGCTGAGGAAAAGTACAGGTAGCCCCAGGGACTATTGTGCATCTGTGGCAACAGTGTGGTGCAGTACACCCAGCCAGTGTGTCCAGAAGCAGAGGGTCACAGGTTCAAGCACCAGTTGTGGTTCCTGCAGAGAATGTCCCTATGTTTTACCCTACAATGCAGATAAAACAGCAACATGTGCAAAGCCCAAAGCAGCGGCGAACAGGGGTACAAACACCCACCCACACAGGCTCCACAATCCAAAGATGCATGGAGAGTCAGGCTGTTGGCCCCAGCATTGAGCTGAAGTTATCACCAGAGCACTACTACTACCCCCTGCACAGTTTAGCAATGTCGGCACTGTGATCAGGACCAGTGTGGCAGGCAGGGTTGCCAACCACCCCTATCTTTGTACAATGCTGCAATAGGAGTGAGCATGTGTGTATGTCTATCCATTGTTCTGTGGCTGCCCACCCTTCACTGGGCTCAAAATGTCCCACTGTTACCAGTGTTAGCCTGAATAGGTGCATAATGAGGAGCAAGGTATTTTGGGTATGGCCCGGACAGGGCAGATTGGCCAGGATGCATCTTCACAGGGTGTGGGGCAATGGCTGGGACACTGTAGTGCCTGACCACCACCTGCATGAACAGGGTGGCCACAGCATGGCATGCTGGGAGGGCGCTCACTCTGACCGAGCAGTGACCATGGCAGGTCTAGGTTCCCACATAGCGCTCTACACTATCTGCCTCCAGTGATATATTTGTGTTCCCCAGTGCTGGGGTCCCAATCACTGAGATGCCTGCTTGCTGCACATAGTTCCTCTGTGAGAATGCACTATGGACTGGCTGGTGGACTGTCTGCAGTTAGACTGTGCATGGTCAGAACACCTATAAGGTACAGTCTGACTGTGCTGTCTGCTGGTGACTGGCAGACAGTGGTGGGAGGCAGTTGGGGTTTTCCAGACTTAACCCCAGCATTGCTGCTGGTCTGCCACTGCCCCAGTCATAGGTATGGTTCTGGCCCACCAACCCTGGAGGGCTGTCTCATACAAACAGGATGGAGGTTGCTTCCCTGGGGCGGGGGCACCTGTTCTTTACCTAAAAAAGGGTGATGTGGGCCCTTTGGGGTATGTAGTGTATACCACTGTGACCTATAAAGGCACTGCTACACACACCTCATGCAATTCTAGGAACCCCTCTGCCCTGATAACTGCTGCCCATGTCAGCCAGACCCTAACACGGGGTACACACCAATCTGGCTGGTGTCTGGTCCCACAGGGCCACATGTGACTGCAGGATACAGATGGCAACCAAATTACCTTCGGCTGCACTGCAAGGAACACCTGTCACACACTGGTAGTGATGGGGATGTACAGCAGGACCACATGTACTGCAGACCTAGTGCTGGGCACCCATCCTATCCCTCAGAGTGAACACAGAACCTGCACAATGGCATGGTCTGTAGCTACTCTGTGCCAGTATCACGCACTGTCAGTTCGTCTTTCCAAGCTGAGGTACCAAAGAGGTGCAGACCCCGTTTGGTGATCAGCTGTAGACTGCTATTCAGCATGTGCATTGCATCATGGGTACTGGTGGGGTTACCCTATCCTGGCACTCAGAGCAGACAGTTTGTGCGGTGACCTGCAGTCCTTCTGTACCCAGCCATTGCTGTGACATACACCATGGAGGTATAGCCTACTGGTTAATACAATGCCATTCTTGGCAGTGTTCATGGGTTCAGTTCCTCATTGTTCCCTCCTCTCATGCCTATCCTACTCAAATAGTGTGCATGCCTGTAGAGGTCATATTATTGCAGATCTGTGCTTCCAGCCCATAATACCCTCGCCACAATTGTCAACATTCCCTCGGTCCGTCCATCTGCGTCTGTCAGCTGTGTAGAGTCCTGTCTGCCAGTGCAGGCTGCCACCCCATGTCATGCACTGCTACCTTTTTCTGCATTGCGCCTCTTCATGCTTGCTTTGCCTGTGCCTGATCTGTATGGCACCACCACTCCTCTATCCACACATCATTGTAACTATCCTGCCACCTCCGCCTCCACTGGGGGACACGTATCCCCATCGTCTGCCACCAACTGTTTTTCCGGTACTTTACATTGCCAACACCCTGTGCTGTGGTACAGCTGCCATACCATGTTTGTCATCAGTACTGGCAGGCACATGGGATGCCCGCAGATATGGCAGGTCCAGCAGCTCCCAGCTCTCCCTCCTTCACTCACCTGTTCATTGCCTTTCCTGAATGCTCTATCTAGTGTTAGGGCTACATCTGTCTCTGTTCCGCAAAGGTCATGCATGTCATCCTGAGGCACCTTGCAGTCCCTAGGGCACACTAACCTAGGACACCATAACCTTGTTAGGCCACCTTAACCTATGGTTCCATAGCCCAGGGTGCTTTCTGCGGTGCCTTGTCCAAGGGTGCCTAATATGGCGCTTAGCCTAGGAGGACCTATAGGGCGCCTTATGAGGCACCTTACAGGGCACCTTACAAGGCGTCTTGCAAGGTGCCTTGTAACACTCGTTAGTCTAAGGAGCCTTGTAACGCACGTTAGCTGCTACAGCTTGCTGTACCGATGCAACGCCCACGTCTTTATATGGGCATCTCTACCTTTACCGCGGAACCTAATGCGAATGACATTACAGCAGTTTAGTAAACATACCCCCTAGTCTTTTTCCTAATGTGGAATCTTGCATCGTGTAACCGTAATTTGGGTTGTCCTTTCCTAGGTGCATAACTTTGCACTTGTCCACTTTAAATTTCTTCTGCCTTTTGGATGTCCAGTCTTCCAATTTATCAAGGTCCTATTGCAATTTTAAACAATCCTCTTGCATTTTAACAACTTTGAATAATTTTGTGTCACCTGCAGATTTGATCACCTTACTCATTATTCTCATTTCCAGGTCATTTATGAATATGTTAAAAAGCAGCACAGATCCCTGGGGTTCACCACTATTCACCTTTCTCCACTGAGAAAATTTGCCAGTTAGCCCTACTCTCTACTTTCTAGATTTTAACCAGCTCCTTATCCACAATAGTACATAGATTTCTATCTCATGACATTTTAATTTCACCAAGAGTCTCTTATGAGGGACCTTATCAAAGGCTTTCTGAAAATCCAGATACACTATATAAAACGACTCACCTTTGTCTACCTGTTTATTTACACCTTCAAAAAAATATAACAGATTATAAAGACAAGACTTTCCTTGGCTAAATTATTGTTGGCTTTCTCTTATTAAACCATGACTATCCACATGCTCAGTAATTTTATTCTTTATAATGGTTTCTACCATTTTGTCCAGTACTGATGTCAACAGGCTCACCGATGTGTAGTTTCACAAATCACCCCAGGACTCTTTTTAAAAATTGGCGTTACACTGGCCATTCTACAATCCTCAGGGACTACAGATGATTTTAATGATAGTTCGATTACACTGGTCAACAAATTTTTACAAAAGTCATGTTACTGAAATAAAAATAGTCATTTCTTATCGATTTTTATATGCTGAACACGAATATGACTGTGAAATTGCAAAGTTGGCTATAGGTTTTTAGTAATCTACAAGAATTAATGCTTACATCACGAAATGCATGTCAATAGTAAATATAATAGGCCTTCGGTTAATACCTGTAAAAAACCAAGTCATAGACAACTTCTTAGATTTTTTTCACCTGTCTCTTGTACAGCTGTTCAGTAGCTTCTCTGGGGAGTGTCCAGCAGTAGTCAGCCAGCATTGTAGTGGACCATTTTTCCTGATATCTTTGCTCCATCATTGCGATATCCTGGTGAAAACGGTTCGCCCTGATCATCACTAACCATACCACAGTTGTCAGGAAAGAAATCGAGATGGGAATCAAGGAAATGGATCTTTAGAGACATATTGCAGCCAAGTTTCTGATACTGCATCAGTATGTCTTCTACTAGTTCCTTGTAGTTTTCTGCCCTAACATTCCCGAAAAAGTTTGTTCACACTAGGCAAAAAGCATTCCATGCTTGTTTCACATCACCCTGCAGCAAGTTGTTGAACCGGTCATCTTTGAAGAGCTCTCGAATCTGAGGACCCACAAAATCTCCCTCTTTAATCTTTGCTTCGCTGAGTCGAGGGAATTTTTCATGCAGGTATCGGAAAGCTGGCGAAGTGTGGTCCATTGCTTTCACAAAGTTTTTCATCAAACCTAGTTGATGTGAAGGGGTGGTAGCAGGATTTTGTGAGCCTCAACCAGAGCTGGGTGCTGGATATTCTTCTCTCCAACTGTTACATTTTGTCTGCGAGTCCATTCCTTCCGCAAGTAGTGCCAATCCCTTGCTCGGCTATCCCACTCACATAAGAAATACATGTATTTTATATATCCCTGCTGCAGTCCCATTAAAAGGGCAACTACCTTCAAGTCACCACAGAGGTGCCAGCTGTACTTGTTATAGTTAATGGAAGTCAGTAGATGCTTTAAGTTATCGTATGTCTCTTTCATGTGGACGGCAAGCGCTACTGGAATAGATGGAAGATGGCTTCCATTGTTCAAAAGCACAGCCTTCAGACTCAGTTTCGAAGAGTTTATAAATAGTCTCCAGTCTTGTGCATCATGAGTGATTTTTAAGGCATTCATGAGGCTTTCAATATCAGAACAGAATACCAGATTACTTTCCTTTCTGAAGAAAGGCTCCAACTGCTGGTGGCGCTTTCGATATGGAGTAATGTTGACATCTTCTTCTAGAAGATTCCATTGTTGGAGTCTTGATCCTAGCAATTCTGCCTTGTTCTTGAATAAGTCCAAATCACGAACCAGGTCATTTAGTCCTTCCTGTGTTATTCTGTGTGGAGTTGATAATGCATCCCAGTGAAAATCTGGGTCACTGCATGCTGATGGACCAGGAGAAGAACAGGTCAGCTCACCCTTGTCCTCATCAGATGAATCAAGAGAATATTCTGATGGAGGTTCTGGAATAGGAAGTCCCTCACCATGTGGAACTGGTCTCAATGCAGACGGAATGTTTGGGTAGACTATGCTCGACTTCTTTTGCTTCGTTATTCCGCTGGAAAGAGGAGGAACCAAGCAGAAGTAACAGTCATTTATGTGGTTGCTTAGCTCTCTCCACACCATGGGGACTGCAAACGGCATTGATGGTCTTTTGCAATTCAACCACTGTGAAAGCTGTGTTGTACATGTAGCGCAGCATATATGCGGGGCCCAAGACTTGTCTTGGTCACCAATCTTGCATCCGAAGTAAAGATGATATGCCTTCTTCAGTTGAGAAGTGATACTTTTCTTCTGGTTGGCAAATGTCACTTCCCCACAAATGTAGCAGAAATTGTCAACGGTATTAACGCACTTTCGCGGCATTACTGTTCTGTATTGTACCGAAATGGCTAAAATTATATGATCAAGTTACATGTAGCAGTAGCTTAAACTGTCTCACACACAGTCTGAAATATTTTAAATGCTCAACCTTTCCGACTGCGTATAGTATACTGCTGACGTCAGATGGCTTCAGCAGTCGTCTGGCAGTAGTATTGCATTGCATCAGAAAATGATGCAATCAACTCTGGATGATGTATGCATGCTGGTATTATGCAATGTGATGCAATATTACATCATTCAAGGCTTATTTAGGATGTTGTTGATGTCCTACTGGATAAATTTACACGGTGAAACGTCAAAGATGAACTACATGCAATATCTTCAAAACGAGAGCCAATAAAATTTTTTTAATGTTATATTCGTGTTCAGCTCACCAAGATACTACAGATTAGGGCCTTTTAAAGTCAGTAATGATTTTAATGTTGACCAGTGTTACTAATATTAGGTCTGCAATCTCATATATCAGTTCTTTCAACACTCTTGTATGTATACCACCCAATCCAAATGATTTGGTACTCTTCAAGGTTTATCGAAATTTCTTTCTTCTGATAACATCACCTTTAAATACCATTTCAGGCATGGGTAACTTCCCTATATCATCTTCAGTAAAGACCGAAACAAAGAATTCATTGTGTCTCTCCGCTACGGTCTTGTCCTCCCTTACTCCTCCATTATCTAATAGTCCAATTGACTCTCTCACAGGTTGTTTGTTATGAATGTACTTGAAAAAGATTTTATTATGCGTTTTGCTTCCATGGCAACCTTTTTTTAAAATACTCTCTTTGCCTGTCTTATCAATTCCTTGCGTCTAACTTGCCCGTGCTTATGTTGTTTGCCATTTTCATTATTTGGCTTTTTTTTCCATTTCCTGAAAGATGCTTTTATGTCTGGCATAATCACATCTATGTTGCATGGGGGCATGACGGAGGTGTGTCCAGGGCAGCAATTAAAACATCCACTTACATCTCCAATTCTAGAAATGTGCTCATGTTTAAAACTGCCAATAGACATGTCTATGTCTATACCTGCTCCTTGATACAAATAGGAATTTGTTCATTTCAGCCAGTTTTCAACACTATGTATTATTATTGTCACAATAATTTTTTCCCCCTCGTAGAAGGATAGCCTGTGAAAATAAAGGCATTTTTGCATACTGCCACAGTTCTCATATCTCCATTGTTAGAATGGCAGACTGGGGTGTGTATGCGGTAACATACATTCTGAAATGCCGTCGTGGACACGTCTGTTGCTATTCCCGCAACATTCATATTTCATACCTGCATGTTTCTAAAATGGGCTGTCTCTCTGCACATATCTGGACCCTTATTCTACATGTCCTTGTTAACTTTATATGTTTGTAGAAACGTTCTTCTTTTGGGACAGAGACAAGTCTATTTAGGAATGCATTTACACATGTCCACTTTCTCTGCTACCCCTCCTATATAATTTCCCATGATTTAATATGAACGTCCCGGGGGCACCTAAATGGCCTTTTAAAAATGCACCTTTATGTGGGGGATTTTAGAGAGAATGTCCAAGTTAAATTGGAAATGTCCAAAGTGCAGCATATAGAAAAAGTCCAAAGACATCTATACCTCCAGCTGATTTGAGGGACACAGATGTTCCCAACCTAGAGGTGCACAGGAGCAGCCACATAGACATCCCCAGTAGAGACACTTGGGTTGGGAATGTCTATCTCAGGTAAGTTAACATAAAGGGGCATCCAGTGGCACAGCAAAGTGAAAACATGAGTCCCCATTCCCCGTCAATGTTCGCTCATATAGTGTAAACTAAAGGGGGTATTAGTGTAGCTCCTTCCCCACACCTTCCAGACCTTTGTCTGACAAAACAAGCCCTATTTGTGCCATGAGCAGGACTAACTTTAGACATGATTCAGGACATCCAGGGAATTTGAGATCAGGCAGGATCATGCAGTTTTTTAGGAACACCCTTTTTCAGACTTGGACATCCTTGCACTGAGGAGTCCACAGACCCAGCTTCTAAGATGGCTCCAGGGACGTCTCCGTGATTTGCACATTTGCATGCCCATTTACAAACATGGCAATCATGGATAACACTTTTAAAATGTTACCACTACTTGCATATGCAAGTGCCGCTCTGTTTGGAATATTTTGTAAAATGGTTTCTTCTGAAGTGTGTCTCTCCAAAACATGTGTTTCTTTGGTGGTGCTATGCACCTTTTAGAAAAGGCTCCACATTTGCAGAGCCTTATCTAAAATACTAGGATACACTGACCTAATTATCCATTTTACTACCTAGATGTTTTATACAAAGTTATAAGCAGAGATCCAAACATTATTTCAAGACTTACTAAAGATAAAATACACTCATCATGCACTCCCAGCCCCCCCTCATAATTTATGTTAGGGGTAACAAGAGTACGAAGGGAGAATATTTTTTTCATGACATAGGCTTCCTACCACAGGCCTTGACAAATTTATTGTGGATTTAGGAACCAGTGCTTGTTTTTATTTATTTATTTATTTATTTACAGTTCTTATATACCGCGCTCTTTGGTACCAGCGCGGTTTACAGTTAACAAATTTTGCATTGGGACAATCCTTTGCTTACATTATAACAGGGTTGGTAACTTGGAGATAACAGGGGAAACTATATACAAATTATATACAAATAGAGTATTATCAGTGTCTGAATTTACAGTTACCTTTTCATGCCACCCCTCAGTTCTCTTGCACTGATTTCATGTTCTCAAGTTTCATGAGACCAGCACCAGAGTTCCTACACTGTACATCATCTTTAGATAACAGCTATAGCTTCAGATATTAAGTGTCTGTGTGAGTGTGTAGTGCAATGGTGGTGTGCCAGTCTATTCATCAGACGTAGTGGTGGGTGCCTTTGTGTGGGTGGGGTACAGGACTATGGTGCATGTGTGTGTGTGCTGCATAACTGGGAGATCTTCTGTGTGCGCGGTGCCGAGGTGAGGTTCCTATGTGTGTGCATATGTATGTACTGTGGAGCAGGGGTAACATGCTTGTCCTATGGAGGTGGGGTGCCTGTGTATGTGGTATAGGGTAATAATGTATATGCTCTGGGGGAGGGGAATGTACCTTTCAGTAAACAGGTATTGTGCCCCTTTGTCTCCATGCATTCATCCGTTCAACCTCTTTACTCTTCTTTCCCTCTCCAACTCCTCCCCATTCTCTGTTCCCCTTCCAGACTCTGTACCCTTCTCCCTCTCCCCTAGCACTCCCACAGGCTTGCCCTCGATTCCCCCATCCTCTTTCCTTTTTTTTTAAGAAACTGGCTCTTAAAGAATTTGTAGTTCACCCCCCCCCTCCCCCCCCCCCCCCACGACTGGCTCTTGCAGGCCACGACTGGCTCTACTCTTCTGCCTATGGAAATGGGACCCTGCACATAGCCTGCTGCCTTCCAGACTGCGACTGCAGCCTTCCCCTCTTGTTCTGCCTGCGGGGATTTGATCTTCGGCAGGCAGAAGAGAAGGGGAAGGCTGCAATCGCAGCCTAGATACAAGCTGCTAGTAACAGGGATCCTATCCCCCGCGGACAGACAGCTTGCATCTGTGCTGCGATTGTGGTCTTGCCCTTCTCTTCTGCCCACGGGGATCCATCTCCCACAGGCAAATCGAAGCGATCTTTGCCATGATCACGGCTATCTCCTTCTCTTCTGCCACAGGAAATGGAATCCCCACTGACAGCCAGAGCTGTGCCCCACAGTTTATTATGGCTTTGGAGGCACTTCTGCCCATGGCTCTGCTGGCAGCCTTTACAATCTTCATGCCCAACTTCAGGCATTCCAAGTCCTAGGTGCCAGGTCCAATTTTTTTTAGTCACCATGGTGACTTGGCACCTGGGGTTTGTTGAGCGCTGCCCTACCACACCATACTGTACTCACAAACACTCCATTTTCAAAAATTCCCTTTGCAGCCCTCTCATTCTCTTCTCCTCCATCTGTCATGCTCTCATTCTCCACCCTCCAACTTTCTGTTTGGGTCACCCATCTTCAATCTCATTCTTCTTCCAGGTCTCAATAGAGTCAAAGACATTTCTTTCCCCAATAGACATATGTTCTTCTGTCCCCTCCTTCAGACACTACCACAGATCTTTTCTTTTTCTCTATCCCCCAACTCAGCTATGTTATTCTCCTCCCAGGCCCAAATGAAGGCCGAAGATGCCATCCACTCTTCTCCTTAGAACCCCAAACACGAAAATAAGTCACTATGCACTGATCAGGTATGAGGATGATTCCACTGGCACTCTTTCTTCCTGTGTCCTGTGTATCTGGACTTTCAGAAAGCTTTTGACAAGGTCCCCCATCAGAGACTTTTGGCGAAGCTAAAAAGTCATGGGATAGGAGGCAGTGTACTATTGTGGATCGGGAACTGGTTAAAAGATAGAAAGCAGAGGGTAGGGCTAAATGGCCAATATTCCCAATGGAAAAAGGTGAATAGTGGAGTACCCCAGGGATCTGTACTGGGTCCCCTACTTTTGACATATTCATAAATGACCTGGAAAAAGGAATAACTAGTGAGGTTATCAAATTTGCAGATGACACAAAACTGTTTAAAGTTGTTAAAACCCAAGAGGATTGTGGAAAACTGCAGGAGGATCTGGATAAATTGGAAGACTGGGCATCCAAATGGCAGATGAAATTTAATGTGGACAAGTGCAAAGTTATGCACCTAGGAAAGAACAACCCACACTATAGTTACACGATGTAAGGCTCCACATTAGAAACCACCACCCAGGAAAAAGATTTAGGAGTCATCGTGGATAACATGTTAAAACCCTCCGCCCAGTGTGCAGCGGCGGCCAAGAAAGCAAATAGAATGCTAGGTATCATAAGGAAAGGGATGGAGAATAAAACAAAGGATATTATAATGCCTCTGTATCGCTCCATGGTACGACCGTACCTTGAATATTGTGTGCAATTCTGGTCACCGTATCTTAAAAAGGACATAGAGTTATTAGAAAAAGTACAGAGAAGAGCCACCAAATTGGTGAAGGGGATGGAAGGCTACTCCTATGAAGAGAGGCTAAAAAGGTTAGGGCTCTTTAACCTGGAAAAGAGACGGCTGAGGGGAGATATGATAGAGGTCTATAAATTAATGAATGGAGTGGAACGGATAAACGTGGATCAATTGTTTACGCTATCAGAATATAGAAGGACTAGGGGACATGTAATGAAGCTACAGGGTAAACTATTTAAGACAAATAAGAGAAAATATTTCTTCACTCAACGTGTAATCAAACTCTGGAATCTGTTACCGGAGGATGTAGTAAGGGCTGTTAGTATAGCTGGGTTTAAAAAAGGTTTGGACAAGTTCCTGGAGGAAAGGTCCATAAACCACTATTAAAAAGGGACCCAGGATATCAATGCTTGACCTAGTACAAGCACTGCAGAACCTGTGTCTTTTGGGGAAACTGCTAGGTACGTATGACCTAGATTGGCCACTGTTGGAAACAGGATACTGGGCTTGATGGATCTCGGTCTGACCCAGTATGGCATTTCTTATGTTCTTATGTTCTTAGGGGCTGAAGATGCCACTGATGCTTCCTCTACTTAGGCCTACAACTGGGGTGAAGGCATCACACTTGCTCCTTACTGCCCATCAGATGAGTGAGCAAGAAGGGCCAGTGCAAGGGTACTGGCTGCCCTAGGCACACCTTAAGCCTAACACCACCTTCCCCCTGAGATTTTGATAACTAAACTCAATAATCATGATCATCAAATATCACTCTTCCCACAACAATCCTGTAAAAATCCATAATTAGATATCAGAATTAAAATATTAAATTTGCTTTGTAGGTAAAAGAATGTGATGATGGCTCTTTGCTTGTTACAATCTATTGTTTTGATCGGACCTCTGCTATTCTTCAGAAGATGCTGTCTTAGCTGACCATCTACCTTACCTAATGGTAGGGGCAGCCCTGTGAGCAAGTAGAATTTAGAAACCCTGGTGAAAATTTCAGCTGGGTTTACTGTATTTTGGACAAAATGGTTATTTCTACCATATATACTGGAAGAGTAGCTCAGTGGTAGAGCAGTGGGCTGGAACTAGAAAAGGCAAGGTTCAAGTGCCACTGAACCTCTTTGAGGCCTTGGGAAATTAATTTAACTCTTCATTGCACCAAATATAAACTTAGATTGTAGGACCTCCAGGGACATGGAAATACCTGAATGTAACTCACCTTGAATTACTACTGGAAAGGGGTGAGTCAAATATAAATTATTGCATGAGATGTAAGTACCTAACTTGCTGCTTGTCTATGGCATTACAGAACTTATTTAACAGTTTTAAAAATCAAATATGAAACGTCTGGATATTCTGGCATTTTACTCATCAAAAAAAGAAAATCAGCTGTAACAAAGTTATTAAATATCTCTACATTTTATGTATTAATACATCCTATAGATTGTGAAGTATGGTCACTCAAAGGAGAAGAATATGGAAGGATAGACTAGATAGGCCATGTGGTCTTTTTCTGTCATCATGTTTTTATGTTTCTATGAATAAGTCTGGATTTGATTGGAAATTCTACTATCAATAGGTTTGACCTTTACTGACTGGTAATTAGTTTCACCCAGTATTTATGCAAGAATACCATAAGCAATGGCAATAATAGAAAGATAACTTATTTGAACAGAGTGATATTGAAATCCTTATGATCCTTCAGGCTCTCATTCCCCTTTCTGAAAATATGGGCAAAAATCTTTGCAAATCAGGCCAGGAAGCTGTCTGCGTGTGCAGTGCATCCTAGGTAACGGAGGGGCTAACCTATTCCGGCAAACACAGCATAACTTCAGAGGGATGACAGACTTGCTGTGCCACACCTGAAATAGTCAAAATTTATTTACAGTATTGCTATATTAGTGAAGCTCACTTGAATAAGATCGCTTTACAGCAACAAGATTAAATCAAAATAAACTGAACCATCACATTTCTCAACAAATAGGGGTGTCTTACATGGAGCGATGGGGGGAGCAGCAGTGTGTTCACCCCTAAACAAACAAAGAAACAATGATATGAGGAGGGGTGAAGACATGGGGAGGGGTGGACCTGCTCCTGGTGGGTGCACCACTAAGCAAAGACATGGGTAGGGTTGCACCTACTCCTGTCATATTGCTGGGCAGACTAAATGGACCATACTGGTCTTTATCTGCCATCATTTACTATGTTACTATGTTACTATGAATAGAGGAATAGTATCACTTTAATTGCATATATTTTCCAATGCATCACAGAGGAAGATGAAAAGAGAGACAGCTTTCAAAAGGTGTCCAATCACTGTAAAATAAAATATCTGAATTACAAATTTAAAATAATCATCTATGTAAATTAAATAGCATTGCATGTTCTGAGAGAAAAGGAAATTATTGTTACACATTCAAATCACCTGTGCTTTAGTTCTTCTGTGGTGGAGCAGGAAAGATATGCAAATTGAAGCTTCGTGTTGGCCCATCATGCTGAGCCAGCTGCTGCCGAGTTGCAGCTCATTTTCTAGTGCTGCCGTAATATGGTTGCGAAAACCGTTTCCATTTTGTTGACCTGACAAAATCTTTTAAATATAAGCTCCCATGCTGTTTCACTTTTCATCTACATCTGATTTTTATCTCCTCTTGAAGGTGAAATTATCTCTCAATTTTGAAAATAAGCATAAAAGATGCACCAGCAAAATCTGCTTGCATAAGGCAGAATACGCTGCAAATCTGTAAAGAATATAGAATCCACGTACCCAAGGCAGAAAACAAACCCAAAGCTGGCACTACCTGATAGCTTGTTCCATTCTGATAACATTGTAGCTGTCCTTCAATGGACATATTTGCCCTGGCCACATTTCTAAATGAAAAAAATTAAGAGCTCGCTTTGGTTTACTTAAACGTTTCCTGCAGTTTATTGGTGTTAATTTATTGCTGTATAAAATTCATGGTGACAAGTTTTTCCACTACTGCTTTTTCAGTGGATCCACAATAATAGCAAACACATTTGTCTCATGTAAAATCTACATATTGTGATAGCTTCAATCACTCTTTTAAAATATATTACATTAAAAAAAAGCAGCAAATCATTTCACCAGCAGGACATCAATCAACCTTTTTGTCCTCTTTAAATTCCCTTTCTTGTAAGAATTCTAAAAACCTGAGCATCACAGATGTTCAATTTAAGCTGAAATTGCTTCCTATCCCAGTTCTGCTATACCAATTTACAGTTCTTTTAAACAAAAAAGTTTAATCATAAATCACTACTCTCTTCTGCCTGTCCAGAGTATGGTAGATTCTTTTTTTTTTTAGATCTGTGCTAACTAGTTTGATCTTAAGACAGCCTGTTCATCTCTGAACTCGTTAGGCTGAAAATCAAAAACCCTCTTGAAAAGCCCTGTATTGCTTTGTGCACCCAGCAACTCCAGTTAGAAGAGCAAGTAATTCCTTGCCATACTGCCAAGTGACCAGAAAATCCTTCACATCTGCATTCACAACACAGGCTGCTTTCTCAGCCAGCCCCAAAGCTTTGTGATAGTGTCTACCCTTCATTCGTTACCCAGACTCCCAGAACGTTCAGTATGCTACATAATGTAACATGAATATTAAAAAATCACACAGATCCAATCTGAGGGTTGAAAATGTTTCCTTTAGTTTTAGCTTCTACTGCTTTAAGCTTTTTGCTCACCTAGTCCATGATCTCTATCAGCATCTCTTTTCAAACGAGAGGCTTTATTTGCAAAAGTACTGTCAAAAGTAATAGCATTAAAAAGCCAGCACAAATTACACTTATTTCTTATGTTTGAAGTTTTTATATTAGATATTAATCTTCGTCTCTCCGGGCCAGTCCAGGAAATGTAGGGTAGTCAACCTCCTCCAGCAGCTGAGGACTGAAAACTCAAAGTCTTGCTGACAGCCTATCGAGCTTCCTCTGGTGTCAGAGACTCGGTCTTTCAGTCCTCAGCAGCTGGACAGGACGTGGCTGACAGGCTCCCTGAGAGACGAAAAGGAAGACAGTGTTAGTGTAGTGTAGACATAGGAAAGTGTTGTTTTTTGTCACTGGTTGGTCCTAGCAGGGCTATTAAATCCAGAGCAGCGGGGTACTGCCTTTATATTTAAAAAAAAAAAAGTGAAGTGCCCGATGCTAGAGGTAGAGCCTGCCTCAATTAGCTCCTTCAGGCATCCCCGGAGGCACAGGGAGGATCTGGGAGCCCCAGATTGCAGTCCTCTGTTCTCAGTGCCGGTTTCTGTCTCACCCGCGGGCAGCGAATGTGAGCGGAGTTCGGGTATAGCAAGCAGCAGTGCGGGTAGGACGTGCGGGGAAGCTGTAGGTCAGCACCGCGGTAAGTGGGCCGTCAAAGAGCTCTGAGAAGAGTTGATTTGGCTTGATTCAAGCGCATGCTGCCCGGATCGGCAGTGTGCTCACAGTGCGGGAGTCGACGGGGGTCTCTCGGGGCCAGGGATTTGCCGTATTTGTATTCGCATGGGGAGTTGTGTAGAAAGGCTCTTCGGGGGTGTAATGGAGGCTAAAGCGGCGTCGGCTGAGGGTTCAGAGCAGAATCGAAGCTTGGAGAAGGCGGGAACGACGGCCATTTTGTCTGTGGCAGCCGTTCCTCCCGTGCTTCACAGAAAAGCCAGGAAAAGGAAAACAAAAGCAAAAAGGCCTTCTCCGGAGGTAGGTCAAGGGCAAGGGCTATTGCCTGAGTTGCAGGGACCTTTAGAATCAGTGTTCTCAGCTGATTTTATTCTATCCTTACATAAAGCTTATTGTTTGAAGGTAGAACAGAACCTGAGCAAGCCTCAGTCATCCAGCGTGGGTAGCATGCCTAAGGAGGAAATTTCTGTGGCAGATCCCGGAGAGGGTACCTCCCTTAAGGCTCTGGGTGCAGAAGCAGGCTTCGATGCCTTCGGGCCGCAGCTCTGTGCGCCTCAAGGGACAGAAGAGGGAGAAATTCTCTCAGAAGGGGTTTTGGATTCCTGGGCTCTTGCTGAGTTGGAGGAAGGAGAAATTGCGCCAGGTGAAGATTCAAATATTTTCAGGGTTTTTCGCAAGGAAGAGCTGGATGCTCTTATTTCCCAGTCCTTAGGGGCTCTAAACATTTTGCTACCGATGGTACAGGAGGAACCGCTAGAAGATCTTTTACTCCAAGGGTTTAAACCGGAGCAGCGGTGTTTTCCAGTTCATAGGGTTATTAGGCAAATGATTGATTCAGCATGGGAGTGTCCTGAGGCTTCCCTGAGAGGTAGCCAGACGATTGGGCGGCTTTACCCTGTTCCTCAAGAGGACAAGGAGTTGCTGCGTATGCCTAAGGTGGATGCGCTGATGACAGCAGTGACAAGGAAGACTACGATTCCGGTGGAAGGCGGTGCGGCTCTGAAGGATATTCAAGATCGTAAACTAGAGGCACTACTTAAGCAGGCGTTTGATTCGCGTGCGCTGTCCCTACAGGCATCCATTTGTGGAGCATATGTCTCTATAGCTTCTATTCGCTGGCTCCAGGGGGACTCGGTTGTCGATAAAGAAGGAAGTTCTTCCTCAGATGGAGCTCAGTTAGAGTCAGCAGCGGCATATCTGGTGGACGCCTTTTATGATCTGTTCAGGATTGCGGCGAAATCCATGGCTTCGGTGATTGCTGCTCGAAGGTTTCTTTGGCTGCGGAACTGGGCAGCGGACGCATCCTCTAAGACCCGACTCAGTAAACTCCCCTATAAGGGTTAGCTACTCTTTGGGGAGGCCCTCGAAAAGATTGTAAAAGATTTGGCGGATTCCAAGGGAGGCCAGCTCCCGGAGGATCGCCTGAAGGATCCTAGACCTGTGTCGTTAGTGAGAGGGCAAGGTAGGGACATTCGCAGGTTCCGAGGTTCTCGGTTTGCCCCTTATCAGAGAGGCCATTTTGTTGCGTGGGGCCAGTCCTTTTGAGGAGCACGGGGGTTCGGCAGGGGATATTTCCGTTCCCAGCAGAATACCCCTAAGAAGCCACAATGAAGGGCGGCTGGCTCAGGCGGAGCATCCAGTGGGGGGACGGTTACAGCAGTTTTACTCCGTCTGGGCCAACATTACCATGGATCAATGGGTCCTGGAAATCATCCACGAGGGATATGCGCTGGAGTTTGTGCAACCGCTAGCAGACACGTTTCTGATCTCTCCTTGCGGATCTCAGGCAAAGGGGACAGCAGTGAGCAGCACACTTCAGCGTCTGATACAACTGCAAGCGGTCCCTCTATAGCAATATGGCTCAGGTCGATACTCGATTTATTTCGTAGTTCCCAAAAAGGAAGGCTCTTTTCGCCCCATTCTGGATCTCAAGCACATAAACTGTTGTTTGAGGGTGCCGCATTTCCGCATGGAGACTCTGTGGTCTGTAGTCCAAGCGGTAAAGCCAGGAGAGTTTCTGACCTCCATAGATCTAATGGAGACCTATTTGCACATTCCAATCAGGCTGGATCATCAAAGATTCCTGCAGTTTTCCGTACCCATGGGTCATTTTCAATTCCGGGCTCTGCCGTTTGGTCTGGTTACGGCTCCACGCACTTTCACGAAGGTGATGGTAGTGGTGGCAGCGGCATTGCAGAAAGAAGGAATTCAGGTACATCCTTATCTGGACGATTGGTTGATTCGGGCAGGATCTCAGGACAAGTCAATCACGGCGACCGCGCAGGTGGTTCAGTTCCTGGAACAACTTGGTTGGGTGATAAACCAGTCCAAGAGTCGGTTAATTCCAGTGAGGCAGTTGACGTATCGTGGAACATTGTTCGATACCAAGGAAGGAGCGATTTTTCTGCCCGAGGACAGGATACATAAGCTGTGGAAGCAGGTGGCGGCTTTTTTGAGGCTACAGGCGCCTACGGCGTGGAGATATCTACAACTGCTGGGGTCCATGGCAGCGGCTTTGGACTTGATTCCGTGGGCCAGAGCTCAGATGTGTCCACTTCAGCAGGCACTGCTATCTCGGTGGTCTCTACAGCATCAGTCTCTGACTCAGAAGCTGGTTTGTCCAGAGGATGTGCGCATCAGTCTCCAATGGTGGCTGGTGCAGGGGTTCCGCTGGTGCAACCAGAGTGGCTGTTGCTTACCACGAATGCCAGCCTATCGGACTGGGGAACGCATTGTTTGGCGCAGGTAACACAAGGAGTCTGGTCTGTGGAAGAGGCCTGTTGGTCGATCAATCGCTTGGAGATGAGGGCAGTAAGCCTGGCTCTTCGTCACTTCGTCGGTCTAGTCGAGGAGAGAGCGATTCGTGTTTTCTCCGACAATGCGGTGATGGTCTCCTATATCAACAGGCAAGGAGGCATGGTATGTGCGTCCCTGTTAGAAGAGAGTCAGAAGTTGCTGCAGTGGGCAGAGGACCATCTGATGGCCATCTCAGCGGCGCATGTAGCCGGAAGAGACAACGTACAGGCCGACTATCTCAGTCGTAATATCTTAGACGCCGGGGAGTGCGAGCTAAACGCAGCTGTGTTTCACGACATAACGGTTCGCTGGGGACAGCCAGTCATGGACCTCATGGCTACCTTCGAGAATGCCAAAGCATCGCAGTTTTACAGCAGATACAAGGTCCACATGTCGGAGGGACTCGATGGTCTGGTTCAGCCATGGCTGTTGGGGCAGTTGCTGTATGTGTTTCCCCCGTGACCATTGATCGGCCGAGTGATACAGAGAAACGCAAGCCGCGGGGGGGGGGGGGGGGTGGAGTGATTCTCATTGCCCTGGATTGGCCCAGGAGGCCTTGGTATGTGGATCTGATGCGACTGCTGGTGGATTCTCCTTGGAGACTTCCCAGTTGGAGCAATCTCTTGAGTCAAGGACCAGTTTTAATGCCACAGGTGGATCGGTTCTTGCTTATGGCTTGGCTATTGAGAGAGAAAGGCTCCGGCAGCGAGGGTACTTGTCGTTGGTGATTGCTACCTTACTGAAATCCAAGACAAGGTCGACTTCTCTGGCGTATGTCCACGTTTGGCGCATCTTTGAGGGCTGGTGTGGAGAATGAAAAGTGAGACCATTCTCCACGTCCTTGCCGACAATTTTGTCCTTTCTTCAAGGAGGTCTAGAAAAGGGTCTACCTCTGAGTACTCTCAAGGTTCATCTGGCTGCCTTGGCTTGTTATAGAGGGAAAGTGTTGGGTAACGGCTTGTCGGTGCACCCGGATGTACAACGCTTTCTTAAGGCAGCAAGGATCATACGTCCTCCCGTGAGATCGGTGGTACCAGCTTGGGATCTGAATTTAGTTTTGGATGCCTCAACACAGTTTACCTTTGAGTTGGAGCCCTCAGCGAGTCTTAAAGAGCTTTCTTGGAAGACAGCATTTCTAGTTGCCTTGTGTTCAGCTAGAAGAATCTCGGATCTCCAAGTGCTATCATGTAGGGCTCCCTATATTCAGTTTTTGAAAGAAAAGGTGGTATTACGATCGCGGCAGCCTATGGGGCAAAGGGCAGATTGCCTCCTCCAGGGCTCAGAGCTCATTCCACTAGAGTGCAAGCGACTTCTTGGGCGGAGTTTGCATTGGTTCCTCCGGTAGATATCTGTCGTGCGGCGACCTGGTCGTCGCTTCATTCCTTTGCTAGGCACTATCGGTTGGATGTTCACGCAAGAGAAGACGCTAATGTTGGGGCGTCGGCCTTGATAGCGGGGCTCACTGGACCCTCCCGTTTTTAGGTACTGCTTTGGTACTTCCCTACAGTTCCTGGACTGGCCCAGAGAGGCGAAGAGGAAAGAGAAATTAGACCTTACCTGCTAACTGTCTTTCCTTGAGTTCTCTCCGGGCCAGTCCAGGGCCCACCCAGTTGGTCTACGAGTCTCTTGTTTAACGGACAGTAATTTATTAGAGTTTGGTTAGAAGGGTCGGGGACACTTGGGGTCTTCTGACAAGGAATGAAGACAGGTTTTGTTAAGAAGTTTAGGTTCGGAGTGGCTGCAGTTTGGATCTCCCTCTACAGGACGGGGGGGGGGGGAGGTGTAGAGGTCACTCGGAGGTGTTTGGATTACAAAAGAAAAAAAAGAAATAAGAGAAACACACAATTGAAACAATAGGAATTAATGATGAATTGCAACACTGGACAAGTGAAGTGAAGGTTCCAGGAAGGATATTAAGTTTGTTGTTTTTGCTAAGGTTTCATAAGTGGGTTATGTTAAAGTTTAGTTATAGACTGCTTTGACAATAGGAGACTGAGTCTCTGACACCAGAGGGAGCTTGATAGGCTGTCAGCAAGACTTTGAGCTTTCAGTCCTCAGCTGCTGGAGGAGGTTGACTACCCTACAGTTCCTGGCCTGGCCCGGAGAGAACTCAAGGAAAGACAATTAGCAGGTAAGGTCTAATTTCTCCTTAATGTTCAAATATGTGTGCTCATTTGGTTTCACAGTTACACTAAGTTATAGTAGGTATGTGATGAAGATGGTAACTGGCCATGAGTTGCTCCTGAAAGAGATGCGAGATAAACCTAAAATCCCTTCCCTTCGTATTCCCCCCACTTTTTTTTTTTTAAAGTGCTGTCAAGTCAATACTGACTCCTGGCAACCCAGCAGCCACTGCATATTCTTGGCAAAGTATGACCGGAAGTAGACTGTCAGGTCTTTTCTTCCAAGGCAATGGAGGGTAAAGTGACTTGCCCAAGGTCACAAAGCATGTCAGTGGGAATCAAACCCTGATCTTTTGGGTACTAGGTTGTTGCTCTAACCACTAGGCAACTCTTCCATTCCCATCCTCTACTATCCTCTAAAAACTGTTGAGAACTAGCCAGTTCATGTAACTTCCATGAAAAATAAAAAATGGGCCTACCAGTTGCATCTGCAACTATCCCACATCAACAAAACCTAAAAAGGTTTTATTTCTCTTTTAAAATTCATTCTGAGGTTTTCTTCTGGGGCATGGAGAGAGTTCACAGATTTTTTCCACTTATATAACTGGAACACAAGCACCTCAAGTCTTATCAGCAGGTTTCATTGTTACGAGATGGCCGGGGATACCCTTCTTCCAGATAACTGTGACACATGTTTCTATTAATGTTCTTAACTCTTTCAATCCAAGGAACTGGGCAAGGTTAGGAAACTGAAACCAATGCTACTGAATAACAGTTCAAGAGTACTGTTACTGACCATTGTACAGCATCAAGCTACTGCCTTCTATAAATACTACATCTCTCTTTTCTGTTATGAGTACAACGAAAAATAACCGTGTTTTACTTAGAGTAATTCCTTCTCTAATACATGCTTGCTTCACAAACTGCAGTTCAAAAGAAACAAATAAGCCAACAGGAAAAAGTAGAAACACTACAAAATTGGTGTGATTTCCACTAAATTGAACCAGAATGTACAAGATCTCATCAATGTAATTACAAGTCAACAAAACAGATATATCCATGCTATCTATGCATGCTGAATTGAAATGAATAAAACAATCTAATACAAAATCTTAAACAATTATTCAGTTAAAAAGACAAAGGGTCATTAATGTCATAATTGCATCTCACTCAGGCTGTAATAGGGTAAACACATACCCTGAATAACCCCATGCTAATATGTACTGTACTGTACTGTATGTGTGGCTATTTTTCTCAGAAGCATATAGGGGTTATTTTAGAAGCACTCCCACATCTAAATAACAGCATTTATACATATAGATCAGTATGCAGGGGTAAATGCCATTTTAGAACAGGGGCTTTTTATACACATGGATGTTACTACGTTTACTCTATTTTCAAGCCTGTGATACACTTTTTTTGCAAAAACAGCATCTCCCATGCATGTTATATCTGTGGACACATTATATGCATAACACAGGTACACTACCAAAAAACTGCCTCCAGTTTTGCAACTGATTCCTATAGATTTTGGGGTGCTGAATCCAGGAAAAATAGCCAAAATGTTCCATCACGTCACGTTTTCTTGCAAAATTAGATTTCTTACCCATATAAGGAATGTTCACATAATTTCTTTTTAGCCGACTGCAGTTTATTTTCTTGGCCCAAAATAGAGGTTGTAATGGTTAACTAACTAGAAACACTCCCTCATGATATTTTAGAGTGTTTTGTATTCATTTTATACATTAACAGGACAATTGGGAGGCGGGGGGCTAAATCCAGCACTCGCGCTGGCGCATGTTCTTTCCTGTTCGCCTCGCCTCGTTCGCTCGCTCGCTCAAACACGGTGGTTGCGACATGAACGTTCCTGTCAAATTTCAGTTTCTTGCAAGTTCATTATTACCTTTTGTTTGCTCAGTCGTAATCCAGCTTTATTCCGAAGTGGTTCACTACAGTTGTAGTTTGCAGTGCTGTGTATTTGTGATGGCTCACAGAGCCAGAGGTTGCGTCAACTCTCCGGACAGTTTTTGTTTTATTTGTGGGGAATATACCGTGAAAAAGCGGCAGAGGAACATTTCTGCATTTATTAAAAAAGTATATTTCGCCTATTTCGGTTTGAAGTTAGGCGATCAAGACAATCCGTGGGCTCCTCACAAAGTGTGCAAGACATGTGAGGAAGATCTACGCTTATGGGTGAAAGGTAAAAAACAAGCATTTCGTTTCGGAATACCTATGATGTGGCGTGAACAAAGAGACCACAGCAGTGACTGCTATTTTTGCTCTTGCATTGTGAAGGGATACAACTTAAAAAATAAGAACGTAATAAGTTACCCCAACCTTCCCTCAGCAATTAGGCCTATGCCTCATAGCAACGAAGTACCTGTGCCTGAACCACCAAAATCTTTGGATCATATTTGTGTGGACGGTTCTGATCATGATGAGACTCATCAGATGGCTTTTCCCGATGAGTCCAGTACTTCCGAGTTTGAAACTGAACCAGATCCGAAACCTGAACTTTTCTCTCAAGCTGAATTGAATGATTTAGTCCGGGATTTAGGACTCCCAAAAGATGCTGCCCAACTGCTAGGTTCTCGGCTTAAACAGAAAAATCTATTGTCACCAGGAACAACTTTTTATTGGTACCGCAACCGCGAGACACAATTTTTGAAGTATTTCAGCAAAGAGGAAGATTTGGTATTTTGCAACGATATATACGGAGTGATGGAAAAGTTTAAACTCAAGTATGATCCTGCTGAATGGCGGCTGTTCATTGATTCGTCAAAAGACAGCATAAAAGGTGTTCTTCTTCATAATGGCAACACATTCGCTTCAGTTCCTATTGCTCACTCTGTTATTCTCCAAGAAAAATATGAGAATTTGGCCCTGATTCTTCAGAAGATTCGTTATGATGAGCATAAGTGGATGATTTGTGGAGACTTTAAAATTCTATCCATGCTATTAGGGCAGCAATCCGGTTTCACCAAATATCCCTGCTTCCTTTGCTTGTGGGATAGCCGGGCCCGCGACCTACACTGGGGGAAAAAAGACTGGCCAATTCGGGAGTATTTGAGACCCGGTGAGAAAAATGTTCTTCATGAGAGCTTGGTACCTCGTGATAAAATTCTATTACCACCTCTCCACATTAAGTTGGGTCTCATTAAGCAATTCATCAAGTCCCTTCCAAAAGATGGTGAGTGCTTTCGGTACCTTTGCTTAAAGTTCCCCCGACTTTCTGAAGCAAAGCTAAAGGAAGGAGTGTTTGTTGGCCCTGATATAAGGAAACTCATTTCAGATGGAGCATTCACTGAAACGATGTCTGAGAAGGAAAAAGAAGCCTGGGATTCCTTCAAGGATGTTGTTCTCAAATTCTTGGGGAACAGGCGGGATGAGAACTATAAGGATATTGTTGCCAGGATGCTCAATGCCTTCAAAGAACAAGGCTGTAACATGAGCCTGAAAGTCCATTTCTTGCACTCCCATGTGAACTACTTTCCCGAAAACTTGGGGGCGTACAGTGAAGAACAAGGTGAAAGGTTTCACCAGGACATCAAGGACGCAGAGAGAAGGTACCAAGGAAGATGGAACACCACTATGATGGCTGATTTCTGCTGGTTGCTGCTGCGGGAAACCCCAGATGAAAAATACGCCAAGCAGCGCACCAAGAGAAGCATTCGGGGGAAGAAACGGGCCCACCAGGAGATTGATTGACCCAAGAATGACTTTAAAATCTAAACTGTGTTGACAAATATCGTGTTTTT
Organism: Ichthyophis bannanicus; assembly: GCA_033557465.1. Taxonomy (NCBI): domain Eukaryota; kingdom Metazoa; phylum Chordata; class Amphibia; order Gymnophiona; family Ichthyophiidae; genus Ichthyophis; species Ichthyophis bannanicus. The sequence goes on from CM066034.1 coordinate 254,795,871, forward strand.
ACTAAACTTTGAAATAAAAATTTGCTAGTTATTACCACAGTGTCGGATCTCATTTATTAGAATTTTATTTTCACACCATCGGGTGTTTGTCTTCATGTATTGCAATGGTGCGGTTTGCGTTTTCTATTCTTACATACATACCTGTACAACATTTTTTGCACATTTCTTTGCTTTGCTTTGTGTCTAACCTCGCTCATATGCTCAATGTTTGTGCACATGTATGTGGCTGTTTTAAGTGCAGACAATTTTGCTACCATCACAGTGTGTATTGTTGACATTACTCTATTCTTATGTGCTGCCTTGTTACAATTTTCTTTATTCTTATTTGAATAACTACTAAACAATTAGTATAAGAATTCATCCAAGAAACCTTTATCTCGATCGCACTCAATCTGAAACGTTCACCTCAAACTGCTAACCCAATGTAGCAAAAAATCTGTACGTGATGGAGCAAATTGGTTACCAGATTTGGATTCAGCGCACCAAAAAATGTAAAAATCAATCGAAACATTAGAGGCAGTTTAAAAAAAATTTTTTTTAGTGTACCTGTGTATTTATCAACATAACACAAGAACATAATAGTCGTTTTTAATTTTTTAATTTCTTTATTTCTTAAATGCTGAATTTTAGTGGAGGTTATTTCGGTACATTCTTTATTGTAAATGAGACAGAATTAGACTAGGTCAATTCCAGTTCAATCATCATCATCAAAACCTCCTCAAAACTTTCAAAGTCCATTCTCTCCTTACTGTCATCGTCAAAATATCTAAGAGCCAACTGCAGGCACTCTTTCAGTGATTTCGCCATCAGTGCTATTGGCATTTTCACCTTCATTGTTGGAATCCAAATATGTCTTATTCTGCTGGTAGACAATCCCAGCTTTCTGAAGTTATTGCAGATGGTTTGTGATGTTATTTTACCCCAAGCAGAAGATACCCGCTTGCAGACTTCCAAAAACCTTGCCTGTTTCAGTCTTCCTGATGGTGTGAATTTGTGAATCCCAGCCTGCATCTATTGGTCCCTCTCTCTTCTCACCAATGTCTTGAATGGTTGGTTAACTGCTATCTATTGGCTGGAGCTTGCAGGTAAGACTGCCAGGTATTACAGCTATGTGGGCACCAGCGAAGTTTATATAAGTTTGAACATTTTTTTCTTTGTGGGCAGCAATTGCGTCGAAAATTAGTAAGGACTTCTTCAAGAAGAATCCACCTGCCTGCCGCTATAACATCTATAAATCCAATTTTTCACAAGGTCACAGTCCATCCATCCATCCATCCCTTCCTACTGCAACAGACAACCACACTGGTGGGCAGTTTTTCATGGAGCATGGTAAGTCTTGAAAAATACCATTGTCTAATTTCACCCTACTCGCAGTGCAGAGGATTACAGTGAAGTAGGCCCTCTCATGCCCAGTGGTTGTAATGGCTACAGCTTTCATACCTGAAGCAGCTACAGTTCTAATGGCAGGGATGTCGAAAGACATTGAGACCTCGTCCATATTTATAATGTCTATTGCAGAGATACCATATTCAAAGATTTCTTTGGAGACAAATTCACGGAAGTCGTTCATCTTTTGCTCTCAGTCATCTGGAAGTCGCTGGCCTACAGTGGTTCTCATTCTCACTGAAAATCCATATCTTTTCATAAATCTAGAAATCCAGGTGAAAACCGCTTTGAAATCAGTGATTCCTCTTTCATTTGCCATAAGTTTCGCTTTGATCTGAATTGCGACAGCACAGATAGCTAGATTTTCTTCCCTCTGAGAATGATTGGGTTCTTTCAAGTCATTCTCCAGTTTAGGCCATTTTGCTTTGGACCCATGTGTTTGCAGGGGTTCATATGCGCAAGCTCCTTTCTCCATTTACGAATGGACCTCTCTCCAACCTCAAATTCTCTCTCTGCAGTTCTGTTGCTTGTTTCTTCCGCTCTCACAACAACTTTCAATTTGAAGTCGACAGTGTAGGACTTACGTTTCATTCCTGGCATGGTCCACATCCAAAAGGGCATGCGCAATATAAGCATGGGCGCATTATCTGAAAGTTCTCGAACAGAATCTTTTCATTTCCGTGTATTATATGTGTGTGCGCATTATATACATGGGTGTGTTATTTGCGCGAAAATACGGTAAATGTCCTGGAGGCAAGATGAGGGTGGGGAGAGGGAGTGGACAGGGTAGGTCCATAATATAGATTTGGATTCCACATTTCACATGGGAGGATCCATATCTAGGAAAATAAATTATACACAAAAGCATTGACAGCTGTCCTGGGGCATGTATGAATGCCTGCTGAAAGGGGCAGCTGTCAATGCTGAAATCTGTCGCCAGTTACTCCCAGTCACCCCCAACACATCCAATTCCTTCTTGATTCCCCCCTCCCCAGCATGAAGAACTTCACTTTGCCCCATCTGACAACAAGATATCCCTGAGGCTTCCCCTGGCAGACTCCTTCTCATTCCCCAACCCCAATGATGCCCAACCCAGTCTTACCAGAGTTCCTGCTGTCTAGTGGGAGCAGGATCAATGCCCATTCACTCCTGTTATGGCACTGGATTGCAAAATAGCTGCAATAGCCTCTGGCAGTACTGTGAAATTACCGCCAGGGGTCAAAGCCATTCTGGAAATCAGCACCATAAGAGCAGGAGTTAATGGACTTTGCTCCTTCTACTAGACACTGGGGATCAGGGACCCCGGCCAGGGTAGGGGAGATTGGATGGGGGGAATCAGGGAAGAGATATAATATGTTGGTGTGATGGGGGGAGATTAAAGTGTGGGGTTGTGATTGAGAGGCTGAACTGGTGTTGCTTCAAGAGATGACCATGGAGAATCATGAGCAGTGATTTTACAAACCTGCTTCCATGTATACATGGGGGGGGGGGGTGAATTTGCAAATGTTTTTCTTCATATGCAGCTTTTCAAATCACTGCTCAAACTGGACTTGCAGAGACATAAATGTGTAGTCCTGCATCTATTTTACAAGAATCTCTACATTTGGAAGAGCTTCCTGTAAAATACTTTAGGAACTCTTCCCATTCTGACCTTAACAAGTGAATTTTCCTCTTCATGTCTTTTCTAAAATTTGCCTCTAGTGGTTGATTTATTTACAGTGCACTTCCTCAGAGACTTCATTAAGCATATTATCTCATCAACATCATCATCTTAATTCACTAGTCATGCACGAACCATGTTCACGTTACTCAGTGTCTACTAAATTCTCAAGCATTACTGCTGTCTATCTCTACCAATTATCACAGTGATGTGGATATGTAATTTGAATTTTATGTGATACTTGTATTGTATGCGGTGCTGTATGGAGTTTTTTGTGATTCATTCATGAAATATGAGGATTTATGTTAGGATATTAGCTTGATATTAGATAACGTTGCATTACTAACATAACAAAATAACAAAAGATATGCCATACTGGGTTAGACAGAGGATCCATCAATCCTAATATCCTATCTCTAACAATAGTCAATCCAGGTCAGAAGTATCTGTCAGGTTCCCAAAAGGTACATAGATTCCATGTTGCTTGTCCAATAGGTAAGCAGTGGATTTCCCCGGTCCTCTTTAATAATGATCTATGGACTTTTTCTCCAGAACCCTGTCCAAGCCTCTTTTAAATCCAGTTACACTAACTGCTTTTACTACATCCTCTGGTAACAAATGCCAGAGTTTGATTACATGCTGAGTGAAAAAATATTTTCTCCGATTAGTCTTAAATGTGCTATATTGTGGCTTCATTGCGTGTCCCCTAGTCGTTCTACTTTTTCAAGGGGTAAACAACTGATCTACATTTACTAGGTCTACTCTTCATTGTTTTATATACTTTTATCATATCTACCCTTAGCGATCTCTTTTCCAAGTTGAAGAGCCCTAACCTTTTAAGCCTTTCCTTGTAGGGATATACTTCCATCCCATTTACCATTTTTGTCATTCTTCTCTGTACCTTTTCTAATCCTGTTATATTCTTTTTAAGATATGGTGACCAGAACTGCACACAATATTCAAAGTGTGGTTGCACCATGGAGCCATACAGAGGCATTATAATATTCTTAATTTTATTCTCCGTTCCTTTCTTTATGATTCCTATTTGTTTTCTTGGCCGCCACTGCACACTGAGCAGAGAGTTTCAATGTATTATCCACGATAATGCCTAAATCCTTTTCCTGGGTGGTGGTTCCTAATGTGGAACCTTGTATTGTGTAACTGTAGCTTGGGTTGTTCTTAGCTAAGTCCACATTAAATGTCATCTGCCATTTGGACTCCCAATTTCCCAAGATCCTCGTGCAATTTTTACAATCCCTTTGTGTTTTAGGGTCATATGCAAATACAATCACCTCACTCATTAGTCCCATTTCCAGGTCGTTTATAAGTATGTTAAAAAGCACAGATCCCTAGGTACTCCACTATTCACATTTCCCCATTGAGAAAATTGGCCATTTAGCCATACTCTCCGTTTTCTATCTTTCAACCAGTTCCTAATCCACAATAGTACATTGCCTCCTATCCCATGGCTTTTTAATATCTCAAACAGCCTCACATGAAGGATTTTGTCAAAGGCTTTTTGAAAATCGAAATACACTATAAGGTAGATTCTGAGCAGCATTTAGTGGGGATGGACGTCTGGTTCAGACATCCATTGCCGTTAAATGCTTGAGTGGTGATTCCACCCACAAAGCTCCCCGCACGTACAGCAGAGATATGCAGGGAGCTCTGTATGGGGGTAGGAGGGGGCAGGCCGAGGGAGGTGCAAGGGGGGCTGGGAACGTGACACCTACAGCAGACATACAGGAATGATTCCAAGGGCTGCTGTGTACATCTAGGGTCGGCCATTTAAACGGGGGACTTATTCCACCTTTGAAGTGGAATGTCCACCTAGATGTCAGGGGCTGCCAGAGCCGAGGTGAGATGAACAGGTGAGGGGGTGCAGGGATGCCCCACAGCCTGGTCCTAGAAGGCCCAATTGGGAGAAGGGCTGCAGGGAAAGCAGTGCCCGTTGTTGCCGCCAGGAATGCGGCTCCTGCATGGAGCTGTGGTGCTATGGCAACATGATGCCATGCCACTGCGGCTCCATGTAGTAGCCAGGCTGAGCTAACTGGGGATGTGACTGGACGTCTGAGGTGCCGAATTGGGGCAACATCCCAGACATCCAGTCACTATACCCCAATTCTGTTCCCACTAGGCCGATTAGCCCATATGGGAGCAGAATCGGCTGCATCCCCGGGCCGTCTGGATGTCCGGAAGACCCAGAGACGCGCAACTCAGAATTGGCCTCCACATCAACCATCTCACCTTTATCTATTTGTTTATTCACACCTTCAAAAAACTATGAGATTGGTGAGACAACTTTCCTTGGCTAAATCCATGTTGGCTTTCTGTCATCAAACCATGACTATCTACATAAGAACATAAGATATGCCATACTGGGTCAGACCAAGGTCCATCAAGCCCAGTATTCTGTTTCCAACAGTGGCCAATCTAGGTCATACGTACCTAGCAGTTTCCCCAAGGGACACAGGTTCCACAATGCTTGTATTGGTTCAAGCATTGATATCCTGGGTCCCTTCTTAATAATGGTTTATGGACCTTTCCTCCAGGAACTTATCCAAACCTTTTTTAAACCCAGCTACACTAACAGCCTTTACTACATCCTCCGGTAACAAATTCCAGAGTTTGATTACACGTTGAGTGAAAAAATATTATCTTTTATTAGTCTTAAATAGTTTACCCTGTAGCTTCATTGCATGTCCCCTAGTCTTTCTATATTCTGATAAGGTAAACAATCGATCTACGTTTACCCGTTCCACTCCGTTCATTAATTTATAGACTTCTATCATATCTCCCCTCAGCCGTCTCTTTTCCAGGTTAAAGAGCCCCAACCTTTTTAGCCTTTCTTCATAGGAGTAGCCTTCCATCCCCTTTACCATTTTGGTGGCTCTTCTCTGAACCTTTTCTAAAATCGCTATATCCTTTTTAAGATACGGCGACCAGAATTGCACACAATATTCAAGGTGCGGTCTCACCATGGAACGATATAGAGGCATTATAATATCTTTTGTTTTATTTTCCATTCCTACATGTTCAGTAATTTTGTTTTCCCCAGTACTGATGTCAGGTTCACTGGTCTTTAGTTCCTGGATAACCCCTGGAACCCTTTTTAAAAACTGGCGTTACAGTGGCCACTCTTCAGTCTTCGGATAATACAGATGATTTGCACAATTCTGTTTATATTTATACTTATGCGATTTCTTGATATTCCGCCCAGGATGAAGGGCATCAGAACTGTTTACAATCACTACAAAGAGGTATCTGATATATTCCCTTGTCCCTAAACAGCTCAAAATCTATGTGCACCTCAGACAACAGAGGGTTAAATGGCTTGTCCAAGGCCACAAGGAATGCCTATAGGACTACAAACCCCAGACCCTCCAGCCTGAGATTGCTGTCCCTCGGTGGTAAAGCATTAAAAAATATATATTATAATAATGTTAACTTGAGGGATTTTGTCAAAGGCTTTTTGAAAATCGAGATACATATTGTGATGAAGCTGACACCACTGAACCTATGGAGTTAGAGAAAAACACTGATTCTGTTAAAGAATCAGACATGTGTAGAGTGCAGTTAGGTAGAAGTGCAGCTAGAGGGAGCAAGCAAGGACTCTCACGAGGAAAGCTGACATGCCCTAGAGTAGAGGAGGCAAAGCCTAATTCAAAGAGTAATCAAACACACCTGTTTAGAATGCCAGGAACTTTAGCTGAGGAACGCTCTTATAAGCAGTCCCCAAATAGGAGAGAGGGAAGCCCTCAGGAAAGGAGCCCTCAGGAAAGAAGTCTTCAGAAGGGAAGTCTTCCAGGGAGAGGAGCAGAAAGCGTTGCTGCTGTAGAGAGGAGGAGAGCTCCTACTGATACTGAGGAGAGAGAAAGCAGAAGGCTCCAATTACAAAGGAAAGGCAGCTGAACTGGAAATCCTTACAGGGAAAATACAGGTTCCAGGAAGGACAGTCTCATATTGGAGAGCCCAAGAGAGAGGTCTTCAGGGGAGACAGAGAAAGCAGGAGAGTGCCTTGCAGATGATATGCTGGAGATCCACAGCTCAGAAAGCCTAGGTACAGATATAATTACTTTCCTAGATCTGAGCCAGGTCTTAGAGAAGCCTGGAAGTCAGGGAGCTGTGGCTATAGCAAACCTAGTTGGCAGAAGGTGTGGAAACCTGTACAGAAAGTACTAGCCAAAGAGCACATTACCTGTTTGCCAGAACAAGTAGAGCAGGGCTGGCAAGTCCTGGAGAGAACCACTGGCGTATTGCCAGACATACTGAAGGGAAACCCAGGCTTAGCAATTAACGTAGCAGAGCCAGAGGCTATGCAATTGGACTTTGTGGAACCTGAATTAGCACAGTCTGAATGTCCTATGGACTGCACACTATGTATTGCAGGGAGTGTGGAATCCCTACCTGAAGTATAGTGGCTAGGACATACTTGAAACACTGTTTGCTTAAGATGAGAAGAAGCAGCTTTGACTTTGATTTATTTGACCTGTTTGTTTGCTTTCAACCTGCCTAAGTAACAAGAACTGTGAAACACGTATAACAGTTTGGACTTTGTAAATGTTTAGTGATAATCCAGAATAAAGGTGAAACCTGTTTGCTTTCATTTGGAAACCTTTTGTGCTGTATGGGAATAAAACCCTTTACCTTACCACTTATATTGGCATTCACAACTATTCATTACAAAGAGGTGAACTACTAGTCCCAGAATCCCTCTGGGAAAAAGAAGTTTCTCACGTCAAGAAAGAAAGAAATGTCCACCCTGACCTCCAGGCACGTTGCCAAAGGGAAGGGCTGTGACAATATAAAGCAGCATTTAGCTGGGATTAACTGGCCATATGCTAGGAACACTGAAAAAGAAAGACCACTTCTCAGTTCTACATAGAGCATGACAAGGCACCTACATTGTCAATATTTACAAAGGTATCTATAAAAATTCTCAGATAAGAAGAGTTTAATGAAATCAGATGTAAGCATCATATGACTATGACTTATGAGGACAATTTTCAAAGTCATGCTTGTGTTTAAATAGTGAATTTAAACTGGCTGTCTGAAGATTCCCTCCCTCAATATGGCTAGAATGATTCACATGAAAGCAAATTTTACAAAGGATGTCCTAGTGCAAACTGGGGTATCCAAGCCAGATCATCTGAAAAAAAGCCAGGCATGTCCAAACTTGAGTACGATTTCACAAACATGGACGTGCCAGATATGGAAATCCGCAGTGCCACCCAGATAGATGTCCCTGAACTATCATTCCAGCCCGGGGACATCTCACAAACATACAGTGGAAATGGAAACACAAGTGACCCAAAACCTCAACAAAAATCATTGCTATAGTTCAGAGTACAGGGGATGCTGTTGTGCCATCTTTTCTATACCCTCCCAAAGGAACACTTTTCCAGTAAGAACAAATCATAAGAACATAAGATATGACCTAGATTGGCCCATTTTGTTAACAGGATACTGGGCTTGATGGACCTTGGTCTGATCCAGTATGGCATAAGTACCTAGCAGTTTCCCCAAAAGACATAGGTTCCACAATGCTTGTATTGGGTAAAGCAGTGATATCACGGGTCCCTTTTAATAATGGTTTATGGACCTTTCCTCTAGGAACTTGTCCAAACCTTTTTTAAATCCAGCTATACTAACAACTTTTACTACATCCTCCGGTAACAAATTCCAGAGTTTGATTACACATTGAGTGAAAAAGTATTTTCTCTTATTAGTCTTCATTGCATGTCCCCTAGTCTTTCTATATTCTGATGACGTAAACAATCAATCAATCTACGTTTACTCGTTCCACTCCATTCATTTATTTATAGACTTCTATCATATCTCCCCTCAGCCATCTCTTTTCCAGGTTGAAGAGCCCTAACCTTTTTTAGCATCTCTTCATAGGGGTATCTTTCCATCCCCTTTACCATATGGTGGCTCTTCTCTGTACCTTTCTAATAACACTATCCTTTTTAAGATATGGTGACCAGAATTTTACACAAAACTTAAGGTGCGGTCACACCATGGAACGATACAGAGGCATTATAATCCTTTGTTTTATTTTTCATTCCTTTCCTTATGATACCTAGCATTCTATTTGCTCTCTTGGCTGCCGCTGCACACTGGGTGGAGGGTTTTAACATGTTATCCATGATGACACCTAAATCTTTTTTCTGGGTGGTGGTTCCTAATGTGGAACCTTGCATCGTGTAACCATAGTTTGGGATTTTCTTTCCTAGGAACATAACTTTGCACTTGTCCACATTAAATTTCATCTGCCATTTGGATGCCCCGTCTTCCTTTCAGCCTGCCCATACCAGCTGCCTTTAATGGCTTTAAAACCATCACTTCCACTGGCGGGCCCACGCCTGAGGGCCCTTTGGCATGGCCCATAGGCGTAGGACTGTACGGGGCCATTTAAAATGCTGCTACATTGGTTCTGCTTGCTGTGGAGATCGGAGCAGTGGAGGGGTGATGTTGACAGCGGAGGTTGTGAGTGGGAGCTTAAACACCTGGTGGTATGATATCTGCCTCTTCGGATGCTATGTGGAGCATTTCTTCTTGTCTCCTCTATTCCTTTAACTATCATTGTATCTCTTATTCTGTCCTATCTAATTAATGGTGTTCTTTTCATATTTTCTGTAACTTTTATGTAATATTGTAAACTGCTCTGATGCTTTGGCTTGAGCGATATATCAAATGTAATAAACAAACATAAGATCGTCTTGCAATTTTCCAAAATCCTCATGGGTTTTAACCACTTTAAATAGTTTCATGTCATCTGCAAATCTGATAACCTTACTCATTATTCCCTTTTCCAGGTCATTTATGAATACGTCAAAAAGCAGTGGACCCAGCACAGATCACTGGGGTACTCCACTATTCACCTTTCTCCATTGAGAAAACTCTCTTTTAACCACTTCCTGATCCACAATAGTACACTGCTTCCTATCCCATGACTTTTTAGTTTTGCCAAAAGTCTCTGATGAGGGACCTTGTCAAAGGCTTTCTGAAAGTCCAGATACACTATATCAACCGACTCACCGTTGTCTACCTGTTTATTCACACCTTCAAAAAAACATGACTATCTACATGTTCAGTAATTTTGTTCTTTATTATGGTTTCTACCATACCGGTACTGATGTGAGGCTCACTGGTCTGTAGTTTCCCGGATCACCCCTGGAACTCTTTTTAAAAATTGGCGTTACACTGGCCATCCTCCAATCTTCAGGTATTACAGATGATTTTAATGATAGTTCACAGATTACTAATAGCTTGATGTAAGTCTTTAACCTTTGCAACTGCTCCTTTTAGTTTTTTCTTAACTATTTTCCTCATTTTATCATAGTCTCCCTTTCAAAATTTAAAAGGTAGTACTGTGGATTTCCTTACCATCCCTCCTCCATTAATTAAATCAAACGCGATCATGCTATGATCACTATTGCCAAGTGGCCCCAACACCCTTATCTCTTGCACCAGATCTGGTGTTCCACTAAGGACTAAGTCCAAAATGGCTTCACCTCTAGTCGGTTCATGAACCAGCTGCTCCAAGCAGCACTCATTTATTTCATCTAGAAACTTTATCTCCCTAGCTTGTCCTACCGTGACACTGGCCCAGTCGATACCGGGGTAATTGAAATCACCCATTATTATTACTATGCTGTAACTTTTGTTAGCTTCCCTGATTTCTTTGAGCATTTCATCATGAATTTGTTCATTCTGGCCAGGCGGTCGATAGTACACCCCCACTGCCATCTCCTTCACCTTTTTACATGGAATTTCAATCCACAGAGATTCTACAGCAAATTTTATTTCCTGAAAAACTTTAATCCTTTGTGACTCAATGCCCTCTCTAACATAGAGCACAACCCCTCCACCAATTTGATCAGTTCTATCATTGTGATATAGCTGGTACCCAGGTATCGCAGTATCCCACTGGTTGTCCTCCTTCCACCATATCTCTGAGATACCAATCATATCTAACCTCTCATCTAATGCTATATATTCTAACTCCCATCTTATTTTTTAGACTTCTAGCATTTGCATACAAGCATTTTAGAGACTGTATTATATTTCTATTGATTTGGCTATCGGTAGACAGGGGTAATTTGGACTCTTAAGCTCTGTCTGCTCCGTACTGAAGGGCATTTGAGCTACTTTTGTCTTTATTGGAACCTCTCTGCTGATATGCCCTAACTTCATTCTTTTGGTAGTATCCTTCAAGGATACATTGTTCCGAACCATGCGCTCTTGGGCGACTGTCGGCCTGGTTCCATCCCAGTTAAGGTGAAGCTCATCCCTTCGGAAGAGCCCCTCCTTTCTCCAGAATGTTCCCCAGTTCCTAACATAGTAACATAGTAAATGACAGCAGATAAAGACCAGTATGGTCCATCTAGTCTTCCCAGTATGATGGCAAGAGTAGTTGCACCTGCCGCTCCATGCAGGCCACCCCTCCCCATGTCTTTGTTTAGGGGTGAACCCACTGCTCCAGATAGAACACCCCTGTCCTGCATGTAAATTAAACAGGTAGGGGAAAAGAATGCAGCTTTGTCATATATTGTACTTTGCTGATTTTAAATCATTCTGTTTCTCCTTGTTCCATTCAAACTGTTGCTTCTTGATCAAAGTAAAGGTTCTGTAAGAGAACTATGGTGAAATTTGACTTACCATTAATTTCCTTTCCTAGAACCTTGCTAGACCAGTCCAAACAAGTGGGTAGTGCTCCCCTGTCAGAAGATTTGTGAGACAGAGAAAATCACAGAAGCTTTGTGACATCATCACTGGTATGCAGTCACACACCCCTAGAGGGAAGCTTCAGTATAACTATGGCAAGCAGAATAACTCCGCAACAATTGAAAGCAAAGAGAACTACATTTTAAGGCTACATCTGCCAACCAGACTTGATGTCCAGAGAGGTATGCTGTCAGCCAGGTGCCAAAATCCGAGATGTTACGGAGAGTTTGCCGAGACTCATCAAGCCCACTGACTATTACCCAATGTTGCTAATCCATGTCGCACAAATGATACTGCCAGGTATCCCTCTGAGCGTATCAAAAGTGACTTAATGGCCTAATAAATCCAAAACCCTCATCCTTGCACCATCGTCTCATCCACGCATTGAGACTCTGGAGGTCTGCCTGCCTTTTGGGTCCTGCGCGTGGAATGGGAATGGGAAGCATTTTGGAGAACGCTACCCTGGAAGTTCTGGATGTCAACTTCCTACCTAAAAACCTAAATTTAGCCTCAAGAACCTCCCTACCACATTTTCGTATGTCATTGGTACCGACATGTACCAAGACAGCAGACTCCTCCCCGGCACTATCTAAAACCTTGTCTAGGTGACACGTGAGGTCCGCTACCTTAGCACCAGGCAGGCATGTTACCAGGTGATCCTCACGTCCACCAGCCACCCAGCTATCTACATGTCTAATGATCAAATCTCCAACTATAACGGCTGTCCTAAACCTTCTCTCCTGGGCACATGGCCCTGGAGAAACTTCCTCAGTGCGAGAGGGTTTCTCATCATCTGGAGGACAGGTCCTAGCTACAGGATCATTTCCTGCCACACCAGGGTGATGCTCTCCTGCCACTTGACCTCTCTCCTCCATGGCAACAGGGATACTGCCAGACTGGAGGTGGGACTTCAGGACTATATACCTGTAGGTCTCGTCTATGTACCTCTCTGTCTTCCTTATGTCCTCCAAGTCTGCTACTCTAGCCTCCAGAGATCGGACTCGTTCCCTGAGAGCAAAGAGCTCCTTGCACCTAGCACATGTAAGACCCCTCACCAACTGGGAGAAAATCACGCATGTGATACTCAATGCAAAAGACTGGAAAGCCCCCATCTCGCTGCTAGACTGCTGTCTGCATTTTAGTTTAGGTTGTGTTTAGATATTTAAGTTCTTTACTTACTAAGGGTTGCTGGGGATAATTATACTAATAAAACTATACCCAATACGTTTAATGTACTTTGTTCACTTGAAGCTTAATTAATCTCAGGTCCTTAATGTTTGCCTGATGAGGATAAACAGCTGCACTTGAGAGTGAATATGGCACCTACTTTCCTTTAAGAGATTTAAGCACCTATAAAGTTACGATTATCCCAGGGGTGGGTGGATATTGGGGAGGAAGGGAGGGAGGGAGGGAAAGAAGACCTATGAAAAGCTGGCTGTTAGACAGTACCCTGTCCTATGCTTCTAAAGTAATCCGTAATCAGTTTCTTGGATAGAGGGAGTCGTGTGGTCTAAATTTAACCAGAAAGCTCTCTGATGTGTTTTAAATTTAAACTGGAAGCTCTTTGCTGCTACTAGGCCCTGACTGATTTAACAAATACACTGGGTTCACAGATTAATCTGCTTTAATCTAAATAATTACTTTTTCCCCCAAGATTTAGAAAAATGTGTAGAAGTAAATACTTACAATTGCAGATCTCTCTCCAGAAGTAGCAGTCCCCTTTTGTAGTCCTTCAAGACTACCTATTCGTATGCATAATGGAAAAAGCAGCAAAGGACTGTGTGGTTAACAGCCTAGTGGCTTAGTAGCAATGATATCTATTGTCAAGCAAAAGGATCTGGTTTTGATTCTCGGCACAGGTCATTCACTTTTTTGGGCTGAACAGGGTGGATATGCTATAGAGGCACTATTCAGAGCTCCAAGAAGAAAAGACGTCATAGGCAATGTTTCTCAAGCTGGTCCTGATGTACCCCCTAGCCAGCCTGGTTTTCATGATACCCACAATAAATATGCATGAGATAGATTTGTATGCATTACCCCTCTAGCATGCAAATCTGTTCTATGCATATTTATTGTGGATAACCCAAAAAACAGACTAGCTAGGGGGAAACACTGTCATGGTCAGTATACCAACAGAAATCCCCAGTAGATGGATTTTTGATTAACAAGTTCCAGAAGGAATCCCACGCATCACCCCCAGTCAGGGAGTCACTTAAATGACTGGCGCCAAGAGGAAACAGCTACCTGGTTAGCATTCGTGGCCAAAACTAGACGATCCAAAAGCTGGCCTACTTTTAGCTGCAGATCACTAACTGGGTAGCAGTGTAATATTAATGGCAATCTCCGCCTCTGCTCTGCCCCGGTGGGCCCCCAACACGTCTCAGTGTTAACTGTGATGGCGCGTAGGGGACATAGACAGGGATGTTCCACAGCAAGAACCATGTAGGCGCCATTGAATATCCCCGTTTAAGGAATTTACATGGTTTACTGGGCTGTAAACAATGTAAATGCCTTTCAAAACTTCAGACCCATTGTTCTTAATATTTGAATACAATGCAAGCCCATTAATAATTCCTTCATATTTAAAGGCCATAATGGCAATAATTGACTGGCATGCTCCCAGAAGAGATGAAATAAGGGCTGTCTAGAAACAGCAAACTTATCAGCATGTTTTATTTTATTTTTGCATAGAGAACAAGTCTTCCAATTCTTACTGTCTGACTACCTTGATTTAGTTTAACAAATTACTCAAAATCCAATGCAAAAATAACTATAATTATAGTATATTAGTCTGTAATGCAAAGCTAAAACCTCGTGGTCACTTTTAATCAGCAAATAAATGGTTAACACTAAGGGGCTTGTTTACAAAGCCGCGGTAGCAGTTTCCGATCATTATCGGAGCCGCAGCCACATTGAAATCAATGGGGCCGCGGCTCCGATTACAAAGCCATGGTAGCGGTTTCCGATCGTTAACAAGCCCCTAATTCACCATCAGACAGAACAGTAGATTCATAATATCACATACAGCTTGTCATTTACATCTGTGTCCATAAGTGGCTATGCTTTCTATTTGATAAAATTTATATGAAGCCATTACTAGAATGGAATAAACAGATCTCTGTTTTTGACAGTGTCTTTACAAAAGTCATTTTTTATTCATGCTGGTACCAACCTAATAGGAAATCAGGTAGAATGTAAAGATAGTATTAAGCGTTGTCCTTGCATATAGATTCTAATATTGAACGGAGATTACAATTAGGAGACAGAAAAACTATAGAGATAATGCCCTGTAACACTGTAGATCAACTTTCCAGTTTGCAGTCAGCAGTATGTACTTGGCTTTTTCCCTCTTCCTCTAAACTAGATAAACACAGCCCCCCTCTCCCTATGCCCCAGGAAGTCTATAAAAGGGATTTCTTTCCCCCCTGCTGTAGTCACTCCTCTAGTTCTTTCTCAAAGTACATGGATATGTAAGTTTATAACTACTCATGTAACCTTGGAATTTATCTATATGACTTTGGGGGGAAATTATTGTATGTGCCAACATTCTGATTGGATTTGGTGAGGTAACAGCAAGCTAAAATGATTTATTAGTAAACGAGCAAATCACATACAACTTGTTTCATTGACAAGCTGATAAAAAATGACCAGATATCTCTCCCTGGGGACAGCCACAATATATCATTGATCAAAGAACAGCTGAAAGAAAAATCAGATACAAATACCCTAAAATACAGAACACAGTAAAGGTTTTCTATACAAGCAATGTGATGTTTTGGCCTTTCGTATTATACCAACTCAAGAAAGGCTCAAACAATAAGCTGAAATTGATTTGCTGTTAAGTCATTCATTGATATTAATGATATTCAATTAAAACACTCCTTTACTTAGCATAGAGCTTATGGACTCCCTTAACAGGTTTCTGAAGGTTCCTGTTAATATTTTCAGGAATTTAGCTAAATGAAATGAAGTTAGTAATGGGGATGAGCAAAATAATTTATATGCTGGATGTAAAGAATGTTTTGTGACAATACGTAATACCCTGATAAAAGTTTGTATGAGGCCTACTTTAAGAGTATAATTTTATAAACTACCACGTAGTTGCCACATGCATATTTGGGCCCTAGACTATAACGTAAAGTACATGCATATTTTATTTGATAGAATAGGGGCATAGTAGCATACTGTCGGAGCTCCCCCGTGTGGCCAGGCAGTTGCCCAGTAGTGCGAGAGGGCTCCGATCGTCCTTTGTATAAAACGTTAGCCCAATAGCATGTAGTTGTGTCTTAAATAGATTAGAGCCAAGTTCAAAGGTCGCAGGAAATTTCTTTTATTTAAGAAATAAGGTTTTCCTAACCAAATTAAATTCTTTGGCAAGAATGTTGAAGACTACAAAACATAAAGTTCAGGATACTTCTCCAGTCCTAAACGTAAGCCTGGTTAAACAGTCCTTGGCTTGGCTTAGTTTAAACACACCTTTTTCACAAGTAAAAATCCTTTACAACAGCAGTCTGTTCTCCGGTCCCCAGGGCAGTACAATACCTCACTGTTCCTTTCACAGATGGTATAGCATAACATTCCCTGGTCCACCAACAGATTATAAAGTTCAGTAGTATTTCTTCAAGATACAATTTATACTTTTAGCTCCTTTCTGGCTTCATTAACCATGCAGCTTTATCAGCCAAGCAATCATTGGTTAGCCTAGCTAAAAGTTATGGGATTTTGCATAGAATGTCCTTATTAAGAACTCCTGGGTTTTTCTCCAGTTACTAAAACCCTATTCTGTTCCTTATTCTTCTTTGGCACAGATAGCACATTCAATTTCCATATCTGAAACCCCACTTTCATAAAAAGTGTCTCCTAAGTCCATTTCTTCCTCACTGGGCTCTTTCAGATATTTGTCCTCCTCAGGGTCTGCCTGAGGAGCCTTTACACGATGTAAAGCTTTCAACACTTGTTCCCAATTATGCTTCTCAGTACGTGAGCTAGTGGGGGAAGGGCAGGGAAAGGTTTCCCTATTTAAAAGCTTCTTTAAGGCTTGTAAAGGGCTCACCTTGCCAGTAGAGTGTTGTCCTCCTGTAGGCCCCTTATACTGAGAAGGGCCAGACCAGGAGCTTCTGGAAAATATCTCCTCCTCAGAAGAATCTTCCCCCGAGCTCTCCTCTGGCCTTCTCACCTCTCTGTTCCTGTCCTTGGTCAGCTTCCTTCGTCCCACTGGCACTGCAACAACTCTGCTTGTCTCAGTGCCTCTGTGTCTGCTTTCAATCTCATCCTCCTTCACAGCTCGTGTCTGTTTCTCCTTCCATGCCTGTCTCTGTGCACTCCCTTCCTGTGTCTCCTTCCGCGTCTGTGCCATCTGTTTGTGAGTGAAACTTCCATGCCTAAATGTTTGGGGCTGTCCTATGGCTCTTGACTCCGCCCCCAAACCACTCCCATCTCCTCCCTCGGTCTCCATGGGAACTGGGTGTGTCTCTGGCTCTGCACTCCTCTGCAGGAAATCTTTGGCTTTACTTTGGGTGTTAACCCTTCCTGTGCCTGCAGTTTCTTTGGGTTTAGAAAAAAAAGGACTGTCTTTCCTTTCTTTTCCTGCACTCTGAGCCTGCTTCTCCACCACAATACCTGAACCCAGTTGTGGCAGTTATGCATGCTCTAGAGCATCAGTATCTGCACACGATTAGATTGACAAATAAACGTTTGTACATTAAAGTATTCTATAATATGTGTCTGAATGTAGGCCCCCTATGCTCCATCAAAGTGTCACCCTGATGCACACTCCAACGGAAAGCACACGATGGGACTTACACGTGCACTTACAGAACAGAGAATGCCCAAAGCACATGTGTATGTGCCTATTTAAGTACACACGTTTTTGGGAATGGGGCTTACATGTAGTTCTAGTATATAACTGTTCACGTGCACTATGTAGAATTAGCCCTTAAAGGTCAACAGGAGCTCTGTACTACCGGGTATAATGCAAACAGAGACATAGAAAGGCAGAAATGTTGCAAGCATTTGCATTCCATAGAAAAGAACAATTTTACATCTTTAAGAGACTTTATGTCTCTATTTCTGATGCGTACTTTCCTGTGTTTTGGGTTATGCTGATACAAGAACTGTATTTGCAATGACTTTTCTGGACATTGGTTTACTTCATTTCCCAAGGTCTTACTCTTGCTACCTCACCTAAAGATTTCCCTATAATAATCTTAACCGAACACACAATGCAATTAAAAAGCATTTTTTCATGCACAGCCAGAAGATAATTTTCAACACCTGTAACAATCTATAGTACAGCCTTCTTGAAGTTGCTTTCCCTCCATGCACATGTGTATGTGTAAAAGCATGCAACTCGTTTAACTTCATGCATACTCTGCCCTACTGAAAAAAGCATGCATGTTACCACCCAGCACATATATATCAATCCTCTGTGGAAAGTGTCCACAGTCTTTAATAATTTCATCCAACCCACTCATAGCGGGTCAGTGGATGGAACAAATGAACGAACATATGATGTATGATCACAAAGTAGTATCTGATACTTAGGAGGAAGTGTGGCCTCTTGAGCAATCAGCAAAAACAAGATTTAAATGAATGAGAGAAATACTAATCTTGGAAGCCCAAACCAGCTTTATTCCACGCTTTAAGAAAAGTGGAAGGAAGTCCAAAAAACTGCCAGCATGGTTTAAAGGTGAGGTCAGAGAGGCAGTTGTTGCCAAAAAAGCAACTTTCAGAAAATGGAAAAAATAGAAAAAAGAGCCAAACGACAAAACCTGGAAACAGCACAAGCACTGGCAAATCAAATGCAAGGCATTGATAAGCAGGCAAAGGGAGAATTTGAGAAGAAGCTTGCTGCGGAAGCAAAAACGCGAAATAAAGATTTTTTTCAAGTACATTCGTAGCAAAAAACCTGAGAGAGTCAGTTGGTCCATTAGATGATAGAGGAGTTAAAGGGGCACTAATAGGCGACAAGGCGATAGTGGAGAGACTGAATGAATTCTTTGCTTCGGTCTTTACTGCGGAAGACGTAGGGATGTTACCTATGACTGAAGTGGTATTTAAAGGTGCAGAAGAATTGAAGGAAATATCGATACATCGGGAAGATGTATTTCAACTATTAAATAAACTGAAGAGTAGCAAATCACCTGGGCCGGATGATATACATCCAAGGGTGTTGAAAGAACTGAAATATGAGATTGCAGACCTGCTATTAGTAATCTGTGAACTATCATTAAAATCATCTCTAATACCTGAAGATTGGAGGATCGCCAATGTAACACCAATTTTTAAAAAGGGTTCCAGAGGTGATCCGGGAAACTACAGACCGGTAAGCCTGACGTCAGTACCGGGAAATATGGTAGAAACCATCATAAAGAATAAAATTAATCAGCATGTAAATAGTCATGGCCTAATGGGAGACAGCCAACATGGCTTTAGACAAGGAAGATCTTGTCTTACTAATCTGTTTAGTTTTTTTGAAGGTGTGAATAAACAGGTGGACAAAGGTGAGTCGGTTGATATAGTGTATCTGGACTTTCAGAAAGCCTTTGACAAGGTCCCTCATCAGAGACTTTTGGCAAAACTAAAGAGTCATGGGATAGGAGGCAGTGTACTACTGTGGATCAGGAACTGGTTAAAAGATAGAAAGCAGAGGGTTGGGCTAAATGGCCAATTTTCCCAATGGAGAAAGGTGAATAGTGGTGTACCCCAGGGATCTGTGCTGGGTCTGCTGCTTTTTGACATATTCATAAATGACCTGGAAAGTGGAATAACGAGTGAGGTTATCAAATTTGCAGATGACACAAAACTATTTAAAGTTGTTAAAACCCAAGAGGATTGTGGAAGAGGATCTTGATAAAATTGGAAGACTGGGCATCAAAATGGCAGATGAAATTTAATGTGACAAGTGCAAAGTTATGCACCTAGGGAAGAACAACCCAAACTATGGTTACACGATTCAAGGTTCCACGTTAGGAACCATCACACAGGAAAAAGATTTAGGCGTCATTGTGGATAACATGTTAAAACCCTTGACCCAGTGTGCAGCGGCGGCCAAGTGAGCAAATAGAATGCTAGGTATCATAAGGAAAGGAATGGAAAATAAAACAAAAGATATTATAATGCTTTTATATCGTTTCATGGTGAGACCGCACCTTGAATATTGTGTGCAATTCTGGTCACCGTATCTTAAAAAGGATATAGCGTTATTAGAAAAGGTTCAGAGAAGAGCCACCAAAATGATAAAGGGGATGGAAGGATACCCCTGTGAAGAAATGCTAAAAAGGTTTGGGCTCTTTAACCTGGAAAAGAGACGGCTGAGGGGAGATATGATAGAAGTCTATAAATTAATGAACGGAGTGGAACGGGTAAACGTAGATCGATTGTTTACATTATCAGAATACAGAAAGACTAGGGGACATGCAATGAAGCTACAGCATAAACTATTTAAGACTAATAAAAGAAAATATTTTTTCACTCAACGTGCAATCAAACTCTGGAATTTGTTACCAGAGGATGTAGTAAAGGCTGTTAGCGTAGCTGAGTTTAAAAAAGGTTTGGACAAGTTCCTGGAGGAAAGGTCCATAAACCATTATTAAGAAGGGACCCAGGATATCAATGCTTGACCCAGTACAAGCATTGTGGAACCTGTGTCTTTTGGGGAAACTACTAAGTACGTTTGACCTAGATTGGCCACTGCTGGAAACAGGATTCTGGGCTTGATGGACCTTGGTCTGACCCAGTGTGGCATATCTTATGTTCTTATGTTCTTATTATATGTTAGATTGGACTATTGGTGGGGGGCAGGGATGGGAGAAGGCAGAAAGGGAAGAGAAGAGGGAGAGGGAAACAGGCCAGGGGAGAAAATGGAAAATAACTCATATTAATCAGGAGGGGTTCAAGTGTAGTCATGGATAGAAAAGAAAAAGCATGATACTGAGAATTATTAAAGTTATGGATAATTTGACTGCTATTTATGTTGTTGGAATCTTTCTATGTTCGTTCCAAAAATAAAGAGCTAAAAAAATCATTTAAAGGAAATACGTGCAAAAATGCAACGTGCCTTTGAGTAAATGCTGACTCTTGGCAACCCAGCAGCTCCTGGGTTTTCTTGGCAGTGTGACCAGAAGTAGATTGCCAGGCCTTTCTCCAGAGGCAATGGAGGGTTAAATGTCTTGCCTAAGGTCACAAGGAGTGCTAGTGGGAATCAAACCCTGGTCTCTTTGTTACCAAGCCAGTGCTCTAACCCCCAGGAAACTCCCTAGCAATCATCAGAGAAGTACTGCAGAGCACCTCTCACCTCTCCCCCAGCCTTTGTTAAATTGAACCATTCTCCTTATATGCTCTTGCATTATGGAACTCCTTACCAATAAAATTAGAGTTACCGCAGACAGGGGCGGCCCAAGGGGGATGCGGGGCCATATGCGGAGACTCGGTGCGAGGCCTCATTTGCATAAGGGGCCTCATTTGCATAAATATTTGCATAATGTTACCATACACTAACTTTTAGTAAACATGCCTCTTCATGAGTGTATGAATAAAGAAAGACAAAGATTTCTACATTATTATAATCCAGTGCCAACCGCCAGGCACATTAGGAACTACTACAAACACTGCCCATTTAGAACCCATAGCAAACCCACCGTATCCTAACAGCACTACTAGGACTCATAAAGCACCATACCCTACCTATCAAAAGGCAACACTGCAAATATTAAACCAATACATTTCCGAGAATAACAATACATGACCTACTGGGGAAAGAGAACAAGTGCAAATGTCAAATAGGAATTACATAAACAGAATACCTCAGCTCAGTTACACGTGCAGAACATAGACCATCACCAAACAAGGAATTACAATTTAAAAACAGGAAGACAATAATTAAACTGGGAACCCTAAAAGCCAAACTTGGAATGTACAACAACAATGTAGAAATAAAACTATAAATTAATTTCCTCTTGTACTAAACAAAGCACAGACATTAATGATGCACATTTCCCAGAGCTGACATATTCCAGTTAATAAATTCAAAATAAAGAGATATCTTTGTACCTTTTGTGCATTTTTTTTTCAGTTGCAATTGTTCCAGCCACTTTCTTCTGGTTTATTTGTGTCTTCTGCTAACTCTCCATCGTCTGCTGTCCATTTGTCCTTTCTTCTCTCTTCTAGTTTTTTTCCATTCTCTCTCTACATCTGCTTTAACATAATAATCTTTCTTCTTTTGCTCTTTCCTCATTCCTATTTCATCCACTCAAATTTTACCCCTTCATCCTTAATCCCCACTTAGTCTCCCAATACTCGGCCAATTGTAGATTTTTCTTCCCTCCCACACAAAATATTTTTCCCCTCTCCATTTCACTCTCCCAGCCCCATCCCCTTCTAATCTCCCCCAACATCAGCTTCCTTTTAGTTCCAGCCCCACCCAGTATCCGCTCCCTTCTAGTTCCCACATCAGCCCATTTCCAGTCCTGGCCCCCCATCAGTCCATTTCCAGTCCTAGCTCCCCCATCCATTTCCAGTCCTATCCGAGTCTCTTCATCAGCTCATTTCCAATACCAGCCTCCCATCAGCCCATTTCTAGTCCTTCCCTAGCCCCACCATCAGCCCATGTTAAATCCTAGCTCCCCTCCACTCAGCTCATTTCTAATCCAAGCCCCCCATGAGCCTACTTCCAGTTCTAGCCCCTCCATGAGTCCATTTCAATCCAAGCCCCCACCACAGCCCATTTCCAATCTTAGCTCCCCCAACACCCAATTCCCAGTCCTATCCTAGCCCCTCCATCAGCCCATTTCCTGTCCTAGCTCCCTCCCCTAAGAGCCCATTCCAAGCCCCCTTCCCATCAGCTATTTGCAGTTCAAGCCCCCTTCCACTCAGCCCATTTCCAGTCATAAAGGATGCTCTCACTACAATATCCTAACCTCCCAGCCTTAGGCATGATTATACTGAAAATACTATTAATGGGAATAGACTCATACACATATCCAACAATGCAAATCCCAATTATCCAAGGCTATGGCCTCAAAGGACACACATCCCCCTACGAAAATGAAAAAATACAATTACGACGCCCCTTAATCCATATCCAACCTAATACTACAGAATACAAAAACCAAAAACAAGACCAAGAAAATCTGCGGATAAGATGTTCTCTGATTACATGGAACAATTCTCCTCAGATGTGTTAATTATGACACGCTGTCCTCATGAGCCAATTAAATCCAAGTGATTATGACATCTTCAGCTGCCCTAAAAGTCACAAGAGAGGAGGGAGAGTTCTAATATTAACAAGAAGTGACTTATACTTCAACAATATTCAAATAGGGAGCACAGAAGGAACTGACGTTCTAACTATAACCAAGAAACACATTAACTTTCTGCCCAGTATATAGAGCAACAACATCAATTACCGACTTCTCCTCAATCCTAGAAATAGTAAGCAATACCAGCAAGGAAAACCCAATCCTCCTCACACCCACACCTCTGAAGAATACCAGAGCATTCATGGAAGCGATGACCTCATTAGTATAGTCCCAAATGATAGACACTCCCACACATGAAAAAGGTGCCACACTCGATCTAATATTCACCCCGAACATGATGAAAGGACTAAGAAAGAGTGTAACATTCCAACTGAGCGATGTACCCTGGTCTGACCATACATTAATAGACTTCAGAATTCCAATGGACAACTGTACCAGCAATGAAGCTATTTAAGACTAATAATATTTTTTCACTCAACAGGTAACCAAACTCTGGAATTAGTTACCGGAGGATGTAGTAAAAGCTGATAGTGTAGTCGGGTTTAAAAAAGGTTTGGACAAGTTCCTGGAGGAAAGGTCCATAAACCATTATTAAAGAGGACCTGGGAAATCTACTGCTTGTCTCAATACAAGCATTGTGGAACATGTGTCTTTTGGGGAAACTGATACAGTAGATACTCATGACCTAGATTGGCCACTGTTGGAAACAGGATACTGAGCTTGATGGACCCTTGGTCTGACACAGTATGGCATATCTTATGTTCTTACTTAGTTTGTATTTAGACAAAGTTTAATCCAGTTTTTAAGAATTACAGTTCAAAAGGAAATCGAATGATTGTGACTACTGTGCTCACCTTATCTCAGACAATTCCTTACGAATGTCAGCAACCTTTCAAACACACGTCGGCAATGTTGTTACATTATATAGAAGGCACTGAAATATGGTCAAGGGTGTCCCCTCCCCCCTTCATATGTGCAGGGCCATCAATTCATTGCGTGAAACTAAAGAATTGTGAATAATGCATACAAAAATCTAACTGTCACAGCCTAGCTGAGAACAAGAAGCCTGTATATTATTTAACCCCAAAACAGTCACAGTTTAGCTGTCACCAAAATTTTAAATAATCAGCCTCGTCTTCAGCTCCTGTGAAAGCTTATTCCACAGCCCTGGTACATTACCACCAAAAGAGCTGAAACACTGAATTAACGATCCTAAAATCATAATGTCTAGGAATGAGCCAAACATAACAAACGTATCGATACGGACATTCTCAGCTTCTCTTTCAGATCCTCAGAGCTTATATTATGAAGAAACTTAAATGACCCTTACTTCTGCTGGCAGCCGCTGCAAGACCACAGCCAGGGAAATCCTTGGCTGCTAAAATTCTGAATCGCTGGTAACTGATTTATAGGATTTTGTTTGGCAAAGTCATACGGATCGCATTAGTCAAGGTGACTGAAAACCACAACCTGCATCACTGCCCTAAAACCCTGGGAGCTCTAAACATGGTGTAACTGGTGCACCAATTTAAGCTGCAACGAGGCTTCCTTACACAGCAGCTACCTGAGACAACAACAAAGAAGAATCTAAAATTACCCCCAAAAACAAGCTTCAGTCACACGCGCCGGCTTTCAGAGCGCGAAGGGATTAGTTTCCCTTTCGCGGCTCTGTTAAGCCCGCGGGGGCTGATGGGATGCCCTTTAACCTTTCCCAGCATTCGCGGCTTCACAGATACAGCCGCCAGCGTGAAGGAAAAGGCTCTTCACGCTGGCGGCTGTACAGAGGGAGCCGGGGCCTCGCGCGAGCTTACCCTGCTCCCTCTGAAGCCCCTCAGACAGCCGCGGTGCTGGTCGGGGGGGCAAGGACTGCATGAGCTGTGATTGGGGGGGGGACCTGGACCGGAAAAGGGCTAGGGGGGGGGGACGTGGACTGGAAAGAAATGGGCTGTGATGGGGGGGGGACCTGGACCGGAAAAGGGCTATGGGGGGGGGACTTGGACTGAAAAGAAATGGGCGGTGAGGGGGGGGGGACCAGAACGGTAAAAGGGCTATGGGGGGGGGACATGGACTGGAAATGGGTTGTGATGGGGAGGGGGACCTGGACTGGAAAAGGGCTCTGGGGGGGGAGGGTTACCAACTGGCTCCAGATGCGCCCGACAGGCTTGATCCAGTCCTGGTTTACCCCATTGCATGCAGGGACATGTAGTTCTGATTTCTCCATTGCACTCCATAAGAAAACCAAGACTACATGTCCCTGCATGCAATGGGGTAGACCCAGGACTGGATCAAGCTTGTCGGGCGCATCTGGAGCCAGTTGGCAACCCTAGGGGGGGGTAACCTGGACTGCAAATGGGCTGTGATGGTGTGTGGGGGGGGGGGGAACTAGGACTGCAAATGGGCTGTGATTGGGGGGGGTACCTGAACTGTAAAAGGGCTATGGGGGGGGACATGGACTGGAAATGGGCTGTGATGGTGGGGGGGGGGGAACTAGGACTGCAAATGGGCTGTGATGGTGCAGGGGGACTCGGACTGCAAATGGGATGTGATGGTGGGGACTAGGACTGGAAATAGGCTGTGATTGGGGGGGCGAGGACTGGAAATAGGCTGTGATGGGGGCCTTGGACTGTAAATGGGCTGTGATTGGGGGGCGGGGCTAGGACTGGAAATGGCCTGTGATGTGAGGGCTAGCACTGGAAATGGGCTTATGAAGAGCTGGAATAGGACTGGAAATGGGCTGATGTGGGGCATGGGAGAATGGGACTAAAAGGGAGTGGATGCTGGGTGGGTCTAGAACTATAAGGGAACTGATTTTGGCGGAGGACTAGAATGGATGGGAAATGAGAATGGAGAGGGGAAAAATATTTTGTGTGGAAGAAAAGTCTATGATGGGCTGGGTATTGGGAGAGTAAGAGGGGCTTGAAAATGGAAGGGTGAAATTTAAATGGATGATAAAGGAATAAGGAAAGAATTGGGGGAAAGAGCAAAAGGGAAATAATCAGTATGTTAAAGCAGAAATAGAGAGAGAATGGAAAACATCTAAAAGAGAAGAAAGGACAAATGGATAGCTCGCAGAAGACACGAAGAAACCAGAAGAAATTGACTGGAGCAATTGCAACTGAAAAAATGCCCAAACAGAAGGTAGAAAAATACTTTTTATTTTGAATTTATTAACTGGAATATGTCTGGTCTGGGAAATGTGTATTGCTAACATCTTTGCGTTTTTGTTTAGTCCAAGAGGAAATTACTTTATAGTTTTATTTCTCCAGTGTTGTACATTTCATGTTTGGATTTTGGGGTTCCCAGTTTAATTATTATCTGACCAAGGAAGTTAGCTTACACGTATCCTCGGTAATTTTTGTGGGTGGGGCTGGGGGCGGGGCAGGGGTGGGACTAGGGGCAGAGAATGGGTGGAGCATGGCGAACCACAGGTGTCGGGTTTTTCTCGGTGAAAATGTTGGCAACCCTATTTATGGGTGTGTTGGGTATAGTCAAAGTGAGAAGAGGGGTTGTGCGAGCATGGCTCCCTCGCTCTCTAGAGAGAGTTGAAATTGCTGCGGCCTAGCTGAACGGGGCCATCCGCGAGCTTCTCCAGGCCCTGGCATGAAGGGGAAAGAGGAAAAGGAGAGTGGAGGAGGCGGGAGTCCGGAGAAGAGCACTAGAGCTCAGGAGTTAAAGGAGCAGGGAAACAGACTCTTCGTCACCCGCAAGTACCAGGAGGCGGTGGCCTGTTACACCAAAGGCATAGTGAGTACCGGGGAGCAGCAACGGCCACGTCCGTTTCCTGTAGCTGCTGTAGTACCACCGGATCATTCAGTGATCCTCTTCCCCGATGGATAAGACATTTTTTAATGTATTTCTTGAATTCCGATGCTGATTTTGTCCCTATTGCCTCTTTATGTCAGGCAATTCTATACATCTATTGCCATTTCTGTTTTGGTAAGTTGATCTCGTTTTTATTTTTTCTGGGGGCCCACAATTTTTGTTGGCGTAGGGCCTCACTCAAGGTAAATCTGGCCCTGACAGTAAGCATGCAGTAACCATCAGGGAGGCATGTCTGGTGAGCAGGGAATAAGGTGGGTGGGGGGGGGGAGGTACGTGAAAGGGTGGACGGGAAGGTAGATAGGTGAAGGAAGGTGAGTGGGTAAGGTGGCTGGGGGAATCCTACAATGAAGAAGTCATTCTGACTGACTCAGCTGTCTGGGTCTGGGAGCTTGGGCTTAGGTCTCTTGGGATCTAGCCTTAGTAATTAGGAATCCCAGGTCCGAGGCTCCCTAACATGGGAAGCCTGGGTCGCTGGATTTTTTTAAAATTTCCATTTCTGTTCAAATAAATGGAAGTTAAAAACTTTCCTTCACTTCTAGGGTTGTATTTATAATTCAGCACTAACGGCTGACTATGGCCAGGCTACCCTGAATGTGCCTGATTTTGGAAACTAAGCAGAGTCGGGCCTGACGCTAGCAGCCAGCACTGCAAGATAGCATAATTACTCACCTGTAATAGGTGTTCTCCAGGAGCAGCAGGAATCAGTCCTCACATTTGGGTGATGTCGGCACTGACGGAGCCCTCATGCGGAGCATTTCCCCAGCTTTCAAAGAAAGCCTTTGGAAATGCAGCTCGCATGCGCGGTCCCCTTACTGCCCAAGGGTGCCATCTTGCTCAGTCTGATGACATAGCTAAAAGACAGCAAAAAATCAAAATGAAGGATAGGACTGCAATGCCAGGGGAGGAGGGAGGTTCGTGAGGACTGATTCCTGCTGCTCCTGGAGAATACCTGTTATAGGTGAGTAACTACGCTTTCTCCAGGACCAAGCAGGAAGTCAGTCCTCGCAAATGGGACTCCCCAGCTCTAGGCTACCATGAAACCAGAGGTGAAAAATTGGCTCCCTCTCAAGAGCCTCAGTATCCATGATAAGAATTTTCTCTGAGAACGCATCCCGCACGGTAGCCCAACACAAGGGCCGGAGGGTAGGAGTTGCCTAAACCTCAAAGAGATTATGGAGTACCACCTGACTGAAAACACTGTCCTGTCGGGACTCTCTCTCCAGGCAGTAATGGGCTGCAAAAGTCTGGCTTGAAGACCAAGTTGCGGTCCGGCAGATGTCTGCCAATGGAACAGAGTGGAGATGAGCTACTGACGTGGCCTTCGCCCTTACACAGTGGGCCATGATCCGACCCTGCAAGGGGAGGGTGGCTGCCCTGTACGCCCAGGCGATGCAGTCTACCACCCAAGTGGACAACGTACGCTTGGAGACAGGTAACCCTATCCTATTAGGGTCAAATGAGACAAAGAGCTGAATAGCCCTTCGATGTTCCCATGTACGTTCTATGTAAAAGGACAACGCCCTTTTACAGTCCAGGGCATGCAAAACTGTTTCAGCCTGGCTGGCATAAGGCCTGGGAAAGAGGGTCGGAAGAACTACCTCCTGATTGAGGTGGAAAGAGGAAAGCACTTTTTGGAGGAACTTGGGATGGGTCTGGAGGAGCACCCAGTTCCTACAGAACCGCGTGTACGGTCTATCAGAAACCAGAGCTTGTAGTTCACTCACACGTCTGGCCGAGGTAAGAGCCAAAAGGAAAAGCGCTTTCCAAGAGAGGAAGCACAAATGGCACGTAGCCATCAGCTCAAACGGTGGGCGAGTAAGTTGCTGCAAGACCACATTCAAATCCCACTCAGTCGCCGGTGGACAAACCGGAGGCTTGAGTAGAAGCAGACCTCTGAGAAATTTGGATACCAAGGGGTGAACCGACAGACTGTCCTTCCACTGGTGAGTGGTGCGCTGACAAAGCACTGAGGTGGACCCGAAGAGAGTTAGACTTAAGGCCCAGGTCTGAAAGGTGAAGTAGATACTGCAGTACTACTGGCACAAGGCAAGAGAAAGGATCTTCATTGCGCTGAGCATACCATACCGTAAACCTACGCCACTTGAGGGCATAGGACTTTCTGGTGAACTGCCTCCTGGAGGCCAAGACCACTTCCTCAACCTTCTTAGGTAGAAGTAAGGGAGCTAGCACTATCCTTTCAGCAGCCAGGCTATCAGATTGAGGGACCTGAGATTGGGGTGCAGAAGGGAACCCTGCTCTTGAGACAGGAGATCGTGTTGCAGCCCCAGAGGGAACGGAGCTTCCACCGCCAACTGTAGAAGAAGAGGAAACCACGGTTGCCTCGGCCATCTGGGGGCTACCAGAATCACCGAGGCCCTGTCCCGGAGGATCTTGAACAGAGTTCGGGCCAACAGGGGCGTGGGAGGAAACGCATACAGGAGGCCCGTAGACCAAGAGATCAGAAAAGCATCTGCTGCCATACTCAGGGGATGCGGCTGTCTGGAGCAAAACCTGGGCAGCTGATGGTTTAGTGGACTTGCAAAGAGATTGATGAATGGAAGTCCCCAGCGGAGGAAGATCTGCTGGACCACCAATGGATTCAACTGCCACTTGTGGGGCTGGAGAATCTGGCTTAGCTTGTCTGCTAGGAAGTTCTCCTACCCAGGTAGATAAACTGCTTTGAGAAATATGCCTTGTTTGACCGCAAAAGAGCAAAGTGCCAGTGCCTCCTGACATAGGAGCCTGGACCCTGTACCCCCCCTGTTTGTTCACGTAGAACACTGCCACCTGACTGTCCGTCTGAACTAGGACAGACTGCTGAGAGAGAGCATGACAGAAGGTTTGCAGAGCTAAGCTGATTGCTCGCAGCTCCAAAAGGTTGATCTGCTGTGTGGCCTCCTGAGGGTCCTCAGGCCTTGAGTGCATGAGCCCTGGCAATGTGCACCCCAGCCTCTCAAGGAAGCATCTGTCGTCAGCACCCTTGTTTGTGCTGGAGGTTGAAAAGGTACACCCCTGAGAAGGTTTGGCAGCTGTAGCCACCACTGTAAGGCGTTCAGAAGTCATCTGGACACCTTTACTCTGTCTCGGAGGTCGCCGGTGGCTTGTGTCCACTGCTTTCTGAGGCACCATTGAGCCGTCTGCATGTGCAGACGGGCATTCGGGGTCACACGTACAGTGGAGGCCCTGTGGCCCAGAAGTCGCAGGTATTGCCTGGCGGAAACAAGAGAATTGCTTTGGAACTGGTAGGCCAAGTCCATAAGCCTGTGGGCTCTGTCCTCAGGCAAGTAAGCTCTTGCCTGAAGGGTATCCAATCTGGCCCCTATAAACTCCAGGTTCTGAGAGGGGAGCAAAGTGGACTTTGCGTAGTTTATGACAAAGCCCAGATGACGAAGAAGAGAGACAGTGCGAAGAGTGGCCTGTCGGGCCTCCTGGAGTGATTGGCCCCTGTTGAGCCAGTCATCTAGGCAGGGGAAGACAAAAATCCCCTTTTTTCTTAGAAAATCTGCCACCACCGCCAGGCATTTGGTGAAAACCCTGGGGGCAGAGGTCAGCACAAAGGGAAGCCCTCTGCACTGAAAGTGGTTTCCTCTGAGATATTGTTTGTGGTCTGGATGGATGAGGATGTGAGTGTAAGCATCCTTTAGATCTAAGGAGCATAGCCAGTCTCCCTGCTGGAGGTAGGGCAGCAGTATTCCAAGGGTAAGCATCTTGAACTTTTCCCTCTCCAGAAACTTGTTCAGATTTCGCAAGTCCAGGATAGGTCTGAGGCCTCCTGTTCTCTTTGGTACCAGGAAGTACCTGGAGTAGAAGCCTTGCCTTTCCAGGTGGTGGCACCAGTTCCACTGCCTGTTCCTTTAGAAGACTTGCCAACTCCTGAAGGAGGAGGTCCCTGTGTAGAGGGAGTCTTGGAGGCTCCTCTGGATAGTAGGAGGGGTAGCTGATGGAAATGGAGCATGTAGCCCTTCTGGACTATGCTCAGTACCCAGGTATCCTCTGTGATGGCTGGTCACCTGTAGGCATACAGGGTCAGCCGACCTCCTGTGCTGAGTGGAGCTACTGGCGGAGGAGAGGCTATGCTGTGGGAGTCAAAAAACCCCTCCCTGCCGTGCAGGAGCCGGGGCTGGCGGCTTGGGGGTCTTCTGCCTACAGGGCCCTTGTCCCTGCCCTTTGGCCTGCTGGCCCTGTTGGGAAGCTGGAGAGGCCTGATACTAAGGGTACGTTTTGTAGGCAGCACCCTTCCTTGGGGAAAAATGGCTTCTTTCCCAAGCCCTTCTTTTATTGAGAAGGGGCAGAAGTCTTTCTGGACAGCCTTGTCTTGGTGAGAGTCTCAGTCTCGATTTCTGCAGCCTTTTCAGTTAGGGGCTTACCGAATAGGTTGTCACCTTGGCACAGGACATCAACCAACTTGTCCTGCACCCATGACTCCAGGTCCAATGACTGTAGCTAGGCCTGACGGCGTGCACCGATGCTGGCTGCGGCTACCCGGGCCAAAGCCTCGAAGCCATCATAGGCTGCTCGAGAGAGAAACTTCGAGCACTCTCGGATCCCTGTAGACAATGCTTTGAACCTCTGCAAGGGTTCCTCGGAGAGGCCATCTGAGAACCTGGCAATCTCCTTTGCTAGGTCCCGTAAGTACATGCCCATGTACAGTTGGTAAGTCTGGACATGGCAAGATAGCATAGAGTCCTGGAAGCACTTTCTACCGAGGGCATCCAGGTTCCGGGCCTCCTAGCCAGGATGCACCGAGGAGTGCATCTTCTGACTCTTCAGGTGGTGCATGGCCGATTCCACAACCATGGAATTGTGCGGCAGCTGCGCCTTTTGGAACCCAGGGCTCTTACGGACTCGATAAATGGAATCGACCCATTTGCTAAGAATCAGCGCAGAGGCTGGTGCCTCCCACATACGGAAGAGCAGCCGTTCCAGCATCAGAGGAACCGGTACAGTAAAGGCTTCCTTTGGAGGAAAATCATACTGGAGGGCATCGAGCTCCTCGACTCGAGGCTCCTCCTCAGCATCCGCAGGGAATGCCAAAGCCTTGGCCATGTGCCTCACGAAGTCCGAGAACCGGGTATCCTCCGGGGGGGGGGGGGGGGGGCCCGTCTCTGAGGCGCGGACTCCGGGGAGTCCGAAGGGACGCACCAGGTCCAGAAGGTGTCAGGAGACTCCTCGTCCTCCGTCTCCCATGTCGACTCCTCCGAGGAGTCGTCGAGCAGCTCCAGCCGTGTGGGCCTCGGTGCCACCTGCCACGACGCTGAGGGCACCGGCATCGACGACCTCAGCCCCGCACGGGAGGTCGAGGGGGACCTTGGCCGAGGATCGACTCGAGACTTGATGGACTCGAGGATCGGCTCGGCCTCTGGGGTCGACTTAGACGTCAAGGTCCCAGTGGTCGGGGCAGATGCACCGGTCAGACAGATCAGTGCCCACTGCTGTTCCATGAAGGCAGCCAAGCTGCTCTCCAAGGCCATCAGCCTGAGTCCGAGCTCAGGAGATTCAGCAGCCCCCGACTCGGGTCCCGACGGCGTCGGGCCCGATGTCGGTTCTCCCGAAGCAGAGTCCACGAGGACAACAGAACTTACATGACTCGAGGACTCCGGCTACATGCGAGGTAGTTTGGACAGCCTCTCCAACTCCGAGAGCCCGGGGCGGCGGTCAGGGCTACGCGACATGGCTGAGGACCCAGGGGCCTCCACTGATGCCGCCCTCATCAGCTTCTTCTTCCTTTTGTGCTCCCGGGTGGGAGACCCCCTCTCAGAGGAATCACGATGGTGCTTGGGGTCAGACTCCCGAGATGTCGAGGCCTCTGACGAAGTCCGGGCCCGGCCGGACGCGGACTCTGAAAAAATTCTTTCACGTTGATGCTGATGGCTCCGAAGTGCCTTCGACGACATTTTGCCACACGGGCTACAGACCAGCGGGTCATGGTCGGGCCCGAGGCATCGGAGGCAGCAGTAATGTGTGTCGGTGAGAAACATAAGTTTCTTACACCAATCACATTTTTTTAACCCGCTGGCAGCCATTGGGGGAAAAAGGGCCACTGCAAGGTCAAAAGACTGGGCTGACAGTGAAAATACAGAAAAAGCGCGAACGCTAGTCACAAAGGAGAAAAAAACTAAAAAGAAGTTCCGGACTCGATACCAGTGTACCGAGCCCAGGCGGGATGGGGAACCGGCGTCGAACTGGATAAAGAAATGCAAAAAAAAAATTGCAGAAAAAAAATCTACTTTTCCCGGGTGTCACAAACTACGTCCGTTGGGCTCCGCGGAAAAAGAAAGACTGAGCAAGATGGCACCCTTGGGCGGGAAGGGGACCGCGCAGGCACGCTGCATTCCCAAAGACTTTCTTTGAAAGCTGGGGAAATGCTCCGCATGGGGGCTCTGTCAGTGCTGACGTCACCCATATGTGAGGACTGACTTCCTGCTTGGTCCTGGAGAAGTAAAACAAATTGTGGATGCCTTCCACGATGCATTACTTAGACAAATGGTGATGGAACCGACCAGAGAAAGCTCGATGCTGGATTTAGTGCTCACCAACGGAGATAGCGTGTCGAATATCTGGGTGGCTGCCCATGTGAGCAGCAGCGATCATCATACAGTGTAGTTTGAGATAAAAGCCAAGGTGGAGCTCAAAGTCCTAGACTTCAAAAACACTGACTTCACTATAATGGCCAAGTACCTGAAGGAGTAGTTGGAAGGTGGGAGGTGATAAGGGAAGTGCTATTACAATGAACTAAACTAAAGGAGGCAATAAAAGGGGCAACTGATACATATGTGAGGAAAGTAAATAAAAAGAAGAGGAAAAGGAAACCTATTTGGTTCTCCGAAGATGTGGCTGCACAAATAAAGGCAAAAAAACACAGCTTTCACAAATTCAGAAGTTTGCAAACAGAGGAACACAGAAAAGAATACAGAATCAAACTAAAAGAGAGAAAAAGAGAAATAAGGATAGCAAAATCAAAGACAGAAGAAAAGATGGCTAAGGATGTGAAATGTGGCAACAAAACTTTTTTCAGGTACATTCAGGAGAAGAGGAAAATCAGAGGTGGAATTGCAGGGCTCAAAAGTGCTGGGAACGGATTTGTGGAAAGTGACACTGAAAAAGCGAAAATGCTAAACAAATACTTCTGCTCTGTTTTGCTAAAGAAAATCCTGGAGATGGACCATGTGTGATTGGCAAATATACAAATGGGAATGGAGTAGATACTACACCATTCACAGAAGATGTTGTTTTCGAACAGCTTGCAAAACTAAACATGAACAAGGCCATGGGACCAGATGGGATACATCCCAGGATACTGAAAGAGCTCAGAGAGGTTCTTGCAGGGCCATTAAATGATGTTTTTAATAGATCCTTGGAGACAGGAGAAGTTCCACAGGACTGGAGAAGGGCTGATATGGTACTTCTCCACAAAAGTGGTAATAGGGAAGAAGTGACAAACTATAGGCCAGTAGGCCTTACCTCGGTGGTGGGAAAAGTAATGGAGGTACTCCTGAAAGAGCGAATAGTGGACTTTCTCGAAACCAACAGGTTGCATGATCCAAGGCAACATGGTTTTACCAAAGGCCGATCTTGCCAAACAAATCTGATTGAGTTTTTCGAATGGATGACCAGAAAACTAGATCAAGGGCATGCGACAGATGTGATCTACCTAGATTTCAGCAAAGCTTTGATACTGTTCCTCATAGGAGGCTTATCAATAAACTCACCAGCTTGGGGATGGGTCCCAAGGAGGTGAACTGGATCAGAAATTGGTTGTCTGACGGACAACAGAAGGTGATGGTAAACGGAACTCACTCATATGAAAGGATGGTGACTAGCGGTGTGCCCCAGGGTTCGGTCCTGGAACCGGTACTTTTCAATGTATTTGTGAGTGATATTGCTGAAGGACTGAATGGAAAAGTCTGTCTTTTTGCAGATGACATGAAAATTTGTAACAGAGTAGACTCCCTGAGGGAGTTGATAACATGAGGAAAGATCTACAAAAGCTGGAAGAATGGTCTAATGCTTGGCAGTTAAGATTTAATGTGAAGAAGTGCAGTGCGATGCACTTGGAAAGCAGAAATCCAAGGGAATTGTATGCGATAGGGGGCAAGAGGTTAGTGTGCACAGATCAGAAGTACCTCGGACTGACTGTTTCTGAGGATCTCAAGGTGACAAAACAGTGTGACAAGATGGTGGCAAAAGCCAGAAAGATGCTGGGTTGCATACAGAAAGGAATTACCAGCAGAGGAGGAGGTACTAATGCCACTGTACAAGTCACTAGTGAGGCCTCACTTGGAATATTGTGTTCAGTTTTGGAGACCATATCTCACAAAGGATATAAAAAGAGAGACTGGAAACAGTTCAGAGGGAGGTGACCAAAATGATTTGGAGCCTGCGTCAGAAGACTTATGAGAAGAGACTTGAAGACCTAAATATGTACACTCTGGAGAAGAGGAGGGACAGGGGGGATAAGATTCAGACCTTTATTAAGAGTATTAATGAACAAACCACTTCCAAAGACGGGGAAGCTGTAAAACTAGAGGGCATAACATGAAGCTGCAAGGGGGTAAACTGAAAGGCAATGTCAGGAAATACTTGTTCACTGAAAAGGTTGTGGATGCTTGGAATGCCCTCCCGATGGAAGTGGTGGGGCAAACACAGTGACAGAATTCAAAATGGCATGGGACAGACACAATGGATCCCTTTATAGCAACAGGATAAAATCAAAATAAACATAACCATTTCTTATATCTCAACAAATAGGGGTGACCTACACGGAGTGGTGGGTACACCTCTAAACAAAGGTATGGGGAGGGGTGACCTGTAGGGAGCGGCAGGTGCACTTACCCTTGCTGCCTTGCTGGGCAGACTAGATGGTCCATACTGGTCTTTATCTGCCGTCATATACTATGTTACTATGACTGGTTGTCTGCCCTTGGGGGTTAGGGGCAGAGTTAGATCAGAGATGGAGCAGAGTTTGGAAACCCCCCCCCCCCCAACAAACAGGCATTCTGCTGCTCCTGTACTGGGGTAATTGAAATCACCCCATTATTACTGTGTTGTCAATTTTGTGTTGTCATTTATACTTTCTACAGCCATATATACATATTACAAAAGGCTCATTGCACATTTTGAAGATCTCAACTTGGATGTCCCTTTCCTCCCTAGACAACCTCTACAAAACCAGGCATCACGTATATTATGCTGAGGATTGTTTTTTTATTTTTGTTGTGATTACCCTAGGCGTTTAATCATGTGAATAGGCCAGTCACTGTGCTGCATGTTAATCATGTAAGTTAAGCTTTCTATTGGATCTGCATTTACCCACGCCTTGATCTTATACACGCTGATCTGTAGGCTAGTCATTAATAATGTTCAAAGTTCTTTTCTACAGGACTATTATCATAAAAAACAAGGTTCAGTTAGGATACCGGAAGCCTAGCCAAGAGACTGCCCAGATGAGAAGCAAATTCAAAGAGGTATTAAAGCTTGACTAAAGGCTAGTTTACTGTGAATTTTTTTTACTGCTGAAAAAATCTAAATTCTATTAAAACTAAAATACAACGAATATATTCTAAGACTCTACATATCCACACCAGTTAAGACTGGCTCATATGTCACATTCACAAAGCCCTTCTAATGCATACTGAACAAAAAGCAAAGATTTTCGCATTAATAAATGTTTTTCAGTAAAGGGAGAAGACATTAGACAGCTCACTGCTAGATAAACGTGCAAGATTTGCTTTTCAGGAACAAGCCAAATTCAGTTAGCCCTACAAGATAAATTGCTCTCTCTTCTAAATACTTCTCTGAAGAGATAACTGCCATGGCCTGCAGTAAATTGGACAAAGCAGAAATGTTTGTTTGTGGCATCACATGGAGCCAAAAGATTCAAACAGGACCTTCCATCACCACAAAAAATAACTGCTGGCAACAATACTGAAATCAAACCTCCACTTACTGTAGCCACAAAGGAGATGGAAAACTTAATAGTGCTAATGACACATTCTAAAAGCACAAACTAAAATGGAGATGACTTTCCATAAACTGATTCTCTTTATTAAAAAAAAAAACATAGAAATTTTATCTAAGAAGGGTGGTTATGTTTCTTAACATGGTGAAGAAGGTCCGATTAACAGATTTCATGCTCACGGCATTCAGTAGATGAAGGTCATCAGCATTCATGCAGGAAGCACAAAACAAAGACAACTCTTTCACATCCACAAAACACCAAGATGCATGCAACATTTGCAGAGAATAATTCCTCATGAATAAAACAAATGTTATTACCTTTCAGTGTTGCTCTCTTGGTTGTTATCTTGCTTGTTATAACAATCTTAAGCAAAACTAAAAGTATGAGAATTTCTGGGTAGAAACTGGAATCCAGTAAAGGCAGACCAATATATCAAACAAAAAAAAATTATAAAACATTAAACATTAAAACACAAGCAATATAAAATGGAAATAATATAAAATTGCTCTGAACTCTTTCAAGACTCTGGTATGGCATGCAAATACTTCCTATAGTTTATAATTCGATAAAAACCCGATATCATAGCCAAACCTAGGTTTCGAGAAGCTTGGAATAAAACTGTGAATAAGAGATATGGGTCATAAAGCCAAGGCTTGACCTTCTTTTTTCAGTCTCAAACAGTAGTTTTGAACCTGTCAATCAAAAGGAACAATATTCCACATCAAAGGCATAGGACGCATAAATGTATTACTTCTCACTGCAGGCAACTTGCAGCACTCAAAGTCACTATGGGACATGCTTACTAAACCAGGGTTTAACATGTGGTAAGCATGCCATGCTAAAAGTTGGTAGAGAGTCCCATGCAAAGAAATCCCACACTAACCAGTTAGTGCATGATTGGGCAGAGACAGGGAGGGTTGGAGGGGAACATGAGCACTGACAGTGCATTGCAATTAGGGCAGGTGTTATGGGTGTGCACTAACCGTGATTGTTGGCATTAGCATGGTGTACTTAATGCCACCTTAATGGGTCATTAAGTGCACCCATATGCTGGTTTCTGTGGTGCCGTGCATTAGCAACATGACAACAGTAGGAGGACAGTCACAGACGCCCCCTAACACTGGTGCCAGCCTCTGTGCTAATTTCACGGTTCAAACGCTCACTAATGGTGCGCCCTATAGTAAGCCCGCCACTACGTTTTTCGAAAGTACACTGCAAGGGGAATTCACATGTCAAAGTTAGGACATAGAGAGCACCCATAGCATTTTTTGAAGAGGCTCTGTCAACTGTAGAGCCGCTTGTAAAATACAGTAGGTGCAGGACTGCACATGTACGTTGCCTCATGTACAGAAGGGAAAACTCTTTTAAAAGCTTCACATGGGGAAATAGCCCACGCATGTACTCGCCACATCTGCACAGAAGCAGCTTTTTAAAATCACTGCTCCCAATCTGATCTAGCATAACCAGTACACTCCAATCACCCCCCCATCTCGATCTCCCTTAGATCAACCCCTCAAACCTAATCTCTCTCTTAACATATCTAATCCTTTCTACTCTCAAAGCATCTAAACTACGCACAAGCAAAATAATCAGTACAAACACTTCCCAATAACAATGACATCCAGGAAAATCCCAACCTTCCCTAACCCTGATTCTATAACCAGCCTTTCCTGAAGCCCAAGTTTTTAGTGGGAGCAGGAGCAATGCCCATTCCATCCTATTCCTTCGGTTCCAGGTTTCAAAATTGTGCCCAAGACCTCTAGCAGTAATCTTGAGGTACTGAGGCAGTTCCACAAAGTTGCCCCTAAACGTAATCAGCGCCATGTTGGAACCAGTGCTCTAAGAGCAAGCATTCCTGCTCCTTTTAGACACCAGGAACCCAAGTAAGGCCAGGAATAGGGATCAGGGGAGTGAAGGGAGATATGCTGAGGGTATACAGTTATAGTCAACATTATTGGCACCCTTGCAATTTAACCCCTTAATGTCCAATATCTCCTAAAAAGAAAAGTGGCTAGTGAAATGGCTTAGGACTATATGTGCACACATATTTGACACATAAATGAATAAAATTAAATAAGACCAATTAAAAAAGGAAATAGCAGGAAATAGTATAAAAATTGGGACATTGCAATGACATGATTATTGGCACACTTAAACAATTCAAATCAGTTTGAACAGAACCACATTCTCAATGCAGTAAAATTAGATGAACCTCTGATCAAATGTCTGTACTCACATGACTTGAATCAACCAATGAATGATGGCTCTAATGTTTAAAATGGTGACATTTACTCCATTACATTTTCACAATGCTGAAGACAAGAGAGCTTCCTGAGACCATCAGAGAAACCATTATCACCAAACATTAAAATTCAAAGGGACACTAGGTCATCTCCAAAGACTTTGGGATTCCTGTGTCTATAGTTTGCAATGTTATTAATACGTTTTCTGCTCATGAAACTGTCAAGAATCTCTCAGGTTGTGGTGGGAAGAAAACTATTAATCCAAGAAGTCTTCGAAGGTTAGTGCGAACTGTTGGAAAAAACACCACGTACAACATCCGAGGAGCTTAAGGCTGACCTGGAGCAATCTGGAGTGGTAGTTTCAACCTGCACCATATGCCGTGCACTAAACAAAGAAGGAATTCATGGGCGAAGGCCAAAGAAGACCCCACTGCTCAAAGACAGACACAAAAAGGCACACCTGATCTTTGTCCAAGCCCATCTTGAGAAACCAGAATCCTTCTGGGAAAATGTTCTGTGGACAGATTAAACCAAACTTGAGCTCTTTGGCAATGCAGACCAG
The DNA here is from genome assembly GCA_033557465.1 of Ichthyophis bannanicus. Classification (NCBI taxonomy): domain Eukaryota; kingdom Metazoa; phylum Chordata; class Amphibia; order Gymnophiona; family Ichthyophiidae; genus Ichthyophis; species Ichthyophis bannanicus. Next base: position 254,835,490 of record CM066034.1, read on the forward strand.
CGATATATTTACAGGCAAAGAAATCAAGCTTATGAGGAAAATGCATAATGTTGTAGGACTGTTTTGCTGCCTCAGGAACTGGAGTCTAGAATGTATTAAAGGAATCATGAAGTCAGAGGACTATCAAGGTATTTTGGAGCTAAATGTGCTCCCCGTGTCAGAAAGCTAGGCCTGGCTCGATGGGTCCTCCAGCAGGACAATGACCCAAAACACACATCCAAAAGTATAAAAGAATGGTTATAAAGGAACAAATGGACTGTTTTAAACTGGCAAGCAATGAGTCCTGCTGCAGTATCATCTAGAAGGGAAGAGATCCTGGATTCCCTACAGGGAGAACTATTCAGGCATTTGGTAACAGAACCCACACGTGAAGGGGCCACACTGGACTTGGTGCTTACCAATGGTGAAAGTGTTTCTGATGTTACAGTGGGAGATCAATTTGCATCCAGTGATCACCAGATGGTGTAGTTCAGTATTAGTACTAGGGCTGTTAGAATCCATTCAAAGGTGAGGGTCTTAGACTTTAGGAAGACTAACTTTGCCAAGATGGGCCAATACCTTAGGGAGTCGTTAGCGGGATGGGAACAGCTGGGGGATGTAGAAAAACAGTAGGCAAAACTGAAAGGGGATATTTTAAGGGCAACCAACCTTTTTATTAAAATGGTAAATAAAGGTAAAAGGAAAAGGAGACCGCTATGGCTTTCGAAAGAAGCAGCTGAAAAGGTGAAGAAAAAGAGGGAGGCCTTCATGAAATACAAGAGATCAAAGAGAGAGGAAAACAGGCATCTATATTTGGAAAAACTTAGAGAAGCCAGCAAAGTAGTCAGGAAGGCAAAGATTCAAAAGGAGGAGGAAATAGCCAATGCAATAAAATGGGGGGATAAGACATTTTTCAGATATGTTAGTGAGAAGAGGAAGGGCAAAAGTGGTATTGTCAGACTGAAGGGTGAAGGGGGCGAATATGTAGAAGCTGATGAGGATAAAGCAGAATTGCTTAACAAATATTTCTGTTCTGGGTTCACAGGTGAAGAACCAGGAGCAGGACCTCAGAAAACACCCATAAACAGGAACAGATGCGAGGAACATCTTGAACAATTCTCAGAAGACTGTGTTCATGAGAAACTAGCTCCACTTAAAGTAGACAAAGTGATGGGACCGGATGGGATAGACTCTAGAATACTGAAGGAACTTGGGGACGTTCTAGCAGCTCCACTGACTGACCTTTTCAATGCCTCGTTGGAGTTGAGAGTGGTGCCAAAGGACTGGAGAGAGGCTCATGTGGTGCCTTTACACAAAAGCGGAAGTAAGGATGTGGTTGAAAACTATAGGCCGGTTAGTTTAACTTCGATGATGAGTAAATTATTGGAAACGCTGCTGAAAGACAAAATAGTGCGGTTTCTGGAGTCCACCGGATTAAAGGATCCGAGGTAGCATGGATTCACCAGAGGGAGGTCTTTTCAGACAAATCTGATTGATTTCTTTGACTGGGTGACCAGGGAGTTGGACCGAGGGAGAGCCCTAGATGTAGTGGTATTTAGATTTCAGTAAAGCCTTTGACACTGTTCCTCACAGGTGACTTATAAACAAACTGAGCACCCTAGAGATGGACCCTAAAGTTACTACTTGGGTTAGAAATTGGTTGGGTGGGAGGCGACAAAGAGTGCAGGTAAATGGAGCTCACTCCGAGGAGAAGGATGTTACCAGTGGTGTGCCCCAGGGATCTGTCCTTGGTCCGATTCTTTTTAGACATCTTTGTTAGTGATATAGCGGTAGGGCTGTCGAGTAAGTTTTGCCTCTTTGCGGATGATACCAAAATCTGCAATAGAGTAGACACCCAGGAAGGTGTAGATAACATGAGGAGGGATCTAGCTAAGCTTGAAGAATGGTCTAGAATTTGGCAACTGGGATTTAATGTTAAAAAAATGTAAGGTCATGCATTTGGGCTGCAGCAATCCAAAGGAGCAATATAGTATAGGGGGTGAAGTACTTTTGTCCACTAAAGAAGAGCAGGACCTAGGAGTGGTTGTGTCTGACGATCTTAAAGTAGCTAAACAGGTAGAAAAGGCAGTGCAAAAGCTAGAGGGATGCTTGGGTGCATACGGAGAGGAATGGCTAGCAGAAAAAAGGAGGTGATAGTGCCTCTGTATAGGTCTTTGGTGTGACCTCATTTGGAGTATAGTGTGAAATTCTGGAGACTGCACCTTCAAAAGGATATAAACAGGATGGAGTCAGTACAGAGGGTGGCTACTAAAATGGTTAGTGGTCTTCATTATAAAGCATATGAGGACAGACATAAGGATCTTAATATGTACACCTTAGAGGAAAGGTGGGATAGAGGTGATATGATCGAGATGTTTAAATACCTCCGTGGCATAAATGTACAGGGGGAGAGCCTCTTTCAATTGAAAGCAAGTTCTGCTACGAGGGGACATAGGATATGGGTGAAGGGGGATAGATTCAGGAGTGATATGGGGAAATATTTCTTTACGGAAAGAGTGGTGGATACATGGAATAGTCTTCCAGTGGAGGTGGTAGAGATGAGGACAGAATCCGAATTCAAAAAAGCATGGGACAAACACAGAGGATCTCTAAAAGAAAAAAAAAGAGGACTGTTGTAGTCGTTGATATGGAAGGACAGACTAGATACTGTAGGCCATGTGGTCTTTTTCTGTCATCATGTTTCTATGTTTCTAATCCAATCAAGAACCTTTGGAAGCTGAAATCCGTCACTGGTAAAAGGAATACTGGAAATATTCATGAGCTGGAACAAATCACAGTTGAAGAGTGGGAGAAACTACCAGCAGACAGATGTATGAAACTTATAGATGGCTACAAGAAACGTTTGGAGGCTGTCATCACTGCCAAGGGTTGTGCAACCAAATATTAGTGAAGGGTGCCGTTAATGCTGTCCCGGTCATATTTTGTTTGTTTGTTTTTTTCTCAGAAATTACTGCATCTAAGTTGCACATATATCTTTTTGTTTTGTTGTATACCTCTGAACATACTATTAAAATATTATGATGACATACAGTTGAAATATTTCCAATTATTTCTCAAGATATTGTACACGACATTCCTAAAATGCAAGGGTACTAATAATGTTGACCACAAATGTAATTGTTGTTTCTGAGAGGGATGAGATCCTTTGGGGAAGGGAAGAGGCGATTGGAGGTATGAGGGGATCGTGGAAGGATCAGCTGTGTTAGGGGTTATTGATGGAGACTGAAGTAGGGGGTGACTGGGAAGGGAATCAAGTCGATGGGACAACGCTCTACATTAACAGCTGCCCCTTCCAGCAGCTAATCATATACAACGCTCTACATTAACAGCTGCCCCTTCCAGCAGCTAATCATATGTGCCTTGAGGCAGCTGTAAATGTCAATGTGAATAATTATTTTATAGACATGGATTTGCATTATGAAATAGGGATTCGACATCTATAGTCTATGCTTGGCCAAACCACTCCCTTTCCCCGTTTTCTGGTGTTCATTACACCTCCAGGAAATTTAACCATGGTAAGCAACCCCACTTTTAAAAAGCCCCTTTTCTAAAATGGCATTTACATGGTTTTGTAATCTACATGTGTAAAGGCTGCTATTTAGACATGGAAACGCTTCTAAAATAACCACCACTATTGAATAACAGAAAATAAAAACGTTTTAAAAAGCACATGGGATGAGCATCATGGCAGGTATAGGAAGATAAAGTAAAAAGGTGAAGAGTATTCTGAATACAGCAGTAAAGAAAAAAAAGGTGTATTCAGGTTAGAGGGTAATTACCAAGTTGCAGTAAAATAATGCATTTATTTCATTTTTACTCCACATTTTGCTTGCCAAAGCACCTTCAAAGAGAATCACAATCTAATTAATAGATAATCCATTCATACTTAAAATCTATATGTAAGAAAACCATAAACATACCCCACATAAAAAGGTAGGGCCTGATATTCAGCGGTGGCAACTAACCCGGATATTCAATGCCGGGACCATATCTGGCCGCCAGCATTGAATATCCAGGTCTGCCGCACAGCCCCGTATAACACAGAACCTAACTGGTCAGCGGCGATATTCAGCAGCTACCTGTTTATCTTTAGCAGCAAAACTTAGGACAGCTTTCGCCGTGCCTAACCTTTGCCGCTGAGGGATAACCAGGCAGCAGCTGAATATCGCTGCTGACCAGTTATCCTTGGATACCACACCTGGAATGCCCCGACACGCCCCGATGCAAAGCGGTTAGCATTGGGGCGTATAGTGACATTACTTGGGGATATTCGGTGCCACTAACCGTGTTAGTGTCACTGAATATCCCCAAGTAACGCCACTATATGTCCCGATGCTAACCGTGTTAGTGCCACCGAATTCCCGCTTAGGGACCTTTACACTGTTCAGAGCTCTGTAAATGCCTTGCAATACCGGGCCCATAATCTCTAACCTATATATAGTTAGCTCAACAGTATACTGTAAATATGTTTTCAGACTTTTTCTAAAATATAAATTCCATTCCATTCTGGCTTTGAATTTGAACGCTTGCCCATGCTATATTTTAGTCAAAATTCTTAGAAGGAAGTTTCAAAAATAACACTGGTCAACATGAAAAAAAATCATCACACATATTCAAAACCGGTTTTGAATATCACGTCAGGTTTAAAAGATGATAGTGTCAGAAGTTCTCTTATATTAGCCGAACTGACAAACTGTGTCAGTGATTACCAATACTGATTGGTATTTATTTTGTTTTTCAGGTTAATTATTTTGATTATGTATTTGGTAATAACATTACTGAAGAAATCATCAGAAATAAAATAATCATGCCAAGACAGTGTAGAAATCATTCTGATGTTTTTTGTTACGATTGTGATTCATTTGCTACTGTATCTCAACATTGTACCATAACGTCAGATCTTTGAAAAATGTACAAGCTATATTTTGGATGCCCACTGAGTGACCAGGATAAGGCATGGGCACCTCACATCATTTGAACTCCCTGTGCAAATGAACTACGTGATAGGCTAAATGGAAGGAAAACAGTGATGTCATTTGCTGTACCAATGATATGGAGGGAGCCGAGAAACTATCATGACGACTAGTATTTTTGTCTGGTCAATTTCACAAGTTTCTTTGCAAAGAACGAGCACAACATTGTATATCCAAATCTTATGTCTGCAATGTGACCAGTCCCACATGACGAAACACATCCTGTTCCAGTTCTTCTACAGGATGGGCTGTCTTCTGTACCAGACAAAATGTAGATGAAGGTGCAAGTGGTGGCCAACCTAGAGTCAGAAGATGCAAACTACGTGTCAGATGAAAGCAATGTGAACCCAGAGAAATTCAGTCAAGAAGAGCTTAGTGATCTTTAGGAGACTTGGCACTCTCAAAAGATAAAGCGGAACTCCTTGCTTCAAGGCTGAAGGAAAAAGAGCTTGCATCAAAAGAACGTTCTCATTTGCCACTAATCGCACGCATAACTAATTTGGTGACTTAAAGTAGATGGTCCAATGTGTTATTGCAATGAGATCAATGGACTTTTTGGAGCCTTCTCACAGGTACACAGAATGTCAGAATGACACTTTTTCATTGATTCTTCAACAAAAAGCCTCAAGACCTTTCTTATTCATAGCAGCAATGTAAAGCCGTCTATTCCAATTGCACACTCTGTCCACCTCAAGGAGACATATGACAACCTGCAGATATTGCTCCAATCTATACGCTATGAAAATTACCAGTGGAAGATTTACAGGGATCTTAAGGTTATTGATATGCTGATTGGCATGCAAGGTTGATTTACCAAATATTGCTGTTTTCTCTACCTCTGTGACAGTCACTCTGTCAAAGATCATTATGTTGTTCACGACTGACCTTTAAGAATTGCCTATAATCTAGGAAGCAGCAGTATTAGTCGTGTTCCATTAGTCCAGGGGAATCTAAATCCAGTCCTGGAGGGCTGCAAACCAGTTAGGTTTTCAGGATATCCCTCTGAATATGCATGAGATAACTTTAAATACAATGGGGGCAGTGCATGCAAATAAATCTTATGCATATTCATTACGGATATCCCAAAAACATGGCAGGATTGTGGCCCTCCAGAACTGGTTTGGAGACCACTGCATTAGACAATCCAGCAAACATTTTGCTTCCTCCTTTGCATATATAACTGGGTTTAATGAAAAATTTAGTGAAAGGAATGGTGCAAACAAATTCAAAAGGATTTCAGTATCTTGTTTCTAAATTTCCAAAGATCACTGCTGCAAAACCGAAAGAAGGCATTTTTGTGGGGCCACAAATCAGACAGGTGATGGAGGATGAAGAATTTGAAAAATGTCTGGATGTTTTGGAACTGGAAGCATGGCAAGCCTTTCAGTGGATTAGTGAAAATTTTAAGGTAATCACAAATCGCCAGATTATGTTGATGGAGTACAGAGTTTACTTGACAGCAATGTTCCCTCTAATTTTCTGTAGGCTGTGTGCGCATAAAATATCAGCTGTGTGCAGCTTTTGAAGGAAGGTTAAATTTTTGTGCGCCACATAACGACACTCGGAGTTATATACTTTAAAATTTGACTACACATCAGAATACAGTATGTACACCACACTGATTTTAATCAAATTAAATGAAAATAGACGATTACTAAATGAAGCAGGAAATTTCTAGTAATTACAATCATAACTTTTAAATTTTAAGACGTCTGTGTTGTTTTCTATCAGAATCAGAGCCGTAATTTTTGTGCGCTCTGTTGTAAAGTATGTGCGCTCGCTCGGCGAGGTGTGTGCGCGCGCACACACGCACAGCTTAGAGGGAACAGTGCTTGACAGGTATAATTTTTTTTATAATAGTCAATAGGCTTTTTTTAATATTGCTTTATTGTTTGTTTGTTGTCAAAGCGGTTTACATTGTAACTTAAATTTGGTAATATACATTAAACAGGGACACTGATAACCTGGATTCTTCTAAAGCACTGGAGGTTTAAGTGACTTGCTCAAGGCCACAAGGAATGCTAGTAGGAATAAAACCCTGGGCTCCTGGTTTCCAAGTTAGTGCTCTAACCATTAGGCTACTCCTCCACTCTATATCATAAGCTTGGTTGACGCATGTCACTGAAAATGCAATTCATGCACTCACATCTTCACTTTTTTTCCATCAAACTTGGGTGAAAAGAGTGACAAACAGGGTGAGAAGTTTCACCAAGACATTCAGGCCATGGAAAAACGTTACCAAGGATTACCTGATGGCAGATTACTGCTAGATGTTGTATTGTGACAATCCTGACAAACTTCACAGCAGAAAGTCTTCTGTAAAACACTTTTAGTGCATTTCTTACAAGCAAACATGCCAAATATAGTTGTTAGCATATGTGACATGTCCAGGCTGCGCCGCCGGGCCCCGGTCCCGCGGCCGGCCCAGTAACCGGGTTCCCGGGGGGGAGAGGGGGCTCAGGCTGGGCGGCAGGCGGGGCATCCGCGCCTGGGCTCTATGCTGGTAATGTGGAGCCCGGCGAGTGGACCGCGCAGGCGGTCATGGGGGCGGGGCAGCGCGAGCAAGGAGGGATCGCCGTCTGGCGGTCTCCCTCTTCCTGTTTGCTCGCGCTGCCTGAAGGTTTCCCGTCCTCCCTCCCTTTGTCTTTGGCTGGGGGGGGGGGAGGGCGTTGCAGCTGGTAGGGAGGAGCATCGTTCAGGGCCAGGTGGGCGGGGTGGCGAGCAGGTGCTCGCTGACCCGGCGGGGCATTTCAGGTTGATGCCGCTTTCCACGGGAGCGGCACTGCTCTTTAGGTTGGGGGAGACGTCCCGGCTGGGGTCTCTGCCCGGAAAATTGGCAACCCTTGAGCCGGCCTTTGCTAATAACATGGCGAGGCGGGCGGTAGGGGGCAATGGGGGGGTGGATGATGCACCACTTTGCTAGAAACGGTTGGTGGGGGGCATCATCCGGATGATGGGGTGGGGGGGGGATGTTTTGTTATTGTTATAAATGCTGAGTTGGCCCATGTTGGGCCGGTGTTTTAATACCGTTAAATAAAAGCTGCGACCAAGCAATTTGCACCACTACCTGATGTCGGCATGTTTTGTCAAGGGGTTAAGGGGTTGTGGGTGGATAGATGTGGTGGAGGGATCAAGACGGGGTTGGGCATCCGGATACCTCGGTTACTGATGTTTTCAATGTTTACAGAAACCTCTATGGATGATATCTCTAAAACCCTACATGCTAGAAAAAAACCCTAAATTACAGATTTAGAATCAGCATGAAAAACTGCCTTAGGAAACCCCGATTTCACTTTTGATAAAGAAAAAAAAATATTTTGGTGTAAACCAGTGTAACTATCCATAGTACATGAAAGGTCTCTGAGGAGTATAAACACAAAGATGTTACTGCAGCAATATTTACGAGACTAGCTAACCTGCAATACTCCTGCGGCAAATATAAATTTGCACTGCTGTAGCTTTGAATATCCAACATTCCTGGCTGCAGTGAAGCGGATGGCACACCAAAAGAACCCCACAGTGCTATGAGACCAATTTGAATCCGGTGCTGGAAGGGAGCAGGAACAACTGAGGATCGCTCCTATCCAGTTACCATAGAGCAGTGTTTCTCAAACCACTTCTGGAAGCACATCTACACAGTTGGGTTTTCAAGATTAGCATAATAAATATGCATGAGATTGTATGTAAATCTTTGTGATAATTCAGAAAACCCAACTGGCTAGGGGTGCCTCCAGAAGAGGGTCGAGAAGCACTACCCTCCATACACCACCAGGGGATTTTCAAGTAGGCCCAGGGGGGGAGGACAGGGTGACTTGGGATGTGATGGAGGGTCTACAGGAGCACAGAGCTGCTTATTAGCAGACCAAAACTCCCAGCCAGGAAAAGAATCCAGCTTTAAACTGGCATTATGCATTATTTCTCCCTGGAATAATGCAGTTTGCAAGTTTAATACATGCTGTGTTATTTCATTTACCGTGGGAATCACTAACCTGCAGTACTGAGTTACTGCAGATTTGTGACTCCCATAGTAAATTAGTAACTTCCTCACTTGGTATCTCTGCAGAATTCTAGAGAATACAAACCCTGGCATTTTAACTCCTGAAATTGACTTAGATGTTCAACTTTTCTAAAGTAACAGCAGATCTAAATTATTTCTTTGAACATTAAACTCTACTGAGTAAGTTTGACATTAAGATGACCACCACAAAAGTACTCAAAGCCATAAAATGTCAAATTGTCTGAAAATGAATGGGAGCTTACCCACTTTCATATATCATTACTACAAACTACATGAAACATGCAGAGAACCAAGGAAACCTAAATATGTTTTATGAAAAGTTCTATAGCTTTATGTGATATTATAAGAAAAAGAAATGGTCATAAATTATATCATCTCTAGGGCAATTACAGATGTTTCTATACTTACTGCTATACAGTATATACTCCAAAATACTCGTATTACATAGAAATGCCAACAATTTTCATGAAAAGGAATGTACTGCATTTTGCAGCCATTATCCAGATCGCTAACTTTCAAACATGAGAAAAGTCACGCATTTTGAGGTGTTATGTCACCATTAGACCATTCAAATGTGCAAAAATTTTAAAATTTGCACGTTGAAAATTTCATCTTTCACTAAGAACATCAATACTTATCTAATTTTCATGCACCACTTTGTCACTACAAGTCTATCTCACGCTTTAAATTAGATCTCATATTTTTCATCTCTGTTTAAGATGCTCTTTAATAATCATATGCATATTATTCCAAAATTACATAGTATGTCTCCGGAATGCTGCCTATATGTCACAACGTTCACCTCTGGACATGATGCAAGCTCCCGTATAGCGCAAAGTATCTTGAATTTTCCATGCACACACTGCAGATCTCACCTCTCCCTGGGAACCAAGGCTCCAAGAAGGTCACACCAAAGGGTCGAACTTCATAAAGGAGCAGTTCAGGAGAGGCAAACCATAATGAAATCCTGAGCAAATGTATAACTTAGGTGCAATTTTTGGGTTTTATGGCCTTTTTTCTCAAGAAAATATTGCTGTCTATAAGAGTTTCTTGAGCTTCAAGGTTCTGATTCAGAAGAGGCATTGGTCTGCAGTTCAAAAACAGGCTCCCATGTCCAAAAGCAGAAAATCTAAGGATATTGTGGCCTTACAGTTTTGCAGTCTTGAAAACTGGATTCCAAGATAGTATCCCAGAGAGCTGTCCTCTTGCTGAGATGGCAGAAGCAGGGAAGATGACACCTGCGGAAATCTTTCCTTGACTGTCAGGAGCAAAGGCTGTCTAACTAGGGTTCAAGAAAGTTGCTAGCAAACCCCTGAGATTCCATTTTATTTTTCAGATACTGAAGCTTCTATGGCCCTTTCCTACCCAAAGCCAGCAAAACACCAGAGAAGATGGAGGAGGCAAGAATTAAAGCAATATCATAAAACTCACAGTTTAAAAGTGCTGATCTCAGTGACATTCCATACGCAGTAATGCGTGCAGGCCACAGGAAATGTAACTGATCTTATAAAAGGTCCAAAGCAATGTTCCCTCTAATTTTCTGTAGGCTGTGTGTGCATAAAATATCAGCTGTGTGCAGCTTTTGAAGGAAGGTTAAATTTTTGTGCGCCACATAACGACACTCGGAGTTATATACTTTAAAATTTGACTACACGTCAGAATACAGTAGGTACATCACATTGATTTTAATCAAATTAAATGAAAATAGACGATTACTAAATGAAGCGGGAAATTTCTAGTAATTACAATCATAACTTTTAAATTTTAAGACGTCTGTGTTGTTTTCTATCAGAATCAGAGCCGTAATTTTTGTGCGCTCTGTTGTAAAGAATGTGCGCTCGCTCGGCGAGGTGTGTGCGCGCACACACGCGCACAGCTTAGAGGGAACAGTGGTCCAAAGTTAAAAGCAATGAGGAAGAATAAGGGCTACCATCCTCCAAATATAAACATCTCTAATAATCTTGAGGTAAGCATTAGAAATTTACAAAGCAAGTGGAGAAAGGTAGTGTGACTAACCACCCTGTGAGGATGGTGATGTAATATATATTGAAACTTCAATTCCAGCTTAAATGTACTGTAGAAACAGAGAAAAATGACAGCTGCTAAAGGCCATACGTCCTATCCAGTCTGCTCATCCTAAGCTCTACAATCCCTTCTTTTCCCTTACAGTTCCTCTGTTTGTCCCATGCTCTCTTGAATTCAGATATGGCCCTTGTCTCTATCTCCTCCACAGAGAGACTAGTCCATGCATCCACCACTCTTTTCTTAAAGAAATATCTCCTCAGATTACTCAGAGCTCCTGCCCTTCTCATGGGCCCAAACAAAGATGGCTGTGATCTTATGGTGCTGTCCCCTAGCGAGAGGCTAGAGGGAGATGCGACATGATGGCGAACATTTTGATGGGGCCACTAGACAGAGCAGGAGCGTATAGGATTGTTCCTACTCTGTTCTTCTACTAGCCACCAGCAGGGCCGATGCAAAGACTGGAGGCACCCTAAACGAGCCCTCCATCCTGCCGCCTTCCTATGCCCAATGCCACCACAAGCACCTCTCTCCTGGGCCGAAAGCAGCGGCAATTACCTCTGAAACCGTGATGCAGGACTTACCCTCTGTCTCCGGAGCTGCATCGTGGCTTCATTCTGTTCAATCTGCCACTTCAGCCCTAGACTTCTGGTTTTGAATAAACTGGGAGTTTGTGGCAGAGGGGGCACTGAAGTGGCAAACTGAACAAAATGACATCACAACACAGCCCTGGAGATGGAGGCTAAGTGCAACATCATGGTTTCAGGTGCAATTGCTGTTGGCCATGAAGAAGGATGCCAGCGGCAACAATGGGTGCAGGGCCCCCCCCCCCCAGTGGGTCAGCAATCTAGGCGACTGCCTAGTTTGCCTAATGGTATCGCCATCCATGGCCACCAGGGATGGGGATCAGCAGCTATCCAGGGGGGAATGGTGCTGCAGAAGGGCCACCACAGTCATTGTTAATATTGTTGGTACCACAGATCGCAGCATCGTGGCACTGACAATATTGTTTGAGGGGGGAGGCCCAATCGCCTGCAGGGAACAACCCATGTTATTGGGCTTTTCAGCAGATAATGCCATCTTTTTCATGTGATGACCACCAATCATGGCCATCCCCACTGCCCACTCCGATTCAAAGGAGCTACACCATGCAAAATCAGATACCATGGGAAATTGCTTGCGATATCTGATTTTTTTCACGGGTTAGCTGTTACTGTGGTGCACTAATCCTGCATTAGCCCCTGTGGTAGCAGCTAATGCACTTTAGTAGACATACCACTTAGTGATGTTATTTCTTATTAATAAGCTTCTGAGAGTTGCCACTCTTTTTTTGAATGTGTACATTTGTAAACTGGCCTCTTCTCATGTGCCTGCCACCAAATATATCCATATTTTACATGGTGTTCTACGTATTTTATTAAAGGCTCCATATTCAGTGAGTTTTTATACTATCGCAGTTTTGCATGTACACCCTTGTTCCATCCAGACAGTACACAAATTTAGATTGTTAGTCAAAAGAAAGGGGCATTTATCATTTTCTTTTGTGCTTTTTGTGACTTACATGAAAACCCTTTCCTGGCATGATACGGTCCCGCAAGCACCATCTCACCCCTCCTTCTCAGGTCTCCGTTTGCTACTGGTGTACCAACTCTGCTTGAGCTTGATCCGAAACAGTCACCTGTTCGGGCCAACCACACCACAGTCTGGAAGGGCAGTTAATATTTTTGTATGGCATCAGCAGTTGCTAGTGATTTTCTATATTTTTGTAATTTACTTTTGTCCTATACCATGTTTTTGACACCTCTGGAAAAAAATTCATGGAAATGGTTATCAAATGCCAAAATGTAATTCCAGAAGTAAGAACAGAAGCTATTGTTTTTTCTTGACATTCCATGGATGATATTCTTGAAGTCTCAATAATATTAACGTATGATGCTATTACAACAAATTAGATAAAATTACACCAATAAAAATAGACATATATGGTGCAGATTTGATAACGCAGCAGATGAAAAACACACATGACCACTTCCCTACTGGATGAATCAATAAAAACAGAAGAGATAGAAATTACTATTGCACTACCCTTGTGTGTGTGTGTGGGGGGGGGGGGGGGAGACCAATTACAAAATAAATTAAACTGGTTTCACCTTTTGATAATCAAACTGAGAATAAGGACAATGCTCACTAATCTGGGTGAGCACAGTCAGTGCAATTATCCTATAACAACTGAAACAACAAGGCCACCTTTCAGTACAGCACAGAGGTATGCTGCTGTCACATATTATCTCATACATGAAGCTGGGTAAAAAAAAAAAAAAAGCACCAAACAAAACATATCCTGCAAATTCCCATGGGCTGTATACGGGCAGACTTACCAATGCTGTCTACCTATACACAGCTACTGTACTTTAGATTCTTCTCTACACTCCATTAAACACACACACATCTGCAGCTTTTCAGCAGTCTACCCCGAACCCTTTTTAAATCATCAGTAGCATATTATATACATCTAAGGAGGTCTAGAAGGTCCCTTATATGGGATGGAAGAGTTGCAAGGTGCTGGACTAGGAGGGGGAAGAGAACTGAGACAGAATAGGGAGATGCGGGCCTACAAAGGTGAGGTTGGGGGGGGGGGGGGAGATGCTGGCCTGCAAGCATGCAGGGATGAAAAAGGTGCGGGGGGGGGGTTGCCGGAATCACGTGGAATAGGCCAAGGAGATGAGAGAGAGAGTCGGATGGTGTGTATAGACCAGGCCGGCCCAACCACTTGATGAACTACAATAGGTGGCCGCCTAGGCCATCAGCTTCTTTAGAGGGGGGAGGGCAACAAAGAGCAACAATGGTCAAAGCAAAGCAATGGGTCCTGGCAGCCACACTAGCTCTGAGTTGTCAGTGCACAGTTTTACCTGCAGGACAAATGTGCAATGTGCAAAACAGTCCATTTATCCACGTTTACGTTTTAAAATCTCTCTCATTATGCATATAGTTACAAAATAAAATGTAATATTTATTGATGTCCAAATATGTTGTTTTTATAGGATTGTTTTGGGAGGGATGGTGTTGAGAGGATTACAACCGTCAAAATCCTGGGAAGGGGGCACAAGGGATTTGAAAGCTAATTACAATGGGGTGTCCTGAATCTAAACAAGGTCAGGCCTGGCTAGTACTTGAACGGGTGACCACCTTGGAATACCAGAGGCTGTAAACTCACTGCATTGAAGAAAGGCCTGGCAATCTACTTTTCAGTCAAGAAAACCAAGATGCTGGGTTACCAGGAGTCAACACGGACTCCAAGGCCCACATTGCTTTGCATTTGCAAGGCTAATTTCAGCTCTGTGTACAGAGGGCTGAAATGTGGTAATGAGTGAGTGAGAAAAATAGAAGGAATTAAGAGGTCGGGAAAGGAATGAGTTAGGGCAATGACAGAGTTAAGGGGATGGGTTGGGCAGGAGTTAAGAAAAGATGGAAATGTGATAGATAGGTGAAAATTAAAATTAAGATAGACTGCTGGATGAGAAAGAGAAGAGAATTTGAGTGGACAGCGGCAAAAAAAAAAAAGAAATGGAGGAAAGGGATCAAAGGGATAGCTCAAAATGTCAGAGACAAATGTGGAGAGGGAATGGAAAAAGAGAGGTGGTGGGGGGAGAAATAAAAAATAGGCAGCATACACTGGAAAGAGAATTAGCAGAAGATAGAGTAAAGAAGAAGAGAGAAACTGGAACCAGCACTGGAAAAATAAAATGCCCAGACAACAAAGATAGAAAAAAGTATAATTTTAAAATCTATTAACTGGAAATATGGACTACAGATGTTTTTGTATGTTATTCAATACAAGAGGAAATACATTCATGTTTTATTTCTCCAGTGTTCTTAGGGCTCACAGTTCAGTTTTTGTCTTCATGTTTCTAATTTGTGGTCCCTTATTCTGTAGTTGGTGAGTCTGTCTGTGTTGTGTGACTGAGGTGCGGTATTCTCAATGTTTAGTTTCTATGTAGACATCTGTAGTAGTCCCATTTGCTTTGCTGTACCAGGGAGTAGATGTATTGGTGTTCTAGGGCCTAGTGTAATCTTTGCAGTGCTGCTTATTCAAAGTAGGGTTCTTGCTGTTTGAATCATAGGAATCAGTGCTACTATAGTATGGCAGGTAGAGCTATGTGTATTGAGCAGGGATTATTTTTCAGGCTTTGTATTATCTCATAATGCTCTTGGCAGTAGAGAGGTTTATGTTGCCGCTACTCAGATCCCTTCAGAATCAAAATATTTTGTATGGTGAATTTCATGGAGACAAGGCCTAGTTCTGTTCAGTGTTTGTTGTTACGGGGGATGGAGTAGGGTTTTGTGGATGCAGAGCATGTTTTCATTTGGCTCACAGGAACTGCTATACTGTGTCAGACCAAAGATCTGGGAGGGTCGATATGTGCAGCGTGTGACATATGCAAGTATCATCCATCGGGTGTGTCCCGATGAAAAAAAAATTGAGAACCAGTGATACAATAGTTTTATCTGTAAATGGCAGTGAGCCTGATACAGTGACAGACAGGGCCGTACCAATATAAAACTGCACCCTGTGCAACTTATGAACCTGGTGCCCCTTCCTTCTCAGCTGCAAGCAAGAGCTTGCTCTTACCCGGCTTCCTGGAAGCCCAGTGCTGAAGTCAGTGCACCTTCTGTATTAACACCCTGTGTGGCTGCATTGCTTGCCCAGCCCTTGGTATGGCCTGCTGACAGATGCACCAAGTACAGTTTCTATCGCAGTTTTGTTTTCTGGGTCCTTTCCTGCACAACAGCAGAATGCCGAACCTCAAAAAGGTTGACTCGTTGATTACCTTTATCATAGATGTTCATTGATTTAATAATCAGCTTTACTGTTGCTTACATATCTCAAATTTCCATTTTAAAAATCTTTCAATAGCTAGGCATGGAGCAACAAAAACAGCAGGGCAAGCGAACAAGTTGTTCTTTAGTGAAGGCAGCAAAACTATCTGCACAGAAAGATTTTCTCTCACATTGTCATGGAGTTTTTCCATAATGCTGTCAGATAGGAAGACAGCTCCTGTCCTCTAACAAGGTTAAACTCTGTCTACTATCAAGGTAAAATTTATTGTCAATGCCAATTACTTTATCAAGGATAACATTCTCAGCCACTGTATTACAATTTTGCTAAATGATGCTAGGCAATGCCGCTGTATGCTTGACATGGCAAAAAAAAATTCATACAGATTTAGTTATTTGACTTTTTTGCTGGAGAATCCAGAAATCATTCCTTTGAAAAGAAATACACCTAGCACAGTGCACAGTTTCAAAAGTCCAGTCAATCATATTTGGTTAGTAACAATTCTAAAAAGTTAGTTTTAAGTTATTTTTGAATTTAAACTTCTTCTCTGGAATTCTTTTGAAACAAAGTGAGAAAGATATATTAGCCAGCCCTGAATTATCCAACAAACACTTATTCAAAAATGAGCTTATTCCCATTTTGGGTCTAAACAAATTATTTGTACTGAATATAACCAGATGAATGGCAAAATGAAGTAAATAAAGACCTGGGAGATCCCTGGGTGACAAAGGCATGGTACAAGCTTTTAAAAATGGAAAAGAAATGGTGTTCTGCAACTCTGGGAAGCTATAAGGAGCAGGCAGGAGCAACAGCATGGTTTTTGTTTTGAAAAATAAAACAGGGGCTAAAGGGGGTTTTCTTACCTGCCTAGATCTTCAGGAGTGCTTCAGGGGCTGGGCAGGCTTTAGAGAGGCATAGGGAATAAAGAAAATGGTTATAAAGAAAATCAGAAAGTAGCTGTAATGACAGATCTGCCTCTGATCCAAATTGGTAGCTGTTATGGGAGATTTTGAGCTTAGGGACTGAGTTGAAGATTTTGGTGCTTGCAGGAACCTGGGAGAACTGGGAAAGTGAGGCGGTAATCTTACTAGGCCAGAGAATAGCCTCAAAGAATGCTGGGAAGTTTGAGAGTTATGGGAGTTGGGATCTGAATAGAGGTTTGTTAGTGTGGGAAAGATTGTGGGTTTGAAAGTGAGTGTGAGTGAGGTTGAATGGAGAATAATTGTTTCTGAATGGTTTAGAGGGGTTTGTTTTGTTTTGTTTTCTAAGTGGGCTGCAGGTAGGCTTAGGAACTAGAGTTGCCAACTGGCTCCAGATGCACCTGACAGGCTTGATCCAGTCCTGGGTTTACCCCATTGCATGCAGGGACATGTAGTCTTGCTTTTCTTATGGAGTGCAATGTAAAAACGGGGTTACTTACCTGTAACGGGAGTTCTCCGTGGACAGCAGGATAAGTCAGCCACACCTGGTGACGTCCTCTGGGCGGCGCCATGCATACGGAAGTGCTCTCTAGAGCTCAGAAAGTGAACCTTTCTGAGCATGCCCAGGTAGCCCACCCCCTAGCCTGGCCAGTGAGTTCCTAGCTAGCTATTGACCGGCTAGGGAGTGGCGGAGGTGGACCTCCAGGGGAGGTGGGTGGGATTGTGTGGCTGACTTATCCTGCTGTCCACGGAGAACTCCCGTTAAAGGTAAGTAACCCCATTTTCTCCATGGACCAGCAGGATTGCATCAGCCACACCTGGTGCCTCCCTAGCTGAGTGTGTACGCTGAGGTGGAGGAGGTAAGCATACAAGACACACGGTGTACCGCTAGGGTGTATTAACTCAATGGATCACAGTTTATTAGAATCGCCAAAGGCTATGTGCAAATCGTGGACAGGTTGTGCAGGGATATACAATAAGGTGCTGTCAGACAGTGCAATTAACTCATTTAAGGTGCAAACAGTGCAACACAATTCAAGGTGCAAACAGTGCAATGTACGTACGCACGCAAAGGGTGCAACAGTGCAAACAGGAATCTCAAACTACAGCAAATAAACAGGCATAGTATAATTGGGGTCCGTGATAGGAGTCCTTAATCAGGTGCGCCGTGCGGCCTCACTTCCCTCGGCTGCAGTGGAGAGGACGGCTGTTCCGAGGGCAATGTCCTCTTGTGCGTTGAGATCGAGGCAGTAGTGTTTGTGGAACGTGTGCAGGGAGGACCAGGTGGCCGCTCTGCAGATGTCGATTAGTGGAACAGAGCGAAAGCTGGCAATGGAGGTGGCCAGCGCTCTGAGTTTGTGAGGGCCTACTCTTGGCTGCTGCTGGGTGCCTGAAGGGTCAAGGCAATAGGAGATGCAGGAGGCGACCCAGTGGGAGAGGGTCCTCTTGTTGACTGGTCTGCCAGGCTGGTTTGGATCGAAGGACACGAACAGCTGTTGCGGGTGGGATGTGTTCTGTGTAGATAAATCCGGAGGGCCCAGAGACAGTCCAGGGTGTGCCGGTGCCTCTCCTCGTCAGATGTATGAGGCTCCGGAAAGAAAGAGGGGAGCTCAATAGGCTGATTAACATGGAAAGCAGACACCACTTTGGGAACGAACTTAGGGTTGGTTCTCAAGGATGCGCGGTTGGGGTGCAGTTGCGTATACGGGGGGTGTGCTACCAGCGCTTGCAGCTCGCTGATCCTCCTGGTGGATGTGATGGTTATTAGAAACAGTGTTCTCCAGGAGACGTACTTCAAGTCGACGGACTGCATCGGCTCGAAGGGTTCCTGTGTTAAGCGGAGCAATACCCTGTTGAGGTCCCAGGTCGGAACCGGATGTCTGATCGGGGGTTTCAGATTTGTCAGTCCCTTCATGAAGCGTGATGTGAGAGGCAGTGCAGCAATCGAGGTAGCTCCCTCCGGAGGTGCGTGGAAGGCCGCAATCGCCGCGAGGTGTACTCTGTCGGATTGTGTTTGCAGACCAAGGTGAGACAGAGAGGCCAGGTATTGCAGGACATTGGATAGTGGACACGTAGTGGGTTCAAGGCCTTGAGCTGTGCACCAGGCACTGAAACGCTTCCATTTGAGACCGTAGGACTTCTGGGTCGAGGGTCTTCTGGCTGCCAGGACTATGTTTTGTTCCTCTGCAGGTAGCCGTTCAACCTCCAGGCAGTGAGAGCTAGGGCTTTGAGGTTGGGGTGACGTGTTCTGCCCCCGTCTTGTGTCAGTAGGTCCGGCCTGAGGGGCAAGCGCTTCGGGGCCCCTTGCGCTAGGCGTTGGAGAAGCGCGAACCACATCTGGCGAGGCCAGTGGGGAACCACCAGGATGGCTCGGGCTTTGTCGCGAACGATCCGCTGAAGTGTTGCAGGGATGAGAGGGGTCGGCAGGAAGGCATACACCAGAGACCACTCCCCCCAGCACACGTCGAATGCATCCGCTGCTAACCTGTTCGCTGACGGGTGCCTGGAGCAGAATAGGGTGCATTTCGTATTCCATTCCGAGGCGAATAGGTCGATTGTCGGGGTGCCCCAGATTTGGAAGAGAATGTTGGCTACCTCCAGGAGGAGTGTCCATTCGTGCAGTTGCAGCTGTCTGCTGAGTTTGTCTGCCAATGTGTTCTGGTCTCCCGGGAGATAGGAGGCACAGAGGCTGCACTCGTTCTTCAGTGCCAGGGACCAGATCTGTAGCGCTTCCTTGCAGAGGGAGCGAGAGGCGGTGCCCCCTTGCTTGTTGATGTAAAACATGGCGACTTGGTTGTCCGTCTGGATGAGGACAGATTTCCCGCGCACGTGTGTTAGGAACGCTTTGAGAGCATATTTGATGGCCCTTAGGTCGAGGAAGTTTATGTGGAGGAGTCTCTCCTGTTGTGACCAGGCTCCTTGTGTGCTCAGTGGTCTCTGCGACTGGGTGAACTAGAGGGACTCCGTTACACTCTCCGGTGAGGATTTCGTGAGCCCTTGTGGTGAGGAGAACGGTGGTGGCGTTTAGAGCGCTTACTCCGATTCTCCCTGTAGCAGGAAACGCTGCTGTCGCTGCTCCTGGTGCTGGATGCATCCTGCCTCTGCTCCTTTTGCGATGCTTGTGACTTCACGATCTGTTCCTGCTGCCTCTGTTCGTTCGGCGCGGGGACTCGGCGCTGAGCGAGCTCCCAGCGCTGACAAGATGAACAGTGTCCGTGTTCGGGCTGTGGGCAGAGCTTGGGCGTCAGCGCTGAATGATGTGCTCATAGCTTCTGTTGCTGCTTGTCCTCTCCTTCGCAGCAACAGCCCCCGCCTTTGGGTGGGCAGAGCTGGAGGACTGGAGCAGAGCAGTGGAGGACTCAGGACCGGCACCATCATGGAGGACCGCATGGCTTCGTACCGCTACTGCATGGCTTTGCACCGCCATGCAATCAGTCCCGGACCCCCTCGCAGCGTCAGGGAGGGGTGCGTGGCGCGGGGTGCACGGCACCGGCGAAAGGCATCGGAGATGTCGTCGAAATTGATTGGGCTACACAGCAAGGGATGGAGGCCGCAGCAGGCACATCCGGAGCTGGCGCCAGAGGTGGCGATTGAAAGACAGTGAGAGCAGGAGCAGGAAAAGGCACAGAAGTGGAGGCACTTGCGTTTTCATTGAGAAAGTCATTTAAAGCGTGGTTTCTGAATCTTCGGGCCCTGGGAGACATTTTACCGCAATGTCCACAGTTCTCCACATTATGGTCAGGTCCCAAGCAGCGTAGGTAAAAGTCATGTGAATCAGCGCTGCTCATTTTCTTTTTGCAGTGGTCGCATTTTTTGAATCCGGGTTTTGCCATTGTGAGTTATCAATAGGTGGATAGAGAGCAGGGTCCGTCTTGCTGGCAAGGCGGAAGGAAGAATACTGGCCAGGCTAGGGGGCGGGCTGGTAAGGTGGGCTACCTGGGCATGCTCAGAAAGGTTCACTTTCTGAGCTCTAGAGAGCACTTCCGTATGCATGGCGCCGCCCGGAGGATGTCACCAGGTGTGGCTGATGCAATCCTGCTGGTCCATGGAGAACATCAGAACTACATGTCCCTGCATGCAGTGGGGTAAAAGCCGGGTGCATCTGGAGCCAGTTGGCAACCCTATTAGGAGCTGAAGAGGTTGCCTTTTTGGCTTCAGGGGTGCTCCCCTTTACTGAGGGAGTTTAGATTTTGAGTAAACAAGAAGGCTATAAAGGAAATGAGGTATTTTTGAGTTTTATTTCCTGTGAGATTTATTTTGAGACAGGAAAAGAAACTGACTTGAAGAATTAAAAGACTGGAACAGTTTTAAAGCGAACTGGAACTACTAAGGATTCGATTCTTTGACTAAATATAAGAGTTAAGGGAGAGGATTTTATTTTATGTTCCACAATTTTCCTGTTAAGAAGGAGTGGAAGGTAGGAACGGTGATACATAATTTGTGAATTATAGTTTGAAAAGGGGTGTACAGAGGAAACCCTCTTACTGATTTCAGATATTAAGTAGTAAAAGCTACTTCCATTTCGTTCCTCCAGTCCAGTCCCGGCATCTTTGGGTAGTCACGCCCCTCCAGCAGCTTAGAGACTGAGCATGTCATGATCTTCATGACCATCCTCTAGATATACTGCTGGCTCCACCCCCAGCCTTCAGTATCTCAGTCTCCAAGCATCTAGAGAGACGTGAATCCCTCTGCTCATTGAAGGAACAGTTAGTTTTTGAGATTGCAGGGAAATTAACTGAAGTTATTTATTTATTTTATTTATTTATTTACATTCTCTTATATACCGCGCTATTCTGCATCAGTGCGGTTTACATTGAACAAACTGAAATTACATTGAACAGGGCATTATAACTTGGAGATAACTATTTTACAGGGAACATGTGCTATGGAGGGTTAAGTGGCTTGCCCAAGACCACAAGGAGCACCTGTGAGACTAGAAACCCCAGTCCTTCCGGCCCAAGGTTGCTGTCCTCTAGTGGGATTTGAACCCCCGACCTTCCGGCCTGAAGTATCTTGCCCCAACCAAGGAGTTTAATTGTTGCTTTAGTGATTGCAAAGATCTCACAGCCTACCTTTTCAACATTAGGCATACACCAGGAGAAGGGCAAGCGGGGGCTACTCCTAGCTTGTGTCAGCACTGCAACCTTGAGTCTGGGAAAGAGTAAGGAGGCTCTGTTGTACCGGTACTACTCCCCTGAGGGGGAGTAGTGAGGTGGGAAGTGCAATCGGTGCAAGGCTAGAAGGGACAGGAGAGTTCAGCCTCTCGCCGGGGCCTAGGAACTGAAGCATGGCGATGCCTTAAGGACAGGGGGGCAGGAGTCGCTGCGCCAGCAGGAGACCAGGCAATCTGGAGCCCTCTCCCGCCTGCAACCAAAGTGTGAAGGGGGCTGACCATGTGGGCTGGTGTCTTGGACGCCGATCGCATCAACGGCTCCGGGGAAAGGTAAGAAGGGGCCGTGGGAACATGGCAGATGCAATAACTGCGTGGTCAAAGTGAGAGAGTAGACCAGTGGCCATTTTGAAAGCATGGGAGCCAGGTAGCAGAGCAGCAGCCACATTTTCGGACAAACAGGGCCCCAGATTTCGTCTGTCAGCATTCAGGGGAGCAACTGGCCTCCGTCCTGATAGTCGGGAGCTGGGGAGCAAAGCAGATTAAAAAAAAATAAATAAAGATTAAAAAACAAGGCACCACAGGCATCGGCAGCGGGATTCGGCAGGGGGTCTGAGGCGGAATCCAAGTCGGCAGGGGGGTCTGAGGCGAAATCCAAGTCGGTGGAGGTAGAGATGCAGGGGCACAGGCCAGACAGGTCCCCACACATTGGCATGGAGCTTGATGCAGCAGGAGCGCCCAGTGCAAAGTCAGGAGGCGGAAAAGGGAAGGAGTCTCTCCTGAAAATGGTGCCAAAAGGAAAAGGTAAGAAGGAAGCAAAGGAGAGGAGCACGAAGGAACAGCAATCTGGGGGGCTTCTCACCGGAGTTTGTGCTCCTACTGTATAAAGCCTTTTGTCTGAAGCAGAGAACAGTGGGGAGGTCGCTTGCTCCAGGGAGAGGGGCTAAGCGCCCCGTAGACTCCATCTTGGCACAAGAAGAGACTAACGAGGAGCCAGGTCCCAGTAAGAGATGGATGGAGGACAGTCTAGGGGAAGACACTCCACAAGAGTTGGAAGACTGGGAGAAGGAGGATCTCCATGATGCAGAATTGGAGGAGGGCGAGATCCCGCAGGCAGAGGAGTGCCGCATTATATGAGTGTTCCTAAGGAGGAAATGGCGGCCATGATAACAGACTCTACGAAGGCTATGAATTATCGCATGGAGGCAACAGAGGAGGAGAAGCCTCTGGAGGACCTGCTATTCCAGGCCATTCGCTTGACACAGAAGGTCTTCCCTTTGTATAGACTGGTGTGGCACAGGATTCAAGAAGAATGGGACATGCCGGAAAGGCCGCTGCGGGGTACTCAGAAGATGGCTCGGCTGTACCCTCTCCCAGAGCAGGATAGAGAGCTCTTTTGCACACCTAGAGTGGATGCAGCTGTCTCAGCGGTGACGAAGAAGACAACCATACCGGTAGAGGGTAGTTCAGCCTTTAAGAATGTTCAAGATCGCAAGTTGTAGATGTTATTGAAACAGGCATTTGACACATACGCCCTGTCCTTGCAGGCATCAGTATGTGGTGCCTTTGTGACTTGAGCCTGTCTCCGCTGGGCCCAAGGGGTTGGTGGGAACACAGAAGCAGAGCAGGCACGACCAGCAAAGGCAGCGAAGCTGGAGTCCGGGACAGCGTATCTGGTGGATAACTGCTATGACCTGATTCGCTGAATGTCCAAGGGGATGGCCTTGGTAGTGGCGGCAAGACATTGTGGCTCCGAAATTGGTCGGTGGATGTGCCATTCAAGTTCTGGGTGAACAAGTTACTGTTCAGAGGCAAACCTTTGTTCGGAGAAGACCTAGAGAAGCTGGTCAAGGACCTGAGAGAGACTAAGGGCGGGTGTTTGCCGGAGGACATGCAGAAGCTGGTTCGCTCATCCACCCCAGGAAGAGGTCATCCGAGGGAGTTTCGGCAATTTCACTCACTTAGGTATGCTCTGTACCAGAGAGGTTGCTTCCCAGCAAGCGGGCCATCCTTTCGAGGCTTCATGGGCTCCAGAAGAGGGTTCTATTCTTTCCCCTCTGTGCCACCTAAGAAGAAGTAATGAAACGAGGACAGGCCAGACGGACCAAATTCATATAGGGGGTTGGCTATGGGAATTTTACGATGCCTGGACCCGAATCACAACTAATCGGTGAGTGCTCAAAGTCATCATGGAAGGATATATGCTGGAATTCGCCTGGCCCCTCCAGGATGCCTTTATCAACTCTCCCTGCAAAGCTCCAGGGAAGCAGAAGGCGATATAGGAGACTCTCCAGTGGTTGCTGGAGCTCCGGGCAGTAATGCATGTGCCCCAAAGCCAACTAGGATGTGGTTGATACTCCATCTATTTTGTGGTGCCAAAGAAGTAAGGTACATTTTGCCTATCCTGGATCTCAAATATGTCAACCGGGCGCTGAGGGTACTGCACTTTCACATGGAGACGTTGCGGTCCGTGATTGTGGCGGTACAAGAGGGGGAGTTTTTAACCTCTCGACCTCACAGAGGCGTATCTCTATATTCCAATATGAACAGAGCACCAGCAATTCCTCAGGTTTGTAGTGCCAGGAGAGCATTTCCAATTTCGAGCCTTGCCCTTCAGACTGGCAACCGCGCCTTGGACTTTCACTAAGGTCATGATGGTTGTGGCGGTGGCCTTGCGACAGGAAGGCATTCTGGTTCACCCTTATCAGGACAATTGGCTAGTAAGGGCAAAGTCCCTAGGAGAGAGTGTGAGGGTGACAGAATGGGTCATCCAGTTCCTCCAGAGCCTAGGTTGAGTGGTGAACTTTTCCAAAAGTCAGGTCATACTGCCACAGGATCTCGAGTATCTGGGCGCAGGGTTTCAGATGGACTTGAGATGAGCATCACTTCCAGTCGCCAGAGTGCGCAAACTGTAGAAGCAGATCAGGTGCTTCCTGAAAATGCAGAGGCTGATAGTGTGGCACTACTTGTAGATACTAGGCTACATGGCGGCAGTAATGGACATGGTTCTGTGGGCACGGACACGAATGAGAATGTTGCAGAGGGCTCTGCTATGCAGGTGGTTGGCGCAGGATCACCCCCTCTCTCACTATCTTCCTTACATGAGGGAGACACAGAGAGGTCTCCAATGGTGGTTGCACAACAATACACTGTTAAAGGGTATGCCGCTGGAGTTACTTCACTAGGTACAGCTAACAATGGATTCCAGCTTAGTTGGCTGGGGAGCTTATTGCAAAGTCTACTTTCTCCAGGGGCTGTGGTCGGATCAGGAGGCAAAGTGGTCCATAAACAGGTTAGAGTTGTGAGCAGTGTTTCTAGCCCTGCAAGGATTTCAGCACCAGTATGTGGGAAAACCATGCTGGTGTTCTCAGAAAATGCGACAGCAGTAGCATACATCAACCGGCAGGGTGTTACTGGCAGTATACAGCTGGAGGAAGAGTCGGGCGTGCTGATGGATTGGGCAGAGATGAACCTCTTGGCGCTGTCGGCAGCGCACATGGCAGGGCATAAAAACATGGAGGCGGACTATTTCAGCAGGATGAGGTACAACCCGGCAGAATGGAGGCTCAATCAAAGCGCCTTCGACTACATGTTCAGTCGGTGGGGGCAGCCACTCATGGACCTGATGGCGACCTACGAATCGGCCAAGGTGACTAGATTCTTCTGCAGAAAGAGGGAGCCTATGTTGGAAGGCCTCGATGCACTAGTGCAACTGTGGCCCATGGATGAGCTGCTATATTTCTTTCCCCTCCTGGCCTCTCATCGGCAGGGTGGTACAAAGGATAGACAACCATCCAGGTTGGGTGATTCTCATTGCTCCGGATTGGCTGAGGCAGCTGTGGTACGCGGACTTAAAGCGCATGATGGTCGAGAGGCTGTTGCGGTTACCTCTGCGGGCGGATCTGCTGATCAAGGGTCCTATCCAGATGCCACAGGTGGATTGATTCTCGCTTATGGCAGGGCTCTTGAGAGAGCGTGCTTAAGGAAGCAGGGCTATGCATCGGCCATAATAGTGACCCTGCTCAAGGCGCGCAGACATTCAACTTCATTGGCGTACATCCAGGTATAGAGAGTGTTTGAGCACTGGTGTCAGGCACAAGGACTATCGGCGTGGAACTGTGGAGTTCCGGACGTGCTGCCCTTTCTTCAGGCAGGTCTGGATAAAGGCTTGGCCTGTAGCTCACTGAGAGTACAGGTGGTAGCACTCTCATGCTACAGGGCTTATGTGAAAGCAGTAGCCCTAACCTCGCACCCTGATGTAGGGGGCTTTTTCAGAGCAGTGAAGTAGTTGCAGCCACCTGTGACGTTGATAGTTCCTCCTTCGGATTTGAATTTAGTTTTGGCAGCCCTGACAGTGTTGCTGTTCGAGCCACTAGGAGAGTGTACGTTGAAAGACTTGACGTTGAAGGCTGTATTTCTGGTGGCCATCTGTTCAGCCAGAAAGGTATAGGAGCTCCAAGCTTTGTCGTGCAGGGAGCTATACATTGTGATGTCGAAAGATAGGGTAGTATTGAGTATGGTGCCCTCCTTTGTTCCGAAGGTTAACTTGGCCGTCCACCTGAACCAATCGGTTTCTCTGTCGGTCTTCATACCGGGGGGTGGAGTAACCTGGCCTAGTGCCACCAAGCAACATCTATAGGGCGGTTAGATGTTCAGGTGTCAGAGGAGGCTCATTTTGGCTCAGTGATTCTACAGTCCGGATTAGCGGATCCTTCCGGGGTTAGTACTGCTTTGGTACATCCCAAAGCTGCAGGGATTGGACTGGAGGAATGAAATGGAAGAAATTAGACCTTACCTGCTAATTGATGTTCCTTGACTGACTCCAGTCCAGTCTCGATTCCCTCCCTGATGCCAACCCTTAATTCATGGGTCTAGGGGAATAAAAAAAATTAAAAGGAAAGAAGAAGAAGAAAGAAAAAGGTAAATGTACGAGGAAGCAGGTTGAAGGGGCACGGGTGGTACACAGGGGATTGGAATCTAGTCTCCTGCTGCAGGTGGGTGCCTCTGACAGGTGGGCATATTGGACTCTCCTTCCCTAGTGGGGAGGGGGTTCTTTTTTGATTCAACAAGTTTATGTTTTTAACCATTTAATTATAATGATTGTTTCCATGAGTCTGCTTTGTTAGTAGGATACTGAAGGCTGGGGGTGGAGCTAGCAGTATCTAGAGGAAGGTCATGAAGATCATGATATGCTCAATCTCCAAGCTGCTGGAGAAGCATGAATACCCAAAGGTGCCGGGACTGGACTGGAGTCACTCAAGGAACATCTCTCTAGGGAATATGCAGAAAGCTTGAGGATTGTCCTGAAGATTGTTAGAGCCACCTTGTACCTGCTGTGGATGGTGAGTCAGTGTAGCTGCTTCAATATGAGTGATATGTGGTCATGATGGCTGCATCCTGTGAGAAGTCTGGCTGCTACATTCTGCGCGATCTGCAGAATGAAGAAATTAGACCTTACCTGCTAATTGATGTTCCTTGAGTGACTCCAGTCCAGTCCTGGCACCTTTGGGTATTCATGCTTCTCCAGCAGACTGAGCATATCATGGAGACTGAGCATATCATGATCTTCATGACCTTCCTCTAGATACCGCTAGCTCCACCCCCAGCCTTCAGTATCCTACTAAATTTGCATGGGAGCTGCTTGTAGTTGAATAACAGTGAGGGGAAAGGGGATTTATTTATTTGTTTGTTTAGACTCCCTGTCCTTTATCTGAGATTCTTGCAAGCTTGCAATCCTTATTGATTTATGTTTGGGCTAATGGAGACCCAAGAGATAGAGGTGATTTAGAGTAAGAAATGTTTCTCTTAGTAACTAAGTTATGTAGTAAATATGTGCTGCAAAAGCTTGAAGTAAAGAAGAGAAAAGCATTTTGATCAGAAGCTGCCGTCTGGGTTGTCCTGGGTCCCATTCTGGAAGACATCAGATTGATAAGTAGCTACCAACATTACACAGAATGGGTTATATATGAGCTCAAATATATTTTAAATGTTTCCAAATATTTATTTGTCTTACATTTTTAAACTATTCCTATAACCAGGAATGTTTTTTGAGTGTTGAAAACTGTCATCTCAGGTTATGCTGATATTTTTAACTAGTCTTGTGGGAAATTCTGCTTTTTTTCCCATATAGTAATCTCCTTAGAGACCTTGCTGAGACAAAAATACATCACAGTATGGAACTCCATTTATTGCTCTGATTGCTCAAACAGTATTGGATAGAATTCTCTTATACCATCTAATTGGGGAATAGAGAATGTTTTTAACTGTAGCATCATTGGTCCCTTATCTTTTATTTTGCTTTAGCTTGTTGGTTGTCCCACTGTTGTTCCTTCCTATGAAGTAGAAAGGAATTCCAGGGGATCTTAGTGTTTAGCACCGGTTGTCACTCTCTGGGAGAGGTCAAACTTTTAACAACTGCACCCGCTGCCATGAACATTTATATTTTAAGGAGAATCCAATTGCTTAATCAGCAGAGACCGTGGCACGGGTTTACATGAAGGTAACCTAAGAGAGAGTATCAATAATATAATTTGAACCAAGAAGATATCTATAGTGTCATTCTAAACTGGTTTATACAATAAAATGTATCAACCAAAAAACAAGATGAGGAGACTTACAAGAAGGTAAACTATTCTTCAGGAACAATCCAAAGTCACTTCTGACCCAGTGCCAATATTGTTGAAAATGGAGATGACTGACCCATATGTTGGAATAATTTACACAACAGCAGGACTAGGGTAGGAATGAGTGGGGATTACTCCAGCTCACTAATGAAAAATCAGTGGGTGGAGAAAGTGGAGGAATGGGGGACTCCTGAGCCCATGAGTGGATTTGGTAAAGGGGGTTAGGCATATAGGAGCTACTACATTTTTGTACTGGAGTCGGGGTGAGTCACGGGCCATTAGGGAATCAAGGTTTACCTCCTAGGGCAAGAGCCGCTGAGCAAAAAGGGGAACTTTTTCAAAAAAGAAATTTCTTGTGCATTGCCACAACTGGAAATGAACTGGAAACAGGATTTAAATGAGCCAGAAAGTCATTCACATTCGGCAAAAAAAGCTCATAGAAATGGGCATCAAGTTGTGAAACTTTTTTTTTGCAGCTTAGTACATTGGCCCCATAGTTTGGTTTTGCAAAATGCCAACAGTAGAAAGGAACTAAAGACTTTGCACAGCTTTCTGTGAACAAATTTGCTGAGTGTAAAGGCACCCCAAGTGGCTGGGGGAAGTCTCCCTCTAATTAAATACCTGGCCTTTTGCTCAGTAGAAGTGTGCAGTCATTAGTATCACATGCTATTCTTCAATACTATTTGATTTGTGCATGCTATTTGAAAGTAGTGCACAAGAATAACGAAGAGAATATCTGAAATAAAACATTTCCTAAAATGAAACAAAATATAAAATATGAAAGTGATATAAAAAAACAAAACAAAATGAGAATTTGTCCAATGCATACCCCTACTACTCAGAACAGCTGAGCACAACATATCTCCATGACAAGTCTGACATCGAAGAACTCTAATTATCATGGGACGCCTTTACAATAGCTATCTATGAAGATTTAAAGATATTCTATTCACATGTTTTCCAAGTAAGGTATAAACATACCCCCAGGGATGCCTCTTCCCAACCATGCTTAAAGCATCTACATCAGTGAAAACTGCATATACTTTCAGTTCGACTCAATGAGGACAATTTGCAGATATACAGGTAACCTGGGTGAAAGCTTTAGAAAACTCCCCT
Organism: Ichthyophis bannanicus; assembly: GCA_033557465.1. Classification (NCBI taxonomy): domain Eukaryota; kingdom Metazoa; phylum Chordata; class Amphibia; order Gymnophiona; family Ichthyophiidae; genus Ichthyophis; species Ichthyophis bannanicus. The sequence continues at coordinate 254,865,109 of CM066034.1, forward strand.
TTAAAGGATCAATTCACTAATGTGCAGTAACTAATGCAATTATTATTATGAGAAAATGCAAAAAGATTAGTCAACATGCCCCATTAGAATTAACGGATCTAAACTCATGCACACACATGGTAACCCATATTAATAGCACGAGTTATAACGCTTTACTGAATCAGCCTCTAAATCAGGTGCATCCAACTCCAATCTTGGAGGATCACAAACCAGCCTGGTTTACAGGACATCCCTAATGATTATGTATGTGATATTTGCATACAATATGGGTAATGCATGCAAATATACCTCATGCATATTCATTAGGAATATCCTGAAAATCGGATTGGTTTGCAGACTCCTGGATTTGGACACCCCTGTTCTCAATTATTTTACAATTTTCAGTTTGTAATTCTGTCCTATTTCTTCCAAATTACTCTGTGCAAAGGATGTATAAAAATTGACTGTATTCAGAATACAATTTCTGCAAATTCCTGAGCATGTTATGGTAACTTTAAGGTGAAATTAATTAAATTGCTTATATTCTCCCACCCTTAAACCTAATGTCCCCCCTGAAATTACCAGGAAATTAAAAACAAATTAAGGTAAACTGGTATTGCTAATTATAGTTTTTGACGAAGAAAAGAAAACCACCTGCTTTTTTATCACAAGACAGACTTCTTATCAGTTTCTAGTACAAGTCCCAGAAGGATTTAGGTCCACCTAAAATTCAAACTGTAAATTTCCTACCTGAATGCACTCATTTCTTTCCTATAAATCTATCAAGCCATTAGCATTTGATGTAATGTAAGTTGAAAGTTCTTAAAATGAGGTGTCCATCTGCATCTTCACTATAAATGATCTCTGAGACCCTTTTAATAAAGGGCGCTATGTTATTGCATCTAACACACCGATGGCGCCAAAACTATGATGTGTTAGATGCAACACTACTGCATTAACTGTGGGAGGTGTGAGAAGCATTTTCCCAGCAGTTAACACAAAGCACTGTCCCCTAATGTGCGCCACATTAGCGCAGGTGCACTTAATGCCACCTACTGAAGTAGTGTTAGGTGAACCTGTGCTAATTTCAAGGGTCGAAGTCAGCATGCACTCTTTACCCCCATGCTAACTCTGCAGTACAAACCAAGCCCACTCTCCGCCCTGACCTGCTCACGTGATTCACAGTGTGGAAATCTGGCCATGCTAGCTGTTAACATGTGAGCCAGTGCATCTTCATTGACAATAATTATCCTAATAAAATATATTCAAGGACTGCAGATAAAGTAGCATCCAGAATGAATAGCTCACACCTTTATAAGGCTTCTCTTTAGTAGATAAACTTAGGGGCATGTTTACTAAAGTGCACTAGACGTTTGTAGCTAAAGGGACATTTTAGTGTAGATCATGTCACATTAGCTGCAGAAACCACACAGTGTCTGTTCGGGCTTGCTCAGCCTATGTCCGGCACAGAAAATGCAGAGAGCGTGCCCTGGTGACATTGGGGGTGCAGCTCATGCCACCCATTCAGGCATTGTTATTGGCACCCATGCTGTCTGCAACACTGCCAGTTACCACATGCTGAGTAACCACAAGTTGCAGACATGTGTGAAATCACCGCAGCTGATCACTGGAAGCTGCGGTATACAAATGTTTCCCAAATAAATGAAATAAATAAATGCCCGCTCTCTGCCCATATCCTGCCCACTCCAGCAGTTTTACAACCATTGTGCTATCTGCATTTTCCAAGCTCTGCTAGTGTGTTCTATCAGGCCACATTTTCTGCCACGTTAACAGCTAGCACAGCTCCCTTAAAACCCTTTTACTAAAGGCTAGCATTTATTTTATTTATTTCAGTTTTTTATATACCGCACTATTTATAATCAGCGCGGTTTACAGATGAACACAAAGACCAGAACAACAGGCTGTTCGGTATTACATATAACAGGAGTATAAACTTGGATAACATGGGCGAACTATATACATAGAATAAATAATCAATTCGTTCGATAGCATGAAAGAACTATTTACATAAAATAGCAGTAGTGCAAGGATCAGGAGGAGATTGTGGTTAAGTTTGTGGTAAGGCTAATCTATTGCACTTTATGTAGGGTAATATTTGATAAAAAGGTTAAATTTGAGGGCCTTTCTGAACTGGGCTAGGTCGGTTAAGGTACGTATGTCAGGTGGTAGGGAGTTCCAGTGTTTTGGGGCGCAAAACATGAAGGCTCTATTCGCTGTTGATCGGCTGCAAGTTGTTATGGCCTTTGGCATTATTAGAGTGTTTAGTGATAATTGTCTTCTGGATCTTGTTGGTGGTACAGTTTGTATGAGATCAGTTAGTGAATTGGCTGACAAGCCATGGATGGCCTTGTACGTGAGAATCAGTGTTTTGAATATGAGCCTGGCTTGTATTGGGAGCCAGTGAAGCTGTTTGAGGATTGGTGTCACATGATCATTCCTGGACGCTCCTTGTAGCATGCGTGAATGAAAGGAATTTGTATTAAGTGCTACTGAACCCAAAGAAATTAAAGGGCTATAGGCACTTCATACACATTCCTTTTCACTAAAGGGTGATAAAACCTTTAGTAAAAGGGATCCTTAAAAATCAAAAGGATAACCACATTTTATTGCATTTCCATAACAGATGCATAGTACTCGCAAAACAAGCTAATTTCCATAACAGCAGAGCCTACCAAGCCATTATTAGTTAATATATATTATAGAAAAATGACTACACATTTCCTCATCTATGATCAGCCTAAGTATTCTGAGGAAGCCATAGCAAAGAATTACAAAGTACTCAGAAATTTAACAATGCACTGGAGATGTTGTTTTCACTTCACTGCTGACCGTCCCATTCTGGTAATTTCACTGTTTATTTAGTTAATTAAAAAAAACAGAGAAAAATAAACGACAATATCATCGGTTATAAAACAACTTAAGCATAAGAGCTCATCTTCAATAAATTATACTTAATCTAAGCAAACTCTTTTCTTGTTTTCCATGCCAGGAAGCAATTTATCGTTCATAAGGGACACGCGCCTACTATGCGCTATAAACCTTTCACTTTCAACAACCCGGAAAATACATTCAGAGAATAATAATGCTTTAATCTCATTTTAAATTAACCCAAACATTTATAAACTGACTCTTCACATTAAACAATCTGCCCAAAGTGGCGTGCAATGATAATAAATCACATCATATAGCTAAAAAACTATACAATATTACAAATAAAATGCATCTGTACATACCGAAATTGCTACCCAACCACTTACTAGTTAAACTGTACAGATGCTTGTCAAAATAATATTCTCCAGTCACCAGTCACCAGTCTCTAGTTCATAGAGAGGATAATTTCATCCCTGGGCACATAGGCAGGAAAAGCGCATACGAGCATGTGTTTCACCTATTTTATAAAGCAATATACATGTATGTCTATGTGCTTGTATTTGAAAGACCCCTTTCTTCCCACCCCCTCCCCAGAAAGCTGCCAAAGTTACAGGTGCTCCAAGGCAAAAGTAATCTAGTCTATTGTAAGTATGTACTGGTAGAAATTGCTGCATATGTATTTATCTTACAAAATACAAGTGTAAGTGCCAGTTCCACCCCAACTCTGCCCAAACTCTATCCATAGAATTCCTATACATATAGGGGGGTCATTCCAGAACATGAATGAGGGATTTGTATGTGCAGCAGGGACGTTTATGTGTCAAAAAAGTCCCAGACCATATTCTGAATCACTGCTGACATGCACGACCATGGAACCGGCACGTGCCCAGAAAGGGAGGAACGGGGGCGTGGTCAGCCACAGAGACTTAGAAAGCATATTCAGGAAAGGCCCATGTATGAATTAAGTGTTTCCCAGAAATGTCCACGTTATTACTGCTGAAACGTGGAATAAGACCAGGACTTAAAAAGAAATTCTGCTCTTCTCTGCAATGCAGCCCATATTGAAGAATGATTGTGATAAATATGTTTTGAACTGGTGTGACTGCAGTTTAGAAAAACATAATATGCAGTTTTAAGGTACAGAGAGCAGAGGTGAGGAAATGTTGTTAAGTCTAGACACATTAATAAACATCTTTACAGGAATATTAAGAAGAGCAATAGTATTTATTCAGGCTATGCACTAATGTGTTTGTGCTAAAGGAGCCAATCTAGGGGACTCTATCAATTTCCATGTTCTGAAAAATGGGACTGCTGATGCAGGGATAATATGGCCGTGAGCAGGGAAATTATTATTTTTCAGGTGAGAAACAAAGATCATATTTGTAGTCCTGGTATTCCATGTGATTATGTTATATCATAGCCGTTATATATAGGTTCAGGGCATCTTTTTGACAGAATCAGGTTTTTGTGACAGAAAGTGAACAGAAAGTGAGAGTGTGTGTGTGTGTGTGTGTGTGTGTGTGTGGTTTGAAGGGTGCATGAGGAGATTTGTTGTGCTCATCTGCAATTCAGGGGGGACATGAAAGCCTGGCCAGTACCTGGACCATATGGATGACTGCAACATCACCAGGTGCCAATATGATTGAATGGTCAAACTCAGAGAGGGTTCACTATAGCTAAATGTCAAAACAAATCCCTGTCTTTATGAGGGGCCCTCAGTATAAGGGCACTCAACAGTGAAAACAGCACTAATGCAAATCCTTAATGCACATTTTGTGGGACCAATGGCGTTACTGTTTGAGCATGTATTAGTGCTGTTTGCACTGCTGAATGCCCTTATTCTGAGGGTCCCTTATTATTGACAGGGATATGTTTTGACATTTAGCCATAGGGAACCTATGCTGTTTCCTTCTGGATTATTTTACATAGCGTACTCTAATAAGATCAGATATTGTTGGCAGTGTGATACGGCAGCCATATAGCCGCTATGCCAGGCACTGGGAGACACGATTGATGTAGTGACAACATTTCCCGGATTGTCCCATGCGACCTACATCCTTACTCAGGCCAGGATCAATGAGAGCTGCGAGAGTGGTGATATATCTGGAGTCTAGCTACTTGGTGTGATGGTGCAGGGATCTCTCCCTCCTATGCCCATACAGCTCTGACCAGAGGAGCAGTGCCACAAAGCTGACTGTGGGAAGGCAGACAGGACTGCCCCACAGATACAGACCTACATACAGTACATCACAATGGAACAGGTGTAACTGCTGTGAGAAATACCAGTACTCAGATAGGTGGGTCTCAGATGCCATAGCCAGAAGGCCCTACTACTACTACTACTGAGTATTTGTATAGCACTACAAAGCGTACGCAGTGCTGCACAAACACACGTAAAAGATGGTCCTTATTCAGCGGATCTTACAATCTAGACAAGACAGACAACCCAGCAGCTATGGACAAGATACATCCAGAGGGAATGATCAGGAAACACAAGGGAGTTTAGGTGGATCAGATCCAACAGCGGTAATGATAAAGTGAGTGCTCAGCTGGGATTTGAGAGAGGCCAGAGATGACGTCTGGCATACAGACTTAGGTAGTTTGTCTGAGGCATAAGGAACAGCAAGGTGAAAGGAGCGACATCTGCATTTGACAGTAGAAAAGAAGGATACAGATAGAAGCAAACTGACAGAACAGTGGAGATCCCAGGGAGGGGTGTAGGGAGAGATAAGAGGGGAAAGATAGGTTGGAGCAGCAGAATGAATGCACTTATAAGCCAGAGGCATGGGAAGGGTATACATTTGTTGCTCAGCAATATTATGCATCCGTTTGGGAACTGCAAGATTAGTTTGTTTTTTTTGTGCACTTGGTGAAGTTCCATTCCTAGCAGTTTAAGGCGTGTTTGTAGAGATGACCAGGGTAGTAGCCACTAGGGCCGGTTTCTAATGCCACGTAACATTTGATGCAAGGTATGTCCTGGCATATATGTTCAAAATTACATTCTCGTATACCACATTGGGGTGCACTGGGCTCCTAGCACTTTTGAGGGTATGAAGGGAACTGGTATATGGTCTAGTTTGCAGAAGCTGTTATTTCTCATTGATATTTATATCTAGTGTGCATCACTGTTTGTGATGAGCAGCTTAGGAGATGCATGTTTTGCCATGCTGAACACATCTATCTCTCCGATTCCGGACCCATGGGCATGTCCAGACCCGCGGATGTGGAATTAGGTTCAAAGGTAGCCCGTTTTTGATTTAGACATGTCCACGAACAAGACATGCACATTATAGAATTGCACTCACAGGGGGCAATTGTATGACAGGGTGTCTATGTAAAGCGATGGACAAGTTGCCTATTTAATAAAGACAAGTAGGCTCCTACACAACCTCTACACAAATCTCACCTAGATTGCAAGTGCACCTATTACACCTGCTTGAGAGAAGGCATAAATGTCAGTGTGTATCTTACTCATGTATATACTTACTTCATGACCCCATCCACAGCCAGCCCAAACTCTGCCCCTTTGCACATCTACTGTAGAAGTATACGCTGGCATACACCATAGGTACTGTTTGATATTGTTAAGTGCTGTTGAGTCGATACTGACTCATAGCGACCCTCTGGATAGTTCATTCGGTCTTCAGTTGGGCGGCAAATTGTTGATAGAGTGGCATCTATAGCTGTTGCTATTGTATCAATCCATCACATTGCAGGCCTTCCTCTTTTGCGCTGACCTTCAACCTTGCCAAGCATGATGTCTTTCTCTAATGACCGAGATCTCTCAAGATGTGTCCAAAGTATGCAAGTCGAAGTCTTGTCATTTGAGTTACTAAAGAAAGCTTACTAATTTTTCTAGAGCCCATTTGTAGTATATTAGTAATGAAAATGGTTCATAAAATGACCCTCACAGCACAGAAAAGTAGGCATTATGTTTTTTGTGTGCACAGTACCTACTTGTGAATGTAAAATGCTGTTCTACATGCTCAACCTGCTTTTAAAATTACCCCTTTGGAAGTGAAATTTAGCAGGCTTTAGCTGCATTTACACATTTAAAAAGCAAATGTGTGTAAATTGGTATATACATATAAGTAATGATTTTTGAAAAGGCACCACTTATATGCATAGACGGCAGGATGCAGAGATTGAAAAGTGGCACGTTCTGGGTGGTCCTACATAATAATCATGTATTGCCATATTTTAATTCCTCATGCAAAAAATTAGACTTTTGGAGGTTGCCTCTCTAATCAGATACTCACTAATGTGCAGGTTTAAAAAATCCATCACTTATACGTGTAAGTGGTGCCACCTGCATGCGTGTGTGTCAAAATCACTTCTTATACGTGTAGGCAGCACTTTTTATATGTTTAACCCACTAATAATGCCACTTTTTTAACATGTGATTTTCTCTTGTACATGCCGCCAAATACACATGCTTCTGTAGCGGTGTGCTCTACAGTTTATAAAAGGCTCGGGGCCCCATTCCGTACAGGACGTCCATGCCCCATGCAACAAATTGGAATTGGACATAAGGGGCAGATGCGATTCTGATCCTGTGGGGCATGTCTAGCCTGCAGGATCAGAATTGCAACTAGGCCTGTATGTGCAGGCCCGGGACCCGATTCCAGTTGGTCTGCATGTACAGGCCCCAACCCAGCTAACTCAGTCAAGGCTCCTGAATGGAGCCGTGGCACCATGGTGTCCGGTTACCATGGCACCACAGCTCTATTCGGGAGCTGCCATTCCCGGCCGCTGCCAACTATTTTCATTCCCTGCAGCCTGACCCCGGTCAGGCTGCAGTGAATCTCCTGCACCCCCTCCTACCTTCTCTGCTGCCCGGGCATGCCATCCCCTGCCGTATAGGGGAACTTATTCCACCTCAGAGGTGGAATAAGTTCCCCGTTCCATCTGCCAGCCCCGGACATACAGAGCCAACATTAGAAGATGTCCAAAAAGGTGCCTCTTATGAAAGCACATTCTTTTGAGCAACTACAGTGGTTTATCATTGACCATGTTCCTATTCTATTCTATTATTGATATGGTGATAGATTGGCCAAATTTATGTTTAGGGAACAGTATTGGATATATGAAATAGGCTCAGTAAAGTCAAATGAACCAAATGATGAAGTGGAATGGAACACAATCATTTAAAGCAACACTCATACTATGTAATATGAATAAGCATAAAAATACAGTATTTCATTTCTGTGCTTGGAACTATAGGGTCCGATGTTGTATTGGGCAGGCTATGCACCACTATGGAGCACAACCCTCCCCGCCGACACTAAACACCAGATAGTCAATGCTGTGGCAATGGTATTGAATGTCCAGTGTTGCTGCACATGCCCTGGAGCCGCTAAGTCTAACCGGGTAGCGGCGATATTGTACCACTACCCAGTTAGTGATCCACAGCTAAAACTAGGTGCGCCAAAAGATAGCCTAGTTTTAGCTGTGGATCGCTAACCGGGTAGCGGTGCAATATCACCACTACCCGGTTAGCAGCCGTCTCCGCCTCTGCTCCACCTCGGAACGCCCCTGTACTAACCGCAGAACATCTTGGCGCGTAGCAGGCTTTGAAGGGGATGTTCAACGGCACTAACCGTGTAAGTGCCATTGAATATCTCGATTTAGGGCATTTACATGGTTTACTGGGTTGTAAACTGTGTAAATGCCCTTCGAATATCAGGCCCATAGTATTTTGAGCAACCAGTATTTTACATGTCTTTCATGATTAATAAAGTTGGTTGAGAGTGACATACTTTTAAGGCAATGCTTTAATGGATGAAGAAATTTTATCTGCTGCAAAGAGAAATGCGTTTGAGTGCCATTTGCAATGCCAGCCCCTGATGCAGGATTTCCAAACCCATGTTACCGAGTCAGGTGCAAGATCTGGCAGTAATGGGTTTGAATAAGTTTTTGTATCTCACTTGCACTTGCCTAGTGATACCTGCAGAGAAGTACCATGTTATTATTTTTGATAAGCATTTGGAGCTGCAAAATTTAAGAATTAATAGTAGGGACCTAACAATCCAATCTAACAGTGAAGTATAATAGCACAATTCATTATAATTTATGTTAAAGTACAAATATGTATTAAAAGAATTAAAAGAATATGAATCAAAAGGTCACATATAAATCTGTGGGACTGATGATTCAGTATGTGACCACCATTTGAGCTAAAAATTAGCTATTTGGTGTGATATTGTTCTGATGGTCCCTGATAATTCATATTAGTTACAGGGATTTTTATTATTTGGCTAAGAGGTTTTTCATATTGATCTCTTATAAAGGCAACATATGCGCTTGTGTCTTTATAAAATAGGCTCAAACAATGACCCCTAGCAGTGCACAAATCCACTCGCACAAATTTACGCCTGTTTCAGAAGATATCAATGTGTGTGTGTGTGTGTACATTATGTACGTTCATGTATAATTTCTAAAATAGGTGTACACATCCCAACTCCACTCATCCTCACCCAACTACACCCCTTAAAAACCTATATGCAGATCATGCAAAAGCAAGCACCAGCTTGTGGTGTGCCTACCTTTAACATGTGTATACCCATGTGCAATTTTATAACAACCATTTTCCAGATTTAAAGCATGCTTTATATATGGAAATACTTTGTAAGCCAACCGCCTATGTGTACTGATGCACCACAGCATGAAATAATTCCTGTTTAATGCAGATGATAAACAGTTTTTCATAACGATGGACAGGGGTTATGACAAGGCAATAGAAAGAGTAAAAGATTGTGTTAAAAAAATAAAAAGAGAATTGAAAGTTGGTTGGTGGAGAGCTACCTGGCACTTAATCTAGGGAGAACTCAGTTTATGTGGCTGAGTAGGGATGGAGTGCCGAGGCCCCCTAAAAGTGGATGGGGGGCTTGGGGCAAGAAACTGAATTCACCAGTATAGTTCACAGTCTTGGGGTGAGGATGGACACGAAGTTGTGATTATGCCCAGAGGTTAATCTGTCAATATGAGCAGCTTTTGGGAGATAGTGACTCTTGAGAGGGTGAAATGTTTTATTGAAAGCAAAGACTTTAGAACGGTTGTGCAATCAATGAAGTTATCTGCGATTTAATTTGGGAATGCAATTTTTGTGGGACCGCCAACATTATATTTTTAGGGAATACAAATGATTTAAAATGTACTACAAAGCTTGTAGAAGATGTGATCATATTACTCCCCCATTAAAGGCACTAGACTGACTTTCAATAGCACAGAGAATCAAATTTAAAGTAGTGGTTTGGGTGTATAAAATCTGTGTGGGGAAGCACCCCCTTTTTTGGGAACTAACTTTTAAACCATATGTTCCCCTGCAGTTTAAGGTCTGCTGATGCCACACTGTTGGAGGTAAGGGAGCAGAGTCGCAGCAAGTACTTTCAAAGCACGTGCTTTGAAAGTACTTTCTGCGACTCTGCTCCCTTACGGGTTTGATTTTACACACAATATTGTGGCTATTCACATATAAGACCGCCTCTGACTGCATTAGGTTTATATCGTGTGTAAGGTGTTATTTCCCCTGAGGAAGGCATTGCCGAAACGCGTTGGGGTCCCTTTTGAATAATAAAGACCCGTCTGTTCTTCCTACAACTCCTGCTTCTTGTGTTTGTTCGGCTTACCTGCAGGAGTTCGCTCCTCCTTGTGCACCAAAGGACAGACACTGTGCCTTATATTTATTTGTCAACATAGCAGATAACGCTATATAGATTGGGGAAATCTTAAAAGGATGTTTTCTGCGATAAAAGGCATCTTAAAACTACCTCATGGGCTATGCAAAAAATATTTCTGGTAGGCATGTTTAGAGGTATACAGGCCGATGCATGAAGCGAGTGCTGAAGTCGTGCACTATCAGCTTTTAACACCTGTTTGCAGTGCACTGATAGCACGCAACTTCAGCACGGCTATGCAGAAAGGGGCTCATATGCAAATGAGCCACACGTTAAGCTGTGCGCAAAATTGCAGCATTAAACTGGGAGAGCAAGCCAAACACATGCTCACAAGAAATTGGCACTGGTTTGGCATAGTCTCCCAGAGAAACGGGCACCGCATGGCTAATTTGCATATCAGCCCCAACAGGATTTTGATGGCATCGGGGGCAATCGCGGCACTGTGAAAAGCCTCCAATGTCATCAAATATTGTCGGGGGCCCTGTTGGTCTAGCGGCCCCAGAACCCCCACCCCACTTACAAAAATCTAACCCGTGTTCTAGCAGCCCCAGAACTCCCCACCCCAATCCCTCTTAAAACAAAACTAACCTGGTGGTCTAGCGGCCCCAGAACCTCGCCCGGTATCTTTCAAAGTGGGAGCGTTGCCTACAGGCTTCCACTCTCAGTCCGCCAACTTGGAAAATGGTGGCACCTGGCCCCGCGTGGTGCATCCTGGGATGTGCCAGGTAAGGTCAGACTGCCAGGATGTACCACATGGGGCCAGGCACTGCCATTTTCCAAGATGGCGAACCCAGAGTGAGAGTGTGTAGGCAGTGTTTCTGCTTTGAAAGATACTAAGAGGGGGTTCTGAAGGCTGCTAGACCACCAGGTTAGTGGAGTGGGTGGTGGGATCGGGCTGCTAGACCTCCAGGGAGTGAGTTTCTGTCAGGGCACCAGCCCCCAACAGCATGTTGATGGCATCAGGGGCTTTTCCCGAAGCTACGATCATCTCAGATGCCACCAAAATCCTGTTGGGGGCATGAACTAGAAGTTTAAGCCATCTCAGATCCAGGAGTAGAGAGATTAGTGCTAAAGCTGGTTGCAAAATCCTCCACATCTGTCTCTATATTGGGTGCAGCAATCATTTGCATACCAGATTATTATGTGCTACTCATTTGCCTGCAATTTAAATACATTTAAATACTTGTGGTGTTAATTGGGCACTAGTTTTTCCGTTGCCATGTATGCATGCATCTGTCTCTTTTCTGCACGTGACTTTAGCTTAAATGTGCTGTTTTCAGTATTTAAAGGCCATGCTAGTTTTCTATTCGGCCTGATAGCTTGAGCAGAGAGTGGGTGGAGTCACAAGGTGCACATGGAGATTATCAAATATGCACCTACTGTATGTGCATATTCCAGCTGTGTACATTTATGTCAGCTCTCGAGCTGTTATAAATGTTTATGGCTGCATGTTAGCCACAATGTCTGAGGCTATTTTATTAAAACACATGGGCTTCTACGGTATGTGACTTTATAAAATAGTCTCAATATAGGTGCCTGTTTGGCCCCCCAAGCTAGACATCCTCTTATAAAATTACCCTCTTGCTGCCTCCTCAGTTGGTGTAGTTAATTTTATCATGTTATCTCAAATGTAGTAAAAACAAGGAACTATTCTCTGCAGGGCTGGCCCTGCCAATAGATGCACTAGGCTTCCACCTAGGATGGCTGGATTTGGGGGACAGCAGCACAGCTCTCTCATGGCATGAGAGCAATGCTTTAATACTGTTTGCAGAGCAATGTGGGTCTTTTCAGCACAGGCCTGCACACAAGCACTGCTGTGTCATGATTCTCCCCCCCCCCCCCAACAGAAGATAGAATTGGAGGGGGTAGGTTGCAGGAATGCTTGAACGTGCATCTGTGCTCAAAGACCCCTTGCAGTGCTGCCTTTCATTTGGCTATGACCTGGACCCTGGAAGAGGGGAGGTAAGACGGAGGTGGAGTCAGATGCAAGGGGAAGGGAAGAAGTATATAAGGATATGCTGTATACAGGGGGGGGGGAGAAGGAGAGCTACTGCTTATGGAGAAGCAGAATGGAAAGGGAGGGAGGAAGATGTTGGACTGTGGGGGTAGGGGGGGAGAAATACACTGGACTGGGAGAGGTATGCCCTTATGTCACCCTGGTGGTATGAGATGGAAGATGTTGAGAGGTGAAGGCCTTGAGCCACTCTTGAGGGGGACAGAGCATGGCTAAAGATTCACCTAGGGTGTCATATACTCTTAAGACTGTCCCTATTAACTCTATAGGAATATCTGGAAACAACCCCAACAGTTAATGCAAAGGTTTTGCATTTCTTGTGAATTAAATTTTGGCAATCACCACACAGGAACTGCAAAACCTTACTAGGATTTAGGGAGTTATTCTGAGGCACAAATAGCAGGGATGGACATCCATGCTATTTGTGCCGGCTTTCCCTACCTGTCTAACTTCCCCGCTGGTTGTGCAGGGAAGTTAGATGGGGAAGGGGTGGAGAGTGGGCGGGCAGTGGGCGGTTGCATCCAGCTCTGTACATCCAGAGCCGGCGAAATGTCCGAGGCCGGGTCGGGCTCCAGGGAATTAACTTTTTAAGCAGTGGCCGGCATCACAGCTTTTAAATGGAGCCATGGTGCCTTGACAACAGGACGCCATGTCACCACGGCTCCTTTTAAAAGTACTGGCTGAGTTAGCCAGGCTATGGCTATATGTGCAGGCCGGAACTGAATCACAGTCCTGGCCTGCACGTACATTCCTGTTCGCGATTCTGATCCAGTGGGGCTAGACGTGCACCGCAGGATCAAAATTGCGATCTCCTTTGTACGTCGCGGTCAGCCCGGATGTAGAAAGGAGATGTATGTCGGGATCAGAATCGGGCCGTTAGTGAATAGGGCCTTAATGTGTCCATTTTTAACTGCGGTTTTGTGTGAAGAAAAATATTCATCTATGTTCCTGTAACTCTCCTCTATTTCCTTTGCTAGCTGTTTCTGCACAATTCAGAAAATTATTCATATTTAACACTGCTCTTTTTAAGAAGCAATATAAAATGTACCATTACAGGTACATTGCGCAGATTTTGTCTTAAAACATTTGACTTAAAATTCTGAAACTGTTTCAGATCTGTTTCTCAAGTTCTTTGCCATGTCAGAATATTGATGCTGGTAGAAGAAACTAAATTACTGTTCTTTATCCATGTTGAAAGGTTTCATAGGCCATGTGGTCTTTTTCTGTCATCATGTTTCTATGTTTCTATATCTCTAAAGGTAAAAAGTGGACTGTTGTAGTTGTTGTTATGGAAGGACAGACTAGATAGGCCATGTGGTCTTTTTCTGTCATCATGTTTCTATGTTTCTATATTATCCGAAACCTAGACTGCCTAGGATGTAAAGAAAGAATATCCTCCTTTCTTCCCAAAGATACCACATTCTGTTTCCTTTTCAACTGTTCCAGAACATAGAACATTCAGGGAAAGAGGCAATACTTTGAAAGCTCAAAACACATTTGAAATGGGTTTTTTTCTAGCTTTTTTTTCCTTCAGAGAAGTTCTCTCTAGGACAAACTGTCATTCTCCCTTGGTTTTCTTGTAAAGAATAATATTTTTTCCCAAGGCTTCCACTTTGGCATCTACAAACATATAAAAATGTTACCTGGAATCCTTTCCCATCGTTTTTTTCTCAATTTTCAAATGACACCCAGGCACTGTTCCTCCTTCTCACGTTCTATGCTCCATAAGTTGATAAAATACAATTCTTATTATAACCTACAACTTTCATGTTAGTTAAAAGAAAAGGATACAAATCCAAGAGGCGGCCACTGGAAATCTTCACTCATCATTCTCCAGTGGCGACCTTGAAAAAGTATGAGTTTAGAATTCATCTTATGGTATCACTGTGTATTACTGATATGCAAAGGCAAAAATCTTTGGTTTGTTTTTTATTTATTTGGGATTTTTTTACTCCATTTGCAAGCCTTTTTTCAGTTTGTTTGTTTGTTTGTAGTCAAGAAGGCAAAGATTCAAAAGGAGGAGGAAATAGCCAATGCAATAAAATGGGGGGATAAGACATTTTTCAGATATATTAGTGAGAAGAGGAAGGGCAAAAATGGTATTGTCACACTCAAGGGTGCAGGGGGGGAATATGTAGAAGCTGATAAGGATAAAGCGGAATTGCTTAACAAATATTTTTGTTCTGTGTTCACAGATGAAGAACCAGGAGCAGGACCTCAGAAAACACCCACAAATAGGAACAGAAGCGAGGGGCATCTTGAACAATTTTCAGAAGACAGTGTTCGTGAGAAACTAGCTCAACTTAAAATAGACAAAGCGATGGGACCGGATGGGATACACCCTAGAATACTGAGGGAACTTGGGGACGTTCTAGCAACTCCACTGACTGACCTTTTCAATGCCTCGTTGGAGTCGGGAGTGGTGCCAAAGGACTGCAGAGAGGCTCATGTGGTGCCTTTACAGAAAAGCGGAAGTAAGGATGTGGTTGAAAACTACAGGCCGGTAAGTTTAACTTCGGTGGTAAGTAAATTATTGGAAACGCTGCTGAAAGAGAAAATAGTGAGGTTTCTGGAGTCCAGCGGATTACAGGATCCGAGGCAGCATGGATTCACCAGAGGCAGGTCTTGTCAGACAAATCTGATTGATTTCTTTGACTGGGTGACCAGGAAGTTGGACCGAGGGAGAGCTCTAGATGTGGTGTATTTAGATTTCAGTAAAGCCTTTGACACTGTTCCTCACAGGCGACTTATAAACAAACTGAGCACCCTAGGGATAGACCCTAAAGTTACTGCTTGGGTTAGAAATTGGTTGGGTGGGAGGCGACAAAGAGTACAAGTAAATGGAGCTCACTCTGAGGAGAAGGATGTTACCAGTGGTGTGCCCCAGGGATCTGTCCTTGGTCCGATTCTTTTTAACATCTTTGTAAGTGATATAGCGGAAGGGCTGTCAGGTAAGGTTTGCCTCTTTGCAGATGATACCAAAATCTGCAATAGAGTAGACACCCAGGAAGGTGCAGATAACATGAGGAGGGATCTAGCTAAGCTTAAAGAATGGTCTAGAATTTGGCAGCTGGGATTTAATGTTAAAAAATGTAAGGTCATGCATTTGGGCTGCAGCAATCCAAGGGAGCAATACAGTATAGGAGGTGAAGTACTTTTGTCCACTAAAGAAGAGCGGGACCTAGGCATGGTTGTGTCTGATGATCTTAAGGTAGCTAAACAGGTAGAAAAGGTGACGGCAAAAGCTAGAAGGATGCTTGGGTGCATACGGAGAGGAATGGCTAGCAGAAAAAAGGAGGTGATAATGCCTCTGTATAAGTCTTTGGTGCGACCTCATTTGGAGTATAGTGTGCAGTTCTGGAGACCACACCTTCAAAAGGATGTGAACAGGATGGAGTCGGTGCAGAAGGTGGCTACTAAAATGATTAGTGGGCTTCATTATAAAGCATATGAGGACAGACTTAAGGATCTTAATATGTACACCTTAGAGGAAAGGCGGGATAGAAGTGATATGATTGAGATGTTTAAATACCTCCGTGGCATAAATGTTCAGGGAGAGAGCATCTTTCAATTGAAAGCAAGTTCTGCTACGAGGGGACATGGGATGAGGGTGAAGGGAGATAGATTCAGGAGTGATATGTGGAAATATTTCTTTACGGAAAGAGTAGTGGATCCATGGAATAGTCTCCCAGTGGAGGTGGTAGAGATGAGGACAGTAACTGAATTCAAAAAAGCATGGGACCAACACAGAGGATCTCTAAAGGTAAAAAGTGGACTGTTGTAGTTGTTAATATGGAAGGACAGACTAGATAGGCCATGTGGTCTTTTTCTGTCATCATGTTTCTATGTTTCTATGCATTTGTTTTAATAAAAAACTTGCAACAGGCATTTAACTTTGCAAGTTAACATGAGTAAAATTAATTTAGCATGCATTGAATTTCTTAAGGCACACTAACAAATGTTCCTTAGTGACTCCCATCACATATATTTAGCAAAACTTTAACATACAAAGTAAAGGAGTCTGCATTAATTTTCCAATCAACACAAGATGATAATGGCACACATTAAAGCTGTTCCTCCAAATAAAAAAAAGATGTTTAAAATTATTGAATTGAACCCTGGAGCAATAATTTTTATTTATCTAGTCTGTAGTAAGGAGGTGAGAAGGTGGATCAAGCCTAGAGATTAGTCAGAATCTATAATTTACTTTCATAATTTGCTAAATATTTGACTAATGGCTTATCAAAAGATTCAAAATCATTGTTCCAAAATAATACCTTCTGGCAAAAGACCAATTAAGATGTCAGGTGTGCTTTCAGTAGCTAAAAGCATTTCAGAAATAATACTATAATGCCAATGTTCATATTATTTCCTTAAGAAGCTTAGACAATCTTTGTTAGTTTGCACGGACACCTTGAAGAGATTAATAGGTGTCCAAAGTCATTTTCTGATTCAAAAGACACAAAATATTTGCTATCATATTCTCTTATGGGCTTCTGCATCTGCCATGGTATAAAGACGTCCAGTCTTTGTTCTATCATATGCAACAGGCAGAATATTGGACTAATTTCATAAGAACTTCAAGAAGTATTACTCAGAATGAAAGACACCTACTTTCCAAGATGCACACATGCATATGCTCACAAGCCATGAATATGTGTGTGGATCTAAAAACCCTCACACCTGTCAGTCTAACTTCCCTCCACTCCTACCAACATCTTCTGAAAATGTGGTATGGATACAACAAACACAAAATGTTCTTAGTGGATGCACACAGACACAGCCTTCTTTTATCTTGAGAAAGTAAGCTAAAATCTGAAATTATAGCACAGCAGTTTGACGAATGAGAATGCTGCTGTAAGAATAAGTGAAATTTATAAACTGAAATAGTCACGTTGGATAAACCACGTGTGTCAGCTGGCCATATATAGCATGTGTTTACCCAACATACTGCTATGCACGGTACACACTGAAATTACTGCTCAGTAGAGGTGAAATCTCAGCCTCTGTTTTTGACTGGCTATAAATTACTTTAGAATGGATTGATAATTGTTTGATGATATAAGAGTTATTGGCATCCTTTATAGAATGAACAGACGAGATCAAAAGATGATGTAGCAAATGGGTTTGCAATAGTAGAGGGCCTTACTTTCAAATGTACGAGGGTCGTCCAGAAAGTAAAGAACGTTTTGGCATGGTTAAATAAAAACAAAAGATTTCAGCACAAAACTTTATTTACATAGCCACAGGACCTTTCTCTACTTTTCTACGTAGTCGCCATTGTTTTCAAGACACTTGTTGAAGCGTGGGACCAGTTTTTCTATGCCGATGTTATACTCATCTGCCGCCAAATTTTTGAGCCAGGCTGTCACTGCCTGCTGGAGTTCCTCATCGTTTGTGAACTGTTTCCCACCCAAAAACTCCTTAAGTTTAGGGAATACGTGATAATCACTTGGTGCCAAGTCAGGGCTGTAAGCAGGATGACCAAAAATTTCCCACCTTAGACGTTGAAGTTCCTGCTGTGTTCGTGCTGATGCATGAGGCCGGGCATTGTCATGGATCAACACCACCTTTGCTGACAGCATTCCACGTCTCTTGTTTTGGATGGCACGTCGAAGTCGTTGGAGAGTTTCACAATAGGCTTCTGAATTTATTGTTGCTCCTCTTGGCATGTACTCGATGTGGATTAAGCCCTTTCGGTCCCAAAAAACCGTTGCCATGACTTTCCGGGTATTCAAATTTGTTTTTTCCTTCTTGGGTTTTGAGGGCGAATTTGTGTGATGCCACTCCATTGATTGACGCTTGTTTTCTGGAGTCTTGTATGAAACCCAAGTTTCATCTCCGGTAACAATGCGGTCAAGAAATTTGTCACCATCTTTGTCATATGCAGTCAAAAATTCAAGAGCTGCTCCCATGCGATTCGCATTATGGGCATCTGTCAAAGTCTTGGGCACCCACCGAGCACACATTTTCTTGTAGCCAAGGTGATCTGTCACTACTTCATGTAAGAGCGATCGTAAAATTTGTGGAAAAGATTCATGTAACATGCTCAAAGTGAAACGTCGGTTTTCCTGAATCTTTTCTTCGACTTTTCCCTTCAATTCATCCGTAACAAGTGATGGCCTCCCACTCCGATCTTCATCATGTACGCTGGTCCTTCCTTGATTAAACATAATGCACCATTTCCTCACTGATGACTCGTTCATCACATTATCACCATAAACATTCTTGATTTTCCTATAAATTTCAATCGGCTTAACTTTCTGAGTGTTCAGGAAACGAACGACACTCCGCACTTCACATTTGGCGGGATTTTCGATTGATGCCGCCATTATGAATCACTGCATAAACAAGTAGCGTGACCGCACAGCAACGAGACTCGGCTCACACTGAAGGAAGGAGGGAGCTAACTGCGGCGCACACAATCGCAAGTGGTGGGGGGTCAGCGCCGTGCGCGATGTGCAATTGTTCTTTACTTTCTGGACGACCCTCGTATTATTTGATTTGGTCTCCCCTTATTTATTTAGCTAGGCTTTTATACTGCTTTTCTACAAGTCAAAGCAGTGTACATTCAGGTACTGTTTATACATTTCCCTTGTCCCAAAGGGCTCACAATCCATGCTTTTGTACCTGAGGCAATGGAGGGTTAGGTGGCTTGCCCAACGCTACAAAGAGCAGCTGTGGGATTAGAAACCCCAGTCCTTCCAGCCCAGGCTTACTGTCCTCTAGCAGGACTGGAACACCCCTGGCCCTCAGGCCTGAAGTAACTTGCCCCAACCACTAGATCACTCCTCCCTACTATGTTTTTTTTTTTTTTGTGTGTGTGTGTGTAACAAAGTTTTTGACATGCCCGTCTATTTACCTGCTTTCTCTCATTAGCCACATGGTTATTTAAATTGTCTTGCATCATTTTCAAGAAATGTCTAAGGAAGGCTGAATGTCCTTAGGTTTTAGGTTGTTTCCCTACTATTGTAGCTCCACCAAGACATGATCCTCTTTTGAATGGAGAAGCAAATGGAAAGAGGAAAAGGTAAGTACTTGCAATAATTTTCCCTAGGTTTTTGCTAGACCCGGAGTTCTCATGGGACACTGCATCACCTCAAAGTAGAATACTGTATTGTGCTTATCATTGTTATTCCTTTGTGACTTAACACTAGAAGCCCCAAAAGGAATTTTACCTAGAAACCCCAAAGTGCATCAATTGACGCATTATCACGACAACTACATTTAGCATGAAATGCAGATGTGAACTAATGTGAAGTTACTTATTTGTTAAATACGTGCAGTATGTGACGTCATTACATGACGTCATCGTGTGTTTATTGTTTGTAATGTCGGAGTAAAACTGTAAACAGTGATTGAGATGTACCACCTAGTGGGAACATGAATTTATACCTAGAAGCCCCAAAGTACATCAATTGACGCATCCAAGACAATTGAGTGCGTCAATTGATGTACTTTGGGGCTCCTAGGTATAAATTCATTTTCCCGCTAGGTGGTGCATCTGTCATTAATTTTCGATGCACATATTTGAACATCTTGACCTTGCTAACAAAGTCATGGAACATGACTGACATGGTTCTAGCAGTGGCGCTGGTATACAACTTTGAAGATGCATTTGCGTCAACTGACGCACTTTGGGGCTTCTAGTGTTAACACTAAAATGAGCAGAAAATCACAAAATATTTGTGTTGGTCCCAGAATTCTCTCTGCCACAATGAGTTAGGCACTCTCTTGCCCCTTTCCTCAGTCCCTCGTTCTCACTTCAACCACCAGGCACACTTTCACTCCTCCCCCACTCTCCCTTCTCTTCCTCCATGCACGCTTTCTCCCTATCCTCCCCCCTCCACCCGTCTCTCTCTTACTCTACCCCCCTGCTTTCTCTCTCCTCCCCCAGTACTACCTTTATTTTCCCTCCCCTTCTCTTTCCTCCTTGTCAACCATTGACCTCATAACTCACCTGCTCAAGCAACCGAGCTCTTCAGCTGCACCTACCTTGTGTCTCTGCACACTAAGGGGGTCATTCTGAACTCCGTTTAGTGGGTCTGGATGTCCAATCCGGACAATGGGCATTGGGGGACCGTGACACTGGGCAGAGATGGAAGGTGAGGGGGATCTCTGCAGCCCAACCCTGGCCATGGGAGGATATATTGGGGGTCGAGCAGCGGGGAAAGAAAAGTGTCACTGTCGACTGGAGATGCTGGCTCCTTAATGGAGCCGCAGTGCCATGGCAACGGGATGCCATGGCACTATGACTCCATTCAGGACCCTGGCTGAGTTAGTTGGGTATGTGGGCTGGGCATGCGGCTGCTCAGAATTGAGGCCCAACCTGCACACCCAGGCCGTAGACCCGATTCTGATCACGTGGGCACGTCCAGTGCCAGTGGGATCATAATTGGGTCTACCTCTGTATGCCCTGATTCTGATCGGTTATACAGGGGCTGGACAGCCAGTACCAAATCGGCCTCTAAGCGATTAGTGCAGGATTTTGGTGTACTGTTTTTTAGCACATGGTAGACTTTTGCATAGGCCTGTACTAATGGTTAGCACATGCTATGAGTAAATCCAGAAACAACCACTTAGCACACTTTAGTGAGCATGCCACTTAGTTCTTAGTGGTGCACTTATTGCTAGACACTGTTGATTGGCTGAAGGTTTTTCTAACTTAAAGTGGGCTACCCCTCCTATGTCAAAAATGGTAGTCTGCTTATGCAAGATGTCCTTCAGACCTCGGTCACTTTCTCTTTTCATGTGCTAAATGATGATTTCACCCAGAGAGGAAAGGTGAGAATTTTGAACTGTAACTTATTTTTAGAGTTCAGCATGCCATCTGTCTCTGGCCAGGAGTTTCCATAGAGGCTCTCTACTCTATTTCTAAACCCCTTGGGTTAACCGTTGTTAGAGCTATGTCTAAACATAACTCTCTTTACTGCTATATGATAGCTATGAGGAAGTGAAAGAAGGCTATAGCAAGAGGGGTCCTAGACAACTGAAAAAGGGCAGATGTGGTCTCTCTCCTCAAAGGTGGAAGAAAGGAGGAGGTTGGGAACTACAGGGAGGTTAGTCAGACTTCTGTAGTGAATAAATTAATTTAATCACTGCTAAAACAGAAGATAATGCAGTTTCTAGGATCCAGTGGGTTGGAGGAGCTAAGGCAGCATGGTTTTACCAGAGGTAGGCCTGGTCAGATAAATCTAATTTGTTTGGCTGGGTGATCAGAGAGTTGGATCAAGGGAGGGCTTTTGAAATGGTTCTGCACAAATGATCTGTGGTCAACATTATTGGCGCCCTTGCATTTTAGGTATGTTGTATACAATATATTGAGAAATAATTGTAAATATTCCTTTAGTACTTTCCAGGCCTCCAGTTCCTGAGGCAGCAAAACAGCCCCACAACATTATGAAACCTCCACCATATTTAAATTTAAAAAGGGTGTTTTTTCCCTTATAAGCTTTGAGCCATCATTCGTTGATTGAATCAAGTCATGTGGGTACTCATAATTGATCACAGCTGCGTCTAATTTTACTATAATGGGAATATGGTTCTTCTGTTCCAATTGATTTGAATTGTTTATAAGGGTGCCAATGATCATGTCCTGGCAATGTCCCAGTTTTTATACTGTTTCCTACTATTTCCTTTCTTAATTGGTCTTGTCTTATGTTATTCTTTTGTGTCAAATATGTGTGCATATATAGTCCAAAGCCATTTCAGTGGCCACTTTTCTTAGGTGATACTGGACATTAAGGGGTTGAAATGCATGGGTGTCAATAATGTTGACCACAAAGGAGCAGTATAGTTTAAAGGATAAAGTACTTGAGAACCTGGGGGTGATGGTACTTGATGATTTTAAGATAGTCAGACAGATGGAAAAGGCAATGGCAAAAATCAGAAAGCTGTTTGGGTGTTTACAGAGAGAAATGGCCAGCAGGAAAAAGGTGGTGACAGTCCCTGTATATAAGCCTTTGGTGAGACCTGTGTACAGTTTTGGAGACCACATCTTCAAAAAAATATACACAGGACAGAGTGAGTCCAGAAGGCGGCAACTAAAATTGTCAGTAGTCGTTGTCATAAAGCATATAGGAACAGACTTCAAGATTTCAATATGTATACTTTGGAAGAACATTGGTAGATGGAAATATGATAGACATATTTAAAAGCTTTCATGACATAAATGCATAGAAGTTAGGTCTCTTTCAATTGAAAGTAAGTTCTGGAATAAAGGGAGATAGAATGAAGGCAAAAGAGAAAAGATTCAAGAGTGGCCTCCCAGATGAAATGGCGAAGATGAGAACTGTAGCTGAATTCAGGAAAGCCTGGGACAAGTAAAGATGATTTCTAAGGGTATAGAAGGGATTGTAGAACTTAGTAATGTTGGGCAGACTGGATGGGAGTTATGATCTTTGCAATCATTTTCTATGTTTCTATGCTACCCTTTATCTGGATTTGAAATTTAGCTTCTCAGTATTGCAAGGTCTTCTCTCAGAAAGATGTCAATTCTCCACCCTCATAGGTGCTATTCTCTATTAGTTCCCATGGCTATAATAATGTTTTTTGATGCATGTTTAAACTTTAATTAAAAAATAGGTTTCTGTGTCAAAACACACCTATTATTTTTGATACTTCCTGGAGTAGTAGTTGTTTATTAATTTATTTCAAGATAACCTTTAAATAACTAGTTCCATGCATTTGCCTCCACTGACTTTGCTTGTAGGAGTGTACAGGGGAAATGGTTTTGTTTGGGTTTTTTTCATTTCACCGAGTTTTATTTCATTTTAGCATGTTATTTAGTGTACACTACATGAAATAGCCTGCGCTAAAATGAAACAAAGTTCACCAAAATTAAAATCAACATTTCTACCTGCTTAGAGAAAGTGAAGTCACTTCTTTGTAATACCATTTGTCCAGTAATAGCAGCTCAGAGGAGCCACACAACTTAATTTTCTATCTTTGTTGATCGCAGACCTAAATGGTGTTTTGGCCCTGTCTTGTTAAGTCATTTTTGTACATACTCAGAATGTTTTGTATTTTTTTAAATTTTTAATTAAATTTTTTTTAAAGAAAGCTCTCCAGGCATCACAAAGACAATACACACCATTCAGGTCACATGACCAATGTTCCCTCTAATTTTCTGTAGGCTGTGTGCGCATAAAATATCAGCTGTGTGCAGTTTTTGAAGGAAGGTTAAATTTTTGTGTGCCACATAATGACACTCGGAGTTATATACTTTAAAATTTGACTACACATCAGAATACAGTATGTACACCACACTGATTTTATTCAAATTAAATGAAAATAGACGATTACTAAATGAAGCGGGAAATTTCTAGTAATTACAATCATAACCTTTAAATTTTAAGACGTCTGTGTTGTTTTCTATCAGAATCAGAGCCGTAATTTTTGTGCGCTCTGTTGTAAAGTATGTGCGCTCGCTCGGCGAGGTGTGTGCGCGTGCACACGCGCACGGCTTAGAGGGACCAGTGCACATGACTCATAGATGACCCTTCACATATGCTACTTACGTTAGTGCTATGTTATTTTTAAGAGGGTCAAAGTTTTCCCTTTTGAAAATGGTTGAGAACATCTACTCTAATGGGTAGTGACAGCATTTTGATTGGTCTCAGAAGAAATTCCCACAAGCATCATCAAAAAGATGGGCCTGTTACAAAAGTGACAGATTCGGTCTCTGTGGATAACTACTCGTATTGTCTGGCATATGTAACAGCACAGCTATCAATTCTACGGGGACAAGATTTACCTGTCTTCTCAGGTGGAGATATTAAACTGCTGACAGAAGAATACTGGAACAGCATTCAGCAGCCGAATGTCAGAAAACCAAGTGGAAAAAAAGCTAAGTGCAATCATTATCATTCATGTACTCTAAATTCTAAACAAGTTTCCTAAAATATTATTGCATTTCTTATGATTATACTGTACATATAAAGGTACATTTTAGGAAGGCTGTTTACTGTAGGTGCAATCTGGGACATCCAAGTCAAAACGTCCAAAATTCCATGGGAAGGCAGCAGAGACAGTGGGCATCTGTAAGTGCTCTCTAAAGTCAACCTGTCCCTACCCTAAAACACAAACGTCTCCAGCAAGAGAAAAACAAACTGGGACGTGCAGAAAGGATCAGACATGTACAGGTTTTTGACCAATTTTAGAAACTTGCGCATGTCAGATATAGACAGGGGCGGATCAGGGAGCAGACATGTCCACAGTGCTATTTCAGAACATGTATATGTATCTCTCGCCACATACAGGCCCTGGCCTGCCATTTTGAAAACTGAGATGTGCCGCGGCAAGGCAATTAGGGAAAAGGCCCCTCTATTTACTGGCATGCTTTTCTGAATGAATGGAAATTGAGTTAATGAGGGCATTCTCTTCTCTCTACAGTTGTGAGGTTACCACAATGAGTATTTACAGTTGGCTATTCGTTCCTAGGAGCAGGCATAGGCATGGACGTCTCTACCAGTGGGTTGAGACATGTGTCACTGTTCTAAAATCAGGCACACAGGTACATCTTTTTCACAACGCCCCTCACACACTTCCATGTGACAGACATTATCGTGCTGGACACTTGTATATTCCGGGCTTTCTAAAATGGCTGTTGACACGTGGCTGTGATTGCCATATCTGAATGGGTATTTTCAGATTTACAAATTCATGAATAGAGCTTCTAAAATGACCCTCATAGAGGATAATTCCTTAAGTGGCTCTAGATTAACATGTGAGTCTATGCATGTTGATAGCGCCTATTCTATAAAGTTGAATCCATGTGGATTTTACTTTATAGAATATTAGAATAAGTGTCAACTAGCATAAGTGGCTGCAGATGCATATACTTATTGTCACAGTCACTTACATCAGCTGTAGAGCCAACGTTTTTGTGTGTTGGAGGCCTATAATGTACATATGCATTAGGTGGAGTGCTTGTACATATGTACTCCACATAAACTCTGTCCAATTCTACCCCTGCACTTGCCCACATCGGTCCATGGTGCATACCCAACCATAATTTACATGTAACTCACTAAAATACTTACAAGGCCGCGGGGCAGGGTCCCCGACGGCTGCTAGTAACCGGGTGTGCAGCCCGGTGCGGGGACCCTGCGCGCAGCGGCAGCATCATTGGCTCAGGCAGAGGGGCATCTTTTAAACCCATTGGCTCCCCAGTGAATGACGGTGGGGCGGGCCAATGGGTGGCGAGGAGTCTAGGCCAGTTGCATGCGGTGAGAGGGCGGATGGGCTTCGGCGGCTCGGCAGTGAAGGAGAAGGAGGTGGCGTGTCACTGGCTTGGTGTCAGAGGGCTGGTTTGTCTGCCAAAGCATGATTGTGGGAGGCAGCGGCATTGGAGTGGCAGTGGGAGCCGGCGTTCGTGGAGCAGAGGCAGAGAGTGTCGGAGCAGCAGGACTGCGGGGCCATCGGCGGGGAGGCAGCCGGCGATCAGCGGCAGCAGGTGCTCGCGGCGTGCAAGCGGATGAGCCATTGACTGGGATCTGCAGCAGGCAGCGGGCCAGGTGGTCTTCGGCGGGAGACGCGCAGGCTGCATGAGAATGCCTGAAGGCAACGAAGAAGGGCAAGTAAAGTTGCTTTGAGGAGGCGGAGCGGGGTAATAATCAAAAAAAAAAGTAAGAAAAAGGGAAAGAGGGGTTGAG
Organism: Ichthyophis bannanicus; assembly: GCA_033557465.1. Taxonomy (NCBI): domain Eukaryota; kingdom Metazoa; phylum Chordata; class Amphibia; order Gymnophiona; family Ichthyophiidae; genus Ichthyophis; species Ichthyophis bannanicus. The sequence goes on from CM066034.1 coordinate 254,891,325, forward strand.
GGCAGGTCTGGTGATGCCTCGTTGTAGGGGCCAGCAGGGAAGGGTTAGAGGGCCTGGCAGGAGGGGGAGGGCTGCGGGTGAAAAAGCTGTGCCTCCACTTCCGGAATTGGGAGTGGGCAACAGTGAGGCAGGGGCGATGGCTGGAGATAGAGGGGATCATGCTGGCCATGGGCCTTCTGGTAGGGGCCCTACGATTACAAGGAGGGCTGGGAAAAGAGGCGGGAGGACTTTAGTCCTACCCAGGCCCGGAAGGGGGAGTTCCTCGCACCAGGGGGCTGGCGTGGGTGTGGTAGGGCCCCAGGGGAGCGAGTCGGGGCTTACAGAGCAAAATAAGGAGTTCAGTGATGCATTAGTCAACCCTAGTGCCAATTTTAGCCGGGTGACAGGCGTTAGTGGGGTGGAAGGGGGCGCAGGAATTTTGGTGGGAGGGGTCACGGGGCAAGGTCTGGGCAGGGTAGGGCATTGTGGGTGGGGTGAGGGACGGGGGTTGGCAGCTGGGTCGCGCACTGGCAGGGGGCCCCTAGTGGAGGTCAGGGAATTACCTTCCCCATGGATCCGCCGGGAACGCCAGGGACCTTTAGGGTATCTAGTGCCCCTGCGTCATGGGAGCACTGGGTAGGGGGAGGGCAAGGTTCATCCAGGGTGGCGTGGTTGGGGGCTTGGCAACCCGCTTGGCCTCCCTCTGTTCCTCCCCCTGCGTTTGATTTTATGCCTTCACAGGATCCGGCAAGGTCTCAACTTACAGGGCAAGGATTAGGACTTCGGCAGGGACAGTGGAATATGGACACGGGAACACCATCATGGCGCCTTGGGAGGCCTGAGGCTGAAAATGCTGACGACGGAGGGCTCCAGCAGCATGGAGCAGAGAGCCGCAAGCTGACATCCCGTACGGGGGCAGAGCAGCCTATGGATGCGACGACATCAGGTGAGTTACTGGCGCTGCAAGGGGATGGGGCTGTGCAGGTTAGCGCGCAGGAGGGGGAGGGGTCCAAGGCAAAAAAGAAGAAGAAGCATTCGTGCAGGCAGAGGCACGGTTCAGAGTCATCCTCTTCTTCGGCTTCCACCTCCTCATCATCCTCGTCTGGAGCGGAGAGAATGGGGAGGGGGGTAGGCAGGGTGCAGACAGGGTCCACGGGGGGGGGGGGAGGGTACTCCTACATTGGTGTCGTTTTCAGAGCTATGGGAGGGGTCCCGAGGAATCTGCGTCGGAAAATTAGGAAACGGCGGTACATTGACATTTTCTGATTGCTGGAGGGCAGGAATCAGTCGGGCGAGAGTAAGAAGAAGCAGAGGGAGGATGAGAAGGTGGGTAGGATTAGAACGGTCTCGCGTAACGTGGTAAATTGGACGAGAGCCTTTTTGCGGTTGGCGAGTGTTTGGGGTCAGCACTCTCCTGAGGATTACAGAATGTTGTTAACATATGCAGACTCAATTTTGGAGGCAGCGCAGACATATGAGGGGTGGGCATGGTTGAACTATGATGAAAAGTTTAGGGACAAAATGGAGGAGAGCAAAGTGTTGTCATGGGGTATGCAGGACTTTAATTTATGGCTGATGCAGATGTCGGTTAGGGCCGGTGCCGGAGGGGGAGGTGGAGCAAGAGGTGGGATGCTGAATGCGGCTGGGTTAGGTTGTTCCTTTCATGCCGGGGGGGGGGGCCCACAGCAGAGAGTGGGGGCAGGAACTATGGGGGACATTTGTTGGCGATTCAACAAATCCTCTTGTCCGTTTCCCTACTGTAAGTTCTGACATGCCTGCTCGGTCTGCAGTGGCGGACACTCCACAATTAAATGCATTAAGAAGGGGACCACTGGGGTGCCATTACCGGCTCCGAAGTAACGAGGATGTGTCGGGGTTGGCACCGACACCGATACGTTGGGATGTGATAAAGACTTGGTTGCGACACTATCCAAGGAGGAAGGACAGAGAGGCACTAGAATTAGGTTTCCAGTTTGGTTTTGTTATACCAGTGCAGGGGACTGTGGAAGGGAGGAAGGCGCAAAATTTCCCCTCTGTGCGGCATTTTTCTTCCATGGTCGGGATAAATTGGTGGTGGAGTTGAGCTTAGGGAGGATTGCGGGCCCTTTCGCAGAACAGCCGCTCGCAGATCTAGTGGTTTCTCCGCTCGGGGTAGTGCCCAAGAAGGAGCTGGGGAAGATTCGGTTAACATAGAAACATAGAAATATGATGACAGAAAAAGACCACATGGCCTATCTAGTCTGTCCTTCCATATCCACAACTACAACAGTCCCCTTTTTACCTTTAGAGATCCTCTGTGTTTGTCCCATGCTTTTTTGAATTCAGTTACTGTCCTCATCTCTACCACCTCCACTGGGAGACTATTCCACGGATCCACTACTCTTTCCGTAAAGAAATATTTCCGCATATCACTCCTGAATCTATCTCCCTTCACCCAGGGGCGGCCCAAGGGGGGTGCGGGGCCATGTGCGGAGACTCGGTGCGGGGCCTCATTTGCATAAGGTGCCTCATTTGCATAAATATTTGCATAATGTTACCATACACTAACTTTTAGTAAACATGCCTCTTAATGAGTATATGGATAAAGAAAGACTAAAAGGTTTCTACATTACTATAATCCAGTACCAACCGCCAGGCACATTAGGAACTACTACAAACACTGCCCATTTAGAACCTATAGCAAACCCGCCGTATCCTAACAGCACTACCAGGACTCACAAAGCACCATACCCTAACTATCAAAAGGCAACACTGCAAATATTAAACCAATACATTTCAGAGAACAATAATACATGACCTACTGGGGAAAGAACAAGTGGCAATGTCAAATAGGAATTACATAAACAGAATACCTCAGCTCAGTTACACATGCAGAACATAGACCATCACCAAACAAGGAATCACAATTTAGAAACAGGAAGACAATAATTAAACTGGGAACCCCAAAAGCCAAACTTGGAATATACAACAACACTGTAGAAATAAAACTATAAATTAATTTCCTCTTGTACTAAACAAAGCGCAAAAATTAATGATGCACATTTCCCAGAGCTGACATATTCCAGTTAATAAATTCAAAATAAAGAGATATTTTTCTACCTTTTGTGCATTTTTTTTCAGTTGCAATTGTTCCAGCCACTTTCTTCTGGTTTCTTCGTGTCTTCTGCTAACTCTCCATCTGCTGTCCATTTGTCCTTTCTTCTGTCTTCTTGTTTTTTTTCCATTCTCTCTCTACATCTGCTTTAACATACTAATCTTTCTCTTTTTGCTCTTTCCTCATTCCTATTTCATCCACTCAAATTTTATCCCTCCATCCTCAATCCCCACTTACTCTCCCAATATCCGGCCAATTGTAGATTTGTCTTCCCTCCCACGCAAAATATTTTTCCCTCTCCATTTCACTCTCCCAGCTCCATCCCATTCTAATCCTCCCCCAACATCAGCTCCTTTCTAGTTCCAGCCCCACCCAGCATCTGCTCCCTTCTTGTCCCTGCATCAGCCCATTTCCAGTCCTAGTCCCCCATCAGCCCATTTCCAATCCTATCCTAGCCCCACCATCAGCCCATTTCCAGTCCTAGCTCCCCCATCCATTTCCAGTCCTATCAGTTCCTCCATCAGCTCATTTCCAATCCCAGCCCCCCATCAGCTCATTTCTATTCCTTTCCTAGCCCCACCATCAGCCCATGTCAAATCCTAGCTCCCCTCCACTCAGCCCATTTCCAATCCAAGCCCCCCATGAGCCTACTTCCAGTTCTAGCCCCTCCATGAGTCCATTTCAATTCAAGCCCCCACCACAGCCCATTTCCAACCTTAGCACCCCCAACAGCCCATTTCCAGTCCTATCCTGGCCCCTCCATCAGCCCATTTCCTGTCCTAGCCCCCCCCCCAACTCAGCCCATTTCCAGTCCTAGCTCCCTCTCCTCACAGCCCCTTTCCATTCCAAGCCCCCCTCCCCATCAGCTATTTGCAGTTCAAGCCCCCTTTCCACTCAGCCCATTTCCATTCCAAGCCCCTGTCCCCATCAGCTATTTGCCGTTCAAGCCCCCCTTCCACTCAGCCCATTTCCAATCCTAGCAACCTCCCATCCCATTACCAGTCCTAGCTCCCCCATCAGCCCACTTCCAGTCCGAACCCCCTATAGCCCATTACCAGTCCTAACCCCCCATCAGCACACTTCCAGCCCGAACCCCCTATAGCCCATTACCAGTCCTAACCCCCCCATCAGCCCACTTCCAGTCCTTACCCTCCCATCATCCCATTTTCAGTCTTACCCCCCCATCAACCCATTACCAGTCCTAACCCCCCATCAGCCCACTTGTAGTCTTAGCCCCCCCATAGCCCATTACCTGTTGTAAACCCCCATCCGCCCATTACCTGTCCTAACCCCCCATAGCCCATTTCCAGTCCTAATCCCCCCATCAGCCATCTTGTAGTTGTAGCTCCCCATAGCCCATTACCTGTTGTAACCCCCCCATAGCCCAGTACCAGTCCTAACCCCCCCAGCCCATTACCAGTCCTAACGCCCCCCACAGCCCATTACCAGTCCTAACCCCCTGTCAGCCTACTTGTAGTCTTAGCCCCCCCATAGCCCATTACCTGTTGTAACCCCCCATCAGCCCATTACTGTCCTAAACCCCCCCCATAGCCCATTTCCAGTCCTAATCCCCCCATCAGCCCACTTCTTGTCGTAGCTCCCCATAGCCCATTACCTGTTGTAACCCCCCCATAGCCCAGTACCAGTCCTAACCCCCCCCCAGCCCATTACCAGTCCTAACCCCCCCCAGCCCATTACCAGTCCTAACGCCCCCCACAGCCCATTACCAGTCCTAACCCCCTATCAGCCTACTTGTAGTCTTAGCCCCCCCCATAGCCCATTACCTCTTGTAACCCCCCATCACCTGTCCTAACACCCCCATAGCCCATTTCCAGTCCTAATCCCCCCATCAGCCCACTTGTAGTCGTACCTCCCCATAGCCCATTTCCTGTTGTAACCCCCCCATAGCCCATTACCAGTCCTAATGCCCCCCACAGCCCATTACCAGTCCTAACACCCCCCATCAGCCCATTTCCAGTCTTAGCCCACCGCCCCATAGCCTGTTTCCAGTCCTAATCCCCCATCAGCCCACTTGTAGTCGTAGCCCCCCATAGCCCACTACCTGTCATAACTTCCCCCATCAGCCCATTTCCAGTCTTAGCCCCTCCATAGTCTATTACCTGTCCTAACCCCCCATTGCCCATTCCCAGTCTTAACCCCCCCCCATCAGCCCACTTCCAGTCCGAACCCCCTATAGCCCATTACCAGTCCTAACCCCCCCCCCATCAGCCCATTTACATTCCTTACCCCCCCTCCCTCCCCAACCGCCCATTTCCCGTCCTTACCCCCCCCCCCCCCATCAGCCCAGCTAAGTTAAAAAAAAAACCCAGAAACCGGCTGCTGCTGCTGCCGCTGCCGCCGTGGCAGCGGCAGAATGGAGAATCCCGCGGGGCCCCCCTGTCCTGCAGTCTTCTATGCAGCCTCAGCGCGGGCTTTTCAGAGCCGCGCGAAGGGAGAGTTTCCCTTTCTTGTGGCTCTGTTAATCCCGCCGCGGGGCTGATGGGATTTCCCATCAGCCCCGCGGCGTGATTAACAGAGCTGCGAGAGGAGAAGCTCTCTCTCTTCGCGCAGCTCCGACAGCCGACAGAGGCCGCATAGAAGACTGCAGGACAGGGGGGCCCCGCGGGATTCTCCATTCTGCCGCTGCCACGGCGGCAGCGGCAGCAGCAGCCGGTTTCTGGGTTGTTTTTTTTTTAAACTTAGCTGGGCTGATGGGGGGGGGGGTGGTAAGGACTGTAAATGGGCTGATTCTCGATTCTGCCGCTGCCACGGCGGCAGCGGCAGCCGCAGCCGGTTTATGATTTTTTAAAACTTTGCTGGGATGCAAGATGTTTTTTGCGCGGGGCCCTGTGCAAAAAACATTCTTGCTCAATGGACGGGCCGGCCCTGCCTTCACCCTCATCCCATGTCCCCTCATAGCAGAACTTGCATTCAATTGAAAGAGGCTCTCTCCTTGAACATTTATGCCATGGAGGTATTTAAACATATCACCTCTATCCCGCCTTTCCTCTAAGGTGTACATATTAAGATCCTTAAGTCTGTCCTCATATGCTTTATAACGAAGACCACTAATCATTTTAGTAGCCTCCCTCTGCACCGACTCCATCCTGTTCACATCCTTTTGAAGGTGCGGTCTCCAGAATTGCACACTATACTCCAAATGAGGTTGCACCAAAGACTTATACAGAGGCATTATCACCTCCTTTTTTCTGCTAGCCATTCCTCTCTGTATGCACCCAAGCATCCTTCTAGCTTTTGCCGTCGCCTTTTCTACCTGTTTAGCTACTTTAAGATCATCAGATACAACCACGCCTAGGTCCCGCTCTCCTTTAGTGGACAAAAGTACTTCACCCCCTATACTATATTGCTCCCTTGGATTGCTGTAGCCCAAATGCATGACCTTACATTTTTAACACTAAATCCCAGCTGCCAAATTCTAGACCATTCTTCAAGCTTAGCTAGATCCCTCATCATGTTATCTACACCTTCCTGGGTGTCTACTCTATTGCAGATTTTGGTATCATCCACAAAGAGGTAAACCTTACCCGACAGTCCTTCTGCTATATCACTAACAAAGATGTTAAAAAAAAATCGGACCAAGGACAGATCCCTGGGGCACACCACTGGTAAAATCCTTCTTCTCAGTGAGCTCCATTTACCTGTACTCTTTGTCACCTCCCACCCAACCATTTTCTAACCCAAGCAGTAACTTTAGGGTCCATACCTAGGGTGCTCAGTTTGTTTATAAGTCACCTGTGAGGAAGAGTGTCAAAGGCTTTACTGAAATCTAAATACACCACATCTAGGGCTCTCCCTCGGTCCTATTCCCTGGTCACCCAGTCCATCCCGATGGACCGCGTGTTCTTGCGACAGTTGGCAGCGGCTACGGCCAGGGTACGGAAGCCGCATCATCACATTAGGATGTCAAGGATTATGAGGGTGGATCTGAGAGTTTGGGATGACCTTTTGGAAGGTTTTAATGGGACATCGGTAATGGAGCCAGAGACGTCCAGCGTTGATTTGCAGCTGTACATGGATGCAGCGAGTGGTGCGGGACTGGGCATTTATTTCGGGGGAGCTTGGTGTGCCGATAGCTGGCCACAGTCGTGACGTGCATCTGGTTGGACTAGCAATATCACTTTCTTGGAACTGTTTCCCATTTTAGTGGTGCTGCAGTTGTGGCCTGATAAGCTCCGGAATCATAGAGTGGTTTGGTGGTGTGATAACAAGGCTGTGGTCAGTGTGGTGAACCATTATACTCCATGTTGTGTTCAAGTAGCCGCACTGATGCGGGAAGTGGTGTTAACTTGTTTAAAGTTGAATATGTTTGTCAAGGCCAGGCATATACCAGGATGTACTAATAGAATTGCTGATGCGCTTTCTCGTTTCAAGTGGGAACTGTTCCGGACCCTGGCACCAGAGGTGGACACCGAGGGATTGGTGGTCCCTGAGCGATTATGGCAGGTTGGCCAGCAGAGATAGTGAATCTGCTACGGAGTTCAGTGTCTGCTGCGACATGGACGGCCTATCAGAGGGGTTGCAACAGGGTTGTCGAATTTTTGGAGTCCCGATGTTGGCAGCCAGGTCTTGCCTCCGACAGGCTAATGGGGCAGTACATAATTTATGCTAAAGGAAATGGTGTGTCCAGGGCATCGGTGCAAAGTCACCTGGCTGGCTTTACCTTTTTTTCTAGAGCAGCAGGATGGGGCTACTCGGCACCGGGGTTCTTGGCCTGGAGCTGGAGGTATGGGAGCGAGCACGGCCATCTCCTGGTGATGCCAGGCTGCAAATTACGCATGAGTTGCTCGTCATTACCCATGGTAGCGGTGTCACGTTACGAAGCCAGGCTTTTTAAGGCAGTTTTTTGTTTGGCTTTTTTCAGTGTGTTTCAGATGGGGGAGTTGGTGGCAAGCTCCAGCTGTTCCGAAGATAGTGGTCGTCTATGGAGCGGCCACGTGCAGGTCGGGGAGGGGCAGCCGAGGGTAAGGTTGGCCAGGTCCAAAACAGACCAGTGCGGTAAGGGTTTGTGGGTGGTGCTGAAGGAGGTTGTTAACCTTCCTACGTGTCCAATAGTGGCAGTGAGAGAGTACCTGCGGGTGCGCCTGGCTTCGGGCGGGTTGTTTTTCCTGCACAAGGATAATCACTGGTTGACGCGTTTCTAAGTTGCAGTGGTCCTTCGGATGGTGCTGCAGCATGTCAGTGAGGACCCTCGCTGATTCGCTCTGCATTCCTTCCGTATTGGAGCGGCAACCAGTGCAATGGTGGCAGGGCTGCCAGATATGGAGATACAATGCATAGGCAGATGGCATTCGCAGGCCTTTTGGGGTTATGTGCACCTATGAGTGGGGAGGTATCTGTCCATTGGTAGCTAACTGCTTCTTTCTCTTTCAGATGTTGGGAGGTGTACTCACGGCTGTTGGATGATCAGCCATTCATTTGTTCATTGGGCGGGACAGCAGGCAGCAGTGCGGCCGTTATGGTTATGGTTATGGTTTAGGCATTTGATATACCGCTCTTTACTTACGCATCAGAGCGGTTTACATGTATATACTAACAGGTACTTTTTATTCCCTTGTCCCCGAAGGGCTCACAATCTAAGTGTACCTGAGGCAATGGAAGGTTAAGTGGCTTGCCCAAGGCCACAAAGAGCAGCCATGGAACTAGAGACCTCAGTCCCTCCGGCCTGAGGTTACTTGTCCCCATGCGGGAATTGAACCCCCAGCCCTCCGGCCTGAGGTAACCTGTCCCAACCACTGAGCCACTCCTCCCTCTTAGGGCTTAATTTGGGGCTCAACCCGGACATGTGGTCCGTTCTATGGCTGGGTGAGTGCGGTCTCCAATGGCCACAGCTATTGACTTTGCTTCAGCACCACAGGCGGGTGAGGAATGAGCCTGCAGCGATACTGCTTCACTTGGGTGGCAATGACCTGGGATCATGGACGTGTAAACAGTTGATCAGAGCGGTAAAGAAGTACTTGGCAGAGGTTCTTCGGATGTTTCAATATGTTATTTTGTTATGGTCTGATATCATTCCAAGGCCTGCCTGCCGATACCAGTGACGTTGGTCTCGTGGACTCACAAAGATTAATCGGCAGATTGGTCGTTGGGTCTGCAAGCACAGGGGCTATCAAATTTTGCACTCTTGGGTGGAAGTGGATTGTGGGGGTTTGTATAGGCAGGATGCAGTGCACTTATCCCCAGTGGGTGTTGACTTGCTGCTCAATGATTGGCAGGAGGCTTTGGAATTGATTGTGCAGTGGGAAGCTCGCTGGTCGCAGCTCGGTTTTGGGGGGGAGGGCAGCGCAAGGACGTTAAAGTCTCCTGTGCCGGGTGGCGGGATCCCAGAGGTTTCTGGGGTCCAGAGTCGCAAACTATAATTGGGGCGGGGGTCGTTTGCCCCCAACCCGGATAACCCCTGGCCAGCTTTTGCTAATAATATGGCAAGGCTGGGAAAAAAGGGGGGGGGGGGGGGATGGAAGCTTGCTGCTGGCCCAGCCGCAGCGGAAGTGGAACGAGGTTACCTTGCTAATAACATGGCTGGTGAAGGCTCGTTTCGCTTGTTGGTTTATTAAGAAGATTATGTTGTAACAGAAGTGTTCTGGAACGTTATGTAAGTTAATAAAGCTGCGACCAGTTCATTCCCAAAATTGAGTCAGTTGTATTTTGTGGAAAAGGGTTGGGCTCTGGAAGGGGCTGGTGAGGCTGGGGGGACGGTTGAGGGAGGAGGGTGCAAGGGGAGGTTGTGTGTTTGGGGGAGTAGGGGGGTGGGGAACAAGGGGAGCACCGGGTCCGAGCTGCCTCAGTTATTACAAGGCCGCGGGGCAGGGTCCCCGACAGCTGCTAGTAACCGGGCGCGCGGCCCGGTGCAGGGACCCTGGCAGCATCATTGGCTCAGGCAGAAGGGCATCTTTTAAACCCATTTGCTCCCCGGTGAATGAAGGCAGGGCGGGCCAATGGGTGGTGAGGAGTCTGGGCCAGTTGCGTGCGGCGAGTGGGCGGATGGGCTTCGGCGGCTCGGCAGTGAAAGAGAAGGAAGCGGTGTGTCGCTGGCTTCCCACCCTCCCGCCATTTTATGTGTGTGGGCGGTGGGTAGATTAGGTGGTGTCACAGCTGGTGGGGGGGGCGGGATCCCGGAGGTTTCCGGGGTCCAGAGCCGTAAACTATAATTGGGGCGGGGGTCAGTTGCCCCCAAACTGGATAACCCCTAGCCGGCTTTTGCTAATAATATGGCGAGGCCGGAGAAAGGGGGGGGACGGAAGCTTGCCGCTGGCCCAGCCACAGTGGAAGTGGAACGAGGTCACCTTGCTAATAACATGGCTGGTGAAGGCTTGTTTCGCTTGTTGGTTTATTAAGAAGATTATTTTGTAACAGAAGTGTTCTGGAACGTTATGTAAGTTAATAAAGCTGCGACCAGTTCATTCCCAAAATTGAGTCAGTTGTATTTTGTGGAAAAGGGTTGGGCTCTGGAAGGAGCTGGTGAGGCTGGGGGGATGGTTGAGGGAGGAGGGTGCAAGGGGAGGTTGTGTGTTGGGGGGGGAGTAGGGGGGGTGGGGAACAAGGGGAGCACCAGGTCCGAGCTGCCTTGGTTACTTGACTTATGCCCATAATCTTTCACAAAAATATTTTTAGCCGTGCCTTAGAGACAATTATCCTCAATTGTAACCAGGCACCTAGTTTCAGGCACTCAATTCTCACCTATTTTAAGGCTATTTTATATAAGAAATGCAGACACCTAATTGTCTTTATAAAACAGGCATACGAGAAGGCCGCGGGGCCACGTACCTGCATGCCGCTGATAACCGGGTGGGCGGCGTAGTGCGTGGCCCCGGCCTCGTTCAGAGGAGGGGGGGTCCAGGGAGGCGGGGAAGAGCATCTTTTGAATTCATTGGCTCCCGCAGGTTGTGCAGCGCGGGAGCCAATGAGGGAGGGCAGGAGGAGAGAGAGATGAAGACAGCCGGGAGCTTGCCGGAGAGGCGTCAGTCCATTGGAGCAGTGTGAGAGGACTGGCATCCCACCCGCCCGGCCCTATGGTGGTTGAATTTAGGGGGTTGCAGCTGGAAGGGGGGACGGGATCCCGGAGGTGTCCGGGGTCCGGAGTTTTGGCAATACGCAGGGCGGGGGTGGGGTACCCCCGACCCGGAGAACCCCTCGGGGCTTTTGCTAATAATATGGCGAAGCTGGATGAGGGGGGGGATGGATATTGCCTGGGGGACGGTTCCCGGCAGAAGCGGACGGAACTCACTTTGCTACTCACACGGCTGGTGAGGGTTCATCCGCTGCTGGAACCCGTATGATGACGGTTTGGTTGTTGACAGATTGTTGGATAATGTTTACGGTTAATATTTATGGTTAATAAAGCTGCGACCAGTTGAATGCCAATAAGTGTCAGAGTGTGGTTCTTGGGAGGGGGGGCGTGGGGGGTCCTGGCCGGGGCTGGAGCACCGAGTCCGCCTTACCTGGTTATAAGAGGCCGATTACAAATGTTAAATCTAGGCCCTGAGACTTAAACCAGCCCTATCGCTGGTGTAAATGCCCATGCCTACTTTTCAGAAAAATGTGCATAAAATCTAGTATTTTATAATTTATTTGTGTAAATCTGTGCTCTGCCCAAGCTCTACTCCTGTGCATGTCCACAGTGAAAGTATGCACCATGGGCCTGATGCGTGTACTCATAAAATAGTGAAAGTGTGTGCCTAAAGGCTCATCCATGCACATACGTCACAGAAAACACTTTATTTACCTGCAAATTGTGGTAGCAGCCTAATATTACAGGGTCTTCTTTTTCCACAAAAATCTCATATGAGGTAGGTTTCAACCAACTCTTTTCAACTGCCATGTGATCGAATAGCTGTGTTGCACGATTTTATCTGTCTTGTCAGCAACTGGGCAGAAACTACTTGAAGTTCATTCTGCATTTTAGGTAGGACTCTATTATTACAATATGTACTTTCATAAATTCCTATAACATTTTTACCTGAAATATGGGGTAGATTTAAAGCAATCAGGCACTGATTAAATATGTTACTAGGAAAAAATATGATATTCATCTTGTGAGATGATTCAACAGCACAGAGAACAGTGTATCAGAAATAAAAGATTTGCCACTGCGATAGAAAGAATTGCTGTCTCCATTTACAAAAAATGAAATTCTCAACACCCATAACATAAATTCTTTAATTCAGGGGTTTTCACCTTTTCAGCTGGAGCTTTAGCAGAAATGAGGGAAAGAAAAACCTTTTAGGCGCCAACGTTCCACATGTGGAACATATTTTTGCAATGATATAGCTTTATCAATTTTCAAGCAAATTAGATGAAACTTTGTCAATGAGTTGATAGACATTGACCCTCTTGAGCAATAAAAATTTTTTTTTCCAATTGGCGATATACTCCCTTCTACAGTATGCCAAAGTAGACCAAAGTTGGCACTTTATGGTTTATGTAATATATCCCTCTACAATATTGTTCTCACATGTCCGTCTGTCTTATTAGGGTGAGATTCATACTCTGGAATGTTTTATGAGTGTGTTGGTCAGGTTTTATGCATGTCGGTAACCTATTCATGTTTTTGTGATTACTTCTTACCGTGTGTTCCACTTGTGGAACGCTGGGACTTCCGGGTGTCATTTTTTTCATTTTACAATTTCTGCCATATTTTTTGCAGGATTGTTATTCAACTAATTATATATAGTTATAATGCCTAAATACCGTTGCCTGACGCTTCAAGAAGCAGTAACACGCATTGCGGAAGATTCAGATGTAGAAGAAGCCGACATTTTGATTTTGCCACCCAATGATGAAATGGCTGCTTCAGACATTGAAGAAATTGATGAAGAAAATTTGGAGTCTATTGAGCCTGGCAAAATGTGTGGTGAATTAGATCTGGATATTCAAAAAGTTGCTAATGTGGAATCCAAGGAAAGTGATCAGCTGGTAGAAAGTGACAGTGACAGTGAGCTCTTATCTAATTATCAGTCAGCTCAACCAGCAAAAAAGCGTAAGTGGATAAAATCAACCCCAAAATGGATGAAGAGGGACGACTTTTTGACTCCAATGCCAGAAGCATCTCCCGAAAAATTAGCCGATCTTCGCACTGATTTGATTGATAAATCTCCCTTTGACCTCTTTATGCAAATTTTTGGTGATGATTACGTTGATCATCTTGCCAGTATGACCAATATTTATGCTCAGCAGAAATTGGCAAATATTGATACAAATGGGGACGAGTTGATTCGGTTTTTTGGCATTTTGCTCCTCAGTGGATACCACCAGTTGCCCAAAGAAAGTCACTATTGATCGACCGCCGAGGATTTCAGCAATAATATTGTCCCAAAGATAATGAGTCGCAAACGTTTCCGAGATTTGAAAACTTACTTCCACATTGTTGATAATCTCAATTTGCAACCTGGAAAAGTAGCAAAAATTGAGCCATTTTACGATCACCTCACAGCACAGTTTGTGAAAGTCGGTGAAGTGTTCAGTGAAAACTTGAGTATTGATGAATCAATGGTGCCATATTACGGGCATCACAGTTGCAAAATGCTTATTCGAGGTAAGCCAATTCGATTCGGTTACAAAGTGTGGATGTTGTGCTGCCCTGCTGGGTATCCATTTTCGATGCAAATTTACACTGGTGCCAAGGAAAAAGATGGTCCTCAGTACAATGTTCCACTTGGCACTAGAGTTGTTCTTGATTTGATATCAGTTGTTGAAAATCCAAATCATCACAGCTTGTTTTTTGACAACTATTTCACTTCATATGATCTCATGATTGATCTGAAAGCAAAAGGCTTTCGTGCTGTTGGAACTGTTCGTGAAAACCATACCAGCACTTGGTTTCTTCAAAGGAGCTTGCCAAAAAGCCTCGTGGCGAATATGATTACCGTGGTGATGGTAATGTGGTGTGTGTCCGTTGGAATGACAACAGTGTGGTTACAGTCATGTCAAATTGGATGCAGCCAAAATCTCTTCAAAATGCCAATCGATATTCTGTCAAACAAAAGCAAAAAATCATTATCAAGCAGCCAAAATTGATTGGAGCTTATAACCAAAGTATGGGTGGTGTCGACTTGTTAGATCGTTTGCTAGGTAGCTACCGTCCTAAATTACGAAGCAAAAAATGGTGGTGGAATTTGTTTGCCAATGGTCTAAATATGGTCGTTGTTGCTGCCTGGTGTTTGCAATGTCATCTTTTGGGCAAACAAGCCCTGAGTCACTTGGATTTCCGCCGCGAGGTTGCTTTGGTGGCTATGAAATTTGGACTCGAGGGCTATCGTTCTCGAAAAGGTGGCCCAACAGCTTCGATTCCCTCTGCTATTACAGCTTCAGCTAACACCAGTCACTATTTGTCTTCTACAAGCCAAGGTCGTTGCATTGTCTGCTCGAAGAATACAAAAAAATGGTGCCAGTTTTGTGGCAAGCGCCTGCACGAGAAGTGTTTTCCGGATTTTCACTCTTGCTGAAATTTTCCCTTCAAGCTTTATTCTGTACAGTCATCTCCATTTGTGTCTAATTACTTTTAAAAATTGCTTAATTGAAGTATTTGTTTGTTTCCAGTTTACGATATTCAATAAAAAAAGCAATTAAAATTTTTGAAAAAATGACGCTTGGAGGGGCCAACGTTCCACAAATGGAACATGCTTTTTCCTAGGAAGTACATATCCAAATTAGCTGAAAATTTATATTTGACATATTTACATGTAGTGTACTAAAATACATAACAATTAAGTATTAGAAGCAATTGCTTCTATGAGCGGCCTTTCAAAGGTTAATAAACAAAAAAAAATCTGGTTCAGGTACATTAAAGGGCTTTCCGATTTTGTTTCTAAGGTGAAAGTGCTTCGTACATGAGTCCCTCAACGTTCAGTATTAGAAGGGTCTTTCAGATAGCAACTTTGACAAGCAATAACAGTAAAAGGAAAGTATGAGGAATGCCATAATTTATTCATAAAAGAAGGCTGTAATTCAGGGTTTTCCCAACGTGTGCTGTTTTCCCAACGTGTCGAGTTTTCAGGCTGTCCAGAAAAAATAATCATGACAAATCTGTATACATTAGAAACCCAGTATATGCAAGTTTATCATGCATATTTATAGTGAATAACCTGAAAACCTGATTGGTTATGGGGTCACCAGGACCTGTGCATCTTACACAACTCACACTGCAAATTTTACCATTAAATCATTGTTTTTAAGATTTTCTAAAGACGTTCATTATAAATCCCCATACACCCTTACAAGAAGCCATATTAACAAATGTCACATATTTCCATATACTCTCAACAGGCCTATATAGCTTAAGATACCACAAGACAAACACAGATTGCATTAGTTAAACTAATGCCATTTTATTTGAGGAAATATGTCACACTTTTCTCCCTTCCTCCTTGGAAAATTATAGGGGGTGACAGAACACTTTTAAGGCAGCATCTTATTGAAAGAAATATATTTTTATTTATTTGAGACAGACAAACACACACATACATACTACTTTCCTGGTCATAAGGTCATTAAAAGTGGTGAACATAATTAACATAAACAAACCAATTCTCCAAAAAATAATTTTTCCTAAACTTGGAGAGTTGAATCTAGCCTGATCTCAGATGGCAAACTATTCCAAAACCCTTGTAGCAACTGAGAGAGGTCTATCCTTATCCCCATCCCCTTGACTCAAGTGCATCTCCTCTCAACGTGGGAACCCTCAGAAAGACATATTTGCCATATCTTAAAGCTGAAAACAAAACTTAAATGACTTTCACACTTCAAAAAAAGCATAGAGAGGAGTAGCCTGCACGGAGCGGCAGTTACAACTCTAAACAAGAGGGGATAAATTGCTCAAAGTAGCAGTTACAAATCTACCTACCTTAATGGGCAGAGTAGATAGACCATGCTAGTTTTATCTGCCATCATTTACAAAGTTACGATGCTACTATATTTTACCAGTCTTCAGTAGTACATCATCTTCTAAAGCCCTATATAACTGGTGCTCTACCATGTTTATGGCCATTGCCCTATGTATTCAATAAGTGAAAAAACAAAACAAAAACATTTTCCTACGTATTTTCCCTGCTTACTTTCTGATAGGTCTAGGTAATGCCAATCTAGTCCTCTAAGGCTATAAATTGGCCTGCTTTTCAAGACGGCCACAGTGAATAATCATAAGATATATTTGCATATATTTAATATAAAGGAAGACATTTATATAAAAGGAATACTTTAGTCACCAGCATGGCAATATGAAATCCTACAAAATATATTAATGAAAATGTTACATATTCATTAAAATCTTTCATTCAGTCCATTGACTGTGCTCTGTGTTCTGATAAACATGAGATCTGGATATGATTCCCAAGTCCAGCATCAAGTCCTCAAATTAGTCCACAATCGCACAGGAAGTCTATCTGTCACTGCATAATGCTGATGCCTAGCTAAAAACACTCAGGATACATGTATATTGGGTTCTAGAGGGAGCTGTGGGCTGTGGCTTCTGGCCAGTATCTGTTTCTAGGAGAGCTGGGAGTAGAATGGCTGCGAGTTAAAATGGGGGTAAATACCGGATTGTTGCAAATGAAGGCTCATGACACTTTCTTCTCTGTAAAGCCTGCTCCAATTCAGCTAGAAGCCCAAAGAAGAAATGTATCAGACTAACAAAATTAAAAACCTTGCATGTTAGCATGCACAGGTAATCGCAAACCTTTTACAGAGTACCCATCATATTCTTAGTATCATAAAAGCTTATAAATTATCCAAGGGAAAAAAATAGTATCTGACTCATGGTTTCTGACCTGAATTCGAAGAAATGTGGGTGAATGTTTCTTATATAATTAAGCAAAATGTAAAAATGTTAAAATGCAACATGTTTTTGTAACTAAAATACTCCTACTCCCCCTGCAATTACTACAATATTTCATTCTCGGCAGGAGCTAGTGTTTCAACAAGCTATGGTCATGCTTGGTAACCAGTGAATAACAATGATTCAGGAATAAATACAGTACTCCTATTAATTTTCACAATAATAAGAAAAACTACATGTAATGGATAACAATTTGTCATTATTGTATATTTCTCCTTTCTCATGTGACCAAATCTTCTTATAGAAAGTCAACCAAATCTATGGGGCTTGTTTACAAAGCCGCGGCAGCGATTCGCGATCGTTATCGGAGCCGCGGCCCCATTGAAATCAATGGGGCCGCGGCTCCGATAACGATCGCGAACTGCTACCGCGGCTTTGTAAACAAGCCCCTATATCTCATTGAGAACAAGTGTTAGAGTAGCCATACGGTTTTGAATTAACATTCTTGATTCTTTCTACAAGCCTGCAATTTCTTATAAAGGGAAGGTCCACATATTAGCTTAACTGTGGCACTGCCAGTTCTGAATAACCATTAGGGATGCCACTGTGATGCCCCTTCCTGCCAAACAGAACAGTCAACCAGGGACCATTACCTGACTCAAAGGCTTATAGGTATCTATAATTGAACGATCGTGTAATAAACTATATCTATGCATACATACAACAGGGCCATTATTCAGCAGATGAATGATTTGTTAAAGTTAACCAATAAGATCTCTTCAGATAATTTTAGTCCAGTTCTTTGTGTGGGCTGACTTACTCAACTAAGTCGAACGGGACACAGATGAATACTGGCCTTTCATGGATCAATTTAAAGTATGACTCTGGCATACCTCTATTTCCACCTTTTTTAAAGCTGGATAAATTCTGTCTAGTCAAGCTGGCCAGACAATAATTTATGTGGTCTGGGGGATAGAGGCATGGAGGAAATTTTTTAAAAGCCAATATGACTCTTGGTAAATCCCAAAGTTACCCGGACAAATCTTTTGAATACTGGACTCAAAGTACAGTATATTTTCATTAGGTTCTACCACTCCTGAGGGCTTCAGCTTAGAAACATTCATGCACATTTGCAAGGCCAAAAACTGAATGGGTAGCGTCTTCCAAAAGCTAAACAAATTAGCAAATTCATTCAGAAGAAGGAAACCTTCAGCTATTTGTATTTTGCAGTAAAAAAAAAATATGTATATATATATTACTTATCAGGTCAATAAATATGCCATCAGCAAATCTATTCTAGTCCACTTTCCTGGAGTCATGCTGGCAATGAATTCCAACAAAACGATGTCCCATCCTGGGTCTTCATGCATTTACTGATCGCCATCTCCAGTATATCACTGGACTTACATGGCTAGTGCTCAAAAGAATGCAACCCCCTTCCTCCCAACAAATGTGATAAAATATGATTTTCCAACAGCTTTCGTTTTTTCAAAATGTGTTTATGCTTTCTGTTATATTTTTTATAAGCCACTGTTCATTATAACACCCCTGTATTTTGCAGAAGATAGTTTTATTTGATTTGTAGACCTCCATGCGATCAGAAGGATGTGTGTGGCTAGTAAAACATACAACAAAAATACTCTTTATTGATAAGACAAGACACTAGCATTCTTTGTGGCCTTGGGCAAGTCTCTCACACCTCCATTGCCAAGTTATCAATGCCCATGTTTAATGACATTACCTAGTTTAATTACAAAGTAAACCGTTTGGACTAAAATGATAAAGCGGTATAAAAAACCTGTTAAATAAATAAATAAAATATGGGTAATCACAAACTGCTACACTCTTCTTCAATGATCTAAGACGAAAACTTCCATCTCATTCCCATGATACTTTTCAGAAAATGGGCCTGAAGATCATCATACTACTCATCTGTCAACTCAGGGGTCCAGTTAATTTATTGATTAAACATATTAGCTAGTGTTTTATTCTCCAGGGCCAAGCAGGAAGTCAGTCCTCATATATGGGTGTCATCGGCGCCAATGAAGCCCCAGCGGAGCATTTCCCCAGCTTTCTATGAAAGCCTTTGGGAATGCAGGCACGCATGTGCGGTTCCCTTCACGCCTAAAGGTGCCATCTTACCTCAGTCTCTTTTTTTCCGAGAAGCCCACCGGACGTGTGTCCTGTCATCCCGGATAAAAGCTGATTTTTTTTGGCGATTCTTGCTGTTTTTTCTCCCGGTTTGACGCCGGTTCCCCTTCCGCCGGGTTCGGTACACCGGTATCGAGCCCGATTCTTCTTTTTCGGTTTTTGCCCTTCGTGGCTGGCGTTTGCACCCTTTTTTGTTTTTTCCCTGGAAGGCCGGTCCTTTGACCTCGCGGGAACTCTTTTTTCCCCGATGGCTTCCAGCGGTTTCAAGAAGTGTGATCGGTGTAAGAAATTAATGTCTCTCACCGACACACACGACTTATGCCTTCGGTGCCTCGGTCCTGATCACGACCCTAAGTCGTGTGGACCATATGGGAAGATGTCTTCCAAGGCACTCCGAAGTCGCCAGCAGCAGAAAGAAAGGCTTTTCTCGGACTCAGCCTCCGGCCGGGCCCGGACCTCGTCTGAGGCCTCGACATCTCGGGATTCGGATCCTGAGCGCCATCGAAGCTCCTCGGACAGGGGGTCCCCCGACCGGGAACGCAAGAGGAAGAAGCGGCTCGCGAGGGCGTCATCGGAGGAGGTCCCTGGCTCCTCGAAGGCCAGGTCTAAGACCCCCGACCGTAGCCCCAGGCCCGTGGAACAAGAGAAGCCTGCCAAAGTTCCTCGTGTGGAGCCGGAGTCTGCTGGACACGTAAGCCCCGTAGTCCTCGAGGACTCTCCTCACAGAGAGCCGACGTCGGGCCCGGTGCCGCTGGGGCCCGAGTCGGTGGCTGCTGCGTCTCCCGAGCTGAGTCTCAGGATGACAGTCTGCCCCGACCACCGGGACATTGACTTCGAAGTCGACCCCGGAGACCGAGCCGATACTCGAGTCCATCAAGGCTCGAAGTCGACCTCGGTCGAGGTCTCCCTCGACCTCCTGCTCGGGACCGAGAGCGTCGACGCCGGTGCCTCCGACGTCGGGGCGGGTGCTCCAGGGCCCCGCGAGGTCGGACCCTGACTCCTCGTCGGATGAGTCCGCCTGGGAGACGGAGGATGAGGAGTCCCCCGATACGTTCAAGACTCGGTGTGTCCCGTCGGACTCACCGCAGTCTGAGCCCCGGAGTAGATCCCCTCCGGAGGATACTCGGTTCTCGGAGTTCGTCCGGGATATGACCACTGCCTTGGCTATTCCAGCGGATCCCGAGGAAGAGCCTCGAGCTGAAGAGCTCGAGACCCTGCAGTATGACTCTCCTCTGAAGGAGGCCTTTACTGTCCTGGTTCCTCCGATGCTGGAACAGCTCCTCTTCCGGATGTGGGAGGCACCGGCCTCGGCGCCGGTTTTAAGCAAGCGAGTCGACTCGATCTATTGACTCAGAAAGAGCCCTGGCTTTCAAAAGGCACAGCTACCACACCATTCTATGGTTGTGGAATCGGCCATGCATCGTCTGAAGAGCCAGAAGATGCACTCCGTGGTGCCCCCCGGGCATGGAGGCCCGAAACCTCAATGGCGTCGGTAGAAAGTGCTTCCAGGGCTTGATGCTTGCTTGCTGTGTCCAGTCTTACCAGCTGTACATGGGCATGTACTTGCGGGACCTGGCCAAGGAGGTGGCCGGGTTCTCTGCTGGACTCTCCGGGGAACCCTTGCAGAGATTGAAGTCCTTGTCCTCGGGGATTTGGGACTGCTCAAAGTTCATGTCCCGTGCCGCCTACGATGGCTTCGAGGCTTCGGCCCGAGTTGCGGCAGCCGGCATCGCGGCTCGACGCCAGGCATGGCTGCAGTCATGGATTCAGGACAAGTTGGTCGATGTCCCTTGCCGAGGTGAAAACCTTTTTGGCAAGCCCATGACTGAGAAGGCCACCCAGCTCGAAACAGAGCACCTTACACGGACAAGGCTGTCTAGAAAGACCTCTGCCCCTTCTCATAAAAAGAAGGGCTCGGGTAAAAAGCCCTTTTACCCGAGGAAGGGCACTGCCTACAAACAGTACCCTCAATATCAGGCTGCCCAAGCTGCACCCCAGGGTCAGCAGGCCAAGGGGCAGGGTAATGGACCCCGTAGGCAGAGGACCCCCAAGCCTCCGGCCCCTGCTCCCACTCAGCAGGGTGGGGGTTTTTGACTCCTTGAGCGTAGCCTCTCCATCCCTGCTCTCCCAACCCTGCACAGGAGGCTGCCTCGCCCTCTTTGCCCACCAGTGGCCCCTCATCACCGGGGACAGTTGGGTGTTGGACATAGTCCACAGGGGCTATGCCCTGCATTTTCACCAACTGCCTCCTCCATACTTTCCAGGGGAGCCTCCAAGGCCTCCCCTGCACACAGACCTTCTCCTTTAAGAGCTTCAGGGTCTGTTGGTGGACAGGGCGGTGGAGCCTGTGCCTCCCCACTTGCACGGTCACGGATTCTACTCCAGGTATTTCCTGGTACCCAAAAGAACCGGTGGCCTTCGACCCGTTCTGGATCTCAGAAACCTCAACAAGTTCCTCGAGAAAGAAAAGATCAAGATGCTTACTCTTGGAACACTTCTGCCCTACCTCCAGCAGGGAGATTGGCTATGCTCCTTAGATCTAAAGGATGCGTACACTCACATCCTCATTCATCCAGACCACAGAAAGTACCTCAGGTTCATTGTGGGGGGAACCATTATCAGTACAGAGTCCTGCCTTTTGGCCTCACCTCCGCTCCCAGAGTCTTTACCAAATGCCTGGCAGTGGTGACGACCTACCTGAGAAATCAGGGAATCTTTGTCTTCCCCTATCTGGATGACTGGCTCATCAGGGGTCAGACGTGCCAGGAGGCCAGACAAGCCACCCTCAGAACTATTGCTCTTCTTCAAAGCCCGGGGTTTGTAATAAACTTCGCAAAGTCCACTTTGCTCCCCTCCCAGAACTTGGAGTTCATAGGAGCAAGGCTGGACTCCCTGCTAGCAAAGGCTTTCTTGCCAGCAGACAGAGCCCAAAGACTGATAAACTTAGCAAACCAGTTTCTCAGCAAGTCACTGGTCTCCGCCAGACTCTGCCTAAGGCTGCTTGGCCACATGACTTCGACAGTGCATGTGACCCCCAATGCCAGGCTCCATATGAGGCCTGCACAGTGGTGCCTTCAGACTCAGTGGTCACAGGCCACAGGCAGCCTCAGAGACAGGATAAGGGTGTCCAGACAATTTCTGACCTCCCTCAACTGGTGGCTGCACCCACCCAATCTACTAAAGGGGGTGCCTTTTCAGATTCCTGGGTACACGGTGCTACTGACCACAGACGCCTCCCTACAGGGCTGGGGAGCTCATTGTCTAGGGAAGTGCACCCAGAGCCTGTGGTCTCCTTGGGAAGCTGCACAGCAGATCAATCTCCTCAAACTCAGGGCTATTCGATTAGCTCTCAAAGCTTTCTCTCTTGCCCTGGCTCATCAATCTGTCCTGGTTCAGACAGACAACCAAGTAGCCATGTTTTATGTGAACAAACAGGGCGAGACTGGGTCCAGAATCCTTTGTTGGGAGGCTCAGGACCTTTGTTCATTTGCCCTCAAGCACAACATGCTCCTCAAGGCTGTGTACCTTCCAGGCCAGGACAACTACCTGGCCGACAGGTTGAGCAGGATTCTGCAGCCCCACGAGTGGCAGCTGCATCCTTCAGTAGTTCAGAAGATCTTCCTAAAATGGGGTCTCCCTTTGATAGATCTGTTTGCCAGCCCAATGAACAAGCAACTGCCAAAGTTCTGCTCCAGGCAACCGCATCCTCTGAGAATAGCAGCGGATGCTTTTCTGATTCCCTGGTCTCAGGGCCTCCTGTATGCGTTTCCTCCCACGCCCTTGGTGGCCCAAACTCTCTTCAAAATTCTTCAGGACAAGGCCTCGGTCCTGCTGGTGGCTCCCAGGTGGCCGAGACAGCCTTGGTTTCCTCTTCTGCTTAAACTGGCGGTGGATCCCCCACTGCCTCTGGGGTTGCAACCCGACCTTCTCTCACAGGAGCAGGGTTCCCTTTTGCACCCCAATCTCAAAGCTCTCAATTTGATGGCCTGGAGGCTGCAAGGGCTGCAAGGCTGCAAGAAGTTGAGGAGGTTGTCCTAGCCTCTAGAAAACAGTCCACTAGGAAAACCTATGCTCTCAAATGGAAAAGGTTTTCTGTGTGGTGTCAGCTATGTACACAGGATCCTTTCTCCTGCACTGTGCCAGTAGTGCTTCAGTACTTGCTGCACTTATCAAATCAGGGACTTAAGTCCAATTCTGTTCGGGTCCACCTCTCAGCTCTAGCAGCTCACCACTCACTGGTGGAGGGACATTCTCTGTCAGGTCACCCCTTGGTGTCCCGCTTTCTCAGAGGCTTGCTTTTGCTCAAGCCTCCAATCCGTCCTCCTGCCCCTGAGTGGGAGTTGAATGTGGTCTTGCAGCAACTGACTCGCCCACCTTTTGAGCCGATGGCTACTTGTCCACTATGCTTCCTATCCTGGAAGACACTCTTCCTGATAGCCCTTACCTCGGCTAGGCGAGTGAGTGAGCTTCAGGCCCTGGTCTGTGATAGGCCTTACACCAGGATTTATAGGAACAGGGTAGTCCTCAGGACTCATCCCAAGTTCCTCCCAAAGGTTGTCTCCTCTTTCCACCTAAATCAGGAGGTGGTTCTTCCAACATTCTTCCCTAGGCCTCATGCAAGCCAGGCTGAAGCAGTCCTGCATACCCTGGACTGTAGGAGGGCCTTATCCTTCTACCTTGACCGTACGCAGGGGCATAGGAGGGCTATTCAGCTCTTCGTCTCCTTTGACCCCAATAAGTTGGGCTTGGCTGTGTCCAAGCGTACCTTGTCCATCTGGGTGGCTGACTGTATCACCTGGGCTTACAAGGCGGCTGACCTTCCTTTGCAGGGTCGGGTCACGGCCCATCGTGACAGGGCAATGGCTACCTCAGTGGCTCGTCTCCGCTCTGTGCCCTTGGTAGACATCTGCAGGGCTGCAACTTGGTCTTCAAGCCAGACTTTTGTGGCCCATTACTGTCTGGAGAGGGAGTCCCGTAGGGACAGTGCTTTTGGCCAAGCAGTACTTCGGAATCTCTTTGAGGTTTAGGCAACTCCTGCCCTCCTGCCCTCTGTTGGGCTACCGGTGGAGGTTGTGTCCTTGAAAAGCCTTTCTTTGCTGCTGAGACTAGAGGGAGTACTCTTGTTCAGCCTGGGTTCCTCGGTAGCCCAGAGCTAGGGAGTCACCTATATGTGAGGACTGACTTCCTGCTTGGTCCTGGAGAAAGAGTAGTTACTCACCTGTAACAGGTGTTCTCCAGGAGCAGCAGGAATCAGTCCTCACAACCCTCCCTCCTCCCCTGGGAGTTGCAGTGTACATAGTTTCTTTTTTCATTTTTGTGTGCTGTTCTTAGCTATGTCATTTGACTGAGGTAAGATGGCACCTTTAGGCGGGAAGGGAACCGCACATGCGTGCCTGCATTCCCAAAGGCTTTCATAGAAAGCTGGGGAAATGCTCCGCTGGGGCTTCATCTGTGCCAATGACACCCATATGTGAGGACTGATTCCTGCTGCTCCTGGAGAACACCTGTTACAGGTGAGTAACTACTCTGTACTGTTTCCCCCCATGTGACCAGAATTATGTGGCTTGGCCCATCCCCTTTTAATACAGATTTTACATTATTTACTCCTGTTACAATTTGGCACACAATAATTCAAAGTTTTGTGATTATTTTTCTGTATTGTATTTTAAATTGTCACTCAAAAACAATATGCTTTCTCGCTTTGATTAAAAAAAAGCATGCAGAATTTTGCATAATCCAGACCTTTTGACACACAAGTTTGAATTTGAACAGGAGTTGCTCCATTTGCTGTTTGTCGTTTATGTGTTTGTTTTAAAATAATTGCTTAGAAATTGACAGTACAATTACAAATTAAATTTCTGGGAGAAAAAAGGAAAAAAATTAGTACTAATTTATTATGCTCAAAATGGTCAAAGACCTCTGGGCTGTGTCCTGGTGGCTACCAGTTGGAGGGGGCATGTATCCCTTATTTCTGTTTAGCAAGGAGGGTGGAGTGGGGACTGGGTATAGTTATAGTATTCTAGAAAGGTGGGGGGAGGGTGATTGGTGGAAAGGTGTGTGTTTAGGAAAGGTTTTGCTGTTAGAGAGAGGATTGGGCTTAGTTAGCTTAATTTTAAATTTTCCTCATGTGGGATGAGAGGACTGCAGCAATTGGGCAATAGGGCACTGATGTTGGGGGAATGGAGGGGCTCTGGGGCAGTTACCTGAGCCAAGATGTAGTGCAAATGGTTCCATAGTTGGAAGGTGGGGGCTGTGGGCAGGTGAATTGTAGCTTGGTTATGGGTTGGACATTATGAATGTCCAGTTGAGGGGTCCTTGCCTAAGTGGTACTGGTCCTCTGCTAGTAATATGGTGAGGCTGGCAGCGGGGGCAAAATGGACTGGAGTGATGCTGCAGCAGGTTACTTGGCGGGTAGCAACCTCAGTCAGTGCCATGGGGGGAAGGATGCCAAATGGGCTGATTAGCCATGTATATCTTTTATTCAGCCTGGGTTATTATGTTCCCATGGTGTTGACTTGTTGTGCAATAAAGCTGCGACCAAGTGTTTTTTCCAAGTGCTGGTATCGGTTTAGTTTATTTACAATGGGGCAGTCTACCCACATTATTAACTTCTGGCTTAACAACTTTTTCCCAATCTATCTTCCACCTCTTCCATTCTCTCTTCACTCCTAATGCTATAAAATAGATAGCTGATACAATGGTCATCTCTTATACTTCGATATTTTGTCCTCAATATAAAATTTTGCAGTTCATAAACCAAAGAAATGTCATGAACATTTACTAGATTTTTCAAACCATACTGAATTAAAAGAAATTACAGGATTCCAGTATTTAAGTGAGATATCAGAACAACAATATACTTATATACTGTCATGAGGCTGGAGCCATGGAAGATGCAGCCTTAGAAAAAAACCCTGTTTTGCATAGAGCTGAGAATGTGCAGAGAGTGCAGTTGCATTGCAGCACAGCCAGAGGGGACAAGAGTAATCCCACAGAGGCTGAAGCAACGTGCTCAGACACTGATTGTATTAGTGGCAATCAGTTGCACCTGAGGCAAAGCCCGGGACGTTCAAACCAAAACTCCCTTTATAAGGAGAAACAGAGAGCAGCAGGGGAGAAAGGGAAGACGGAGGAGAACCTGCAGGACAAGAAAAACGTGGAGCAGGAGAGATTCCACGCAGAGCCAGCCCAGAGGGACAGAATCCAGAGGAAGTTTACTCAGATGGATAGAGTCCAGAGGGGCAGAGCACAGAGGGACGGAGTCCAGAGAAAAGCTGCCAGAAGAAACAGTTTGTCTGGTAGGAGTGACTCTCCCAGCCCAAGTAACTTTGTTGGATCTGGATTACAAGGAACAAGGAAGAGAGGTTCCTTTTATAAAGATACCTTTTCAGAAAACCACAGTGATTGGGAATCCTTACCAGGTTTTCCTGAAGTTCATGAAAGCAAAGCACTGCACAGAAAAGCCTATCTCCCAAGAGAAGTACGTCAGAAGGACAGCTCTAGGTGTGGCCATTCCAGGAAGCCAAGGTATGCTGAATCTTTAATTCTAAAGGAAAGCCTTGCTAATAGAAACCCTGTTAAAGCAGCTATTCCCTATAAGGGGAGGGGAAGGAAAGCAGAGCTTTTTAAGACAATACCTCACAGCTTAACAGGAACGTTTTATTGAAAGCAAGATAGACCCTGTAAGTTTGTAACAGGGAGTGAAAACTACTACTCAAGGGAAGAAGCCAGTGACACAGAGTCTATGGAAATTGAATGTGAGAATATTATTCCCATGCCTCAGGAGGAATCCATGGACTGTAATTTCTGTTCTGCAACTAGTATTGAATCCTTGCTAGAATTGTAGATAGCAAAGAACTGTGCAACAGATGGTGAACCTTATAACCGTTTGTTTGCTGAATTGTTTAAATTGCTTTGAACTAAAAGAAGCCTCAGCTAGGACTTGCATTCAACTGTGAAGCCTATAACAGTTATCTGCTTGAATATTGGTGGAACCCCTTTTGATAAAGAAAGGACTGTCTTTATTTTCTACTTGTCTTAGTGAATCATTGCGTTACAGGGGAAATAAAGCCTTGTTACCCTACACTCTTGGCTTGTATCATTTGTGCTCTCAAGGAGCTAGAACTACAAGGACCAAAATGCACTAGGCCCTTAAAGTCACATCGCTCCTTAAAAATAATAAATGCGCCGGATGCCCTTATAGCCACTGGCCACTGGGGGCACCTGGTGACAATACTAATATTAAGCTGGTAGGCAAGAATGTTAAGCTTTGACAAATTTTATCCAGATTTTTCTTTGTTTTTCTTTATTTGGTATTTAATACTAAAAATGAATTATGCAGAGGTCTCACCCTTCTCTCTAGGGTATGACATCAAGTGATACTAATAGAGATAGTTACTAAGCTGAGGTAAAATGCAATATTTTACTGCAACAAAACATTTACCATGCGAGCCACTACCCTCCAGTACCCTCAATGGCATAGGTTAGTGACTCACATAGTAAATTTCATTTGGCATTGTTAGATCCGGGAACCCCAAATCAGGTTTGCTATCTTCTAATGCCACCCCTCCCCATTCCAAGATACCACCACCCTCTCTCAATGCCACAATCCAAGATTCCCATCCATCTACAATCAATTCCTCCCTCTCCCAGCACCTACCAGAGATGTCTCTGGTGGATAGTTGGGGGCCAAAAGTGATCCATGGTTACCCCTGCCCTGATGGCCCCCAAGTTCAAAATGGCAACTAAAGCCCCCTAGTCTACTGGTACCACTGCTGGGGGGGTGGGGGGGGGAGTTGAGCTAACAAATAAGAGAGGAAAGAGAATACCTCTTGAGATACCAAGCTGATGCAGATTAATAACGCCAAGGTAAATTTATTTGGTGGTATTATAGCACATGAATGCACTATTTTACACAGCCTGGTAACTATCCCTGTTAGGGTGAAAGCCCCTCTATGTACTGGAACTAATAACATCCCTACAGTCATATGTACTAATGTGCAAAGTGACACTGCAAAAAGTCATCGAAAAGTAGTGCAAAACACCTGGAAATATGCAAAAATGCCAAAGCACAAGTGATCTTTGCTATTTTTTGTATGAAGTGAATCTTTGCAGCAATAATACTGTGTAACACAATTTTTGTTCCTGGGTAGTGACTGTTCTTTCCTAATCGCCACAGACATAGCAAAATGTGTCTGCCAGATGCTTATAGCCTCTTGATGCCATGTCAGACCACTTAAGAAGCTAGAATGAAAATAAACTGGTGAGCTTAAGATGCGTGCTGTTGTTTCTCACTTCTAGGTTTCCAGTCAATAAGGAGGCTGCTGAATGACTGTGCTCACTCCACGCAAATCCGTTGTTTATATAGATGCGAGGTGGAAGTGACATTATAACAATCACCAGAAGGCTTTTATTAAAAGTTTTCAAAAGCTATAAAAAATTCCAAAAGTTTTGCAAAGTTCTGGAAAGTTCTAGAATTCTCCAAAAGGTACTCCAAGTTTACGTTGCACTAAATCTATCTAGAATGTCCTGTAAAATAGGTAATTTTCAAAAATATCACTCTCCTGGTCCCAAAAGCAATGTTTGTGGGCCATAATTGCCATTTCCTATGGTTTTGAGACATAAGGTATCGGAAAATAACACTTATTACCCAGGAACAAGAAAAAAGTAAAAATTTGTTCAAGAATGAAATCCTTCATGCAAAGTGTGCTTATCACAAAGGTTTATGTATATTTTATATTAATGAGCTACTGAGTAAAAATGGTACAAAGAAAGTAAAAAGAAAAGAGTGTGAAAAACGGCTTCACAGGCCTGTTTTCACAGAAAAAATAATTACAGCTCAAGAGATGTACTTATTCTTTTCAAGTGTTGTCAGAACCTCTCTCCCAGCAGAGGTCTCCTATCCCTGGTGGCCCAGTGAGCCTGATGTCTCTCTTCCCAGCCTCTGAAACACTAAGAGGCTTGTGTACAAACCTGTGAAAATGTTTGCAGGTTAGAACTCATTTCCATGAAATTCAGCTAAGAGATACATATATGGCGCTTGGCTCATTTACATCCTTAGTTAAAGTTCACATGGAAATTTAGACATTCTGGGCTGTGGCAATGCATGAAAAATAAAACAAACATCTTGTATGCTTATGACCTCAGCTGAGCTGCTATAATTAAAGGGCCCACTGGTCCTAATGAGAGGCCCTTGGACCCTCTGCCCTTCCCTCTGAACCTTGGTGGTGGACGTGATGCCTTCCCCCCCAGCGCCAACATGGAGAGTCATAAACCAATAAAAGCGGTGGTCCCACAGTCCAACAAATTAAAGCAAATATACTACCAAACAAATTTAATAAAATTATACCACTAATTATCTTATAAACAATCATAACATACAATCTTAATATAAAGTCCATCGTCACATAATACCCAACATATTTCACCATCAGCCTGCTTCAGGAGTACATCTGGGACATTTAAAAACACAGGAAGTTTTTAATTAAAGGATGCTAGCTGTCAGTATGGGTCTGGCGTGCACTAAAGGTGCATGTTGGGCACAACTAGGATTGGGCTGCAAGTGGGAAAGTTAGGGGCAGAGAGTGGGTGTGGTGAGGGTCATGCAGGCAGCGTACCTTCACTAACTGCACACTGGGCTACTAGTACAGGCGCACTCGCTGCCGCCACCATAGGTGGTGTTGAGTGCACTCATACTGTTATAGTGGCACGGCAGGGTCACATACACTGCAGTAACTGTTGGGAACGGAAGTCAAGGCTGTGGTGCTGCCCTAACACACCCTGGATTCATGCATTATAAGCATGTTTGGCGCAACACCATGGTGCTCTTTAGTGTCTTAGAGGTATATAAGCCTTCCAAATAAATAAATGTAAGATACATATAAAGGAAGATGCATGTAAGGAGAATACCTGTAAAGGACAAACGCATGGAGTATGAACAAAGCATGTACAAAAATTGAAGAAAACCCCCAGAAACATAAAAAATGAAACAACTCAAAAGGACTCGCCTACCCCACTTGACTGAGATGATTTGTTTGCATCCTAGACTCCGAGGGGCAAAATCTGTGTATCAGAAGAACTCCATTAATATAAGCTGACTAAAAAATGACATAAAACATAACAAACAAAACAAAAAAAGGCTATAAGGAAAACCCCAAATACTTCCTATAACAGGTAAAAGCCACCAGCATAAAAGAGCATACCATACTTCTAATCCTGGATACTCTTCTTATGCTCATATCAAGCTGCCAAAGTCACTAATTACTCTTTACAAACAGTAAAGCTCATTATACAACAAGTTGGGGGGAGGGGCTAGATGCACATATTTCTCATACTCATAGAATGAAAATTGCCTTCAGCATTAATTTATGTTAAAAACAAAAGCATATTAAAAGAGCACTAGCACAAGCAAGAGTTAGTCATTCTATGAAACAGCTTGTAAACCAGACATCCAGTACCTAGAAACTGCAGCATTAAAAAAAAATTTTAAAAAAAAGTCAAAAGGTCTTCACAGGAAACCTACCTTGCAGGCATCCAGTCAAGCCTCAGAGAAATCATAAGATTAGCTCAAAATAGTTGCAAGAATACTATTTCAGAGCCATAACATTGCAGTCCGGACAAGCGCAATTTACAATTATTAGCAATATCTACACAAGAAACTCTGTCCTGCTGGGCCTCAAAATCACATACCAAATACAGTTGAATTGGTTCTAAAAACGCTTCAAACCCATAAACTTGCAGCACAAACAAGCCAGACTTCAAACTTTCAGCACAGAGACTTTCCAAAAAGCTTCCCTTGCTGCACATGAAACTGCAACCAAACCAGCTCAAAAACACCTCAAAATCAATCAAAACTAATAAAAATAGCTATGCAGAGCTACATGCTACTTTTGAATGGGGCAGACTGGATAGGCTGTATAGTCTTTATCTGCCATCATGTTTCTATGTTTCTACTCTATTGCTTTGGAGAGTGCTTGACAGCGCAACCCCAGTGCGAGTACAACCAAGCTCGAGTATGTTCTTCAACAGAGCCAACTTTTAAAAGTGAAAGTAAATCAAAACCATGTAATTTCTTGTAAAAAGGTCTGTTGGTTTTTGGTTATCTTTTATGCCATTTTTAGTCCATTTACATTAATGATTTTTCATTGATACATAGGAAAAGGGAATTGGATTTACTCACACCTTTTCTCAGAAGCTCAAGGCAAGCTACATTCCAGTACAGTAGGTATATTCCTGCCCACTGAGGGAATGGAGGGTTAAGTGACAACCAAAATCATAAGGAGCAGCAGTGGGATGGAATTGCTGGCTTTACTGACCCAAGCTCAATGCTTTAACCTTTAATGCTACTCCTCCACACTAGATCTTACTCCATGGAGTCTACGGTTTAAAGTGCAAATGAATCACCTTAGTAAAGTGAGGTAGGCAAGTCTTATAAGCTAATAATATTATTTGTTTTTATTATTATTATATGTCCTTTTATATTTTTATGTTTGTTTTTTTTAATTTGTGTACATACAGTTGTGGTCAACATTATTGGCACCCTTGCATTTTAGGTATGTCATGCACAATTTCTTGAAAAATAATTTGACATATTTCCACTGTATAATATTTTAATAGTATGTTCAAAGGTATCAAACAAGCAAAAAAAAAAAAAAGGATGTCTGTGCAACTCAAACGTATTAATTTCTGAGAAAAAAATATATATTACCTGGATGGTATTAATGGCACCCTTCACTAATATTTGGTTGCACAACCCTTGGTAGGGATGACAGCCTCCAAACATTTCTTGTAGCCATCTGTAAGTTTCGTACATCTGTCTGCTGGTAGTTTCTCCCACTTTTCAACCGTGATTTGTGAATGTTTTCAGGATTCCTTTTACCAATGGCACATTTCAGCTCTTTCCAAAGGTTTTCAATTGGATTGAGATTAGAACTCATTGCTGGCCAGTTTAAAACAGTCCATTTTTTCCTGTTTAACCATTCTTTTGTACTTTTGGATGTATGTTTTGGGTCACTGTCCTGCTGGAGGACCCATGACCTTTGACCCTTTTCTGACACTAGGTAGCACATTTCATTCCAAAATCCCTAGATAGTCCTCTGACTTCATGATTCTTTTAATACATTCCAGGCCTCCAGTTCCTGAGGCAGCAAAACAGTCCCACAACATTATGGAACCTCCGCCATATTTAACTGTAATAAGGGTAGTTCTTTTCCTTATAAGCTTCATTTCTTCGCCTGTAAATGTATCTCTGGTCTGCATTGGCAAAGAGCTCAATTGCCTGTTTTCATGCAAACAGGTACTAACCTGAGGACATTTTCACAGCTTAGTACACATGACCCTGAGTGTGTCAAGAGAAAATAAGTGAATTTGAAGAATAAAAGTTAGCAATAGTGCAAATAGATGGGGATAACCTTCAATTAAAAGGATAGAGCATCTATGACTTGCACTAAAAATATACAAAAGAGAATCCAAGGTGAAATCTGAAGAAAGCAAAACTAATGTTAAAACAATCTTAAGCTGAAAAGTTATATATGTTGTACATCATTAATTTGTATTTAGCTGTGGAGTACCTCTCCAAAAGGCTATTTTCCAAACAGAGCTATATCATATAAAAATAATTCAAAATAAAGTGGACAATGCATTAAGGGTATTACAGTAATAATGCACCTTATTTGGCTCCTAATGTATGCATTATTATACCTTAGTATACAGTTTCCCAATGAACCACACACCGAATAATAATGGATGCAAAACATGCAAATGCATGTAAAACATCTCATTATTATTCAAATGAATACTGCAGCTTGCACTAAAATAATATAAGCTCAGCATGTATGGGCATGTTTTATATTATAGACAATGCATGCTTTATTAAATATGTAGGAGCTTTTTCATTTTATTGTTCTGGTTTCTCTTCGGGTTTCTTTTAATAAAGGGCACTAGCTGTCGGCAAAGGTGCATTTTGGACCTGCATTGACAGCGCCACTGGATTATGGCGCTGTCCATGGTGCATTGAGGTTGCAAATGGAAGGGTTAGGGGCAGAGAGTTGGTGGGGCACTGCACCCATGCCACCCGTGCGGTGGGATAATAGCACAGGTACATTCACCGCTAACTCTACAGAGGGTTTTGAGTGCACTTACGCTCTTCTAGTTCACTGCAGAGCTGCATACACTGCGATAACTGCTGGGAACATGCTTTCTGTAGTGTTGCCCTACACACCATGGCTTCGCACCCTATGGGCATATTAGACAACACCACAGCATCCTTTAGTAAAAGGGCCCCTTTATCAAGGAGAAAATGAAGCAATTAACAAAAAACAGAGAGCAATGCAAAGCAAGTCACAAGTGATCATATTCCACCGCCATATTTGTACATGGTAAGTTTTATTTTCTGAAATTTATTTTAAATTATGCCATGGTCTATGGTACCCAGGAAGACACTTGCTTAGCAAGAGAACATATTTCCATCGTTTAAGATTTCATTAGATGCTCAAAATGCCCATCCAATTCAACGTATCCTAAAATCTGCATAAGATTGTGAAAAGATCTGAACAATAGATTAATATTACTACATTTATTTAAATGAATCAATCTATTTTGTCTTTTGGTGTATGTGCAGATAGCAATGTTATGAAAGCATGGTTGAACACAGTGGTCAATTTATTTCTGCTCCATTCTGCAGCATAACTAAGGTGAAATATTGGTGAGGTTTAATATGGGAAGAGATACATCTATTTTGTTTTGAATAAAGTGGTGTGGTGGCTGTATATGCAATAAATAAAAATGCAACAGAAAAAGAATGTAAGATGTCAGCTCCCGAAAGTTAATCAACAAATGTATTAATTTGATAAAAAGTCATCATTACATAATTTTTAGAAATAAAGGTTAATTAATAAAACCAAAGTATCAGCTAATTAACTAATTGGATCATTAGTGTTTCTCATACAAAATGGTAGATTCAGAGCTTCTGAAACATGCTCTCCTATATAGGAAAGATGCCATCTGTAATTTTTAAGAAAAAAGGGAAGTACAACATCTTTAATTTGTGCTTGTACTCTGTCCTTTATTGGGAATTCTACTTCCTGTTTTGCTAACTCAATTAACAAGAAATGATCTTTGTGTTATTACTGCTTGTGGAGTGATGTGAATCTGGTATGTGCATGCCTTTGAGTCAATGCTGACGCCTAGTGACCCAGTCCCTGGGTTTTATCAGGAAGCAGATTGCCAGGCCTTTCTTCCGCACAGTTAGCCTACAACACCTGGTATTCCAAGGTGGTGACCCATCCAAGTGATAGCTAATTCTAATGAGAGCTCCCAAAACAAAATTTTGCTGAGGGCCTCCATTTAGCGTGACAGCAATCTTTATCTTTATCTTTATTGATAGAATTTGATTAACCGCCCTTGCCGGGGCGTCAGAGCGGTGTACAATACAAAAACAATGGCTACAGAAAAAATGAAAGTCAGAAAGGAACGCCAATGGTGATAGGACAGAGAGAGGCAAAGAGAAAGTAGGGAACCAAACAATTCATAAAGTATAAAAGGAGACAGCGGAAGGGCAGGACATAGGGGACGGGTCAGGTAAAACTGTATTTGAAAAGGAGCTACGAGGAGTGGGGGATGCGGCTGGGGGGCAGAGCATCACCGGCAGGGGGGGAGAGGTCAAAGGCTTGGCAGAAGAGGTGGGTTTTGAGAAGGGCTTTGAAGCGGGGGTGAGACAGTTCAGTGCGGAGGGAGAGGGGAAGTGAGTTCCATAAAGCGGGGCTGAGGAAGAAGAAAGCAGAGTGACGGGTAAATTCCAAATGTGCCTGAGAGGGGGAAGGAAGAAAGAGATGGTTACCGTGCGCTGAACGAAGAAGCCGTGGAGAGGGTTGAAGATGAATGACATCAGCTAAGTACTGGGGTGTGCTAGTGTGAAGTGCTCTGTGCATGAGAATAAGCAGCTTGTAGATGAATCTAAACTTCACCGGGAGCCAGTGGAGGGCGAGAAGACAGGGGGTGACGTGTGCACGGGCAGGGGAAGAGGTGATGAGACGGGCCGCGGTGTTTTGAACTAGTTGGAGACGATGAAGCTGAGAAGAAAGGAGGCCGGCATAGATAACATTACAATAATCCAAGCGCGCAATTACTAATGACAGGGCCAGAGTGACAACAGATGAAGGGGGGAGAGATGAACGAACAGCCCTAATCTGACAAAGATAGAAAAAGGAGGTGTGGACAACCGAGGAGATGTGTTGCTGAAAGGAAAGAGAAGAGTCCAGTGTAACACCCAAGTAACGAAGAGTTGGTACCAGGGGGATAGGGCGGGAGGTCATGGAAGGAGACAGAATAGGAGAGGGAAGACCAAAGGAAAACCAGATTGCAGAGGATTTGGCAGGATTGGCGTGAAGGAAGTTAAGATCAAACCAAGAAGCAATGGATGTCAGGCAAAGGTTGAGGGGGACGAGATCGGGAGAGGAAGAGGAGGTGTGATGAACCAAGAGAATATCATCTGCATATATGTAAGCAGAGATTCCAAACTGCTGAATAAGTAAGGCAAGTGGGGCAAGAAAGACGTTGAAGAGCAGAGGGGCGAGGATAGACCCCTGGGGAACACCACAGATCAAGGGGAGTGGAGAAGAGGCGGAAGAACCAGAGTGAACAGAAAAAGTGCGAGAAGACAGGAAGGAGCGGAACCAGTGCAGAACAGTGCCATGAACGCCGAAGTCGGACAGGCGGGTGAGAAGGGTACGATGGTCGACCATGTTGAAGGCAGAGGATAGATCCAAAGATACCACAAGAGAAAAATCACCTTGGTGATGGTGTGGCGCGCTCTCCTATGCAGGCAAACGTACTTTAAAATGTGTGCTACGCTGCCATCACTCTTTGTTTAAGTTTTGAGGTCCAGCAGTCATCAAAGTCTCACGGTGCAACTGTTATCCACAAGATTTTAGCCAGACAATGGAAGGGAATGGTTGCTGGGCCTCAAAACTAAAGAGGAGAACAGCGTAGGTAGCACAGCAAACATTTTAAAGTAAGTTTGAAACTCTGCCTGTACTATTGCCATGTGAGCCCCCTTCCTTCCTCGTCCTCTCCACGTTGCAGGGGCTGCTTGCCGGAAATGATAGCACTGAATAGATGCCCTATTCATGTTTTAAAAATGGAAGTGTCTCCAGAAAAATGCAGAAACCATGCATACCTTTAAAATGCAATTGCAGAAAGGACTAAAGTCTATCCTGTGCCTTTCTGAAACCTATCCTCCTCCCCCTTTCCAAGACTTCTGTATATTCCCACTCCATGATTCCCTCCTCCCCCCAGCTGTGGCAATCCCGTATTCCAAGTGTCCCACCCTCTGGACCTTGGTATGTCAGTTCTCCTGTTGCTTAGTTTCTTGGTGCCTAGAATCTGTGTGTGCTCTAGTGTTTCCCACAGCCTTTGTGGTTCTCTGCTATTTGTCTGTGTGTACCTCACTGTTCCCTTCAGTATATCTGGGTATGCCTCACTGTTCCCTGTAACCTCTTTGTCTTGGTGTGGCTCCCTGCTGCCTGTGTGTGTGTGTGTGTGTATGTGTTTGAGTGTGTAGGTGCATGTGCAGTACTGTGGGTATTGGTCATGGGAGTCACTGGGTGCTGGTGGAGCTAGTACCGGATGCTGATGGAGGAAGACAGGAGCCATGGATATGAACACATGGTTTGTGCTTACCATGCTGCATGAGGCCCACAGGGATCACAGGAAAGCCACCCAAAGGCAACCATATCAGAGGGGCTACAGGCCCAGGAGTCAATTCCTGGACAATGTGAATAAGCAGTGTTTCACCAGGTTTAGCTTTCATAAGGTAGCCATCAACCATCTCTGCCAAAAGCTAGAGTCACTCTGCTACTCATGACTGTCCACCTCAAGGTCACCAAAGCCCTCACCTTCCTAGCCACAGACCATTTCCGGTCTGTGTTGGCTATCATTGTGGGTCTTAGCCAGTCAGCTCAGACATATCATAGTGCATCTCTCAGCTCCTGAGGGTATTTCTAACCCAGACTGAAAAAATATGTAGTCTTCCTGCAAACCATATGGCACAGGCAGCAAACCATGATCCAGTTCCATGAGATGGCCAGATTTCCATCAGTAACTGGGGATCATCAATTGCACAATGTGGCCATCAGGCTCTCATGAGAGAAGAAGACCACCTACCACAACAGGAAGGCATTCTACCTACTCAACATGCAGGGGGGGGGGGTCTGCAATGCACAGGGGGAAATAACTGATGTATTCTCAAGGTTTCCAGGTTCCTGCCAAAACTCTTACACCATGACCCATTCTATTATCTACAAGAGATTTGAGAGTGAACAAATCACCAGTGGATAGATGCTAGGTAAGCCCTGCACCTGCCCACTCCATCACCTAGGCATGTGTATGCTAGGTTATCACAGTGAGGCATGGTAGCTGAAGCACTTGGCAAACATAGCCCATGGCTGCAGTGTCTAGCCAGCATATGAAACACCCTGCTGCAGTAACCTAACATGTCTAATCTTCCTCCACCCTCACAGGTGACAGAGATTATCCTCTAAGGAGGCAACACCTGAACCCCATTGTGGCACCACAGAGGCAGAGGAGTGGTACAATAGAGTCCACACCCACACCCTCAGCTTTAGGCAGAAACCTAAAATAGGGGAATCTAGTAAAAGATTTGTTTTAAGGTGATTCTGTGTGGATTGAACAATGTTTGCCCACATAATTATGCAGCAAGTTATTTTTCTCTGTCGTAAAATTTTGCATAATTCAGATATTTTGATACAGAAGTTTTAATTTTGTTTGCAGAATTCCAGCAAGAGTTATTCCCATGTTAAAAAAAAATACCTAACATGGCTTACCAAATAGATACCATAGTATTTTTTCACAGAGAAAACCTTTGCATTACTATTCAATATATACATCCAACCCACATGGCAAATCATACAAGCTCACAACATCTACTACCTCAAATTTGCAGGCAACATTATGATTGCTTACCCTTCTCCACCGTAAAGCCCAACTACTCTGCAATAATAAATTTCTTCAATGTAATATCACTCTAGTTATCAGAACACAAATTAAACTATCAGAAAAGAAAAGTACTCTTCGTAACAAGGAACAAAGATTTCAATCCACTGATAGCTCTAAAAGTCAAAGAGGCAGAATTAGAGGTGAAACCTGAGATGTGTGGCTTAGGAATAATTCTTGATCAGCACCTATCCCTACACTCACATAGTAGCAAAATGTCCATACAACAAAATTAGGATTTTGCAATATTTACACCCTCTACTTGAGGAAAGGATTTCTGGACAGTATTCCAGGCCATGATTTTCCCACAGCTGGAGTATTGCAACACCATCTACCAGGGAATTCCAAAATATGCCTTACACTCCCTACAAATAGCACAGCATCCTTCGTGGAGCCTTAAAAGTTGACTATGTCACACCCATCCTAAAATAGCTACACTGGCTACCCCTGATAAACTGAATCAAGTACAAGAGTCTGATAAATTGTGAGATTATTTGAAGATGATTATCTTCACCTTATCTACAGTCCACCTTGCACAAAATGTCAAACAATAGAACCAGGAGATGCTGTACACAAAATAGGTTTACCATACTACTGTTTGAGAAAACCAAGAGCGGCCAGACAGCATGCACATGTGCTTTCTCACTGTATGCACCAAGACTTTGGAATGCGCTCCCTGAGGAGATAAGAGCCATTTCAGATTGCCAATATTCCATAAGGAACTAAAGACTCGGTTGTTTAGGGAACACTTCGGAAATGAAACATAACCTAGGCAGACCTAATCAAAGATTCAACACACGACGACAACTAGTTCATATTAACTGAAATTCTCAACAGCAAAATTTGTTTAAATAAAACCACTCCCTGAGCAACCAATGTAACAAGAAAAAGATCCAGAGGTACCCTACAAGAAAGATTCAACAGAAAGATTTTGATTTCTTTAATTATTCATGTTACTCAAGAGACGCCGCCGGCAGGAAGGGACCACACACGCGGCCATCACTAGGCTCCCCCGAATGGGGTTGAGCACCTGAGCGGGGCCGGCAAGCCATCCCGCTCAGACTCCAGCCCAATCGGGGATGTGGGAGGCTGGGAAACAACTTCAAAGAGACGCCGCCAGCGGGAAGGGGCCACACACGCAGCCATCACTAGGCTCCCCCGAACGGGGTCGAGCACCTGAGCGGGGCCGGCAAGCCCTCCCGCTCAGAGACTCCAGCCCAATCGGGGCTTTGGCAGGTGGGGAAACAACTTCAAAGAGATGCTGCCAACTGGCGGGCCCGTGCCTGAGGGCCTCGTCAGAGGGCCCTTTGGCGTGTCCCTTAGGCGCGGACCACATAGCGGCCAAAGATCCGCATCTCAAGCCCTCATCTAAGTTAAGTTTGCTGCCTTGCCTTGCCTGGACAATCCTCTGCTTGTATAAGGTAATGCTGCTACCTTGCTTGGACAATCCACTGCTTGTATAAGATAATGCTGCTACCTTGCTGGGACAATCCATTGCTTGTAAATTAATTGCATAGAACTTGCTACCCATTGTTGCATTGCTTGCCTTGTAGAACAACTCACGCTGCATAAGCCTATTAACTCTATCAATTCAACTACCACCTCATAGCTAGTCTGCAAACTAACCACAAGTAACACAACACACAGAGTAAAGATACCACTACTAATGCAAAACTACTCCCATAAGACACAACTCAAGTCGAGCCCAGGTCAGTAAACCACAAACCCTATCCCAGGTCAGTAAAATACAGTAAAATACAGTAAAAAAAAAAGAGCCAAATGATGAAAACTGGAAACAGCACAAGCACTGGCAAGTTAAATGCAAAGCATTGATAAGGCAGGCAAAGCGGGAATTTGAGAAGAAACTTGCTATGGAAGCAAAAACATGAAATAAAGACTTTTTCAAGTACATTCGTAGCAAAAGGCCTGTGAGAGAGTCAATTGGACCATTAGATGATAGAGGGGTAAAAGGGGCAGTAAGAGGAAACAAGGCTATAGCAGAGAGACTGAATGAATTCTTTGCTTCGGTCTTTACTGAGGAAGATGTAGGGATGTTACCCAAGACTGAAGTGGTATTTAAAGGTGATACTGAAGAGGAATTGAGAGAAATATTGCTACACCGGGAAGATATATTACAACGATTTGATAAACTGAATAGTAGCAAATCACCTGGACCGGATGGTATACATCCCAGAGTGTTGAAAGAACTGAAATATGAGATTGCAGACCTGCTATTGGTAATCTGTGAACTTTCATTAAAATCATCTGTAATACCTGAAGATTGGAGGGTCGCCAACGTAACATCAATTTTTAAAAAGGGTTCCAGGGGTGACCCAGGAAATTACAGACCGGTGAGCCTGACGTCAGTACCAGGGAAAATGGTAGAAACCATCATAAAGAACAAAATTACACAGCATGTAGATAGTCATGGCCTAATGGGAGACAGCCAACATGGCTTTAGACAAGGAAGATCTTGTCTTACTAATCTGATATGTTTTTTTGAAGGTGTGCATAAACAGGTAGACAAAGGTGAGTCGGTTGATATAGTGTATCTGGACTTTCAGAAAGCTTTTGACAAAGTCCCCCATCAGAGACTTTTGGCGAAGCTAAAAAGTCATGGGATAGGAGGCAGTGTACTATTGTGGATCGGGAACTGGTTAAAAGATAGAAAGCAGAGGGTAGGGCTAAATGGCCAATATTCCCAATGGAAAAAGGTGAATAGTGCAGTACCCCAGGGATCTGTACTGGGTCCGCTGCTTTTTGACATATTCATAAATGACCTGGAAAAGGGAATAACTAGTGAGGTTATCAAATTTGCAGAAGACACAAAACAGTTTAAAGTTGTTAAAACCCAAGAGGATTGTGGAAAACTGCAGGAGGATCTGGATAAATTGGAAGACTGGGCATCCAAATGGCAGATGAAATTTAATGTGGACAAGTGCAAAGTTATGCACCTAGGAAAGAACAACCCACACTATAGTTACACGATGCAAGGCTCCACATTAGAAACCACCACCCAGGAAAAAGATTTAGGAGTCATCGTGGATAACATGTTAAAACCCTCCGCCCAGTGTGCAGCGGCGGCCAAGAAAGCAAATAGAATGCTAGGTATCATAAGGAAAGGGATGGAGAATAAAACAAAGGATGTTATAATGCCTCTGTATCGCTCCATGGTACGACCGCACCTTGAATATTGTGTGCAATTCTGGTCACCGTATCTTAAAAAGGACATAGCGTTATTAGAAAAAGTACAGAGAAGAGCCACCAAATTGGTGAAGGGGATGGAAGGCTACTCCTATGAAGAAAGGCTAAGAAGGTTAGGGCTCTTTAGCCTGGAGAAGAGACGGCTGAGGGGAGATATGATAGAGGTCCATACAACAATTTATAGAGGTC
Organism: Ichthyophis bannanicus; assembly: GCA_033557465.1. NCBI lineage: Eukaryota > Metazoa > Chordata > Amphibia > Gymnophiona > Ichthyophiidae > Ichthyophis > Ichthyophis bannanicus. Next base: position 254,932,736 of record CM066034.1, read on the forward strand.
TATAAATTAATGAATGGAGTGGAATGGATAAACGTGGATCAATTGTTTACGCTATCAGAGTATAGAAAGACTAGGGGACATGTAATGAAGCTACAGGGTAAACTATTTAAGACAAATAAGAGAAAATATTTTTTCACTCAACGTGTAATCAAACTCTGGAATCTGTTACCGGAGGATGTAGTAAGGGCTGTTAGTATAGCTGGGTTTAAAAAAGGTTTGGACAAGTTCCTGGAGGAAAGGTCCATAAACCACTATTAAAAAGGGACCCAGGATATCAATGCTTGACCCAGTACAAGCATTGTGGAACCTGTGTCTTTTGGGGATATTGCTAGGTACGTATGACCTAGATTGGCCACTGTTGGAAACAGGATACTGGGCTTGATGGACCTCGGTCTGACCCAGTATGGCATGTCTTATGTTCTTAAGTCATAAAATGCACTCCATTAACCACTACCTCACACTCCTCCACATGTTTGCACTCTGCACACATAGCATCAGACTCAATGAACAAATCCCCTTAATCAACTTACATACCACCCAACCCAGATGCACACCAGCATCACACATATCCAAAGAACACCAACAAGCAAAGAATACAGCCCACAAACCATACAATACCACACGTAATACACCCTCTCACCACACAAATAATAAACACACAAACCCAATCATAACAACAAACATCAGTTGTGCTCTACTAAATGCCAGATCTATCAGGAACAAACCAAATACTACATTTGACCTAATCCACGATAAGAAGCTTGATATAATATGCATCACCGAGACCTGGCTAGACGACATAGACCAGGTCATATTAAATCAAGTAACCCCAACAGGATACTCGGCATTTAACTGCATCAGAGCACAAAAGAGAGGAGGTGTACTAATACTTACCAGAAAGGAATAGAGATTCAAAACAATCGCCACCACTAACACAATCGAATCCAACACACTCTCTATAGCCAACAAATACCTAACCATCTCCCTCACATACAGACCACCTGGAACCACAACTGAACACCTATCCACAGTAATTGAAACGATATGCGCAAATAGCAGAAGACACAAACCCCTCATTGCACTAGGAGACTAGAACCTAACATCCGCACCCACCAGAGAAACAGCAACATTCCTAAATGCCATGGAGTCACTAAAATACTGCCAGACAATTAATGCCCCAACACACCAACATAGTACAACTCCGGACATGGTTTTCATGCCAATACAACTAGTGGAACAGAACAAAACCACAAAACCAACAATCACGCCAGTCCCTTGGTCAGACCACCATGTAATTGAATTCACCATGACCCTGAATAACCCCGCCCAACGCAAAGAAGATGAAAGAATAACTAGATGGTTCTAAACATTTAACAGAGACTCATTCATAAATGAAATCATCCCACAACTTCAACAGGAACACGACACCCTGGACCTTGACATAGAAGAATGGAACACAATAATATCCAAAGCAGCATCTGCCCCAGCCATCAAAGAACCACAAACACGCAAGGGATCCAACGCCCCATGGTACTCGCACAAAATCAGAGTTGCAAAGTGCACACTCAGAAGACTGGAAAGAAAATGGAAATGGGACAAATCACACAACCTCCTAACACAATACAGAGACAAACAACTGGAATATAGCAATCTAATAAATGAGCACAGACAACAACACCATACCAACCTAATCATGAAATCTACTAATAGACCAAGAGAACTCTTTAGCATTGTCCAAAAGCTCACCAAGGACGACACGCAACAAAGCACCCACCATCTTGACCCACAAAAATATGCAGACTACATGAAGTCAAAAAACACCAACCAAACATACTCTGCTTCACCACAAACAAACGAGCTCATGATAAAAAAGCAACATCAAACATGGGAGAGCTTCAACATACCAACAAAACAGCAAGTATAAGAAATTATATCTGGACTAAACACAACAACTTCACCATCAGACCCATGCCCAGTGTCTTGGATCAAAGCCACAAAAAGCCAGCTCTCTCATCACATTCAAAAAATCGTCAAAGATTCACTCCAACAAGGATAAATGCCGCAACCCCTAAAGCACACAATGATACGACCAATACTTAAAAGTAGCAATCTGAGCTCAGCCGAACCAAAATCATACCGTTCCATCTCCAGCCTGCCATTCCTTGCTAAAATTGTGGAAAAAGTAGTGCAAAGGCAACTTCAGGACCACATAGATATCAATGCCCCATTGGACATACATCAGCATGGATTTAAGCCCCAACACGGCATGGAAACACTACTCACCTCCCTCTTTGACAATCTCCTAAGAGGCATGGACAACATAAAAAAACGGCTTCCTGCTAGTATTCATGGACATCTCGGCATCCTTCGACACTGTGTCACATGCTAAGCTATTGCAACACTTGCAACAGATAGGACTATGCAAGAATACCCTGAAGTGGTTTACATCATACCTGGAAGGATGAACGCAACAAGTCAAATGGGACCAAAAGAAATCACTACAATTCCCCGTCACACAGGGAATACCTCAAGGCTCAGCTCTATCTTCAGTGCTATTCAACATCTACATACAGCCCATATGCAACATCATCAAGCACCACAAACTACACTACCACATATACGCTGACGACATCATGGTGTACGCTCCAATCAACTTACTAGCACTAAACACTACAACAATAACAAAATGCCTCGAAGACATGAATGACTGGCTCATAGCCAACAACTTAAACGGTCAACTACGACAAAACTGAGGCAATGTTAGTCACCAGGAACCCCACCTTCATACCTCCACAAACTATAAGCATCCTAGACAAACACATAGTAGTCAAAGAAGAAGTTAAATATCTGGGCATCACACTAGACAGAGCTCTGAATCTAAAATCCCACATCACCAAAACCGCAAACAAGGCATATCATCGATTTAAAACTATCAGACAAATCAAACCAATGCTCCGTCAAGACCACTTCCGCACAGTGTGTCAAGCACTCATTACACCACTGCTTGATTATGAAAACTCACTATATCAAGGCCTTCCTCAGCAGACACTCCACCCACTACAGATGGTACAAAACACCATAGCACACATCACAACAGACACACCAAGGACCGAGCACATCACTCCCATACTACAACAACTACACTGGCTCCCAATGGTGGCAAGAACTAAATACAAAATAATCATGATTATCTTCAAAATCATTCACCATCTCTCAGCAGACATACTCCAAAACATTATAACAAGGGACATCAGCAATAGACCAAGAAGAACCAATGACGACAACATGATTGGCACACCTGCAGGCTATCACAAAACCAAACAAACAACTTCAAAAAGAGCACCATCACTACTGGCATCCACACTATGGAATTCCCTACCACCGAGCCTGAGGGCATTAGATGACCTCACAGACTTCCGCAAAGACCTCAAAACATTGTTATTTGTAGAAACCTATGAACATTCAGGCAACATCCCCTACCCAAACAGTAACACTACTACCTCCGCCAACTAAACACACATCCATCCAACCCACACACACAAACCTATCATACCACATTATTGAATACCTTTTTGTTAAATGTTACCTAAACTGTACTGTCTAAATACTGTTAATAACTGTACTGTCTAAATGTTTACATGTACCCTAATGTTAAATGTAACCCTCCAACTGTGATGTGACGTGACCACGTTGATTGAAGGAAAATGTGGCATACAAATCTGCCTATAAATAAATAAATACATACTCAATATAATATGTAAAATTCTTATGGTTAATTGTAAACCACTTTGATTCTAAGATACTGATCTAAAAAACAGACAAATAAATAATAAATTGTATAAAATCCATTATAATATTAAGAAAATTAATTGGTCACGCACTTACCTTCCGGGAGGCTTTCCTTGCATAGTAAGTAAACTAGGGCATGTTTCTGTTCCGTCTATTTTTAAATGTATTTCTAAAGCCTAGCATTTCCAAACAACCTATGAAGTTGAATTAATTTCAGCTAGAATATCCAACAAAGAGATTGAATCATACGCAACCCTATGTTGCATATTAATTACCTAAGAATCAAAATCTTGATTGACAGAAATGTACTCAACACCTCATTATAACATACAGTATAAAGAAGTCTGCCAGTTAACCAGATATAGAAGTATAATTATCATGCTCATTAATTAGTTTCCATGCTTTCTAAAAATGTTCCTATTCTGTTCTTAGCAACCTATAAATTGCTGTTCCGCTCACTTAGGACATTTTCTTATGGACGTATATTTTACCTAGTAGTTATGTTTTCCCTCACCCCATAATTAGAGGCAGAATTACATTCAAAAAACTAAAATGTGTTGTCAAACAATGCAGCCTATAATTTTGCATTATTGGTCATCCTTCAGGCATGTTTTGGGAAGACAGAAAATTAGAAAAAAATTAACAAAACATTTTATCTTAAATAAGATGAAAAAAAGAAAACCCCTAAAAAACAACATCATAATTTTTCTTGTATTTACACATCAATGCATCAAATTATCAGTATAAATGTATCATTATATTAACTCCATAAGGTATGTATCAAAATTCAATACAAAATTGTGTAAATACTATCATGATTTAATATTAATTTATTTATTTTATTTTATTTCTTAGGTTTTATATACCGCTTTATCATTTCAATCAAAGCAGTTTACATAGAAACTTAAGCTTGGTAATGTACATTAAACAGGGACATTGATAACTTCGATTTTTCGGAGGCAATGGAGGGTTAAGGGACTTGCCCAAGGCCACAAGGAGTGCTAGTGGGAATCAAACCCTGGTCTCTGGGTTCCCACAGTTAATAACATCTTATTAACTGTGGAGTTTAGGCGTTCTCTCATTTTATGCCCTATGGATTTTCCCATAGACACAAAAGAGGATAAAACCATTAGCACACAAGCCTCCAAGTATACAGGAAAACGTATTATTAGATCTGTCCTTTAGGAAGTACTCGTAATAACATAAAAATGGGAAACCATAGAACAGCCCAGGCAACTAAGGTTGACAATCGGGTTTTTTATTTTTTATTTTTAACTACTAGTGTTTTAACATTAACATTAACAAGCCTTGGTGCTAACACACCTTGATTACTGCAATGGGCTTTACCTAGATTTACCCCCACGTTCCATTCTTGCTTTTCAGATAACTCAAAATACAGCAGCTCAGCTGCTGGTAGAGGTGAATCAATATGAACATATATCTCCTATTTTGGCCTGATATAGTGGGGTATAAAGCTTAAAATTAAGGTAATGGTTTTTCAAGCACTGGCTAGAGAAGCCCCACATTCGTTTTCTTCAGTTTTGCAGCCATTGACATGGGTTGCGTTCTGCTGAACAATCTTACCCGACTGTCCCATCCTTGTGTATAGTTTCTTTGAATGAAGTGCCTTCTCAGGCATTTCCCGTTGCTGCCCCTCGATTATTATGGAATTCTCTCCCCCTCGAATTAAGAACACTGACTTATGTACTCGTGTTTAGGAAGAAGTTAAAGGCTTAAGTTCTTACCATGGCTTTTAATGTGTGATGAGTATGGGCAATATGTTTATCGTGCATGTTTAAAGAAGAATATTTTATTTTATACTGTGTTTTTCTGAAGCATGTTATCTACGTCCTGTTGTACCCTGCGTAGGATATTAGATAGTGTGGATTATAAATGTTTGTAATACATAAATAATGCTAAAATTTGCCCTTTCTGTCTCCCCATCCATAACCCAACTAACCATTCAGGGTAAGCGTCTTGAATCAACAGTTTAAAATATGAAAATTTGAGAATGTTTACTTACAAACTGTACAAATCAAATTTACTATTTGCTAAACCACATTAAGTGCTAAATGGGTTTTAATATGCATTGACAAAAATCATTATTGTGTATTAATCCAATCTGGAATTTTATTTAAATGAAGGGATAGCAGTGGTTATAGGATAATATAGCCTCCCTCCAGCACCCTTCACTCCCCCACTAACTCCAACTATCTGTCAGGCTACCATGTATATAGTTAAAGATTTTCAGCTACCCCTATAATCTCTTTTATATGGATTAACTGCTATGTATATAGTTAACTGTACTATAGTTCAAATATGTTCATTGTAATTGCTTGTTGTTTGATGTAGGCCGCCCCAGATCATTGGAAGGGGCGGTATAGAAAAACTGTTCAAATAAATAAAAAGGGCAGAGTGGGCAGTACAGAGGTTAACATTCATTACAGTAATGTATGTTAACTATAAGGCAGATTGTTAGCATGAAACTTTTAATACCCTTCTAAAACAATCGCTGTGTTAATATTCAGTGATGCATGCTAATGTGGTGACTGTTTCTCCCCACATGCTGGGCACACCCCCTGTAAGCTAGGCACATTACCATGGAGATTTTGCTACTAACATGCATTAATGGTAAAACCTCACCATGGTTAATTAACAGGCCTCATTGTTTTCTCTGGTTAAAACCATAATATGAAGACTGAGAATTAACCGGAACGGATGACTGTATCGATGACTGACTCATCTCTATGACTCATATTTGTGTAGTACTTAAGCCTTCAGTACCTGTACACAAAAGTTGGCTTTTGGACTCTTGCAAGCTCTGCTTGGCATAATTTAAAAGCAACATGGAATCTCATTCTGTCAAAAGCTAACCTGGCTCACCCTCATTCGTGAGCAAAAATACCTAAAAAAGTAAGCATGCCAGGACACCAGAGATACTCATGAAGCAGATACACCTTTCACATTATGCAACTTCCTTCAGATCCAGCAATGACAGTTTGCCAGAACTGAAAACAGCATGGCAAATAATAATTGGATCACCTTTGCATATTAATAGCATCAGTACTGTGTCAGCAAACATGGCAAAATGCTATTTCAATATACTGGTAGACAGAAAGCGACAATATTTATGACTGCAAAAGCCAGGATCAGCATTGCTGACAACCTTAAGTGTGAGTGCACAGTGTCCTTCCCGATCTTCACATCCCTAAAGATTGCCTATATTGTGCTTAGCAAGCAGAATAATGCACGGCAACCATGAATAGCTTCACTAAGAACACTGTTAGCACCATGTTTAAGGCTGCAGACTTCCTCTTTCTTTACATCATTTCCAGAGTAGATAAGCAAACTGAATTGCAGACTTGCTCTACTGTTTTTGCTATACCAATATTTGACCAGAAGTTAAACCTGACCCCACAAAGTTTCCTTTGGTAAAGTCAAGCTGACAGAGAGTGCAGGTGCAATAAACAAATAGTAAAGTATCCAAGGGGGGGGGGGGGGGGAGCCGCAAAATGAAATACTTACATGCACTTTCCTTCTCCACCTTCCCGTCACCTATCTTGCCACTTTTCCTAGTAGCAGATTAAAAGAGGACTAATTTCAGTCTGGGAGATGTACCCAGGTAGGTGACTAGTAGTGGGGGCAAATTCCTTTAAAAACTACCCTTATGATAACCTATGACAAAGACTATGTTCAGACAATGCCTCAATAAATATCATTTATCAGAAAAATTTGTCTCCACTAGGAGGGTAATTTTATAAGGGGGGCACTTAGTTTTAGGCACCCTGAACATACTCACCTTAAGCCTACTTTATAAAGAATAATAAACACTTACTTTTCCTTATTAAAATAAAAGGGGCTCAAGTGTCTGAAAATGAATATTAAAACTAGGAAAAAACACTTATACAAACCCTAGGACTGCTGTGAATACCCTTGCCTATGCGAAGCATATTCAAAGTGTTTTAGCCAATTAGCAGACCTGCTAAGGGGCTAAAATGCAGCAATCCCACAGACTGGGTAAAAAACACCCAGTTAAATCTGGGGCGGTCTGTGGGCGGATTGGGGGCAGTCCCAGTCGCTATCTGATCAGTGGCAATGTTCAGCCGCTAAATGGTTAGCGATAACCGGTTAAAGTTATGACATCCATTGAACTATCCTAACTTTAAGTGGTTATAGCTATCTGGTCAGTGACTGAATACAGCCACTGACCAGACAGCGAAGTGCTGACTGGCGAAACCACATATTCGACGCCAGTCAACTTCTGGCACTAAATATCTATTGTTTTTTTTGTTTTTTTTTAAGCAGCGGCATCTAAGTGCTTTAAAAGCATCTAGTTGCCGCAGATGAACGTCGGTCCCTATATTTTTAAAGACCGTGCATAAAGTTATATTTTTTAAAATAATTTACACTTGTAGATTTGCACTCTAACCCTATGCATGCCTAAAGGAAAGTACGTGCCATTGGCCAGATGTGCATACTTAAAAAATGGTGACCGGCTAAAGTGCGTGCGTAAGTCATTGAAAATACATGACTTACACAGTTTAATAGCACGTAACTTTAGGAAGCTCCTAATAAAATTACCTTTAAATGTCCCATTACGGTGCTGATTTAAATGATAAACATGTATCAACGCAGAGTCTACCATTCTGACAATTATTAATACACAGGAAGTGAATATCAAGATGGGGGAGATGTCAAAACTAATCAATGGCCTGGGAAATGTAGACAGCTTGTTTCTAAGGCCGCTCGTGCAGTTTGTTCTTAAATCTGCCTGCAAGGCAACCTACAAGGCCTTGTGCTGTGAAGGTCTTCAGCACAGCCCATTTTAAGTCCCGCTGCATTTCTCAGTATTCGCCTTTAGCCATGAGGCTGGCACAGATATGAGGGAAACCTAATTTTTGGAAATGAACACTCTGTGCAAATGAGATGTCTTCTATAATTTAATCCAAACTACTGAACTTGAAAAAAAACATATTTAGGAACTGATTCACTACAGGTCAGTAATGCATGCTATCATTACTGTGCATTACCACGCTTTAGCCAACAGACTCTAGTCTGGTAGTCTCACCTCAAGCAGTGGTATTCTGCATGTGTTTTTGCTAAACCTATTTAGAGGTTTTTTGTAAAATAAATGAATATTTAAAATTCTTCCTAAGAAATGATAATGCCAGAGACTGTGTGCGCTCTCCTGCTGTGAATGCATACTGGCCTGCTAGGTGCTAAATCCTAATACCCACGGCTACTGCATACAGCAGTTTTGAAAGTCTTTTTTTAATATTGGTAAACATGTGTTTAAATGCATAAAACAGGATTTTTTAGAAGTATCAACAAAAATAGAATTATGCCCACTGCTTTTACCCGATGGCATAAGGGAATAGGGTTAAGCCAGGGGAAGGAAGACAATCGCCATGTGTACTCTCTGTAACGCAAGTGTAAAGTCCGTAGATACTTTCCTACTCATGGTGTGCGTGCTGGAAGACTTTCATAAGAAAGCTCCATAGTGTGTTTCTTTTTGAACTTTCTGGTCCAAGGGTGCGAAGTTTATATTAAATTCCAGCCTGAAACCTGAATAGAGACTAAAAAAAATTGTTCCTAAGACAAAAATGATGTGATTTAATATAGCATAATTAGCTATAATCATTTGCTTATTTCACTAAAGCACTTTTTCCAGAGGAGCCACAAGGTCCATCACAGCACAGCTAGGACTAGCAACAGATGGCTAATGCATAAAGGGGCAGCAGCCCCGCAGTACATCCAATACTTATTTTTATGAATATTTAGAGGCATGTTTAATTACAGTGGTGTGCAAAAGTCTGGAATCACTTGTGAGTTTTGCGTTTTTCGTACTTTCTAACGTTTTGTTTTTTTTAATTTTGCATTAGCCCAGCATATTCATCTTTCTACCACATTAAAAGGGATACATTTGGCTATTAGAGTTGACCTTTTTGCATTCCTTGCTTCCAATTTAAATACTTTACAGACACTGGGAGATAGCTACTGCAATTTTTGTGGATCCTGCGTCAAAACTGGATCGAGATTATCCAATATACACACGTTATTTCTGACCAATCAGGAGGCTGGTTTCACTAACCAATCACAATGCAGATATCTAGCCAACAGTGCAGCTATAAAAACGCGTGGAATTTTTGAATTTCATACACTTTCTGGATTGACCATGAAGATGACTCGGACCCTGATGTTGGAGGAGCGTGTTCGTGTGTCCTTTATGAGCGAGGAAGGATTTTCAAGCCATCAGATAGCCAGGAAAGTTGGCTGCAGTCAGAGTACTGTTGTACAGAAGAAGAAAGAAACGGGTTCAGTGGTGGACAAGCCTCGTTCAGGTCGTCCACGTGCATCAACATCATGCCAGGACCATGCACTACGACGCATCTCACTGACTAATCGCAAGTTGACCTCTCCTCAGCTACTTCGAGAGTGGTCAGACAAGAGTGAGGTCAGTGTCAGCTCATCAACAGTTTGTCGCTGGTGCCTGCAGTTTGGTCTCCGGGGCTGCAAAGCACGGAATAAGCCACTGATGACTGACATACAAAGGCGCAACCAGATCGTGTGGGCAAGAAAGCACTCAACCTGGTCGACTGAAATGTGGGAAAAGGTGCTATTCAGCGATGAAAGCACCTTCTGCCTGTTTGATAACCAGGCCCACACACCTATGTGAGGAGACTTCCTGGAGAGGAATTCAAGCCTGAGTGTCTCAACCTCACTGTGAAGCATCCTTTGAAGGGCATGGTCTGGGGCTGCATGGCTGCCAGTGGCGTTGGACGTCTTCACATCGTCAATGGAATGGTCAACGGGGCCAAGTACATCACCATACTGCAAAAGTGTATGGTGTCATCAGCACACCAGCTGTTTCCTGGCCAGTTGCTGTTCCAAGATGACAATGCACCCTGCCATCACTCCAGACAGGTGATCAGCTGGAAGCAGCGGAACAACATCAAGTCAATGGACTGGCCTGCCCAGTCTCCAGATCTGAATCCAAGCGAGAACCTGTGGCACAAGGTGGCCTTGGAAATATCCAAGAGGCATCCGACATCAAAGCGTGAGCTGATAGAGTCACTCATTGCAGCTTGGAACCGCATTGTCACCAACGATCACCTTGTCAGACTGGTTCATTCAATGCCGACAAGGTGCAGTCAGGTGATCAAGAACAAAGGGTGGCCCATCAAATACTGAGCCATTACTGACACATAAAAATGGCCCTTTTCAAGGCCACATGCATTAATTTGAAGGAAACCTGGCGTGCATCCATAATATTTTAAAGCATACTGACAATAATATATCGATGGCCAACGATGTACATTACGCGATTTTCACAGAAAATCTATCAACAGGACAACTATGCGGAACAAACTCAGAAAATAAGGGCCAAACCAATATTAAAAGTTGGCCCTAATAGCCAAATCTATCACTTATCATGAGATACACAGAAAAAGCCACTGGGAGGAAAATGAAATTATGATATAAGGTCACGAAGTTGAAAAAATGGCAAATTTACAAGTGATTCCAGACTTTTGCGCACCACTGTAGCTGCGGTAATGGATTTTGCATCTACCATAAAGTATATGACCAAAGGAGCACAGTAGGTGCAATATCTGGGCAGTAAATGCTAGAGACATGCACAACATTTACCCTGCAGTTACTGTTTAGGACAATCCATTAGTATGCGGGCCCATGGTACCTACCAATATAGCAAGGGAGCAGGGAAAAGACAAGTGGCAGTAGTTCCTAAGTCTTTCCCCTCAGTCGGAGCTGCAATGGTGGCGGCCCCCCTCTGTCTCCACCCCACCCCCTCCCATGTTCAAATCAAGTCTGGTGCCATGGACATTAAGACCCTCAGCACCCACAGAGGTACTCTTCTCCCCCTCAAAACATTAGTACCCCTCTCCCCAACAGTACCCACATTAGAAAGGTGAATGTTCTCCCTCCTCCCATGTCACCCTGGATAGCAAAAAATCTGTTGCCTACTCCCATCCCATCTCCTAAGTTTTATTAGGGTTGCTCTGGTGGTCCAGTGGAGATTGGGGCAGGAGTGACCCCCCTCTGCTGCTGCCCCCCCTCTGCTCCTGCCCCATCTCTAGCAACTGTCAACATGGCAGCAATCTTGTGGTGCTGACCCCGAGCAGTAATTATTTCCCGAAATAATGACTAAAAGATCTAATTAACCTAAAAATAACAACTGCAAATAAAGCACCTGAACAGAACCTAAAACAAGCATCAGGAGCCGATTGATGATATTGTGTTGTGCAGTATCCAGGCTGGTTCCAAAACTCTTGGGATCCAAAATTGCTGTCTTGTTTTTCTATCAAATGGTATATAATACATGACCATAGCAGAAAGAAAATCACTGTTACAACATTTTGAATAAGACGGGTACAATTTTCCTGAAATATGCAAAAATTAACCCGGCTGCAGAATGTGGATTAAAATTGTAAAGTAAGCCTTCAAAGGGTTAACAATCATATACAAACCCCTCTACAAGTCATGTACTTAAGCACAAATTAAGCTGTATTTAAATGTAAGTATTACAAACATCAAGACCATAGAAATACAGAAACACGACAGCAGATAAAGCCCGTACTGCCTATTCTGTCTGCTCTTCCATACCACCTACCATGGAGATGTCGAACACCGACCAAACGCCTGAGGAACAGGTGATCTACAGTTCTAAGGCCACTCTGTTGCTCCTTCTCTCTACCCTAAGGACAGATTTATGTGCTGACAAACTCCATGGCCTCTGTGCTGTGAAGGTCTTCAGCACAGGCAGTTCCAAGTTCTGTTGCATTTATGGAAATACATCTGTAGCAGCAAAGCTGGCACAAACATGAGGGGCACCTAATTTCAGAAAGTGTAACTATCTGCAAAAGCATTATAGTACACCCAATAAAACAACAAGCTGCCTTGGCCACTCTCATCCCAGCCTGAACATTATAGGCTCTAATTGATGCAATAATATCTTGTGAAAACAAAGTGTTATCAACCATATGACATTCCTATATTTCAACAAAAGGCTAGTAGCAGCTGTATTTATTCTTTTCATATTATGGTTCTGTTTTCACCCCATGTACCAAACATTATTCTAGATGAGCCTTTAACAACAAGGAATCTTGAATATTCCTGATTTGGGCACTAATAATTAAATAAGAACACAGGAACGTAATAAATGATAGCAGAAAATGACTAATATATTCATTCTGCCCAGTTATTCTGGTCAACACTGCCCACACAGCGGTTACAATCCAAAACAGCAGAGATAGGACTGCAGTGTACATTTTAGGTGGCACAAGATAATTGCATGGAGCACCAGTTATGACCTAAAAGGTAGATAGTATTACTAATAGGTGGAGTAAGGGACCTAGGAAAAGGAGAAGTGTCATGTTCTATTTAGGAATATGTGCACCTAGCTACCCAACATGCACAAACTGCTGCTGGGCAGACTAGATAGACAATCTTGGCCTTTATCTGCTATCATTTACTATGTTATCATATTACTATGATTATAGCCGGGTTGTTAACCATAGAAAATTTTGAAATCTTCTTCATGGTTTATCATCACTTGTTTTACCACATTTCAAACAAAAACAAAGCAGTTTACAATTCACTAAAAATTAGAAAAGTTACAAAAGAATGTCATTTCTCAGAAGAGAAATAGATTCTTTGCTTTTCCATCAATCCATTTGGTTGGATTATAAAACTTTACATACTCATTTCAATATCAATCAACACATCCCAGCAAGCCACCAGAACCTGTGCGTATTTGTAGGACTGTTCTTTGTCCCAAAGGTTTCATGACTTGATCACAAAAAGGAGAGTTGATCCAACAGAGATCTACCTTTGTAATGCCCAAGCAGCCCTGCCCTGAGTTTTAACATTAGACAATTATAAAGTCACTATAAAACAATCTATTCTATCAAGACAAAAAATAAAAATAAAGTCTGCATAAATCCAGCACATTCCTGTACTAAGTGGGATTGAATAACATCCAATTCCCACGTCTATTTTCCAGATGCAAGAGGAACCTGACTTAAGTGCCTGATGCGAGACATTGTTACTTTCAAATCAGACCTAAGCTTCATCAGTTTCAGTCCTGACCTCTGCGTGAACTGAAATCAGGTATATATTTGGTTAGACTGAAATAACAGCAGAGGTTCACGGACCCCAGCTCCTCTCATGTGTCTTTGTATAGATCTCAAATGCTTTGCAATCCCATTGTATATTAAGCTTTTTATGCATTAGAAAACATTAATATTTTCTGCATATTACATTTCTTTCATACGCTTCTTTGTTCTTTCAATAATCTGTCTTAACATTAACTATAATAAACTCAAAGACATTTTTCACAGCGTGCCAGCCGCCCACGTTGACTCCATGGTTATGTTGCAACAATCTTTTATAGAGATTCACTGAGTTCCAGAGAACTGATTCTGGATTATGTTGGCAACCCACCTGAGAAGCAAAGGTACATCAGGCAGAATTACCAAAAAATGGCTCCAGACTACTGGGAATAGTATGAGTAAAGCCAGAACTGGATGAACCTGACTACAGGCTCAGAGACAGACTACAGACGGCACTAATAGTACAGTATTTCTGAATATAGAAAGTGTATAGGACACCAATTAGGATACTGGCTGCAGAGTTTGCAGGCCTAGATCAAGGGTGTACATGTTTATTTTCAAAGGGATATCCCCCATCAAAAATGTAGTGTACACAAGATAGATGTTTTTGTTATGGCGCCCTTTGCTTCTGCACTGAAGTAGGTGCAAGGTGTGTGCCTGAAAGTATACAAATTTGAAAATGCAATCACTATGTATGTATGCCCTCCTGATCCTAACCCGGTCTACTTTATATGGGTAAAGGAATGCATGCTATAAGAAGAGACCATAATCGGGGGTCCTTATCCAGATTGTAAAAGTCATACTGGTAAATGTACAATCATAACTTTATAAGTGCGTTAGCCATATGAAGTTAGAACCACTAGGAGTGGGATATTCAAAGGCATTTACACGGTTTGCAGACATGCAAACCGCGTAAATGTCGCTCACTGGGAAATTCAGAGGCACTAATCTGGTTAGTGCCACCAAATATGCCCGGTTTGGGCAACTAAAGGCCTCGACGCTAATCACTTAGTGTTGTAGCATTCCAGGGGCGGAGCAATATGGCTGAAAGGCTGTCCTAACTTTCTGCAGTTTGTCCAGCAGCTAAATATCGCTGCTGACCAGATTGGGATTGCAAAATCACAATCCAGACAATATGGATATTCAATGTTGGGGCCCAGATATGGTCCCAACATTGAATATCCAGGCCGAAGTGATATCCACTTTAAGTGTGCTAGTCGCCACTGCTAAAAATCCTCCCCCCCTGCCCCCCACCATTCCACTATTTTTACAGTCCACCTATATGGAAAAATGTATCCGCACAGTGGCTATCAGAATAAGTTTAGGCCCCACTCCAGCCCTTTCTCTAGACAGCAGATAATCATAATATATCTATTCAGTATGTTGGGAAATTTAAACAAAAATATTACATGAATCTGCAGCCAGCAACCATATGTGCAAAAATGCTTTCGAATAGACCCTAATGCACTTACTTTGGATTTAGTTCTGGACTGAGTTAGCCGGGCAGGGGTCTGTATGTGCAAGCCGATCAGAATTGGGTCCCGGCCTGCACGTACAGGCCCAGACCCGATTCCAAATCCTCAGGGCATGTCTAGCCCCCGCGAGATCAGAATCAGGTCTGCCTCTGTGCGTCCCAATTCTGATCGGGTGCACGGGGGCCTGCACGCACATATTAGAATGTGCCTCTGTGGTAGGCGAAGGCCTGTGATCCATGGTGTCTGAAGTGAGCAGACAGGCCTGAGCAGCTTGACCTGTAACTGAAGCCTGTAGTTAGGCCCAGAGGAATGAAAACCCCCCTGAATGATGACACCATAGAATTGAAACTTAACTCAGCTTAACTGAACATAGCTAAGCAGAAACGAAACTTAGAAAAGACAGAAAACAGCTCTAATTGGTACTGATAAGAGAGCACAGCTTCTATGGAATTAATTAACTCTGCAAAAAGCAAGGTTACAGTGCCCTGCTTTCCCACATGTTTTAGCAAGCCAGTGACCTTGGAGGAGAGAAGTAATGAAAGTCTAAGAACTGTCTATTGTAATGAGGACTGAAAGGGGGGCAACCAGGTGCTGAGCCCAGACCAGAGTCCCGATTGGGTAGCCATATCAGTACCGGGACCAATAGATGGGTGAGAGGGGTTACTGGGACCAATGAAAAGTTTGCCTATGTCTAGAATGGAGAAGAACGGTTTAAAAGTTGTTGTTTTGCTAGAAACCAGGGCTCAGCCATTTTGAAATTGCTTATTGCTTGAGCCATGTGCACATTAAACTGGCTTGGATCCTTGAAACGACTCCTGGTTTTATTTATTGCATGCTTATCTGCTGCTACATTTCTTGGTGCGTTTGGCCTGGAAGTGCGAGTGGTGGATGGTGTTCAAGTGAATAAATCCACGTAATTCGCCTTGAGGTTTGGTCCAGTTGGAACCATGCCAATCCGACGCAGGGGAATTTCCCTGGGCCCACCGATCCTCTTGAATCGGAGGGGGTTCTGCCTGGCCTCGGCGGGCACTGGGTCCAGCTGGCCAACACTTCCGACCCGGGGGAGTCCAGGATCCAACTCAGAAGCTTGGGAACCAGATCTGGTAAGTATAGTTTTGAAAACCTGTCTAGACAGATGAGTTAGAACTGCAGTTTGAAACTTGTGAAACTTTGGTAAGAATTTGAAACTTGTAACTTGTAATCTCGAGAACTTGGAACTTGGAATTTGGAATTTGGTAATGAGAGCACTGATCCCCTCTCAAGGACGGTCCTATTACCCTTGCATGAGTATGCGCAAGGCGAAGCCATCGTCCTTTTTGTTTGGTAAGACTTAAGTCAACCTTGCATGAGTATGCGCGAGGTCCCTACATGAGTATGCGTGGGGAAAATTTGTTTGAAAATCCTTGCATGAGTATTCGCAAGGTACAGCTGTTAAAAAAAAAAAAAAAAAATCATGATTTAGCCTAGTCAGAACAGACAGGAACTTGGAATTTGTAATCTCGAGAAAATTGGAAATTGGTAAGAGAGCTTGATCACCTCTCCGAGACGGACCGAGTACCCCTGCATGAGTATTCGCGGGGCGAAACTCCCGTCTCTTTGTAATTGGGAAATTGGATAAGACTAGTCAGAATAGATAGAAAGGAATGCATTCTGAGATACGTTGCTAGCATGATTGTGTGAATGAAGTGTGAATGAGAGGTCTGGCAGCACGGACCAAGCGAGAGTGGACTCTGGACTAGCGCAGTTCCTAGTCGGGTGACTGCGTCTAGGTCGCGAAACGGAGGAAGCGTTTGGTGTATTGTCCGTCCTAACTGTGTATTTGATTTTTGTTATCTGTTGAAACTGCGAGTTCCCCTTCTGTTATAAATGTGAGATTATTCTGTTGAGTAATTTGTGACAGTTCACTGATTAAGAAATTGTATTAATAAAGCAGAACGAAGACGCAAAAACACCTAGAGTCACTTTAGAAATCAAGAAGCTGGTCTCACCCCAAGTTCGTTTTTCCTACTGCACAGTGAAAAAAAACTGACAGGGGGCGTGTCTGAAGGAAAGAATGTACAGTGTCTTTCTAACCCTGTGCAGGCTTAAATCTCAATGCTGTTAGTTTGTGCTTATTTCAGGCAAATTGTACCTGTTTTATTCAATATGTTTTTAATAGTAATGTTCCTTCTGCTATGGTTAGGTATTATATACCATTCGATAGGAATATTTAGTCAGGATTTTAGTTTTGAAGGTCGAATTAACCTCATTGGAGCTCCGTAAACTGTTTTTAAATGATTCTTGCTAGCATGTCTCTGTGTGTCTGTGAGCGAAGGGCTGTGGCTCACACAGCTTACTAGGGAATGAGACAGCCATTCCCAATTGAGCAGTCTCTCTTGTTTATTCAAAATAAAGGATTCATTCAATCAAAGTTAAAAAAAAAAAAAAAAAGTTTATCTTGCGGAGTGTTTGCACTAACCTTTTTATGAACAAGTATAAGTCATTTGAATACATGCTTCCCCAAACTAAGATTTAAGGTAATTACTTTGAATTGTTAAACTCTGTACTAGTTACTAATGAACAAATCAGTTAGCTACACTGACCTTTACAATATTGGCTTTTAAGATAAATTAATCTGTTTTTCTGTATTTGAAAAAAGGGAAAGGTGTGCTGTACTTTATGAAAAATATCCGGAATGTCTTTTGAATATTTGCTTTCTGAACTAAAAAAAAATAATAATTTCTTTTGCAGAGACATGCTGATTGGCAGCTAGTTGCTAAGTATTTTTATTCTAGTCATACGTAACAGATAGCTATAGTTCTCTCTATAAGATATTTTAAGAACTGTATCTAAATTGTATGTCTGTGCTCAATTTAAGCTTATGTTTACGGTAATAAGGTTTTTTAATAAGTGTCTTTTCAAGTATGATCAAGAATTTCAGTAAGGGATTTACTGAAGACTATGAAATGTCTCTGTCCCAATCAGGAATGCTATGTGAAATTCTGCTAGTTGCCCATATTTCCTTAGTTCACCATATTTTGCCCCAGAATCTCTAGATATCCTGTCTCGTCACTCTCTCTCTCTCTGTAAGTAGCTCCGTTCAGAGTGCTTAAGGGGGGGATGGAGCCCAGTCTACCAATGATGTCACCCCCCGGTGGGCGTGAACTAATGTGCCCACAGCAGAGAAGTAGATCATTTAAAAAAAAAAAAATCAACCTCCTGGATAGAGCGTTGCTAGGAGAAACAGAACCCAGGAGGGGGGGACTCCTCCCTGCAGATTCCCTAGTTTGCCAGCCACCTCCGCAGCAGGGGGATGTGCACCCCCTCTGGACCAGAAGTGAAAGTCAGCTGACCAGACTTGTTTAGAACTGAAAAAAACTGCATTATACACTGAGAAGTTTTAGGACTTGATTGAACTAATAAAACAAAAATTACAGACAATGGATGGATTTGCGGGCATAATACAGCACAGTCAATGAAAGTTGATTTGAAAGTATGTGAAATGTAAGACTGAATGTGGCAGAGAAAGTGAATGCAAAATAAAAAGAAAGCAGATCAGCTTGGTGCTGCTTTCATTGAACGACGTGGAGGAGATTCTCCTAATCAAAGGACCAGAGAACGTGTAAGAGGCCGCAGAAGTAGCAGGTCTCCACTGGGTGCAAAATCAGTGCAACCATTATAGAAAAAGAAGGACATTAGAGAAGTGAATGCCCGTATCTTGACTCCACCCCAGGAGGGGAGGAGGGAGTACTTGATTGCAGAGTCATAAAACAATAAACCAAGCACAATGTTCTAGTAGGAGAAGGAAGTAGCTATAGAGTAAGTGGCAGCTAAAACATAGCCCCTGTCATTGTCACCCTCAAGCCAGTCAAGAAGCCTGGGACAGGTGGCTACCGCCCAGTGCAGGATCTAAGAAGAATGAATGATGCAGCTGAAACTATACAACCAGTGGTACCAAAATCCTTATATTCTCTTGGAACTGATCTCTGCTGAAGCTATACATTTCATCATTCTGGACTTAAAAAAGATGTTTTTTTTTCTGCATACGCTTAGCCCAAGACCCCACTACAAGGAGGCGGGGCCAACTCATCTGGACAAGATTACCTCAAGGATTCAAGAACTCGCCTCACTCAGCAAGGATTTGACAAGTTGTCCAGAAACTGCAGGAGAAAAAATTCTACTTCAATATGTGGACAACTTGCTCATAACCACCAATTCAGAAAGTGAATGTCTACAAGCCATCAGTGAACATTTGCACCTTCTTAATGAGGCTGGATACAAAGTCTCAGGAGCTAAGGTGCAATTATGCCAAACAAGTTAAATACCTAGGATTCCAGTTGTCCAGCGGAATTCGACGCCTGGGACCCTTACCAGAACGCAAAGCAGCTGTATGCAGTATTCCTACTCCAACCACCAGGAGGCAAGTGAGAGCCTTCTTGGGTGCCACAGAGTATGTTGTATATGGATCCCCAATTTTGCGCTGCTAGCAAAACCGTTGTATCAAGCTATCAAAGGAATGGAAAAGTCTGCATTGGAATGGGGACTTGAACAGGATGCAGCCTTTTGATCTTTGAAAAAAAAACAAAAACAAAAACAAAAACACTCTGATGTTGTCACCAATTCTGGGTCTACCAGATGTCCAGAAAACCTTTCAGTCTCTATGTTCATGAGTCACAAGGAAATGTTCTAGGAGTGTTGACTCAATCTCTTGGACCTTATTTGAGAAGCTGTTACAGCTACAGCCTTCCTAGTAAGCAAAAACTAAAAGAAAAATCCCTTTGAGACAGAATCTTCAAGTTACTGTACCACACTCTGTTCTAACCAATATGAAATACAAAGGAAACTACTAGCTAACAAATCTATGAATGTTGAAGTATTAGAGTATGTTGTGTGAAAACCCCAGATATAACTGAAGGGTCAGTCAAGCTTTCAATCCTGCTATGTTGTTATCAGTTGGTCTTGATCCCCTGATCATGACTGTTTAGAAATTATGGACACTGTATTCTCAAGCCGCCTGGATTTGACTGATGTCCCTCTGGAGAACCCTGAACAGACTTTCTTTGTGGCTGAAGGCAGTTTCATCATCAATAGACATTGTTGTGCTAGATATGCAGTGGTGACCCCTGATTTGGTAGTTGAGTCCTCAGCCCTGGCCCCAGAAACTTCACCACAGAAAGCTGAACTGATAGCCCTCACTAGAGCACTAACAATAGGAAAAGAGCCCTGTCTAAATGTGTACCCAGATTCCAAGTATGCCCTTACAACCTTGCATGCATATGGGGCCCTGTACACAGAATGAGGGTGGATAACCTTAGGAAGCAAGTCCATTAAGTATAGCCACAAGATATTGATATTAACAGATACATACTGCCTATAGATCTCAGAATTTAGGAAAAGTAGAATGTATGAATAGAACCCTGAAATCTCAGTTGTCCAAACTTTGCCAAGAGGTTTACCTGAAGTGGCCCCAGGTTCTTCCCATAGCCCTTCTTAGGATATACTTAGCCCCTGCTAAGTCTTTAGGAGTTTCCCCTTTTTGAGATTCTGTATGGGCAACCCCTGCCTATTGTATAGGAAATAAAAGGAGATATGAGACAGATAGGATCTGAAATTATTAGACATGAACTATTGGTTTTAAGTTCTGTTTTGCAGAGTCTCCATACCTGGGTACAAAATCGATTACTCATCAATTTGCCTGAACCCCTGCATCCTTTCAAGCCTGGAGTCTCGGTGTGGATCAAAGAGTGGAGAAAGATACCGTTAGCCCTGCATTGGAAGGGACCCTATGTCATCATCTTGTCAACTCCAACTGCAGTAAAAGTCGCAGAATTTGAACCTTGGATCCATCATAATCAAGGGAAGCCAGCAGCTGCTCTTGAACCTGATCACTGGACTACCTTACAGCATCCTGAGACTCCATTGCACCTCACCCTACGACAACAGCCACGGACCTAAGACTTATTGGTCCCTCAGACACTGCACTATTTCAAGACTGTTTGTTTATCTGAAGGTAAGCCTCGCATCTGGAGAAAACTGCAATCAGAAAGAGACTGTGTTGTGTTAAGAAATTGAATCTTCTAAGAGACTGTGTTTAAATACTCTGAAAAGACTATTTTGATTTTCTGAAGAAGTGAACTGCTCTAAGGAGGAAATAATAGCCTGAGAGACTGTACTATGATATTTTAAGAACCTGAGACATCCCAGAAGACAGTGATACTTTGGAGTCTACAGCCCTACCCCTGCCAAAAAGCTGGTAGGTCTACGTACGGCAGAAGCTTGAGGATCTACAATCAACTCTACCTTTGTGAAATCCGACAGTTCCTCCAATTTTTCAGAAACTATGCCCATTATGAATTATTATTATTGCTTTATTCTGGCAACAGTTTTGGAGTGCTTTGAAATGACTTTTGCCTTGCCTCCCTGGGCAGCCTGTATAACATGAACTGGACCGAAGGTCACTCAGACCTTGTTTTATCATTCTTCCTATACTTGCATTGGTATACTCTCCAATCCAAAAGTTGTTCTAGATCTTGACTTTCTACAAGGCTATGCAAGCCACCGTTGCAACTCCTCATGCCTCCCAGAACTTGTTTCTTGAACTTGCTGGAGCAATAGCATCTAGTCTCCACACTTCTGACTGTTTCTTTTGTGGAGGAACTAAGATGGGAGATCAGTGGCCCTGGGAGACGCAAGAACTGAACTATTCTATCCTATACAATCAGATTGATTTACATAATACTACTAGTGAGTGGATATTGGCCCACCCCATTGTTGACAGTTTGTGTTTTGTTCGGACCGGACCACAATTTGCTATGAAGATCGGACAGCTGGTCTGTCTAAATCAGAAGCTTTATGACAGCACAACAAAGATGCAACTGAACCTTCTAATCCTTTATTTCTTTTTCCCACTCTTGCCAAACTATGGACTTTGACTATCTGCTTGTTGCTCCCTTGTTTCTTGCCACTTTGCTTGCGAATGATAACTTCAGTTATTAATAACACTGTAGAGCATAAGGCAGCTACAAAGATACTAGCTATGTGAACTTACTACCCTATACCACAGAGTGATACCTTTACCTAGTATTATGTGATTTGATTCTCACACCTTATTAACATGCGGGTGAGATTAATCAAAGGGGGGAATGTGGTAGGCGAAGGCCTGTGATCCATGGTGTCTGAAGTGAGCAGACAGGCCTGAGCAGCTTGACCTGTAACTGAAGCCTGTAGTTAGGCCCAGAGGAATGAAAACCCCCCTGAATGATGACACCATAGAATTGAAACTTAACTCAGCTTAACTGAACATAGCTAAGCAGAAACGAAACTTAGAAAAGACAGAAAACAGCTCTAATTGGTACTGATAAGAGAGCACAGCTTCTATGGAATTAATTAACTCTGCAAAAAGCAAGGTTACAGTGCCCTGCTTTCCCACATGTTTTAGCAAGCCAGTGACCTTGGAGGAGAGAAGTAATGAAAGTCTAAGAACTGTCTATTGTAATGAGGACTGAAAGGGGGGCAACCAGGTGCTGAGCCCAGACCAGAGTCCCGATTGGGTAGCCATATCAGTACCGGGACCAATAGATGGGTGAGAGGGGTTACTGGGACCAATGAAAAGTTTGCCTATGTCTAGAATGGAGAAGAACGGTATAAAAGTTGTTGTTTTGCTAGAAACCAGGGCTCAGCCATTTTGAAATTGCTTATTGCTTGAGCCATGTGCACATTAAACTGGCTTGGATCCTTGAAATGACTCCTGGTTTTATTTATTGCATGCTTATCTGCTGCTACACCTCCACATATTTAAATGTCTGTATCATATCTCCCCTGTCCCTCCTTTCCTCTAGAGTATATATATTTTGATCTTCAAGTCTCTTCTCATCATCTTCTGGTGTAGGCCCCATATCATTCTGGTCACTGTCCTCTGAACTGTTTCAAGTCTTTTTATATCCTTTAAGAGGTACATTCTCCAAAACTGTGTGTGGTACAGTCTCCAAAACTGAGAATAATACTCCAAGGGAGGCCTTACCAACGACTTGTAGAGGGGCACTAATACCTTCTTCTTCCTTCTTTCAACTCTTACATTCTCCTACTTAACTGTCAAGTTCCTAACCCCTATCCCCCCTAAAATTCTGATATTAGACTCTAGAATCATGATTACCCCAACATCACTCTTCCCAGAAAAATCATTCAGAAAGTGGAGCTCATATTTTGCTTTGCATAAATATATATAAGTGAGGACAATTTACAAAAAAATATATATATATAGATAAATTTGAAAATAAAGTTACATGTATGGCTTAGGGTTGCCAACATTTTGAAAGAGAAAAACACGCCACCTGTGGTTAGTCATGCTCCGCCCATGCCAACCCCTACCCTGTACTTTTCCTGCTCCCATCCCTCTCCCACCCTACCCTTGCTCCAAAGCCTGTCCCCAAAAAAACTGCAGAGGGGGCAATGTGCAAACTGAACAAGCAAGAATGCTACACCTTCTTAAACAGAAATTCTATACTGACAGAATACGCAGCATTGGTTGTATACACACACACACATACACACAAACAATACAGACAGGCCTTCATCAATAAATGAGCCCAAAACAAAAAGAGAAATATACAGACAAAAATTAAACCAAAACCCCAAGAAGCCAGACTCCACTTGCAGTGCAACATCAGATAAATAAGAGATGCAGTTCCCCATTCTATGTAAAATATAAAGATAGCACAAAGTCCAATCATTAAATTTATTTATATTCTCTTATATACCGCGCTATTCTGCATCAGTGCGGTTTACATTGAACAAACTGAAATTACATTGAACAGGGCATTATAACTTGGAGATAGCTATTTTACAGGGAACACGGGCTATGGAGGGTTAAGTGGCTTGCCCAAGACCACAAGGAGCACCTGTGGGACTAGAAACCCCAGTCCTTCCGGCCCAAGGTTGCTGTCCTCTAGTGGGATTTGAACCCCCCGACCTTCCGGCCTGAAGTACCTTGCCCCAACCACTAGGCCACTCCTCCACTCCACTGATAATAAAATTATTTTTTCTACCTTTGTGGTCTGATGATTTTTGATTATGCTGGTCCCGATCAGAGACTTCTGTTTTCCTGTCTTCTCTTAGCCCTCTTTCTATGGTCTATAGTCCTTCTTCCCTTTCTTGTCTCTTCTTTTTTCTTCACTTCCTTCCATCAGCCTATTTCTAGTCCCAGTAACCCTCCCCAGTATCAGCCCCCTTTCCAGTCCTCCCCCCCATTACATTCCAATGTCAACCCCCTTGCGTTCCCAGGACTGCCAATGGTGTCCATTCTCTTCTAGTCCCCCTCCTTCCTCACTGTCCAGTCTCTTCTAGTCCAAATACCATCCCAGGTATCAGCTCACTTCCACTCCCAGTGCCATCCCCATGTCAGCTCTCTTCCAGTCACACTACCCTCTGTCCATTCCCCTTCGTGCCATCCCCACGTGTCTGCTCCCTTCCAGACCCAGTGCCCCCTCCATTCCAGCCTCCTCCCCATTAACCAGTCACCTACCAGTACCATCCCCAGGTATCAGCTCCCTTTGAGCCCCCTCTGTCAGCTCCCTTCCAGCCACCTCCTTCCTCCCCCTGTGTCATCTCCCTTCCTGCCACCTCCTCCTCCTCCCTATTCCAGTTGACATCCTGCCTACACTTTCCCCCGTCAGTCCCTTCCTACCACCTCCTTCCCCCCCCTCTTTCAGCTCCCTTCTAGTCCTCACCTTCCCTCCTCTTTCAGCTCTCTTCCAGCCAACTCCTTCACCCTGTCAGTCCCTTCCAGCCATATCTTTCCCCCCTCTTTCAGTTGCCTTCCAGCCCTCAGCTTCCCTCTTCTTTAAGCTCCCTTCCAGTCATCTTCTTCATCCTGTCAGTCCCTTCCTGCCACCTCCTTCCCCCCTCTTTCAGCTCCCTTCTAGCCCTCACATTCCTCCTCCTCTTTCAGCTCCCTTCCAGCCCTCACCTTCCCTCTGTGTCAGTCCCTTCTGACACCTACTTCCCTTTGCAGCCGCGAATCCTGCTTCTTACAGAGCAGCGGCTGCAATAAAACTAATTTAAAAACAATATGAAACCTGTGCAGAGCCCTCTGCCCCACCCCTCCAGTGCAGCCTCACTTTCCCCTTGCAGCCACGGCTCCTGCTTCTTACAGAGCGGCCACTGCAATAAAACTAATTTAAAAAACAAAACCTGTACGGAACCCTCCAGCCCTATGAAACCCCTGCTGCAGCACCCGCGCTCAAAAGGAAGTGACGCTACAGGGGGCAGGATGCTGTAGCAGGAGATTCATAGGGCCATAGGGCTCCGCACAGGTTTCATTTTGTTTTTAAATTAGCTTTATTGCAGCCGCTGCTCTGTAAGAAGCAGGAGCAGTGGCTGCAAGGGGAAGGTGAAGCTACAAGGGGAGGGCCAGAGAACGCAAATGAAAAGCCGGTTTTCTGCTCTGGCCGCTCCCAGTCTCGTGACCAGAGCAAAAAAGTGGCTTTTCAAGGGCCAGTCTTCGATCTCTGCCGGCAGCTGGACTGGCCATGAAAAAAATGTCCAGGCTGACTGAAAACCGTCCGGTTGGCAACCCTAGTATGGCTGTCAGAATTTCTTTTTTTTTGCTTTGACAACAGCTGTTCTTTCCTTCCCTCTAGAAGCTGCCGCTCTAAGGGACCACCTAATGAGTAAGCTGGCTCTAGGAAAACGGAATGAGAGAGAGAGAGAGAGAGAGAGATTGAGTGATGACAGTCGAGGGCTGAAATGAAGAGACTAGGGAGTGGGGGCCTTTTAGCAGTGACCTGCAGTAGTACACTGAGAGCTTGATTTTTAAGCTCTGTTTCCGCTATCCTGCATCTAAGGGAAAAGTGTCCTAAATAAACAGGGACGAATGGATCTTTGCAATTTTCCAGGTCGTGTTGCATCTTAGTAGCTGGAACCAACATTTCAACCACCCTGCTGTCGCTTTCTTCAGGATAAAGTGATTATGAAGCGGATATATGGTCTTTTATATAGTATCTCTACCTATCTATTGGGAACGGCCTACTTGCAAGGATCTGCCTAACATTTTCCTGCCTGGCGAAAAAGAAGGAGTTTGGTGTGTGGAGTGCTCTTATGTAGGTGTCTCTGTATCTCTGCTGCCACACATTTTGCAGGTCCACGGTTAAAGCATATGTGATGGGCTGCACACGCATTCTTATAGAACAGTGGTCATATAATTTATGCATGTTTTACAATAGCATAACTTTGTACCCATTGACTGGGACCTCAAAGTATGGTGAATGCCTTGCTGCTGGCCTGCCAAGGCCTGATGTGGAGCAACCATGTGTTTGACGTATTTCTTACCACTGACCTTCAGAAAAACCCATCAGCAAAGTTAAAGCCTCTTGGGCTGCCTTCATCGGACCATTGCAGCAGGGACTCCAGGGTGACAGCAGCAGCTTCTACCTACAGGGATATAGTCCTGAAGTCCCACCTCCAGTCTGGCAGCATCCCTGTTGCCATGGAGGAGAGAGGTCACGTGACAGGACAGCATCACCCTGGTGTGGCAGGAAGTGATCCTGTAACTAGGACCTGTCCTCCAGATGATGTAAACCCCTCTCGCACTGAGGAGGTTTCTCCAGGGCCATGTGCCCATGAGGGAAGGGTTAGGACAGCCGTTATAGTTGGGGATTCGATCATTAGGCATGTAGATAGCTGGGTGGCTGGTGGACGTGAGGATCGCCTGGTAACATGCCTGCCTGGTGCGAAGGTAGCGGACCTCACACGCCATCTAGATAAGAACTTAGATAGTGCTGGGGAGGAGTCTGCTGTCTTGGTACATGTCGGTACCAATGACATAGGAAAATGTGGTAGGGAGGTTGTGGAGGCAAAATTTAGGCTTTTAGGTAGGAAGTTGAAATCCAGAACTTCCAGGGTAGTGTTCTCTGAAATGCTTCCCATTCCACGCGCAGGACCCAAAAGGCAGGCAGAGCTCCGGAGTCTCAATGCGTGGATGAGACAATGGTGCAGAGATGAGGGTTTTGGATTTGTTAGGAATTAGGGAACATTCTGGGGAAAGGAGGGGCTCTTCCGAAGGGATGGGATTCACCTTAACCGGGATGGAACCAGGCTGCTGGCATTAACCTTTAAAAAGGAGATAGAGCAGCTTTTAAACTAGATAATAGGGGAAAGCCGACAGTCGCCCAACAGCGGATGGTTCGGAAGAATGTATCCTTGAAGGATACTACCAAAAGCAGAGAGGTTCCAAAAAAGAGTAAAGTAGCCCAAATGCCCTCGAGTATGGATCAGACAGAGCTTAAAGATCCCAAATTACTCATGTTTACCAATAGCCAAATTAATATGAATAAAATAACGTCTCTAAAATGCTTCTATGCAAATGCTAGAAATCTAAAAAATAAGATGGGAGAGTTAGAATATATAGCACTAAATGAGAGGTTAGATATGATTGGAATATCAGAGACATGGTGGAAGGACAACCAGTGGGACACTGTGATACCTGGGTACAAGCTATATCATAATGATAGAGCTGATCAAATTGCTCGAGGGGTTACGTTCTATGTTAGAGAGGGCATTGAGTCAGAAAGGATTAACGTTTTGCAGGAAACAAAATTTGCTGTAGAATCTCTATGGATTGAAATTCCACGTAAACAAATGGATGATGAAATGCTCAAAGAAATCAAGGAAGCTAACAAAAGTTACAGCGCAGTAATAATAATGGGTGATTTCAATTACCTCGGTATCGACTAGGTCAGTATCACGTCAGGACATGCTAGGGAGAGAAAGTTCGTAGATGAAATAAATGACTGCTTCTTGGAGCAGCTTGTTCATGGACCAACCAGAAGGGAAGCCATATTAGACCTAGGGGCTTGTTTACAAAGCCGCGGTAGCGGTTTGCGATCGTAATCGGAGCCGCGGCCCCATTGATTTCAATGGGGCCGCGGCTGCGATCGCGATCGCGAACCACTACCGCGGCTTTGTAAACAAGCCCCCTAGTCCTTAGTGGAACACCAGATCTGGTGCAAGAGATAAGAATGTTGGGGCCACTTGGCAATAGTGATCATAGCATGATCGCCTTTGATTTAATTAGTGGAGGAGGGATAGTAAGGACATCCACAGCACTACCTTTTAACTTTCGAAAGGGAGACTATGATAAAATGAGGAAAATAGTTAAGAAAAAGCTAAAAGGAGCAGTTGCAAAGGTTAAAGACTTACATCAAGCTTGGATGTTGTTGAAAAATACTATCTTGGAAGCCCAGGCCAGCTGTATTCCACGCTTTAAGAAAAGTGGAAGGAAGTCCAAAAAACTGACAGCATGGTTTAAAGGTGAGGTCAGAGAAGCTGTTGTTGCCAAAAAAGCATCTTTCAGGAAATGGAAAAAAAGAGCTAAACGACGAAACCTGGAAACAGCACAAGCACTGGCAAGTCAAATGCAAGGCATTGATAAGGCAGGCAAAGGGAGAATTTGAGAAGAAGCTTGCTGCAGAAGCAAAAACGCGAAATAAAGACTTTTTCAAGTACATTCGTAGCAAAGAACCTGTGAGAGAGTCAGTTGGTCCAATAGATGATAGAGGGGTTAAAGGGGCACTAAGAGGCAACAAGGCGATAGCAGAGAGACTAAATGAATTCTTTGCTTCGGTCTTTACTGAGGAAGATGTAGGTATGTTACCCATGACTGAAGTGGTATTTAAAGGTGCAGAAGAATTGGAGGAAATATCGATACATCGGGAAGATGTATTACAACTATTAGATAAATTGAAGAGTAGCAAATCACCTGGGCCGGATGGTATACATCCAAGGGTGTTGAAGGAACTGAAATATGAGATTGCAGACCTGCTATTAGTAATCTGTGAACTATCATTAAAATCATCTCTAATACCTGAAGATGGGAAGATAGCCAATGTAACACCAATTTTTAAAAAGGGTTCCAGGGGTGATCCGGGAAACTACAGACCGGTGAGCCTGACGTCAGTACCGGAAAAAATGGTAGAAACCATCATAAAGAATAAAATTACTCAGCATGTAGATAGTCATGGCCTAATTGGAGACAGCCAACATGGCTTTAGACAAGTAGGATCTTGTCTTACTAATCTGTTATGTTTTTTTGAAGGTGTGAATAAACAGGTGGATAAAGGTGAGTCGGTTGATATAGTGTATCTGGACTTTCAGAAAGCCTTTGACAAGGTCCCTCATCAGAGACTTTTGGCAAAACTAAAGAGTCATGGGATAGGAGCCAGTGTACTACTGTGGATCTGGAACTGGTTAAAAGATAGAAAGCAGAGGGTAGGGCTAAATGGCCAATTTTCCCAATGGAGAAAGGTGAATAGTGGTGTACCCCAGGGATCTGTGCTGGGTCTGCTACTTTTTGACATATTCATAAAAAACCTGGAAAGTGGAATAACGAGTGAGGTTATCAAATTTGCAGATGACATAAAACTATTTAAAGTTGTAAAAAACCCAAGAGGATTGTGGAAAATTGCAAGAGGATCTTGATAAATTGGAAGACTGGGCATCAAAATGGCAGATGAAATTTAATGTGGACAAGTGCAAAGTTATGCACCTAGGGAAAAACAACCCAAACTGTGGGTACACGATACAAGGTTCCACATTAGGAACCACCATCCAGGAAAAAGATTTAGGCGTCATTGTGGATAACATGTTAAAACCCTCGGCCCAGTGTGTAGCGGCGGCCAAGAGAGCAAATAGAATGCTAGGTATCATAAGGAAAGGAATGGAAAATAAAACAAAAAATATTATAATGCCTCTATATCGTTCCATGGTGAGACCGCACCTTAAATATTGTGTGCAATTATGGTCGCCTTATCTTAAAAAGGATATAGTGATATTAGAAAAGGTTCAGAGAAGAGCCACCAAAATGGTAAAGGGGATGGAAGGATACTCCTATGAAGAAAGGCTAAAAAGGTTAGGGCTCTTTAACCTGGAAAAGAGACGGCTGAGGGGAGCTATGATAGAAGTCTATAAATTAATGAACGGAGTGGAATGGGTAAATGTAGATTGATTGTTTACGTTATCAGAATATAGAAAAACTAGGGGACATGCAATAAAGCTACAGGGTAAACTATTTAAGACTAATAAAAGAAAATAGTTTTTCACTCAACGTGTAATCAAACTCTGGAATTTGTTACCAGAGGATGTAGTAAAGGCTGTTAGTGTAGCTGGGTTTAAAAAAGGTTTGGACAATTTCCTGGAGGAAAGGTCCATAAACCATTATTAAGAAGGGACCCAGGATATCAATGCTTGACCGAGTACAAGCATTGTGGAACCTGTGTCTTTTGGGGAAACTGCTAGGTACGTATGACCTAGATTGGCCACTGTTGGAAACAGGATACTGGGCTTGATGGACCTTGGTCTGACCCAGTATGGCATATCTTATGTTCTTATGTTCTTCTGAATCGGCTGCCTGGGGCATGGAGGATCATACGTCCTGCTGCCTTTGTCTCTGTCCTGAAAGCTGCCTGCTCAAACATCTTGCCCAGCCCCTCATTCCTTCTATCTACAATAACTGTGAGCAAGAGTAAGGCAAGATCTCAACAGCGGCAGGCAACGGCAGACAGCCAAAATGCACCCCTTAAGCCTTCTTGCGGCACGCTCAGCATGTCTGGTCTCTCCCGGAGGGACCAGACATGCTTAGAATGCCGGCGACTTGCACAGTGGTTGCGCACCACTTCTCTAATTGTTTACCCTCTAATGTCTGTACTTCAGTTCTTCTCTTATCTAAACATTACCTGTTAAGCTTCGCTCTTCATAACGCCTCATCTCAGTCTTTCCCTGTCTCTTCCAACCTTTTTAGAAACCTTCATGCTGTTCTTCATGCTTCACTGGCTCTGTCCACTACTGTATCGTCTCTTTCCTCCACTATGTCATCAGAGTCTGTTGATGAGGCTGTAGCTTCCTGTAACACCGCACTTTCCTTTGTTCTGGAGGCTCTTACTCTTCCCAAGCCATATCCTGTGAGGCGTACTGTACCCCACCCTGGCTGTCTTAGACTACCCGCTATTCACATTCCTGTGCCCACTCAGCTGAGTGCATTTACCTCAAATCTTGCACCTTTGCGGACTTTCTACACTTCAAATTCATAGTGAGCCATTGCCCTCATGAAATAAAATTGTTATGTCCACCTGATTTACTCTCTTGCCTCTGACCCTCGCTGTCTCTTTACAACTCTCAACTCTCTCCTCAATGTACCTCCATCTCTGACCCCACCTTCACTTTCCGCCCAAACCTTGGCAAACTATTTCCATGAAAAATCCATAAGATTACACTCCAATTCCCTATGAGAACAGCATCTTCCCCTCTTCACTCCCAGCACGTCCCCTCAACCTCTGCCACCCTCTCTTCCTTTTCTAAGATCTCCGAGGAGAAAATGACACAACTAACTTCTTTCCTCCTCCAAACTCACTACCTGCTCCTCTGATCGTTTTCCCACCTGCCTCCTAAGCTCAATTTCTTCCACTGTCATCCCTTGCATCTCTCACATTCTCAACTTATTGCTCTCCACTGCATCTGTTCCTGCAACTTTTAAACATGCTGTTGTCACACCTCTCCTCAAGAAACCCTGACTTGACCCCACCGGTTCTTTATTGACCCATCTCCCTCCTCCCCTTCATTTCTAAGCTACTCGAATACACGGTTTACTACCGTTGCCTTTACTTTTTTCTCCTCTCATGCCCTTCTGAATCCATTGCAATCTGGCTTTGTCCCTTACCAAAGTCTCTAGTGACATGTTCCTGGCTAAATCCGAAGGCCTTTACTTGATCCTCATCCTTCTGGACCTTTCTGCTACTTTTGACACCGTTGGCCACCTCCTTCTCCTTGACATCTTGTTTTTGCTTGGTTTTCAGGGCTCTGTGCAATCCTGGTTCTCCTCTTATCTCTCTCATCACACTTTCGGTGTTTGTTCTCATGGATCCTCCTCTACTGCTGTCCCTCTCTCAGTTGGCGTACCCCAGGGATCTATACTGGGCCCACTCCTTTTCTTTCTCTAAACCCAGTTCCTTGGTACACTCATCTCCTCCCATGGTTTACAGTGCCATCTTTACGCTGATGATTCTCAGATCTACCTCTCTATGCCTGATATCTCTCTGGCAATCCAGGCCTGGATCTCTGCCTGCCTATTTGACATTGCTGCCTGGATGAATCACTGCCATTTGAAACTGGACATGGCAAAACTGAGTTTCTTATTTTTCCACCTAAACCTACCTCCCCCTTCCTCCTTTCTCAAACTCTGTGGATAACACTCTACTACTCCCTGTTTTCTTGGCTCGCAACCTTGGTGGACTACCCAGAGGGACTATTACAACTGGAAATAGATCTGCCTTTGTAAGTATTTATCTTCTGGAATATATTCTAAATCTTGGGAAAAAGGGTAATCTTTGCGTTTAAGCAGATACATCCGTGTATTTTAGAATTCAGTGTGTTTGCTGAGTCAGTCACATATTAGTACCACCAGCTTTTAATTTAAATCAAATCAGAGTATAGCTTAGCATATAAGAAACAAATATACAGCACCATAAAGTGAAACACTATAAATGATTAAAACTTGATACTTGTTTTTGTCAAATGACAGCGGCGGCAGAAAAATTGTCCAATAGGTGATTTGGACAAGTTTTAATCATTTATAGTGTTTCACTTTATGATGCTGTATATTGGTTTCTAGATGAGTGCTAAGACAAAAGAGTAAAAAGGACCTTTGCATTAGTATACTGCGGTATCTACACCATAAGGATTTTCTTGGTCCAACCAAAAAAATACATATATTTTTATAAGCATTCTCATTTCTAGTAAAGCCTTGTTACACCTGGGATTTTTTCCCTCTTACATGTTCTCTTGGGCTTCTGCAGATAGTATGATGATCTTTATAGTTTTCCGGGTCCTGCTGTGACTTAGTAACCGGAACAGACGTTTCAACCTCCATGCTGTGGCTCTATTCTTTTCTACAGTAGTTCTCAAACCAGATTAGTGGGATTGAGGTGGGA
Source organism: Ichthyophis bannanicus (assembly GCA_033557465.1). Classification (NCBI taxonomy): domain Eukaryota; kingdom Metazoa; phylum Chordata; class Amphibia; order Gymnophiona; family Ichthyophiidae; genus Ichthyophis; species Ichthyophis bannanicus. The sequence goes on from CM066034.1 coordinate 254,966,084, forward strand.
TTTAAGGCTCTAATGGAGCTGTAGTAGATTTCAGAAGGAATCTCTTCCCTACTCCTCTTTTCAGCTTTGGTGGGGGCAATCAAGCTGGGGAATGAAAGAGGTCTCAGCCCATAGACTTCTAAGGGTTTAGGTCAGTTCCTGGAATCAGAGAAAATTTGTTAAGGCCTGATTTAATAATCCCAAGATTCTTTTGTGGGTAAAACTGTCACATTTTTTAGCATGAATGTTATGTCGCACAAGATCTGTTTAGGCCACTATACAGGAGTGCTTATTGTGTCAATGCTAAATGTACAGGTATCTGTGGAGAGCTGCATCAGATTTTAACCTTGACGCTGTCAAAATCCCTCCTTTCAATTAATTTCACAAAAAACGCTTTCTGCTATTTAGTGCACCACTGATGTGATATTGATTTGCTTCGATTCAATTTCCCCATTTTAATATTTTGAGAAGTTATTTTGTAGCAACCTGGTTTTTCAATTACACTATTTATTTTTATGTTTCCCCACACCTTTCATATATCAGAATCAACTCTTGTGAATGCTTGAAGAATCTGAAAAGAATGATTTTATGGTAACATTATTAATTAACTTTACACAGGCTTTGATGAAATTTCGTTGGATTTAGGAGTCAACCCTAAAACTTACTCCCTTCCTCCCATAGCCTGTCTTCTCTGAAGTTGAAGAGCAGGGGGAAGGGGGCGTCTGGTTTTTCCTAACGTTTACTGCAGCTCCTTTAGGGTTTGATTTACTAAAGCTGTTTTCCCATTCCATGTCCAAGGAACAACGCTTAATAAGTTGGGCCTTTAATGCATACCTGCAGGTTGCTGGTAGAAAAACACAGCTATCCTCCCCTCTCCCCACCCAGTCTTTATTTCTACCCCCACCCTGTCATCACCCATTTTCCCTCCTCCCCTTAAATCATCCATCCCCTAGACCCTACTGCAGCTAGCCTTCACCACTCAGCAAGTAAATAAACCACTCCCAGCTAGTCCTTCCCACCTTGTACACCAGTCATCCTCCACAGCTAACCAGCCAATCAGTTCTTCACTTCCTTGCCTCTCCCCCATTCCTGCAAGTCAGTCAGTGCCCTTTCCTATGCAAGCCAGTCAGTCATGGAGCAAACCCCCCACCCCCTACAGGCCAGTCAGCCCCCCAGCCTCTCCCCCAGCCCTATAAATCAGTCAGCTATCCCCAGCTCTCCAGTCAGCCCTTACAGCCCCCAGCCTCTGTCCCACACCTGAAAGCAAGCCAACCAACCACTCCCCAGCAGACTAGACACCCCATCTTTCCCCCACCCATGCAAGCCAATCAGCCATCATCATCCCCCTGTTAATTGTCAGTCCTTAGCCTCTTTTTCTGCCCCTGCAAGCCAGTTGGCCATGGAGCCACACCCCTGCCCCTAGCCCTGCAATCCAGTCAGCCCCTCTAACCTCTATCCCTGCAAGCCAGTCAGCCTCCCCTTTCCCCACAGAATCACTGATCTCCACCTTAGCATCTGTGGCTGCTGCCAGAGCAGAAAGCTTCTCTCTGTACAGCACAACTCTGTGTGAACTTGAGCCACACAGTGCAGGGTCTCTCGTGTTGATCTCTGGTTCTCAAGTCTCAGGACACCTCTGTGAGAGTTCCTGTATCAACCACATACTCATGCAGAGCCGTGTGTGCAAGGAGGAAGCTCATGCTGTTAATGAGATATAAATGAGGTATGCATTACCGCAGATATAGCTCAGGCATACAAGTACATGAGTTTAAGTACACCTTTGAGTTGTAGTTAAGATTTTTGGGTTTGTTTTGCTAAGGACCAAAATGGCAGCCTTATGAGATACATGATGATTGAGCTCCAGAGTCTGGATTTTTATTTCTTGTGAACAGTTTGTAGGAAGCCCTCTGACACCTCAAGCACCAATGCTTTGTCAAGCATTGATTCTGGAGCTTGGGATGGCAGGATCTGTTGCTTGTACTGGAGGAGAAACACAAGATTAGTGGACAGAAAGTTTCTCTGAGACTTTCAATCATACAACACCATTCCCTCTGTGCAAATCTGTTCAGCCTCGGGAGAGGCAACTGTGGCAGCCAAAGAGGGCATACAGATCTTGTCCCACTAAGAGGAACAGTATTTCCACAGTTAGCATCACTGCCACTGGAGAGAGAAGCCATAAGGCAGTGATTCTTAACCCAGTCCTCTGGGGCCCACAGGCCAGTCAGGTTTTCAGGATATCCACAATGAATATGCATGAGATAGATCTGCATACACTGCTTCCATTGTATGCAGATCTATCTCATGCATATTCATTATGGATCCCCTGAAAACCTGACTGGACTAGGGGTCCCAGAGGACTGGGTTGAGAACCACTGCCATAGGAGTTACAGCTGAGGAAGACCAGTAGGCTGAGATTGGTGCAACAATAATGATGACATTCCAGGGTTGAACTATCTGCCCAGTAGAGGTAATGAAGACTATAGGCAGTTTGACTGCTAAGCAATATCCTATTATAGCTGTTGCGATTACATTAGAAAATATCAAACTGTAGACTGTTGACGGAAAAAACAATTGCTTCGTTGGCTATGTTAACTTTGTATGTGCATTTCCAAATACAAGAAGAAAACCAAATTTGGGTCTTGGAAGGAGAAGACTGGGAAAGCAGAACTAGCAAGAATATTGCTTGCGTATGCAAAGCTACTGAAATGCTGAGACTTTGAACAGGGAGATCAGTCCAAACTTCTTCCACTGTGGGGCTCTACTATTCAAGAGAGCAGATAGCAGAAGGGGAAGCCTGATAGATGGAGTTTCTGAGGCGCTGTAGCCAGGGACAAGAAAGGGTCACTGAAAGAGACTGGGTGAGGGGGGAGGGGGACATGAGAGACAAAGATTTGGGGGAAGGGTGGGGGGTTGTGAGAGAGAGAAGAGGGAAAATGAAAGAAGCCTAGGGTTGGGTTGTGAGAAAGAGAGAAACACACACACAGACAATGACACTCCGTACGACACAGCCACACGTGCAACCAACTTTGCTTTTGATACTCCCCTGAGACACACAACGCACGTGTGCATCCCCCGATGCTTCCAATGAGACGCACACGAATCCCCCACATGCCTGAGTCTGGAAATGGGGGAAGTGTGTCATTGTGTCACACTGCTAGTGTACACTTTTCAACTTGTTCATTTTCCATGCACATGTATACTCGCTTATGCTAGAGTAAAATACGGAACCCTCTCTGATGAGCTTTTTTCTTGGATACTAAGAAAGCGCAGAGCATTTCTTTCTGTTAATAATGACTTCATGTGCAGGCTTTAATGAGAGGCATGTCTGGTTTCTCCTTTAGTCAGACTGCCTATTTTATTTTTGTTTATGGCATCTTCATTCCAGAGTTTGCTTTGGTCTTTTTCATCTTATTGGATTTCAGAAAGTCACATTTTATATCTTAATGGTTTTGGAATATTTTCTTGTATTTTGAGTTTATTATTTAACATAAGTAGAACCTAGCGCAGCTAAGGAAGCAAATTAACACAGCAAAGGGAGTTAACGATGCGGCTCCTCATGCAAGCATTTAGGGCTTAAAATAGACCTGTGCTATTTCATCTAATGTTTAATCCTATTTTTATTTGTTATATTCTTTTGCTCTTTTCAAGACTAATTTCTTCTTTGTTTCCTCATTTTCTTTATTGGTTTATCTCTTCTGTGCTGTATGATGTATGTCCTTTTGTTTACTTATAAGTATGCAACTGAAGGCAAGTAGAATTTTGCTTACTTTTAATTTTTTCACAAATATGTCGTAATTTTAGGGTGTTTTTTTTGGTTAGTTTTGCATATTTGTTTTAACAGGGAATTGATCTAACATGCATTAACCAACAAATTAAAGTAACCTAAGTTGATTAATATATATGACATATATTTAGCATGCGCTAAATTTTTTAAGGTGCACTAATGAACCAAATATGCATAAATGAATGCACACCCCTACTGTTAAACATGTAAACCACTTTGCCGATAAATTGAAAGGCAGTATATCAAATTATTAACCCTAAATATATGTTGAAATGCAGATGCAAATAAATATTTTTGTACTATTTTGTACTTGCATTAATAGGTAATGAGCCAGTTTGCATCTCTTTACTATATTAGCATAAATTTAACATGAACATTATCGCAAGCTAGTTCATACTTGGTAGTGCTCATAGGGTCATATTTACTAAACTGTGGTAAAATACCGTGGCTAACCATTACCTCCATGAGGCATGTCTTGGTATAGGTGCTGATGAGAGTTTGTTCGTGAAATGCATTCATATTTTGGGCAGCAAGTTGGATGACTGATGTGGTCCTGGGATCTCGTATACATTATTTGAGTTATGGTAGGTGATTTTTGACTAACAATGTTAATTTGTTCCTTTGCTTGTGTATTGTGGCTTGTTTAAGATGTAACTGGATGTTTGTGTGGAAGTTGGGATATTGCAGCAATTTCAGGGGAGTTGTGTTTAGGTATTTTGGACAGTGTTTTTTTTTTAATTTTGCTTTGGTTCTATCTGGTTTAATTATAGATGTAGAAGAAGGGTCAGCAGCAGTGAGTACGGGTACAGGGTGTAGAGCTTCCCAGCAGGTTTCAAAGAAGCCTGAGAGGCTAATTGAGCAGGTTGCTTGTCCTATCCTAAGGGGAAGGGAGCTAAGGCATTAAAGGATATTGGTGTTTGGCATGGTTCAGACACTGCTGGTCTTGACCTCATACATCAATGATTTGGAGTGGCTAAGTCAGGTCACCATCCTTTATGGAGTAAGCTTCACATTTCAGCTGGGGAATCTAGCAGTGTTCATATTGTCCAGTCAAAAGATTTCCTTGGATATAGTTTCAGACACAAAGCTGTCAGCCAATAAAAATGACAAGTCTCCTACTCTGATTTCTAGGTTCCTGGGTCTAATGTACACTTTAGGGAGGGATTGGGGGGGGGGGGGTACTTTCACATAGGACTAGAATGTTTGGATGAGGAACAACACAAGCAAATTTGTCAAGCATTTGTCAATTTGTCAAGCATTGATTCTGTAGCTTGTGATGGCAGGATCTGTTGCTGGGACTGGAGGAGAAACACAAGATTAGTGGACAAGAAGTTTCTCTGAGACTTTCAATCATACAACACCATTCCCTCTGTGCAAATCTGTTCAGCCTCGGGAGAGGCAACTGTAGCAGCCAAAGAGGGCATACAGATCTTGTCCCACTGGGTTAGGGACCTTCTCAAGTTTACGATATTTCCAATTACCGGGGTTCTTCTGCCTAACCTGCATCAGAGTCTGACAGGGAAGGGATGGCCACATTTCCTTCTAAGCTTACCGCTATAGCTTATAGTGGTGGTTCTGCTATGCTTCCGGGCCAAGAGCATTTAGAATGAGCATACCATTAATACAATTGCTCCTTTAGGAACTCATGTTCATTGGAAAGTGATGCTAAAATATTGCATGCAGGAAATATATTGACCTTTTTTCTGTGTTGGCCAAGGAGCAATATCATGGGGATAAGAAACATGAAGATGGTGGGAAAAAAGGAAAACAGAGAAGGATAAAGATGGCCAACTCTGTTCATAACTGGATCCAGATTTCTCATTTTCTGGTATTTTAAAGGATCTGTTTTGTAACCCACTCTGCTAGAGCATTCTGATAGGATTACTCAGCCACCTCAGTCTTATGGGGAAATTGGATTTTAACTCATGCCTTTCCTTGGAAGTTCAATGTGAGTTAGAGTCTAAGCCCTCCAGAGACAAGAAAATACCTTCTGTACCTGAAGGTATTTTCCTTACCCTAGAGGGCTTAGAATCTAAGTCTGTACCTGATGCAATGGAAGGATAAGTGACTCACCCAAGATCACAAGGGACAGCAGTAGGATTTGAGCCCTGGCTTCCCTGATTCTAGCATATTGTTTTAAACATTAGGCTACTACTCCATTCCACAGCTTACATCTCAGCTAAAATACAATCACGTATCTTTACAGCAGCTCATGAGCTCGTGTAAATGTACATGGCTGAAGTGAATGCACATGTAATCAAACTCTGGAATTGTAGTAAAAGCTGCTGGTGTAGCTGGGTTTAAAAAAGGTCTGGACAAGTTCCTGGAGGTAAGGTCCATAAACCATTATTAAAATGGACCCAGGATATCACTGCTTGACCCAATACAAGCATTGTAGAATCTGTGTCTTTTGGGGAAACTGCTAGGTACTTATGACCTAGATTGGCCACTGTTGGAAACAGGATACTGGGCTTGATGGACCTTGGTCTGACCCAGTATGGCATATCTTATGTTCTTATAGGAACATAGGGCCTATATTGAGATAGAGAGGCTATGTGCCGCAGCGGCACATAGCCTGCCCGCTGACCCCCTTAACCTGGATTGAAAGATGTGCGTTATTTACACTGTTATGTGATAAATTGGTGCTATATATAAACATTATTAACTTATTGTGTGTTGCATTGCATTTTTGATATTCCTTTTTATCACAGCACATAGTTTTATAAATGGCCATTTACATGTACAAAATGGAGCGTATGTACATAAAATCCTTTATTTTATACCTCCATAGAGGGAAAGAGGGAATTAAACTAGTCTACTGCTAGGCATACAGATGGTCTGCATATTATCGACAATTATATTGCCAAGTTAAAGGTTCTGCCGGGCACTGGCTTCCTTGATTAAAACTACTAGCCCTAAGCTAGTTCATATCCGGTAGTGCTCTTGGGGTCATATTTACTAAAGTGTGGTAAAGTATTGTGACTAGCCATTCCCTCCAAGAGACATGCTTTCTAGCTTGGTGTAGGTGCTGATGAGAGTTTGTTCGTGAAACGGTCCCAAGGCTCCAACATTTGTGAGGAGTTCACCATTCTCAAGCAGGACACTTGGCAGATCTGCAGACCTCTCTTGACTTTGAGCCCTAAGCATGTATCTAGTTTGCCTATGCATTAAATCTGCCACATCCCCATGAAAAAGAATACCAGTTTCAATAAAAGACCGTCAATAGGATAAGAGTCTCTGGTGAGACACATTCAGAATTTATGATCCTCTTCCTGTTTTCCAGGCTAAAAAGGGAGCAGTCAGCGAGACTTGTTTCGAGAGTTTGAACATTATCTTGTCTTCAGCGGTGAAATGAGGCTGTTTGTGCGATTTTCCAATGCAGTACAGATCAGGGCATCAAGAGAACTATAAATCTGGATTTAATGACAGTCTCATAGGGCCTCGGAGAAATTGAAAATGATATCCTTCATGGTCAGATGCAAGTAATTAGATCCATATTATCCGCATGTATTTTTATGTTCCTGCAGCATGTCCTCTAGGGTAGACAAAGAGGAAATGATAATAGATACCCAAGATGTCCTACACAAAAATATAAAACAGTGATCTTTTGACAATTTATGATTGCTAAAGAAATATAGTCTTCATATTTCTATCTATGTTTATTTTCTATTTGGGGGAGGGGAACCCATGAGGGCGAGAAGGTCAACAATATTTCAAGCTGGCAAAAAGTGTGGAAAAAACTTTCCAGTTGTAGCCTTCACTCTCGGGAGACTTGTTTGCCTACTGAGCCAGTCTGCTGTGCAGCAAGACTGTGATGTGAAGCGGTTTCTTTTTTTGACAGATGTCTTTCTGCCCACTTGAGCAGTTTCATAGGTTTTTGCAGTGCTGATCTTCAGATTCATCCTTGTTTGTTTAGACACTAGAAAAAACAGCTGAGCAGTTTAGCTGCCTAATCTTACAAATATTTTAGGACATTCTAGGACAAGCCTTTCTCCAAGTGTTCCCTAAACTTGCCATTTCAGAATATAAAAATTAGGACTGCAAGTACTCTCATTTTCAGACAGAAAAAAACACACAGACCGTGACTCACACAAAATTGAGTGTGTCACGGAAATGTCTACATTTGCCCTCATCACCAACCCTTTCTAGCAAAAGATCATCACCAACCCTTTCTAGCAAAAGAATTTATTTACCTTGTACTACAGCAACAGACCATTGTAATAAAACTGCTCTAAAAAGTAATGCATATTTTTAGTACAGGCATTAATCATTAGGTTTACTACCAATGTAGCAAGCCAAAGAAATGAACAGTGCATAAGCACTATGAAAATGATAAAAATCATATTTTTTTAATTTTCTTTTTAGACTACATAGACCTTTCTATTTAGTGTGTAAATGAATGTGTACAATAATATAGAAAATAGAAAAGTAACAGCAAGAACTGTAATGAAATACAATGCAGTCAGCAAACGCTTAATCTCTATTCGTCTACGAGGAATGCCTATCAACATAACTATAATTCAAGTATATGCCCCAACAACAGCTGGAGAAGAGAATGAAATTGAAGAGTTCTATGAACAAGTACAAGCTGAAATTGACAGAACATGCAAACAGGATATCCTGATAGTCATGGGTGACTGGAATGCAAAAGTTGTCAACAAAGAAGAAGGCAAAGTAGTTGGAAAATATGGACTTGGCAAAAGAAATGAAGCTAGAGAAAGACTGATAGAATTTTGCAAGACCAACGATCTATTCATCTCAAACACCTTCTTCCAGCAACACAAGCGGCGACTGTACACATGGACTTCACCCAATGGATTGAATAAAAATCAAATTGACTACATCTGTGGAAGTCAACGATGGAAAAGCTCTGTAACATCAACAAAGACAAAACCTGGAGATGACTGTGGTACAGATCATCAACTACTAGTATGCAAACTCAAGCTAAAGTCGAAAAGGAGCAAACCACTCATGAATGCAGCAAAATATGACCTTGAGAATATACCACTGGAATTTAAAGACTGCCTGCACAATCGATTTGCTGCTTTAGATACAAATGACAGAGCTCCGGAAGAGTTATGGAATGACATCAAGAAGGTTGTGTTGGAAGAAAGCGAGAAGTCTCTACAAAAGGTGAAAAAGCAAAAACGGCCAAAATGGATGACGGAAGAAATTCTGAAAATTGCACAGAAACGCAGAGAAGCTAAAGCCAGAGGAGAAAGAAAGACAGTCACAGATCTCAACAGAGATTTCCAACGTGCAGCAAGACAGGACAAGGAAAAGTACTACAATGACACTTGCAAGGAAATAGAAGCAGAAACTATTAGAGGAAGAACAAGATTGGCTTTCCTAAAGCTACGAAAGTTAAAGAAAAAGTTCCAGCCTCGATTTGGAATGTTACAAGATGCTCAAGGTTCTATGTTTAATGATGCTGAGAAGATCAAGAAAAGGTGGAAGGAATATACAGAGTTTTTATATAATAAAGATCAAGTGGACCAGCAGCCATTTTAACCTGTACCTTATGATCGGGAACCATTGGTGATGAAAGAAGAAGTTGAAGCAGCATTGAAAGCCTTATCAAAGAACAAAGCACCAGACATTGATAGCATTCCCATAGAAGTATTGCAGCAATCTGATGCAGCTGTTACCGTACTTACAAGGCTCTGCCAAGAAATATGGAAGACAACATTATGGCCAACTGACTGGAAAAGATCTGTGTTTATACCAATACTAAAGAAAGGTGATCCAACTGACTGTGGAAATTATCGCACACTCGCTCTGATCCCACATGCCAGCAAGATTCTACTGAAGATTATTCAAAAGAGACTACAACTATACCTGGAACAAGAACTACTTAAAGTGCAAGCAGGGTTCAGGAAAGGGCGAGGAACAAGAGACATCATTGCGGATGTGAGATGGATCCTTGAAAAGACTAAAGAATACCAAAAAGATATCTATTTGTGCTTTATCGACTATAGCAAGGCTTTTGACTGTGTAAACCATGAGAAACTCTGGGTCACATTAAGAAGCATGGGTATACCAGAACACCTGATCGTTCTCTTGTGCAATCTGTACATTGATTAAGAAGCAATAGTTTGAACGGAACAAGGAGAAACAGAATGGTTTAAAATAAGCAAAGGTGTAAGACAAGGCTGCATACTTTCCCCCTACCTGTTTAATTTATATGCAGAACAAATCATCAGAGAAGCAGGATTGTATAAAGACAACAGAGGTGTGAAGATTGGTGGAAGACTCATCAACAACCTTCGCTATGCTGACGATACCACATTACTGGCTGAAAGTGAAGATGATCTGAAACATTTGCTTCTCACAATCAAAGAACATAGGGGTATGTTTACTAAACTGCGTTAGTGCAATTCGCGTTAGGAGCCGCGGTAGAGACAGAAACCCCAAATAAGGACATGGGCGGTACATCGTTTCCGAGAACGTGCCGAGAACGCGTGTTACAAGGCGCCATAAATAAACGAGCGCTACAGGGCACGTTACCGCGCGTTAATCTTAAGAAGGCGCGCAGGCATACAAGCACAGCAACAAAGCTGTAGCACAATGGTTACAACACTGACTGATGGTACAGGGGTCATGGGTTTGATTCCCCAGTGGGCCTAATATATAAGACTGGCTGAGGCAGCATCCTTTACATTTAAGTAGCGATTGTTGAGGCATGTGACGTGTATTTTAATTAATGCTGCCAGCAAACACACCCTCACGGTGGCAGAACCTAAGGTGCCGCATAAGGCACCCCATAAGGCACTCCATAGGGCACATTATAAAGTGTACTGTCCGCCAAGGCACCCTATAATGTCCCCTATAGGACACCTTATAAGGATGTGAACAAAGCCCTGGCTGGCTGCAGGACTGCACGTCACCACACAAACTGTCTGCTGTGGTTACCAGGATAGGGGTAACCCACCCGTACCCATGATGCACTGCACATGCAAATCAGCAGTCGAGAGATGGGCACAAGATCGGGTATGCACCCCCACAGCACCTCGGCCTTGTAGGGGGAACAGACCGTGTGTGGCACTGCCACAGAGTAGCCACAGACAGTCACATTGTGCGGGTACAGTGCCCACCCTGAGGTTGAGGTGGGGCGCCCAGCACCAGGTCCACAGCACCTTTCATGGCTGAAATACGCCATGCTGCAAGTCCCCATCAGTGTGTGATAGGTAGTTCAGTTAGACACACCTAGGATACATCTGTGTCCTGCTGTATGTCTCGGTCATGTCTAGTCCCTATGGGCGATGCTGCACCCAGAATAGTGCATATCCTGTGTTGGTGCCATCGTTATGTGCTGTAGGTGAAGGGGGGGTGTATGGACCCATAGGCAGATTATGTACCACCACACAACCCACCCTCTGGGGCTCAGGGTGGGAAACAGGATCACCCACCAATAGATCCACAGTCTACCTCCCTGCAATGGCAGCAGTAGAGGGGACCAGCAACCCCAGTCCTGCTGGGGAACAGACAGAGCGGTACACATCCATAACGCAATAGCAGACAGACGGCAGGCCTGGAAATGCTCAGCTGCCCCCCACCATTATCTGACATTCTCCAGCAGCAAGCCTCCAGCCGCTGCACCCTGCAAGGTGTTCCAGCAAGACACATACTAGCTGCAGACAGTCCGCCAGCTAGTCCATAGTGCATGGTCCTGGAGGAGATGCATGTACCCAGAACGGGGATGTCAGCATACACACCAAGCAGATAAGTCAGTGATTGGGCCCCAAAAGAAAACCCATAAATATCACATGAGAGAAATGCTATATAGCACTATGGGGGAACCTAGCCATGCCATGGTCACTGCTCAGTCAGGGTGAGAGTGACCTCCCAGCAGGACATGCTATGGCCACCCTGTCCGTGTAGGTGGTGGCCAGGCACTACAATGTCCGAGCCATTGCCCTATGCTGTGTGCAGATGCATCCAGGCCAGGCCACCCTATCCAGGCTATTCCCACAGTACCTTGCTCCTCATTATGCACATTGGCAGGCCAATACTGGCAACAGTGCTAGCAGTGTGGGCTGTGGAGGGTGTTGGCAGCCACCACACACTGGATAGACAGACATACACTCCCCACACCTATGCCAGCATTGTGCAACTATAGAGGTGTTGGGCAGCCCAGGCCACCACACAAGTCCTGGGCACAGTGCAGGCATGGCTATGGTACGCAATACTGTAGGAGTCACTCCCCAGGTAGGTAAACACTGTCAGACACAAGACCTGTAGCACACTCCACAGACATCAGAAAGGTTGCTATGATGCAGCTCACTCAGAAAAGTGTACTTAACCTAGGAATTTCTATCTGCCAGTACTTATAGCAACCTTTTGATAGATGTGTACCATATTCCCCGGTTTAGGGTGGCATTACTAAGGTATGCAAGTGCTAGTATTGGGAGATGCACGCAGAGCCCAAATTCCTCCAGGAGGCTTTGGATGATGGGGCCTGTGGGTGCGGGTGTGTCTGCCCCTGTTGGCTGCTGCTTTACGGCAGAGGTTCCCAACTCCAGTCCTGCGGTGCCAAACACTGTTCGGGTTTTCATGCTGCCCCTCATGAATATGCATGAGATACATCTGCATACCATGGGGGTGGCGCATAGAAATGCAGCACAGGCATATTTACCAGAGGCAGCATGGAACTGGGATGGTGTTTGGCCCTCCAGGACTGCAGTTGGGAGGCTCTGCTCTAGGTAATGTGCATGTTTATGGTGTCTGTGCTCTGTAGGGTAAAATGTAGGTGTCTTGGGCATGTTTACGTCATCTGCAATAAAGGTGCTGTCTGTATTAGCACGCTGTAGTAGTGGGTAAAATATGGGGACTGGGTTGGCAGGAACCACAGCTGGGGCTTGAACCTGTGACCCTCTGCTTCTGAATACACTGGTTTTGTGCACTGCACCACCTTGTTGTCACAGAGTCAGTATATTCCTTGGTGATACCATGACTGTTCGTCAGACAGGGCCCATCTGTTGCAGTACACGGCACCCACCTACACAGGGCTAGGCCACGGTCTGCTCTGGGCAGCTGCCACTGCCCCCTTCACCACCAGTATCCCTCAGCCACCATGCTGACATGCCGTTCTGCTGGTGGTGCTGGTGGTGCGCAGTCTCAGGCCATCCAGTGTGCAGGTAGGCAGCTGCCTATGGTGCGGATTCTGGGGTAGGGGTGCCTGCATAGGTGTCCATGCTTCCCCCCAGCACCGCCTGCCAATGTTCCGTGCCCTTGGGGGTAGCTGCTGGGTACTATCCCCTGTGACACTGTGGGAAACACAGTCATGCCCATGTTGGGCCTTCAGCAGTTGCTGTCTGGCTGCTCTGCTGCTTCAGTATTCGTATGGGCCACCTAGGCATCGCCCTAGTCCGCACCGTGGCCCAGCTGCACCACAGCATGTGCCGCCTGCAGCCCTCTGTATCCCCTTCTCCGGCATCTGTCCAGTTGCCATTCCGACATGCCCGCCCTGATGTTGCGGGACATGTGCACGCCATACGAACCCTGTCCGATGGTGGGGAAAAACCTGAGCAGCGCTATATCACTGTTGGCTCATTCACCTTGTATGGGGGCAGAGTATAGACCCTTCCACGATTTATATCTGTTCTATGGAGCTTACTCGGGGGGGGGGGGAGGGGTTGATGTTTCTCATTGCTACCACTATTGGCCAGCTTGGTTGTGGTCTTTTTCCAGTTTGTTGGTGTCATTTTCAGTGTTTATGTGCCCTTTTGTTCTGTGCACATGTATCACACTTATCACGTTTTGTGGGTTTCCCTGCCTGGGCTGTACATTGCTGACACTTAAATGGTTTCTCTCCCCTGTAATGTGCATTTAACGGCAGGTTTTCATTCGCGTTGGAATTGAGCTCTTCAGATCAGCGCGTTAGTGTGAAGGGAGCCTCTCCCCGCCCACTCTCCACCCATTGACCCCTTCTCTCCACTCTCTCCACCTTCTGCGGTGTTTTACCGCGCCGCGGGAGTTTACAATCGTTAACTACGGTTAACGCGCGTTATGTAACGTTAACGATCGTAAGCGCGTCATAACGCGCGTTATGATGCGCTTACAATCGTTAACGTTACATAACGCGCGTTATTTACGATTACCGCAGTTTAGTAAACATACCCCATAGTCTCAAAATGGGCCTGCACCTTAATGTAAAGAAGACAAAGATCATGACAACTGGCATAATCAACAGGTTCATCGTTGAAGGAGAAGAAATTGAAATTGTGAACAACTTTAACCTACTTGGATCAACTATCAATAAAGAAGCAACAAGCAGTCAAGAAATCAGACGACGCATTGCTCTTGGCAGAATGGCTATGAAAGACCTAGATAAGATTCTCAAGAGCAGAGATGTCTCTCTCCATACAAAGATTCAATTTGTTCAAGCCATGGTATTTTCAATAACATCATATGGATGTGAAAGCTGGACAGTGAAAAAGACAGACAGGAAGAAAATTGATGCCTTTGAATTATGGTGCTGGCGGCGAATACTGTGTATACCATGGACTGCCCGAAGAACAAACCAGTCAGTACTAGAGGAGATCAAACCTAAGCTTTCTTTAGAAGCTCAGATGACAAGACTTCGACTTTCATACTTTGGACACATCATGCAAAGAGTGAGATCATTAGAGAAAGACATCATGCATGGCAAGATAGAAGGTCAACGCAAAAGAGGAAGGCCAGCAATGAGATGGATCGATACAATAACAGCAGCTACGGGTACCAGTCTGTCAACAATGAGCCGCCTGACTGAAGACCGAACACTATTTAGGATAGCTATCCAGAGGGTCGCCATGAGTCGACTCCGACTCGACGGCACTTAACAACAACAACAGCAGATAAAGACAATATGGCCTGTCCAGTCTGCCCTTCTATACTAAGTATTGAGCTCTGCATCCCTTTTTTCGATTAGAGATCTGTTTGTTCCATACTTTCTTGAATTCATGTGTCTAGCGTCTTTCACCTTCATCTTCTGATTCCTCATTGCAGAGCTTTGCATTTATGCCATGGAGGTCTGTAAACTTCAATCAAATTTCTCCTCTCCCACCTTTCTTCCAAAGTGTACATTTCGAGATATTTAAGTCTGTCCCCATGTGCTTTATGATAAAGACCTCTGACCATTTTAGTAGCCACCGTCTACACAAACTCCATCCTGTTTATATCCTTTCGAAGGACTCCAGAATTGCAAACAGCACTCCAAATGAGGTCTCCGCAAACACTTATACAGAGGCACTATCACTTCATTTCTCCTGCTGGCCATTCCTCTCCCTGTGCACCCAAGCATCCTTCCGGCTTTCACCATTTCCTTTTCCACCTGTTTAGCTACATTAAGATCATAAAAAACAAATCACCCCCAGGTTCCGTTCCTTTTTTTGTGGACAGAAGTATTTCATCCCTATACTGTATCTCTCCTTTGGATATTTGCAGCCCAAATGCATGCCCCCTTTTTTAGCATTAAATCTCAGCTGACGAATTCTTGATCATTAATCAAGCTTCCATGTTATCCATACTTTCCTGGATGTCTACCACACTGCAGATCTTGTTGTCAACTAATAGCCATTCCACAATATCACTTCAAACATATTAAAAAGAATTGGACCAAGGACAGACCCTGTGGCACACCACTGGTAAAATCCTTCTCCTCAGAGTGGGTTCCATTTACATGAACCTTTTGTTGCCCCCTGCTCAACCAGTTTCTAATCCAGTCAGTCACTTTTGCGTCCATTCCTAAGGTGTTCAAGTTATTTATAAGTTGCTCATGTGGAACAAACTCAAAGATTTACTGAAATTTAAGTATACCGCGTCTAACACTCTTCCTCACGCCAACTCTCTGGTCACGCAGTCAAAAGAAATTAGATATGTCTGGCAAGACCTTCCTCTAGAAAAACCATAATGCTTCGAATCCTCCAATCCATTGATGTGCATTAAGTTAATGTTTGTCTAGTATTTATCAAATGTGATATTCTGCCTACAACCAAAGTTCGAATGGATTACAATATAATTATAACAATATATCAACCCCACAAAATCAACATCATAAAACAAAGTTACTTATTTGCTGCAGGTATTCTCTGTGGACAACAGAATATGAGTCCTTGCATATGGGTGATGTCACCAACAGTATCCAAGTATGAGAGCAGCTCCCCAGCTTCCATAAGTTCTATAAGCTTATGGAAGCACACCTACACACAAGTGTGCTACTTTCCGCCTGCTGCTACCATACAGGTTTCTTCAGTCTGATACTAAAGCTCTGCATAAAATACAATTTCTAGGGGGAAGTCGGTGGGTTTTCTGAGGACTCATATCTTACAATCCATGGAGAATACCCACTATAAGTACAGTTGTAGTTAACATTATTGGCACCCTTGCAGTTCACCCCTTAATGTCCAATATATCCTAAAAAAATAGTGGCCAGAGAAATGGCTTTAGACTATATAAGCACACATATTTAACATATAAAAGAATTAAACAAAACAAGACCAATTAAAAAATGAAACAGTAGGAAATGGTATAAAAACTGGGACATTGCCAGGACATGATTATTGGCATCCTTATAAACAATTCAAATCAATTTGAAGAGAAGAATCTCATTCCTACTGCAGTAAAATTAGACCGAGTAGTCAATTGTCAGTAATCACATGACTTAAATCAACCGATGAATGATGGCTCTAATGTTTAAAATGGCCACATTCACTCCCTGTTCCATTTTCACAATGGTGAAGACAAGAGAGATGCTTATCAGAAAATCCATTATCACTAAACTTCAAAGAGGTACAAGGCCATCTGCAAAGACCCTGGGATTCCTGTGTCTACAGTTCACATTGTTATTAAGAAGTTTTCTGCTCATGGAACTGTCAAGAACCTCCCAGGACATGGTGGGAAGAGGAAAATTCATCCATGAAGTCTTCAAAGATTAGTGCAAACTGTTGGAAGAAACCCACATACAACATCCAAAGAGTTTATTTATTTATTTATTTATTTAAAGTCTCTTTTATACCGCGCTATTCAGCATCAGCGCGGTTTACAATAAACAGTGAACATACACATTTCCAATAGTACTTTGTGTTTACATATGAACAGGATATTCAACTTGGCTAACAGGGCTAACACCATACGCCACACACTAAACAAAGAAGGACTTCATGGGCGAAGGCCAAGGAGGAATGCACTGCTCAAAGACAGACATAAAAAGGCATGACTGATCTTTGCCCAAAAACACAATCCTTCTAGGAAAATGTTCTCTGGACAGATGAAACCAAACCTGAGCTTTTTGGCAATGCAGACCAGCCATACAGTTACAGGTGAAGAAATGAAGCTTATAAGGAAAATAACACCCTTCCTACAATTAAATATGGCGGAGGTTCCATAATGTTGTGGGGCTGTTTTGCTGCCTCAGGAATTGGAGGTTTGGAACGTATTAAAGGAATCATGAAGTCAGAGGATCACCAAGGTATTTTGGATTGAAATGTGCTACCTAGTGTCAGAAAGCTAGATCTGGGTCGAAGGTCATCAGTCCTCCAGCAGGACAATGACCCAAAACATATATTAAAAAGTACAAAAGAATGTTTAAAAAGAAAAAAATGGACTGTTTTAAACTGGCCAGCAATGAGTCCTGATCTCAATCGAATTGAGAACCTTTGAAAAGAGCTGAAATCTTCCATTAGTAAAAGGAATCCTGGAAACATTCATGAGCCGGAATAAATTGCAGTTGAAGAGTGGGAGAAAGAACCTGCAGACAGATTTACAGAACTGACAGATGGCTACAAGAAAAATTTGGAGTCTGTCATCACTGCCAATGTACTGACCAAATATTTGTGAAGGGTGCCATTAATCCTGTGCGGGTCATATTTTGCTTTTTTCTTAGAAAGTGCTACATCTAAGCTGCACAGACATCTTTTTTTTTTGTTGTATATCTTTGAACATATGACTAAAATACTATGATGACATACAGTTGGAATATTTCAAATTATTTCTGAAGATATTGTACACAACATACCTAAAATGCAAGGGTGTCAATAATGTTGACCACAACTGTAACTTACTTCATTTACTCTATGGAAACGTAAGATAGAGTGAGTCCTCGCTCATAAAAATATGAGAGTCAAAAAGCTGAGCACAACATAAAACTTAATAGCAGTGGTTAGTGAACAGCTGTGCATCTCTTGGGGGGGGGGGGAGAGCAAAATTTCCTCCTCAGGTCTTTCTGAGTGTCTTCACGTGGTGACCCCATTGTATAGAATCTATACTAAATCTCAGCAAGGCAACACTACAATTAAGTACGGTAGGAAAGAAAAAGAGAAATACATACTGGCGGCATGTCGCTCCAGATTAATAGGTGCCCACCTGTACCTTTTGCCCCAGGGCTAAGGGTGGTATTTCCTGCCACAGATAAAGGCCACACTGAACTTCTTCATGGATCCACTGTGGCAGGAAATAAACCACAGAAGTTAATGACTCATGGCATGTGCAAAACTAACCCATTTAGAAAAACTGTCCTGAGAAATCCCTTGAAAGAAAAAATTGGAAATGCAAACTATCAAGATTTGCAACCAGCAGACGCTGTGTAGTACCATTTATATATTTTTGGTGGCCACCAGTTTTTTATGAATTCTCTTTGTTTTAAAGGCAGCCTGAAATGAAAAATAACTAGACCAAGAGCGGATGGAGTTCGATTCTCTTCCCCTACATCCTAGTTGTCCACTGGAAAACTAAATTACCTATTTCTAGTAGGTTTTCTCCATGGGCGTTACTCTCAGTTCCAGGAAATTTATCTGGTGAAGTTCTATATGGGCTCCCCAGCCCAGTATGAACACATCTGTGATTAGTACTTTTTGGCATGGAAGAATATGGAAAGCAATTTCTTTTGCCAGATTGGAATGAGCTGTCTACCAGGGCAGTGACAAATATGAAGTTTCTAAGTCTTTATGTGGCCTGAGTTCATTAACTGCTCAAGATCCACTTAGCCTGTCTCATTTTAAGACGTGTCAAAGGAGTTACTTGCACTGTTGAGATCTTGTGGCCTAAAATTCTCTACATGTTCTATGCTGATGTTTGCTGACTCTTTTGAACATTTTCCATGATGGTCATCAGACTGGTGATTCCTGCTTGTGAAAGAAAGGCTTTTGCTTGACTCATATCATTTTAAGTCTAACTGAGTGGTCAGGCTTAAATTGGAATTCATGTAACTTCCATATGGGCATACAAAGAGGACTTGGACTTAGAGGACGAGCACATAACTAGAAAGAGCGCCTAAGGAAATCATTCTGAACGTTTTTTTTTAATGAGGTATTTGCTCAGAGCCCTTAAGCCCAGGTCGGGATAGAATCCCCAGGGCTGCTTCAAACCCATATGTGGGCCCAGGGTAAACTTGCAGCTTCCACTTGTCCATGCTCCCCTTTCATCCAGGCACCCCCTTCTTCCTTGTGCACTGCCTCCCTCTTCCACTGCTGCCCCTTTCTGGGACACAGAGCGGCAGCAACACATAAAAAAGGCAACAGAGCACTGGCATTACCTTTTTTGGTGCTGTGGTGCAGTTTGTGCTTCTGCTTCCACCCCCTCCTCTGATTCATCGGCAGGGTGGAAGTGGAAGCGCGAATTGTACTACAGTGCCATAAAAGAAGGTAATTCCGGTGCCGCAATGCCTTTTTTATGTATTGCCTGCCGCTGACGTCCCAGAGAGGAACAGGTGCAGGGGCAGGAACAGAGCTGCTGTTACCCATGGGCAGCAGGGCAGCTGGGCCCCCACTGTGCAGGGGCCTGGGGCAGCTGCCCCTTATTCCCCATAGAGAATACTAAGAACCCTCTCCATTTCCTTTGCGATCAGGATGCCCTTGGAGTACAGTAGAATAGGATTCCAGAAGGAAGAGATCTCTTTCACTAGCACTTCCTGATGCAGAGAGCTTTACCAAAATGCTTTTGGAGGGCAATTTGGAAGGGCATCCAGAAAGTGTAATCTGTATCCTAACTGGAGAATTTTTAAAAGATTTTTGAAGAACCTTAGCCAGGGTCCCATATCCATGCCAGACAACCTTCGGGGCAATTTCTCCAAATGGGTGAATTTTGCGTATACCATAACAGTCATGAATCTTACTTCTAAGCCAGAGTATGTAGAGTATGATCTTAGTCTCTCAAATTTACTGATAATGCACAGCATAGTACTTGCATTGTGCCAAAGACAGCCTCCCTCTGGAGTTTGTAAGCAGTTCCATGTATGGCTAATTTACCAAGGTGTGCTTGGAAATTCCTCTTAATTAGACCTGTGTCACCCAACACAATGAGAACTAATTTGGTATCTTTCTGCCACATTTTCTTGGTCTCCAACTGCATTTCTTAGTACTTAAAGATTTTCTCCCTCTCAACGCGATTCACAGAGTAGTCGCTTAGTACTGACACCTCTATAATCAATTCAATTTTGTTGTTTTTCTCTTTTATCACTATATCCAGCTTCCTCACATACAGCTTTTTATCAGTCAGAATGGGAGTGACCCAGGTGATCATAACCTCTTTATTCTCTAAATCTTTTAGGGTCATGATCCCAGTGCTTTTGAGGCACAGTGATGTTTAGTGCTTACAGAGTTTCTAATGGATAAGGTGTGCTACTTTATTGTGCCTTTCTGTGTAGAAATATTTTGCCATCAGAAATTCACAGCCAGCTATAAGGTGAGTCACTGCTTCCAGCTCTTTCCCACAGAATCGACATGTTCGTTTTTCAATGCTCGCTGTAAACCATCTCATTTATAAGCCACTGTCCTGGACTGCAACTATCAACCTCTCATCCTTCAGTTTCAGTTCACCTATCCTTAACCATTCATGTGTCTGTTCTTGATCGACAAAGGATTCCTGGAGTAACACTGCTTTCCACTATATTTGTGCATTTTCCACTTATTTTTCCTTTTTTGTTATATAATTCTTTGAAGAGTTTTTCTCTTGTTTTACAATTTGTGTTACTTCCTTCACTGTGTATGCTTGCGGAGTCTCACTCATTCCTTCTAGTCGTTGGAATGCTTGTCCAAGTTTGATGATGGAGACAGATTCCAGATGTTTGATTTCAAATTTCAGCACTTTTTGCATATTTGTATCCGATGATGCAGTCAGGTGGGCCTGGAGGCCTATGATAGTAGCTCTGTATGTGGAGGGAGGCTATGTTCTCCCAGAGACAGTCAAAACTCCAGCATGAGCTTTTGGCTGTGGAGCAGGTTGGGACATCTAGGCCCTCTGCTGACATGGACAGGAGCGATGACCTCATTTTGTCTGGGTGGAGTGGGATATTGCAGTATACCTAGACCTTTGAGAATAAGATCTCCTATCACCCCCTCTCTTGTACCTCTTTGATGAAGAGGAACTTGGATCAGAAGTGGGTCTGGAGAGGCAAGTGTCACTGTGCTGCTTAATAAGGGTTGCACCTCCTGTACCTCATCTCTGAGGAGATTCTCTCCACAGCAAGGCACATCAGCAAGCTTCTTTTTTTAACATATCATATTGTACATCTGAGGTCCAGAACCATAAGAGTCTCTAGGCACCAAAGTACCTGGTTGTAATGATTGTAAACCATTCTGATGCCCTCCAGCCTGGGCAGTAAATCAAGAAATTGCATAAATACTGATAGAGGAAGCTCTCGATGCCATATTGAAATTGTCATAGGCAGTTCAGACCATGTATTTTCCATGTTCTTTCTCTTTGCCCATGAGCAAACACAGTTGCTCAGCTTTCTCTGGAGGGAGAGTCTTCAAACTGCTACATATTACACATGATGTTTTACAAGTGAATGGCCATGAAAAACTGACAGAATGCTATGTGGAGCATGAGCATAGCATTCTGACAAATCTCTCTCCTAAAAGATTCAAGCCTCTCTTCCCGATGGCACCAAAGAGCGTACCTTGGAATTCTAAGCACTTTTGCGAGCAAATTTGACCACTATGGAATGGTACAGCAACACTAGCTTCTCGCATCCAGGAGCATTCTGAACTTGATACATTTGAGTCAACCTTCTTATTAATTGGTTGTACAGGTTATGTGTGTGGAGAAGGTGTGGGCCCCCAAATTTTCATTTATATATCCTTGAAGATACTGTGAACAGGCACCAGCAAAGTTTCCTTATAGGGATCAAGGAATTGGAGGATTTGCAATGCTTTGGCCCTTGTTTCCTCCTCCATCTCTAACTTAAATGGGAAGAATTTAGCCATTTCCCTTACAAAATCAATGAAAGACAATGCCTCAGGAGGTGGTTTTCATCTCTTGTGAAAAGGCAAGAAATCTAGTAGCAAGTTGGTGGTCTCAGAACACCTCCAAGTCATACTCAAGATACCTAGAAACTCTCAGATTCTGACCCAGAAAAATACTCCAAGGAAGTCTGGGTCACTGCCTGGCTTGACCTCCGCTCATGTTAGGGAACAGATTTTGCCAGAGCATGTGGATCCTATGTCTTAATGACACAATGGAGATGGACATCAGTGCATAGAGGTCCTTTGATGCCTCAGTGATAATGTCTTTGCCGCAGGAAGGGAATGAGTTTCCAGGGGTTGGTTGAAGCTTTTGATGCAGCTCTGAGGCATGACAAAGCAGCTGCATCGTACCATACAAAGAAGCCAGTTGAACTGGCTTCTTCCTGAACTGGTCCTGGCTTTTTGGAGATGGGCACAGCCCTTCTAGTATGGAGGATAAGTGGTCTCCATTTTAGGGCTTTTTTGAGGGAATCAGTTTCTTATGTGCCTCGATGCTCATGACATCATACTCCGATAAGCTGCTACTCTGATGCACTATAGCCTTTGTTCGGTGCTTGGTAACAGGGGACATTGATATCTAAGAAGACCATGATGAGTCTTACCTCTTCTTTGGGTGGGAATCTCATGTCTGCTCCTGATGCAATATCAGTGTTCAATGTTGAGGGTAACTAATATCTTCTCAATGTCAATGCACCACCCCTGTATCTAGTGTGCTCCATGCACCATTGGGACCAATGTCTCTGCTACTGATGTCAATAGACCAGGTTTATCCATACCAAAAAGCTTTGTGTGCTGTTCATGACCCTTGAAACCTCTTTTGTCATGTATAAGCACAGTGTACAATGAGGGGGGTTGATGGTCATGGGCCAAGCATTACAGGCACCAATTATGAGTATCCATGATGGATATAGTCCTGTAACACTTGGTGCACCTTTTAAATCTACTGGTCAGTTTGAAGGACATGTTGTCTAGAAAAAAGCCAAGGTGAAATCAAAAGGCTTTGATTTTTTTTTTTACAGAAAAACACTGGCTGGGGAGATTGAGGACAAAAGGGAGCCTATACCAGCGACACAATAAAAATAAGGAAACTTGAAAGTGGCCAAACACCCTAACTAAGGAGGCCAGGGAAATGAACTGCACAAGACAGTGACAGCAGCAGCAGCAAAGAAAAAAAAAAGGAAAAATTGTTTAAAGATGACAGGGCCCAATTTTTGAAAGGCATTTACACATCTACAGCCCAGTAAACCGTGTAAATGCCTTAAATGGGGATATTAAATGGCACTTACAAGGTTAGTGCCATTGAATATCCCCTCCTAAGTCCGCGTACGCACCCTGATGCTTTCCAGTTAGTGTCGGGGCGTGTGGGGGCATTCTGGGGCGGAGTGGAAACGGAGAGTGCCACTAACCTGCTAGTGGCGATACTGCACCGTTACCCGGTTAGCGATCCACAGCTGAAACTAGGCCAGTTTTTGGCTCACCTAGTTTTGGCCGCAGATGCTAAATGGATAGCGGGGCAATATCGCTGCTGCCCAGTTAGGCTCTGCAGTGGTTTCCTCTGTGCACCAAACCCGGATATTTAATGCCATCACCGCAGCATTGAATATCTGGGGTTAGGGGTCAGTGGGCAGGGCACTGCGCTGATGCAGCACATAGCCTGCCTGGATGAATATCGGGCCTAGAGTGTTTACTAACTGAAGAGATAAGAATGATGTATGTACTTGACTCTGTGGCAAAACTAAGTCTAAGGCTATCCCATGTGGCAATGGCAGGCAAGAAGTGACACACAAATTGTGGGGGGAAACTAGGCAGAAGAGGTACTGTGATGCAGAGTTTCAACACAAGACTTCCCTTCACAGCAAACCTTTTCCTTTCTTCCAGGAAAGATACTCTGAGGCAGAACCCTGCAGGCAAGCCCTTCCCTCCAGCAAGGGGGAAGTATATGATTCAGACCCTAAGGCAAGACCAATCAGCTGGAGTGGGTGACTCAGCAGTACCGCCAGAAACTAAGAGAGAGGGTGTGGCAGGACCATTTCCCTCAGCAAACCAGGTACAGCCTTCAGCCTACAGCCTTGGAGAGCATGTGTATGTGTTGAGAGGGAAGCACCATTGCCAGCCAGCTTGCAGTGGAGGATCCAGTGAAAAGTTTGGAGGTGGAAATCCCGAGCAGGGCCCATATCCTGACTATGCAGAGGAAATCATGAAGGTAGTATAAGTCAGGTATGCAGTGATTCCACATAGCTGTTTGAAGATAAGCTTGGAGCTTGTGAAAGCCCAGTGTGTGAGTGGATAGCAGTGGTGCAGTGATAAAGATATGAGGGCAGTATTTCCCAAACTTTTATCCAATATGTCCCCACCTTAGCACTTAAAAATTCACGTGACTCCAGATGATATGACAACAAAATACTAGATCCCCCACTCCCCTCCCTTCTCTCATCCACTTCCACCTGCCCCCACTTATCCAAAGTATGAAGACAGTAGCAACACTGGTGCAAACAGTAGTAGCAGTTGGCAGTGTCCAGCCTAACAGGAAGTCTACACAGGAGGGACGGGCAGGAGCTGTGAACATTTACTGACGCAGAGGCCCCAAGGTCACAGTGAAGGTTCAGAGAAAAGGGGAGCAGCCATGTTTCTGTAACCCCATCTATTGACAAAGTTAACCCATGTGGGTTCCTGTCTCACAGTTTGGGGATGGGTGGGCCTTCCCTCCCTGCTACCCCAGTGTTTTTGTGATGAGAGTAACATTTGGCCAGGAGTCGGGGGGGGGGGGGGGGTTAAGCCAATATGTGGCAGCATGTGACATTGCTGAACTGCTCTTAAGAACAACTCTGCATAGGTTTTGTGGTTTGCCTTCTAGGTGGCTTGGAAAGACGAAATAAAGGTGTTCTTTCCTAGGTCAAAAGACACTGACTACATTTAGAGGGATTTTTCTCCTTTTGTCCTTGGCATTTATGGGCATTCCTGATGGAGCATATTTTAGCTGAGCTCTACAGATGAGAAAGCTTAGGAAAGATCATCTTGCCTTAAGTGCTTCGACAATACCCTTGCAGTAATTTTACAGGAAAACTTGGACTTGAGCTTGTTGTTTACCGAGTGCTGCAGAAGAGACAGCACATTAGCAGGCAGGTTTTTCATTGTACCCACTTTATTTTTCTTTCCTCTCACTTTGTTCCTGCAATGAGAGAACTGCAGACCAAGACAATACTGAGGCAAGACTTCTGGAGACCTTCTTATGTTTATGGACCAAAAGACTTGCTTTGTTTCTTTTACTTGCCCAATAAAATCATCAGCATTTAATCCCCAGGGACTGTACTTTTTTTTGTGATTTGACAGCTGACAGGGCTTAGAAGGGAGCATCTACCCATAAAACCAGGAGTGCAGCTTTGCCTGGTGGTAACAAAGTGCAGTGAATGACTTCCAAAAGCTTCTAGAACTCATGGAAGTTGCTCCCACAATTGGACTTCCTCCATTGGTGATATCTCCCGCATGAGGACTCTGATATCCTACTTGTTCACAGAAATAACTGCCTTCCGAAAGACTATTCCAATGGACTAACAAAACAACCACATCACTTTTATCTATTCTAATATTATAGATATTGCATTAATGCAGGAATATCTCCTTGGACTGTTTCTAGCTATAAGCTATACGCTATAGTAGTTGGTTCACATGAAATATCTGTACATTAAGGGCCTGATGCACTAAAGGGCTTTTCCCATTTATTGCTTTTAGGAAAATACACAGTACACAAACCTCAAAGGGATAGCCCCCTAATAACACTTTTGTTAGAAGGAACAAACTGCTTGCTCTCACAATCCTCACGGCAGGGAGTTTCTGGTATAGTTTGTATTCAAGTTCATAATAATATATTTAGAGTTATTAGTGAGAAATTTCAATGAATTAACTCTACAATGTGTGTTACAATGGAGGCTGGAGCCACTTTTAGTTGCAAGAAATTTGGAATTAAAATTCTGTTGCCAGTGACACTGACCTGACTTATCTGCCAGCCAAACAGAAAGGGGTATGTTTACTAAATAGTGGTAGGGGCTTCCTTACGATATCGAAGCCGCTACCACTGTTTAGTAAACATACCCCAAAGAATTTGTGTTTCGGAGGTTTAGTAATCTAAAACAGGAGCACAGAGTCTGGTTATCCCACTTTTGGCTAATTTAGTTTTCTTGATAGAATACAGAAATGAACCATTCTAAGATCTCCCAAAGTCCATGCCAAGTGAGTATGTATTTTAGTTTCCAGAAATCTTTGAATTCATCTAAAGAGTTAAACTGCTGTAGATTTTCTGCCTTTTGGAGAAATATAGTACATGATGGATGAAGTTAACTTTTTAGCATCATAAGAGCAGCCATAATCCACTCTATAAAAAGAGAAGTCATAAGAAGAAAACTGAATTAAAGGAATAATAAGAAAATTTAATAAAATGCCATGAATGATGACTTGTCTTTGAGAAAGTAAGAGACTGCCAGTAAAGGTTAGTCAACACAAAATGGCCATATATCTAATGGAAACGTAACTGAATTCAGGGAAATATCTAACATGCTGGATATCGACAAGCAAAGAATTTAAGTACTAGCAGACGCCTGGTGAAATTCACCAAAGGATCCTGCTGACTCTCTTTGCCTCCACTAAGTCATCTCTTCCCAACCTGACCCTTTCACCTCTGTGCTGAAACTGTGCCCCTTTCTCACACCAAACTGCCCAATACTAGCACAAATATGAATCCAACACTCAATCACTCAACCTCTCATCCTGTACTCACCAGTTTCCTTTTCTGTTCCTCAACCCTTACTTTCTAACCTGTCCCCAGAATGCTGTTCTGCAACACTCCCTCTCTTTGTCATAGCTTGTCCATCAATCTTTCTGTTATAACATGGCAGGCAGTAAGCAGTAGCCCTCCTCTCCTCTTAGGCCAATGATGGTGCCTCCTCCACTCTTTCTGCTTCCTTCAGCTATGTGAGCTACCACCCCCTTGGCTCCTCTTCTTCCCCTTGACACAGGATGCTGAGCCTCCTTCTGGCTCCTCCCCTCCTCTGCGTGAGCTAGTCGTAGTAATATGAAATAACAGCTAGAATATTTTTTTTCAGCACAATTAAAATGTTATTTTAAAAATATCCAGAAGTCACAACCTCTCAAAGTGTTACTGTATATAATTTTGGTAATTCCAGTATGCATCTCGCTATCATGAAACCATAAAACAAACCATTCTGTTTTGATTGCAAGCAATTACATTTGCTGCACCACAGAGCTCTTTAAATAACTAGTGGTTTAGAGAGTTCCGGTTGCTGCCTACCAAATTAAAAAAAAAAAAAATCACCACATTTAGTTTTAACAAACTATTAACTGATGGAAATTGCCCTATCGGTTATTGCGCTCCATGGCGGGGAAAATTTCAACTTGTAAAACATTCACTTCATTTTTCTAATTGCTTCTCTTGAGTAAGATTATAACCTGTGCACACTTAGGGCACACTATGGCATACACAAATTACAAACTCGTGCTAATTCAAGTCCTTTGTGAGCATTCTCTTGAGCAAAAAGGGGCAAGTTATACACTAGGTACATGGATATATAGCATCACATTTAAATTTGTAAGCATCTCCACCAGATGTCAAAGCTTCAGCCTTAGCTATCAACGTCCGAATGGCCAACAGCAACGTTTGTGAACTTGATTACTGGCAAAGCTGCTCATGAGCTTCAGACTTTTCCAGTGTAACCATTTTTCTCCGTATATATGTTCCTTGAGTTGGTAGAAATATAAACGACACACAAATTGTAGGTAATACCTTTTTATACTATAGAGGACTAATACTGCAACAATATATTTTCTCAGACTGCAACCAAATGGACCCTATAGCATAAAATTCATAGCTGCACACAATACTTTGGGATTCATACCAAAAATGACTCTTGAACAACAATCCAACATTAGACATCCAGATATTCATGCATACACAATTAAGAATGCACAGGCATGGATACCACAGGATACAAAGTGCTGAGGAAGTTTTACCAGCTCTACAAATAAAACAGCATCACATCCCCCCAAAGATAATCAACCTAAAAACAATAAACATCACCACTGGAATAATATTTTAATATAGTTAGTGAAAAAAACCATTTGTCATAATAGTTAAAGTACTGAATGATAGTACCTCCAATATATGAAAATTATTTAAAAAGTGGTGGCTTGCTGGCAGGGCCGGCCTGTCCATTGTGCGGGAATGTTGCCTGCATATGGCCTCATGCCTCGGTGGGGCCCCTGCTTGCCTGCCTATCTCCAGAGGGAGCAGGGGAGTCCCGAAGCATGGAGCACCTCTGCAGAGAAAGAATGGCATTTTCCTTCTTTCCGCGGCTCTGTTAAACTTGACTTGCCAGTGTACCGAGTATTGGGACGGTAAACGGGGACATTTCCTGTCTCAGGCAAGACAGGAAATGCCCCCGTTTAACCTCCTGGCATTCAGAGAGCCAGTGGGTCAACTTTAACAGAGCCACGGGAAAGAAGGAAAATGTAGTTTTTTTCTCGTGGCTCTGCAGAGGTGAACCGGGGCACCGGGCTTTGGACCTTGGATCTCCCCGGCCCCCCTGAAGATGGTCTTGTCAGGCACGGTGCTCTTCCAGGAGAGGGGGGCTGCTGGAACTGGAAATGGGCAGATCAGGGTGGGTTAGGATTGGTAATGGGCTGATGGGGGGGGGGCTAGGACTGCAAATGGGCTGATGCGGGGGATGGGAGAATGGGACTGGAAGAGAGCGGATGCTGAGATGGGCTGGAACTAGAAAGGAGCAGATGTTGGGGGAGGACTAGAAGGGGATGGGCTGACAATATTAAAAAAGAAGCTGAGGGAATGAGGATGGAGAGGGGAAAAGATATTTTGTGTGGGAGGGAAGAAAAATCTAGGATTGGCTGGGGCTTGAGGATGGAGGGGTGAAATCTGAGTGGATGAAAAGGAATAAAGAAAGAAATGGAGGGAAGACCAAAAGGAGAAAGATTAGTATGTTAGAGCAGATGTAGAGAGAGAATGGAAAAAACTAGAAGAGAGCAGAAAGGACAAATAGACAGCAGACAATGGAGAGATAGCAGAAGACACGAAGAAACCAGAAGAAAGTGACTGGAGCAATTGCAACTGGAAAATGAAATGCCCAAACAACAAAAGGTCAAAAAATACTTTTTTATTTTGAATTTATTAACTGGAATATGTCAGCTCTGGGAAATGTGCATTTTGTTTAGTTACAAGAGGAAATTAATTTATAGTTTTATTTCTCCAGTGTTGTATATTCCAAGTTTGGCTTTTGGGATTCCCAGTTTAATTATTGTCTTCGTATTTCTAAATTGTGATCCCTTGTTCTATGTTTGCTGATGGTCTATGTTATGCATGCGTAATCAAGCTGCAGTATCTGTTCATGTAGTTTCTAAGTGACACAGTCCCACTTGTCTTTCCACAGTAGGAGATGTATTAATAATCTCTGAGATGTACTGGTTTAATATTTACAGTTGTTGTTAGGTAGGGTTTGGTGCTTTGTGAGTTCTGGTAGTGCTGTTATGATAGGGCGGGTTTACTATGGATTCTAAATGAGCAGGGTTTACCTAATGTGCCTGGCAGTTGGCACTGGAGTATAGTAATGTAGACATCTTTCTTTATCCTCACTGCTCATGCAAATGGTATTCAGACACTCATTAAGAGGTATGTTTAAAAGTTAATGTGCTAAATGCAAGAACACCCACTTATTTCTATCAGCAAAGTGGCACTTCATGCACATTAATATTTAGTAAACATGCCCCTAAGTCATTGCCAGGACAAAAGAGAGGCTTGTGAAGGGCTCCTTTGAAAGTTGCCTAACATTTTAGTTGGCAACATATACATTTTAAAATAAAATATAATTAAATTTATGCAAATAAGGTCCAGTGGATATCCAAACGAGGCTCCACAATGAGGATCCGCACATGGCCCCGCACCACCCTTGGGCCGTCACTGCTTGCTGGGTCATACCAGTGGTCCATTGAGCCCAGCAACCTATCTCTAAACTAAGTCACTTGGAAATAACCCAGCAAGAAATCAATTTGGCAAATGCAAAAAAAGTAGTCAGGTCTATCCCTGCTTTAAATTTCATAATAGAGCCTTTTCACTATATGTATCAAATCTATGGAACTCTCTACCAAACAATATCAGATGCACAAATAATGTTAAAGAATTCAGGAAAATGCTAAAGACATTCCTATTCATTGAACATTTCGGCAACATCACACCAGACCTGGACAATGAGCACTGAACAATATCCACGATCATACAACGTGACAACTGATGTAAATAAGTTATGGAAACATACTGTTATGATATAATGTCATGACACAATGATGTCTCCCAGTTAGAGTTGTCAAACACCTTGTTACAATGTACATACTTGAATTCAACGATGGAGTTTAATGTAAACAACCTTGTTTCACAAGGTAAAAATTGAGTTTAATGTAAGCCACCTTGATTTAAGGAAAAACTGGTATATAAATACTGTTAAATAAATAAATACTAAAATTAATTTGTTTAGAATATTAAAACCAAACAAAAGATTCTATTGTCAGATCAGATAATAATCATCTGGGTTGCAAAGGGCAATCATTAGAGACCATGCAAACATAAGATATTTCCTATTCTGAGCATTATTAACACCATTAGCATACAGCCAGTAAACATGAAAAAACAATTTTTGTTTACAACTGATATCAATGGCAAACATATTCTTAAAATACACCCGCTAAAATGCTTTGTTTTCATTTCCGCTAATTTTGCTTTAAATTAAAATCAGTTAATTATTGTATATCTTGCCTGATAACTGACATATACTGCAACATTAGTTATCAGATAAGGTATAAATGATCCTTCCTCTTTGTCCTGCCTAGACCATTCCACACCAATGGGATGTACCAAAGTAAAAAAAAATAGGGTAGAAAAAGATTGCTCCAGTTACTATATCATTACTGGGTGTCACAAAAGAAGGAGTGAGCAGGCCCTAGCCTTGTGAACTTGCAGGAAGCCACTATAGGTGTCACATCTGCTAACCCCTTGTTTGACTGCCTTCAGTAGCTATGGTAACATGGACCTCACCACTACTCTACAGAGCACAGTCTTGTCCATTTGGAGTAACCATACAGACTGAGGCCATCTTCCTAGAGTGGAGGTGCGGTTCTTCTATTTGCAATGTGAAAACACAACTTCTACAAGACTGCGCCTTTTCTATCACAACCCCTGTTCCCAAAGTTTTTATGTAAGCAGGGTGCTCAAATGACTCAGAACTTCAAATCTATTGCCACTAGTCATCCTGGAGGGAGCACAGCCCCAAGAGTGCCTAAGAAATGCAAGCTACCGTGCCAGACCTGGGCTCCAAGCAATGCATAGGCGAGGCCAGAGCATGCAGGTTCTAGGGCCCCAAGATTTAAGTATTCATGAGTTACCACAAGGATGCCAGCTGTCCTTGCATAAGTCAGAACAGAGGTTTCATGCTATACTAAGGGCTCCTTTTACTAACAATTAGCTCAAGTTATCCGTCACACAGTCCATAGGAATAAAATGGGCCATGCAGCAGATAACTCAAGCTAAGTGTTAGTAAGAGGCGCCCTAAATACCGTCTGGTCCAGAAGCATGCCCAAAAATATTGGAATACGAACAAATATGAGTTAATCCAGCAGGCAAAAACAACCCCGACTCCACAAGCCAACATGAAAAGATACCTCACAAATCTGTATCTTGCACAAGAGCCCAAACTGCTGCTTTCAGCAGCAATCACAGAGTGTTTGTCACACTGGTCATTGCTCCCACAAGCAAGCATACTGTATGTTTTTACTCTCACAAGTGTATACAGACCACTAATAGCAACTCGACGGCAGATAAAGACCATACGGCCTATCCTGTCTGCCCTTCCATACCAACTACTAAGCTTTACAGTCACTTTTTTTCTTTTAGAGGTCTTCTGTGTTTGTCCCATGCTTTCTTGAAGTCAGATATAGTCATTGTCTTTACTACCTCCACTGGGAGACTAATTCTATGCATCTATCACCCTTCTCTCTAAAGTCCCATTTGTTTAGATTTCACCTTCATCCTATGGCCCCTCATTGCAGAGCTTTCATTCCATCGATAGAGGCTCACCTCCTGTGCATTTATGCCATGGAGCTAAATGTCTCTATCATATCTCCCCTCTCCCTAGATTCTACAGGAGAAACCTACAAGGTTGGTATACCTGGTATACTTCACCAGCATTCATAGATTGTTATATTCATACAAGCCAATGGGTCCACCAGTATGCTGAGGAGATTGTCTTTACAAGCAGATACAGGTGGTTTCTTCCGATAGCAGGCATAAGGCTGCTTTACCACCAGCAGACCCCAGCGGCATCTTCTACCAGCAGACAGAGGCTGCTGCCATCATACAAATGGCTGACCTCGCTGGCAAGCACAGATATTTTTTCTCAGTAGTAGAGATAGGCAACTGCATGCACTTGCACCAGAGGACAACATAAACATGTTCACACCTTTGCTTTCCCAAACAAGTACAGACTGGCACTCTCACAACAGTAAAGTCCCCACCTATCTGGAGAGAGCGCAATGCTAGTTGGCTTCCTGACTGCACCTGCCTGTGTAGGGAGATGGGTAGAATTCTGGCCAGCTGGAGGGAGGGCAGATCCTATCACTCTGGTCTGGCAGGATGAAGAGGAACTATAAAAACAATGACAGAAATGGAGGATAAAGATGTCAGCGTTCTACTTTTTAACACCATCATCACAAAATATTTGAAATCTGGCATGATGTCCTGGGCAGCCATCCTCAAACGTTAGAAAGCATTTAAAAAAGAAGCAAAGTTTGGACAAGGTTTCAACATATGTAAACACAGGATATTTTCCTTAGAGAAAAGGTAACTGAAGAGATCTAATTACACCATGTAAACATATCAATGGGTCCGTGATCTTGCATATAATACTTTCACTTTAACAGGAACAAATAAAACAATGAGAGCACTCTCTGTGGCTATAGGGAAATAGATTTCACCATATCAGAAAAAAGGATGTAACACAAACGAAGGAAATTATAGAAAGTTTGCAAAAGACAGATACAACACCACGAGCTAAATTTACTAAAGTGCATTACGGCACAACAAGAACTAATGTGTATCATTTACTTAAAATCCCATTTAACCAATGGGGCCTATTTACTAATAACACACTTAATGATGTTAGTGTATCATTGCACTTTAATAGATCTACTCTAGTGAGTTGAGGACAACAGAATCCAGGGAAATGTATTGATCCAGGGGCCAAAAATGTTTGGGTCGATATTTAACAGCCGTAGCCAGCATTTATTTTAGACACCAGACATGGGGGTTAAATATAAAGCATACATTCTGCACCATAATTTGGATAGCAAGCAATGCTGAACATATGTACGAAGTGATCATATCTGTAAATATGGAATAAAGCTTACTCAATAAAAATGCATGACCACGTATTAAAAATCAAAATGTGCATATTAAAATCACCAAGCCAAAATGAATTTTTTCTTTCTTTATTATTTGAACAGCTTAGCTTCTGTAGCCCATGCTTCTCACATGTTGCAGGAGCTGAGCTATTCTGTGCTGGCTGCAGCCTGTACTTCCACATTCTCCAGAGATTAGTTGAAGACATTGCTTTTCCCAAAGGGGCCATTCACTATGGGATCATTCTGACCCTCGTTTAGTGAGGATATACGTCCCAGTTGGATGTATAATCCCCACTAAACGCCCAGCTGCAATCCCTAATACAGAGCTCCCCGCACGTACAGCCAAGATATGCAGGGAGTTGTGTATCAGGGTGGGAGGGGCGTTCTGGAGAAGGAGCGGGGGTGGGCCGGATGTGTGGCCCTCTACATCCGGCCTGGGTTACTTAGATGGGGGACTTATTCCACTTTGGAGGTGGAATACAGTAAGTACCCCCCGATGAAAGCGGCCATTCAGCTCGGGACCACCAGAGGAGGTAAGAGGGGCAGGGGTTCCCCGCAGTCACATCCCAGCTCTGGAAGGCCCGATTGGGGGTCGGGCGGTGGGGAAAAGGGCACTTTGGTGTTGCGCGGGTGGTCGGGGCTCTTGCACAGAGCCACGGTACCATGGTGATGGGACACCACTGCACCACGGCTCCATGCAGGAGCCCAGGCTGAGCTAATCGTGGAATCTGTGCGATGTCTAGCAGGGTAGAATTGGGGCACGTCCAGGATGTCCAGGCCCTATGCCCCGATTCTGCTCCCGTGGGGCCATCTAGTCCCCATGGGAGCAGAATCGGGTGCATATCCCGGCCAACCAGATTTTGGATGTCCAGACATCCCGGACGTGCCCTGATCGGACTTGACCTCCATGTGTGCATTTGGGGTGTGCAAAGCCTGTGTCCTTTCACAAATACTTGGGCAGCATAGGTCAATTTGAGCAAGCAGTGCAAAAGGTGTCAACACTCAGTATCGTCGAGTATGCCCTGAAAAAAAGCATCAGTAACATGAAGAATCTACGTCAACAGAAATCTGCAGTGGAAGAGATCAGAAATATACTAAATGAGTTTAGGGTAAAAATTAACTCCAACATTCTGGAAGAAGCCTTTGATCTTTTAAATGTAATACTGTACATTCATTGGAACCTGATAATGAGTTTCAAGAAACCCAGAGGATTTGCTTCACAGTGTGCTGTATAGCCAAAAAAAATCAACTTTTGATTACTGCTGCTACTACTTATTTATATAGCACTACTAGGCATATGCAGGGCTGTATATATTCACATAAGAGACAGTCCCTGCTTATAGAGCTTACAATCTGCTATGGCAGACAAACAGAAAACAGGTGACCAGGATAATTCCTTAAAGGAGATGATTAAAACACACATAACTGCAGACAGGAGAATAAATGGGTCAGGGTCAGTCTTGATTTGAACAGGATCAGAAATGGAGCCTGACGTACTGTCTCAGGTAGTCTATTCCAGGCATATGGCACAGCAAGGTGGAAAGGACAGAATCTTGGGTTGGCAGTATATGACCTTGAAAAAAAGGGGACACGTCATGTTCTACAGATAATTCTAGTTAATGCCTATTTAGAAGGAAGAGAATAGAGAGAGAGAGCCTCTGATGTACCTAGGTTGGGGAGCACAGTCAGTGCCCCAAAAAGCTGAAGTGGAAGGGTTGTTCCGGGTTACTTGGTTGGTGACGCTGCCCCTCTAATGGCATCATAGGAGCAATAGTTTTTAAGACTAAGACTCTTTGCAGCACACAGTCGCTGGCTTGTGGCCAAGAAGTATGGCTAAAGGGGAATGCGCCCCTTTGGGGCCCCTTCAGTGCCATTTGGGACCACCTCGAGATACAATTTATCTTCATCTTGGTGAAGCGCCAAGGTAAAGAGGAAATCTAGACCATCAATGTCTGCAAAAGGTATAGCCAGTCCAAACGATTAACATGTGCAGCTTCTGAAATCAATGGGTCTCTTCAATTCTAGGAAGCTTCTCTGAGCATCATTTCCCCAGTCTGTCTTGAGCCAAATCTGGTGCAAAGTCTGTTTCCCCTCAATGTTATGAGTAAAAGACCCGAGAGTGGGAGTGAATTTTCATCTTCTGCCCTGATTCAGATGACTATTTCTTCAAGTGATTTGATTTCCTCTGAGACGAATCTTAATGTAAATGGTGTCATTAAAAAACATCTGGAGAATGGCCTCTCTCATATGGAAAAGTACTGGGTAATTTTAGTGAACAAATCTGTGGATTTTCTAAGGAGACTGTGGTCAATTTAATGGAGCTGGATGGGATAATCCAGGTGGAGTCTAGGCTTTTGAAGCTGGACCCCAGGTGCAAACTTTACAAGCTATAGGCCCATCCAATGTTAAAGACAGTCTGGCTCATCATCATCTGATAGAAGTTTTGGAAAATATGATACGGATGAAAAACCTTTGCTCATAAATATTCCAAAGACAAGGAGGTTTTGAACTGCCCTAAAGATTTATGGCCTCTTATTTCTAAGCTTTATTATGTGCCTCCAAATGATGTTTGGAGAACCATCTGGAAGTGGCCTGGATGATTTGCCATCAGTGAACAGTCTGGATTTAACTGCCTTTCTGGACTCGTCCTTAGATGATATTAGCACCAGAACCATTCTTATTGTTGTGTTTCTCAGAGACATGGATAAAGTTAATGTTCTGAAAGCTTTTTTTCTGTCAAAAGATGTGTTAGTTTGTGGACAGAAGATTCATGTTTTTTCTGAAGTATGTAGGGCAACTGATGCAAAATGAAGCTCCTTTCTTCAATTGAAAGCAAGGGTATTTTCCTTGGCCGCAATGGACCATGAGAGGGACCTTAGAGTGCTTGTGTCTAACAATCTCAAAGTGGGAAAACTATGCAACAAGGTGGTAGCCAAAGCCAGAAGTATGCTGAGCTGCATACAGAGAAGAATAACCAGCAGAAAGGAGGAGGTATTAATGTCCCTGTACAAGTCTTTGGTGAGGCCTCACTTGGAGTATTGTGTTCAGTTTTGGAGATCATATCTCACAAAGGATATAAAAAGACTTGAAACTGTTCAGAGGAAGGCGACCAAAATAATTTGGAGCCTGCGCCAAAGACGTATGAGAAGAGACTTGAAGACCTCTATACCCTAGAGGACAGGGAGTGACAGGGGAGATACGATACAGACCTTTGAATACTTAAAGGGTATCAAAGAACAAACCTTTTGCAAAGAAGGGGAAGATGTAAATCTAGAGGGCATAGAATGAAGCTGCAATGTGCTAAACTTAAAAGCAACATCAGAAATACTTTTTCGCTTAAAGGGTGGTGGATGCTTGGAATGCCCTCCCAATGGAGGTGGTGATGGCAAATACAGTGATGGTGTGGAATTCAAAATGGCATGAGACAGACACTGTGGATCCCGTTATAGCAACAGGATAAAATCAAAATAACTGTTTCTTCTACCACAATAAATAGGGGTGATCTGTATGGAGTAGCAGATACACCACTAAACAAAGGTGACCTGCAGTACCATACCTAGCCCTGTGCGAACGGTGCAGCCGCACTGTGAGCATTTCGGCTGTCTGCTGTTGCCCTGCCACTGCCAATTTTTGTTCTCTCAGTGGTGGCAGGGTAACAGCAGGCAGCCGAAATGCACCCCCTAAGCCTTTCTGCGATATCAGAGCAGGGAGGAATCAGATCTGCTTAAAGTTTGGCAGCAGCAGAGCAGAGCAGACCTAAGACTTACACATCAGGCGCCCCTCCCCCCTCCATACTTCAGTCCAGGTTATAAAAGGCAAAAGATACATCCCTTAATTTACCACAACATCTAAAGGGAAACTTTAGGAGAAATAAAGCTCCCGGTGCTACTATCTGAGACCACATAGCCAAG
The DNA here is from genome assembly GCA_033557465.1 of Ichthyophis bannanicus. Lineage (NCBI taxonomy): Eukaryota > Metazoa > Chordata > Amphibia > Gymnophiona > Ichthyophiidae > Ichthyophis > Ichthyophis bannanicus. The sequence goes on from CM066034.1 coordinate 255,003,442, forward strand.
AAGGCCTTACTGTAGGTCTGTGTGGCTCCAGAGAAATCTGGAAACATATACCTTTTGACCCAAAAAGATGCTACCTTTAAATTTAAAGAAAAGCTTCATAATCCAGTTCTTGTCTCATTCTATCACAAAGGTAGTGTAGGTGCTGTTGAGTCAATGCTGATTCCTGGTGACCCAGCCCCTGGGTTTTCTTGGCAAGGTGTGGCCAAAAGTAGATTGTTAGGCCTTTCTTCAGCACAGTAAGTTTACAGCACCTGGTTCTGCAAGGTGGTCTCCGATCTAAGTACTACCCAGGCCTGACCCTGCTAAGCTTCTGAAATCAGCCAAGATCAGGATCATTCAGAGTAGCAAAGCCATGGTAAAACAATTTGGTCAAAGCTCTTCCAGTGGGTTCTCCAATATCCCAGTCAAGTCCAAACTGTCTGCTGACACTTCTTAGCCTCCAGCCACTGATCGCTATATACCTGATTCAAGATAATAAACACTAGAGAATGGGGGCAATGCTTTTTTGGGGACATACAGAACCCTTAATACAATATCTCTAGAACATTTCACCAGGAGAAATAATGGGAGATACAGGGTATCTGATAAAAAGTAAATTCAAACACTTATCAAATTCTCCAGAACTTCCATCTTTTGATGTAAATTCCCCACATCTTTAATTAGTGAGGCATTGCATGCCTGCGCTCCCTTCAATATCTAGACTTGTCCAATAATCTTGTATCTGTCTTCCCCTGGATCAAACTTGATCTCTCAATCAATCAGATTAACTGTAAAGGCAGCGTCCATGAATATCAATACCACTTATAAAATTTCTAAAAATAACACAGCAGGGTTGGTAAATCCCAACACAGTACATTTTCAACCCGGCATGTCCTGGTTCTGTTGCAACAACAGGGGTTCTAACCATCAGAGACTCCTAACTTTGAACTCCAGAACCTGGGGGGAAAGTCTCCTGCAGCTCTGATTTCCTCAGGTAACACTGGGGGAGCAGAAACACCCACATACATCCCCCCTCCTCAATCACAGCCAACATCCACTTTAGCATCTTTCTCTGAGCAACCAGCTTCAGGCGCTATAGTACTTCATGATCTCATCGGTATCTTGCAGGAATCTTTTGAGGCTGATCCTCCAAACCCAAGCCCTGCTTTAGATTCTGATTCAGTCCTCAAGATTACTAGATGCACAAACTCAATGAGGGTTGACTGCATGAGAGTGGTACAGGAATCCAAAGAAGAGTAACAATGCACTTTCCCCTTAGGTTTCCCTATCGCCTCTCTCATCGACATTTAGCCAACCACAGCAGATACTGAAACAGAACTCAGTACTGTACATCCTCTCCCACAGACATCTTGAGCCCCCCCTGTATTTAAAAAGGATCTCTGGTTATTAAATGTATGCAAATTCCACTGATTTATAACAGTGATTCTCAACCCAATTAGGATTTTAGGACAGTCACAATTAATACACGAGAGAGACCTGCAGTCAATACAATGGAGGCAGTGCATGTTAATCTCTTATGAATTGTGGATATATTGAAAATACGACTGGCTGAGTGTGTCCAAAGAACTGGTTTACACTGGTTTATAGCATGCTGAGAATAAAATTAATGAACAAAAGAAATAAAGACAATATGAAATAAGTAGCTACTATGAAATCTAACAACATAGTAGGGAATTGGCACATCATTATTTTATTTATTTATTTAACAGGTCTTCTATACCGCTTTATAATACATAATACATTCAAAGCGGTTTACATAGAACAGTTACAGCAATGAGCACATTATGGTGCCATTTATATCACAGACTATATATTTGAAGAAATATTTCGGTAACCACTAGGCTGGCAAAGGTAAAACTACAACTAAAGTAAGGAGGAGAAGAGGTAAATGGAAAAGTTTTTTCTAGAAACCTATAAAAGGATAAATACTAAGTGCAATCTCATTACTTCTGAAATATGGAAAATGTTCTACACTCATCCCAGCACGTTGCAAAAGTACCTCAAAATTTTCCATATTACTACCTGTTAACTAAGAACTAATAAATCCCGCCAGATGCTATCAAAATGCTTATCACTGTTGGAGCAAGTAAATCACAGACCCATCAGTCCAGCACAACAGTGAGAACGTACAGTGTACCTGTTGATTTTTAAACTACTATAATTGGGCTGTTTACAAGAAAGAAGATGGAACTATTTTCCACGTCATACAATGTAAGTTTAATAGAGAGGCAGAGCACTGTTAATTTGGAAGGAATACAATTTGTTCTGCAAGGAAAAGTTGAACTACATAAAGCCAGACAACAGCCAAGCATTCACAAGGTAAGAAAACAAAAAACACTGAGATAACTTTACTAGTAAGTAAATGAATGCAATGTATATTTCATCTTACATCAACCAGTCAGAAATAGAAATAAAACTATTTGTTCTTATTTTGATAATACTCAGAAGCAAAATTTTTAATAAACATACCCATGAAGATCATCTAAGATTCTCTCTGCGTTTCTCAGTTGTCTTCACATGACAGTAGAAATACAGCTTGCTACTAAAAACAGATTATCTTTTGACAGTTCTCCAGTGTGCAAAGAAATTTGCAGTACAAATGCTAGTATTAGCAGGGATGTTTATATTTATTGTATTTTCATATATCACCTTTCTTCATAAAGGCAAGGCGGTTTACATCAATAAAAATCAGAAATCTGGAAAGGAACTCCATAAAAACAACAGAGAAGGAAAGAAGAGTAGAAACATTCAGAAGATATACTAGACAGAGAAAAAAGAAAGTTCTGGTGCTTGGCAGTTCAACCCCCAGAGGCCTGTTGGATTAGATAGATTTTGAGTTGAGACTTAAAGGAACAGACGGAAGACTCTAGATGGATGTGTCATGGCAAAGAATTCCAAAAAGTCGGCATGCAGAAAAAGAAGGTTGAATGCCTAGTAGACTCCAGCCTTGCTCGAGATGGAAGAGGAATGTAGAGACAGTTATGTAGGGATTGTAGAACTCATGGGGTATGGAAGGTCAGATAAGAGATTTATATTGCATGTGAAAGGCGAGGGATAATCAATGAAGATTTTTTAAAAGGGGTGTAATAATATCTGATCTCTTGGCATGTGCCAAAATATGAATGACAGTGTTCTGCAATAATTGCAGATGTTTGAGTTTTGACAGGGAGAGACCGGCGTAAATTGTACTGCAGTAATCTAATCAAGAAATTATATAACTGAGGAGAAGTGAAAGAGTTTGAATCTAGAAAGGAAGAAAGGGAACAGCATTAACAAAGAGCGAAGAATTTCTTCACAGTGGAATTAATGTGTGGGAAGAAAAATAGATCTGCATCAAGGTTTATCCCCAGATATTTTAAAGAGGAAGTAAGTAAAGAGGAAGGAAGGAGTGGAGGAGTGTCCTAGTGGTTGGGGCAAGGTACTTCAGGCCAGAAGGTCGGGGGTTCAAATCCCACTAGAGAACAGCAACCTTGGGCCGGAAGGACTGGGGTTTCTAGTCCCGCAGGTGCTCCTTGTGGTCTTGGGCAAGCCACTTAACCCTCCATAGCCCATGTTCCCTGTAAAATAGTTATCTCCAAGTTATAATGCCCTGTTCAATGTAATTTCAGTTTGTTCAATGTAAACCACACTGATGCAGAATAGCACAGTATATAAAAGAATGTAAATAAATAAATAAAAATAAATAAGCTGGATCTGAGAATCCCCAATGCAGAGTACTAGTGAAGGGGGAGAAGAACCCCACTGTGACCCAAATGGCAAATGTTATTTTGGGATTTAATTTGAGATGATTGTCCTGAAGCCAGATAGATACAGCATTCAAGGTTTGATTGATAATAGACAGGTCTGGGGATAGTGCATCAACATGTGATAGTAACAGAATATCATTTATGTAGAAATAGGCATTGATATTAAAATCTTGGATTAATGTTGAAAGAGGACTGATGTAGAGGTTACACAGTAGTATAACTGCACCACACAATAGAGCAGTTGGACCACACAGATGAAATGACCTATGCAGACTTGATGTGATCAATCAAAAGGAAAGATGTGAACCAATCGAGTATTTGGCCTATGATGCTAGTGTCAGATAAATGAGAGAGTATGTAACATGAATGACCAATCAAACACTGCTGAAATATCTAGTGAAACTGGACCATCACCATACAAAACCTTTGTAGGATTCCAAAGTTTCTTCTTCCAAAAAACCTTAAATTATAGATCTGACTGCAGAAGATAACTGAATTGTTAAGGTTTGCCCAACGAATGCTAGATAAAGGTTGAACAGGGTCTTCAATTGCTGGGTTTAGATTATATATGTCTTGACTACCTTCCTGGAGCTAACATGCCATCATCAACTCTAAACTAAGAGCCCCTTTTACTAAAACCCCCTAAGCTGGTTAATGAGCATTTTGATGTGCAAGGGCATCAGTGACACTAACGTGTGAGGTGGTCTACAACTGCGTGCTAATATGTCCATTTATCAGCCAACGTGGGATGGGGTGGAGAATGGTGGAGCATGGGTGTGGAAAGTGCATTAGCATGAGAGTCTGGGCTATTTCATGTGCTCAGCAGCAACATGTCGCCTAATGTAGCTGCAACTAATGACTCCTCTGAAGGAGTCACTAAGTGAGCTCATCATAATGGAGCACACACTATAGTTGACCTGCACACGTTAGCTACGAGGGACACATTAGACATCCTTCTGACAGCCAATGTGGAGGTTTTGCAATTAATGCATGTGTAATTGGCACGTTAATGGCAAATCCACAGTAGAATTTAGTAAAAGGAACTTTAAGTGGCCCTTTAACTAAAGCATGGTAGGGTTCTGCACTTGCCACATGTTTAGCACAAAACGTTACATACAGTAAGTGCAAAGCCTCCGTGGTAACTATCAGGGGCATAACCAGCATGTTCCTGGCAGCTATTACAGGGAATGCCCTATAATGTGCATCGGACCCATGCGCAATTACTGTAGGTGCACATATTACCACCCATTGAAGAGGCAATAAGGGCACCCATGGTAACTGCAACATTGCGAGCACATGGCAATTGCCCCTGCACTGATGGCAAGGCTCCCTCCAACTCATCTCCTCTAACCTACCCTGTCTCCTCCCCATTGCATAATGTGTGATTACCATGGAAATTAGCATGTAGTAACTGTCATGCCAGCATGGTAAGTTTCCACAGATCCACACTGATAGTTACCGTGTGCTAAAATGCTCATTAACCATACAGCACACTTTAGTAAAAGGGCCCCTAAATGAGTCAGTCAAAGCAAAAGATGATGTTAACTGAATATACAGGTGAACCACTGATAATAGGCAACATCATCTTTTGCTTTGACCAGTTCATTTTGTTACATGTCATGAAGGGAGCATTAGTGCCTGTAAGTTAGTCCAGAAGAGTTTTAAATTAGTCCTGTGTGCTTATGTTCTTATATGAAGGCACATTTTAGAAAGGCCATTTAGGTGCCCCCGGAATGGACAAATCAAAACATCTGAAATTCCGTGGGAGGGGTAACAGAGAAGGTGGATACTTATAAATACGTTCTAAAATCAACCTATTGTTGCTCCAAAAGATAAAAAGTCTCCATCACCGTATAAGGAAATGAAGACACGCAGAAGCCCCAGAAACGTGCAAGGAAACTAATGATTTTGTGAAACATGCACATGCGAATAGACATGTCCATGCCGGCATTTCAGAATGTACATCCGGATATGTTGCCACATACATATCCATGCCTGCCATTTTACAAACAGAGATGTCAGGCACCAGAGAAGCATACAAAGAGACCGAAATATCTATCTGCTGTTTTTCTATGAAGGGGAGAAAATTATTGTGGCAATGAGAAGGAATGTCCCTCTCATCCCTACTGTTGAGAGCTGGCTGAAACGAGCACTTTTGAAATACATATTTGTACTGGAGGGCGGGTCTAAAGATGGCCGTGCCCACTGGTGAGTTTAAATGTCTGGCACTGTCAAGGCTGGTGCAAGGATATGAAGTGCATTAGGCAAGTCCTCAATCCTGTTACCCCCCTATTGCTGCCCTCTTCAGGACCTGACATGGCAGCAATGACATTTAAACCACAACACAGCAGTTGCCCAAATTCTCTGGCACTGCGTTGCTGTTCCTATTCTTTGACCTGCTGTTAATACCTCCTACAACGCAGTTGGATCAGGAGAGTACTAGACGAGGTGTGCATCTGCTTTAAGACGTGCAAATCCTGAACAGAGCTTCTAAAATGACCCCTTTTATCTGTATTTGTTTGATCTTCATTTTCATGTATTTGTGGACAAACATGGCAGCCACACTACTTTATTGCTTTGGACTCAAGCCACAACACTGTATTTGCCGGCCCTTATATGCAGCAAAACAGGCTCTGAAGAAGAGTCATAAAAAAGAGTCTTCTCTAGATCACTACCTGCCATTCAAGTAAAAAGAACCTACTTCAACCTGAAAGATTTTAAAGAAGTTTTAATCAAGAGTAAGTTTATGCTAACTTCCAGTTTTAGCTATCAGTTTTGATACAGTACTAATTAATAACATGGCCAGATAAAGCATTTCATATGTTCACTGTACAAACTTGATAACAAAAATTTACTACTAACCATAAAATAGTGAAATTCAAAAGAAGCCCTAATGAACAGGCAGATTTTCAACAATTTTTGAATAGATTCATTTAATAGGCTATTGGTACAATTAGAAAGAATCTACTTTGCAAAAGATGACAATCTGAGAGGGTTAGCTGTAACTGAGAAACATACAGCACACAGAATGAGCAGAGTGGGCTGACTGATATCATACAATGAGTTTCGTCCTATAATTAATAGCATATTCACAGATAATTATACTCCTGTGCTCCTTTAAATTAAGAGCCCATCTTGCTAATCTTAACAGTAAATGTGTAAACATAGTGAAAATGTGCCAGTGTTCTCAAACCGGTGCGTGTATACCACTTAGCTGGTCTAGTGTTCAGGATGCTCACAATGGATATGCACACAATAGATTCGCATACACTGCTTCCATTGCATCACAATCTGTTTCATGCACATTCATTGTGGATAACCCAAAAAAACTGACTGGCTAGAGAATATACCAGAAGCATCCTGAGAAACACTGGTGTATGCTAAAAAATACATGTACTAAGAAACCTAGAAATAATTTTGATGGATTTATGGGGCTTATTTATTAACGTTTTGGGAAAAAATGGATCAATAACCAATCCCTGCAGCACACCATTGGGATAGGAACATAAGATATGCCATACTGGGTCAGACCAAGGTCCATCAAGCCCAGTATCCTGCTTCCAACAGTGGCCAATCTAGGTCATACGTACCTAGCAGTTTCCCCAAAAGACACAGGTTCCACAATGCTTGTATTGGGTCAAGCATTGATATCCTGGGTCCCTTCTTTCTTAATAATGAATTCCATTTGTCACTCCCCTTTGGTGCTTCCTACACATCCACTTTCTATCCCAGTTAGTCACTTTAGGGCCAATGCCATGAGTGCCCCAGTTTATTTCCAGTCACATCAGGCTGGCATTCCATGCATCCACCACCTTTTCAATGAAAAAGTATTTCCTGACATTGCAAGGAGGTAAACTTAAAAGTAACGTCAGGAAATACTTTTTCACTGAAAGGGTGGTGGATGTTTGGAATACCCTACTGATGGATGTGGTAGGGGCAAAAACAGTGATGGAATTCAAAACAGCATGGGACAGAAGCAAATGATCCCTATATAGCAAGACAACAGAATCAAAACAAACTTAAATATCTCTTATACTTCAACAAATAGGGGGTGATCTGCACAGAGCTGCGGTTACAACCACTCTAGCCACCTTAACATAGAAACATGACGACAGAAAAAGACCACATGGCCTATCTAGTCTGTCCTTCCATATCAACAACTACAACGGTCCCCTTTTTACCTTTAGAGATCCTTACTGGGCAGACTAGATGAACCATTCTAGTCTTTATCTGCCATCATTTACTATGTTACTATTTATAAGTTACCTGTGTGGAATCATGTCAAAGTCCTGGCTAAAATCCTAATACACCTCATCTACTACTTTCCTGATCCAACTCTCTGAACACCCAGATTAAAAAAAAAATTGATCAGATTTATCTAACAAGACTTTTCTGCACTGAAAGTATGCTGCTTCAGATCCTGTAATCCATTATATTCCAGAAACTAAACTATCCTCTGATTTAGCAATGATTCCACTAATTTACTCACCACCAAGGTCAGACTAACAGGCCTGTAGTTTCCAGCCTTTTCCTTACTTCTACTTTTGTGAAAAGGAACCACATCTGCTTGTTTCCAGTCATTTGGAACCACTCCCAACTAATTTCACAGGTCTGCAAAAAAAATTTTTTCAAGAGCTTTTTTGTTTATTCCACGTAATCTTTATCTTGTTTGGTGCGCTGAATCCGAAAATGATCTCCATTTCGTCATAGGACATCACGTTTCCTGACAATTTAGGTAACTATGTTAAATAAGGCAATACCTTAAAATAAATGGAAATACACTTATAAAATTAAAGTTTTATTACAATATTTTCATGAAAATCATTTTTTGGAATGAAATGAGCTCACCTACACACACTTAACTCGATTCTTCTTCCGTGTGAGGCTCCTCTTGGTGCATTTACGCTTGTGAGTAGCATCTGGAATGTCTCTCTGAAGCATCCAACAGTAGTCTGCCATCATTGTAATGCTCCATTTTCCCTGGTATCTCCTTTCCATCTCTTTAATGTCTTGGTGGAATCGTTCACCTTGTTCATCACTCACAGCTCCCAAATTTTCAGGAAAGTAGTCAAGGTGGGACTGGAGGAAATGCACTTTCAAACTCATCAGGCAACCTAAAGCTTGAAATGCTTTCAGCATTCGTCCGACGATCTTTTTGTAGTGAGGATCTTTGTTAATGCCTAAAAATTTCTGTATGACTTCTTTAAATGCAATCCACCCTTCTTTTTGAGGATCCGTCATGGTATTGACAAACTCTTGATCAACTATAAGCATTCTACTGTCATAAGAACATAAGAACATAAGATATGCCATACTGGGTCAGACCAAGGTCCATCAAGCCCAGTATTCTGTTTCCAACAGTGGCCAATCTAGGTCATATGTACCTAGCAGTTTCCCCAAGGGACACACGTTCCACAATGCTTGTATTGGTTCAAGCATTGATATCCTGGGTCCTTTCTTAATAATGGTTTATGGACCTTTCCTCCAGGAACTTGTCCAAACCTTTTTTAAACCCAGCTACACTAACAGCCTTTACTACATCCTCCGGTAACAAATTCCAGAGTTGGATTACACGTTGAGTGAAAAAATATTTTCTTTTATTAGTCTTAAATAGTTTACCCTGTAGCTTCATTGCATGTCCCCTAGTCTTTCTATATTCTGATAAGGTAAACAATCGATCTACGTTTACCCGTTCCACTCCGTTCATCAATTTATAGACTTCTATCATATCTCCCCTCAGCCGTCTCTTTTCCAGGTTAAAGAGCCCTAACCTTTTTAGCCTTTCTTCATAGGAGTATCCTTCCATCCCCTTTACCATTTTGGTGGCTCTTTTCTGAACCTTTTCTAAAATCGCTATATCCTTTTTAAGATACGGCAACCAGAATTGCACACAATATTCAAGGTGCGGTCTCACCATGGAACGATATAGAGGCATTATAATATCTTTTGTTTTATTTTCCATTCCTTTCCTTATCATACCTAGCATTCTATTTGCTCTCTTGGCCACTGCTGCACACTGAGCCGAGGGTTTTAACATGGTATCCACAATGACGCCTAAATCTTTTTCCTGGGTGGTAGTTCTTAATGTGGAACCTTGCATCGTGTAACCATAGTTTGGGTTGTTCTTCCCTAGGTGCATAACCTTGCACTTGTCCACATTAAATTTCATCTGCCATTTTGATGCCCAGTCTTCCAATTTATCAAGATCCTCTTGCAATTTTCCACAATCCTCTTGGGTTTTAACAACTTTAAATAGTTTTGTGTCATCTGCAAATTTGATAACCTCACTCGTTATTCCACTTTCCAGGTCATTTATGAATATGTCAAAAAGCAGCGGACCCAGCACAGATCCCTGGGGTACACCACTATTCACCTTTCTCCATTGGGAAAATTGGCCATTTAGCCCTACCCTCTGCTTTCTATCTTTTAACCAGTTCCTGATCCACAATAGTACACTGCCTCCTATCCCATGACTCTTTAGTTTTGCCAAAAGTCTCTCATGAGGGACTTTGTCAAAGGCTTTCTGAAAGTCCAGATACACAATATCAACTGACTCACCTTTGTCCACCTGATTATTCACTCCTTCAAAAAAACATAACAGATTAGTAAGACAAGATCTTCCTTGTCTAAAGCCATGTTGGCTGTCTCCCAATAGGTCATGACTATCTACATGCTGGTATGTCTGGTATGACGAACACACCTTCCTTCAATTTTGCCTCCGACAGGCCTAGAAACTTGGTGACCAAGTATTTGAAGCATTCTCCATCTCTTGGAAGTGATTTTTTTTTAAATGTTTCATTTAATAACCATCGATACATAAACACGAAATCAGAACACTACAAAGCTCTGTACAAGAAAACCTCTGGCGGAGTTTACTCCTATCTCCGCCCTGAGGTAAAGTTCAGTTACATTCGTGATATAGCATTATAAAAAAAACGTTACCACAATTTTCCAAATTATAGACATAAAAATAAGAAATAAAAATTTTAAAAAAAATTCCCCCCACCCTCTCCACCGCCTCCCATTGCAATCACTGAGCCCCATCGCCATATACGTGCCCTCTAAACTTAACTAATCTCCCCCTCCCCCCCCCACCTGTCTATTATGGATACTCCAATACCCTGATATCCCACACTGAGAATGTCATTTCTACAATATGACCCCAGGCTCTGAATATACGGCTCCCACGTTAACATAAAGGTGGACCACTGCTTAACATTGCCCTTAGCTCTCCATCGCTCCGTTAGCATCAGTTGTTAAAAACTATTGCGCCACTCCAAGAACGTCGGCGGATTCGGCTCCCTCCATCTGTGCAGGATGGGGCCTTTACCCACCAGGCAGGCTTTTCTCACCAGCAGCCTCTCTCCTCTCCCCCTGGGAAGGGTCTGGTTCAGCTGATCTAGTATTACTAACGACCCAGACCAAGGAAATCTTTGCTGGAGAATCCCCGTTATATATTTGCGGATTCTGATCCAGTATGTGTGGATGTACTTACATTTCCACCACATATGAGTTAAGTCAGCCAGCTGCTCGGAACACCTAGGGCAACTCCCATCTTGGGTAATATGGCTGCGCAAAGCCCGCCTGGGTGAAAAATGCACTCGGGAGATTGATTTATATTGTATTTCCCTCCACCTGGCACCGTCTGCCAATTCACTTATCCTCCCCAGGGCCTTTTTAACAGAGCCCGGCAGCACCTCCTGACCCAATTCCAAGCTCCATGCCCTTTCCACAGCACTATAATCTGCCTCTGCCTGATAACACTCTAACCTGGCTTTCAACCCCGCTATTGAGGGGGGGGGGGTCATCTCCCCCAATATCGAAAAATTCGAGAATCTGTGCCGATCTGTCGACACTGAGTTCCGCTTTAGGCAGGCCACCCACATAATGGGAAAGTTGCAAGTAGGCAAAGCAGTGGAAAGGCCTCAACTCATACTCCTCGCACAACAAGGGAAAGGGCTTACATTTACCAGAAAGATCAACTACGTGACCTACACTTCTTATCCCCTGCTCACTCCATGATTGAAAGACCCTTGTCTCAGATCCCGGTGTAAAATTCACATTACCTTGCAGAGGTAGCCAGCTCAATATCTTCCAATCCCTTTGCCAATAGCCATTCAATTGAAGCCATGTACGTCGCATAGAAGTAAACATACTACTCCGTCGGATTCGACTTGGCAATTGAGCATTGTCCATGTGCAGAACCGCTAGCAGCGAGTGAGGGGAAGCCCACTCCTCTTCCAGTGCTCTAGGCGTATACGTTTCTGTTTCCCCCAGCCAGTCGTCCAGATGTCGGGCCTGGCAAGCCAGCGCATAAAGCCAAAAGTCAGGGAGTCCAAGCCCACCCTTATTCCATGCTCCTATCATGCGGTGCATCGGGATACGGGGTCGTGCCCCTTTCCACAGAAACCACGGTATCTCCCGTTCTAATCTATGTAGGTCCCGGCGGAGTAACCACACCGACAAGGTCTGCATCCAGTATAATATTCGCGGCAGGACTACCATTTTTACCGCCGCCACCCTTCCTAACAAAGACAGTGGGAGGGGATTCCACGCCGTCAGTTGAAGCTGCACTTTAGCCAAAATTTTTCAAAGTTAGCCCTATATAAGTCTTGCGGCATTTTTGTCAATACAATTCCCAGATAAACAAATTTATTAGCCGTCCATTTTAGGGGGAAATCCCCCCCCCCCAAGTCCCCTGGAGCTGCCCCAAAATATCCAGCGCCTCTGATTTAACTTTATTTATACGGAGGCCCGCAAAGCTACCAAATAACATAAACTCTGCCATTAATCGAGGGAGTGATTCCTTAGGGGAAAGCAAATGCACCAGCAGATCATCCGCGAATGCCGAGATCTTGAACCCGTACCTGCCAAAACCAACCCCCCGAATCTGTCGGTCCAGGTCTATTCTGTGAATCAAGGGGTCCAGGGACAGGACAAACAGTAATGGGGACAAAGGACACCCCTGTCTGGTACCTCTGTACAGGCAGAATTGATCTGATAGAGCTCCATTGCACAGCACCCTTGCCGTCGGGTTTACATAGAGATATTGCACCATCGCACAAAAAAGACTCTCCCAATCCATAGCGGGGTAGCAAGCTTTGAAGGTATTGCCAGTTAACCCTATCAAATGCTTTTTCCGCATCAAAGCTCATTAATAGGGACTGCAGTTGGTGCTCCTGCACCCACTCCAGGGATGTTAGAATCTTACGCAAATTACGCACTGTATAGCGGCCTTTCACGAATCCCACCTGTGACTCGTGTATCACCTCGCCCAATACCTCCGCCAGGCGGTCCGCAAGTACCTTGGCCAGTATCTTCATGTCAAAGTTCAATAAAGATATGGGCCGGTATGAGGCCGCCTGAATTGGATCTTTGCCCGGTTTGGGAATTAGCGTTATGTATGCCTGGTTACTCCCCCATCGCATAGTACCGCTATCTGTCCTTCGACGGTACGTGGCCGTTAAGAGAGGACCCACTGAAGCGGACAAAAATTTGTAAAATTCTGCCCCGTACCCATCCGGGCCTGGGGTTTTATAACAGCAGGCCTTCGAAATCACCTGTTGCACCTCTTGCTCAGTTATCGGTCGGCCTAACCGGGCCCGTTGCTCCGTATTTATTTGGGGCAGATCTAGTCCCTGCAGATAGTCCTCCATTCTAGAGAGAGACATTTCCTCTGTCGTATATAACATTTGATAGAAATCCTTAAAAACTCTGGCTATTGCTTCTCTATTTCTATGAAGGTTCCCGCGATCATCCCGAATTGCCGCTACCAATCTCGCACCTCCCTGGCTTTTCAGGCATCTCCCCAATAGCTTGCCGGGTTTATCACCGTAACAGTATAATTTATACTTATAGTACAGTAGTGATTTCTTAGCCCTCTGATGGAGTACTTCATTTAAGACTACCTGGATTTCCCACAGTTTTTTCCGGTTTTGTGCAGTAGGAAACCGCCCATTGGCACGCCGCGCCTGTGCTACTTGTTGCTCAAGTCTAATAATTTGTTCCGCTATCAATCTACGCTTCCGTGCCACAAAGCCGATTATATCACCTCTCAGTACTACCTTGGCAGTCTCCCACAAGAGCTCCGGATCCTCTGCATGGCCCCGATGATTCATCTTGAAGTCCTGCCAGCGGTGACACAAAAAATAGTGAAACTGGTTATCTTTGTATAACTCTAGGGGGAATCTCCATAGGCGATGCTGACTAGTTCTCCCCCCCCCCCCCCCCACAACAGTTCCAGCCAAATTAAGGTGTGGTCCGAAATTTCTAAGGGGCCGATTTGCACTTCCCCCACCTGAGCAAATAGCGTTTCCGAAATCAGCAGGTCGTCGATTCGTGCACTGGTCCCATGTGCTCTAGACTGGTGTGTAAAATCTCGCTCTGTGGGGTGCAGCAATCTCCAGGGGTCTACTAAGCCTAACTGAGTTCGAAACTGCTGCAGCACCTCAGCGGTTTGCCTCCTTTCCCGGGTCCCCTTCCCCGCCGTAGTGTCCAGCTCCACTTCAAACACCCCATTAAAATCACCTCCTAAAATTAATGGGACTTCCGGTAACTGTTCCACCTTAGCTGCAAGTCGGTAATACAATGCAGGGTCTAATATATTGGGGCTGTATAGGTCTCCTAGTATTATCTCCTTATCTTCTAAGGTTCCATGCAGCAGCAGAAATCGCCCATTAGGATCAACTACCTCCCGCTTGATTGTAAAACGCACCCTTTTATGCAGCAAAATTGCCACCCCACCTTTTTTACCCGTTGCCGGGGCTCCCCATACTTGACCCACCCAGTCTCTGCAAAGCTTGGCATGTTCTGCAGCCATCTGGTGGGTTTCTTGTAGTAGCGCAATATCACACTTCTGCCTTGCCAGAGCTTTCAATATTTTATATCGCTTAACTGGGCTGCCTAATCCACATACATTCCAGGATATTATTTTCAGGGTAATGTATCAGCTCTAGGTCTGGTCAACCCGGGTAATTTTACCTTTACATGGGGAGCCCTCCCAGTCTGGGGCTCCTCCAAAGAACCTCCCAGCACTTTCCTTTGTTGTCTCTCTGTAGTGTTAGGATTTGTGGCGTCTCACCCTCTCTAGGCGACTGCCTAGTGGGGGCGGCGGGCCATAATACTCATGTTCATGCTTCAGCCTGGTAGCTGAGGCCCTTATTGTGTAGTTGTGGGGCAATTAAAGCAGTCCGAGTGGAATAGGCCAACACAGGAAAATTTGTTTTAAATTTTATTTTCTTCTAGTCATCAAGTTTACAATTAGACCTTGGTGGAAGGCTCCAAAACATCAACAGAAAAAGAGGATTTTTTCTCCAACAAAAAAGCTTTTCCAACATGTACTTCAACAAAGCAGTTTCTTCACTCTTTGCCATTAAACAAGTTGTCTTTCCATTCAAACAAAGACAGTTTAATTTCACTGTTTGCACATAAAGTCCAGCTACCCTTGTTAGCTTCTCCCAGCTGTTCAGGTAAGCCTGAGATTACACTCTGCTTCTCAGCTTGGAAACTAAACGGCTGTTTAAAACACTCTCATAACATTAGTAGAATTGCAGCTTTAAAAATGAGGCTTTCTCTTTACCAGCACTTCTCAATAGCATTTACTTGGCATAAATACTTCTTAGGCTTTCTTCACAGTATTCAATAAATGCTTTCTAAGCACTGCTCATACACAAAGCACATTCCATTGATACTTCTGTGGAATCTGAATCTCCCTTGTAAAACTCAACCTCCATTTCCTCTTCTGTGCTGCAAGGCTCAGGGACTGGGACACGTTCAGGGATTTCTAGCTTCACCTTCTTTAAAAGTTTGAAAAGTTTCTTCTCCCACTGAACATTCCTTCTTCCCCTTGGAATTATATCAGAACTATCAGACTTCCTTCCCCTTATTGAATCATATAAAGGTACTGTCTGGTTTACCTTTCTTGTAGAAACCTTTTCTTTTCCAGGCTTTCTAAATGGGTTTGTTTCTTGCTCAGAGTCTGAGCTGCTTGCCTCTGAGTTAGAACTGTATTTCTGGAACTCTCTCAAGCTTCTTCCTGCTCCACTCTGGCCCTGCCACTCGCCTTGGCAGTTCTGTACACTTCTCCTGGATTCACCAGCTCTTTCAGCTCTGCAGTGCTGTTTCCTCTCATCCCTCTCTTTCCTCTCCTTCCTGGATTCCTTCCTTTCACTTACTAAGTGACCGAGTTTAAATGTTTGGCAGCGTGCTTCCCTTTCTGGCCCCACCCTCTCTCTCCCTGCAGTTGCCTTGGAGACTGGGTGTGGCTTCAGGCTAGCTCTGCAAGTGTGTGTTTCAGAGTTACTTTCACTTTGGGACCTGTGTTTAGGTGAGCCCATCCCCCTTCTATGAGAAAAACCTTCCTTTTTTCCTCTTTCCCAGGGCTGTGCTGCACCCGCATCACCACAGATTGCGATTTCGATTCCCCCCCTCTAATCTCTGCCCCCTCTCATCCCTACCCACCCCCTCCCATCCCCCTTCGGTCCCCGTCCCCTCCCAATCCCTATGTCCCCTCTTACAAATACTCCCATTCCCTTCTTCCCCCATCTGCTCCCCCCCTCCAAATCCTCTCTCCCAACACAATAACCCTCCGCTTACCACCCAACCACACTGGATGTGTCCGGACTCCCCAGCTCCCCATTTCCCCATTTAAGGTAAAACAACCCCCTCCCACCTTTTATACTGTATTCACATGCCACAAACCATACAAAAACACAACAGTGCCTTATAACTTGTCAAAACAGAAACTCTGTCAGTTAACAACATGGCCTTAGCCTCAGTGTCTTGTGGCACTGCACTGCTCTCCATTCTATGAGCAGTTTCAGGAGGCTCCAGCAGGCTCTTTCTACTGGAGGGCAAACCAACCCTCCATGTGAACTCTGCCACAGCTCGCCACCCCACCAGGCCTCCGTGCTCACGTTGTCGTTGTCCAGGAGTACTTCAGGATGACCCAGGCTGCTCCGTCTCCAGATTATTGCTCAGTTTCTCTAGCTTTGTTACGTAGGCCAGAGCATCCACCGCCGAATCAAAGACTTGATGTCTGTCCGCATTCACCACATGCAAGCACGCCGGATATTGTACTGTAAATCGAATGTTCGCTGCAATCAATTTCTGAGAAATCGGCGCATAAGCCTTACGTCTTTGGCTTAGTGCAACGGAGTAGTCTTGCGCAATTCGAATCTTTATATTTCCCACATCCACGGTGCCCCGTCTGCGAGCCTCCGGTAGCACTGCTTCCTTCTGCCCGAATTGCAAAAACTTCACCAAAACAATCCTGGGTCGCAAGTCTCTCGGTGTCTTCGGGCCTACTCTGTGGATTCTTTCCATGAAACTTGGGCCCGTTCTCCCTCGCCCCCGATCAGTTCACTCACCAGCGATTCAAGGTAGGGCCGCAATTCTTTATCCCCTATAGACTCAGGGATTCCCAAAAAACGTAGATTGTTTCTTCTCGAACGATTCTCGAGGTCATCAAGCTTGCTCTCTTGTGCTCTCACCGTTTCCTGTACTTGCCCTAGCTTCTGCGTCAGGCCCTGGATATCCTCCTCCACTTGCACGATCCATTCCTCCGCGTGCTGCAGCCGGGATCCAAACGCTTCAACAGAGCTTTGCACCGCATCTAGTTTACTCTGTAGGAGGTCAAACTGTGCGGAGAGCGCGCCTCAGATCCCTTCCACAGACAGTCCGGCAGGCCCTGGGGCTGTAGAGCAGGACTTCTCGGGCGAGTCCGCCATTTTTTGCTGTCCCAGGTCCCGGTCTTTTTCTCTCCGCCTGGTCTTAACGGCTGAGGCCATGCTCCTTCTCCCCTCCCTTGCAGTCTCTCCTGCTCCGCGGTAGTTGAGGGGCCGCTACAGCCGGTTTACGCCTCTAGAAAACGGCGAAATTTGTCGGTGTGGAGCCGGGGAGTCCGGAGCTTGAGCTAAGAGCGACCTTCCGAGCTCACCACATCACATGGTCTCCTCTTGGAAGTGATTTTACGAATTGCTTCATCAATCCCAATTTTATGTGGAGAGGTGGTAGAAGAACTTTATGGGAAGGTACCAAAGTTTCTCGGAGGACATTTTTTTAACCGACAGTTAGCACCCTCGGCTGCCAACTCTTCTTGGTCCAGTGATTTTGTCGGTCTCGACTGTCCCATAGACACAGAAAACAAGGATATTTGGTATACCCGGCTTGTTGCCTGAGCAGCATGCACAAGACCTTCAAGTCCCCACACACTTGCTAACCATGGTCTTCATATTTAAGTTTACGAAGAACCAATTCCAAGTTCTCGTAGGTTTCCTTCAAGTGTATGGAATGACCTACAGGTATGGAAGCATAAAAACTGTTGTGGAGTAAAACTGCTTTGAGACTTCTTTTTGAAGAATCTATAAAAAGACACCATTGCTCTGAATCATATTGTATTTTAAATTGACCCATCAGACCTTCGACATCGATGCAATAAACCAACTTGTCTTCCTGGGCGAAGTAAGGAACGAACTCCTTTTCACGATGTCTGAACCATGAAGATGACACTCCTGGCAACAATAAATTCCTGCTTTTCAGCCTTGATCCGAGTAACTCAGTGGCATCTTTGGGAAGATTCAAGTCTCTTACCAAATCATTCATCTCCTCCTGAGAAAAAAAATTTGGTCTTGTATCATCTTCAAAGTCAGAACTTGATTCGTCATCTGGTTCAGGTATGACTTCACCTTCATCGGAGCTAGGTATCTCTTCCAAGGTAGCAGGGGGCTTGGAAGAGATACCTATCTGTGCCATGGGGGATGGGACGAATTGCCGAGTGAAGAATGGGGTATGAAATGGAATGCTTCCATTTGGAATTAAACCCTTTCACATTGCATGAACAAAAGTAACAGTCGTCACTATGGTTCTTTTGCTCTCGCCATACCATAGGAATCCCATAACGGAAAGATTTTTTCTTACCCTTGAACCAGTTTCGGAGGTCCTCAACACACCGTTTGCACACTTTATGAGGCACCCAGACTTTATCTTGATCTCCAATTTTTAGTCCAAAGTATGCAAAGTATACTTTTTCACAAAGTCTGTAATATTCTGCTGTTGCTTCAACACTGTATATTCACCACAGATGAAACAGAAACTGTCTGGCGAATTAATACACTTTCGCGGAGCCATAACATAACGGTTGAAGAATGACGAGCTAACACGAATTGCGATGAAAAAGTGTGAACAGCCTAGAACCAAGAACCTGATGATGATTCGTGCACAAGTGTGGCATGCAGGAGAGAGCAGCTCTGTGTCTGTACACGAGACGTCACAGTGCTGGCCACGCCCCCCCCTGCACTGACCGGAGCTGCTGATATCTGCCCTGTGTCTCCCTCCCACTGGATTCTTCAGGAAAGATTAATCCCTTCTACCATTAGAAGCACGGACTTAAAACCTGCTTAGCTTATGTATATATTGCTGACCATCAGATTTACAGTGCTATATTTTTTTTACATAACTCGGACAACCCCTTTAAGGTTTTTTTGGCATTTTATATCTTAAATGCACTTATGTGAATTAATTAATAGTAATTTGAATTAATTAATAGTAATTTGAAAAAATTGATAAATTTGAAGACAATTTTGCATGTTGTGGCAAATCATGACGTCTAGGAGTTTTTTCAATATTTTATTTGTTTTCAGCACACCAAAATACATGGAAATTAGATGAAAATAATCAAACAACTTTTTAGTTGCAGACTATGGAAGTGCTGCAGGTCCTCAAAGCTATGCCACCTCTCTTCCATGTACTGTATCTTATATGGAATTTAGGGAGGAAGTGTCTTGAGAAATGTTTCTCAGTTCATATGTGATGGGCTTTCTTGAAAATTCTCAACCAGCTATAACAGCTGAAGTCACAATCTTAGTGACTTTCGCCCTAACACCAATAGGAACTGAAATCTTTATGATGTTTTTTTTCTGGGTCCTAATACATCTGGTTTTTGCCAATGTCTCTAAGGCCACTCAGATAAAATGCAAAGATTTTATTACCAAATGCTATCATGTCTTAGCCCTTGAGCTAAATTTTTTCTACAGATTAGTTTGTGAATTCTGCTTTTTTGTGTGAGGGTAAAACGTTTGTATTTTATGACCCACATCATCTTCAGAGATTCCAAGATGTTAGGGTACACCAAGAAACTATGGTTGTTACTACTGCTCCAAATTAACTAGGGATCTGGATTAAGAATGTATGCTCGTTAATGTGACATTTGTTCCTCCTATTTTGAGGGCTATTGATAGTACTTGCTAAATCATTATTCCTGTTATGTGATTTTTTTTTATCGCACTGCATGTTTTCTTTTCTATATTATATCATGTTGGCAGTGTACTTCATTCTGTTATCAAGAATTCTCAATGAATTATGTTAAGCCTATAAATATAATATTTTAAAAAAGGAGGGCAAATTTTGAAAAGGCATTTAACTGGGACACATGGCCTCACTGAAAACTGCCCTCCACAAATACAGCTAAAGGTGTGTGAAGATTCCATATTGTTTGCACTTTTAATCACATTAAACATACCCTCTTGCTCACCTGAACAGGTTTCCTTGCACCTCTCAAAAGGATCCAGTGGTCACCCATCTGGTTAGGCCTGCAGTGCATGATGCTCTACTAAATACGGGAGCATCCTTGGGGTACAGTGAAGGGAGACGGTTCACACCAGCTGTTCTTGGTTTTAGATTTAACTAAGCAACAAGTCATGTATTCTTCCTCTTGCCCCCCCTCCCCCCCAGTCAAGGCCAACTGGAGAAACACCGGAGGCAATAGAATAGGCCGGTAACACACTTTAATAAATCTAGTGCTAAGCTTTATTTTCTTGAAAATGTGGATTAGCAATCAAATCATCATAAGTAGCTCCCCAGGAGGGGGCAGCTTCAAGGTGCAGCAACAGTGTCACTGGTGACAGAAAGCTCTGCGGAGCTGCAGATGGTGTCTGACACTGAAAGAAAGGAGTGGCAGAGATAATGGCAGATGAAGAAAACATCAGAGGTGATGTGGCCACTTTGACAGGACTCACTGTTATTGATCAAACTGCCTCAGCGTCTATACAGTCACTGCGACTGTCTACAAATAGGTTTCTATGGTTAAACCTAAATGCTTCAAGTTTGAGATAATTTGGGAAGCTGTAGCAATATTATCTGGCCAGATCAATCAGCTTTCCTATCAGGCTGGAACATCTATGACAAGTCTTCAAGCATAAAAACTTGAGCATGGGAACTGCAAACAGAATAGGGACCCAGCTGAACAAAAAGTGGAAAAATCAGCAAGAAATTAATAGTTCGATAAACCTGGGAAATCTCTCTCTTCAGAATAAGACTTAGATTTACTAAATGGTGCTACTGGGTTACCATGTGTTAACTCATTATTGCATATTGTTTACTGTAAGCCTCATTTTATGCAATGGAACCCATTTACTAATGTCAGTTAACAGCAACGGTGTGCGAACCAGTAGCATCCTTCAATAAATCGTAAGATTTACTCCCTTGAAAACGTGGCTTGGTAATCAAATCTTCAACTAATAAGCTTTTCTAAATGAAAGTTTATTTCCTCTATTAGAAATGTTTAAAACATGGGTTTCATTTTATAACAGGATGCAAGCACCCATTTAAGCCTGTTTTATAAAGGCAACACAGAAGCCCATGTGCTTATAAAACAGGCTCCCAAAACTGGCCCCGATTACTGCTCCTCACCCACCTAAACGCGTATGTCCAATTCTGAGGTCCAGAGCATTTACCATGCACCATGCTCCCATTTTACCCACTACTCTACATGTTGCTAGCACTCCCGTTGATCTCCATGGCCCAGAAACCACATGATAGCACAACACTACTGACATGGCCCACCAATCAACCACCCACCTGAAAAAACCACAACCAGTATTCATCGACGAGAAGGTGCACACCTTTCAACAAGGACAATTTCATTTGAGACACTCTCGCACTACAACCAGAAGACTCCACCAACCAGATATCCCCATTCAGAACAGGAACATCCCAGAAATGCAGCCATCGCAACAAATACCAAGACTGATTAGTACACCCCAACCAATGTTCCCTCTAATTTTCTGTAGGCTGTCTGCGCATAAAATATCAGCTGTGCAGCTTTTGAAGGAAGGTTAAATTTTTGTGCGCCACATAACGACACTCTGAGTTATATACTTTAAAATTGACTACACGTCAGAATACAGTATGTACACCACATTGATTTTAATCAAATTAAATGAAAATAGACGATTACTAAATGAAGCAGACAATTTCTAGTAATTACAATCACAACTTTTACATTTTAAGACGTCTGTTTTGTTTTCTATCAGATTCAGAACTGTAATTTTTGTGCGCTCTATTGTAAAGTATCTGCGCTCGCTTGGCGAGGTGTGTGCGCGCGCACATGCGCACAGCTTAGAGGGAACAGTGACCCCAACCCTCCACAACCTGAAATGGCAACTCTGGAAACATGAAAGAAAATGGTACAAAACTAAACACAATAAAAACAAACTACAATATCTACAACTCATGAAAGTTTACCATACCACAACAGAAAAAGCTAGACACGAACATTACACTAAGATACTGAACCCTGCAATCAACCTGACCAAGATCATAAAACGCCTGACAAGTACCATCCACCGAAAACCAGGAAACCACCCTCACCTCCTAACAACTAGCTCTAAATTATAAACAACTTCATCCCCAACCAGTTGTTAATCTCCCACTCCCCACTGAAGACGACCACCCAGGCTCCTGAATCTCCTTTTACCTTGACTTGGTGAAAGGCGGTATATAAATACAGCTAAGTAAATAAAGAAATAACAATAGTGTGCAATGTTGACACAGAAATTTACACCTGCTCTGAGAAAGGTGAAAATGTGTGCACATACTCTACACTGTACCCACATATTTTATAGGAGTGTGCAGGTCTGTGTCATCTACCAGGCTTTTTTTTTGGGGGGGGGGGGGTTGGGGGGGTTATATTTTAATTTCTTTTTATTTTGGGGCACTATTGTCAAAAGTGCACCTATTGATAAGCAGTGTATACCACGCACAATAGGGCGCTCTATTGCAGACATGGGAAAAAATGAAAAAAATGTTCTTGTCTTTTCTAGTTAAATATGACAAGAAATAACATGGGAAATACATGCATACATTGCAATTCTATACCTGCTCCATTCTGATTATGGATTATATTTAATATTTTCTTAAAACTTGCTTTCAACTTATTTAAGAATTAAGGGGGGATATTCAAAGGCATTTACATGGTTTGTAGACCTGCAAACCATGTAAATGCTGGTTAGTGGGATATTCAGCGGCACTAAGTTGGGTAGTGCCAATGAATATCCACGGGTGCCACTGGCATCAGGGGGGAGCGGAGATGACACCTGTCATTAACTGCGCAATGGTGACATTGAGCCACTGCCTAGTTAGAGAGGCGACCCGGAAATGGCCCTGGCATTGAATATCCAGAGTTATTTTTCAGCAGCGATAGCTGGCTGCTGTCGCTGAATATCCCCACCACAGTATGTAAAAATGAATACTATACAGGGGACAGCTTATGGGATGAGCCAGTGAGATACTGGCTCAGGGCGTGCAAGTTGGTTTAATTGAATGAGAGAAGAGGAGAAGACAGACACCAAGACTGGCTGGTCAGTGAGAGTGCAATGGGGACTCGGGGACTGGGTCCAGCCGTCCAGTAAAAGAATGAGAACGGGCATTAGCTAGTGGGGGGAGGGGAGAAATCGAGCAGAGACTTGGAGGACAGTGGTGAGGGATATGAGCAGGGCTGTGAGACTGAGGGCCCTTTTTCTAAATTCCCATAAGGCTTTGCAATTAACACGTCAAATAAATGCACATTAATTGCAAAGCTTTCACATTAGTTGTCAGAGATGTGATTGGTATGTTCCTGGCAGCTAACATTTGATGAGCCACTAACATGTGCTCCAGTAAAGTGGGTTTACTTAACGCCTCTCACAGAGGAGTCATTTGCTGCTGAGCACATGGCAATTGCCCTGGTGCTAGTGGTAATGTGCTCACCATGCCGACACTCGACCCATTTCCCACACCATCCCATGCTGGCCGGTTAATGTGCACTTTAGCATGTGGTGCTGGCATGCTCACACATTAGTGTATCTGATTTCCAGTTGCCACGTGTAAAAATGCACGTTAACTGGCTAACGGGCTTTAGTAACAGGGTCCCTGAGTACAGAAAAATGGAGAAGGAAGTGGGTTTAAAGTACCCAGAGGAGTTGGAGGTGGGGGGCAATTGAACAGGAACAGAGATCTAAGGGGTCGTGAGAGACAAAGGAAGGGGACAGGACTTTGAAGGAAAAGAGAAAGGGTAGAAATGAGGAAAATTAAAGCAATAAGTCAATGAGGTCCTTTCCTTCATTAATTAAGAAAAATAGTGGTGGGCTGAGTACTTTGTCATGAGCTTTTGAAGAAATTCTGGAGACTTCTTTTTCTGTGTTGGAAAAAAAAAAGAGAACCAGAAGGATCAACCTCAGAGAGACATATAGGGAAGGAAGTGAAGAAAACAGAGTGGAGAATCAGAAAATGGAAATGAGATTCTGAAAAAGGACATAGACGAAAACAAACAAAGGATATGGTAAAGAGATACAGGACCAACCCATTTAAAAAATAAAAATGATCTGACAACAAAAGTACAAAAGACTTCCTGTTTTTAGAGAATGACATATGTCAACTTTGAAAATGTTTATTTTTCATAGTTCAGGAGGGAATATGTGTTTCTCTTTTTATAAAGTCACCTAGGCATGACAAAACAGGCACCTTCCTGCCAGGGCCGCCCAAAGGTTTCTGCCACCCTAGGTAGAAGCCTTGGCCATGCCGCCCCCCCCCCCCCCCCCCACCGAGCTGTGCTGCCCCCTCGTGCTGAGCTGTGCTACCGCCGATTCTGGTGTTGGGGTTGAGGGGGGGGCGTAGCTCGGCATACATGACCTACTGCTTCTGACCCTCCTCTGACATAACTTCGGGGGTTCAGAAGTGGCAGTCCATATGTGCTGAAACACATGGTCTGCTGCTGAGCCTAGTCATGTCCTCCCTGCCACCGGAATCAGCGGCAGTGTGGCACAGCTCAGCATGGGGGAAGGGTGGCGCGGCTCTGTGCATGGAGGGAGGGACAGGTTATGTGTGCTAAAGCACATGGCCTAGTGACCACAGAGATCTGCTGCCCTAGGTGGCTGTCTAGTGGATGGGCCGGTCCTACTATCTGCTCACTTAACCTAGGCACTCTGCTATAAAATTGCTCTCTCTGGGTCTGTGATCCATATGTGTCATTCTATTGAAAGCTTAACTTGAGAAATTTGCAGATAAGGACCTATTTACTAAGCATTCTTTCCTTAGGCAAAAAGGGGGTATCATTTTATATCATAGCACCTATAAAAAATATCCCAAAACGTGTCTATATTGTAACAGTTGTATAAAAGCAAAATAAACACAATGTGGGTTATTTTGCAAGAGATGGACATAGTTTGGATGTCTGAAAAAAATCAAAGTGGATGTGCTGCCAGGCAAGATGTTGATAATGCGATTTCAGAAGTGGGAAAATCCAGTCGTGTCTGTGGCCAGTACATACAAATGCCAGAGTGCCAAAATGAATGTGTCTGAGGGCATTACGCAGTGCGGCCAAGCTGGAGCTAGGACACAGATGCACAAAGCATTTTCCATGTGGCTGCCAAGCCTGGGACACTAGATGTTCCAGCCTGAACTTGCTTTAAAGCATGAACAGGTAAGGGACTTTGCTGTCCATGCTGATCGCAGATGTGATTGTGCTAGGAAGCAGCAAAGGAGAGAGAAAAGGAGAGTCTGAAGGAGATAGAGATAAGGAGAGAGAGAGGAGCTTGCCTTTTGTGCCATCTGCTGCGTGCCGTGCCCAGTGAATCTTTGTTTCACAAACCTGCACCCTGTCTGTCCCCCCCACCCCATTCACCAAACCTCAGTAAGCACCACTTGGCTTCACACCCTTACCCCGGCCACAGGCACTCAACCCTCCCCAATCCCCCCAGTGTCAAACCAGGATCCCTTGACATTAGTATCTCCACAAGTCATCAGTGCAAGTGCATGTAGAGTGGTTTGGTCTTTGTGCATTGGATTGGAGGAGTGGCGGAGGGTGTGTTAGTGTCAGTTTGATGTGCATCCTTGTTCATGTGTTCCTATTCGTCCATGTCTTCATCACACACAATACACAGCACTATGTGTTGGTGGTGGTAGCACAGGGTAGGAAGAAGTGGGTAAGAAGGATGTGCAGTGGTGGGACCCTACGGGTGTAGATGCAGGAAGCAGACATGCAGCGAATGAACTGGTGGTATACTGAAGCCATTGGTGAGGAGCTACAGAGGGAGAGCAGGAGGACGCGCATACCAGAGAATGTACCGATCCAGAGGCCAGTTCATGAGGCTCACAGAAGAACAGTGCCTGACTCATTTCTGTTTTGACAAAGCCACCATATAGTAGCTGTGCCAGGAGCTAGAGCAAGACTTCGGTGCCAGCATGCAGTGAGTGACCCCATACTTGTGGCTATCAAGGTCACCACAGCCCTTGCATTTCTGATGACTGGCAGCTTCCAGTCTGTGCTGGCAGCCATGGCAGAGTCAGTCAGCTGTATTGCTATGTGTCATGCAGTTCCTTGCAGCATTCCTCCCCAGGATGGTATCCTACATATTTTTTTCCAGCACTGCCCAGCAGTGTCAGAAGACCATAATGGACTTTCATTGGGTAACAGGCTTTCCTGCAGTGCTCAATGTAAGACTACACAAATGTAGCCCTGTGGCCCCTGCGTATGAGGTGAGCAGCCTACCGGAATCAAAGTCTTGTCTTATTCAATGAACATGCAAGTAGTGTGCAATGGCGAGGGTTAAATAACTGATGTCTTTCCACATTACCCTGGGTCATGCCATGATGCCTATATCCTGTCACAATAGGCCATTCACAAGCGCTTCAGCAGTAGGGAATCACAGGCAGATGGCTCCTTGGTAAGTCACAGCCTCCCAACCAAGGCACAGCACTACGACTAAGGCCATGAACCAGGAGGAGGAAGCTCACATGAGAAACCAAAGGCTGGGTAGGAATCATTAAGAAGGTAAAGGAATGGTAGTGGGAGAGAATGCTGAGACATGTGGCCACCAACACCACTGACGGCCTCCCCCTTCATATTCCCTGATACAGGTGATCATGGCTACCCACTAGAGCTAGTTGCTGACCCCTATAGTTTCCTTACATAGTAAGGCAGAGGAGCACTACAACTGGGCACACAGTGCAACCCATTCCATCATCGAGCTCACATTTGGCCAGCTGAAAAAATACTTTTGTTGCCTGAACAGGTCAGGGGGCAAACTGCTGTATAGCCCGCAAAAGATGTGCCAGATCTCCATGGCCTGCTGCATGTTACACAACCCGATCAAGAAGAGGCAGCAGCCCATACTTCCAGAAAATGCTCCCACAAGGATGACACTGAGGGGAGCTCAGACAGCAGTGCAGATGCCACAAGACAGCCATAGTGACAGAGCCAGCATGAAATAGACTCATATAAAACAATTTCACCTAAGTTACTTGTTTTATTCAGGAGCATTACAGTAAACCTACAGAAGGCTTCCCTTGCCTGTCCCCCCTTGCACCGCCCCCCATCCAGTCCCAGAAAAGGCTGTAACAGGCCAACACCTCACACATTCACACTGCATTGCCCTAACAGTGGATCCTCCACCATGCAGACCCCCCACACTGCACCATAGCACCCCTGCCCAGCGGCCACTCGACACCCATCCTCTTGCATGCATCCAGGCTCCAAACCCCTGCACCCATCACCCACCCTGCCAACATATTCTGTGACACCCCCCTTCACCATTGCTGCATATCCAAACATTTACAGCACAGACATATTAATGACTACATGGTACACTTCCCCCTGCCATTGCAGCAACCCTATGCCCCACACTCCCTCCTGCCCTGATCCTCTTCGACTGGCAGTGCCTCTGTGCGGACCCATGAGATATCCTGGGTGCTTTTGCTGGGCTCTAAGGAGCTAGAACCCTCCTTCACCTGACTCTGCAGCATTCTGTGTTACAGCCGAGTGGAAATCAGTGAACCTCATGGTGTGCCTGTGCTGATGGGAGGGTGCTCCGAGAATGTTGCTCATGGATGGCTCATGTTGGCTGCAGGTCTGCAGACCTGTGGCACTGCTATTTGTTGGGGTTGCTGTCATTGCCACAGCTAATGATAGAGGTACATTGCCAAGGTTGGCACCAGTTGGATATGATGGGCTACAAGAGTCTCTAGGGACTGGCTGATGTGTTCTAGTCTGTGCTGCATGCACTTATCCCTTTTGTTTCTCTCATGCAGTGGAAGGAGAATGGCCTATAGGACAACAGTTCTGGTGTAGTAATTGTTCCCCACATTGAATAAGCTGCAGTCTATGATGGCTGGCTAGTGAGCCCTCCTCTGCTAGCCCAAACGCTGCCTCCTCACGAAGTAGGTCTACTGTGCCGCTCTGGTTCCTAGTCGTGTCCACTTGTGCCATCTGCTCCATATTCTCATCCTCTATTTCATAGTAACATAATAAATGATGGCAAATAAAGACCAGTATGGTCTATCTAGTCCGGCCAGCAAGGTGGCTACAGTAGATGTATCTACCACTCCGTGCAGGTCACCCCTCTCTATGTGTTGAAGTATAAAAAAAAATGGTTAAGTTTATTTTGATTTTATCCTCTTGCTATAAAAGGGATCCACCTTGTCCCATGCCATTTTGAATTCTATCATCCTGCAGGTGTGGCTGCTATGGCTCACCCACTGCCCTGTTCAGCATGGCGCCCATCTCCTCCTGCTTCCGACAGTGCTCACTGCCTGTGTCTGATGTGCCTGGGCTGAACTCCTGGCTGACGCTCTTTGGACCACCCTCGCTATCGTCCAAGGCCTGCTGCACCTCCTTGCCACCAGCACCGGTACCTGCAGGTCAATGGGAAATGTCAAGCTGCCTGTTTCTGAATTCCTGCCCAGCTGTGGTGTCAGGGAGTCTGACCATCCACCTTACACTACAGGAGACTGCAACATATCCAAATCACCTACACCACTCAGTGACTCCTTGTCCATCATGCCCAGTACCTGTTCCTCCAGCACGGTCAGCACTGGTGCTTGACCATCAGGACCTCACTCAGCTGCCTTCATCTTAGCCGTGTGTTTAATCACCATCCAAATATTCTTGCAGTCCTCAATGTCATGGTTGCGATGATAGATATATCACATTTAGCATTGTATTGATACCATGCCTCAGATGTTTCTTGTGGTGGGCGCTATAGTTAGAGCCAGCCTTACCAAACAGGATGTGGTGTTTGTCAAGGACCTGGAACACCAGCAGCTCCACCTCAAATGGACAGATGTTCTGTACTCTACTGGATACCCTTGCCTTCAGCGCCATATCTTCAAACCTCTAACATTTGTCATATGCTCATGCTGCAAAATCCACCATATGGACTTATGGCAGTCAAAACCATAACAAGGAGATCAGGTGCCCTAGGTGAACCTCATCCCTTGTGCCCATCCTGACCGGCTAAACCTCATTGCCATCACTGTTGCCCCTCACCATGACCTACAATGATGGCAATGGATGAAACAGTCCCATGGCATAAGTGCCATGGAGCTGTCTGCTTCCAACCCCTCAAATGACCAACTTGGAAACAGGAAGTCAGCCATTGGTAAGGCGGAAGCAGGCAATCCCCGACATTGACGTTTTCAGGAAAGCATCACAGGGCTGTTTCAATCCATTGCCACTGCTCTAGGTCCAGGGGAGGGGTGACAGAGGCGGCAATGGGTGCCCCTGAAGGAGTAGTAATCTAGGCAGCTGCCTAATTCACCTAATGATAGCGCTGGCTCTGATTGTAGTGCTGTTATAAACAACCATATGGCTTGCATCTGCACATACCTGAGTTGGACATCTTGCCATTCAAAATGGACCTTTCATGTAGATGTACTCACAACCTGGATGTTCTGCCAGACATTTACAGAATCAACTTCATGGATGACTCTGCCATTAGCATGGGGTAGAAGGGGTCCAGGCAGACATGGGGCTGTAGCTGGACTGCCAGGGTACACTTTTGTGGAGGCTGAACAGTGGTAGGGGCACTCCATATATCTTACATACCTTCTGGCACGTAAGGGTGGCTGATGTCTGTATGTTGCCAGTGCTGCCATGTCCTGGATGCTCATGTGCAAGACATGTGTGCCTCCACTGTGACCATGGAGCCCTTCAGTGTGTAAACAGATAAAAGACTGTGCACTGACTAAAAGACTGTGCAGGACAGGTGCATGCTGTACATGGCCGCTTTACTGTGATGTGCCAAGACAACCATGGGCCATTTGTATGGGTGCTATACTCCTGCACCAGGGGAGCAGTCAGAGGCACACATGCCTTGCCCAAAGAGTGCCGTGGGTACATGTGATGGGAACCATGGAACTGTTGCGGTGCCAAGAGAAAAAGGACCATGTCAGGATGACTACTTGGA
This sequence comes from Ichthyophis bannanicus, assembly GCA_033557465.1. Taxonomy (NCBI): domain Eukaryota; kingdom Metazoa; phylum Chordata; class Amphibia; order Gymnophiona; family Ichthyophiidae; genus Ichthyophis; species Ichthyophis bannanicus. Next base: position 255,033,683 of record CM066034.1, read on the forward strand.
TGAGTAGGGCTGGGTGGCATCTGTGGGTCCTACATATGTTTTACTATTGCCTTGGCCCCACAATCCTTGAGCTCTGTGTGGTATACATCGCGGTCTGTGTACACACATCTCAGTGGCTACACAGGGTTCAAGGGGTAGTGGGATGCTTTTTTGCCCCCCCCCCCAATCGGCAGTAAGTGTAGGGCTGGTGAGCACCAGGGACTATTGTCATGCATGTGCTGGAAATGGGATCGACAACTCAGACACAAAGGTTGAAAACATATAACTGTGTTTTTTATTTGCGCACTGGAACATGTTAACCATCAAAGAGGCCAGTTGTCTTCCCTTTCCCTGCTTTCTTCCCCACTGGGAGCAGGTGGCATGGAGGCGGAACAGAGTCCCTGCTGGCCCAACAATGCCTACGTGAGAGCACTCAGCTACACTCTGATGTCCTCCAGATGGCTCAACATGAGGTCCGGGGCCCAGGCAACAGCCACAAAGCCCTGCTGCACCTCATGCCTGATGGCCTGTAGGTGCAGCAGGATGTCTTTCCACCCGGACCCGCCCTGCTTGGTGCTCCCCTCTGTCTGAAAACCGCTGGACTACCAACATTTTTATGTGCTACACAGTATCCTCCTGCCCCTACCAATGCACAAGCCCTGTCTTTTCTGCAATACTGGTGCAGTGTCATGCAATTCACCTGCCATGCCATGTTGATTTCTTGCTGGTTGGTCTGCACACCACAGGCTTGGTAAAGCAAATCCTCGCTGATGAGCACAAGGTGGAACAGGGTTTTGGTTTCCACGTGGGAGAAATTCAGGAGCCTACCAGATATGCTGCCATCTTCTCTGCTGTCCCTTGCGTTCTGGTTCTACGTAGCTGTATGTGCTGGCAAATTGGCACTGGCCCCTGGACATTCTGGTGCCTGTCTAGCCTTGCACGTCCTCATCACAGTATAATGCATGAGCTGGATGTGCAGCTACCTTATACAACTGTGCATCCATTTCAGTGCATGGCCACCATTCCATTTTACAACTGGCTGGAACGTCATGTACATTTTCTGCATATCCCCCCTTGGATGACCTGCAGATGCCCTGTATGTCATATGTAAAATGCCCTTCTATGTGCCTTTATAAAACAAGCTTCCACAACCTCCTTAATAGTGCACATATTCTCTTGCACAAATTTACATAGAAACATAGGTACATAGAAAATGATAGCAGAAAAAGACCATACGGCCTATCCAGTCTGCCCATCCATAAGAACTATAAAGTTCTACAAATCCATCCTCTCCCTCAGAGATTCTCTGTATTTGTCCCATGCTTCTTTGAATTCAAATACAGATCATGTTTCCACAACCTCCACAGGGAGGCTGTTTCACACATCCACTGACCTTTTCCTAAAGGAATATTTCTTCAGGTTACTTGTGATTCTATTCCCTTTCACCTTTATGACCACTCATTCCAAAGCTCCCTTTCAACTAGAAGAGCACCATCTTCCTGGGCATTTATTCCATGGATGTATTTAATTGTCTCTATCATATCACCCCTCTCCCGCTTTTTCTCCAAAGTATACATATTGAGATCTTTAAGCCTATCCCCATATGTCTTATGACAAAGACCACTGACCATTTCAGTAGCCACCCAATGGACAGATTCCACCGGTTTGTATCCTTTTGAAAGTACTGTCTCCAGAATTGTACACAGTACTCAAAATGAGATCTCACTAGAGACTTGTACAAAGGCACTAGTGCCTCCTTTTCCTGTTGCTCATTTCTCTCTCTATGCACCCAAGCATTCTTCTGGCTTTTACAATTGCCTTTTCTACCTCTTTGCCCACTAAAACATCATCAGATAAGATCATCCCCAGGTTCCACTCTTCTTTCGTGCACTGAAGTACTTCATGCCTATACCATACTGCTTCCTTGTTTTTTGCAGCTCAAATGCATGGCCTTTCATTTTTTAGCATTAAATCTTAGCTGTCAAATTCTTAAGCATTCGGCAAGCTTCACTAGATCCCTTTACATGCTATCCACATCTTCCAGAGTGTCTCTCCTGTTCCTGATTTTAGTATCATTTGCAAAGAGGCATACATTTCCTGCCAGACCTTCTTCAAGATCTCCCTATTCTGGAATAACCTCCCTCCAGATTCAACGCAAGAAATGTCCTACAAAAAATTTAAACATGGATTCAAGACCCATCTCTTTGAGAGGGCATTTGGACCCACAGAATGCTGACCTTGGCCTGCTGTGCAGATGTTCCTCTATACCTACTTGCCTGCCCATTACTTTGCTACTGCTAGCTTCTCTCTTCCTCCTCTCTATCATTGATACTGCAATTTTTGTTTTGTATTGACTTTTTTTGTAAACCACTTTGATTTATTTTTAGGACCAAAGAAATCAGGGTCCAATTCCCATTAGCACTCCTTATGGCCTTGGGCAAGTCAGAAAAATCCAAGTTATCAATGTCCCTGTTTAATGTGCATTACCAAGTTTAAGTTACAATGTAAACTGCTTTGACTGAAATGATAAAGCGGCATAAAAAACCCCCGTTAAATAAATAACTTTATTTGAAAGGCAGCAGAGAAAGAATAATATACCACAAAACATAGTCATAAACCGATATCACTTAACAAAAAATGTTAAGAACAGGACCAGGTATCCTACTGGTAACTCACCTATCTTCAGAATGAACTCCATTTACTACTATCCTCTGACGCCTCCCACTCAATCAGTTTCTTATCCAGTCAGTCACTTTAGGGTCCATCCCAAGGGCACTCAGTTTATTTATAAAAAAAAGTTGCCTTCAGTCTCACAATGCCACCTTGTGCTTCCTCCAGTTACTAATAAACCTAAAAAAAAAATCTTTGCTTTCTTGACCACTTCACATCTGTTTCAAAGGTATAAACGTACACTTGTACATGTGTCTTTTATAAATACATGCATACATTGTACTGCTGCCCCAGCTCCGCCCAAACGATGCCTCAAGGAAAATCTGCATGCTGTGCGTGCATAAGTACATACAATCTTGTAAGCATAACTTTGAATATGGATGCAGGATTTTCTAAGAACCATTTTCCGTATGCAAGATATGCTTTACATGTGGAAAAGACCTTTAAAAAATTACCCCCAAAGTGGGAGAAAACCATTAGTTAATAGGTTCCATAAACATTTCCATTTCCATCCCTCCCACTCTATGTTATAGACCAGTGGCTCCCAACATGTAGGTCATGAACCCCCCTTGGGTCCACAAGGTGATTACAAGGAGCCCACATGACACAGAAAAGAGAAAAAAGAGAGAGTGTTTTGTCTGCTTCGTTGCTTTATCTGTTGCTTTACTCTCTCTCTCCACCCTATCCTGTCCTTTTCATTATTTTGGCGTTCCTTTTCCTTTTCAGCAGCCTATATATTTGACTGTTGTACACCGCTCTGGTGCCACCGGTAAAGAGCGGTATATTAAATGTGACAATAAAGATAAAGATAAAGATAAAAAGGAGGCTGGAGGGAATTGGTTTGGTGGAGGAGAGACTGGTGAATTCAGGAAGGGGACAGGAGATAAAGAGGGCTAGTGGCAACAGGCAGGTCATTGAAGGAAGGGGGCCTCGGAAGAGTGCTGGGATGAACTTAGAGGTCCATGAACATTTTGGACATTTATAAGGGGTCCACAAAACCTAAAATGTTGGGAACCTCTACCACAGACTAAGATTTCTGAAGAAATATGATTAAACCGTGGGAAAATAGTGGTTTTCAGGGAGCTGTAGCAGCCTTAAAAATGTATGTATTATATTTCTGCCGGGGAGCTAGTTTCCCACACTAACTCTCGATGATCAATCCAACAACATATTTATAAAACATTTCCAACTGTAATAAGAAATTACAATAGCCCACTTTTGTCAAATGATATATGCACCATTTTACAAAATCCCCTTATGTTCGGAGCTAGGAGTGTTAAGAACATACCACCAGGATAATCCCCGAGAGAAAATTTATAACTCAGGATTCTTTTAAAATCTGACAGTAAGACAAATTTATTGCCTATTACATTGATAACCGCTAGCTGCCCTAACCAACCTCCTAAAGCTACTCATTTAAATCGCAGCATGTTTTCTGCTCAGACTGATGGTCAATTAGATTCACTATCCCAGGTAAGATAAACAGTTGTTAAGACGCAGCATATATAACCTGTTTATCAAGATTCTCTTCTGCATTCTGATGACCATCTGTAATCTTTGTGCTATTTTATCTATTTGCTATCAACAAACGTATCAAGGTCTGACATCTGTCAAGTGGCGACAATACATTTCCCATTAATATGTATGTGTTACAGACATTGTTTTAGGAAGCACTGAACTACAACTGTTCTTTAGTCAAAGCATGCATCACACACAAATATTAAGAGGCAAAAATAAAAAAAAATTGCATTAAATCCTAAGGCTACAAAATCAATTTTAGATAAATCTCTCAAAGTGCATCAATTAATGCATTGTTTCTGTATGGTCTGATGTCGGGTTCGGTGCAATTCAGTCTAAAGTCTCTCTTTGCTCATGATTTGTGGCCCTTATACTGGAGCACTATGCAATGAACTACATTAAAGGCTGCTTCTGAGGTGATAAACCAGCAATCCCCCCTTCAGAATGCACAATGAATTTTTAGCAATAAAATTTACATCACTTAAGGGCATGTTTACCAAGCCCCATGCTAGTAACCTGGGTTTGGGTCACATTACTAGGGTGGGGCACTGTGATAGATGCAGGGGGGTGGAGATAGCTGTCCCCCTGAATTTAGTGCAGCTTACCATGATACTACTGCCATGAAGAGCAGGTGCCACAACCCACTGTGCGGGCAAGACGGTATTGCTACATCGGCAATGTCCACATTCCACCAGGCACCATCCAGACGCACGCTGCCCAGGTAGGCGGGGATTTTCAGCACGGGGCCCCTGTGCTATTTTGCAGTGTGGCATCAAATATGCGTGTGCTTCAGTAAGCATGCCCCTTAGTTGCCATCAAAAACTGAAAGCACATGTCATTAGTTGGCTACATGTCAAAGCAATGATGGAAAAGATAATGCCAAGCAAAAATACTTCATACGAGACGTGCACAGTTCGGCAACTCAGTCCCACTAGCCCTTGAGGCTGAGAACTTATCCTAGCGAGTCTTGCTCTTTACTGAACTTGGGTTTGTGCTGTCTATTTACTGTCACAACAGAACACAGCTTCAGTTTCAGGCTGAAGGTAAGTTCTAATGGCTCTTTTATTTCAAAATATTATCTAGTACCCCAGCGGATAACAAATATACTCAGGACTAGCAGACTGACACTAAAAACGCTTCCAGGCACAAAGCCTTGGTGCATTAAGAGTTATCATAATTCACTGAATTCGCAAGAAAATTAACCGCAGTCACAGAAAAGCTGTGACCTTCCTGGCTAATTTAGAATCAGAGAAGGATGATGGATCCATCCGTAGATTTAGTGAGCAAGGGAAACCACTGATTCTCCACATCTGTTTTGTGTTGTCTGTTGAAACTGCTGATTATGACTGACTGGAAGTTGTGATGCAAACATTTGTAGCACAGAATCCGAGCAATGAAGAAGTGAAAATGAGAGTATGCAAATTCTTCCTGAACATGCATGAGTAATGAAGACGGAATGAGCACTGATAATGAGTAGTCGACCATATGTGTAAATGCTGCCGCTGGAACATGCAGATGCTTCTAAAATCAGGACCTAAAGAGGGACTTTCAAAGTACTCTCTCTGAGGTAAACCTGTCACTTACTACGGACATATTATAAAATTACATATATTGCTGTGGTGACAACGTATATAGAAAATCTGCCATACCGAAAAAAGCACTACCCTCTAGGACTTAAAAGGTAGCAATCCTGCAAGTCTGACACTAGGCTATCTCCCTAATGTGAAACAAGAAAAAGCTGCACTGCTATAGATCCTGGGACAGAAGTTACACAATAGGAGAATCCCTTACACCGGCCACACATGCAGAACAGAGCAAACCTTCACTAAACACAGAATAAGGTGCTACATACAGGAAATAGAAAAATGTTGAAAAATAAATTAGAGAACTGGAAGCCCCAACAAGCCAGGTTCTGCGTACAGAGAAGCACTGAAAAACATGAAACAAAAATGCATTTCCTTCTGTGCAGCACTTTTTCAAAGCTAGCATACTCCAACAACAGGCAGGCATGTTAGCGACCCTTCATCTGATAAAATGTCACTCTCCCATCTCCACTTCTCCCTCAATCTGTTTCTTGCACTTTCGCTCTCCCAATCACCGATGCTCCCCTCCCTTATAGGTAATGCAGGCAGGAGCTAAGATTTAAAAGCAAATATTTTTTCCTCTCTGTCACTGTAGGTGGTGCCCCTTTAAAAGCTAGCAGTCAATGGAGAACAAGGGTTGCACTGGCCCACAATATATTAGGCTGCATACATAGGAGCCAGTGGTTCCCAAACTTGTCCTGGGTGATCTCCAGCCAGTTGCGTTTTCAGAATATCCAGAATGAATATGCATGAGAGAGATCTGCATACAATGGAGGCAGTATATGCAAATCTCTCTCATGAATATTCATAGTGGATATTCTGAAAACCCAACTGGCTGAGGAGCCCTCAGGACAGGTTTAGGAATCACTAGTCTAATCTATTTGACCTAGAACCTACACTCAGCAACTCTGGCTGGAGGAGGTGGGGGGGAGGTGGAATTAAAGTAAAACGAATGCTGATAGCAGCAGTACAGATCCCATGGTCAACAAGCAGGCAAAGAACGCAGTGGTGATGAGCAGTTAAAGACGCTGCTGCAATCGGGTCTGCACCCTAAGACTTGAGCAGTGGCAATGCGATCAGAGGGCCCAGCTCTTTCTGTCGATTCCTGGGCCTCCTCTCCTCTGTTCTCCGTGGGACTGGCAGCTCTCACATTCCTGCCTACTGCCTGTGCTCCTCCTCTTCCTCCCATGTGCTTCAGATCAGCTGCTGGAATCGTGGGAACAGCAGAGGCAACTGGAGCAGATGACAAGGGCTGAGTGTGTGTATGTACGTGAGCTGTGCCATGGAGGGAGGGGCAAGGCAGCACTCGCACTTCATTGGTCCCAGCAGGGACTCATCCAGACCTTTATCTTAGGCCTGGCAGTAACCCTATTGGGAGGACGGTGTTCTTTCCTTTACCCTATCAAAAGGTATGGTGGGAGCATCAGTACCACCCCTAAATTTTGGGACTCTAGGCAACCATGTAATTTGCTTAATGGTAATAAATAGCTTATCTTTGGCATCTAAAGCAATTTCAATGCATGAAGTTTCCTAAATGTAACTTAAATATTCAAAAGTATTGTGATCACACTTTGTAATTTAAAAGAAAGGAGAAATCTCAGAGTTGGTAAGCTTATGCATTGTTTGATTGACATATGGAAGAGCCAATCTGAAAAAAGAGATATTAAGATGACTAATGCACATTCATCATGTAAAATTTGATTAGATATAAATAGCACTGCCATGGGTGTGAATGTCAAAAGTAGATGCAAGCTGTCATGCAAGAAATTGCTCGATAGTGTTTCAGTTTGTCTGCAGCGATTCCCCTTATACAGCTATGAATGGCTAAACGTGGACCATTTTGGAGGTGTGGGAAGCCTGGTTAATTTATTTTGTAATGTTTGGTTTTGATGAAGAAAACTGAATGCTGTTTTTCAAAACTTTCCGTGGCCAAAACTACTCAGTTGCAAACTCCTCCTGACTGACTCGTATGTGGCATCAACGGAATGATAGATGCTTCAAGTATTATTCGCAATTTTTAAAATATTATTCACAATTTTTAAAAGATCTGACATGTCTGTTATAAATGGAACAAATTTATCATAGAAAAATATTAATAAACTTAAAGGTGGAAATCGTGTGATTTTCAAACCATCTAGTTTGTAGGTATTTCCACGAGCTCAGAAGTACTTGGAGTGTGATTCAGATCCTGCTGGAGCTAATAATTATGTGTTGGTATACGTTGATCCTTTTTTGTATAATCCAACTTTTTATGGTTTGCAATTTTTGTTAAACGTTTTGTATTGCATGTTTTCCTTTTATCTTGGTTGAGTTTGTAAAATAATTCAACATAGCATATACACACCAAACAAACAGGTGTACTACAAATTTACATGACGGTTCCACCCCTCCCCCCCCCCCCAATAATGGTGCTGACAATTTTAAGTGAAACAGGGACATGTTTACTTAAGGGCACTAAACACTCAGGGGATGTTTTACTAAAGGGCATTAGCTGTCAGGGAATCTTCTGGAGCATGCTGATGGCATGCTGGAACACGCATTAACGGCTAGTGTGAGGCCATAACAGTTAGCATGAACAGATTTCCGCACTAAATGTCCATGAGCAACTGGACGGGTCTGGGGCAGAGCGTGGGTGGGGAGCGCGCCTTGCAGTTGACCAGTTAGCAAGGGTGCAATTGCCACCACCTCAATAGGTGAATGTAAATGCATCCATGCTTATGCAGCACTGTCCCGTAACCTATTCCACATGTTAACTGAGGAGTACATACTTTCCACACCCCTGACAGTTAATGTAGTGGTGTTGCACGCTATTGGTGCATTAGGTGCAAATCACAATGCACTTTAGTAAAAAGGCCCCTTAGAGGCATGTTTACTAAAGTGTGCTATCAGAGTAGTGCAGAGTAGTGTGTGGTTTCAGCGCCATGTTAAAAAGTAACGTGGAGCACTCATGATAAAAAGCCAGTGCCACCCTGGTAGCATGTGTTGAGCAGGGACTGTGTGGGACGGGGCATCCCACACAGTCCCTGCTCAACACAGTCAGTCGCTCACATAAAACTACTGTTCATGTAGGTAAGGCAGGTGACGTTAGTTACATCTGGGCCCCTTCGCCACATTAAAGAGAGGATTGTCTGTGCTAACTGCAGTGGGATAAATGGACATGCCTCCTTGCAGTTAGCTATAAATCCCACATTGGTAGCATGGCCCGCGCATGTTACTGGCATGAGGCTTAGTAAACATCCCCTTAGCATGGGTTTTGCCGCATAGTAACAGCATGGGCCTGAACCTCTGGGTACTGCACGGTAAAAACACTATCATACTTTAAAAAAAAATCACACAAAGTGTAACTTAGCGTAAGTTTGAGTGGGATCAGGGCGGAGAGTGGGCACAGCAGCTGCGAGAACAGATGGGGCAGTACCATACACTAACTTGTCATGATTGCTGAATGTGCAGCTGTGCCTAATGACTCCTCAAGAGGAGGCGTTAAGTGCAGCCACACTACCAGCAATCCAGGCTGCCCACAAGATAAGCATTCACATATCAGGGCATCTCATCACTTCTGCCCCCACCCCCCCCAACCCCATTTCTGATCCCCCACTTCAGTGACCCTCCCTTCCTCCATACCCTCCTCTAATCTGATCCCCCAACTCTCCCCATCCAACCCTCATTCATAACCATGTATTAGGACAGACCCCCTTCAAGTCAAGGACCATCTCTAGGAACTTGTGCTTTATGATAAAAGTCCCCCCAAAGGAGCAGACCCTGAACCAACCCCACCCATCTCCCCCCCTCCCGAGACCTATTTGGGGGGCTCCTGACCTGTGAAGTGCAGGAGGCATGAGCAGTCTCTCTCCACTTCTGCCCTGGTCATTTGCTATTTCCAAAATGGCAGCTCTAACTAGAGGTAGTCTCTCAGTACTACTGCTAGAGTCAATCTCTAGCGATAGAGTAATCATTAAGAGTTCCTGCTGCCATTTTTGAAACAGCTTCTAACTGGGGTAGGAGACCACTCTTGCTTCTGCACATCATAAACTGGAAGCCTCCGGGGTAAGTCTCAAGGGGGTGGGGGGAGGGAGTACTTTTATTTGAAGGCACTGGCTCCTAGGGGGCTTTGGCTTGAAGGGGAGTGGTGTCCTGATACATGGTTCTGACATAAAATGCAAGGGGGGAGGGGGGAATCCGATAGGGGTGCCTTGAGGTGGGGATCAGCAGGGTGTTTTGTTGGAGGGGCAGAAGATGGGGAGCACCACAGCACCTGCTTCTCCTTTTTTCTCTTTTGTGGTGAGAGCTAATAACATATGCATGCGAAGGCATGTACCTCCAGACCCATGCGGTAAGTGTCTGCCCTGCACGGTACATGTAGGGCAGATGCCGGACATGCTCTCTGCATTTACTACACAAGTTTGCATTTACCATGAATTAAGTTTTGCAGTTAAGATGCAGTGAGTGCAAAACCTTACTACACTTTTAGTAAACAAGCCCATTAGTGAGTAATCTTCTGAAATAGCATAATAGGTTCTGAGGCTTTTTCCTTCATTTTTATTTAACTTAAAATATCAAAGTATCATAATTAAGTGAATTTTATACAGTGAAATCCATGTATAGAGCAGTCACCACTATCAATTCTATATCTAGCAGCAATATTGCCCAAAATCAAACCATCTAGTTATATGGACAGTTGCTAAATATTGCCATATAGCTAGTCAGGGCTGGTCCCAGAGTTGGTTCAAGATGTTGGTGCTATAGACAATCCTTAAGCCTTATTTGTCCTCCCCTCCCAACCCGGCTGTCAAACTATTGTTTAGCTTTGAATGCTCTGCACTTTTCCATGCCCAGAAGTTGTCACCCTAGGCAACCATCTAGCGTGCCTGATGGTTGGCCCAGCCCTGTAGCTAGCTAGTCCTTATGCCTTCACTCTACTCCAGGCCTATCAGAATAGTGCTGTTGGAAATCCACAGATGGGGCTTAGCGATGGCCACAAAATGTGTGGGCACCAAGGCAAAAGCAGCCCCTTGCCACGTAGGCAAATAGCAAACAGTACAAAAGACATAGGCAGGTGGAAGTGCTCACCAAAATTTTATTGATCCATGTATATTAGGGGAGACCTGACCTGACACAGGCCGTGTTTCGAAAAACTCTTCTTCAGGGGTTGGCTCACCTTATACTAAAAACACATTGTGAATATGTTAAAATACAAATATAAAAAAACATATACAAACATAAACATGAATTCATAATTTAAAAACAAAAACCATGAGAACGCAATGTTGAAATAGATGTACCCAAAAAGCATTCTGATATTACTCATAAAACTTATAATAAAATCATATCAAAATATAATGTATTTTAAAACATATCAAACTGAAAAGCATAAAAAATGATGAATTGTATTAAGACCTTAGATACAGTAATAAATAAATAAATAAACATACTGTAGCAACATGCAGAATCTAGATAAAAGGCAGTATGTGAATAAATAAATAAATAAACATACTATAGCAACATGCAGAATCCAGATAAAAACTAATATGTAAATAAAAACTAGATAAATAAATAAACATGTCATAAAAGACATTAACTAGACAAAAATAAATACATGATTAAACATGTCTATTTAAAACGGAGAAAAAAACAAAAGAGATGGAGGATGAGGACACCTATATTATATTAGGAGCAGGAGTGAAAAAAAGGGGGAGTACCTTAAAATCGTGTTGGGATTATGTCAGTAAGACTGAATGCTGCACTAAAAATGAAACGACCTTCCATAACTGTTGTTGTTGTTGTTGTTGTTAAGTGCCGTCGAGTCGGAGTCGACTCATGGCGACCCTCTGGATAGCTATCCTAAATTGTGTTCGGTCTTCAGTCAGGCGGCTCATTGTTGACAAACTGATACCCGTAGCTGCTGTTATTGTATCGATCCATCTCATTGCTGGCCTTCCTCTTTTGCGTTGACCTTCTATCTTGCCAAGCATGATGTCTTTCTCTAATGATCTCTCTCTCCGCATGATGTGTCCAAAGTATGAAAGTCGAAGTCTTGTCATCTGAGCTTCTAAAGAAAGCTTAGGTTTGATCTCCTCTAGTACAGACTGGTTTGTTCTTCGGGCAGTCCATGGTATACACAGTATTTGCCGCCAGCACCATAATTCAAAGGCATCAATTTTCTTCCTGTCTATCTTTTTCACTGTCCAGCTTTCACATCCATATGATGTTATTGAAAATACCATGGCTTGAACAAGTCGAATCTTTGTATGGAGAGAGACATCTCTGCTCTTGAGAATCTTATCTAGGTCTTTCATAGCCATTCTGCCAAGAGCAATGCGTCGTCTGATTTCTTGACTGCTTGTTGCGTCTTTATTGATAGTTGATCCAAGTAGGTTAAAGTTATTCACGATTTCAATTTCTTCTCCTTCGACAATGAACCTGTTGATTATGCCAGTTGTCATGATCTTTGTCTTCTTTACATTAAGGTGCAGGCCCATTTTGAGACTATGTTCTTTGATTGTGAGAAGCAAATGTTTCAGATCATCTTCACTTTCCGCCAGTAATGTGGTATCATCAGCATAGCGAAGATTGTTGATGAGTCTTCCACCAATTTTCACACCTCTGTTGTCTTCATACAATCCTGCTTCTCTGATGATTTGTTCTGCATATAAATTAAACAGGTAGGGGGAAAGTATGCAGCCTTGTCTTACACCTTTGCTTATTTTAAACCATTCTGTTTCTCCTTGTTCCATTCAAACTGTTGCTTCTTGATCAATGTACAGATTGTGTAAGAGAACGATCAGGTGTTCTGGTATACCCATGCTTCTTAATGTGGCCCAGAGTTTCTCATGGTTTACACAGTCAAAAGCTTTGCTATAGTCGATAAAGCACAAATAGATATCCTTTTGGTATTCTTTAGTCTTTTCAAGGATCCATCTCACATCCGCAATGATGTCTCTCGTTCCTCGCCCTTTCCTGAACCCTGCTTGCACTTCAGGTAGTTCTTGTTCCAGGTATGATTGTAGTCTCTTTTGAATAATCTTCAGTAGAAGCTTGCTGGCATGTGGGATCAGAGCGATTGTGCGATAATTTCCACAGTCAGTTGGATCACCTTTCTTTAGTATTGGTATAAGCACAGATCTTTTCCAGTCAGTTGGCCATGATGCTGTCTTCCATATTTCTTGGCAGAGCCTTGTAAGTACGGTAACAGCTGCATCAGATTTCTGTAATACTTCTATGGGAATGCAATCAATGCCTGGTGCTTTGTTCTTTGATAAGCCTTTCAATGCTGCTTCAACTTCTTCTTTCATCACCAATGGTTCCAGATCATAAGGTACAGGTTGAAACGGCTGTTGGTCCACTTGATCTTTATCATATAAAAACTCTGTATATTTCTTCCACCTTTTCTTGATCTTCTCAGCATAATTCAACTTAGAACCTTGAGCATCTTGTAACATTCCAATTCGAGGCTGGAACTTTTTCTTTAACTCTCGTAGCTTTAGGAAAGCTGATCTTGTTCTTCCTCTAATAGTTTCTGCTTCTATTTCCTTGCATGCGTCATTGTAGTACTTTTCCTTGTCCTGTCTTGCTGCACGTTGGAAATCTCTGTTGAGTTCTGTGATTGTCTGTCTTTCTTTCTCCTCTGGCTTTAGCTTCTCTGCGTTTCTGGGCAATTTTCAGAGTTTCTTCCGTCATCCATTTTGGCCATTTTTTCTTTTTTACCTTTTGTAGAGACTTCTCGCTTTCTTCCAACACAACCTTCTTGATGTCATTCCATAACTCTTCTGGAACTCTATCATTTGTATCTAAAGCAGCAAATCGATTTTGCAGGCAGTCTTTAAATTCCAGTGGTATATTCTCAAGGTCATATTTTGCTGCATTCATGAGTGGTTTGCTCTTTTTCAGCTTTAGCTTGAGTTTGCATACTAGTAGTTGATGATCTGTACCACAGTCAGCTCCAGGTTTTCTATTTGTTGATGTTATAGAGCTTTTCCATCGTTGACTTCCACAGATGTAGTCAATTTGATTTTTATACAATCCATTGGGTGAAGTCCATGTGTACAGTCGCCACTTGTGTTGCTGGAAGAAGGTGTTCGAGATGAATAGATTGTTGGTCTTGCAGAATTCTATCAGTCTTTCTCCAGCTTCATTTCTGTTGCCAAGTCCATATTTTCCAACTACTTTGTCTTCTTCTTTGTTGCCAACCTTTGCATTCCAATCACCCATGACTATCAGGATATCCTGTTTGCATGTTCTGTCAATTTCAGCTTGTACTTGTTCATAGAACTCTTCAATTTCATTCTCTTCTGCAGCTGTTGTTGGGGCATATACTTGAATTATAGTTGTGTTGATAGGCATTCCTCGTAGACGAATAGAGATTAAGCGTTCGCTGACTGCATTGTATTTCATTACAGTTCTTGCAAGTTTCTTCTTTATTATAAATGCAACACCATTTCTTCTTTGTCTTTCATTTCCAGCATAGTAGACCATGTGATCATCTGATGCAAAGTGCCCAATGCCAGTCCATTTCAGTTCGCTGACACCCAACAGATCAAGTTGTACACGTTCCATTTCATTCTTGACCACCTCCAACTTCCCTTGGTTCATGCTTCGTACGTTCCATGTTCCAATGTGTAAGACATCTTTACAGCTTCTGACTCTCATTTCATGCGCAGCTGCATCAGCAGTCAGACGTCCCGAGGGCTTTGATCCAACCACATCATAAATGCTGGCTTTTCTCTGAAAGGTCTTCAGCTCTTCCCCAGTAGCTAGTTGAGTGCCTTCCAACCTGGGGGTCTCATCTTCCAGCACTACAGCACAATTTGTTTTGTTGTAACTATCCATTGGGTTTCCATGGCAAGATACAGAAGTAGATTGCCGGGCCTTTCTTCCTCGCAGTTTAAGTTTGGTGTTGTTGCCGTTGTCACAGAATTGTGATCCTCTGCCCTCAACACTATCCCATTCTGCTGCTGCTCAGATGGGTGGTTTGTCTTGGTCTGGCATCTCAACTGAGACCTGTCCATCTTGGGAGACCCTGCCAGTAGTTAAACTACCGATAGTTTAGCTCTCAGCATCACTGATGCACACTGATGCACACAAGCCCTCACAGCACGACAAGCTGCAAACCAAGTGTAAAACCATAACTGTAAAACAAATAAAAGAAGGTAGTTTAAATACTTAATAAAGTTAATATATTCAAACTTATTGGGAACATGTGAACTCCTTCATGGTTAGGGGTTTACCGGTCTTAGTCAGAGATGTATGTTTAACTTCGTTTGAATGTAAGTTAATTTCTCCTAAATGTGGTCTAATTTACAATTTTTTGTTGTATGAAGTGGGGATATTGTTCTCAACTATTGTTACCTTTTTTGATTTTGTATGTTTCTTCATATTTATAATAAAATGGAAAAAAATAAAAAAACTTTGTGAGGCTGCCATAACAGACAAGCCAGACCATGGGGAAACCCATACCATAACAGATTGAAAGACCATCCGGCATCAGAGATAAATCCCCTTTATGTACTAATCACACATGGGAACTATGAACTGTTCACACTCAGAAACCATTGTTATTAAAAATTAATCAAAAGAACCTTAATGTATGTGGCCGTTTCTGTAAGTTGGCAACTTGTGTCTTATTAGAATGAACAACACCTTTCATAACACGGGATGAAGTATACAAAAGCACTATCAAATACACGATGTAATTCTATTTCATTATATGAATCAAATCACTATGTTAACACCCGCATCCGAATATGTTGTGCCATGTAGACACACAACGATAATTGTTAAAAAAGAAAAAAGAAAACCATTGTATGAATATGTGTGCTTGTCAAAACATGAAGCCACACCTAACTAAACTGCCCTACCAAGAGAATTGACTAAGACATAGTAGTGTGCCTCCATGAAGAATAATAACCGCAGATCCAAACGATCACACTTGCAAATAAAATAGTGTCCAATTAGTGTATTAAAATATATCTATAAAGGGATCCGGAGACGAAATCATGGTTATAAAAGATAAAAAACATAGAACTCACGTTTCCATAAACGGACACTACTTCTGAGCCCAAAGGAGCAGCACCAGTCAACACTGGCAAATTACAAAGTGAAATGAACGCCAGCGCATGCGCCTAAAAGCCAGATGGCGCGGGAAATGCCTCCTGTATATTTATTGAAGAAAAGCCAATAAAAGATACAAACTTTTGCATAAACATACTTACAAATAAAAAATGTGGACTCGAAAAGGAGGAGAGGGTGAAACAGAAACAATTGTAACCAGACACAAACATGTGAGACGCCAGCGGCACAAAACCCAGCGCTATACTATAAATATGAGAATTAAAATGTATTCTTGTAAAAACATAATAAAACATTACCACTGTCATTATTATTATGATCAATTGTAGAAACCAATAAACACAGGCTAAACATCCTCTACTTTTGAAAGATCAGAAAGATCGTAATTGATCTATCATATAAATATTAAGACAAACATTAAAAAACAACCAACTTCCGTGTTAACCAGCATATTTGAGTGTTATAAAAGGGCCATATATGTAAGACCATAAATAAATAAGTAAATAAAAAACTAAAAAATGAATAAATACATAAATATAACTTTAAACAAAAGGAAACCAACTCTTGAAATCATGCGGATAGAAGTTGCACTGGTGCATAGCTGGCAATCCTTACAAAAAAACGGAAAAATCTCGTTCAGAATTCAAACCATGTGGAGCAAGTGTGTTGAAAGTGAAGATGTATTTCTGTTCTAACTGGAGGATAGTCCTTTCAATATTTCCACCTCTCCAATTTAGCTTCACTTTTTTAATGACACAAAATTTCAAGTCTGATATTTTATGTGCCTTATCTATCCAGTGTTGCACCAAGGGTTTATCTGTTAATTGTCTCTTAATGCAGCTTTTATGTTCTATTATACGCACACGAATACTTCTTATGGTTTTACCTACATATAGGAGATTACATGGACATTGTATAATGTAAATGACATGTGTGGTATTGCAATTTGAAAAATCATCAATATAAAAAAGCTGCTTTGTCACTGGATGTGTGAACACCTCCCTTATAGGTAGAACATTTAAACAAACGGAACAATGGCCGCACTGATATTGCCCTTTATATACAGAAAGAGGTTTTTTTCAGTAAAAGCAGAGGGAACCAATAAATTGCGGAGATTAATATTACATTTATGAGCAATCATGAATTGGATATTTTGAAAACCAGGAACTGCCTGAATCAGATGCCATTCTTTTTTGATAATAGATGCAATCCGTTGAGATTGTAAGGAATACAATAATGGACACACCATTTTAGTATCCTTTTTGCTTTTATTGTCATGTGACTCATTTATCCTCATTCGGGAGAAATCACGGGCTCTAGAGTAAGCTTTCTGGATATATCGCTGTGGATATTGACGTACTTCAAATCTCTCTTTTAAATCTTTAGCTTGCAGTTCAAATTCAGTAAATGTGTGGGTTCATTTGAATATCGGCCCATATGTTTTTAGTCTAGCTTTTCACTATCCATAGCTTTTAGCAAATACTGAATATGATTTATCTGATATCCATGAGCAAATGGGTGGCTTCCTTGCTTGAGAAAAGCTATCTGCCGCTGAGGATCATTAAACTAGGGGGAGGGGGGAGGGACTAAGCAACGTGTGCAATCAGTTAACCAGCAATCTCCAAAAAACATTTGGCCTCTCTGGCCAATGGACTGCTATCTCACATCTCTTTCTGGGCCTTGCTGTTAACTGCACAACTAACTCTTAACACACCATCTGGCCAACTGTACGATTCATATTTCCATGTGATATTTTAGTACAGCCAAACCTTGATGTTTTGACGCTGCTGCAAATTTAAACAATACAGTTTGTCATCTTTGTATAAAATTATTTTATGGAAGTTCTCATAATCTAACTCTACTTAAAGTACTTAAAAATTCAAAAGTAGTACAAGAAACATATTTGCAATTATTAACAGCAATTTGGGGTGGGGTTCTATTTTTTTTTTAAATCAGACTTGTAGCCTGTCATTCTTTTTCCGTTAGATCAAATAACGATTTGAAAACTATAGGCCAGTTAGTTTAATTTCGGTGGTGAGTAAATTATTGGAAACGCTGCTGAAAGAGAAAATAGTAAGGTTTCTGGAGTCCAGCGGATTACAGGATCCGAGGCAGCATGGATTCACCAGAGGCAGGTCTTGTCAGACACATCTGATTGATTTCTTTGACTCGGTGACCAGGGAGTTGGACCGAGGGAGAGCCCTAGATGTGGTGTATTTAGATTTTAGTAAAGCCTTTGACACTGTTCCTCACAGGTGACTTATAAACAAACTGTTCACCCTAGGGATGGACCCTAAAGTTACTGCTTGGGTTAGAAATTGGTTGGTTGGGAGGCGACAAAGAGTACAAGTAAATGGAGCTCACTCTGAGGAGAAGGATGTTATCAGTGGTGTGCCCCAGGGATCTGTCCTTGGTCTGATTCTTTTTAACATCTTTGTTAGTGATATAGCGGAAGGGCTTTCAGGTAAGGTTTGCCTCTTTGCGGATGATACCAAAATCTGCAATAGAGTAGACACCCAGGAAGGGGTAGATAACATGAGGAGGGATCTAGCTAAGCTTGAAGAATGGTCTAGAATTTGGCAGCTGGGATTTAATGTTAAAAAATGTAAGGTCATGCATTTGGGCTGCAGCAATCCAAGGGAGCAATATAGTATAGGGGGTGAAGTACTTTTGTCCACTAAGGAAGAGCGGGACCTAGGCGTGGTGGTGTCTGATGATCTTAAAGTAGCTAAACAGGTAGAAAAGGTGACGGCAAAAGCTAGAAGGAGGCTTGGGTGCATACGGAGAGGAATGGCTAGCAGGAAAAAAGGAGGTGATAATGCCTCTGTATAAGTCTTTGGTGCGACCTCATTTGGAGTATAGTGTGCAATTCTGGAGACCGCACCTTCAAAAGGATGTGAACAGGATGGAGTCGGTGCAGAGGGTGGCTACTAAAATGATTAGTGGTCTTCATTATAAAGCATATGAGGACAGACTGAAGGATCTTAATATGTACACCTTAGAGGAAAGGCGGGATAGAGGTGATATGATTGAGATGTTTAAATACCTCCGTGGCATAAATGTTCAGGGAGAGAGCCTCTTTCAATTGAAAGCAAGTTCTGCTACGAGGGGACATGGGATGAGGGTGAAGGGAGATAGATTCAGGAGTGATAATGCGGAAATATTTCTTTACGGAAAGAGTAGTGGATCTGTGGAATAGTCTCCCAGTGGAGGTGGTAGAGATGAGGACAGTAACTGAATTCAAAAAAGCATGGGACAAACACAGAGGATCTCTAAAGGTAAAAAGGGGACTGTTGTAGTTGTTATGGAAGGACAGACTAGATAGGCCATGTGGTCTTTTTCTGTCGTCATATTTCTATGTTTCTATGTTTCTATGATTTCAGCCAAAAATGTCTTATTTTGCCAAATATTGTAAGACTCTAATGCAATCCTCAGCAACTACTACTACTCCTCCGCATTTATATAGCACTACCAGTCGTACGAAGCGCTGTACAGCACAGACATATAAGAGACAGTCCCTGCTCATCAGAGCTTACAATCTAATCAAGACAAAACACACAAAACACGGAAGGTGAAGGCAGGGGTGGAACAAGGGAGAAAAGGAGATCAGGTGAGTTAAGATCCAAAAGCAGCAGCAAAGAGGTGAGCTTTCAACCTAGACTTGAAGAGGGTTAGAGAAGGTGCCTGGCGTACAGACAGAGGTAGTTTGTTCCAGGCGTAAGGTGCAGCAAGGTGAAAGGAGCGAAGACTGGAGTTAGCAGTAGGAGAGCGGGGCATAGATAGAAGCAGTTTGCTGGAAGAGCGGAGTTCCCGAGGGGGGTTATAGGGAGAGATAAGAGATGAAAGGTACTGAGGAGCTGCAGAGTGAATGCATTTATAAGTCAGCAGGAGAAGTTTGAATTGGATACGGAGGCGGATAGGGAGCCAATGAAGTGACCTGAGAAGAGGGGTAATATGGGCATGACGAGACTGGCGGAAGATTAGTCGCGCAGCAGAGTGTTGAACAGATTGGAGGGAAGAGAGATGACTCAGAGGGAGGCCAGCAAGTAGTGTGTTCAGAGAGGAAGGAGCGGATTTTGCTAATGTTGTAGAGAAAGAAACGGCAGGTCTTGGCTACGAGCTAGATGTGAGTGGAGAAAGAGAGAGAGGAGTCAAAGACTACCCCCAGATTGCGGGCCAAGGAAACAGAAGGATTACAGAGTTATCCACAGAGATTGAGAAGGGAGGAAGAGGAGGGGTTGGTTGTAGGGGGAAAGAAGTCAGAAGTCAGAGTCCGAAAGACATCAATTCATGAATTAAAAAAAAACAAAAACAAAAATCCACACATATGTCAGAACCCAGCTTGTTAAACCACTAAGCAGACTGGACTTAGAAAAGCTTTTTAAACATCTCAAAAATGCAAATTAAAAAGGGAAAGAAGAACCAGTGAGTGAAAAATATAGCAGAGGATAAGTGAGGCGGGGAGGGGGATCATATATATGCAAATTATATAACCAAATAGAATGGGAAGATTTTCTCTGTAGAAGATACAAGGATACTGTATGTTTTTCTTATTAAAAAATTAATGTCTTTTTTTTTCTGAGGCCAAACCACGAAAATGAAACAGCATCTTATAATAGCACTGTCCTTTAGCCCTGGGCTTTACAATTAGATAAGGGATATTTCATTATTTAAATGCAGAACTGCAACCACCTCAAACAGTAATTATATGGGACTTCTGTAGGCAAAAAGCATATACCTATATGCAACAAAATACAATCATTTTTTCATTTCAGGATTTTATGTTACACTTCAATGCACAATGCAGCTAACATAGAATCTTTTATGTTTTATAGCGATCATCAATCACACACATTATTTTTCTCTTCAGCCTAAGTCCCCTAAACTAGCAGCATTTTACTCTTCATTCTGTGAATACATGGTAGCTTTTTCACGTGATTTATGTCGAAATGAAACATTTATCTTTCAAAATGCAAAATAAACAAAAGAGGGAATCTGTGTAGGCTAGACTGTATATTTAGGCGCTACTTAAAATTCTGACAATGGAAAATATTTTTGACGAGCTGATAATTATGTATATGTATTTTATTAACCCTGGATAATCCAGAATCAATTATATAAAATCTTTAAGACAATTTTTTAATTAGTGTTACTTCATAAAAAGATAATAGAATGGAACAGAAAGCTTATTTTTTCACTCTACTACTACTACTAATACTACTAATTTGTATAGTGTAACAAGGCGTATGCAGCACTGTATAGGGGGACATGTAAGAGACATTCTCTGCTCATACGAGCTTACAGTCTAGTCAAGACAGACAACACAACAACAACTGGGTACTGGGATATGTCTAGGGGAATAGTACAGAAACATATAGGTGGTGGACAGGAGACTAAGGGAATCAGAGAAGTGAGTTTTTAGCCTGGATTTGAACTGAGCCACAGATGGAGCCTGGCGTACCAACTCAGGCAGTTTGTTCCAGGCACATGGAGCAACAAGGTAGAAAGACTGAAGTCTGGAGCTGACAGTGGAAGAGAAGGGCACAGATAGAAGGGATCTGCCAGAAGAGTGGAGCTCCAGAGGAGGGGTATAGGGAGAGGAAAGGTAGTGAAGAGCAGGAAAATGAAGGAATTTATAGGCCAGTAGTAGAAGTCTGAACTAGATGCGAAAATGGATAGGGAGCCAATGAAGTGACTTGAGAAGAGGGGTAACATAAGCATAGTGACACTGGCGGAAGCTTAGCTAAGCAGCTGAGTTTTGAACAGATTGAAGTGAGGAGAGATGATTCAGAGGAAGACCGGTGAAGAGGAGGTTGCAATAGTCTATATGGGAGGTGACTAGAGAATGGATAAGAGGTCTTAGGGGTATGTTTACTAATCGGTGGTAACGCCTTCCATGCCATATCGGAGCCACGGCCCCATTGAATTCAATGGGGCCACAGCTCTTATATTGCACCGACGTCACTACTGCCGATTAGTAAACATACCCCTTAGTGTATTCAGAAAGGATACCCAGGTGGGTAGCACATTTTTTAGGGTATTATAGGACCCTTAGCAGGAATGATTTGTCAGTCTAGTAACTGCTTCTCTTTTTTCCTGTTTTGTTTTACTTGACTAGGGGTTTCATTGACGTACTCGTTTTAGATTTTTCTAATTTCTTTTTGTAATTTACTTTTTTATTTCAGTTTATTAATTTAAAACACTATACTGCATTGATGTTTTTACAAATTCCAGCAGAGCAAGAGTGAAATAATCACATTTAAACTGCAAACTAGGGAAGCTAGGGCTCAGATCCCACTGTCACAAACACTCTCTATAACCTTGTCACAGGTACAAGCTTAGAGGACAATATGCTAAACTGTAACATGTACCATACCTATATAAGCATCAATGGAAACCCAGTTTCATAAAAAGCTTTTTATGCTTCTAAAAGCAGCTTTACACATGGAAAAAAAATGCAATGTGTGCCAACAAGTCAATGCTGACTATTGGTGAGCCAGCCCCTGGGTTTCTTGGCAAAGTGTGACTGAAAGTACATTGCCAGGCCTTTCTTCTATGCAGTGACTTTACAGCCCCTGGTATTCCAAGGCGGTCACCCATCTAAGTACTAGCGAGGTCTGACCCTGCTCAGCTTCAGAAAACAGCAGAGAGCAGGTTGATTCAGGACAGCTGAAGACACGTTAGCTATGAAAAGCCCTTTATAAAATTATCCCCATAGACATAATGGGGGGCGGGGGGGGGGGGCGGGGAGAGGTTGGCCATCACAGCAGAACATTTCTTGTGATATTTTGCTAACCAGCTCATTTGCATGGGGAGCAAAACATGTGTGTGAAATTCTGTGGGGCTAGTACATCAGCCTCTTAGATTGTGTCCCCAGAGGCTAAAGAGTGGGTTTTTCACTGGGGCCTCTTCTTAACTAGCAAGGGGATGGTACAAAAAGGCGTTGCAATGCCTTCTGGGAGTTGCAGTCCCGCAAGCTAAGTAAAGAATTGAGTTGTAGTCGAATGGTAAGGCTTAAGACAGGATTTTTTTATTCCCCTTCCGGGTGGATTTTCAAAGCCATGGAAACAAAGACAAAAGGACCATACGTCTGGTACAAAATAAAGGAACAACAGGAACCAAAAGTATTGCTTATCTTCAGCTTTACAGTGGAACAAAAAGATAACTCAAACAGTCTTTTTCATACACAGGTAAGTTTCTTCACTTCTGTTTCTTTAGAAAACTTCCAACAGCCTCTTCAACATAAAGAAGTGATTTCATCAGAAATAATGAGTGTACAATCCATACAACTATCAGAGGCTGGTTCCTCATAGCAAGCAAACTGCATTTCTTCACATTCCTCTTCTGAATGATTCTCTTTTGGATTGTAATTAATGCTATTATTGAACAGTCTCTCTTCATGGCTAAGAGAGTTTCCCTCCTCCTCTCTGAGTGAGTGGAATGGGAAGCTACCACATTCTCTTGAGTTTCTCTTTTGAGAGCCACACAACTCTTGATAGGTGCAGGGAAAATCTTTACATTCTGTTTCTCTTATATTAGATGCAATAAGCCTACCTTCAAGCTCCCTTTGCTCGGAGTTTCTCAGTACAGAAAAGTTAGCAGAGTTCGGCCATGACGGAAGCATCTTACTGCCTTTCTCTCTCAGCTTTCCTTTAGGCATAAAATTGCCTTCAGGACAGAAGCTCTTTCCCTTCTTGTACCTGTTGCTGGGAAGGCTGTTCTCCTCGGCTTTCCTAAGCCTGGCTCCTGGAATATCTCCTCTGTCACCTTCGTGGTAAACTTCACTGAACTTTTGCTTGGCTGTGCACTGCTCTCTAAAGCAGTCTCCCGTGGTTCTCTCAGCTACCCTGGTTCTACTGGGTCTCCAACTTCCTCCCGTCCTCCAGTTATCAGCTGTTCTCTCGATACCACGACTCTCTGCTGGTCTCCTCCAGTTACCAGCTGTTCTGTAATTCCCTGGTGGTCTCCCCTCACTAACCTCCGGTGAGTGAATTTTATCTGCGTGTGTCCCGGTGTTTGCCTGGGCTCCGCCCCCTCCCAGCTGCCCTTCATTATCTAATGAACTGTGAGTTAGCTTGCTGCTTGGGCGTGCTCTCACACCTTGTGACACAGTTTGTATATGTTGCCTATAGCAACTCTGGGCCATGTGCTGCTCTGAGCTGTCAGTGTCAGATCTATTATCCTCAGTTGTACCTATTTCCATAGGCTCTGACCGATCTACACCATGACAATTGTAAGTCTTATACTGTATCTACTTTACCTAACTGGGAATGTACTTTCATAAAAACAGATATTCCATACTGGCTAAGGCCAAGAATCATTGAAATCTCACATCTTGACTCTGACAGTGGCCAAGCTATGCCACAAATATCCAGCAGGAACCTAGGGTAGATGCATTATCTATGTCATGTTGTTCATTCCCAGTCAGGGCCGGCCTTACCTTTGAACGACTGTTGTTTGCACATGGCCCTGGCTTCTTAGCCACACTTTTCAGCCCCTACTAACTTATGAATATGAGACACCACCCACAATCAGTTATCTGCACATGGTCCTGTATCCCTCTGCATCCCTGCTCCCAGTGACAAGCAGTAGCTTTCTGAAATCTATAGAGCTAATATTGGTTTATAAGACTTTTTACAGGAACTTATCTAAAGCCTTTTAAAACCAAGCTATACTGACTGGAATGCATTTTGGGCAATGAGCGAGTGAAAAAATACTTTTTCTGATTTGTTTTAGCTGTGTTAATTAATGGTATTAAGGAGCATCGTATAATCTTAGTAATAACTGAAAGGATCAACAACCTTTCCTTGTTTGCCCGTTCCATCCTAATCATGATTTTATAGACCTCTATTTTATTTTTAGTTATTTATTTTCTATTTAAATTTTCCTCACATATTTTTAGTTGTCTCTTCTCCAAAGCTAAAGAATTCTAACCCATTGAGGATTTCTTCACAGGGGAACACACTCATCTGCTTTATTTCTTTGTTGTCTGTCTCCATATATTTTCTAGTTTTACTTTAATTTTTTGATTTAGGACAATGACAACTGTAGACAGTACTCAAGGTATGGTCGCACCATGGATTGATACAGAATCATTATAATATTCCTCTTTTCATTCTTCATTTCTTTTCAAATTATTCCTATCATTCTATTTCTTTTTATGACAACCACTGCGAAAGAGCGGAAGATTTCAATCTATTATCTTCAAGGACTCCAGGGTGTAAGTTTACTAAAGTGCCGCAATTAGCACAGAACTAACATGTGGTTAGTGAACATTTCTAAGTTGACAGGGAAGGAGTGTCTGTGGTAAATGCAGGGGACATGGCCATGGAAGGGAAGCCATGTCACGCTAAATGCTTCAGTCATACAGTAGTAGCAACCATGTATCAGATACACCCGCACGCTTTAAAGGTACATTCTACTTGCCCCCCACGCTTGCATCCTAATGCCAATGCGCCTCCATAGACAGGTGTATGTCACTGGTGCCACAGCACTGTGCTGTTTGGAGGGTTAAGAGCACCTTGCAGATGCCTGCAGAATGACGAAGGGCACATCAAGGTAGCTGCAACATGCAATGGAACCAGAGTCGCATGAAAGCCGAAAGGCTGCATTTGGGACCCCTAGGGATAGCTGCAGTACAAGAATGTGCCAACGCAAATGGAATCTATGCCATGCAGTACCTGAGAGAGTAGCAAGAGCAATGCAATGGGTGGATGCAGCCCATCACACTGCAGCAAAGGGGACAGAAAATACAAGGGCCCCCAACCCCATCAACAGAATGCATTGCAAATGGCCAGTGTAGGATACAGAAGGCAGATTGGGGAATATGTGCACCGTGCTGCTCAGCTCAACAATATGAGCCAAAATACAAGGGGGCAGGGCACGCAAATCAGTGAAACAAACATATATAGAGAGACTGTTCTGCACCTGTGTCTGTGGGAGTTAGGGCACAAATGCTGCAGCCACATGCACAAGGGGCTCTGTTCTGGTGAAGGCAGCAGTGTCCAGCAGGTGGCCACTGGAGTATGACACCCTCTCACTCCAAGTCATCCAGGGCGCCTGACAACCTAGGGTGCAATAGACAGGTGGCCAGCCCTTGTGTATGTAAGGGAATTGGAACTCTCCCAGCAACACCCCTCATACAGCTGGCACTGAGCTCTTGCTAAGGAGGAATGTAGGACCCCTTCATGTGGGTGAAGGAGGGGTGGGGTGTAATGGCTCGATACACAGATCTGATGGTCTCACACAGATACCACATTTTGCAGGAGTTATCTGCATCCACAAATCATGGGAAATGGGGTCCACGGTGTCCAGATGCCCCCCACAAACAACTGGATGTTCCATGATATGGATACCCACCCCTGTGGTCAAACAACTGCCAGGGTATCAGAGTCTATCCATAAACGCCACCCATGGTCCCAACATGGGAAGCATTCTGGGATCATACCACAGAACACCCCATCTACTACCATGTAGGAGGACACCCCCAGTCAGTCCCCAATGTGAGCATGCCTGCCTTCAGAAAACAGAGAACCCAATCCCTAAGGAGCCCACAAATGCTTCCCAGATGGGAAGAACATCTCATCCCTTATGAAAATACTGGGGGAGGGGGAAATACTGACCAGGGTTCTCTAACAGAGCATGCCCTCCTTCAGTGGTTTAAATATCAGCAGGTGCACTGAGCCACTAGACCACAGATATGCCCTTCTAGGGTTAGGATGAGGGTCCATTGCACCCCACAAACAGAGCTCGTGGCACTAGCATAGTTCCAAGTACATTTGTGCACCGATACATAGATTCCCATGAAGGGGAGGTGGTGGTTGGACAGCACCATCATGTACCTGTTCTTCAGTTTGCCCATAGTTTCAACCCTTCATTTGCATGCGCCATCCCCAACTATATTTGGCCATCTCCACAGCTGACTATGGCTCAGCTCTGGTTGTTTCACTGAGCACATAGTCTGTCATCCACTAGCTGTCCACTCATATATGACTGTCCTAAACATGCTCTCCCCCCGCTGTTTGCCATTCAGGCTTAAGCACTCATCTGCCCTGCTACAGTTCATGGCATGGGCACTGCCCTGCCTCTGTTGTGTGCAGCGCCATTGTAAGGGCATAAGGCTCCCTAGACAAAGCTCCTTCTGTATGCCTGCTCCTTTTTAGATAGACGTGTACCCACCCTGCCAGCTGATACAATCATATGTTGATGGCTCCAAGTTGACGTGACCATCAGGCACTATTGTTGTTGCTGCCCTGGCTGTCTCATATTGTTGCCCCTTAGATGCCGCTACTCTAGGCATCGGCTTGCTTGCCTACGTATTCTGTCGGCAATAGTTATCTTGATGATATAGGTGTAGGATGGCTCTGGCTTGTTCACTGAATGGGAATCACATCTGTACCACATGTTTGCAGTGCACTGGCACAGCAGTTGCAACTAGTGTCTCGTCAGAGGTTGGTGTTCTCTGCGCCCACATAAGCACCACCGTTCATAGTCAGATGTGCTGATGTTTACACCCATTGTCCATCCCAATTCTTGCCGAAGTCTGCTTAGTCACATGATGTTTGGGTATCATGGGAGTTTTGGTGCAGATGCATTATTCCAGCATACTCCAGGCTACTGTGGGGCCAGGATGCGCATCATTTGTGCGCTAAACCTCATGCTTCTGGCTACCTTTCTTTAATAAACATGCCCCAAAGACCCTTTTCCTGAGGGGGTGACTCCTATTATGGAACTCTGTATTGTATTTAGTTAGGTTATTCTTCCCTATATGCATCACTGCACTAAAAATGCTACAGCACATTTTAAAGGCATTTCCTATTTTATTTGCTTTCATTTTCAACAAATTTCATTTGGTTTCATTTCATATTTAAAAAAAAAAAAAACTTAGCATCAGTAGCTGGCCCCTGCTCCTGCTTCCTGTCCAAGGTTTGTGGCTGTCCTATCGCTGCAACCAAAAAATAGCCCTTTCCAGGCTTATTCACAGTCTATTCCCATCAGCTACCTACCATATCTAGGTCTAAGGGACAGGGGTAATCCCCCACCATACAAATTACTCCTGCCCCTTGGACAGATCTCATAGATGTGGGCAAACCTGGAAGATCTGGGAGGCTATTGATGTTTTTGCTTTCATATATTCTCTGATATTTCTCCTTGCATTGGTTGTGAAATTATAAATAAGAACAAAAGAAAAGCCATACATAAATAAAAATAATGAAATGCAAAACAAAATGAAACAATATATTTTTTTGTGCATACGCATAGCTATGCTGCCTATAACTCACCTTGCATTCAGTTTGAAAAAGCGAGTACATCTAAAATCCAAAAATACCAAATAAGTTCCATTCATACTATCCTGAAATTATCTATGATGCACAAACATTAGTGTTCTCCAAAAATGGATTTTTGATTTTCTGTTAGTTTCTTTTTAAACTTTTTATTTTTTTAAGCAAAATCTGTGATCTACAGTAATCTTTATGCATCTGAATATAAACCTGAAGTATAGTAAAGCTGAGAAGACATGAACTATTTTTCAGGCTGATTAATATTAATAGTATTCTGCCCTATGGCAGCACAGGTAATTGGGGCCATCTATCTCACCCAAGAAGGATTTTTATTCATAAAGGTTAACAGCAGATGGTTAAGAATTTGTAGATTTAAAGAACTCATAGCAGTTTGTTGCTGGTATGATACATATATGAACACTATCCCATAGAATATATTCTTGCAGTCTCCATTCATTTTATAGCATAACAACTCTGTTTATGTGGATTGTGTAACCTATCTAATACTATCTGAGGACATTTATAATTTAATGTCCATCATTATTCTGTGTTTCACTTACATAGGATGCAATACAGACAAAAAGCAGTGAGAGACCATGACAGTGTCTGATGCCCTTGGCATTCTACATTTGTTGGTCTTAACTGTGACATTTTGGATTGTGACCCCTGATGAAGGCTTTGTACAGCTGAAACGTGGCCAAGTCGGGCATTCTCCAATAAAGATTTTTCTCTATCCCATAATCTCTCTCTGATCTGTTGCCTGTATTTTGTTGTGGTAGTTAACACCTTCTATCCATCTTTTGCTCCTGTAGAAGGATTATCAAACAGGGTTTCATATATGCTGTTTATTGCTCCTTCATATTCCTGGAACAGAATGAGTCAGTATGTCGGGCTCCATTTCTGGCCCTATTCAAATCCAGGCTAAACCCCTCTCTTCAAGGCTGCTTTTGGATCCCGACTCCCTTATTCTCTTGTTCACCACCTATCTGTATCTTTACTATTTCCTTAGATTTATCCTAGTCCCCAGTTGTTCTGTTATTGTACGCTCTGATGAATAGGAACTGTTTCTTACATTTATAAATACAGTGCTGCATATGCCTTGTAGTGCTATGCAAATGATAAGTAGTAGTAGTAATATGCACGAATCAGGATACCAGATCATTTTAACCGGTGTTCTGTTTTGACCGTCTGGTCAATGCACTGTACAAATGCATCAGTATCTCACATCTACCAAGTCTCAATTTTTTGCCTACCATGAGTTCCTTGCTGCTGTACAGGGAAAACTGATTGAATACTTCACACACCCAAATAGGCAAATAAGAGCAACTGATGGTAACAAAATAATGTATGTCCTCTAACCTAGTGCTTCTCAACCCACTTATGAAGGCATACCTATCTAGTTGGGTCTTCAAGACCACCACAATGAATATGCATGAGATAGATTTGCATATTCATTGCAAGCATAAGCGAGAAGCATGCAGACCTTCCAGTGGCCCTTGGTGAAGAAAGCACTTCTCTTGAGGTAACAGGAACAGACTCCAGATATCTGTATACTATGGTTTGCACAGCCAGCGTGGAACCATTAGAATCACCAGGCCCAAATGAGACTGAATCCTGTGTAGGAGGTGACTTTTATAGGGCCAAGGTGGAAAGATATACAGAAGCCCCTCTTGAAGCCACACTTTAAGTAGCTCATCAAAGTCCAGTGCCCACGGGTCCCTCCTGCAGCTGAACAGTTCTGCAGTTTGACATTCTCTCAAGTGGCCATCAGACTGAATATTGAAGGCGCCATCTTCTCACTATGCAATTGAATGCATGAGAACTCAGCTTTCACTCTCCAGGATGCAGTGTTCCAACTCAAAGAAGTCAGCCTGCAGATTTCCAAAATTCTTCTCAGAGACCTAGAAACAAATAAAAAGAAAAGAATACAACTCCTAGGTGTAATTACTGAGCATATCTTATTTACCCGTCTACTAATACTCCTATTGTCCCCTCAGGAAGCCTCCTGGTCAATCAGTCAGTTGAAGGTCAGAGCAAGTCGCCTGGCTCTGGTGAGGTTTCAGTCTGTGTTAGTGGGTAAGGCGTCTCACATGTTCTTGGACAGAGTCACAGTGGTAGAGTATGTCAACAACCAAGGTGGAATTCAAAGCACCAGGGTGGCTGTCAAGTGGCAGAACTGTGTTGTTGGGCAGAATATCCAAATGATCTCTTGGCAGCCTACATAACCTTGTTTTATCCTAGGTTTTTTAAAGATATTCCCAAGGGAAGGAATACAGAAATGGAAAAATTCTGTAAAGAGAGCGTACGTCTGAGGTCATCTGATCACAAAAATAAAAGGTTTCATTCAGTTCCTAGAGAAAAGCTGACATGGTTACATTTGGACCAAAGTGAATTTATAAGCACTCTTAAGATAGAGTCACTCCAGCCTTGACTTGAGGTGTGCAAGTGTATGTGTGTGGGGGGGGGGGGGGGAAGGAGGAGCGGGGGAGGGTGGAATAATATGACTCACTAAGCTGATTATGTAGGAGCATTAGCAGACAGATAAAATAAGATATGCTCAGTAATTATACCTAGGGGCTGTCTGCTTGCCTTCGTCTTTGGTTCTGCAAGACTTTCTGGCAATGAGCAGCAGCAGAAAGCAGATCCAATGATTATATATATTGGGATTTTTATTTGGGTACAAAAATAGAAATCATATGGCTAACAAAGACTGAGGTAATATTAGACAGCAGCAAGATATTTATTTATTTGAAAGGTTTGAGATACCGCATTTCCACTGATCAAAGCGGTTTACATATAACATAACCTAACTTTACAAAGAATATTGTAACATGGAACAGTTAAACTAGCTCAACAGTAAACATTATAGCTTGGTGCAGGAACAGGGCTAGGGGCAAAACAAGATAAACATTAATAAATTACAAACTAATAGCCAAAGATCACATGGCTTGCTCTGCACTCATAGCACAAAATGGAGCTATCTAGCTAGACACCCCCCCCCCCCACACACACCAACAAAGGAAACATAGGCCGATACCTCTGCCACACCTGGAGGAAGGAATGCTGCTAGGGTCCGAGTCAGGTTCCAAGGCAGTCAAAAGTCCCAGGAGGCAAATAAGCTGGCAATGCAAGTTCTAGCCTTGGCAGGTTAGTTGCATGTGGTGAAAGGAAGAAATACAGAACACCTGGAGGTGCTACTGACCTTACCACAGGGAAACAATGAGACCCCTGCAGGCAAGAGCACGTTAGGTGGAAAAAGGAAAGCCAAAGGCAAAAAGCAAAAGCACCGGAGCTTCTTCATACAAACCGCCCCTGGTGAGAGATGAAATGCAGAGGCAGATGAGCACCTGCTGGCAAGGGAGCATAACACACTTATCTGGACTCACCTAGGAGGAATTCTATTTTTATTAGCTCTCCTCCCATTTAACCCAGCCATCAGAAATCTTCACCTCTGCACACTTGAAGAAAGAATGTATGTGCTCTTGACACTTCATGCATATCATCGTCTCTGGATAATTCTTACAATGATTCAATAAAATTATCATAGCCTGACAAGAATGGCAAGAATCAGTAAAGGAACAAAGTAACTCTGAACTTACTGGAATATTCTCCCATAGTCTTCAGTGTGAGAAGTATACTGTATGAAACATACTTAGAGCCTGATTCCATAACAACAACATCCAGCTCGCAGAAATGTCTAACTCAGAGACAGGCTCGATATAAACATGATTCCGCTTTCATGGGGCTAGATGTGCCAGAGGTTCTGCATCCATCCCACGGGACACAGGTAGACATGAGTATGGACATGTTGGCTCTCACATATGCTGTAAAGTTATGCATCTCCGCTCCTACCCATCTCCATAAGGCCTCCTCTGTGAAACATGCATCTCCTATGCTGCTGTGCTCAATGACAGTAATTGGCTGATGCAAACCAGACATAAAAACCAAAGTGAAATGACAGCTGATGCAAACTAGATTACCTAGTAGTCTTTGGCATGCCCACAAAAGTGCTAAGTTAGCACATTGCACCCTAATATAGTATAAGAACATTCAAATATGATCAGCTAGGTCATGACATACCCTGTAGCCAAAATGTATACCATGGTCAGGGCTGGGCCAAGGGTTGCTGCCACCCTAGGCAACTGTATAGGTTCTGCAAGTGAATGGGCTGGCCCAAACCAAGGTAATTGCAACTCTTTATCATAGTTATGCAATGTTTCTGATCTTTCCCAATCCAGAATATATACAGTCAGTATCCCCAAAGGTACACTATTGCACTAGCCCCATAGTTAGAACATATCTGATATGCTACGATTTATCATAGTTATGCAATGTTTCTGATCTTTCCCAATCCAGAATATATACAGTCAGTATCCCCAAAGGTACACTATTGCACTAGCCCCATAGTTAGAACATATCTGATATGCTACGATTTATCATAGGAGAGTCTTTTCCAGCTGCACTGACACATAATTTGTACTGCAACATTTCCCTTTTTTATAACATAGGGATTGTTACTACCCACTTTTTTTTACTGCCATCAAGTCAGTGCTGACTCCTGGTAACCCAGCTGCCTCTCAGTTTTCTTGGCAATGTATCACTGTAAGTAGATTGCCAGACCTGTTCTTCTAAGGCAATGGAGGGTAAAGTGACTTGCCTGAGGTCACAAGGAATGCCAGTGGGAATCAAACCCTTGATCTTCTGGATACCAAGCAGTAGCTGTAACCACTAGGTTACTCCTCCACTGCCCCCAGATTTGCTCTTTTACCACTAATGACAGTTTTCAGCATAGCCAGAATAATCACCATTGTACATCTCCATATTTCTGTAGGGGTGATTAATAATATGGCTTTACCATACAACCTTCCCTCACCTCTGCATTCTGTTCTTTACAACAGCATCTTGTCTTCTTCCATACTGCAGACATACCAGTTCAAAAGATACTTGTCACACCCATTCATCAGTGAGATGCAGAGCAGAAATATGTCTAAATCGTAGCCTTATTCCATGTTGCCGTTAGTATAACGTGGACGTCCGGGGAATATGCCAAAGACGTACATAAGCCTTTCCTGATACGCTTTCTACATCTCCGCATCTGACCACACCCCCGTTCCACCCCCTCCGGCCTACTAATATCCTCATACTACTGCCGTATATGTGTATGTGTTGTGGAATACGGTGGTAGACATTTTCATTAGAAACATATCTATGCCGCACATCCAAGTGGCTTATTCATTTGTTGAAAACTTTCGGAGTTTATTGGAGATTTTCTCTCATTTATTAAGGGGACAAATTTTCAAAAGCCATTTATTTACCAGGGTAAACAGGATGTCTGAAAACTTCCTTCTCTGTATGTAGGTAAATGTACTTGCAGGAACTCAATGTGTGTACTTTTACCAGTAAAATAATTAAACAGGCTAAGAGACAGAGTTAGGTCAGGGAAAGTGTCAAAATGCATAGCCTCATCTTCAAAACCATACACAAAAAAAGGCAGGCAAAAATCCCTGCATATCCTTTTTTCTCTAATCAGGTTTTCAATAAAACCAATGTTTTCCCTTTTAGAACTGTAGCAAAGTCCATGAGAAAAAGCATCCATGGTCATTGCAACTACCTGCATAAATTAAAAATGGCTCTCTTAGACAATAAGGGACATCTTTACTAAACCACATTAGTATTTGCCAAGTATACTGCAAGTGCATGGTTGGGGTGAGGTAGGGAGTGGGCGTGTCTGCATTGCGCAGTTACTGCGTTAGTCAACAGTGTTTGGTAACCGTCGCATTTGCAGACAGGGCCGGTGCAATCAGGCTGCTGTCAGACTGCGATATCTGCTTTAGAAATGCTATGCACACCTCCAACAGATTCCACACAGCTTTTTGGGGTTAACCTAGCAATATCTGCACTAACGCGCTGCATTAGCTGCAAAAGCGTAACGCAGTTTAGTAACAGATCCCCTAAGTAGCAGTCTTCCAAAGTCCCAGGAGCAGCACTACGTAACAGCTGCTGTAGCCCTTCCCTGTCCAAGATCAGTCAAACTGGGTTGGAAGAAGGAAGGAGTAGCAGAGTTAAGTGCCAACATACAACTTCCAGTTTGAAGCTGAAGGCAATAATCGGCCCTTCTAAGCAGTAGCGACTACAGATCCAGATTGTTAAGGAGTATAACAGTAAACCTTACTACACAGCATCTCTTATCTGCTTTGGCATATATGAGTTTGAGGCTTTTATTTTTCTAGACGTCATCTCCTGAGGAACAGTCACTTAAGAAATTTCCTGTAACACCATAACCTTTTGATGTGATTTTTTCTGTATCTTGCTATATTTGTGGAGTATCTCGGCTTTGTGACTTGACTTCTCATGATAATATTGCTGCTTAAACTCATTAAGATTCAACCACTGCTGTTCTCAGTATGGTCCCTTTTTATGAAGATAACTAGTGTCTCGGTGATTCTTAAACTGTGAGATAACTATGCCTGAGAAGGTGCTGAAAGCAATTCACACGCTTGCTAGTGGATGGCTTCATATACAAGCTCATAGTAAAGGATGGTTTCTCAGTACATTTCCAAGGTCTTTTTTCATGCCTCAGCAAGTTACAGTCATGAGGGGGTGAGGGGGGGGGGGAAGGATTTCTAGGTATGTTCATGATGCACATTCTCCCTCAGCTAGACCATGCTAAAAGTCAAAGTTGGCTCTATAAAGTGTGGATTGGGATTTCAAAATGCCCTCCTCCTGCCCATAGCCACCCTCCTTTGCGGTACAGTTTTCAAAGGGTATTTCTACCACAGCAATCATACTGTCCTCCCCATGTAAACCTACACGTCTGTATAAAATATTTCCATGAAGACCATATACCAAATCTACTACATGACAGAAGCCCTGAGACAGAGAAATGTTCAAAATGATTGATCTGTTTCTGTTGCCTCTGCTTCATTCCCTTTGAGCTTAACGTCCAAGGTTATTAAAACAAATAGCTCCAAAAACAGCACAGTGTCCTTTATTTAGAGGCGTGCAAACTATGGCACCACAGAAATGACATGAAGTGATCTGCGACATCCAGAGGATGACTCATGCACCTCGCACTCCTCCTCAGACTGCCTCTTTGATCCATCCACCCAGACCAGTCTCCCTAATGTAGTCCTCGGCACAAAAGGTCGCCTGCCCCTAGATTTTCTTGCCTATAGTTGTTGCTGCTGTATTTTTTTTTTCATATATAAATAGAACCGTGTATAAGTGCAACAGGAACTATCTAAAATGTTCTTTTTAATTTTTTAGTTCAAATATTTTTATTGACAATAATATAATATGAAAAGTACAACAACATAGGTATAATATAATATGGGGAAAAGAAAAAAGACCTCAAAATAATCCAAGAAGTAAACATTATAAGAAAAGGAAAACTAAACAATATAAGTCTTTCTAAACATCAGCGCAACCTGTGGAAAATAAG
This sequence comes from Ichthyophis bannanicus, assembly GCA_033557465.1. Taxonomy (NCBI): domain Eukaryota; kingdom Metazoa; phylum Chordata; class Amphibia; order Gymnophiona; family Ichthyophiidae; genus Ichthyophis; species Ichthyophis bannanicus. Next base: position 255,069,217 of record CM066034.1, read on the forward strand.
CTTCCAATTCCAGAAGTGGATCAAGCCTAGCAACATTGTGCACTGAAGAATGGAGTAGTCAAAAGACTAACTAACTAACTAACTAAATAAATAAAACCCAACCAATTCTTCAGGTACTCTCCTATTACATTAATTTGCAATATCTATGTAAATTTAAAATAAACATTGCTCCAATTTCCAAAACGTATGGTCTTAAGGTAAGAAATTTACATCAACAAAATCAGAGTAAATATGTATTACATGACCTAAAAGTCTTTTGCCACATTTGGGGTAAAATAACAAATATCCAGTCCAGCAAAAAAGTAAAAATAGATGGCATGTTTACTAAAGCGCATTAGCTGTTTAATGCAGCAGTGTGCTGTCAATGCGGCATGATAGCATTGGCTATCACAGGCATTCTAAGAGAGTAGAGGTCGGATTGAGGTGGGGAGAATGCATGGCAACAAGAGAGAACCAGTGCGTAAGCAACTGCCACAGGCTGGCTGTCCAAACTGCCAAAAGCGAGGCTATAGATAATGTCACCTCAAGAGACGGTGTTCAGTGCAGCCGAGCTATCAGAGGTGCCACTGCTGCATGGAGGTAGTGGCATGTGGTCTCCTGTGGTAGACCACTAGGGAGCAGCATTGTGAAATTGGCATCATTATGGAAGGTGCAGAAGACTGCGCAGGAGAGGACGGGGACTGCACCTGCCCTGAACAGTGCTGGACCACCAGGGAAGCCCAGATAAGGTCTGGGAACCAAAGGAGGGAGGGAGTCTTGGGGAATCTGGCTGGCAAGCCAAGATGATCATTGCCAGGGTTGGGGGGGGCGGAGCCTGGACAGCCTACCAAAGAGGTTGGGTGCTGTCTGGGGGGACATGTGTTGTGCTGTAGATCTTCTGATCTATGGCACTGGTAGCATTTGGCCATGAGGTGTCCAGAAGGGGGATTGATTGCACAGCTGCAGATTGGAGAGGACAGAGTGACTAATTACTCTGTCCTCCCCTTGATTCTTCCCTTTAGACTGCGTACCTTACATCGGCAAACAGCACGGCGGTACGCCCACTACCTGCCGATGCAAAGATTGTGCCCAAGTTTGGTACTTCCCTGCCCTGTGCAGCATCTTCAGGGCAGATGCTGGTCACTGCCTCTGCATATAGCACACAGATTTTGCACTTACCACACAACATTTTGACACATATCATTCAGTAGGTGCAAAAGCATTAACACACTTTAATGAACAGATCTCTAAGAGTAGCACGATTCATATTTTCTGGACGTGAACTACCAAAAATGGCAGATGAAACTTTAGTAGAACATCCAATGATAGTGCGTATTTCTGATCCGAAGAAAGATTCTGCTGAAACAGATTTAGATGCTAAATCATATATTCTGGCAATAACTGACAGGGCTGCATCTGAAATCTCCAGTTTCTTTTAAAAAACTATGAAATGTGTCAAATGATAGAAATGTTTGGAAAGGTTTGGAACGCTATGGTATACTATGATGTTTACCTATAAGAAAGCTGTGTAAGAGCAAAACTAATATCAAAACAATATCAAAAACACCTGCTCTTAAAACAATAATCTCTACTAACACAAACTTTAACCACAAAATTATACACTTTCCTCAGGCAAAATGACCTCAGCAAAGCTCAAACCCCACAATTAGTGAAAAATCACTATAGGGAGCGGCAGACGCTAACATCACTGGTCAATAAGCCTCCTTTCAACCACCTACTCTATAATATATTCTAAACATTTAAAGAAACCACCAAATAACCTTTGGGAAAAACCTCTTAAACTCACTTCCACACAACAAATAACACATACAAACAGCGTCTTTACTTGCTACACAGTTCTGCAAAACTTGCAAAACGAGGAGTTATGTGGAATTCCACCAGGGCTGTTATCTCTCACCTACAAAAAAGGATACAAAATAAGCAAAAGCAAACAGCATCACCATTACAATGTTTTCCATATACTTATCTTCATATCACTGCACACAGCCAACCGGCACCACACCGCTCCATCGCAGTTCTAAGTTCCGTTTCAAACAAGATCACGAAGACCTCCAGAAATATAGCAGCGGGAAAAGAATTTTACTAGAATTTAAACAGATTTGCTCCACAACCCTACAGAAGCTCCCGTTTCGCCGATATACGGCTTCTTCAGGGGTTTAGTAACAAAATATAGCACAAACTGTTCTCTGCTCAATCTGCTAACTCTCCCGCCATCTAAAAAAGACAGCGTGTGACGCACCATTTAACGGAAACCTACAATCAATCAAACAACTCCACAAACCCATGACGTCACCACTAGACTCTCATTCATAAAACTCAAAACCCAACACACCTAAAGAGTGAACTAATTGAAGCTGCACAGTCTCACCCCACAAGGCTTAAAAAGGCTACAGCCATAGTCCAAAAGTTCAAAAAAATAGCGTCCATTCGATCCTATCATTGAGACCATTCGGATGTAAAGTGTTTAAACGGTAAATCCAACGCTGTTCTTTTTGTAACAATAACTTGTTACGATCTCCTCTTCTAATGTGTTGAGGAACATGCTCCAAAACGGTGCAACGAAGGTCCTCAAACTGATGTTCTAAATCCAGGCAATGTTGTAGTAAAGGAGTGTCTATACATGCCTTATGAAGACTATACTTATGTTCAGCCAGCCGAGTCCTCAAAGGCCGTGTAGTCTTATCAATGGAAGTATTACACGTCGTGGAAAAAGGTACACATCACACATTCTTCTGATACTTCTCACAGATCGAGGCACACATCATATTGCAAAACGAGCATCAATGGCATGCTGAATGACCCATCTCTACAGGAATAGTGTCCCGTCTCAACACAGCAGGACACAAACGATCCTTCAAATTACAGCCACGACTATACGCCATCTGTAATGTACAGCCGGATAACTTAGGATGAGTATTAAACAAAGTCCAATATTTCCGCAGCACTGTCACAATCCGACGAGAAAGGCTAGAATGTGGTAAAACACAAGTGACTGTAGATGACGACGTACCCGTGGGTCTCCCCTGGTTAGGACGAAGCAACCATTCCCGATGATTAAATCAAGCTCTTTTGTAAGCTTTATGTAAAACCTCAGAAGGATATCCCCGATCCAAAAACTTTTGCATCATAAGTCTAGCCTGTATTTTAAACTCAGCCACTGTAGAACAGATGCGCCAACAGCACAAAAATTGCGAATAAGGTAGACTCTGTTTTAAATGCAAAGGATGAAAACTATCAAAATGAAGCAAAGTATTCCTATCAGTAGGTTTAGAGTAAACTGTAGTTAATAAATAACCATGATGTTTAACGATCTTGACGTCCAAAAAATGTAACTCAGACACCTGGATATTAATTTCAAACTTCATGGAAGCATTGCAGGTATTTAAATATAAAAAGAACTCATTCAATAGATCTTTAGAGCAGTGCCATAAAAGAAAGATATCGTCAATATAACGATACCATTTGACTATATTCAGCATGTAGCAAGAAGAGTAAACATATCGATCTTCAAAGTTACTCATGTACAAATTGGCCAATGATGGAGCGAACGTAGCGCCCATGGCTGTCCCAGAGATTTGCTGGAAAAATGTTTGATGATAAACAAAATAATTTTTCTTCAACGCTATCTCTGCCAAAGCGAGCAAAAAAGAGGTAGGTACCCTAATCGGAGGCTGGCGAGCGTTCCAAACATTCATTAAAACATCCAATGCTTCATCTTGTGGAATAGAAGTATAAAGTGCCGCTACATCTAAACTAGCCATCCAATCAACTTGCTCAATTGAGCCTAAATCTTCCAATATTTGCAAGAAATGTGTGGTATCTTTAATAAACGATCGGATCTTGGGGACCTCTTGCTTCAAGAACATATCCAAAAAAATCCCCACCCGTTCCAAAAGAGAATCATTACTTGACAAAATAGGACGGCCCGGAGGAGATGTCAAACTCTTATGTATCTTTGGTAAAATGTACAAAGCCGGTACTTTCGGATACATTGGATTAAGAATAGATCGTTCTTTTTCAGTCAGAAAACCTGACTCAAAAGCTGCAGTGGTAACCGATTTCACCAATTGTTGCAAATCTTCAGTTGGATCCCTTGATAAAACCAAATAATGAGCTTGATTATTAAGTTGTTTCCAAACCTCATTCTCATAACAGGTACACTACCAAAAAACTGCCTCCAGTTTTGCAACTGATTCCTATAGATTTTGGGGTGCTGAATCCAGGAAAAATAGCCAAAATGTTCCATCACGTCACGTTTTCTTGCAAAATTAGATTTCTTACCCATATAAGGAATGTTCACATAATTTCTTTTTAGCCGACTGCAGTTTATTTTCTTGGCCCAAAATAGAGGTTGTAATGGTTAACTAACTAGAAACACTCCCTCATGATATTTTAGAGTGTTCTGTATTCATTTTATATATTAACAGGACAATTGGGAGGCGGGGGGCTAAATCCAGTACTCGCGCTGGCGCATGTTCTTTCCTGTTCGCCTCGCCTCGTTCGCTCGCTCAAACACGGTGGTTGCGACATGAACGTTCCTGTCAAATTTCAGTTTCTTGCAAGTTCATTATTACCTTTTGTTTGCTCAGTCGTAATCCAGCTTTATTCCGAAGTGGTTCACTACAGTTGTAGTTTGCAGTGCTGTGTATTTGTGATGGCTCACAGAGCCAGAGGTTGCGTCAACTCTCCGGACAGTTTTTGTTTTATTTGTGGGGAATATACCGTGAAAAAGCGGCAGAGGAACATTTCTGCATTTATTAAAAAAGTATATTTCGCCTATTTCGGTTTGAAGTTAGGCGATCAAGACAAACCGTGGGCTCCTCACAAAGTGTGCAAGACATGTGAGGAAGATCTACGCTTATGGATGAAAGGTAAAAAACAAGCATTTCGTTTCGGAATACCTATGATGTGGCGTGAACAAAGAGACCACAGCAGTGACTGCTATTTTTGCTCTTGCATTGTGAAGGGATACAACTTAAAAAATAAGAACGTAATAAGTTACCCCAACCTTCCCTCAGCAATTAGGCCTATGCCTCATAGCAACGAAGTACCTGTGCCTGAACCACCAAAATCTTTGGATCATATTTGTGTGGACGGTTCTGATCATGATGAGACTCATCAGATGGCTTTTCCCGATGAGTCCAGTACTTCCGAGTTTGAAACTGAACCAGATCCGAAACCTGAACTTTTCTCTCAAGCTGAATTGAATGATTTAGTCCGGGATTTAGGACTCCCAAAAGATGCTGCCCAACTGCTAGGTTCTCGGCTTAAACAGAAAAATCTATTGTCACTAGGAACAACTTTTTATTGGTACCGCAACCGCGAGACACAATTTTTGAAGTATTTCAGCAAAGAGGAAGATTTGGTATTTTGCAACGATATATACGGAGTGATGGAAAAGTTTAAACTCAAGTATGATCCTGCTGAATGGCGGCTGTTCATTGATTCGTCAAAAGACAGCATAAAAGGTGTTCTTCTTCATAAAGGCAACACATTCGCTTCAGTTCCTATTGCTCACTCTGTTATTCTCCAAGAAAAATACGAGAATTTGGCCCTGATTCTTCATAAGATTCGTTATGATGAGCATAAGTGGATGATTTGTGGAGACTTTAAAATTCTATCCATGCTATTAGGGCAGCAATCCGGTTTCACCAAATATCCCTGCTTCCTTTGCTTGTGGGATAGCCGGGCCCGCGAGCTACACTGGGGGAAAAAAGATTGGCCAATTCGGGAGTATTTGAGACCCGGTGAGAAAAATGTTCTTCATGAGAGCTTGGTACCTCGTGATAAAATTCTATTACCACCTCTCCACATTAAGTTGGGTCTCATTAAACAATTCATCAAGTCCCTTCCAAAAGATGGTGAGTGCTTTCGGTACCTTTGCTCAAAGTTCCCCCGACTTTCTGAAGCAAAGCTAAAGGAAGGAGTGTTTGTTGGCCCTGATATAAGGAAACTCATTTCAGATGGAGCATTCGCTGAAACGATGTCTGAGAAGGAAAAAGAAGCCTGGGATTCCTTCAAGGATGTTGTTCTCAAATTCTTGGGGAACAGGCGGGATGAGAACTATAAGGATATTGTTGCCAGGATGCTCAATGCCTTCAAAGAACAAGGTTGTAACATGAGCCTGAAAGTCCATTTCTTGCACTCCCATGTGAACTACTTTCCCGAAAACTTGGGGGCGTACAGTGAAGAACAAGGTGAAAGGTTTCACCAGGACATCAAGGACGCAGAGAGAAGGTACCAAGGAAGATGGAACACCACTATGATGGCTGATTTCTGCTGGTTGCTGCTGCGGGAAACCCCAGATGAAAAATACGCCAAGCAGCGCACCAAGAGAAGCATTCGGGGAAAGAAGAAACTGGCCCACCAGGAGATTGATTGACCCAAGAATGACTTTAAAATCTAAACTGTGTTGACAAATATCATGTTTTTACTAAACTTTGAAATAAAAATTTGCTAGTTATTACCACAGTGTCGGATCTCATTTATTAGAATTTTATTTTCACACCATCGGGTGTTTGTCTTCATGTATTGCAATGGTGTGGTTTGCGTTTTCTATTCTTACATACATACCTGTACAACATTTTTTGCACATTTCTTTGCTTTGCTTTGTGTCTAACCTCGCTCTTATATGCTCAATGTTTGTGCACATGTATGTGGCTGTTTTAAGTGCAGACAATTTTGCTACCATCACAGTGTGTTTTGTTGACATTACTCTATTCTTATGTGCTGCCTTGTTACAATTTTCTTTATTCTTATTTGAATAACTACTAAACAATTAGTATAAAGAATTCATCCAAGAAACTTTTATCTCGATCGCACTCAATCTGAAACGTTCACCTCAAACTGCTAACCCAATGTAGCAAAAAATCTGTACGTGATGGAGCAAATTGGTTACCAGATTTGGATTCAGCGCACCAAAAAACGTAAAATCAATCGAAACATTAGAGGCAGTTTAAAAAAAAATTTTTTTAGTGTACCTGTGTAATCTGCAGTATCTAAAATCACCACTGCACCACCTTTATCAGCTCGTCGAATCACAATCTGTGACATACAGACAATTCTTGTATAGCTGAAATTTCTGCAGATGACAGATTCTTTGGTGAATTACGGTATTGAAATTCCAATGCTTCAATATCAGCTAATATCAAATGCCGAAAAGTATAAAGAATGGGATCCAAGGGTCCCGGAGCAGTCCAAGAAGATTTCAAACGAACCACTGACTGGTCAGGCACTTCAACAGAATCTGCAAAGAATATCTTCAATTGTAACGAACGTACCAGACGTTCCAATGCCACCCGATTTGAAAAATTATCGTAATTAGGGCCATATACAAATGATAAGCCTTTCGCTAACAGGCTGGTCTGTGCCGATGTCAAAGTAACACTAGATAAATTAACAACCATAGTTAATCTTGAAAGGCCACTCCATCTTTCTTGCGCAGGGAGCGCATCGGGAGCCCGAAAAATTTTGTTGTTGATCGCGACGAGTCACACTCAAATTCTCCGTAGGGCCCATCTGCTCCTTAGATCTTAAACACGTATCAGAACTTTTACTCTCCAAACTAGAATCAGAAGAATATACAGAGGTATCATTACCACTACCCCTCCACTGCATCTTCTGCTGTCTCCGCCGAGCTGACCAGTTATAAATGGAACCTTCTTTCATCCTTTTTTCATCTTTCAAAAATTTCTTAATCTTAACAGCCTTCAACTCCATACAATACTTCTCAAGAGACTTAACAAGATCAGCATAATAAGTTTCAAAATCAGTAGCCTCCTTCAAATCCAACTCTAACAGGTACGTCGTCATCTACAGTCACTTGTGTTTTACCACATTCTAGCCTTTCTCGTCGGATTGTGACAGTGCTGCGGAAACATTGGACTTTGTTTAATACTCATCCTAAGTTATCAGGCTGTACGTTACAGATGGCGTATAGTTGTGGCTGTAATTTGAAGGATCGTTTGTGTCCTGCTGTGTTGAGACGGGACACTATTCCTGTAGAGATGGGTCATTCAGCATGCCATTGATGCTCGTTTTGCAATATGATGTGTGCCTCGATCTGTGAGAAGTATCAGAAGAATGTGCGATGTGTACCTTTTTCCACGACGTGTAATACTTCCTACGAGGTGTATGGTTTATGGTGTGTTTGTCCAAAGTTGTACATTGGTAAGACTACACGGCCTTTGAGGACTCGGCTGGCTGAACATAAGTATAGTCTTCATAAGGCACGTATAGACACTCCTTTAATACAACATTGCCTGGATTTAGAACATCAGTTTGAGGACCTTCGTTGCACCGTTTTGGAGCATGTTCCCCAACACATTAGAAGAGGAGATCGTAACAAGTTATTGTTACAAAACGAACAGCGTTGGATTTACCGTTTAAACACTTTACATCCGAATGGTCTCAATGATAGGATCGAATGGACGCTATTTTTTTGAACTTTTGGACTATGGCTGTAGCCTTTTTAAGCCTTGTGGGGTGAGACTGTGCAGCTTCAATTAGTTCACTCTTTAGGTGTGTTGGGTTTTGAGTTTTATGAATGAAAGTCTAGTGGTGACGTCATGGGTTTGTGGAGTTGTTTGATTGGTTGTAGGTTTCCGTTAAATGGTGCATCACACGCTGTCTTTTTTAGATGGCGGGAGAGTTAGCAGATTGAGCAGAGAACAGTTTGTGCTATATTTTGTTACTAAACCCCTGAAGAAGCCGTATATCGGCGAAACGGGAGCTTCTGTAGGGTTATGGAACAAATCTGTTTAAATTCTAGTGAAATTCTTTTCCCGCTGCTATATTTCTGGAGGTCTTCGTGATCTTGTTTGAAACGGAACTTAGAACTGCGATGGAGCGGTGTGGTGCCAGTTGGCTGTGTGCAGTGATATGAAGATAAGTATATGGAAAACATTGTAATGGTGACGCTGTTTGCTTTTGCTTATTTTGTATCCTTTTTTGTAGGTGAGAGATAACCGCCCTGGTGGAATTCCGCATAACTCCTCGTTTTGCAAGTTTTGCAGAACTGTGTAGCAAGTAAAGACGCTGTTTGTATGTGTTATGTGTTGTGTGGAAGTGAGTTTAAGAGGTTTTTCCCAAAGGTTATTGGGTGGTTTCTTTAAATGTTTAGAATATGTTATAGAGTAGGTGGTTGAAAGGAGGCTTATTGACCAGTGATGTTAGCGTCTGCCGCTCCCTATAGTGATTTTTCACTAATTGTGGGGTTTGAGCTCTGCTGAGGTCATTTTGCCTGAGGAAAGTGTATAATTTTGTGGTTAAAGTTTGTGTTAGTAGAGATTATTGTTTTAAGAGCAGGTGTTTTTGATATTGTTTTGATACTATGATGTTTGCCATGATAGCTTCTGCCTTTGTACAATCATCTTTAACAATAGCCGTAGATGATGATAAAGAGGAGATCTGATCGTGAAACTCCTTGACAGCATGCTCTCATTGGATAATTCTTTCCTCAGATTGCACAACTACATTATACTGATGTTCAATTTTTGCCAACACAACAGGCTGTAATCTGGAAAATGCCTATAGTATTAAGTTCAAAGAATCCCCTAGAGATAACACAGATCTTTCAAGATTAGAGGGACTTCCCAAAGCCATAACAGTTTTATCTTTTTCTCTTAACAAGAGTCAGTACTAGAGTCATGAACAACTTTGCCCAAAGGTTTGGAGCAGGTACCTTGCTCCAAAGAACTGTTGTTGTGATTTGCTACATAGAATTTTCAACATAAAAAAAGACAGCCCATAGCATCCTGTGAAATGCTGTTATACTATCCTTAATTACTGCCTAATGAAACTAAATGTACATTAGAGAGAGAAATGCCTAATATCAGTTTTCCATTTGCTTTCTCTGAATTATCAGCAAGTAAATCAATGTATATTACAGCTAGTGATTATCTCAGTAAATAGAGCTAGTGTTACCTGCTTTCTGCCCTGCGTGAATAATAACTGTGCTCATTCTTTTGAAAGTACTGGTGACCGGTTGCTATCGTCATGGAAAAGGGCACCAGTAAACCAGCCGCATGTCAAGGTTCTGTACTGCCCTTGATGCTTGCACCAGGAGGCAGTAGAACGTATAAAGCACCTGTAAGCATGCCATGACTTATAGATCTTCCGTGCATTCTCACCACTGACATGGCCAGCTCTGCTGCCATGTTTGCCAGCTGTGCCAGGGCTGTGCAGTCACCCAGGAATTTGCCCGTCCTAGGCAGATGCTGGAAAACATAGCAGCAGCTCAGGCAGTGTCAACAGTGAGTGTTCAATAAAGACCGCTCCTGCTTCCCCCCATCCCTCTCTTCTTGCCTATGAAATGTTGCCAGATTTTTTGTGGGTAAACCTATAATTCAGTTGTTGGATAACTGTTTTCATATTAATTCTTCTGCATGGGAGTGAAATTTGGAGTCCATTATCATCCCCCAGAACTACAAAAAATGAGAATGACCTCCAACAGAAAGCCTGATGAACCAGTTACCATGCACAAAAACGCCCAACAACAAGTGCAGGGCATAACTAAGTCGTTTCCCTGCCCAGGCAACAAAAAGGCAAAAATAGCAATTGTTAATTTATGTTGTAAATAATAAATACAGAAAATAGAATTGGATGGAATGGAGTAGTTACATACGTTGATTTTTCTATATATCAGGCCCGATTCTGGGAGGCTTTCCTCTCCGCCTGCCGCGCTGTCTTCCAACGTCAGAGGGAACCTATTTCACCTCTGAGGTGGAATAAGTGCCCCATCTAAAATGGCAACCCCGGATGTACAGGGCTGTGACCGCAATTGGTTCTGTAGTCCAGAGACAGGATCCCGTCTCCGCCCCACCCTCGCTCCTCCTCCAGCCTTCCCCCTCCTGCCCCCATACAGAGCTCCCCACACAATGCCGGTGTATGTATGGGGAGCCTGGTGTTTGGCATTCGCTCCCTGTTCAGAAGGACCCCCAGAGTGTCTAATGTCCACGTAGGTGACCACTTGGGCAACAATAATATGGTGTGATAAAAGTGCCCAGTCACATAAAACTCAAAAGTCCTGGATTTCAAACATGTTGATTTTAGTAAACTGGAAAAGTACCTGCAGGAGGAATGGGCAGGATGGGAAGAGATAAGGGACATGGAAAGGCAGTGTGGACCAAGCTGAAAGGAGCTACAAAAATGGGAACTAATCTTTATATAAGGAAAGTCAATAAAAGCAAGAGGAGAAAGAAACCAATTTGGCTCTCCAAGAAAGTGGATCCAAAATAAAGGCAAAAAATGTAGCATTCTCAAAATAAAGATCACAAGCAGAGGAACACGAGAAGGGAACGCCGAGTACTGCTCAGAAAGGCAAAGAGAAATCAGAATGCCCAAAACACCAGCAAAAGAAAAAATGATTACAGATGTAAAGCAACTTTTTCCAGACATGTTGAAGAGAGAGGAGGAAGGCCAGAATGGAATTCTAAGACTGAAAGATGCTGAGAAACACCATGGAGCATGTTCAAGAAAAAGTGGAAATGCTGACTAAATACTTCTGTACTGTGCTCAAAGAAGAAAATCCTGGAAAAGGACCAGATATAATATATGCAAATAGAACAGATAACACACCATTCAGGGTAAGATACATCCCAGGATACTAAGGGAGATCAGAGAGATTCTGGTGGGTCTTCTTAAGTATGTATATAGCAGATCCTTAGAGATGGGAGAGGTTCCTCAGGACTGCAGAAGGGCTGACGTGGTCTCTTTACAAAGGTGGCAACAGAGAAGAGATGGAAAACTACAGGACGCTGAGCCTTACCTTGGTGGTTGAAAAAATAAGGGAGACACTACTAATGGAAAGAATAGTAATCTTTCTATAATCCAATGGGCTTCAAGACCTCAGGCAACATGGGTTTTGCCAAAGGCAGATTATACCAGATGAATCTGATTTCTTTGACTGGATGACCAGAAAATTTGATGGAGGGCATGCACTGGATGTGATCTACTTGGATTTCAGCAAAGCCTTTGATAAAATTCCTCATAGGAGGCTTATGTATTAATTGAGCAGCCTGAAACTGTCAGTCAACCAGTTTCTAATCAAGTTTACCACTTTGAATTCTAGAGGGTGGTGGTAAAAGGAATTTACGCGAAAGAAAGGTGAGTAGTAGAGTGCCTCAGGGGTCCATTCTGGGACAGATTCTGTTCAACATCTTTGTACGTGACATTGCCCAAGAGTCAGAAAGGAAAGATTTTCCTTTTTGTTGATTACATGAAAATTTGAAACAGAGTGGACAGCCCGGAGAGCGCTAACATCAGAAATGATCTACAAAAAATAGAAGAATGGTCTAATGCATGGCAGCTAAGATTTAATGCAAAGAAATTCAAACTTATGCACTTTGGGCTCAAAATCCAAGACAGTAGTATGTGAAAAGGTAAGAGAATGATATGCATGGACCAGGAGAGAGACCTTGGGGGGATAGTGTCTGAAGACCTCAAGGTTGTAAAGCAATGTGACAAAATGGTGGCGAAAGCAAGGAGGATGTTAGGCTGCATAGAAAGGTTCATGACCAGCCAAAAAGAGGTCATTGGTGAAGCCCCACTTACAGTACTGTGTTCAGTTTAGGAGGCCAGTGTCTCACTAAGGATATAAGACCTGAGGTGGTTCAAAGGACAGCAACCAAAAGGGTACGAGGTTTGTGCCAGAAGCTATATGAGAGGAGATATGAAGACCTAACCTAGAGGAAAGGAGGGACAGGGAGATATGATAGAGACGTTTAAATACTTAAAAGATATTAATCAGCAAACTAACCTTTCCCAAAGATGTGAAAACTATAAAACTAGAGGACATAAAATGAAGATGAAAGCAGGATAATATTTTTTTCACAGAAAGGGTGGTAGATGCCTGGAATGCCTTCCCACTGGAAGTGATAGGGACAAAGCCGGTGATTGAATTCATGAAGGCATGAGATAAGCACCGCGGCTCCCTACACAGAAAGGGAAGCATTCCTGCTGAAAGCAAAACTTAAATGACTGTCACACTTCAAAAAAGCATAGCAGGGACAGATATAACCCTAAACACCTTGCTGGGAAGACTAGATGGGCCATGCTGGTTTTTATCTGTTGTTATTTAGTACATTTGAAGACAGGTGGCTCACAGGAAAGCCTTCACCTAATGCTTTGGTTTTGCTTTTCATGGGGGGGGGGGGGGGTTGTCAGGTTATCATGGCCACAGATGCATGGTTTTTGGCAACTTTTGGGGTACAAGGACCAAGTTCTCTGCTTCAGCAGGTAGTGTGGGCACGTTTGCACTACCCGCCAAGGCAAGGGATATGGGCCCAGGCAGTAAGTGTCTGCCCTGCACAGTAAATGTAGGGCAGATGCTGGGCACACACCCTGAATTTACTATGCAGGCTTTGTAGGTAAGTGCAAACACGTATAGCACTTTAGTAAACAATCCATGCCTCTCATTGATTAAAAGTGATCACAGCATTTAAAGAATCCAGTTTATTCCAACAGCCATATTGCTATTAGATCACTTGTTTACATATTAAAATCATGAAACTGAAAGTAAAATACTTTTTCTAACTTTGCTTTCTGGGTGGGGAGGGGGTGGTTCCTCATAATTGCACTGATCCTGGTCTCCCCATCCTGGTTTTTCTGCCTGTGTTCTCCTAACTCCTTTTTCATGGTCTCCTTTCCTCATCACTTCCTCCCCTCCATCTCTGACACTGATATTTCCCTTTCATCTAAATTTTATCCATTGTTTTCTTCTCTATTGATCTCTTCCACTCCCCATCATCCCCACACTGACTCTTCTTTAATATGCCTTCTAATTTTCAGCCTGTTTCCGACTCCTCCAGGCTAACTATATCATCCCAATCATTTGTAAAGGTGCACAATCAAATCCTTCACCCTCTCCACTACTCACATCTTTACTGCTCTTCCTTCCCATCACTACCTCTGGTTGTGTCACCCTCCCCCATCTCCTTCACAATCCATGGCTCTCTGACATATCCTCCATCACCACTTTTACACAAACCCCATCTCAACATTTCTAGCTCTCTTTCAAGCCACCCTCATCATCACCTCTGGCCTTCTCTCTGGTTACCACACCCCTTTATCTTCTCCTCCCTAGCTCTTACGTTCCTCCAATCCCAGGCTCTTTCCAGGCCCTCTCTTTCTTTATACTCACAAAACCTCACCCCACACTGCTGTCATGGATTCTCTCTATCCATTTTATTGAATGGTGGTATATCAAATAAAATTAAACTATCCCCCCCCCCCACACACACAATTTCTTGCACCCTTCTACCAGCTTCTTACAACTGCTCCCCTCCTCTTCGGAATAGTTCTCATGCATCCGCCTCCCTATTTTCCCCACTGCAGAACATATGCTGTGCAGATGTATGCCAAAGCACCCCTTAACGGCACTCCTGACTTCAGGGAAACAGCTTTCAGACCCTTTGTATCCACTCTCCCCTAAGGTCTGGCAAGTTTGAGTAGCTTTCATAGTTGCAAAAGACACAGTTACTTTTACTCCTGCTGGAATTCTACACAGAAAATACAAATTCTGCATCAAAAGATCTGAATTACGAAGTGTGACAAAAAAGAAATGAGACTGTGGCAGCCACGCCCATGACTCAATGCCAATTGGCTAACTGCTTATGTCACTGTGTTGTGCAACATCTCGCCACTATTCTGCTATAATATTTTTCATCTCTCTCACTCTTTTCTTTTTCAGGTTTTTTTGTAGTACACTGCTCCATCGCTTTGTGACACAACTGGAGGTGGCAGAAATATGGAGCAAAGAATCAACTTGAAATTTCTGGTTAAGTTGAAGAAGGGCCCAACTGAGTGTCTCCAACTTCTCCAAAAGGCTTATGGAGAAGATGCAATGTCAAGGCCCCGAGTCTTCAAGTGGCACAAATGCTTTAAGACTGGCTGTGAGGAGGTGGAGGATGACCCCAAGTCAGGACGGCCTTCCATGACAAAGATGGCTGAGGACATTGACAGAGCTGGTGCGGAGTGATCGCAGATTGACGGTGCAGAAGATAGATGAGGAGCTCAGCCTGAACATAAGAACATAACATATGCCATACTGGGTCAGACCAAGGTCCATAAAGCCCAGTATCCTGTTTCCAACAGTGGCCAATATAGGTCATACGTACCTAGCAGTTTCCCCAAAAGACACAGGGAGTCAGTGCAGACCATCTTGCTGCAGGAGCTGGGAATGTGGAAGGTGTGCGCCAAGATGGTGCCCAGGCTTTTATCAGATGGCCAGAAGGAGCACCGGGTCAATGTTTGTCAAGACTTTTTAGAGAAGATCGGAGAAGATCCAGAGTTCGTTGTCCGAGTCATCACAGGAGACGAGATCTCGGTCTTCTAGTACGACCCTGAAAGCAAGAGACAGAGCCTGCAGTGGAAGACTAGACTGTCACCCAGACCCAAGAAGGCGCACATATCCAAATCAAGGATCAAGGTCATGCTGATCGCATTCTTCGACCAGAAGGAAGTGGTCCATCATGAATTTGTGCCCGAGGGTCAGACAGTCAACTAGCACTTCTAACAGCAGGTCCTCAATCGCCTCCATGACCGGGTTCGGTGCAGCAGGCAGGCTCTGTGGAGAGACAAGTCGTGGCTGCTCCACCACGACAATGTGCCCGCACACACCACGCTCAGTGTGAGGCAGTTCTTGGCCAACAAACAGATCACAACTCTCGACCACCCTCCTTATTCCCCAGATCTCGCACCGTATGACTGCTGGCTCTTCCCCAGGCTGAAAACTGTGCTCAAAGGAACTCATTTCGCCTCTGTAGAAGAGATCAAGGCCACTGTGATGAGGGAGCTGAGGGACCTCAAGGAGGAGGACTTTACCGAGTGCTTCCGTACATGTCAGAAGCGAATGCAGAAGTGCATTAACCCTGGGGGGGGGGGGGGATTACTTTGAAGGGGACAATGCATAATTTCTCTGTAGATTTTGTAATAACACATTTATGGGACAGTCTCGTTTCTTTTTTGTCACACCTCGTATGCAAAATTCGGCATGCTTTGTCTGTCAAAAGAACGCATACGTTTTTGAAAGATATTTTATTTCTATATTGTACTTTAAATTATCACCATAAAGTGCATATTTTGAATTATTGTGTGCAGAATTCCAGCAGGAGTAAGTTTCAAAATGAAACTAGATGGGTAGTTTCCCTTTAAGTATTGACTAGTGGAAAGTATGTATGGTAGGTAACAGTGCCGGTCTACTCTGTGATTCCCGTCATTGGTTGGGGGGGGGGCGGTAAAATAGAATACATGCTTTTGAAAATGTGCAAACCCTATGCATATTTTTTTAGCTGCTCTGAGGAAGGCAATTTTCAGAACGGCTAATTTCTCAAGATAAAGGGCTTTCTCATATGTGGCACCAACACTGTGGAACCAACTCCCACCAGAACTACGAGCTAGCAATGACCTTCTAGACTTCAGAAAGAAACTCAAAACGCACATTTTCCAATCTCATTTCAACCTGAACTAAATCCACAGATGGAGCAGCCCCTGACCACTGTGGCCAAAAAGCTTATCCTGTATATATGTATTTATGTATATATGTAAATGAACTCCCCCATAGCTAAGAAGTGTTAACTCTGTATGATGTGCTTTTCTGACAATCTGTATGTAAACAAAATTTGTACCTGCCTTGATTCGTCAGTTTCACAATAGTAATCCTACCCGCTTCTGATCGCTGGAAGGAGCGGGCTACAAATGCTTGCTAAATAAATAAATAAATAAATAAAACACAGTACTCTCCCAGGTAAACAGCTTTGAAAAGACCCTTTTGGAATAACCATCATAAAAGCATGGCAACTTGAACATCCAAATCTCATTTTAAATAACTGTCCCCCAAAACAGAGCCCCACTCTCACAACCTACTGCACCTATTCGTGCTCACCTGGACTGCTGTTTTCCTATATACCTCAACCCTTCTCTAGCTTCATATATCTTTGAGTTTGATCCTAGAGAATGAAGGGGAGTTTTCCCATACTATGTTCTAGCTTTTTTTATTTGCACCATTTTGCACTGTAACTGCAGAAAAAGGTTTAACAATGCCACTAAGGTGTTTTGATATATTGTGACCATTCTTGTACTTTCTGTATTTCTCTCAGAGGCACCAGACTGTGAAGCGCTTCTACTTTTGTTTGGTTTGTGAAAGGAGGGTTTGTGTACAGCCGGTTGCAAACTGTGCTTTGATTTTAACCATACAAAGTATTTCACCCGGAAAGGTCTTAGGTCCTTTTTTAGGAATGAGAGGTGAGCAGAAAAAGGCTAATATTTGGAATAATTTCTTTAAAAAAAAAAAAGAAAAAGTAAACTACATTCAGGACTAGAAATCAATTTTTAAGAATTACTCTACAATCCTAAACTTCCTCCATACTATTTCTTCTCAATTGGTGTGTCACAGCACGGTGTTTACTATGAAAAAAAACAAAGGAGAGTTTCCTATGCCATGATGGGGGGGGGGGGGGGTGGGCAAGAACAACTAGTGGCTCCCAAGACATGGGATCATAGGGCCTTCACTCTGACCTACTAGATGATGCCGCAGCCTCTTCCCACACAGGCAACCTGCAAGGAATAATAGGGGATGGGCTGAGACTTAGTCCTTAGTTTTGTGTTGTCCGTCTTGATTAGATTGTAAGCTCTCTAGAGCTGGGATTGCTCTCCTATATGTACATGTACTGCCTTATACTGCTGTACAAAATGATAAGTAGTAGTAATAGCCAGAAGCAGACAAAGCCAAAAGGAACTAATTTGCTCTTTATTGCTGCTTCACCACCTACTGTCATTCCAGGAGAGGAGGGGAGGGTAAGAGACATTTTGGATTTAGCTCATGCCTTTTTTTAGGTACTGTAGGTAGTTATTGTCCTGTCCCTGGAGGGTTTACAATCTAAGGCTGCACCTGAGGCAATAGCGGGTTAGTGACTTATCTGAGATCACAAGGACTGGCAGTGGGATTTCAGCCAGGATTTCCCTCAGCCTACTGCTCTAGACAGACTACAGGGAAAGGGTTATGGCGGTATCACTGCAAAGTCCCTGCTCCCTCCCCTCCCCACTCCCTGTTACCAGGAGGACTCCGAAGACTGGAGTACTAAGAACCCAGCCATATCTATGACTCTTGTGAATGACTTGGGGGGAGGAAGAAGAGGTGAATACTGAGAGAGGAGTAAGAAAAATGCTGAAAACCTTACCGAATAGTAACTTGAGCTATTTGGCAACTTTGCCTTCCTCTCCAATAACATCTATGAGTGCTAATTGTTCTGCAATAGTTTTGAGAGGACCGGTGCAAAGGAATGGGGAGAGAGAGCAGAGGACGGTGTGCATGAGGATCGTATGGTGGAGAACAGTTGGGTAGTTGTAGATTCACAATGCAGATTCTCTCCATTACAATCTACGCTTGCAGTCACATCCACCTCTACAGCCACACTTTCCACTTATGATTATATGCAATAACCCTCGGGGACCTGCTACAGGGAGCCAAGGTTCTCACTTCCCACATAACACGAACCTCATGAGATTAAACATATCATACAACATTCTTCATTGAAGGATAGGGCGTTATGGGTCATTTGCCCTCTGATAACACTCTCTGCTACCATAGACCATGCAGATCTTTCTCCAGGGTGCTTACTGAGTGTAGAACTGAGCAGAGTTAGTATGCTGAACCTGGAAGCAAAGTGCCTTTGTCCTGATGCTGAGACTGCACCAATAGCAATTTAAAAAACTCAGGTGGGTGGCAAAAAACGATGACAAGTCGATGAAGCTGACATTACAGCCGAATGATTTATGAGATAAGAGGATATGGCAAGCTAAAAATACAGAAGCAAGCATTGAAGGGTGTAGGTAGCAGTAAGTGGCATTCAGCAGAGGCAGAAAAAGATGATTGCAAAGGTCTCTCAGCCAAGTCAGACCATCGAGGCACTAAGGCAAGCAGGGACGTAGGCAGAGGAAGCTGCAACTGTACGAGCAAGAAAGAGCAGGCACAGAAGCATGGGAGTGGGTTCCACATGTACTTGAACAGTAAGCTCATAACGTGGTTGGACAAAGCCTCCAAATTAGGTCGGACCATCACTGTACTGAATCAGGCACTGAATTAATGCATATAGGTAGTCATGGTTTAATGGGACAAAGCCAACATGGATGTAGTCAAGGAAAGTCTTGTCTCTCTAATCTACTATATTTTGTTGAAGGTGTCAGTGGGATGGAAGAAAGGAGCTATGGATCGTGCAAAATGAGGGCCACTGCACCAGGAGAACTGAGTGAATTCAAAAACGTGCCACAAAATAAAAAGTTGAGAAACACTGCTCTACATAACTAAAGGTAATTTATGGAAATAGGCCATAAAGGATCTGTAGATGTGTTCTTGGAAACTTGCTGCTTTAGGAATGCCTCTGAAAATGGTTTCAAAAGCAAAGCCCTTATGGGGTTTAGCAGAGCTCAGAAAATGATACAGTTAGTGCACCATTAAGACTTGGCTTACAATGTCCATTTCTTAATTAGGCTGACTATTGCTTTAATCACATGCCAGCCCAGTAGTGCCACTCAAGCTTTTCATAGCTGTGCATTTAGAAAAATATCCTAAAAATGAACAGCAGTGTGACAAGGATTAGATCATAACTGAATTGACATGAACAACATAAATGATTACATTTCTCTGAAAACGTCCACATGGACCTGGTCTATAGCAAACAAAATTGAGAGAAGTTGTGGCACCTTATAGACTAATCAGTTTATGAGGAATGAGCTTTTGAGGACAAATCAAATGCAAATTCCTTTGGACAATGACAGCAGGTGACTTGGTATACAACCAAGGTTTAAACAATGAAAAATATTAATTTATAGTATGGCCAAGTGTGTTAATTTCCCATACTTAATTTATGATCATTTATTCAGTCCACTGGACTTTGGGAGGGAGCTTCCATTAAAAACAGTTCCATATCCACTGAAGCTTAAAATATTAAATAAACAAATTAAAAAGTTCACACTTCACATTGTGGCTACAATGGCATGTTTCCCCTAGCTTCACTCACACAGGAGCATGTCTGTATGAGGGAATCACTGGGAATAGCTATGGTTAAGTGTGTTTCAACAGAGTAAGAGGGGATGTGTGGATGGGTGGGGAAAGTGGTAGAATGTGTGGGTGAGATGTCAGTGGCGTGGTTGCATGTGGATCAGTGGTATGGACTGCATACTTACCTCTACAGAAAGAACTCAGCTATATATCTGTAGAGATGTGTGGCTGAGATGTCAGTGGTGTGTGTGTGTTTGGAGTGGGGGATGTGTCAAGACTGCGAGTGTATATGGGCGCTACTGTGTGGCAAAGCAAGCATATATTTTGGGGTGTACTAGGAGTGGGAAATGTATTCTTGGCTATGGGGGTGAAAGTTGCACTCTCACTTGTCTCCAATCCACGCTCTTCACATCCCCCTTGCACTCTCCCCTCCTTTTTCCTAATATCATCCCTCTTTCATTCACTTTTCCATGTACTGCACTCCCCCTCCCTCCCTTCATTTTCTTCCTTCTACTGCCATCCTTTCTTCTGCACTTGCCCCCTATTTCCCATGGCACACTCCCTCTTGTACTCTACCCACCACCCCTTGCACAGTTTCCTATTTTACCCTCCCCACCTCGACTATCATGCAGATCCTCACTCCTTTATTCTATGCTATGGGTGGCCTGCTCTCATACCAGTGGAGGTTGGACCCCTGTTGGCACTTCTATTCTTCATGGTAAATTGGTTCCTTTTCGGTGGTGGAACCTGGCCTTCCCAGCAACTGCAGCTCACTGTTCCTTTCTGTGTTTCTCCCTATATATCTGTTTGCACATGCTCAACAGGTCTATGAACAGGCAAACAGACAGACTCTGTCCAACAGATGCCATCACTTAAGAAAAATGTACCTAAAAAAAATCTACATCTAGCGGTCTATTTAGTGCAAAATCTTGCAGATTAAATGCAAATGTTAAGACAAAGTAACTGCAACACTTCAGCAGTAACTGTTGCAGGTCTTCTTGGCTCTAAACGTATCTCCTAGGCTCCTCCTGTCCATTCTCCAGCCCACCAGTACTGGAACACATG
This sequence comes from Ichthyophis bannanicus, assembly GCA_033557465.1. Classification (NCBI taxonomy): domain Eukaryota; kingdom Metazoa; phylum Chordata; class Amphibia; order Gymnophiona; family Ichthyophiidae; genus Ichthyophis; species Ichthyophis bannanicus. Next base: position 255,090,278 of record CM066034.1, read on the forward strand.
AGAAGCAGCAGTTGGCTTGAAGAGACAGAGCGTACCCAAGCTCCAAGCAAACATTGGGCCTACAGGTCTCAATCACACAGCCACAGTACTGTGGTCTGTGTCAGAGAATACCTATCTGTTCTGCTGTACCAGTCCAAACACCTAGCACTGGGCTCTGGGGTGATAGAAATGAGAAGGGAGATATCCGTGCTGGAAGTGGGGGGAGAGAGGGAGGTCACGGTCACGAAGGTCAATAAATGGTGGAACCAGTGAAGATGATGGCAGGAGAGAAAGGAAGGATAATGCAGGCAGGGAACTTTAGCGCGGGCACTTGGAGGCAGAGAAATACTGGCTTCTCTCAGTGCTGCACCAGTGGATATACCAAGTGATGATACCACTGAAAGTTGCTTAAGTCAGCCTCCATCTGCTGGCTGGCGAACATAACCCACTTATCTGGACAGGTCAGGATAATGATAAGTAATGTGTTCTGTGCAGAAAACATCCACAAGTATGAAAAAATACAACCATTTCAGCATTTTCCTCTTTTTTCACTCAAAGTGATTTTACAGTAATGGATTAACGTGCATTAACGGTGCCGGACTTAGTAAAGTCCTGCACCATTAATGCACGTGTGGGTCACATTACAAGTGCAAGGCTTCTAGCTAATTTCAGGAGGGCTAGATATAGCCTAGTCTCCAGTTGCTGTGTTGTTTGTCTTGACTAGACTGTAAGCTCTTATGAACAGGGAGACTGTCTTTTCAGGGACATGACTTAATACAGCATTGCTTCCGCCTTGTAATGCTACACAAATGTTAGTGCCTGTTAGCGTATATCTGTAAACCGCTTTGACCTGGTGAAAGACGGTACATAAGCACAGCTAAATAAATAAATAAACATATGCCCCCATGCAGTTAGTGCAGGTAAGTGGTGCTTTAATGCAGCAAATGGGCCACTGGTGCCACTGGTATTCCCAAGCCCCCTCATCACCCAAGGCAGGTGCCCACCCATGTGGTGCACCATGATGCATACACACCCCCACTGGGCCCATGGAGGCAGCGTGGCAAACTTACCACAAAGCTGACTTGCCTTGTCATCTCCACTCCAGGTCTAGTCTTCTCTCCCGGGCTGAAGTCTTGCGATTCATGGGGCTTTCATCAGGAGAGAAGGCTGGGCCTGGAGCAGAGACACCGCAGCAAGCCAACTTTATGGTAAGCTTGCTGTGCTGCCTATGTAGGCCTGGTGAGAGTGCAGCTCCTCCAAATGGCACCTGGGGTGGGCCACACCCACCACCTCACCCTTGGTATGCCACTGACTGGTGCAACTGAGATGGCATAAGTTACACATGTGCTACTTGTGTGAAGTGTGGTTAGTGTAGGTGACTAATGCCCATGCTAGCAGCACTGCACCAACAATGCCCTGTCCCCCAAGCCTCACCCTGACATGCACCACCACAGTAGCATGGGGGCCATGCGCTACGTTTTAGCACCACGCCACAACCACGTGTTAACCCTATGCTACCCTGGTAGATGGTTTAGTAACTATGGCCCTATATGCACAAGTTTATGGAAACTTAACAGTGAACTATTGCAATGAAAAATTATACAAAGCAAATCAGAACTACAAACATTCCACATTAACAGATATGCAGATGGCTATGCAGGTTCATTTTCACAAAAAATAACTGTATCTCATAAAGAGATGAAATTATGTTGTTAAGTCTTCCAGAATTGTGCAGGACTAAAGTTTAAAAGGGACCATGCAGCCCTTTCACAGTCTTCCCTCTGCAGTCTCAAATCCATGGTGAGCTAAGTGTGCCCCTGGAAGACCCTTCAACCATGCACCAAACAAAATGTAAAAGGTTAGGCATCCCCTCCCACTAAACCTCACCACTAAAAATAAACTTACTGCCAACCCCAGCCCCCAGTGCTTCCTCTTCCTCATTCTCCCAAAATCTAACCCCACCTTCATCTGGATCCTGAAGAGGATATAAGTTTAGATCATTAATGTTGGCCTCCCGGTGACAGCCCCCTACCCAAGTATTGATTACTGTCCCCCCCCCCTTTTTCTGTTAAACCGCTTTGACCAGGTGAAAAACGTGATATAAATACAGTTAAATAAATAAATAAATAAGTGATCCTCAGTCAGTCCTGCCCCACTGGTACCACCTTAGAAAATAACACCAGCTGACATCTAACAAAGGACAGTGCTTGGAGAGAGGGGAGCCATTTATTTTTAAATACTTTGCTCTGCACATGATTTTGGGGGTTTCAATGGCCCACTATCCCAACACAGATTGGAACACCCCCCCCCCTGTGGAGGAATTCTTAAAGAGGCTATATTGCCTTTAAATTAGTTCTGCCATCATGTGAAACAGTCTATTACTTTGAAGTTTGCGTGTTCCTAGCCTTGGCAACCTATGTTAAGTGTTCAGCCATGGAAAATGCACAAATATTTCTTGCAAAATTTAGCTTGAATTTAGCTAAATTACATGGAAAACAGTTACTAACCTGAGAAATATTTCACAGATTAGTACAGCTGCCTCAAAATTGGGAAAAGCCTTAATAAATCGGGGTCAACATGAGACAGAGGCAAATGAGCATGAGTGTATCCTAATTATATTTATTTATACACTTAATTAATTGATTTGTATCCCACCTCATCACAATAGGACTAAGCTGGTAACAGACAATTATGAAAGAAATGTCATGACATACTGACAGACAACAAGTAGAGTCCCAACGAGTCGCAAACACGTATACAAACAAATTTCCACTCCATAATATTCAGCAAACAGATAAGGACTTACACCGATTTATACAGGGATGAACATAACTCATCTGGCAATGAATTCCATAATCCTGGGGAAAAATCCAATGCAATGTATGCCACTGAGTCAATCATGACTTCTGGAAGTAGATGGCAATGGAGGTTACAGTAACTTGCCAAGTGCCAGTGGGAATCAAACCCTGGTCTATTGGTCACCAGTCTGCTGTTCTGACCATCAGACTACTCCTGTAGCATAAAGTGAAAATGTCCTGATATAGCTATACTGAGCCTTATTTGGTGCCCACTGGAGGAATAACATAGGTGTTTTGTGAACAGGCATGCATAGGGTGACTAGTGATATTCCTATGCAGCATCATACTCTGACAAGCCACTGACAGATTGAAGGCATTTTTGTATACAGTTAACACTTTATTTATTTTTTAAGTACCATCAAATCAATGCTGACTCCTGGCTACCCAGCAGCCCCTGGGTTTTCTTGGCAAGGTATCACCAGAAGTAGATTGCCAAGCCTTTTCTTCTCAGACAATGGAGGTTAAAGTGACTTGCCAAAGGCCATAAGGAGTGCCAGTGGAAATCAAACCCAGTTCTCTGGGGTTGTAGGCTGTTGGTTTAACCACTAGGCTTTATATTTCACTCTGTTTGTGACTAGGTGCCAGTGTAGTTGATTTAAGAGAAAAGTTACGTACACCATTCTAGGTTGCCTCAAAAACTAGCCTAGTCACAATATTTTTTGCCATCTGCAGGGCACTCTTCCTATAATCTGGCAGACCCCAGAATATAATATTACAATTATCAAACAATGGTGTTATCAAAGCCCACAGGAGCATACAAAAGTTCTCATCAGCAGAGGATGAAGCCTATGAACAACCTTCATCCTGTAATATGAGGTTTGTACATTAAGTTCTGAGTGACCCAACGTTATTCCTAAATTTCAAATTTCAGTCTGCACAGTAAGGTCAGTCTGACATACTTTCAGTGCAGAGGTGCTACAAATATAGCACTGCGTAAGCCTTGTAGTGCTATATAAATGCTCAGCAGTAGTAGTAGATGTGGAGCTCGATGCTAAAAGGGGCCCATCTGGCCCATCCGGACATCCAAAATCTGGATAGGCCAGATCTGCACCCTGATGCTGTACCACTGCATACTTAGAAAACCCCCTGTCTAGGCCGCCCTATGCTCCTGCATGGAGCCTGATTCAGTGGCGTCCCGTTGCCATGCTACTGGAACGCCATGCAGGCGCCCTGACCTGCCGCAAACAGTTTTACATACCTGTTCCCCACTGCCTGACCCCTGATTGGGTCTGCCAGAGCCAGGATTGGGCAGCGGGGAACCCCCACGTGCTCCTCAATGGTTCGGGGGGGGGGGGGGGTTCTGCTGGTGCCGATTCCCTTCCTCAGGGGGACTTATGCCACCTTTGAGGTAGAATAAGTCTCTTGTTCATTCCTGCAGCCCCAAACGTACAGGGCCACGACCAGAATCGGCACTTTTTGTCCGTGGTCAGGGTGCCGCCTCCGCTCCGCCCATCTCCTCCCTGTCGCCGCTCCCTCCCGCCCCCATCCAGAGCTCCCGTTCCATCGCTGCGGACGTGAAAATCTGGGTTAATGGGGTTGGCGGGCAGGCTATGTGCTGACACAGTACATAGCCTACCCAACTGAAAATCAGGCTCATGCTTTCTATTCCAATAAACATAGCAGTGATGGAATCAAAGGCTGCAGATACCTCTAAAAAGAGCAACATAAATCCCGATTTTAGTTTAATCAGGTTATCAAGCATGGTGGTTATGAAGGTTCCCATCCCATGGTTCTGCCAAAAGCTATGCCATTGCAGGCCAAGTGGAATATACTAGTCTATGTGATACTTTAGTTGTAGCAGCACATCTCTCTCAGCTTCCCTAGTAGGGCAAGACAATATAAGCCAGTATGATGCTGCATCCACTCACTTTCTTAAGTTCCATTGGCATTTATTGCGTTTTTTTATACTGCTTTATCATTTTAATCCAAGCTGTCTACATTATAACTTTAATTTGGTAATGAACATTATAATTCTATTAGTACCTTCTCCAACCATTCTGTTGTTACCACTTTAAAATGAACTCCATTTTTGATTGGAGACACATAGAAAGATGATATATCTAAATTCTATCAACTATCTAGTTGCCTTTTGCTTATAAAAGGTGGCTAATGCATCAGGGTCAGACATGCTATTTCTCATCAATATCAGTAGGCTTATTGATTAAGGATCTCCCTACATCAAACAACCCTCTGCGCCTATTTACAGCCATCTGGTAAATACAGTTGAATACAACTATAAATCTTGTGTTAACTAAAAAATGTTTGGAATGCAGCACTACTGTTCCATCAACAAACAACACAAAAACGCAGGATTCTGTACAGACCATTTTCAGAAGTTTCAACACTCAAAATCGTATTTTAAGCCAGGACACCAAGAAAACTATTAATTCCGTTCCAATTCAAAACGGAAGCTAATTAGGCCAATCCCGTCTCTCTACAATCTCTTTTTTTCTGCCTGCAAAACAGCTATAAAAAAACTGCAGTTCGGTATGCACTGTTTGTGTATGGCAAAACAGTTTGGTATATGCACCCTGCATTAACTAATTAAATATCTAAACAAACAATTTACATATTGTACACCACTGTTGGCAATGTCAGGTTTGTTATACTGAGCTTGTGCCTATAGGTAGACAATAGTTCTGAAAATAGAAAGATCAAAAATTACAGTCCCTTCCATTTTGTTCTATTATGACAGCAAATATGATGAATGCTCTTAGGTCTCTAGCAGACATCAGACTATTCCTTTGAAGAAGAAAAGTGTGCATTTTTAAAGGTTCAACTCCATAAACTGCAGTTGTGATTAACAATATACCCTCTCTAAAGACAGCCTAATGGAAGCTGATTGCTGCCGAAGATTGCCTTCTGAAAGAATCTCATCCGAGAGAATCAAAAGCAAAACATATGACCATTTTAACTGTAAAATTTAGGAGAGGTAATCTGATGAATTATCACATATCAGATACACCTCAGAAATCTCATTAGAAAAAACATCTTTAAAAAGAGGGTTTTCCCTCAATGTGCAGCTTCAGTTCACCAAGAATCAAGGCAATAACAGAATCAATTGCACATATTCACCAAACTTAGGTCGATGTCTTTTCTTCTGTGCTGTTGCCAATGGTTTCTATTGTGTACTAAAGCAATAGCGAGATCCAAATAAAGCCTCTCACTATCATCCAGAACAGTTTCCCACAGAACAGCTCTATTCAACTCAAATTGAGTCGTTCATGTGTCAAGTGGCTGATTTTGATAGAAAACCCAGAATGCTGTAAACTTCAGCATGATCCACACACATGTTGCTTCTGGAGTTCTTTTCTTCACTGAACAAGATCAATGAACTCCCACCGCTCATATTAACTTCAGTTTATTAAGATTTCCATGGAGTAAAGAGCACTGGACACGGTGGGATATCTTGCTAAAGCAATGAAGAGAAGAAACCTATGAAAAGATGTAAGGAAAGCCATTCTTAGCCTACGCTACACCATTAGAACGAATATGTGGAACTGCAGCATGGGTTCCCCATGAAGCAATACATTTTCATATCAATTTATTATCTGTCTATACTCTATATCCTTTTCTGTATATTATCTTATTGATAAAAAGCTGACAGAGCAACATGGGGAAGAGAGAGATGGCCTACATCATAAGACGTTAGCAGCTATCACTTCACAGTATTCTCAACTAAAAAATGAATGGAAAGTCTTGAATGTAATGCTATGTTTTTGGCAAATATAAAGCTGTTAATACCCTTTTTTCAAAAACAAGTAAATGACTGCCTTAATGAGACATCCTCTTTGTTTATTATTAATAATTTGAGTTTACTAAAAGCAATCAGAGAAGCAAATACTCAGGGTATTCTCAGAAAAGAAGTTACAGGTTTGGTACATCTATGTATGGTATAAATACCTATCCTGTCTTATTGAGTAGTGCTACTGCTACGTCACTCTGAGTGCATCTAATTTCAAACGCTAAGCAAGGTCAGGCCTGATTAGTACTTGGATGGGAGGTGATGTAGGCTTACTGCACCGAAGAAAGGTCTAGCAATCTACTGATCGCAGCTTGCCAAGAAAACCCAAAGATTTGCCAGGAATCAACCGACTCAATGGCCAGTTCTGTAGTATTGAAATAATTTACTATAACATTTCACCACATATATTCACAACATGCAAACAGCCACTCACAGCCAAACATGCAAGAGTTGCACACAAAACCAACACGATGAGAATAAATACAAGAAAAACCAATTCTGAACTGGCAGCTTTATGTTGGTCTTCACAATACTGTCCTCAATTGGTTCTTCTCTTACTTAACTCACTGCTCCTTCCAGGTCTCTCATAATGGCTCTCTTTCATTTCCCCCTCCCTACCCCCTGCAGCATGCCCCAGGACTCTATGCTTAGCCCCACTCTCTTTAGCATTTTCCTAGGCCTACTTACAGTTCTCATACAATCCCTATGTTTATATCATGGGTTCTCAACTCAGTCCTCAGGACACACTTTGCAGGTCAGGTTTTTGGAATAACCACAATGAATATGTATGAGAGATTTGCATACAATGGAGACAGTGCATGTTAACCACAATGAATATGCATGAGAGATTATCTTGAAAACCTCACAGGCTAGGTTTGTCCCAAGGACTAGGTTGAGAACCCTTTGGATTATATAGATGATATACAAATTATCTTCTCTATCAAGTCTCCTTCTGTAGAAAACTTCCTTACAGTCTTGCCCAAGGCCCAACAATGTCTCTCTCTCAAAAATTGCAGGCCATTCTCTTCTCCAATACTTACTCTCCCATACCTGTGTGTCCCATCATTGCTGGGTCTTCACTTCCTTTCCAAGATGTCTTCCACAATCTTGATTCCACCCTTAATTCTTCCCACTCTTAAACCTCTGACTGATGCTACCATTTACTCATCATTCTTTTCTTCTTGTGGGATCAAGTCTGTTAAATCTTCCCTTTCCATTGAGTAGTTCAACCTAATCTTGAGCCTCATCATAGCCTGCCTTGACTACTGCAATTCCATTTATAATGGTTTACCCCAATCTTCTCTTAAATTCCTGCAACTTATTCAACTGACCACAGTAAAGCTCCTTCTGAGAGCCCATCATTTCAGTCATGTTTCCCCTTCTCTCCAGTCTCAGCACGGTTTTCTAGTCTTGACACCCTGAAAGTTTAAGACCCTCACACTTGCCACTGAGTGCTACACTATGATACCTCCCTTTTCTCTCCTGCCTGCTTTATTTCTTATGCCCCTCCTGTTCTCTTCGCTCCTCCTAAGCTTCTTTGCTTTCACTCCCTCCAGTCTGTACTTGAACATTTCCCATGGTTCCACTTTCTATTATTTAGGCCCCTTTCTTTGCAGCCCCACTCTTTATATCAGACAAGAGAGCTCATTTCTTAAATTTATAAAGACTGTCAAGGCCTGATAGTTTCAGCAGGTTTTCAGTATAGTCTTCAAGGCCAAGAGGTAATGCACATCCTATCTTTTTCTGTTTATTCTGCTTTTGTGTGTCATTATTGTAATTCGATTCTTGCATTATCTAGCTGGCGGTTTCACTTACAAACTACCTTGGATGTCCTTTGGTTCAAAAGGTGGTTTATTAAATGTCTATAAATAAAATAACTAAGTAATTCTGGCTATATAGGGGCCTGTTTGCAAGCATGATAAGGTTTTGTATTTAAACACTCATGTCAGTTCTGAATGTGCATTAAAAGAAAACCTCTGTGGGAACGTTTGGGCAAGTGGTCAGTATTTAAATGAAAAGTCAGCTTGCGTTAACACCAGAGTAGTAACATGAATGCAACTAACTACATCTGAAGATGTAGTTAACCATTCTACATTACCTACCAGTTTTACAATTAATGTACGTAATAGTAGCTGGTGATAACCACAGTGTACCCTCCCTTATATCATCATAAATCCTGTGTTAAAATCCAAATGGGGTTTTAATGCACTTTGGGTGTTAACACATGGTCAAAAATCTATATTAGCGCAGCTTAGCAAACTAACTGCATAGTGACTAGTATTGCCAAGATGTATCCATTCAGCAAGCAACAAAACTGAAACCAAAGCACTTATGCAGTCAGTCAGCACCTGCTTAAAAATTGACCTCATTCTTGCCAGTTACAAGAGTGCATTAAAAACAGACAAGCCTTTTTTTTCTTTTAATAATCCTAACCTCATGGATAGTGATATTTCACTGAAATAAAAGCACAGTTACTTACCAGTAACAGGGGTTCTCCGTGGACATTAGGATGTCAGCCACATCTGATGATGTCCTCCGGGTGGCTCCATAGATGGAAGTGCTCTCCAGAGCTCAGAAAGGTAAACTTTTCTGAGCATGTGCAGATAGCCCCACCTCACTGGCCTGCTCCTAGCCTGGCCAGTCTATCCCCAGCTTCGCCTTTCCCGCCTCCCAAGCTGCGTCTGAGCGAGCGCTGTGGTGGATGAGGTAGGCGTGGATGCTTACACAAAGAACATACTTGGTCACTGTGCTGGTTGTAGTATCATTTATTGCATCAACAATGGCATCAATAACAGCCAGGCATAGTGCAAACATGAATGTCAGTGAACATAGTGCAACTTCAACATAGTGTACCTTAAAGTGAACATAGTGCAAATGAGCAACATGATGCAAACATATTACAATACTGTGCAACTGATATTGGCAGTAGTAAGGTACAAGTGTCAAAGAGACAGACCACGATCATCTGCCTGTTTTTGCCAGCTGCCGTTTGGCAGGGGAGTCATGAGGCTGCTTGTTTCCCGCTCCCTTTGTGGTAGCGGAGAGGACGGTCCAGCCGAAGGCGGTGTCCAGAAACACTACTGTCTATGCCTCAAGGTCCAGACAGAAATGTTTCTGGAAGGTGAGCGCTGATGACCACGTGGAAACCTTGCAGAAGTCACTCAATGGCACCAAGCGCAGGTTGGCGATGGAAGTGGTCAGCTGGTATGCCCGCACTTTAGTATCAGTCTGCATGTCCGCCTTGTTGTGGCAGTAGGCAACACAGTCTGATATCCACTACGACAGTGTCCTCTTTGTGACGGGCTTGCCTGGTGACACTGATGAAACTTTTGGGACAAACTTTGCATTGGAGCGAAGGGAGGCGTGGTCCTGGTGGAGCTGCATGTAGAGTGGGTGAGCCACGAGGGCCTGCAGCTCACTGATTCTCCTGGCAGACGTGATTTTCGACCAGGAAGAGGGTTTTCCAAAATGCATACTTTAGGGCTGTCGATTGGAGCAGCTTAAAGGGGTCCTATGTCAGCTGTTGCAGGATGACGTCGAGGTCCCAGAGTGGTATCAGTGGTCTGATTGGGGGACTCAGATTTGCTAGGCCTTTCATGAAATGCATGACAATTGATAGTGTTGCGATGGTGTTATTGGCGGTCTCGTCTGCTCGATCAAGGAGGGCTGCTATTGCTGAGAGTTGGACCCTAATAGATTGGGTCTTTAGGCCAAGCTCAAAGAGGGAGGTGAGGTATTGAAGGACCTTTGTGACTGGACATGAGGTCAGGTTCAGGCCACGGGCTGCGCACCAGATGTTAAAATGCTTCCATTTGAGACCTTAGGATTTCCGTGTTGACGGTCTCCTGACTGCCAGGACCATGTCCTGCAACTCTAGGCAGGTCGAGGGCTGTAGGCAGGTCGAGGGCTGAGAGGTTCAGCCTCTCAATCTCCAGGCTGTCAGTGGGAGGGCTTGAAGACTGGGGTGCCGTGTGTTCCCGTTGTTCTGTGTGAGGAGTTCTGGTCTCAGGGGAAGCCATATCGGTGGATCTAGGGTGAGGCGGAGTAGGGGGGGAATCATATCTGACGGGGCCAGTGGGGTGCAAACAGGATGACGTGAGCTTTTTCCCTGATAACTCGCTGCAGGGTCACAGAGATCAGAGGAGTCGGAAGAAAGCGTACGCTAGCGATCACTCCCCACAGCACACATCGAAAGCATCCGCTCCTAGATGATGCACACATCATCTATGCTCCTAGATGATGGACCCTTCGAACAGAAGAGGGGACAATTTGCATTCTGCTCTGTGGCAAAGAGATGAGTTGCGGTGTCCCTCACCACTGGAAGATGGAGTTGGCATCCTCTGAGTGCAGGACACACTCATGCAGCTCCAGCTGTCTGCTCAACCTTTCAGCCAAGGTGTTCTGTTCTCCTGAGAGATAGAAGGCCTGTAGCAGACAACCGTTAAAGAGCGCAAGGGACCATGCTGCAAGAGCTTCCTTGCAAAGGGAGCGGGACCCTGTCCCCCCTTGTTTGTTGATGTAGAACATGGCTACATGATTGCCCGTCTAGATCAAGATAGATTTCCCTTGTAGATGCTGTTGGAAGGCCTTCAGCGCGTCCCTGATGGCCCTGAGTTCGAGCAGATTGATGTGGAGATTTCTCTCCTTCACAGTCCATGAACTTTGGGTGCTGAGTTGTGGCAGGTGGGCTCCTCACCCTGTAGTGGATGCATCCGTGTTCAGCACGACATGATGTTCATGCAGGTGGAGGTCCTTGCCCATCGAGAGGTTCACTGGTGAGGTCCACCAGTGGAGGCCATCCCTGACCCGGGGGTCTACAGGAATGCGTGTAGTCAGGGGCTGGGAGTGCTCTCTCCAGTGCTTATGCAGGTGCCACTGGAGTCTGTGCATATGCATCCTTGCTAGTGGAAGGACAGATATCGCCCCCGCCATATGTCTCAGGAGGCGTAGGATGGATCGTGCAGTGGTTTGTATGGTTGTGGAAAGATCTTCAGCCAAAGAGGTGATCGTTATCACTCACTATGTTGGAAGGAAGGCCTTTGAGGTGCGTGTGTTGATGACAGCTCCTATGAACTCCAGGCATTGTGATGGCTGCTATTGCGACTTGGCGCGGTTGATTAGGCCTTGGTCCTCTTCACTGTTGCCTGGGTCTCTTGGGTTGAAGGCGCCATGAGTAGCCAATCGTCCAGGTATGGGAAGATGTTGATGCCCTGCTTGCAGAGGTGCACTGCTGGTACAGCCATGCACTTGGTGAAGACATGTGGCACTGGCAAACAGGCCAAAAGGAAGGACCCGGTACTGGTAGTGATGTCCCAGCACATGGAAGCAGAAGTATTTCCTGTGAGACTTCTGGATGGGGTCATGGGTGTAGGCTTTTTGTAGGTCCAGGGAGGCTAGCAGGTCCACAGTCTGTATGAGCAGCAAGATGGAGGTGAGGGAGTACATTCTGAACTTCTCCTTGGATATGATTTTTTTTAGCTTGTGGAGATCCAGGATGGGGCATACCCCCCCTGATTTTTTGGGGATGAGGAAGTACCTGGAGTAGAACCCAGTGTGACTTCGTCTGCAGATACCCGCTCTATTGCTTGTGATGCCAACAGATGTATAAGTTCCGCTGCCATGGGTGGCATGAGGTGAGGAGGTGTCTCGCTGACAGGTCGGGAGCTCTGGCAGGGCAGAGCAGAGAAGCGTATGAGGTATCCCTCGCTGATGATTTGAAGGACCCACTTGTCGGTCGTGATGGTATTCCATGCTTCCAGAAAACCAAACAGGCACCCCCCAACAGGGAGGGTAGCCTGGTGATGTTTGTCAAAAGGAGGCCCCAGTCTTCCCCATGTGAGGGGTCATCTGCTTCTTTTGTTTGCACGCCCTCTGGTTTTGCCGCTGGTATGAAGGGCCTTGGTAGGAGTGTTGTTTGTTTCGCGAGCCGTGCCACTTGCAGTCAGCAGGGTATATCTTGGAGGGGTAGTAAGATTTGCGGTGGTAGCTGCCTTTTTGGAAGTTGGTGTGGCGTTCGAGCCCATCCTCTGCCAACATTTGTAAAGTGGTGCAGTGTTCCTGCATTTCGTTCACTGTGTCAGTGACTTTGTCGCCGAAGAGGGATTTGCCTGTGCAGGGTGCATCTGCAATCCTGTCATGCGTGTCGTCGCGTAGGCCGGAGGAAGGAGGCCCTCAGCCATGCCCAAAGTCTAGTGGAGATTGCCATCAGGACTGCTGTAACTGCAGTGTCAAAGGCGTCAAAGGCTGTGCTCACCAGGTATTTGCTGGATTTGGCAATGTCAGTTAGTGTGGCGGAAGCTGCTCAGTTCCTAAGGTTCGCCATTAGCACGTCCTGAAAGAGGATGTGCTGAAATTGATGTGCCACAATCCTGGCACTGAGCATTGCCCCTTGGAAGACTTTTTTTCCCAGCATCATCCAAGAGCTTGTGATCCCGACCTGGTGGGTTGTTGGCATGGGTGCGTGAGGATTTCACTCTCTTCAGGGCCGAAGTCACGACGATGGACAGGTGCGGTAGTTGTGACTTGATAAACCCCGGTGTAGGCTGGACCTGGTACTTGGCATCCAATTTCCTGGAGCCGGCGTGACCTTTTGATTGATGGATCTTTCTCTGTGTTTTCTTTTTTTTTGGAGAGCTGTTCAATCCATCTTGCTGTCAAGGCGGAAGAAGAAAGACAGGCTGGGCTAAGAGTGGGCTGGTGAGTTGGGCTATCTACACATGCTCAGAAAGGTTTATCTTTCTGAGCTCTGGAGAGCACTTCCATCTATGGTGCCGCTCGGAGGAAGTCACCAGGTGTGGCTGACGCATCCTGCTTATCCATGGAGAACACCTCTTTCAGATTAACCATAAATTAAATGCTGTTAGATATCTAGGTTGTCTACACCCTCCTTGGATCCATTCTCATACTTCTGTGATCTGTTTATGGTGTCACTTAAGATTTTTCTGTCTTCCATCCAAACTGGTTCTCTTTCATGTATTATAGAGAAAAATAAAAATTGGTAGACATTTGTGCCATTTTGAAGGTGCCTTGGAAAGCATGTGAGCAAAGCCTGCACTATTATTAATGAAATCAACCCCTGACCTCTCTTTTGCAAAATTCAGACTTGCAGTAATTTTTTAACATGGTTGTCAAATATCCTCTAGTAGTCAGTTTGGTTTGCAGGATATCAACATTGAGTAGGCATCAAAGGATCTGCACACCATGGAAGCAGAACATTAAACCGGGACGGGTCAACCACTGGGCAAGACTAGGTGACTGCCTAGCTCAGCAGTTTCTGAGGGGCAGCAAAGAACAGCAGCAGACAAAGCAAGACAACCACACAAACTCAGATCCATTGGTACATGTTTACTTAAAGAGAGAATGAGCGCCTACAAAACAACGTTAAATATGTGGGGGCTGATATTCAGCAGCAGTGGCTTGGTGCTTTTAAAGTAATTAGCTGATGTCGCTTTAATTAGACCTGAATACTGGCATCCAGCTCCGAATATCTGGTTTTGTCGGGCAGTGCTGTCACTATCCAGTTAGTAGGGATATTCAGCCGCTAACCAGATAGGACAGCCATTGGCCTATCCTAACTTTATCTGGTTTAGCTATCTGGTTAGCTGCTGAGACCACCCCAGATCTGCCCCTAAACCATTCTAGTTTAAATGGACTTCATTTCTGAGGTAATATTGCGTGGAACTATCCGGATAATACCACTGAATATCAGAACTGCCATGGTTTATCGAAAGCTTTCTGATTATGCCCCCCCTCCGTTGTCCAATTGCACATTTTTTACAGCATTGTTGGGGGGGGGGAGGGATGATCATGATTATAGATTAGAAGTATCAAAATCTTGGGGGGGGAAGGGGTGAAGCACCAGGCCTGATTAAATTCATCTCATGCAGACTGGCTTATGAAGGGGGTAGGCAAGGACCAATTTGAGAACAATGCACACAAGCCCAGTCTCCCCATATCCCCTCAGCAGGACCAAAACCTTCAGAACAAAATTTAAAAATCCACAGCTCAAATACTGGTCTCTTATGAAGCTCTGGAACTGAAGGCACTGGTACTTCAACCAAAATTTGTTTGCTCTGCAGACTTCTGTATGAATAATAAATATATGTAGTTTTATAAAAACAGCAAATGAATCATTATAAACTGTAAACATGGTTCTAAATTTGTTTTATTGTTATTTAGATTGATAATATTGTTGACCTCTTATTGGATCACGAGTTTGGTAGATTATTGGTAGAATATTGTAAAAGAGTTTTAAACGCTTTTCTGCACACAAGTCTAAAGTAGTACATGCAAAATAGTTTTCTGGTAGTTAGATGCACTACAAGCATTAGTCTTAATGGACAAGGCTAGGAATCCACATGTGATCATATATTAAGTACTGCTTACCAGAATCATAAGCTCATAAAACATTCTCTATACTGTCTGAAGTCAAAAGAAATGAATACAACCAGACTCTGCTGTTAGAGAGAAACATGAATTACTTTTTCTCTAAGCACACAGTCGCTTCACCAAGTCTGAGACATGTTGCTTCTCCATGGACAGTACGTGGCTGAACTGCATAAGCTATTATTGCAACAGCTCTCTGTTAGCTTACAGCTGCATGTTGATTTGTGTGACCTGATTTTTCTTGAAGTCTGCATCAGACTTTCTTCTCAATCTTATAGGAATGCAAACATCTATCCTATCATTTAAATTAGGTCACAGGCAAAACATGTACTCCTCTTTATAAGCTGGTACAACAAAAAAACATAACCTGGGGCATGCCGTACTGGCCCCCAGGCTTTGGCTGCCTTGCCACCCCACCTCCCCCTCCCCCCAATTCTCTCTCCTTCCCAGCTTCCTCTCCTGCCTGCTATGAAAAATCCATACTGCTCTTTTCTTAACATGCTTTATTGGTGGGTTTTAAAGGCCACACCTTGCGGGCCATGCTTACATTTACATCTATCGCAAAAGCAACAAAAATAATGTAATACCAATACCCCTGACAACCATAATAAAAATAACAGTAATAACGGTAACAATGAAATAGTAAACCCCAGCAAAGGGGTACCACACTATCGCTGCCTGGTTTGATACTTCGGCCCGCACTGTAGCCATAAGTTCCCCTTTTCCATCCCACCACCAACTGCTCTGGGTTGGTGCGGGGGTACAACCCCTGTGTTTGGTTCGTGGCAACTGAGGCCAGGCATCCCTGGCTCTGATACCTGGCCCCCCCATTACCGATTCCAGGCAGTCCCACAATGATACCTGTGCCCCACCCCCTTTTTATGTGGTACCCCCCTTTCTCAATGAGGTCCAGCCACCAGGAGAGGCCGCGGCCCAACTCACCCATAGTAAGCATTGAACCGACGCTTATTTATGGCATACACCACCGCAGTGTTGTCGCACTAGAGGATTATCCACTTTTTAGGGAAGTGAGGTTTCCATAGAGTCATCGCTGTCATAATCGGGAACAGCTCAAGAAAAGTAATGTCCCTGGTTATCCCCTGCTTGCACCACTCCTCTGACCATCTCTCGTGGCACCACTACCATTGAAATAAATGCCAAACCCGATGCCTCCCGCCGTGGCCGTAAACAGCTCCAATTCCCAGTTGCTTGTGGGGGGACCTTCTTTTTCAAGTCAGGACATTATGAAGAAGGTTTTACCTTTGAAAGTTAGTCTACAAATGTATTATGTTAGTCCAATAAAAAGCCATCACCTTATTTTCCTTTTTCTTTTTATTTAACTACCAATAAAACATATAAAATCAATATTAAAAACATAAAAACTACTTTTAATAACTTCTAATGAGACCTATACTCAGACAAGGCTTTTTTTAATATATATTTGACCTTTTCTATCAATTACATCCCCTGTACAAAGCACACATGTATCATCCATAAAGAGTTACATTGAGTTCTCCATAAAAGTGGTATTACTGTCCCTCCCATATTTATATTTCACCCCATCACCTCCTTCTTAGAATCTGTGGCAAATCCGTTATTCACTCCCACTGCAAGTAATCCCTTTTCCCTTTTCTACAGTGAAATGGAACTAAATCTTTATTCAGATCCTCCATTAAGACACTTTTACTGAAAGCACTTCATTCATAAACAGATTGTGAACCTGGATAGGTTCTCTGCACAGTGACAATCCAACCAGCTTTCAAGTAGAAGATATCAAATTTCACAGAAGAGGATCACATTTCACAATGTCATACTTAATTACAGAAACACAATTCCGGTCATTGTAACAGGTAAACTGTATGATAAACATTGCAGACTTGCAGGGATATCTGACAACTCCAGACAGTTATTTGCTATACCATTAAAGAATGAAAAGTAATTTGCCTCAGTCATTCAATTGTATTGTTTTGAAGTTGAGATTTTTTTAAACAATTTATTAACCACTTTCCACCAACAAGTACAGAGCATGGTATATGATAAAAATGAACACCCATAATGCTAGTCATCCCAAATGAAACCACAAGATGCACCAGATCAACATCCAACAGAGCCTTCCAACTCTGCGCCCCAACTCTATGGAACGCTTTACCAGCACAAATCAGAGCAATCCCCAACTTGAGCCAGTTCAGAAAAGCGTTAAAACATTTCCTCTTCCTTAAATATCTCAATGACAACTCCGAACATAACTCCCAAGCGAGTAGCAGAAGTAGTCAAACAGGCAGACCCACGCAACAGGCTTACCCCACAATGTAAATAACAAGCAGTTTCCTGTATTGTTGTACCACTTATGTATATAGTTGACCGTGTCCATTATCAGGTGAACCACCAATGTATATAGTTAACCCGTTTATCCAAGTTCTACTTCCTGTTAAATGTAATGACCAGACATATGTAAATTGTCGGATGTTTCTGTTCAATGTAAACCGCGCTGATGGCTAATAGTGCGGTATATAAGAATTGTTAATAAATAAATAAATAAATAAAAAATAATCAAGAATGTATGTTAACTGGTAAAGGGGATGGAAGAATATCCCTATGAGGAAAGACTTAAAAGGTTAGGGCTCTTCAATTTGGAAAAGAGATGACTGAGGTGAGATATGATAGAGGTCTATAAATTAATGAGTTGAGTGGAATGGGTAAGCGTAGATTAGTTGTTTACTTCTTCAAAACGTAGAAAGACTAGGGGATACACAATGAAGCTACAATGTAGTACCTTTAAGACTAATCAGAGAAAATCTTTTGTCACTCAATAAGTAAACAAACCCTGGAATTTGTTACTGGAGAACACAGTAAAAATCGTTGATGCAGCTGGGTTTAAGAGAGGTTTGGACAAGTTTCTGGAGGAAAAGTCCATAAAACATTATTAAAGAAGGCCTGGGAAATCCATCACTTATCCCTGGGACAAACAGCATGGAATTTGTCTGCCTTTTGGGAACCTGACAGTACTTGTAACCTGGATTGGCCACTGTTGGAAACAGGATACTGGGCTTGATGAATCTTTGGTCTGACACAGTATGGCATATCTTATGTTCTTGAAAGTTCAGATTAGTAAGGCATATATAGACATGTGTTGACCCTATTTAACCACAATATTTTCAAAAACTCTGTAATGCAACGTGAAAGTGTCTAGCGACTTGCAATGACAAGAAATTAATGTATATTATTTATGTTTGGCTAACAGGTCTCAGAATATCCGGGCTATTATAACGACCATTTAAACTGTGGTCAGTCAAGCCCTACATACATCAATGACCTGAAATATAGCCATCAGGTCATTGATGTATGTAGGGCTG
This sequence comes from Ichthyophis bannanicus, assembly GCA_033557465.1. NCBI lineage: Eukaryota > Metazoa > Chordata > Amphibia > Gymnophiona > Ichthyophiidae > Ichthyophis > Ichthyophis bannanicus. The sequence goes on from CM066034.1 coordinate 255,108,598, forward strand.
ACTGACCACAGTTTAAATGGTCGTTATAATAGCCCGGATATTCTGAGACCTGTTAGCCAAACATAAACAATATACATTAATTTCTTGTCATTGCAAGTCGCTAGATACTTTCACGTTGCATTACCGAGTTTTTGAAAATATTGAGCTATTGGGACTCTGAAAAAAAGACCACAGTTTATTCTTGTAGCCTATTTAACCACAGACTATTTTCACATTTCCCTATTTCTTATACTCCCACATCTAGGTACTCTTCTATTCCACTGCAAACTTCCCAGTCATTCAGGCATCATCCCACCACTCCTTTACATTCCCTTCCTCTAGCCCTTGCTCCCCCTTTTCCCTTCTTCCTTCTGCAAAAATTCTCTCCCATTTCCTGTCCATCCCCTTCACCCTCCTCCCTCTTCCCCTTCCCAGTTCCTCCAGGCACTCAATCCCTCTTCCATTGTCCTCCCTCAAATTACTCTCTTCTCACACCTTCCACCCCCAAGCACTCTGGCAACAGCTGCACCCCAGACTTCCTCTCCAACATTAGCTACAATGGCTCACCGGGCTACCCTAGGTCCCACCCCTGTTCTCAATATATGTCATGACAAAGAGGAGGAAGAGCAAGGCCGCACCCATTTTCCTTTCTGTCTAACTCACTGCACTGGCTCAACTTCCATATTCTAACAGGAGGCAGTGATAAGGGCTGTAAACACTGCAGTGTCAGGGCCATCTGTATGCCATACCCAGGTCTCTTCTTCTGGGTGAAGCACACGTGCTGTTGAAACTAAAACTAGAACTTTCTGTGTTCAAGCAGAGACCCAAACACTGTTGCAGCAGTGAAATTCATCTAAAAGCCCATAATATAATGTATAAACATTAAAACTTATAACAGCGGCAAATATCAAAAGACTAAACAAAGCATTAATTCTACCATTAATAACACCATTAAACCAAGCACAATATACTACATGACAACAGTAAAAGCATCTGCAGCATAAGAACATTAGAAAAGCCATGCTGAGTTAGACCAAGAGCAACTGAGCCCACCTATCCCATTTCCAAGTGGCCAGTCACGGAAAGGGTGATGAATGCCTGGAATGTCCTCCCAATGGAGACTATAACAGTATCAGGTTACAAAAAGGCATGGGACAGACAGAGGATCCTTAGATGGCAAGATGATATTATCTAGCAAAGCCAACTTAAATAAAATTTAGTAAATAGAGAGGAAAGACCTGCTTAGAGCAACAGACTTGATAGATCTTGATCTGCCATCATTTACTATTTTTATTTATTTAGCTGTGTTTATATACTTCGTTTCACCGGGTCAAAGTGGTTTACAGATATATATTAACAGCCACTTTTTATTCCCTCAAGGTCTCACAATCTAAGTATACCTGAGGCAATGGAGGGTTAAGTGGCTTGCCCAAGGCCACAAGGAATGGTCATGGGACTAGAGACCCCAGTCCCTCTGGCCTGAAGTTACTTATCCCTATGTGGGAATTGAACCCTTGGCCCTCCAGCCTGAGGTAACCTGTCCCAACCACTGAGCCACTCCTCCCTATGATACTATCCCAAAAGTAGCTCTCTTTCATAGCTTATTTCCAGGGATGAGCAAGGCTCTCACAAATCGACTAATAATTTTTTAGGGACTTTTCCTCAAGGAGTTTGTATAACTCTCTTTTGAACTGTGCTATATTAGTCACTTTGGCCACATTGGTTTCTATGTTGTTTAATTGATAATCTGCGTCATTAAAAGGCTTTTCGTTTTGTTTTTTGAGGAAATTCGTTAGCTAACCTTAATAGTTCAAACAATAGCTTATAAGTAATTGATAATAGTTATACCTCAGTATACTTTCCTATTGTGTCTATTCAGGTAAGTCGCAGTGTTCCTCACTGTAAGGCCCAGGGACCAAGGCAGCTCTTACCAGTGACTCTTCAACTCTCTTCCTCAGTACCCACTCTCCCCCCTCCTTCCCCACAGGCTCGCTGCTAGAACAGCCTCCAGAAAAGCTTTCTTTTTGTTTACCTCTGGTACTACCTGGCTCTCAATAGGGAGAGGGGGCAAGCTTGGAAGGGCTGTGCACAGTTTGATGGAGGCCAACTAATGGGGACTGAGAGAAAGCATGACTGGTAGAGAAGAGTGGATGGTGGAGAGGAGCTGGGAAAGAGAGAGTGTGAATGAGTGTCTGGGGGGATCAGTTTGATTTAGTTCCATGTATCCTGATCCAGGTGCACTTAAACACAGCGTTGCCCAGGGTGCTGAGTGCCTTCCACTTAGTCCATCAATGGTACAGGCTCTCACACTGAAGATTCTTACCAAAGTAGCCCCTACTTGAAAAATAGTGATCACTGAACTGTCAAGTACTGGTATAGGAGATGCCTCTTCAGTGCACAGGAACTGCACAGCAGAAAAAATGTGGCTTGGGGAGGAGGAGGAGGGCTGCTTGGAAAATCTCTGCCAAAGGAGGAAGCTTCTTCTTTTCTTTGCCCCTGCATATTGTGATAATGACAGCAATGCTGAGCAGATGGATTGGGAAAATAATGAGCATTGTACCTTTAAGAGTAAGGACAAGTCAGGTTCCCATAGAAACCGAAAGCTTCCAACTAGAACTGAGCCCAGCCATAGAAGTGACGTAGGAGCTGAATGGAACTCTAATGAGTTGCACCTGAGTAGCCAGAGGGGTGTGACTGCTGAAGGAAGCCGTTTTAAACCTGCTTCAGAGCTAGAGTTCAGGAAGAGAGGTGGAGAGAGAGAGAGAGTGCACAGAAGCCACGAGGCGAGCAACGACAGCAGACAGAGCAACGCAGGCAAGGAAGGCAAAGAGGAGAGCAGCAAAGAGGGAAACTTTGGAACCCAGAACTAGCAAAGGAGGATTCTGGAAGGTCCATTTCTTTACCTCAGGAGCACTAAAAGTAAAGCCAAAACCTCTGTGGAAACTACCCGAAGAAAAGATAGAAGAGTTTACCTATATGAGGGAGGAAAGCTCTGATTACAGAAAAGGCATTGCGAGTGAGAAAAGGTATGTCTGTCATAATTCCTAGCCAGAGACTTGCTGAGGAGATTGTACAGCAGTTAAAGAACAGTGCTAATAAGAGCAGAGATAGCACTGCTGCGAAAACAGTTCCAGTCAGAAACATTCTTAGTAAGTGTTTTGAAACAGACGTAAAGGCTGTTGCTAAGAGCTTACGTAAGAATCAGTTTCCTGCACTAGAGAAAGTTACTGCCAATCAGAGGGACAACTTTATTGAACAGATGCAAGAAGTTCTCAATGACCTGCAGTCTAGAAGTTCCCCTAAGCAGAATTATAATGATTACAGCGAGGAGTTGATTGTTGACGTAGAAAGCACTCCTGATACAACTGATATCTGTGAGATGGATTGTTCTTTATGTGAGATTGATCACTTGGACCTACGTTAGACAACCTTTGCATGAAGATAATGCAAAGTGTTTTCTCCTGAATGTTTGCTGTGAAGAAACAGTTTGTCATATGCTTTATTTTCTAACTTTGAATTGCTCCTGTTTCCCATTGTTTTAGAAAGTAATCCGTGTCATGTTTTGAGCCAAGAATCTATGTGTGAAAGGGAAAACCCCAAATAAAAATTTATCTGTTCAAATGACCCTCGTGCCACAACACCTTTGTTTGATAGTAAACCTAGACTACAACTCCCAGCGTACCTTGCTGCTACCTTAGTCAAAAAGGACACTTGAAGACAAAGTAGAGGTCACCCTTGCTCTAGAGCAGCGTTTTTCAACCACTGTGCCGCGGCACACTAGTGTGCCGTGAGATATTGTCTGGTGTGCCGTGGGAAAAATTCCAATTTCATCCGTAACATGTGGCCTCGGCTCACAAATTAGGGTTGCCAACCGGCCGGTTTTCAGCCGGCCTGGCCGGTTTTTCCATGGCCAGGCCGGCTGCCGGCACAGTTGTAAAACCAGCCATTGAAAAGACGGTTTTTTGCCCTGGCCGCAAGATCGGGAGCGGCCAGAGCAAAAAACCGGCTTTTGTGCCGAAGTCCGCGGCACGAACGCGATCGCGATTCCCTATAGCAGTGCAGTCGCTGGTTCTGCTTTGTACAGAGCAGCGGCTGCACTACACTTACATTGAAAAGTAAAGAGAAACTGTGTCAGGAGCCCTCCGATCATGCAGAGCCCGAGGAAGTGATGTCATGGGGGCGGGCTCCTCACAGGCTGTCTTTCCTTTTCAAATTAACTTTAGCTGCAATAAAGTTAATTTGAAAAGGAAAGACAGCCTGTGAGGAGCCCGCCCCCATGACATCACTTCCTCGGGCTCTGCGATGACCGGAGGGCTCCTGACACAGTTTCTCTTTACTTTTCAATGTCAGTGTAGTGCAGCCGCTGCTCTGTACAAAGCAGAAGCAGCGGCTTGGGCAGAGGGGGGGGGGGTGTGGGTGTGTGAGTGAACCAGCAAGGGGGGGGGGGATTGTGAGTGAACCAGCAAGGGGGGGAGTGTGAGTGAACCAGCAGTGGAGGGGGGTGGTGGTGTGAGTGAACCAGCAAGGGGGGGGGCGATGGTGTGAGTGAACCAGCAGGGGAGGGGGGGTAAGTGAGTGAGTGACCCAGCAGGAGGGGTGAGTAAGTGAAAGGGGGGTGGGTGAGTGACCCAGCAGTGGAGAGGGGGGTGGTGTGAGTGAACCAGCAGGGGAGGGGGGTTGGTGTGAACCAGCAGGGGAGGGGGGTTGGTGTGAGTGTTTGATTCCTATTCAAGAGAATTACTTTATATATAGTCAATATAGGCACAGAGGTAAATTTTTTAAACATTTTCTAATGGTGGTGTGCCTCGTGATTTTTTTCATGAAAAAAGTGTGTCTTTGCACTTAAAAGGTTGAAAAACACTGCTCTAGAGTCTCCGGCCCTAGGCAGGGGCAGGACAATATACTTTAGTGAATCAGTGATTTAGGGACAGGAAGCCTCTCCTGTTCTTACTCCAGGAGAAAGTGTGGCTAATTGTTAAGGATGTTTAGGCCAAAAAATGTTGTTTTGTATCATATTTTTTTTCATATTGTATCATTTTGCATTTAACAGTGCACACTCTTGCACAATGGCATGCAATACTGCACAAGAGTGTGCACTATTGAGCAACAGTTTGCTCTATTGCACAAGAGTGCAATCTATTGTATGTGTGTGCATGCTATTGTGCAATAGGGTGCACTATTGACGCAAAGCAGGAAAATATATAAATTTATGTCACTTCCCATTGTGCAACATCACTGCTTTCATTTCAAATGAAAACACATCCCCACTAACTATTTCTAGGTATGTGCATGTTGAGCTCATCTGGGAATGCATGTCTATATCTACAAATCAGCACACGTACAATTGATTTCTATGTACACAACAGCGGTAGCACACCAAAAAGATGAATATGCACAAAAACACAAAATACATAAAAATGGCTTAAACTTCATTTTAAACAAGACTAACTGAACTTATTTTTGGCCCTAAGCATCCTTAATTATTTCCATTAAGGGTGGAGAGACATGGCTTATCAGATCAGTGATCCTGTTGTATAGGATCTGGGACTGCTGTGGACATATGAGATACTATCTTAATCCCTACCACAAGAGGGAGTACCTGAGGAAGTGATTGGACTGAACAGAGCAGGCATGCTTTCAGAAAGAAAATAAGGAATTGGGGATGAAAGATGTACTACTACTACTACTACCAGGGCCGGATTTACCTTGAGTGAGGCCCTACGCCAACAAAAATTGTGGGCCCCCAGCAGGGGCGGCCCAAGGGGGGTTCGGGGCCTCATTTGCATAAGGGGCCTCATTTGCATAAATATTTGCATAATGTTACCATATACTAACTTTTAGTAAACGTGCCTCTTAATGAGTGTATGGATAAAGAAAGACTAAAAGATTTCTACATTACTATAATCCAGTGCCAACTGCCAGACACATTAGGAACTACTACAAACACTGCCCATTTAGAACCCATAGCAAACCCGCCGTATCCTAACAGCACTACCAGGACTCACAAAGCACCATCTACGGGCTTAACAGAGATGCGAGGGAGACACTCTCCCTTCGCGCCTCTCAAAGCCTGCACGGAGGGAGGGACGGACCGATTGATTCAGCTTGCAGAGGGGGCCCCGCGGGTCAGTCCATGCTGCCGTGGCAGCAGAGGGGGCCCCGCGGCGGCAGCCAGCAGTTTTTTTTAAAAATTTTATTTTAAAAAAAAGCTAATTTGTTTGATTTTTGTGGGCCCTTGCCAGCTGTGGGCCCTACGCCACGGCGTAATGGGCGTATAGGTAAATCCGGCCCTGACTACTACTACTACTAATGAGCATTTGCATAGTGCTACAAGACATACGCAGTAGGGACACATGTATAAGACAGACCCTGCTCATCAGAATTTACAATCTAGTCAAAACAGACAACCCAGCAGCAGTAGACATGGGATACATCTAGGAAACACAAAGGAGACCAGGTGAGCCAAGATCTGAAAGCAGCAGCAAAGAGGTGAGTTTTCAGCCTGGATTTGAAAAGGGCCAGAGAAGGCACCTGACGTACAGACTCAGGTAGTCTATTCCAGGCATAAGGAGCAGCAAAGTGAAAGAAGCAAAGTCTGGAGTTAGCAGTAGAAGAGAAGGGCACAAATAGAAGTGATAGGCCAGAAGAGCGGAGTTCCCAAGGAGGGGTGTAGGGAGAGATAAGAGAGGAAAGGTAGTGAGGAGTTGCATAGTGAATGCACTTATAGGTCAGTAGGAGAAGTTTGAACTGGATGTGGAAATGGATAGGGAGCCAATGAAGTGTCTTGAGAAAGGGGTAATATCAGCATGACGAGAGCGGTGATTAGCCACACAGCAAAGTGTTGAACAGATGATTCAGAGGGAGACCAGCAAGGAGAGGGTTACAATAGTCTAGACGACAGGTGACTAAAGAGTGGAAAAGTGTCTTAGTTGCATGTTCAGAAAGGAATGGCCAGATTTTGTTGATGTTATAGAGAAAGAAACGGCAGATTTTAGCTATCAGTTGAATGTGTGTGGAAAAAGAGAGAGAGAGAGGAATTAAAGACGACCCCAAGGTTGCAAGCTGAGGAGACAGGGAAGAGTAGAGAGTTATACACAAAGACTGGGAAAGGAGGAAGGGGAAAGGAGAGGTGTGTTTTAGGGAGAAAAATAAGAAGCTCAGTTTTGGCCATGTTCAATTTCAAGCAGTGGTGAGACATCCACACAGCAATGTCAGAAAGGCAGGTAGAGATCCGGGTCTGGATTGCCAGAGAGATTGCAAGTATAGAGCAGTAGATCTGGGAGTCATCAGCATAAAGATGGTACTGAAAGCCATGGGAAGAGATGAGTGCACCAAAGAGAGAGAAAAGGAGTGGATCCAAGACAGATCCTTGGGGTACATCAACTGAGAGTGGGATAGCAGCATAGGATGATCTACCAGAACAAACACTAAAGGAGCGATGGGAGAGATAATAAGCGATCCAGGTTCCATGGTGTGACTAAACCTTGAATACTGTGTGCAATTCTGGTCGCTGTATCTTAAAAAGGATATAGCGGAATTAGAAAAGGTACACAGAAGAGCCAGCAAAATGGTAAAGGGGATGGAAGGATACCCCTATGAGGAAAGTCTTAAAAGGTTAGGGCTTTTCAACCTGGAAAAGAGACGGCGGAAGGGAGATATGATAGAGGTCTATAAATTAATGAATAGTGTGGAACAGGTAAACGAAAATCAATTCTTTACGTCATCAAAAAGTAGAAAGACTAGGGGACATGCAATGAAGCTACAGTGTAACCCATTTAAGACTAATAAGAAAAAATATTTTTTCACAACGTGTAATCAAACTCTGGAATTCATTACCGGAGGATGTAATAAAAGCTGTTAGTGTGCCTGGGTTTAAAAACGTTTTGGACAAGTTCCTGGAGGAAAGGTCCATAAACCATTATTAAAGAGGACCCAGGTAATCTACTGCTTCCCCAGTACAAGCATTATGGAACCTGTGTGTCTTTTTGGGAACTGCTAAGAACATGTGACCTAGATTGGCCACTGTTGGAAAGAGGATACTGGGCTTGATGGACCTTGGTCTAACCCAGTATGGCATATCTTATGTTCTTATATTCAGGATAGCACAGAGCCCTTAAAACCAAGTGAAGACAAGTATCAAGGAGAAGGTTGTGATCAGCAGTGTCAAAAGCAGCAGAAAGGTCAAGAAGGATGAGGATTGAGTAAAGGCCCTTGGATTTTACCAGGAGCAAATCACAGGAGACTTTGACAAGAGACATTTCAGTAGAATGTAAAGAATGAAAGCCAGAATGTAAAGGATTCAGGAAGACTTGAGAGGAAAGAAAGTCAAGGCAAAGGCACGTTCAAGTAATTTAAAAATGAAGGGGAGGACGGAGATGGGTCCATAGAAGGACAGGATCTAGTGAGGGTTTCTTGAGGAGAGGTGTAACCACAGCATGCTTGAAGGCTGCAGGGACAGTTGCAGTGGAGATGATAGGTAGATAATGTGAGAGATGGAAGGGACAACAGTGGAGGAGATGGGGCTTAGGAGATGGGTAGGAATAGGAGCAGAGGAGCAGGTGTGTGGTTTCCTCTTCAGAGATCATAGAAAAGAAGAAAGGGTAGCAGAGGTGGGGGGGGGGAGTTGAGAGTGAAGAGGGGGAGGAGAGGGAGTAGTTTACTTTGTGGGGAATTGGAGTGTGATCTTTTGGATTTTGTCATGGAAATAGTCAGCCAGGGTTTGGGCAAAAAAGGAAGGAGGATGTCAGAGGTGGAGGCAATAGTCTTGTTTGGCGACTGCTATGGCTGACTGGAAAGAAAGAAGCATGAATTTGAAGTGTAGAAAGCCTGTAAAGGGTGCAGGATTTGAGCCAAGCATGCTCAGCTGAATGGGCACAGGAACATAGATAGCGGATAGCGGAAGACAGGACATGGCATGGGCAGAGCAAGAGCATCCAGAGCAGAGGAGAGTGCAGCATTACATGAAGCTACTGCCTCATCAACAAACTCAGATGAGATAATGGAGGAAGGAGGTGGTGAGACAGTGGAAGAGAGAGCCAGAGGGTCAATAGCATGAAGATTTCTAAAGAAGTTGGAGGAGACAGGGTGAGGTTAAGGAAGTGGGTGATGAGTGAAGCTTAGTAGGTGATGGTCCGATAAGGGAAGAACTGAGGTATAGAAGTTAGAGGATAAGCAATTAGAGAAGAATACAAACAAGGCAGTGGCCATGCTGGTGAGTGCAGGCAGTAGATCAATGCTGGAGGTCAAATGAGGAGGTCAGGGAAAGGAGCTTTAAAGGATAAGAGCCAGAGGGGATATCAACATGAATATTAAAATCCCCGAGAATGAAAGAGGGGGAAGAGGAATCCAGAAAGAAGGGAAGCCATGAGTCAAAGTCAGGTAGGAAGGTAGAGGTTGATAAATAACAGCTAACCGGAGAAGTAGTGGAGTAAAAAGGTAGATGGAGTGGACTTCAAAGGAGGGAAAGGAGTGAGAGTGAGGCAGCAGGAAGGGTTGAAATTGGCAGGAAGGAGAGAGTAGAAGCCCAATACCACCACCACGGCCAGTGGGACAAGGTGTGTGGGAAAACTGATAGCCGCCATGACAGAGAGCAGCGACTGATGCCGAGTCTTCTGGGAGGAATCAGGTCTCAGTTAGAGAAAGAAGAATGAAAGCATTAGAGATAAAGAGACCATGACTAAAAGCAAGTTTATTTGAGATGGACTGTGCATTCCACATGAGAAAGGGAGGAAGGGGAAAGGAGAAGGATATGAATACGATTTTAGCTATTGCATAAAGATCTGTTCTGAGGGTGTGACAAAAGCCAAGGAGGGCAAGTGTTGGGGTTGATATCTCTGGATGAGCAAAGAAGGAGTAGAAGAGTGCGGGGCAGAGAGGAGACAGCCACAGGGGAGAAAGGCTAAGTGTATATGAAAAGCAGATGATGAAAGAACAGGAGGGAAAAGGAGAAAATAGCTTATAGTGAAAAAGGAAAGAGGAGAGAAAGCACACGAGAAAAATGAACTGATAGAGGACTAGATGAAGGCAAAGAAAAGAGAGGAAGGAGAAAGACTACAAAGAAATCATGAACAAGGATAAAAACCAAATGATCTGAATGAAGGAAAGAGACAGAAACAGAATGAAAAGGAGGAAAGGTAAAATTATTCAAGAAACAGAAGTCTAAAAATGGATGGTACTGTACAAGTATGTAAAGAGTGTGGAGCTGAGCATCACAAAAATAACATCACCCCCTTTGCCGATTTGCTGAAATTCTCAGCAAATCGAGGGCATTCATCCTAACACAATGTGAAAAAAAACATCCGACAACCAAAGGAATCTCCTTCTCATATTGGATGCTCTGGAGCCGACAATATACCGACATAAAGGAAAAATGCAATATGCTGAAGAAAAAAATCAAACCCTCTAAATTATAGAGTAGCCAACATTGTAAAAATGGAATAGTGATTGAGACTAAGAGGAACGAGCCAGACGCAAGAGCCTATGAGCACACAGCTGATCTCCTCTTAATACCCACTGATGAAACTCAAGAGGATGCCTTCGCTACATAAAAGGCTTCCTCTCTCTCTCTTTCTGCTGCTTTAGCATAGTTGCCAGTTGACTATTTGGCAAAGAAGTCCAGAAAGCAATGCTTTTAGTAAGAATAGTTGCATTTCTTAAGAGCCTTTTTAAATCATTAATCATTAATCCTTTCTTCCACCAGGAATAAAAAACTGTCTAAACAGAACTTGCTACACAGCAAGCCAAAACAGTAAAATAATATAACTCAAAAATCAAATAAAAGAGCTTCTTTTTGTTTAAAAACAACAGACAAAAGTTCCAAAAAAAAAAGGAAGAATGTGGTCAAGATACAAAGATGACAGAACAGCACCACCTAGTTCCCCTCCACGCATCTGTCATTCCTGGCTTTTATTTGTTCATCTAAATTAGATTTCAAGCACAATTTAAAAAAAAAGAAAGAGAAATCCAGCAACCTGCATTACATGAATGCCATTACCTGGCACAGGGCATATCATGCTACATGTATATCACAGCGATATGTACTGTATAAACATTCACAGAGACTAACTGATGTGTGGTTCCAAAAGACCAATGGCAGAAATTAGTAAAACAATAAACCTTCCCATGATTTATACAATAGGGCCCTTTCCCTCAAGTGTGTTCAGTTTTTAAAGTTGCCACATGATAATTTCATTTCATTGAAATGTATATGTTGCAATCTCTCACAATAGTGTATTATACAGTCTACAAATTCACACACAAAATCAATCCTAAATACAAATATATACAGTAACTGCAAAGCCTCCCAGCATCTGGCCATGCAATTAACAAAAAGAAAATGCATTTAACACCGATGTAATTTAATAATTTATTTAATAATAAAATCCAATTCACTGTTCTTTCACATCCTGCACATAACTATATCAGCTCATCCATAGAGCCACTATCAATCTTCAATAGAATATTCAAAATACAATTTCCTATCTGCAGATAGTCCAAAATTGTTTTCTCATAAACGCTTATCCTTGGCGTCTTCTCACCATTTATATGATCAGCTGATAATTCTACTTCCGCTACTTCCTTTTAAAGTATCGTGCTCCTTTAAAATTAAAGACAGAGGCAGCCCATTCATGCAATATTACCTTTAAGGCAGACAAATCAGAACAATGAAGTCCATTCAATGGTAGAATTCAAACTTAATGGAGTGGTAGAGTTCAAATGAAAAATCCACCACTGTTCATAGAAATTCAGTCTTTACCCAACACAAGTTATAGAAACTGTAGTCTTATGTATACAGCCTAAATCTCTTTTTAGCTTCCAATATCAAAAGGAACCAAAAATAATAAAGCAGATTTTACCAAAATCATAAGGGAAAAATATATATTCCACAAATATCAAACTGCATTTGAAAACAAGTCGGTATAAGTACCTTCTGAGTTTAACTTTTTGAGTTTAGCCCTGAGCTATTCTGAAATTAGGGTGTGCTATGAAATTGGGCCACATTTTTAACAGCAAACCGTTTAAATAAATCTCTTATTTGGTCTCTCCTTGTTAGAATGAGATAGCAGTGCTGAGCTGCAGTGGAAACCTGAGATGCCTGTAGACACACTCCTGAGCAGGAAATTGATGAAGACTCAGACTGGGAAAATTTCACTGACTCTGCAAAACCTTGAAAATTCACAGAGGTAATTGCATTCTATGCTGTTGGCTGGACAAGCAAGCATCACATTTATTGTGGAATAATTTGCTTTACTCATAGTAATTGCAAATCATTGCAAGATAAATTTACATAAACAGAACTGAATTTAAATATCTGCATGGATGGATTATGTTCCACGTACTGTTCCATGGAATGGGGAAGGAGATAGGCAGTTGGACAAATTACCATACTCTCAGATCAGCTCTCATTTTGCTTTGGAAATGGACGTATAAGCTTGGTGGTTCCAAACCTGATGCAAGGTTTTAGATTAAAGTATAGGTGCAAGAATTCAATAAAAAAGGACTATATACAGTGCACAGCTTTCCACTGCAGTCTCAAGAGGGAAAGTGGAGGCTGGCACAAAAGAAGAGCAAGACGACATTTTAAAGAACCAATTTCACCCTCCCTTTGCAGTATATTATCTAATATTCTGCGTTGCAACCAAAAAATATTACTTTAGTTTTAAAACCAATTACTACCAGAACTCAGTGACTATAAAACCACCAAATAACCAATTTCAAATACGTTATCTGTATATTTCACCTGCCCTACTACAAAGCCACACTGTATCCATCTTAAACCAAAAAGGGGGGAAAATGTATCATTGAATTTCCTTTATAATCGTTTTAAAACTATTAAAAATATAAATGCATATAAACCTTTGTCTATGGATCTTTAACATGCGTTCCCACTGTCTCCCCTGCACATGCTCACTCACTTTCTCCTTTGGCAGCTACTGTTCTCTCACCCACTTATTTTAGGCTATTGTTCACAAAACAAAAATCCATCTCTCAAAATACTTTCATTTGCCTTACAAACATATGCCGATTATCATGAGCAGATCGAGAGACGCACTCCTGGCAGACTCCAAAGAAGGATTTTTTTTTGCATGCAACTGAGCATAAAACTGAGGATTGCAGTATTCAAAAACTATATCCCAAATATATTAAAGCCTTCTCACTGTACATTTGTAGATCGGTATGAAAGCAAATGTAAACTGCACTATTGTCTCGAAATATATTATGTCATCTTCAGCAAACATGCTGACCCTATCAAAAAAGCACTTTGTTTTCTATGAGCCCATTTTTGTCTGTTATGAGAATCAAACATCAGAAAATAAAATAGTTTCTGAACACCAAAGTATTATGTTATGAATTGTATTGTTTTGCAATTCACTCTGATGCACAGCAAGGGGCGGACAAATCAGGTCAATAAATCAAATCAAAGTGTTTTGGATTATGACAGCCGTAATTTCAGGTACCTCTGTCAAGATACAGCAGTTCAACATTTTTTTTGAACTATGAGGCTACTAAAACTGATGCCTCTTTAATAAAGCAATGCTAGCAAAATAAGAGTTACAAGTAATTTTCTTTTAAGGAAAAACGCATTAAGAATCTTTCCTTCATTCTGTTTTTTTTTAGCTGAAATCAGATCTTACCATGATGGTTATGCATATGAAGCTTGTATACAATGCAAACAGAGTAATCTCAAGTAAAGAGTAAAAAACAAAGGCAAGCAATATTTATAAAATGGTTTATGCTCTATATTCCATAAACACTATACAGACATGAGACAGGAAGAGATTGTCTAAATAGGAAAACCCTAAAACAAAAAAAAAAGAGGCCATCAAGATGTACGCAAGCAGATAAATCTTTTTGGCAATTGCTTTAAAATATCACCATAGCACAGGAAGACATTCTTACAACCCTCGTGCTATCCTGTAAGCCATGCCCTTCTCCTTTAAATGAAAGGCCTGATACTTACACCTGGAGGAATTCTGCACAAAAAAATGTAAAATTCTGTGCAAAAATTTTGAAAATTCTGTATACACTATTTTAAAATTCTGCATGTTTTATTAGTAAATTTTTTTGCACAGAAATCCCCCATCATATAGCTCAGTGGTTCTCAACCCAGACCTCTGGTACCCTTAGTCCAGTTGGGTTTCCAGGGTATCCACAATGAATATCTATGAGATAGATCTGCATACAACGGAAGCAGTGTGTTCAGATCTATCTCATGCATATTCATTGTGGATATCCTGAAAACCTGACTGGCCTGTGGGTCCCAGAGGACTGGGTTTAGAACCACTGATACAGCTTTACTCCTTCTCTACACCTGACATTTCCCCTGCCTTTTCCTCCTTAGCTCTCTTGCTCCAATCATAGTTCTGTCCCCAACCTATTCTTGCCCCCCCCCCTGTTTTCTTGTCCTCTAATGTCTAGCCCTCAGCTGCCCCCAACTCACCAGCAGCCCTTCTCTTTGCTGATCACAGCAACACAGCCGCAGGAGCATTTTGGTTTGCTTCTGTGGCTGTGCTAGCTTCCGACACCAGTACCATGCTTTGCAAAAAATGAACAGAAGTGCTTCCCATCAGAAACAATTGCGCAGAATTCCCCCAAAAGTAGATACTCTCTGACCTGCATAAACCAAACCCATCTCGAGTAAGGAAGAACAATTTGTGATCTCTTTCTGTGGTGGCTACTTCGTAAGATAGATGCATTTCAGATACCATTTTGTATAGTTACAAATTTGATAGCTATTAGCACAGCAGCGTTGTGTGTCTTCCTTCTATCACCTACAACTAGCAGTGTACTACATGTGACTTGCCTGCAATAAATGAGCAGTATCATTAATGTTAGGCATAGAAATGATGTAGAAATGCTGCCAGGCAATACTAAAAACATAGTTCCCTTCTTTGCATGCGTAATATGGAGTAAGTTGATTAATTATAAAAGATAAAAGCAGCATGAATGTTGTGTTATTTCACTAAGAATTCAGAGACTTTTTAAAAATGAAATATCAGTCAATTTTGTGTTTGTCGCTTTCTTATCACCCCATTAACACATGAACCCACCTTTCACCTCCACCCTACCATTTTTATTTAATCTACAAATCACATATATGTTCAAGCAATGTCATCTATTGATCTGACCTGCTTGTTCTGTTTTCATCTGAGGAAGGGTTTGTTAGCTCCAAAAAGCTAGTGAAGAAATGTATTAAGTTACTTTTTTATTGGACTATCACCACCTTAGAATAGCCATAAATTTCTGCACATTTCTATAGATAAACTTATTTACAGCATTAAATCTATGGAATATGTGGTATTAAGGGGGTTATTTTAGTAGCTTTATACACAATTTCCATGTGGAAATTCCAGCATTTATCTGTGGAAACGGGCATCCACATATAAATGGAGATTTTGGAAAGGGCTCACTTTACACATGGATGACCATAGTATGTAGGGCAGGGGTGGGCGAGTCCAGTCCTAGAGAGCCGCAGACCAGTCAGGTTTTCATGATGCCCCTAATGAATATTCATGAGATCTATTTGCATCCACTGCCTTCCATTGTATGGAAATAGGTCCATGAATATTCATTAGGGACATCATGAAAACCTGACTGGTCTGCGGCTCTCCAGGACCGGACTTGCCCACCCCTGATGTAGGGAATACGCAAGGGGGAGTGTTGGGGATGTGGTTTCAGCATGACCTGGGTGAGTAAAAAATATGTACATGGGTATTTCACATTTTTTTAAGGGAATACACATTTAGGACTTAAAATGTCCACATTAGAATTTCCGGTTGTACCCTGGCATGCAAAGGTTTTTAAGACATGCTAGTTTTGGACTGCTCTTTGCAGGCGGGATTAAGAGAGTTATCCTTCTTCTTCCTCTGATGTTTATTTCCCCCTCCAAATTCAAACTAAAGATTGCCACTGACCGGCCTTATTTATTTTATTTAACAAATTTTTGATATACCGCTTTTCTCCAAGTCAAAATGGTTTACATGGAACTGGGCTAATAAAATGAATAAGTTGAAAAGAACATTGTGAACATTTTATGTTAAACAATGAGAACAATTCAGATGTGCCGATCACTTTACCCTCTTTTGCTTTGGAAGACAGGTCTAGCAATCTACTTCCTCTCACGCCTTCAATGAAACTCTAGGGGCTGTTGTGTCTACCAGGAGTCAGCATTGACTCAATAGCATTGTATTTTTTCAGGTATAAGTAGTATTTTGGCTGTAGACCAGTCTTCTCAGTGTTTGATTTTTTTCTGTTTATCTAAAGTGACAAATGCCTTATAATTGCTTGAACAATGTAGATCATTTCTGCTACATTTGTGGTGAAGTGACTTTTGCATCACAAAACTGCACTATAACTGCTTTGATTAAGAAAGCTTACCACCTTTACTTGGCTGCAAAATTAGAGATCAGGATAAGAGCTGGGCCCCACATATATGCTGCAACACGTGTGCAACAAATCTTCACCAGTGGTTGAATAGGAAAAGGAAATCCATGCCTTTTGCGGTGCCAATGGTTTGGAGAGAGCCAACAGATCATATATGCAATTGTTAATTCTGCATGGTGCCTCCTGTTGGAAAAAATTTGTTGAAGAAGATAAAGTGGACACATTCATCAGCTATACACCTAGTACTCCATGGAGAAGGACTGCTGTTTCCTGATGCTCGAGAATCATTCTCACTTGAGTCAGACGAGGAAGAGGAAGGGGATGAAACTGCTGGTCCTGAAGCATCAATGTCACATGACCCAGATTTTCTCCCATCCTCCTCCTCTGAACCACACCTCATATCACAAGGTGAACAGAATGACCTTCTCAGGGATTTGGAACTATCTCAGAGTAAGACAGGCTGTTGGACTCTAGACTGCAGCAGTGGAATCTCAGGTCAGGTGATGTTAGGGTTTCCATGTTCTGTGAACATCAAAAGGATCTTGTTACATTCTTCTTCATGGAAAATTATCTTGTAGCCTGCAACAACATTGATAGTCTGATGGCAGCCCTCAACATCATTCATCATTCAGATGAGTGGAGACTGTTCATCTATTCATCAAAGATGAGTCTTAAAGCTGTTTTGGTGCATAATGGCAATGTTTTGCTGTCAATTCCAGTTGGTCATACAGTCCATATGAAGGAAATCTATGACAATATAAAACAGCTGTTGAGATCAATACACTATGACCAACATCAGTAATAGATTTGTGGTGATTTGAAAGTCATTGCTCTCTCTGTAGACTGCATACACAAAGTGCTATTTTCTCTGTGAATGGAATAGTTGCGTGAAAGAGTCACACTTCATCAAGAAAGATTGGCCACTCTGACAGTCATTGGAGCCTGGAAAGAAAAGTGTGTAGCATCCACCACTTGTTGAATCAAGGGAGATTACCACCCTTACACATTAAGCTGGGTCTAATGAAATAATTTGTCAAGGCCAAGGACAAGGACAAAACCAGCTTTCATCTCAGTGGAAATTTCCAGGTCTAAGTGAAGCTAAGATAAAGGAAGATGTCTTTGTTGGTCCTCAAATTTGAGAACTTCTTCGAGATGATGCATTTAACCATGCACTAAGTGGCAAAGAAAGGTCGGCATAGAAAGCCTTCCAGTTAGTGGCAGCAGGTTTTCTCAGAAATAACAAGGCAGACAACTGCAGGGAGTTGGTGAAAAAACTCCTCAATGCTTACAAAAGTCTTGGCTGCAACATGCCACTAAAGATACATTTTTTGCACTCTCATTTGGATTTTTTCACACGGAACTGTAGAGCAATGAGCGATGAGCATGTTCAACAATTTCATCAGGACATTACAGCGATGGAGAAAAGATGTCAAGGCAAATGGAGCCTGTTAATGCTTGCAGACTATTGCTGAACAGTGACAAGAGATACTCCATTTACAGAACACAAGAGATAAGCCAGGAAACACTTGTAGACACTGAATAAGGCAGTCGTTTCTTGCTTTCTGTTTCATACAAATTTTTAAATAAATTATATTAAATAACCCTTTGGCTGATTTTTAAACTTTTAAACAAAGATGACAGGTGAAATATTATCAAGGTCATATATATGGCAACCATAAACACATGAAAAGGCCTACTTTAGGGTAAGGTTTGACTCTTTGTGGATGGATACCAAAATCTGCAATAGAGTAGACACTCAGGAAGGTGTAGATAACACGAGGAGGGATCTAGCTAGGCTTGAATAATGGTCTAGAATTTGGCAGCTGAGATTTAATGCTGAAAAAAGCAGGGTCATGCTTTTGGGCTACAGCAATCCAAGGGAGTGATACAGTATAGGGGTTGAAGTACTTCTGTTCACAAAAGAACAGCGGGACCTAGGCGTGATTATGTCTGATGATCTTAAAGTAGCTAAACAGAAAAGGCAACGGTGAACGCTACAAGGAAGCTTGGGTGCATAGGGAGAGGAATGGCAAGCAGAAGAAAGGATGTGATAGTGCCTCTGTATAAGTCTTTGGTGCAACCTCATTTGGAGTATTGTGTGCAATTCTGGAGACCGCACCTTCAAAAGGATATAAACAAGTTGGAGTCGGTGCAAATGGCTACTAAAATGATTAGTGGTCTTCGTTATAAAGCATTTGAGGACAGACTTAAGGATCTTAATATGTATACTTTAG
This sequence comes from Ichthyophis bannanicus, assembly GCA_033557465.1. Taxonomy (NCBI): domain Eukaryota; kingdom Metazoa; phylum Chordata; class Amphibia; order Gymnophiona; family Ichthyophiidae; genus Ichthyophis; species Ichthyophis bannanicus. The sequence continues at coordinate 255,127,194 of CM066034.1, forward strand.
AGAAAAGGCAGGATAGAGATGATATGATTGAGACATTTAAATACCTCTGTGGCATAAGTGGACAGGAGGAGAGTCCCTTTCATTTGAAAGCAAGCTTTGCTACAAGGGGACATAGGATGAGGGTGAAAAGATAGACCCAGGAGTAATATGCGGAAATATTTCTTTACGGAAAGAGTGGTAGATGCATGGAATAGTCTCCCGTGGAGGTGGTAGCAATGAGGACAGTATCTGAATTCAAAAAAGCATGGGACAAACACAGAGGATCTTTAAAGAACAAAAGGGGACTGTTGTAGTGGTTGATATGGAAAGGGCAGACTAGATAGGCCATGCGGCTCTTTTTCTGCCATCATGTTTCTATAATAATTTGTTATTAAAACTCTACTAGCAGCATGCTAGCTATACACATAAATAGAAAAGCTTAGATATCTTGGTAGCCAATCAGCGGTTTTGTCATTTTTTAATTCAGCGCATGAAAATCCATAAGAATTGGCAGATATTGTCTCTGAAGCAGACAACTTTTAAAAAATTGTAGACCAGTGTAATCTTATCAAGGCAAGATCTGCTTTGACATTTATTTAGATAATTAGTCCCATGTGATGTCAACTTCAGCTGCCGCCATGAGATAATTCAGCCTTCAGTTCTCAGAGCTGTCCATTAGAGATGCTTTTGGAGATATGGGAGCAGAACTGTATTAAGAGAAAACAAGTAAAGATAGTCCCAAATGAATGAAAGAAGGATCCATTTTAGGTTGAAACCTAGTACCAAGCGGAAAAAAATAAAAAAAAAGATAAAAATCAAAAGAAGACTTGCACTGACTTCCCATGACACATTAAAGCAAAAGAGATGCTTAAAACTGCCCCTTGTAGTTCACCGTTTCATATGATTTATGGCATTCTGTTTCTTTAATAACACACAAGTGTTGTCTTTGTCAATAAGAACTTATAAGAACACAATTATTTCCTTGTAAATATAATCAAAACTCAACATTCAGGCTTATTGATTCATTCTTTCACTGCACAGTAAAGGTCATACCAAAACTAAATCAATGCAAAATAAAAATGGATGGTCAATCATTTGGGAGCAATCCACGGTAAGCCCCATGTTAAATACACAATACACAGGAGCAAATCTAAAATGTCATAGATATAATCACCTGATGAAAGCTCCTAAGGGAGCTGAAATAATGGCCTTAGTAAGTATATGGTGGATAAGTAACAGTTTTGCAAGATTTGTAGTTAAGGGCACAGGTCTTTCCTCTTCATTTGTTACTGTTCACTTTTCATTGGGATTTGATTGGGGTTGCTATTGGTTGTGGGGTGCTCCCAAAAGGATCCCAATTCCTAAGAGAAAATCAGAATTATAGATTCATTGCTTATTTTCCCCCATTTGCTTACTTGTGTGGAAAGTCTACAAAAATATAACGGGTCTCTCTCAATGGAAAAATTTCAACTAGCAAGTAGTGTCCCCCTCAGCCCCCTCTGGTGGTGGCGTAGTGGTACCACCGGGGCTGGGGAGCGCATAAGAAATAGGGGTTTTAGGGTTGACCTGTTGTGAGGGTCAATGAGGTAGCAGCCCTCTGTGTCAGCCTCATGGTCAACTTCCCAAAAAGCAACTCTTAGCCAAGTGTAGGGTAAAGAAAAGGCATTTATTTCACCTTTGCGCAAAAAGAAGTTCAAAATAGGCGGTTATGAGTAACAGAGCGATACCTTTCCTTGTATCAAAATGTAAATCAGCAAAACATTCAAAGTAACATTGTTAACCTTCACAAACTCAAAGCACAAGGTCTCCTGTATTCTTTTCATACATTGGGTTGGCTTCCCTTAACTTAAACACGTCTCATTGTGCAATAATTACAGTCCATCGGTTCGATGGCTTCCATAACCTCAGATTCCCCTGGCAGCCATTCCATTTCTGAGGGGTCCGAATCTGATGTCTCAGGGATGTTAAAATCTGACTTTCTAAAAGCATGCCATACCGTATCCCAGTGTTGGCTTGACAGTTTGGGGCGTCGGCTTTTAGGTATGTTGTAACACCCTGGATTTTCTGCTGTTACAGGATTAAAAGTTTGCTTATTCCAGTCTTTGGCAGCGCTAACCTTTTTCCTATAAAGATTATCTGGTATTTCTGGTTTAAAACTGTCCTTATCATCCAGATAAAAGTTAGTCCTTGGTTTCTCTCTTGGTCTAGGCCTTGGTAGACAATTACAGGCACCAACTGTTTCCCCTTTAAACTTCCTGCAATCCCTTTTGTGTAAGGCTTGAGGCCTAGTCTGAATGTCCTCCGCTTCAGGCAGTTTCCAGTGATCCCAGGATATCTTTCCTGCTTTAGAATAGGGTATAACTCTTTTGAGGCAGGGCTGCTGCTGAGGCGCCTGTCTTCCACCTCCACCCCTGTGGCAGTTGGCTACTGGCCGCGCCCTCTCAGCTATGTCCTCTTCCCCATGCCTCTGAATCTTTCTTTCATCTTTCAGGTCACTTTTATAAAAACTTTTAAAAGTACCTTTTCCTCCTTGAAGGTTCCTTTCCAGTGGATATATCTTCCTCTGCTTGTATCCCCGTCCTTCTCCTTGGACAAGGCTTCCTCTCCAGCTGGAAGGGTAAGCACCTCCTTCCTTGGCTGCACTCTGTAATACTGCCCCTTGCAGTTGTGTATGGCCTTCCTCTGGGCCTGCTCTTGGGCCTTCACCTCGGCCTGCTCTCCCAGTAGCTTTCACTCCTTGAGTTATTCTGGGTCTGTCAGTGACTTCACCCCAGTCTCTGACTCCGGCTTCTGGAGCTGCTCTTGGCACTGCTTCCTGTAATGCTCTCTGTGAAGCTCTCCGCCAAGCTCCTTGCCTCTTTTCTTGTAATGCTCTGTCCCTGCTTAAATCGAGACCAGCTGCTTCTGGGTCCTGCCCATAGAGGCGTGGTTCCTCTGCTTCCAGGCTTGCTCTCCTGCTCCCTCTATGTGTACCTTCATGTAATTGCGGGTAAATCTTGTTTTTTTCAAGATTTAAAACTTTTTTTCTTTGTGTCAGAGGGCCTGCAGTATCACAGTAGCAAGAGCAGAAGGTCGCAAGAGAGATCATTTTCTGATTTGTTCTGTAAGGATTAAGGAGATAATTTCATAAAGAGGCCACCCAAGGTATGCACCCAGAGGGGTGCATATATCAACCAGTTGCTAATCCCTAGGTATGTACATAGTACAATTGGTCCACAAAGAAGAGGCACAAGTACTCGCAAGTACCACACAAATAAACAAAAAGCGAGTAACAAATTACAAGCTTTTTTGGAAACTTGGACTCTTTGAACTGAATGCTTCACAACCTGTCAGGCTCCTCCTGGTGCCTCCCTAATTACTCCTAAATGTGTTTAATTACATTCTATACTGAAAGGCAACATCCTACGACTGTGCACCAAGTTTCAGACCACAACCTCTGAAGAAGGCCATGCTGAAACACGGCTGTGTCAGGCTTTGCTCTCCTGCAGGCTAGTTGCCCTGGTATTTACCAAGTTTCTAATAAAGTTTGTAATTTCTTATTTATTTAACAGTTTTTATATGCTGCCTTATCATTAAATCAAAGCGGCTTACATTATAACTCACACATTTACAAAGAACTTATTATGAAACTCGGGGAGGTGTGACATGCGGGGGATGCTCTGAAGCATAACTTATTTACAATGAACATATGTACATACAGTATGTGGTGGAAGATCAGCTGTTCAGGAGTTACGTGGGTTCATTGAATTGGTTATGCGCTTTTTGTTTGTTCATATATGCAATTGTGCATACCAGCGGGGCGGTTGTGTACAGGAACAGCACTGGGGCAAAGCGGAGATGGAGCATGGGGATACATGCATTGGTTATAGAACACTATGCGCATGTCTTCCAAAATCTAGACACGGGCATTCACACCTGCCATAGGGCAGGCATAAGTGCCTCTATTGGAGTCCACTAACGGTCTATTCTATAAAATAAAGCACATGCAGGCCTTACATTTTAGAATTAGTGGCCCCAAGTGCATGCATGTATATGTGCACCTTAAACACGCCATTACAGAGTTACTCTCTAAATGTATGCATGTTGAACTTCAAACTTTCCCAAAGAGATAAACGTAATATTAAAAAATCAAAACCAAAATGTACTGCTAAGAAGGAGCAAACATAAAATGAAAATAAAGTGAAAATGGAGGGGGAAAAATACTCCTCTCAAAGCATCCAGCCATGACACTCAAAAGTCTCAAAGATGGGCTAACATCAACAAAAAAAATTACGTGCAGTATTTTGTTTTTTTAACTTCACACAATAAGAGAAGTCATATTTTTTTTATTTTTTACTAAACACATCCAACTTGTGATTCTTAAAACAAAACAATCAGGCCCAATACTGAGCCGGAATAAGTGAGCGCACTAACAATCATGTTTAAAATAGTTGGGCAAAAACGTGATACAATAAGATAAGTCATTTTAAAAAAGCTCACATTTATATATTTTTTTATTTCGGAATACATTCTTGTGCTTCATTTTCTAATCTTCTAACAAGTGGAGAAGTAGCCAAGAGGTTAGAGCAGCAGCCTGGGTTCAATTCTCACTGGCACTCTTTGTGGCCTTGGGCAAGTCACTTTATCCCCCATTGCCTCAGAAGAAAGGCCTGGTAATCTACTTTCAGTCACACATTGTCAAGAAAACCCAGGAGCTGCTGGTAACCAGGAGTTAGCATTGACTTGGAGGCACAAAACACAATGTTCTAACATTATTTGCAATTGTATTTTTTCAACAGCAGATTTTGCTTTTGGAATTCTGTGCCTTACCCATCAGATCTAGTAAACTGTTAAAAGACTGGTAGAGCTTCAGCATTTTTCTATGTAAAAACAATTAATTGGATGCATCAGGATTCGCACCAAAGTCTGCTTCGGTGTTATGCGACAAATCTCTTATGAGCAAAGGTTTATTCATTTTGAAATCTTTAAGGCTAAGCTACAACTTAACAGCAGACAGGACTCTTAAAAACTATTATACCATCTTACACCAGATCAAGCTAATATTTTTATATATACATTAAGTAAAAAATGTAGCAGACCACCAAAATGTACTGTCTATGTGCACAAAGAGGAGCATGCTGGATTGCCCGCTAATTACCTGCCCTTCTGGCTGTAGGAAGTAATGGAGGCTGCACTTGCCTGTCAGTCTCTAAGCAGTAGGAGTCTTCTCTCAAATTTGAGAAAAGTACTTAGGGCCTGTAGTCTGGAACCTATGGGTTTTTTTTCTAAAGGCTGGACTGTGTTTTGCTTTTTACTCCGAAATATGGATGTTGAAGATATTATTAAAAGACTGATGAAAAGAAAAGCCAAAGAAAGAAAAAAACTGAGTAGAAATTCTGGAATTATGCTTCTGAAATGTAATTTTGATGTTTTAGTTACTTTAAATTTCTGTCTCCAAAAACTTTTCCTTACTTTTTCCTGCTTTTTACATCTTTGTAGGCCCTACAGATTTCATAGGGAAGTGTAGCACTGCCTAAAGGGACTCGGGGCTGTCAGAATCCATATTGGGGGTGCTATGGCTTAGCAGTCTTTCACAGGTAACTTATCTAGCCATTTGTTACCCCACAAGCTTAAACCTAAAGGTGAAGGAGCAGAACTAAGTCCAAGGAAATCTAGACTGTAAACACAGGCTTGCAATGTTTAATACCAGAAGAGTCCAGGAACAGGGTGAGACTTGACTAAGGTTAAAGCAGCCTGAAAAGATAGAGCTTCGAGGGAGATACAGGCTGGGACCATGGTAGCGGTGAAAAGAGACTATGGGGTATGTTTACTAAACTGTGGTAACATTACAGACCGTGCGTTATGTAATGTTAATGCTCGTTAGGTAACATTAACGCATGGTAGGTAACGTTAACGCACGTTAACATTACTTAACGATCGTTAACATCCCCGGCCGCGGTAAACACCGCAGAGGGTGCAGAGAGGGCGGGGGAAGGGGTCAATGGGCGGGGAGTGGGCGGGGAGAGGCTTCCTGCACACTAACGCGCTGAACTGAAGGGCTGAATCCTACTGCGAATGAAAATCTGCCGTTAGATGCACATTTACAGGAGAGAGAAACCATTTCAGTGTCAGCAATGTACAGCATGGACAGGGAGCCCAAGAAACGTGATAGTAGTGCTCCATTTCCAGCACCAGCATAGTGCCCAAGTATGAAAGGCCACTATGGCGATGGGGCAAGTGGGGCATAGGGAGCTGCAGGAGGGACATGTAGCGAGGGCAGCTGGGGCATAGGGTGGACTAGGCGGGTGCCTAAGTGGCACATACGAACATAGAAACCGGAAATCAGCATGACAGCAGCTGACAAAGGCCAAACACAATCCACCTACATCTTCCTGGTCAACCCGAGCTAACAGTTGCCAGGGGACTGACCCTACATCCCCCCAGCCAACCCTCCCCCAAGCAGAAGGGACAGACTATTGGTAGGCGGTGATGGGGGGGGGATGCTCGGATGCTCATGTATGCCCCATGCCCCAGACCCCGCTCCCTAGGCGACCACCTACCCACACAGTGGATGGCCTGGGACTGCGCACTACCAGCACCGACAGCATATGGTCATGTCAGCATGGCAGGGGGGGTGTGCCTGTGATGGAGGGGGCAGTAGCACCTGCCTGCAGTGGACCTAGGCCATGCCCCGTACCAGTATGTGGTGTGCAGTGCAACATAAAAGGTCTGGCTGAGGAAATGTACAGGTAACCCCAGGGACCACCATGTACCTGTGGCAACAGTGTGGTGCAGTACACTCAGCCAGTGTGTCCAAAAACAGAAGGTCACAGGTTCAAGCCCCAGCTGTGGTTCCTGCAGAGCATGTCCCTATGTTTTACCCTACAATGCAGATACAACAGCAACATGTGCAAAGCCCAAAGCAATGGCGAACAGGAGTACAAACACCCACTCACACAGGTTCCGCAATCCAAAGATGCATGGAGAGTCAGGCTGTTGGCCCCAGCATTGAGCTGCAGTTATCACCAGAGCACTACTACTACCTCCTGCACAGTTTAGCAATGTCGGCACTGTGGTCAGGACCAGTGTGGCGGGCAGGGTTGCCAACCACCCCTATCTTTGCACAATGCTGCCATAGGAGTGTGTCTGTGTATATCTATCCATTGTTTCGTGGCTGCCCACACCTCACCGGGCCCACAATGTCCCACTGTTACCAGCATTAGCCTGAATATGTGCATAATGAGGAGCAAGGTGTTGTGGGTATGGCCTGGACAGGATGCATCTTCACAGGGTGTGGGGCAATGGCTGGGACACTGTAGTGCCTGACCACTGCCTGCATGGACAGGGTGGCCACAGCATGGCATGCTGCGAGGGCACTCACTCTGACCAAGCAGTGACCATGGCATGTCTAGGTTCCCACATAGCGCTCTACATTATCTGTCTCCAGTGATCCTGTTGTGTTCCAACTGCTGGGGCCCCAATCACTGAGATGCTTGCTTGGTGCACATCATTCTTCTGTGAGCATGCACTATGGACTGGCTAGTGGACTGTCTGCAGTTAGACTGTGCATGGTCAGAACACCTGTACAGTGCAGTCTGACTGTGCTGTCTGCTGGTGACTGGCAGACAGTGGTGTGAGGCAGTTGGGGTTTTCCAGAGCTAACCCCATCATTGCTGCTGGTCTACCACTGCTCCAGCCACAGGTATGGCTCTGGCCCACCAACCCTGGAGGGCTGTCTTATACCAGGAGGATGGAGGCTGCTTCACAGCCCTTTGGGGTATGTAGAGTATACCACTTTGACCTATAAAGGCACTGCTACACAAACCTCATGCAAGTCTGGAAATCCCTCTGCCCTCATAACAGGTGTCCATGTCAGCCAGATCCTAACACAGGGTACACACTAATCTGGGTGGTGTCTGGTCCAAGAGGGCCACAAGTGACTGCAGGATAAAGATGGACACCGAATTACCTTTAGCTGCACTGCAAGGAACACCTGTCACACACTGGTAGTGATGGGGATGTACAGCAGGGCCTATCTCTAGTACCACATGTACTGCGGACCTAGTGCTGGGCACCCATCCTATCCCTCAGAGTGAACACAGAACCTGCACAATGGCATGGTCTGTAGCTATTCTGTGCCAGTATCACCCACTGTCAGTTCGTCTTTCCAAGCTGAGGTACCGGAGAGGTGCAGACCCCATTTGCTGATCAGCTGTAGACAGCTATTCAGCATGTGCATTGCATCATGGGTACTGGTGGGGTTACCCTATCCTGGCACTCAGAGCAGACAGTTTGTGCGGTGACCTGCAGTCCTTCTATACCCAGCCATTGCTGTGACATACACCATGGAGGTATAGCCTACTGGTTAATACAATGCCATTCTTGGCAGTGTTCATGGGTTCAATTCCTCATTGTTCCCTCATCTCATGCCTATCCTACTCAAATAGTGTGCATGCCTGTAACAGTCATATTTTTGCAGATTTGTGCTGCCAGCCCATAATACCCTCGCCACAACTGCCAATATTCCCTTGGTCCGTCTATCTGCATGTGTCAGCTGTGTAGAGACCTGTCTGCCTGTGCGGGCTGTCACCCCATGTCCTGCACTGTGCCTCTTTCATGCTTGCCTCGCCTGTGTCTGATCTGCATGGCACCATCACTCCTCTGTCCACCCATCATTGTAACTATCCTGCTACCTCCGCCTCCACTGGAGGACATGTATTCCCATCGTTTGCCACCAACTGTCTTTCCAGTACTTTACATTGCCAACACCCTGTGCTGTGGTATAGTTGCTCCCACCATGTTTGTCATCAGTACTGGCAGCCACATGGGATGCACGCAGATATGGCAGGTCCAGCGGCTCCCAGCTCTCCCTCCTTCATTCACCTGTTCATTGCCTTTCCTGAGTGCTCTATCTAGTGTTAGGGCTACATCTGTCTCTGTTCAGCACAGGTCATGCATGTCATCCTGCAGCACCTTGCAGCCCTTAGGCCACACTAACCTAGGGCACCATAACCTTGTTAGGCCACCGTAACCTATGGTTCCGTAACCCAGGGTGCCCTTTAAGGTGCCCTGTCCAGGGGTGCCTAATACGGCGCTTAGCCTAAGGAGACCTACTGTATAGGGCACCTTACAAAGCGCCTTATGCGGCACCTTATAAGGCACCTTATAGGGCACCTAGCAAGGCACCTTATAGAGCACCTAACAAGGCACCTTACTTATAAGGCACCTAACAAGGCCTTGTATGGTGCCTTATAAGGTGCCTTATGAGGCGCCTTGTAGCGCACGTTAGTTTGTAACATGCGTTAGCTGATTCGGCTTGCTGTAACGATGCACCGCCCACACCTTTATATGGCATCTGTACCTTTACCGCGGAACCTAACGTGAATAACATTACCGCAGTTTAGTAAACATACCCCTATATTTTTTTATATACCTGAGTGGCTGTGGCTGTGTAGTAACAGCTCATACTAAATCACACACTTAAGAATTTATCACACTTTAGTAAAAGGCCTCTTAAATCTCTTATTTTCTGCTAACTATTGCCCTTTACTTTTTTAACCTTCTGACATTTTGAAATGTCTAACTTGTTTTTCAAAAATCAGGTGCTAAAACACTTACAAAATTGCTTCCCTGGTCCCTAATACAAGGTTACATAAGGTGATGTAAGCTACAATAAAAATTGCTATGTAGTTTAAAATCTCAAACACAAACAGATAAGTAAAACACACAAAGGAAACAAACAATATTTGATCCAAACATGATTAATTGCCAGAGATAATGGGCATACAGTGTGCAAGCCCAAGCCCATATGCCCTCTCTCCAATCCTGCCAGAAAACTACCACAGGCATCAACCATTTACGGAAAAGTTGCATTCACATTTTTTTTCTAAATGTGATATAATTAGATCTGAGCCATATTTCTGAAGACAAACTATTTCATAACTAAGGGAAAGCTGGTAGGAAGGCCTGAAAAGAGCTGTTGCCCTAGGGCATACCGATCCTCACGCATGACCATATCCCCTCAACGCATACTCATTTACTCAATTTATTTTATTTCTAAATTGCTTTCTAAATGTGTGAATTCAGTTTCTGTATGTTTTGTTTGTCTCTAGAAATTTGTGAAACTCGGACCTTTGTTTCTTTTATGGTTGGTTTTGTTGGGATCACTGAAGGTCCTAGTATACTTGCCTCTGTCATAATAATCCCAATAAAATATGTCATTGCATATATTCATTTTGTTTTGGGCAAAGAAGGACCATAGCAACTCTTAAATAAATAAAGTCACTTAACCCTCCATTGTCTCAGAAGACTACAAGTTATCAATGTACATTATCAACTCAGGCTTTGACTGAAATGATAAAGTGGTATAAATAAACTATAGTAAAGGTTTTTAAGTGGAAACCTTGATAGTAATTAAATATATTTTTTCAAAAACCTTTTGGACTTTCTTTCCTTTGTGATAATTACTGTTCAGATTACTTAAGGTGTTCTGTGTGTCCCTGAATCAATGGGAAGCACTTTGATTGAAACAATTTCACAGGGAATATGACCCAATTTGGTTGATATATGTGCAATGTCAATTGTGACATCATAGAAAATACTGATCAATTGGAATGCATGTGAAGTAATCTGTGATTTACTCTCATGGCTGCTCCTAAATGGGCAGAACTATAAGGAATAATTTAAGTTCATCTCAATGAAAAGATTCAAAATGGTATGCTAAAAACTCCAACATTCTCCTGCATGCAAAATACAGTAAAACATTAATCAAAATAAGGCAGTACATTGAATGGAATGTTTTCTCAATTCTAAATATTATTCTCCTAAGCATAAGTAACAGGCTAAGTTTAAAAAAAAAACAAGTCACTTTAGCCTCCACTATCTCAGATACCATTCTAGATTATAAACCCTCAGAGGCAGGGGCTTAACCTATTGTACCTAGAACTAGTAACTTACTTTGAATACCAGTTTGGGAAGAATAATTCAGTCCAAATCCAGAATTTGTGCATGTGCATGGAAAGTGCGTGTGTACAATGTGGCAAGAAGAATCTTCTCATGGTTCAAGCAAAAACCTGGACTCTTTGCTAGCTATTATAGAGCTACTTATTCTATTTATTTATTTATTTATTCTTATACACCGCAATTCCAAGAATCAGTGCGGTTACGGGGAACGAAGTTCATCATTACATGAAACAGGTGTACAAAGAATGGCTAACTCTTATAAATGGAACAGGCAGATAATATTATTTATAACGCAGATCTATATGCAATTAGAGAGCCACTTTCATCTAAGGATATATTAGGGATAGATAGGTAAGTGGGGGTTATGTTATCACATCAAAATGTTCCTTGAATAGGTGGATTTTAAGCAGTTTGCAGAAGGTTGCAAGGTCGTGGGCGTCCCTGATTTGTGGTGGTAAAGCATTCCAAAGGCATGGGGCATGCAGGGAGAATGCCCTGGAGCAAGTTGACTTATTACACTTGGTTAGCACCGGAGGCAGGTTTAGTAGGTTTGATGTGTTGCTTCTCCTTACGCAGTTTTCCGATGTTCTTGTAATAATTGACTGTAAACATTTAGGGGATAGTTGATGGATTACTTTGAAGGTTGTCATGAGTGATTTATAATTAATGTGACTTTGGAGAGGTAGCCAATGCAACTCCCTTAGAATAGGCATGATGTGATTGGCTCGAGGTGAGCGTGTCAGAATTCGCGCAGCTATATATTGCGCGAGTTGAAGCGGATGTAGGGAGCTTTTTGTGAGGCCTTTCAGAATTCTCTTTCATTTTCTTCTTAACAGAATCAGTGTAGCAAGGCCCAGATTTAGACACAAGCAACATCCTAGGGGGCCGGTATGATATACCCAGGCTAAAAAGAAACCTACTCCCATTTACATTAGGGCCAAGTGAATGTGGCTATACCATTGACAGTAATAATACACCACCAGAAATGGAAATGTGGTTCACAACCAAGTTAACAAAGTATTTTGAAAGCCATTGCAATCACATTATTTTTTCATTTATGTTTTAACCCCGAGTTTGCCATTAGGTTTGGCACAAAAATACTACGAGGCCCAGGGCTGGCCCAACCAATAGGCAAGATAGGCAATCGTGTTGGGCAGCAACTTGTTGGAAATGGCAAAGAGAAGCACATTCAAAGCTAAACAATAGATTTTGACAGCTGGGGTGGGGGAAAGGCTTAAGGGCTGTCTAGGGTGCCAACATCTTGAACCAACTCTGAGGCCAGCCCTGATAAGACTCCATGTCCCCTAAGTTTTATGCTGTTCAAGAGTCATGCATGTCTGCAGATATGATAGTGAGATGGAGATGGTGGATAGCTGGCTCAAAAGATTAGGGCTTTTCAACTTCGAAAAGAGACAGCTGAGGGGATATATGATGAAGGTCTATAAAATGATGAATGGATTGGAACAGGTAAAAGTAGATTGGTTGTTTACACCATCAAAAAGTAGAAAGACTAGGAGACGCTCAATGAAGCTACTATACAATGTAACTAACCCCTTTAAGAGTAAGAAGAGAAAATATTTTTGCACTCAATGCATAATCAAAATCTGGAATTTGTTACCAGAGGATGTAGTAAAAGCTATTAGTGTAGCTAATAAGGTTTGGACAAGTTCCTGGAGGAAGGATCCATAAAGCATTATTAAAGAGGACCCATGAAATCCACTGCTTGCCCCAGTACAAGCACTGTGAAACCTGTGTGTCTTTTTGGGAGACTGCTAGGTACTTGTGACCTTGATTGGCCACTGTTGAAACAGGATACTGGGCTTGATGAACCTTGATCTGACCCAGTATGGCATTTCTTATGTTCTTATGTATATTAATGCCTTCTCTGAAGAGGATGAGCGCTCCAACAATACTCTCAAGCTCAAACCACTGCAAGAAAACATCACTGAGTAGACACGAATGGTTACCACTGAAATATTGGGTCCCTCCCTCAGTGTTCTGTGCTGGGAGCTGTGCTGGGCCCACTGCTTTTTAACATCTTCATAAATGACCTGGAAATGGGAAAAATGAGTGAGGTGATCAAATCTGCAGATGAAACAAAATTATTCAAAGTTATTAAAACACAAGAAGATTGTGAAAAATTGCAAGAGGACCTTGATAAATTGGAAGACTGGACATCCAAATGGCAGATGAAATTTAATGTGGACAAGTGCAAACTTTTGCACTTAGGGAAGAACAACCCAAACTATGGTTTCACAATGCAAAGTTCCACATTGGGAACCATCACCCCGGAAAAGGATTTAGGCATCATTGTGGATAAAATGTTGAAACCCTCCGCCCAGTATGTAGCAGCGGCCAAGAAAACAAATAGAAAGCTAGAAATAATAAAGAAAGGAATAGAGGACAAACCAAGGATATTATAATGACTCTGTATCGTTACACGGCGAGACCATACCTTGAATATTGTGTGCAATTCTGGTTGCCATATCTTAAAAAGAATATAGCAAAATTAGAAAAGGTACAGAGAAGAGCCACCAAAATGGTAAAGGGGATGGAAGGATACACCTATGAGAAAAGGCTTAAAAGGTTAGGACACTTCAACTTGGAAAAGAGACCACTGAGGGGAGATATGACAGAGGTCAATAAATTAATGAATGGAGATCGGTTGTTTACTCCTTCAGAAAGTAGAAAGACTAAGGGACATGCAATGAAGCTACAATGTAACCCATTTAGGAGTAATAAGAGAAAATGTTTTTTCACTTAATGAGTAATAAAAATCTGGAATTCGTTACCGGAGGATGTAGTAAAAGCGGATAGTGTAGCTGGGTTTAAAAAAGGATTTGGACAAGTTCCTGGAGGAAACGTCTATAAACCATTATTAAAGAGAACCAGGGAAATCCACTGCTTACCTTAGGATAAGCATTGTAGAACCTATGTACCTTTCTGGGAACCTGCTGGGTACTCATGACCTGGAGTGGCCACTGATAGAAACAGGATATTAGGCTTGATGGACCTTGGTCTGACCCAGTGTGACACTTATGTTTGTGTTTAGCTCATGCCTTTCTAGTGGCAGCTCTAGGTGAGTTACAATAGGTATTTCCATTGTCCCTGGAGGGCTTACAATCTAAGTTTGTATCTGAGGCAATGGAGGGTAAGCGATTTGTCCAAGGTCATAAGAAGCATCAGTGAGATTTGAACCCTGTTCTTCCTGGTTCCCAGCCTGCTGCTCTAACCACTAGGCTGCTTCTCCATTATGTATTTGGGGGATGACATTCAAAACCATTTCGGCAAGCAAAGGTCGGTACAGAACACTTCAGTGTTCTTTTTTTAAGCTTTTGCTGGCCACTGAACACTTATTTTTTCAATGGGGGTCACTTAATTGATATAGTGATAGGATTGCTTGGGGAATTCCCAGGGTGGAGAATATAAATTACACAGAGAGCAACAAAATTTAACACTAAATCATATAACTTAGCTTATACACTTAAATCTGGCCATAGTAATAGCAGGTATACAGATCAGAAACAAACACAAAGAACCATATAAGCTGGGTGAATATACATATGAACTTTATGAGCTATTCATGTAAAGTAAGTTATGAATTTTGCTGCCAGCTGAATAACACGTTCAGATAGACATTCTCAGGGTTCCCGCTCTAGTACCATGAAAAGCAGCAGCTGTTCTAGAAAAACTCAACAAATAAATCCTGCTATAGGAAATAAGCTAGCTCATGGATCAAAACTGCAAAGAATCGGGATTCGGGGCACAGGAGTGATCTCATCTCCATTTGTATGTTTTTTGCTATTATATTGATTGCTATGATATCAGTTTACCTCATTGTATAACACTGCCAGATTTAAATGTGCAGAGCAAGTAGTTGTACAGAACACAAAGTCAGAAGAGGTTATAGCATAATTACTTCTTTGGAAGGATACTAATAGAAATTCAATCTGTCCTTCTGATAATTGTGAATAATGTACATACTGGTAGTCCTGGACCATAGGCTCTCCTCCCAGAGTGAGTCTTTTTTCTAATATCTAAAGCTAACTTATTTTCTATAGCATAATAAAAACGCTAAGTACCTTGTACTATGTTCTTTTATTCCAGTAGCAGTAGATAATGGCTGATAAGGCCCAATTAACTCAGAGAATCTGACCAACTGTCTTCTTTTCCGGCCATCTACTAATTTGAATAGATGAACATATTAATTTCCATACTTAATAGCAATACCAGCTCTGTCAACCCTGTCCCCACTACTGGCTTATATCTGGCCAAAATCTGCCCAAACTCAGCCACAGCAATGACCTCCTTCTCCACTGGTAGCTCACTTCAGGCATCCAACCTCCTCACTCTCAGCCATATTGGATTATATATGTGGATTTGTTAGTCATACTGGTCCTGGAGAAACTACAGTTTTAGCAGGTTGGGATACTTTCAAAGACCCAGCAGAAAAGTATTTTAATACAAAGAGGGAACCAGCCGCTTCTTTCATACAAATATTAGACTCTCTTGTATCACACAAGAAGTGGAGTAGCTGCCCAATGTTTAGAGTTGTGGGCTGCAGGGAAGACAGGGTTCAAATCCCACTGATGCTTCTTGTGAGCTTGAACAAGTCTCTTAATCCTTCATTGCCTCAGGTATAACATTAGGACTAGATTTCTCATTCTGGATATACATCTTTTTTTGACAAATGGTTCTGACCTCAGTTGGACCATTGGATGATAGAGGAGTAAAGGGGGTACTGAGGGAGAACAAGGCCATAGGAGAAAGACTGAATGAATTCTTTGCTTTGGACTTTATTGAAGAAGATGTATGGAAGTTAAATCACCTTTAAATACCATTTCAGGGATGGGTATCAGAAGAATTGGTACAAATATTGATAAACCGGGAAGATGTATTAAAACTATTTGATAAACTGAAAAGTAGTAAATCACCTGGATTGGATGGTATACATCCAAGGGTTTTGAAAGAACTGAAATATGAAATTGCAGACCTACTATTAGTAATCTGTGAACTATCATTAAAAATCATCTGTAGTACCTGAAGATTGGAGAATAATCAATATAATGCCAATTTTTAAAAAGGGTTTCAGGGGTGATCTGGAAAACTACAGGCTGGTCAGCCTGACATCTGTACTAGGCAAAATGGTAGAAACCATCATAACATGTAGATAGTCATAGTTTAATGGGAGAAGGCCTAAATGGATTTAGCCAAGGAAAGTCTTGGCTTACTAATCTTATATTTTTTTGAAGGTATGAATACACAGGTAGACAAAGGTGAGCCAGTCCATACAGTATATCTGGATTTTCAGAAAGCCTTTGACAAGGACCCTCATGAGAGACTCTTGGCAAAATTAAAAAGTCATGGGATAGGAGGCAATGTAATATTGTGGATCAGGAACTGGTTAAAAGATAGAAAGTAGGGCTAAATGGCCAATTTTCTCAATTGAGAAAGGTGAATAGTGGAGTATACCTCAGGGATCTGTGCTGGGCCCGGTGCTTTTTCATATATTTATAAATGACCTGGAAATGGGAATGAGTGAGGTGATCAAATCTGCAGATGACACAAAAGTATTCAAAGTTGTTAAAACACAAGAGGATTGTGAAAAAATGCAAGAGGACCTTGATAAACTGGAAGACTGGATGTCCAAATGGCAGATGAAATTTAATATGGACAAGTACAAAGTTATGCACCTAGGAAAGAACAATCCAAACTACGGTTACACGTTGCAAGGTTCCACATTAGGAACTACCACCCAGGAAAAAGGTTTTAAGGCGTCATCATGGATAATACATTGAAACCCTCTGCTCACTGTGCAGTGGAGGCCAAGAAAGCAAATAGAATGCTAGGAATCATAAGGAAAGGAATGAAGAATAAAACCAAGGATATTATGATGCCTCTGGATTGTTCTATGGTATGACTGCACCTTGAACATTGTGTGCACTTCTGGTTGCCATGTCTTAAAAAGAATATAGCAGAATTACAAAGGTACAGAGAAGAGCCATCAAAATGGTAAAGGGGATGGAAGGATACTTCTCTGAGGAAAGGCTTAAAAGGTTAGGGCTCTTCAACTTGGAAAAGAGATGGCTGAGGCGAGATACAATAGAGTTCTGTAAATTAATGAATGGAGTGGAATGGGTAAATGCAGATAGGTTGTTTACTCCATCAAAAGGTAGATAGACTAGGGAAAATGCAACGAAGCTACAATGTAACCCATTTAAGTTTAATAACAGAAAATATTTTTTCACTCAACGAGTAATCAAACTCTGGAATTCGTTATCGGAGCCTGTTAGTGTAGTTAGGTTTAAAGAATGTTTGGACAAGTTCCTGAAGGAAAGATCCATAAACCATTATTAGTGAGGGCCCAGAAAATCCACTGCTTAAACCCGGACAAGCATTATGGAACCTATGTACCTTTTTGGGAACCTGTCATGTATTGTGACCTGGATTGACCACTGTTGCAAACAGGATACTGGGCTTGATGGACCTTGGTCTGACCCAGTATGACATTTCTTAGGTTCTTATTTACTAAAATGTGCTACTAGATTATTGTGCAGTATTTATTGCAGGTCCCATTTTATGCAATAGGACCTATTAACTAATAGCAGATATTAATTGCATTAACAGATGCTATCATGGTAACTCAGTTTAGTAAATCAAGTCCTTAACTATAATTCCTCCACGACAGAGAAACATGTATTATACCTGAACGTAATTTGTCTTGAATTACTACTAAAATGTACTAAAATATTGTTTTTATCAGATCTTCAAAAAGCTAACACAACCCATTAAGATTCCTAGGGCCAGCTGACTGCAATTTTCAGTCCCTCTGGAAACAACAGAAACCCCCTACTTTATTTTGTTGACTGATGATAGCACTCACTGCCTTCTCTTTCCAAATCATGGAGGCACAGAAGGCTTCAGGTATGTAGGGCCCCTGTGGATGCAAATGTCACAGCACAGAACAGGCCAGTCCTAAAGTTTCCCTTATTATACTTACTGCATTATAGATTGAGTTGGCTTCAGCTCCTGAAAGAACCTTCGCTAATCTCACATTGAATAATTTCCACTAAATACCTCGCAGAGCAAGTGATCATTTTAATAGGGATGTGCGCAGGTAAAAAATGTTGGTCTATCTTGCATTTTTCCCACAGTTCTTTTTGACATTTTTTAATGCATATTAAGCAACTTAAAGTGTGTTAATGAATGCACATACCTGCATTCTGATTAATTTAAGCCTCTTCTGAAACTTGTGAATACCTACCTCATTTTGTGTGTGTGCGTGCAGTATGGATGTCAGACCAGTATGGATGGCCAGACTTTCATTATGGTTCAAATAATTTGCATTCAAAAAATCAGCAGTTTTCATAGGAAACATACAGTTTGCCTTGAACAAAATCAGATCCGCCCATTTGATCTGTAAGTTCTTGATAAAAATAAATAAATAAATAAATAAAAGTCATGCTCTGAGAAATTTTAGAAAACTCAGAATTATTATATACTAAATAAACTTCAATGGCTTTTTCAGCATCATCTACAAGTGTCATTCCTACAGTTTTTATTAATCACCATGGTTGAAAACCCACTGAAGAAAGGACCTTTCTTTCTATCATATGAAACCTTGAGGGAAAAAATCAACTTGATGTAGAAAAGCTGCTATAAATTATTTTTGGTATGACATTAAATATAGCTGTGATCCTGAGGTAACAACTTTAAAAAAATTGTTGAACATTTTTAATTCATTACTAAAATAACAAACATACAATAACTGTTCACCACTAAACTAAGGGAATGTGTAAAAGAAATCAGAGACCACACCATGTAGATAAATGCAAGTCCTTATGTTAAATAACTAGCAAACAATGGCCGCAATAAATACTGAATATTTTAAGGTTCTAAAGTAGTCTGTTTCTACTTTCTTCCCCTGCCTTCCTCCCAAGATGATGCTCCTCTTCCAACTTCTCCTCCAGAAATGACATTCATCATCAAATTACCTCCTCCTACCCCAGGGATGCTTCTTGTACCTTGTTCTCCCCAGTGATGTTCCTCAGTGAGCCTTATTCTTCTCTGCCTTCCTATTTGGTGGTGATTTCAGTTCTCCTACAGCGTTTAGTTGGACTAGGAGTGTCTGGCACTGTTTTGAGTTGGTTTTCCTCTTATCAAAGAACAACAGGTATATATTGGAAATTATTTGTCCACCTGACAAGTTGACACACAGGATAACCTAGGGGTCTGCTCTTTCATCGATCCTATTTAACAACATCTGGCTCCATCTTGCTCACTGCTCAGAGATGTTGGGCTGAAATTCTGGCTTTATGCCTATGATAATTATGTGAGAGTTTTTAGATAACTTCAAACTTTTCTTCCTTGAGAGTGCTATGTGACTTCTTCCAGACTGCTGACTGGATGTCTGAAAATGGCTTGGCCATTAATTTAAAAAAGCATTAGCAGTATGTAAAGATTTGGACTACACTGGGTTTGATTCCCACTAGTACTACTTGTGGCATTGGTGAAGTCATTTAACCCTCCATGCCTCTGTAGAAAGGCCTGGAAATCTACTTCCAGTCACACTGCCAAGAAAGCCCAGGGGCTGCTGGGTGACCAGGAATCAGCATTGCCTACAAGATACATGTTGCATTTTTGCTCCCTCCTTTATCACTCTGAATAGTCATAAGATTCCAATAAAGGAGAGGATTTGCTATTTACAAATTATGTTGGATTCCCAATTTTCCTTTCGACTTCAGGTTGCTAATGTAGTCTGCAATGTATTTTTTCAATTACGACTCATTCGATGTCTGCATGTGTATGTTGACCCATTGGACTTTATATTGATAGGCCACTTCCTGGCTGTCCACTGCTCGGATTGCTGCAGTGTGATATACGTAGATTTACCTTTTGCAGCATGCCGAGAATGCAAGTGTCAGGATGATCTATGGTCTAAGGAAATTCGACCATATCACTCTACTGCTTACTGATTTGCATTGAATAAGAGTCTATGTTTGATATTAAATTGTTATACATATCTACAGCAAATGGGTTATGATTTCATTTGACCTCTTATACCCCTCACTTGGGCTTTAGATCAGTCTTGCAGGATCTATTGAGTATCCCCACGGTGGCAACACTACGTAAGGAACATACTCGTTCCCGTATTTTTTGGGTTTCTGTACCAATGCTGTAGAACACCCTGCCCACTGCTTTACAAACCCTTAAAGATTATCTGGAAGAGGTTAAAGCTCACTCGTATCACTTAGCCTATGGATAATTCCTTTTCGATTGTTAGATGCGTTATGCTGCTCTCACTTTGTCCTTGCTAGTCTCTGGTTATCAACCAGGCTCCCTTTAGATACTGCATGTTAACATTTTGTCAGGTTCCCATGATTTTAGTATTTTCCTATCGTCTGCCCACAGGAACGGGAGGGGTCTTTCCCACGATTGCAGGGCTCTTCTGCCAGCGTGGGATGGGATCCCTGAAGGCAGCCCAATTCATGCCGCAGAAGATCGGATCCCCACAGGCAGACAGGAGGAGAAAGCTGGCAATAGCAGCCTCAATAAGTTTGGCTGACCAATGGATGGAACTTGCCCCCACTCCCATGGGAACATCATTCCGGCACTCTGATGTAGAATGTCTCTGTACTTTACCTCACTGTTATGGAAAGGTTCAGTGTTATGGTTTGTGCTTGTATATGCTTATTGTTGCATTGTAAGCTGTTTAGAAGCTCTCTAGAAGTGAATATAAAAGTGATAAACAATAATAATATTAACATTTCCTATAGCAATTCTCCTCCCCTTTCATATCTTCGGTAACACAAGTCCTTTTCCACTCATTGGTTATCCTTCTGCCCATTTCAATTTCAAGATCTTAAACTATCACACTTCTAGTGAGGAGGTAGCTTGAGGGCAAGGTGGAAAAAAGGGGTATCAGCACTGGAACAGGGTGGGCAAGGATGGAGATGAAAGAGGGTCACTGATAGGGGGAGGGGGCATGGAGAGAGACGCAAATCATCACCGGGAAAATGGGAAAGAAGCATCAGTGATGGGAAAGGTGAGAATCAGAAGCAAAAAGTTCAAATTAAGGGCCTCCAAACTAAATAACAGAAAGAGCCTCCACAGTACAGAGGGACTCTACCTTAGAAGATACAGGAGCGGCTATAAGGGGACCCCTCTTTCCCTGGGCCCCCTATGCACGGCAGAGGCTGCTTGCATTAAATGTATGCCGCTGGTGAGAAGGAAGTGGTTGGCGAGGTGGAATGGGTGGGATAAAAGTTGGCCTGACATCACCTAGCGGGAGGGAGAGCAAAGGATGGCCTGGGAGGTCTCGTGAGATCAGGATTTCTGTGCCACTAGAGGCAAGGCTCATCATTGTCAATGGCGGTAACATTGCAAGGGAAAGGGTTAATCTACATTCAAACAAATGGGCAGGAAGCTCACTAGTATCACCCAGAGGTGGGAAGAACTCATCTGTATCACATGGGGGTCAGTGTTATCACTGCGAGGCAGGACTTATTGGCACTACAGTGAAGTAATACTTCTCACCATCTCTGGATATGAACCAACAGAAGTGACAGAGTTCAGGGGAGAGAGGGGTTGAGGGGGGGGGGGGTCATCACTGATGAGAAGGATTAATCAGCAACAACAGAGTGCTCATAAGCATTACCAGAGTGGCAAGAGGGCAGTTGAGTTTGGAGTGTCATGGACGGAGGTGGGCTTATCTCCTTCAGATGCAGTGATCATTCATCACGCTTTTACATAATCTTTGTGCTTATAGTGGTGACAGAGGGACCCAGGCAGCTGGTTTAAAAATCCTAGACTTTACCTTAAGAACTCAGGAGTACTTTATCACTGCAGTAGTTTTTGAGCAAAATACCCTTAAGCGAGATCCATTAGGGATGCTATTCAGGTCTTAGCAGTACAAACGTTTTTTGAGCTATAGAGAATTAAAGGTTTTGTTTATATGTTGATTCTGAGTACACTGGATATGACATTTTAAAATTTACCACCTCGCTGCTGTACTGAAAACATGTCAGACTGCACGTCAATAATGAAAAAAAGCTTTAAGAGAGCAAATACTGGCTCTGGTAACAGCAATTCATTTCCACTATTGTTGGTTGATTGTATTGCCCTAGAGCTCTTTTGGGTTTGTGGGATGCCTGCAAAGACTGTCCAGAGAACACTTGCTGAGTAATGCCAGTAAAGTTTTCAACTACTTATCATTTCAAATCCTATGACATGCAATGCTGGGCTTTCAGAGAGGTAAAGTGGGCACTTAGATGCCATTTACATTACCACACAGCAGGGGGCTACAACTTCCACGGCTGAATAATCTTTTAACCCAACTCCTTGCAAAAAGAAGGCAAAAAAGAATTCTATTTTTTAACATCAGCTCTCTGTAAATCCAAACATATTTTAATCTTTATAATCCTGCTACTTGTTTTTTCTTTAAGAAGATTGAAAGATGTGCCCAGGTATGCACCACACTGTAAAATCACAGCTCGTGCTGAATTCTAAATGCAAAGAGTCAGGCATTGCCAATAATCTGTTGTTAATTTAAAAAGGCAAAGGCAGGCAGGTATGCTCTAGTCGAATGTGAAATTTTACATCCAAGTGTAAATAAGCTGGAACAGTCTTACCCTCGTGGAACTGTATCAACAGTTATTTCATCTTGATTGCAATAACTACCACTGCATAAAAATAGGCAGGCTAGCATTAAGTCTCCCGAGGCCTGAACTTAGCTGACATGAGGCTGTATCTCCTATCGTTGTCCATCTTTCCCTCCTCATTTAGCAGAAGATATCTGTCTCTTAAATGGAAAAGATGTAAACCTGCTGCCAGAGATAATGCTAGAGTAGACATCCCTTTCCAACAAGACTTGATGGGGAATGTAGTCAATTGTTAACTACCTTCTCCAACTGTTATGTGTGTAGTGACTCCACAGAGGGATCAGAAACCCCCACCAATGACGAACATTGGGCACTTGACTCCAAGTCAGCTTCTCGTTTAAGTTTCAGTGCCAGAGGGAATGAAGCTAATTAGCCCCATTAAAATAGAAAAGGGAACTATCCAAGTGTCAAGGACATAATTTACTTCAGTCCCACACTGTACTGGACTCCTATCTTTAGGATGCTTCAGCTCACTGAACCACAACAAAACCGCTATAGGAGCCAGCTAATAGTATTTAGATGGTAATAAAACCTGATGCTAATTTGTTAAGCTAAAACAGGTATCAGAATAGGCAATCGGAATTTGATGCAAAAGCTTGGTCAGTCTGCCAAAGATAAACAAATTGAGTTAATCTGCCAAATGTCCCAAAATGGAAGGGTAAAACCTCACACAGAGGACCTTACAGCCATGCAGGGCACGGAACTGCCTCCCCTGGCTTAAAGAGAAAAAAGCTTGCTAGGCTTGCTCTACCGCGAAGGCAACGATGGTATGAAACATGTTCGAAGCCTGTAAACATAGTTTTCGTTTTGATTGGATATATGCAAAGCAGTTTAAAGACGTCAACAAGGCAGTCAGTCTACCCACCGCCAAGCTCCCAAGCAAAGTTAAAAGCCTAAATGCAATAGCTGTTTATTTGAAAATGAATTTACAAAATATGGAATCGGAGCCGGCCATCCTGGTGCCAACTGAATCTGAATGAGGCAGACGCTCTGGAAAAAGTGATCGACAGTGGTAAAAAAAAGAAAAAAAGGCCCACGCCTAAATACAGAATTAAGTCGGTGGCATCTGCTCACTTTCAGCTGGAGATGGGGAGAGGGATAAGCTTTCTGGTACTTTTCCTATCGGATGCTCACGTTTTTTCCGACATGTCCCTTTGCAAATGTCTAATGGCATCAGCGTTTTAATCGCTGGTCATAGATTTTAAAAAGGCACCCGATCTGACTGCATCTTCTTTAACATGCCAAACAAAAGCCAGTCCTCCAACTCGTGATCTTTCCAGGAAGGACGATTTCCAGTTCACTGACTGAGCAACTGAAATGGAAATGTACTTAATAAAAGAAGACCACCAGTAGGTACAGCTTACTGCTAATATCCTAGGAGTCAAAGGGCTCCTTGCCACGACACCTCCGAAGAGGGAGGGCGGACAAATGTAACCAAGGTGGAGATAAGCACTGCATATTTCAGTGCAAGCAGACGCAGAGGTAATAAGCATGTAGCACAAGCCCCCAAACCCTCCACAGAAGTGTCTTTCCCAGGCGACTGAAAATCCACCGCCGTCATGACTTGCTTCCCTCTCCCCACCCCCGTTCCCTCGGAGGATGCTTAGCCTTCTTAGTGATGATTTGCATGGTGCCTGATATCCATCTACACATTACGCATGTCTCGCAGGGCAGTGCGATGCTAACTTTACATATTACGCTACTCCCTGCTAGGAGAGGGATAAAAAGAAGCCCGCAAGGTCACATAATTCTATACTTCCCTGCTCTACGAAAAAAAAAGAAAGAAAAATCCCCAGTGAATTATCACAAAACCCCTCCCTCCCCTCAACACGCCAGATGTCACCCCATGGAATAGCCACTGAAATAAGTTCACTGACAGCTGACTGGCTTCATTTCTATAGCAGAAAGCTGCCTGGTGCCATGTAGCCTTTTAGTTTTTAAGATAATTTATATATCTAAAAAACAAGATCACTGAAAACAGTAGCAATAGATTCCTACCACCCGTCATCTTCCCTTCACATCAAGGAGGACACACACACACACACACACACAGATAGACTAAACCTGAGAAAAGCAGAAGCATTTCCTAACGAAACCCAGCACTGCCAACCAAGACATCAAGTGCACTCCTGCAAAACGTTATCTTCATATCGTTTTTCCCTCTACCAAAAGATATGAGGGGAGCAGAGCAGCACCACGTATTTTCACGAAAGAGGGTTTACGTTGTGAGGGTAGAGGGGAGGCAGTTTTTCTCTCCACTGTGGTGGTGGTGCTGGGAGAGGGGAAAGGATCGTTTCAATTCTGATTGCAAGAGAAGGGGCACGGAATCCTGCTTGAAATAAACAAACGAAACCGACGGGCTGGAAAGTAATCGCCTGGAGCAGGCAACTGGAGGCAAACTAGCTGCTTGCCCGGGGAGCGCGCCGGCAGCGGATGCACCGAGGCGAACCTTTACCCAGGATGGTGCAGTGTCGCCCGAGCCCACTTTTAATAGACCAACAGCAGGCAAGGGAGTAGGTCAGCCAGCACAAACACTGCACAGCATTAATAAAGCCCAGAGGTGACTGGAGGAAGTTCATTACCGTGATTAGTTTCGAGGGTTGCTTTGCTTTGCTTTGGGTTTGTTTTTTTTACCTTGTAGAAGAAGAACAGCTAACCCGCAGACACAGAGAAGTGCACTTGGCTTCCAAATCATCTTCGAGCTCTGTCTGCAGAGGAATTTTGCTGCCTCGTCTCTCTCTCTCTCTCCCTCTCCTTTCTTGCCGCTGCAAGCACAGTATCCCAGGGAGCGCAGGTGTTAAGTTTCTTCTTCTCTCGCTCTCTTTTCCAGAAATGAAACAAAGGAAGGTGCCTTGCGGAGCGGCTTCCTTGTCTTCGGCTGCCGAGAGAGCAGGTGCAGGAGAGCCGGGGGAAGACCGGGGAAGGCAGCTCTAGCTGCTGCCGCCGCTGCTCAGGGGAGGCTTGCACAAAGTCTAAAGTCAGGGCGCCGCCGGCACAAAAAGAGAGCGAGCGAGCAGGTCCTCCCCTTTAAAACTCCCCTTTAAGGGATGTGCAGGGGAGCAGGGGTGGGGGGGCTGCCATCCTTGGAGGACTCAGTCAGGCTTTGGTCCTCCGAAGGCTGGGGGGTGGGAAGGTCTGCCTCTTGCCTCTTTCCTCCCTCTCCGTCTAACAATGATATCAATAGCACGGTCCTGCCTGGAATCGCCGGGGCTTTCAGGGGATTCCCTTCATTACCTGCTCTTTTCATAGGGGAGGGGCCATTTTCATGACTAACTATAGCTAGGATTGCTATTTTTTATGCGCTTGCTCCCCCCCCCCCCTCCCCACAGAACATTTTAATTATATTGCAGTTTGGGAGAGTGGATGCTCCACACCCTTATTCTGTATGGAGATGACCGAATAAAACAATGCAAAAAAAAAAAAAAATTAGCAGACTGGGAGAGTTTTGCTGAGGATGATCCGTGATTTTTCTCAGCCCCTTTTGAGTTCTGGTGGCAGATGTGAGAGACAGCCAGAGAGAGAATTTCTCGGTACAGCAGAGATTTATGCATGTTTCCATTATTTCCTACGGGAGACTCTCCTTGCCAGCTGACGGATTTGGTGATCTTTCAGATTTTAAGGTTAAAAATAGTAAGATATAATCCACATGAGTTCTGCCTGTTTTGAATATTAACATTGGGGGTAATTTATAAAGCATTTTCCATCTGAAAAGCAGGTTTTACATGTGAAAAATGACTTGTAAAATTGTGCAGGTGAATATTCATGTACAAGTTTACTGTATAAGCCAAGAAGATAGTGTCTACTTATATACACATAAGTGTCCCCGGGATGTATTTTGGGGTGGAGTCAAGGTGGAATTGTGATGTATAGGCAAATTTTTATAAAATATGCAAACACACACAGTCACACAGAGGATTTCTGTGCTGATAAAGCTGATAAGGGATGTCTAATGTATATGGGTGCCAGGGTTTTTGATTGCCTTTATAAAATAGGCATCTTTTTGGATATTTCATATAGGTTCCCTTTTATAAACATCCCATGATGGGGGCGTGGGATGGGCTTATATATCCAAGAAGTACCATTGCATTTGAGTGTGAGCTATTACAGTTACTGCCATTTAAAATTCTGAGAGGGAGTTATTTTTGGTATCAGAAAAAATGTTTTCATCATTTGAAGCTTAAGGATATAAAAGTCAGGGTTGAATTTAGAATTAGGGAAATAACCATGGGGGAGGGATGGTTATTAGTGCGGGGAGGGCCAAGGTTTTGGGCCCCATCAGAATAGGTCACACTAGATCACTATTTTTCAAGCCAAGGCTACTTTCTTGAAAAATATTCAGTGTAAGAGAATCATCATTTGCCAAATTTTGGGACTCTCCTCCAGTGATGGAAATGGCCCAGCTGCTCAGGTCTGCTTCCCACACTCTCTCTCCCTTAGCCCTTCTCTCATTTTCTGACCAAATCTACCATATTTTCTCTTCTCCCTCCCCCATCCTATGCCTCCAAACATTTTTTTCCCTCTATTCACTGCCTCTAACACACTTTTCCTCAACACTTGTAATCTCTTCCCCCGGATCATCTTCCCCAACATATTCCTTCTTCTATCCTTATCCCAGTCAGTTTCAGTCCCCACCTGCTTCTCTCACTAGTCGGCCTCCACTATCCTCCTGCCCATGGCTGGTTAAACACTAACAGGCTGATGGAGAAACCCTGCACTAGAGCCCAGTGTTTAAAGCTCTGGAGAAGGGTTTCATAGCGCGAGTTTAATGCTGACGTTTTGTGCTGCAATGCAATATGCAAATTGACCAGTGCACAAAAAATCAGTGTTAAACTGGGAGAGCAAGCCAAATATCTGCACAGACGTCGGCACAGATTTGGCACATTGCCTCAGACAAACAGGAAGTGGCAGCCCAAGACAATCTACTGCCAGAGGCGAGAGATAAGCTGGCGCCCCCCCCCCCTTCAGCCAAAATGAGGACAATTCCCCAGAGTCATAGTCAGAAACTCCCCCCTCACTCAACACCAATCAGCTGGTTACCCCACAAATAAAGAAAGCAATATATTCCCAGGTTATATAATGTTTTTATGCAGCAAAAAATGTAGCAGATTAGATTCCCAGGCTATATAATTAATATAAAACATATCAATCCCTGACATTGCACACTGGATTGGCATGCTATTAATGTAACTATACAGTCTGCAAAACAAAGGAGATGCCAGATGATCACAAACCAAGGAGCAATATGAAAAAGCAAGAGGCACAGCTAATTTTATTTTGGTGTTATAAAATGTGCTGTGCTTCTTGCTTTTTATTTTTGAACATATATTCTACATCCAAAGAAACCCCTCTCTCAATAAGGAGTGCAGAGGACATTTCCTCATAGAACTCAACCAGTATTCTCCTCAGAAATTTTTGCCAGTCAGGTGGCATGAAGGTGTAGCCGAGTGAGTCACATTATAAGCTGGCTGGCAGCAGACAACATAATTAGTCGTCTTTTTTCATTCCTTTTCATTATTTTGCAATGATTATCTTAGCCGGATGGTCAGTAAAATCAGCCAGGTGGTACACCCATTCAAAAGGTCCTGCAGAGAACACTGTCAACATACACAAAATAATTTCTGATTCTGGTGTCAACTCAGTATCAGCAATATAAACCTTCACCAGTCATGGACATATTGTGAGCTAATATAAAACCTTACAAGAATTACTCAGGACCAATAGAGAAAACCTACCATACCAGAAAAGTATCAACTACCAAAACTCACACAAGGAGCCTTTGCGGAAAAGAGCAGCACGCTAAGGGAATCTGTTTACTAAAGCATGTTAGGCTTTTGCAGCTAAAGTGGCAAAAAAGTACTGATAGCATGACTTTAGCTGCAAAAGCTGCATTATCTATTGGAAGTGTGCACAGCATTTCCCCAGCAGAGAATGCACCAAAATTGCCAGAGTGTTCCCCGGCAGCACCATGGTTGCAAATAATGCCACCCACTGCAGTGGTGTTACAAACACCCATGTTTTCTGCAACTTTGACAGTTGCCACACACTGCTGACTAACCACGTATGGCACACATACCCATTCTCCTTTCTTACAGATAACATGATTTCTGCAAATAGCACAGAAAATTGTTGTGTTAACGCACCCAGATAGCATGAGCTGTCTGTCGTGTTAGCAGTTAAACTAGCTTGGTAAACATCCTTCTAAAATGTTTTATTGCAGTGGGCCCTAGAATATCCACACACCTATCAATCCTTACATAGAAACTCCATGCTAACAGAATATGTGTCCTTGGTCGCATCTGATGTGGATCCTCACCAAGCATAAAATAAATTAACACAATAAATTAACACAAACTAAAAATAAAATTATGTAGACAAAACTTAAATTGAAATCCCAAAAACCCAAACTCTGCATGCAATACACCAGAGAAACAGAAAGAGAAAGAGCTGCAGATTCCCCTGTGCTGTACAGCATATAAATATACAGCCAATATTCAAAGGGCTTTATCTGGTTAGTGGGACCTGTTAACTGAACAAATCCCACTGAGAGGGATATTCTGCAGCACTAACCAGCCAGTGCTGATGAATGTCCCCTCTAAACACCGAGGCACTGTGGAGAGTTCCAGGGCGATCCATGGGTGGGTGAGGGTAGACCCAGCACTTAGCTGGTTAGCAGAGATGTTCAGTCTGTTAAACAGCTAATGCCCTATAAAGTCAGGTCATCTCAGTAACAGCCCTCTCACACCTCCAGCTCTCTATCCTTCCCCAGCTAATTATTCCCACTCTTTAACTCTCTCTTTCTCTCTTCTGCCTTCCTGGTGTCCTGTATCACTCCCCTTCCCTCCTGCCCTATCTTGTGTCTCCTCCTCTCTCATCATCTAGTGCCTCTCCCCTTTTTCTTATCCTATCCCCCCCCCCCCATGTTCACCATCGCCATTTCTCCCCCACCCCATGTCTAGCATCTCTTCTATCTTCCCATGGCCAGCATCTGCCTTCCATCCCTACGCTGTGTCCAGCCTCTGCTCACTATCCCCTATACCCCCATCCTGTGTCTAGCATCTGCTTTCTTACCCCTATGACCCCTACTCTATGTCCAGCTTCTGCTAGCCACCCCTCCATCCCATGTCCATCTGCACCTCCACCCTCCATGCTGCCAGCCTGTGTCCAGTATATGCCCTCCAACCCCTACCCTCTGTCTTGCATCTGTCCTCTGCCCCTCCATTTCCCCACCCTATATCCACTATCTGCCCTCCTTATGCCCTCACCCATGTCCAGCCTTTGCTCTGAACCCCATGTCCAACCTCTGGCCTCCATCCCTCTGTCCCACCATCTATCCACCATGTGCCCTCTATTCTCTTTTGCCTGTGACTCTATGTTTGCTGTCTGCTCCTCCACTATATGTCCAGCATTTGCCTGATATCCTGCATATTCTTTCCAGCCGTTGACCCCCATCCCCTGTCTTGTCTTACATCTCCCTTCCAGTCATTGCCCTCCATCCCCCTTTGTGTCCTGCATCCCCCTTCTAGCCATTCTCTACCCCCCCCCCCCTTTACTGCCACTTTTCCAATGTCTGCAGCGGCGGGCCTCAGATTTAAAACACACCGAAAAAAAAGCACTGGTCTTTGCGACTCTGCACTTGGAAATACAAATGCCTGCCCCCTCCGGTGCATTTTGTAACCCATGTTGTAAACATTAATAAATAAATAATTACAGGCTCTGGGGGTATGGGATCGTGGGCAGAGGCAATCAACGGCAGTAAAAAAAAATCCCCCCCCCCTCCCATTAAAGCTGCCCGATCATGGTTGAGTGATGCCACAAACATCAAGCAGGCTGAGCAGTGCAGTTTGGGGACTTTGCTGCAATTGGGACTGTCCAATGCCATTACGGTCCTGATCGCAGCAAAGAGCAGTGGCGACAGCAGTTAAAAAAAAAAAAGCTGAGGAATCACGCCTGAGTTCAGCCTAAATTTTAAAAAAAAATTTGCTGCTACTGCTGCTCCTCTTTGCTGTGATCGAGACTGCAATCATCTTGGATAGTCCTGATTGCAGCAAAGCCCCCAAGCTACACTGCTCACCCTGCCTGTTGTTCACAGCAGCACTCAGTCACAATTCAGCAACCCCAGTAACTGGGGGAAAAAAACAAATTTTACTGCCGTGACTGCTTCTGCCCACCATCCTGGCTCTCTGCAGCCTGGTAATTATTTATTTATTCATTTTTGAGGTATGAGCTACAAAATGCCCACCCCTTCTGATGCAATGTGATGCGTCAGAAGGGGTGGGCATTTACAGTCCTTCCAAGTGCAGAATCACAAAGACCTGTGCCTTTTTTTTGTATTTCAAGTCTGATACCGGCTGCTCCTGCTTCTGTAAACACCGGAAAAGCAGCGGTAGAGGAGGCTGCAGCCAGGATTATCATTTTATTTTATTTTTTTATTATTTTTTAGGCAGTGTGAGGCAGGCGCCTCACTCTGCCTCCTGATAGAACCGCCCCTGCAAACAGGGTTATCTGAGTTAAGTTTGACACTTCTCCTCAGATGAGGCAGGCATCAGGGAAAGCCCCAGATGCCATCAGCACGATGTTGGGGGGCTGGTGCTCCCCTTGAAATGAATATCCCCAACAGAAATAAAATCTCTGGTGGCTCAGTGGGCTCCAAATTCCCCCCGCCCTGAAACAAAAAAGACCTGTGGCCCAAAGGCCGTGATACCCTCAACCACTGAAGCAAAAAGGATCTGTTGGCCTAGTTGCCCCGATCCCTCACAACCTATGAAAAAAAAAAGACCCGGTGACCCAAGTGGCCCCAATTCCCTCCACCCCCAAAACAAAAAGGGCATTTGGGTCCAGTGGATCCTAACCGCCCCCCCCACCCCCTCAAACTCTCCCCATAACAACATAAGAAATGCCATTCTGGGTCAGACCAAGGTCCATCAAGCCTTGTGTCCATTTTCCAACAATGGCCAATCCAGGTCACAAGTGTCTGGCAGGTTCCCAAAAAGTACCATATGCCCATATGCCCACATCCTCCCACCCCTGAACCACCATCTTACAAAATGGTGGCTCCTGATTACACGTGCTGTATCCTGGGATACACCGGGCAGGGTCAAACTGCCATATAAGGCAAAAAATGCCTTATATGGCAGTGACCTCCCCCACATTGGGCCAGGCACCGCCATTTTACAAGATGGGGGCACGGGGACAGGAGCATGTTTGCAATGCTTCCACCAACATTTAAGGTCCTGGGGAGGGTTTGGGGGTGGGGGTGGGACCTGGGGTTTAGGGTCCACTGGACTACCAGGTCCTTTTTGTTTCAGAGGGTGAGGGGTTGGGACCATTGAGCCACAAGGTCTTTTTTGTTTCTAGGGCTGGAAAGATTAGGGCCCACCGAGCCGCCAGAAATTTTATTTCTGATGGGGAGTTGGAGTCTGGGGGGTGCGGTGCAGAAGTCTCCCGACGTTGTGCCAGTAGCATCGGGGGCTTTCCATGATGCCTGTATCATTTGAGGTGAAGTGTCAGACTTCACCTCAACTGATCTCTTTGCTCCCGGCTGAATCTTTATGTCTGCCTGAAGCTAGCGTAAAAATCCAGCATCACAAATAATGTAAAACACTGTGCTAAGTTTCAGCATAGATTTTTACATTGGGCACAATTAAATATGCAGCAATTTGCATGACCACTGTGCAATTCAGCATGGTCATTTTTCTGGTATTTTTACGGCACTAGTTTGCTTTCTGCATCAGAGAGCTAGCCTAGTACTGGAAAAGCACCAGACAAATGTCATGCTTAGTTTTCTGCCTGGGCACTAATGCTTCCACTGGTACCCCTGTTTCCACTGTCAGTGTGACTTCTTTACCCTTTGCCCCCCCCCCCACCCCCCAATAAGAAGGCAAACTGCATCGAAGGATCTCAGTTCAGAGTTGGAGAAATAGTAGGTTGTGAGTGAACAAAGGGGCTGTGCAAGCACCTGCTTTGGTGGGGGTCACCTATTGCAGTGGTCCTCAACATAGTCCTCAAGGCACACCCATCCAGTCTGGTTTTCAGGAAAACCACAATGAATATGCACTGCCTTCTTGGTATGCAAGTCTATCTTATGTACACCCAGACTGGATGGGTGTGCCCTGAGAGCTGGGTTGAGAACCACTTCAATAGGTAACTCCCATCAAAGCAGGTGCTTGCATAGCCCCTATGTTCACTCACAGCCTGCTACTTCTGCAGCTCTCACAGCTGAGATCTGCAGTTTTCCCCCATGGTTCAGCCTGAGAGGAAGGCCATGAACAAAGATCCTGGCACTGGGTGGGTGTGTCCTGAGGACCTGGTTGAGAACTACTGACCAAATGGTCAGGGTAGAGAACTGAGAACCCGTGAAGCTGGGTCAGCAATTTTCACCCTCCCTTGCCTCTCGTAGAAATCAGAGATGCCAAGGGTGGACAGTCCCAAGAGTGAGATTTGTGGGTGATGTGTCTAAGCTATAAATATAGAACATTTTCAGTGTCAAAATGGAAGAAGCAAAAGAAAATGATGTTTAGCTTTCTTTGGTGCCTCTGAAAGGATATAGACAGAGTGGAGGCAGTATTATTTTATTTAACATTTCTATATCGCCTTTCTACAATTCAAAGTGGTTTACAATTAACAAATGTGTAACAGGGACCTGTTCAGCACACTGTTTTACATGAAACAGGAACAGTAAAAAAAACTATACAACTTAGTTTAACAGTTTAACATCAACTATTTACAGTTATGGTTCTGCTGGCTGGATTGGTTAACTATGTGCAGATAAAGGAGTATTTGTCTATTGAGTCCTTAGAGTGCATTTTAAGGTGGCGGTATTAGGATAGTTTTCAAAAGAATTTGCCCATGTAACTAAATAGTTGGATTAATTCCATAGACTGAAAGTTCCTTTCATTTAGTATGCACATAGGTACATTTATATCAGAGGATGTCTCCTCTCCAGGCCAAATTTTCAAAGGGAAACTCTTTATGACACACTGCCCTCATCAGAGAAAATCCCAGAAAGACATGCGCATGCCCTCTTGCTCTTCAGACGCATATGGGGACTTTTGCTGTTCAGATAGCAAAATTGCAAGAAGAGGAGTCGTAAGGCTGAAGACCCGCCTTGGGCACCCAGTATCTTCGTACCGGCCTTGCAATGCATTCACGTTTGTTTTTCAGAGTCATGTACACATGCACTCTTTCATACTTCAGACACACAGATGTACTCAGGGCTGGCCCAAGAGTTTCTGGTGCCGTAAGCAGCCCCTCCGTGCCACCTGAGCCTCCGTGCCGCCCCGCCGCTGCCTCTCATCCTGCCCAGGCTTACCCCATCCCTACCCCACCCCAGCCCACCCTGACCCGCCCTGCCATGCTGCCCTCCTCCTCCTCAGCATCCAGCTTATCAACTGGGGGAGGGAGATTGGCACGGTGATCACTGCTTTTCTGAAACAGCAGCTGAACTGCTGCTTCAGCACCACATTGGGCCTTAAAGCACCCGTGAGCATGCTTTCACATGGCCCTGTTGGAGGGGGAAGGAGTGGCAGGCTGTAACTACTTGCATGTGCATGAGGTTTTTAAAGCCCACTATAGCACTGAAGCAGTGGATCTGCTGCCACTTCATGGAAGGGGAGCCATGCTGCCCCCCCCCCCCCGCATCCTGCCACCCTAGGCAACTGCCTAATTTGCCTAGTGTATGTGCTGGCCTTGGATGCATTCTCATTCTTCAGACATGTATATATGCATGCTGTCTCACTTCACATATGTAAGAGAGACACATACACACACACACACATGTGCCTTTACTCTTCAGCCACACACATACATAAGCAGCAGAATGGGGTTGGCCACTGGGGCCATGGCCTCACCAGTATTTTAACCAATACAGCATCATCAACTAGAGAACGCTGGGGACAGAGATTGATTTTCTTGGCCCCTTCAACCCAAAATGGCACTGGAAGCAGACAGGACAGGCTCATTCATGCAGGAGGGGGGTGGTGGAATAGAGAGTTATAGGTATCTAAATTCTAAAAATTGTCCAGATGTTTTATCTCGTCTTCTGGTTTCCACACAGTTAAACAAAAAAAATCGGTAGAATTTTGGAAAAAGCCAAACAGCAGTTTAGCCACCTGAGCCCTGGAATAATCTTCCAGGGCCCCCCTAAATATTTGGACAGTAGGCATCTGCCTAGTTTGCCTATGCTTTAATCCAGCCCTGATCTTATCCCCACCTCCATTCTCTCTCCTGCCATTTTGTTAATGCCCTCTCTCACCTCCTCTGTAGGCTTGCAGTCGGCACCTCCTCCAGAACAGTTGTTCTACTTTATTTAGGCACTGAATGACTCGCAGTCTCTTTGAGTCACATGTTGCCAGAACGCCCATGCTGTTCTCCCCATCTCACAAGAATAGCGCAGAAGTTTGTGCACGGGCACTGTGAGACTTAAATTCACTGAGAGCCAAGTGGTGCTAGAGGAAAACAGAATAATGTACAGGGAAAGTAGGGCAAATGTGTATTGGGGGAAAAGAGTTCAGAAGCCACAACTGACCAACAAGTCTTAACAATACAGAAAACTGCCCTAGGAATGTGCCCACATTGCCTGTCCTTACGCCCTAGACTTCTTGAAAGGTGACATCTAATAAGCCGTTTCAAGGGTCATCCTGAAGGTTTAAAAAATGCTTAAGGGCCTCACCATAGTGACAACCAATCCCTAAGCACAACCATAGTGACTTCCAATCCCTAAGCACAACCATAGTAACAGTCAATCCCTAAGCACAGAACCTGCCTAGAATTTGCAGTGCACAATGGGGAAGTACAAAAGACTTAAGTTCTGATAACAGGTAGCAACTGAAGTAGTTGTAGTCTGGAACCCGCACCAAATAGAGCTTTTGCTTGTGTGGCAAAAGTTTAAAATAAATTGTTAAGGGAACAAGGGTGGTACTTTATTTTTGGAGTGCATAAGTTCTTCAGAACTTCATTAGCAGCTTCTGTTGATGGGCGCAGCGATAAGTGCGGGGGAGGGAGTAGTTGGTGGAAGAAGTGGGGGAGTGAAGGGTGCTTTTTAAATCCTTTATGTTAAATCACACTAAATCTCAGAGAGTCATTAAGGGGGAAAGACCAAACCAGTGGGCA
The DNA here is from genome assembly GCA_033557465.1 of Ichthyophis bannanicus. Lineage (NCBI taxonomy): Eukaryota > Metazoa > Chordata > Amphibia > Gymnophiona > Ichthyophiidae > Ichthyophis > Ichthyophis bannanicus. The sequence continues at coordinate 255,162,881 of CM066034.1, forward strand.
CAGAGTGGCTGTACGCCTACATCACACTTCAAAGAGGAGGCAAGGTGGACCAACATGAAACTGCAGTATGGCTTTGCTAAATTCCTGGCAGGTAACCTGAGCAGTCTGCTTCAACCAAATGGTGCTTGTCTTCTGTCATCTGCTACTGTGAGTGTCCAACCATAGGAATGCCGTAATGAAATTACCTTGCAGGGAAGGAAGAAAGGAATAGACAGGAGCTCCTTTTCGATAATATACAATAAACCATCATGCAGAGGAATGACATACAGGGCTTCTGAGTTTCAGTTAAAACAGAAAAAAAACCCATTCATTATCCTGTGCTCCCTGATATGGAAAGAGATCATTTAGTTTTCAGCAAAAAGGACACCACGATCTGACTGCTGTTTTCCCAGGACGGCCACTTCATCCTGCAGGTTTTCTCTACTGCCCTTCTGTTTGTCAAATCCTTGTGCTCTGATTGGCTCTGCTGTACAGTATAGCTGTCAATCAAACTGAGCCCACATGGCTCCAATACTCTTGCACTGTTCTTGCAAACAAGAGGTGGGAGGACCATGCTGACTCAATCTGATGACAGCCGGGAGGATGACTATGTGGCCCAAAGATCTCAGAGAAGTGGATTGCCAGTGTGGCCCCACTCCTGCCAGGAGAGAAGGTTCTGGTGTGACCTTATGACCACAAGATGTCAGAAGGAGTGGGATCCCATAGAGTGGGACGGGGAAGGGGCCTAGATCTTTTTGGGACTGTGCTATGGGCAGAGTGTTCTGAGCCTGAGGGGGAGGATCAGATTCAGGATTGAGACTGTTTGGGTCTGGTGGGGTTATGAAGATCTGGGCTGTATGGAGGGAGACCGCTGGGGTTGTGAAGGTCCTCGCTTTAGGGAAGAAAGCACGGGGGCTGTGAGGTCATATTATGTGGGGAGAGTGCTGGGGCTGTGGGATGGAGACATTAAGGAGGTAATTTTAAAAAGTCATTCCTGCATGTACGCGGCCACTTTGGCATATAAGGTACAGACGTTTCTGTACAGGTTGAGTTTTCATGTGCATGCATAGATTATAATTAGGGCATCTGATCCTAGGTATTTATCATTTGTAAATTTAGGGGTTTATTTTTGAGGCAATTAGTTGCTTTTTTATGGTCAGAAAAAAGGGAATCTATCATTGTATTCATCCTGCAGGAAAAAAAATGTGCAGTGACTTAGCTGGATTTCTGGTGGATTCCAGTTAATAGCACAAAACACAATTTTCCAACACTAGCCCTTTCTCCCAGCCCTCCCCTCCTTCTCCAAGTCCAAGCAATAGCACCAGCACCAGCACTCCCTTTCTCCAAGCCACAGTAACATCATCATTAGTTCCTTTTCTCCAAGCTCTTGCAACAGCCCCCTGCCCCCAGCTCCCTACATCAGCAACTGAACCCTTTCCCTTCCCAGCCCTCTGAAAAAGCAATGACCTCCACTTCCCACTTCCAGCCCCTGTATGAGCAGCAGCCTCCACCTCCTTCCATCTACCTATATCAGTTACAACCTCACTCCCAGCCCTTGCATCAACCTCTCTACCAGCCCTCTGTGGAGAGCTTTGAAATCCAAAAACATAAATCTCTTTTCTCAGGATTCATAGAAACATGGCAACAGAAAAAGACCACATGGTCTGTTTACAGTAGTCTGCCTTCCGTATCAACCACTATAACAGTCCGCTTTTTTCCTTTAGAGATCCTCTGTGTTTGTCCCATGCCTTTTTGAATTCAGATACTGTCCTCATCTCTACCACCTCCACTGGGAGACTATTCCACGCATCTATCACTCTTTCCGTAAAGAAATATTTCCACATATTACTCCTGAGTCTATCCCCTTTCACCCTCATCCTATGTCCCCTTGTAGCAGAGCTTGCTTTCAATCGAAAGAGGCTGTCCTCCTGTGCATTTATGCCACAGAGGTATTTAAATTCTCAATCATATCATCTCTATCCCGCCTTTCCTCTAAGGTGTATATATTAAGATCCTTAAGCCTGTCCTCATATGTTTTCTAATGAAGACCACTAACCCTTTTAGTAGCCATCCTCTGCACCAATTCCAGCCTGTTTATATCCTTTTGAAGGTGCGGTCTCCAGAATTGCACACAATACTCCAAATGAGGTTGCACCAAAGACTTAAACAGAGGCATTATCACCTCCTTTCATCTGCTGGCTATTCCTCTCTCTATGCACCCAAGCATCCTTCTAGCTTTCAATGTCACCTTTTCTACCTGTTTAGGCATTTTAAGATCATCAGACACAATCGTGCCTAGGTCCCACTCTTCTTTTGTGGATAGAAGTATGTCATCCCCTATACTATATCGCTCCCTTGGACTGCTGCAGCCCAAATGCATGACCTTGCATTTTTTAACATTAAATCTCAGTTGCCAAATTCTTGACCATTCTTCAAGCTTAGCTAGATCCCTCCTCATGTTATCTACACCTTCCTGGGTGTCTATTCTATTGCAGATTTTGGTATCATCCGTAAAGAGGCAAACCTTACCTGACAGCCCTACCGCTATATCACTAACAAAGATGTTAAACAGAATTGGACCAAGGACAGATCCCTGGGGCATACCACTGGCAACCTCCTTCTCCTGAGATTGAACTCCATTTACCTGTACCCTTAGCTCCCTCCCACTCAACCAATTTCTAGCCCAAGCAGTAACTTTAGGATCTATTCCTAGAGTGCTCAGTTTGCTCAAACGCTTTTCAGCACCAACGGCAAACAGAAGCAGCAGGAAGTGTCAGGAGCAGAAAGCAGAAGCCCCCCCACCACTGCCAAGGGACCATGTTTGCAAATAAGAACATAAGATATGCAATACTGGGTCAGACCAAGGTCCATCAAGCCCAGTATCCTGTTTCCAACAGTGGCCAATCTAGGTCATACGTACCTAGCAGTTTCCCCAAAAGACACAGGTTCCACAATGCTTGTACTGGGTCAAGCATTGATATCCTGGGTCCCTTTCCTCCAGGAACTTGTCCAAACCTTTTTTAAACCCAGCTACACTAACAGCCTTTACTACATCCTCCGGTAACAAATTCCAGAGTTTGATTACACGTTGAGTGAAAAAATATTTTCTTGTATTAGTCTTAAATAGTTTACCCTGTAGCTTCATTGCATGTCCCCTAGTCCTTCTATATTCTGATAATGTAAACAATCGATCTACTTTTACCTGTTCCACTCCGTTCATTAATTTATAGACTTCTATCATATCTCCCCTCAGCCGTCTCTTTTCCAGGTTAAAGAGCCCTAACCTTTCTAGCCTTTCTTCATAGGAGTATCTTTCCATCCCCTTTACCATTTTGGTGGCTCTTCTCTGAACCTTTTCTAATAACTCTATATCCTTTTTAAGATACGGCGATATTCAAGGTGCGGTCTCACCATGGAACGATATAGAGGCATTATAATATCTTTTGTTTTATTTTCCATTCCTTTCCTTATGATACCTAGCATTCTATTTTCTCTCTTGGCTGCCTCTGCATACTGGGCCGAGGGTTTTAACATGTTATCCACAATGACGCCTAAATCTTTTTCCTGGGTGGTGGTTCCTAATGTGGAACCTTGCATCGTGTAACCATAGTTTAGGTGTTCTTCCCTAGGTGCATAACTTTGCACTTGTCCACATTAAATTTCATCTGCCATTTTGATGCCCAGTCTTCCAATTTATGCATATGACATCTTGGCTGCAAGAGCAGCTGCTGGGGACATCATCAGAGCACCAAAAAGGGGACATTTTTCTGGGCTTTTTGATTATATCCAAAAACACCAAATTCCTCTTCGGTAGTGTTTTATCCTGGGTTTTCAGCTATACTTGAAAAGTCAGAAGCCTTAAAATACCTTAGTCTATGCATGTACATATGTAAAACATGTGTGAACAGTTTTACACTGTCTCATGAGCAGGTGTAAGTGATCACGTCCACATTCATGGCACGGTTTCTGCCACATGCATGAGTATTTTATAAAGACATGATGCCCTGTTATAAAATTTCCGTCCAAATGGTTTTATTTTATGTTGCAACAGAAAAAGTAGCTTCATATATGTAATCAAAAATACTGATTATAAGTCTCTTAAAAAGAAACTAATTGGCAGCAAAATAAATACCAAAATGAACATAATATAAACATTTCTATGAACTATGTCTTCAGCTGTCCTGAATAAATCTGCTCTCTGCTGATCTGGATTGGGCCTGGCTAGTATTTGGATGGGTGACTAGTGCACTGAAGAAAGGCCTGACAAACTGTTTCTAGACTCAGTTTGCCAAGAAAACCTAGGGGCTGAGTTGCCAGGAGTCATCATTGATTTGACAGGACACATTGCAGTGAATTATTTTTAAAAAATTATATCCAGTAGTCACTGGTAGTTCTAAACATGTAGAGGTGCTCAGTAAAGTCAGTATTAGACTATGGGGCCACTTTATGGAGCTCTGATAACCAGGTAACGTATGTTATAGCACGTATGTAACTGGCAGAGGTGAATGCTACTGAATACCAAAATGCACTGGGGGAAAAAACATCTTCCAAAAAAAAAAACTTACCTGTTAGAGGGGGAAATGTTTGAAGGTTTTGAAAAGGAAAATAAGAATTCCTTAGCAGGAATTGGCCTGGAAATTTTTGTGCAAACGTTTCACCAGCAGATCTAAAGAATAACTTGACTTGCCTGTTACTTGATGTGAATGAATACACTTACCTGAGTTATTGTTATGTTGATGTGAGCAAAATGTTACTGTGAGTTAAAAAGAATATTTTGGATGGTTACATTGTTAATATTTAATAAATTGCACTAAAAATCCTATTCCTGAAAGTAAATGTAATCTATGTAATCCATTATTACAAACCACTACCTAGCTACAATTAATACCTGTAACATCACCTTAACAGTGGCTTGCCCACTTTAGTTTATTTTCCTTTTGCTCTCTACTTGCCTCATAGTAAAGGGAGAGTAAGACGGGGTTAGTCAAGTCTGTCAGCTTCCACCCAAAGAAACCACCAGACTCTGACTACTTGAGCCATCTGAATATACTTAAACATTAGTGCTGTTGTACGTGATTCTGATGGTAAACTCTTGGGGGGGGGGGGGGGAGGGCTACAATACGATCACCCATACTCTTAACCTGTTCAGTATAGGGGTTTGTCAAATCCTTCAGCAGTATCTACTGAACTAAATGCACTCCAGAAACTTTAGAAAAAAAAGACTCCAGAGGGTGTCCATGAAACAGCAGCTAGTTTGTCTTGTAGTTCAGATCTGCTCAAGTATCGTGTCTGTTATGTTTAAGTACCAAGAGGATGAAAAAAAGGAACATTTGGAAACTAATTAAAGAACAGGAGGCTAGCAGATGAAACAAATGCAGAAAATCAGGAACAGTTGGTTACCCTAAAATAATAATGTTTGTGTGCCTCCATCTTTTGAATTAGCATTTTAAAGCTTTTAGAATAGCAAACAAATGTTGGTACTGAAGTGAAAGATTCACACTCTTGTTCTGTGAATGTCAATTTTAGCTTTCCAATAACAAATCAGTCATAAGTAATCTCCTCCTCCTCCTCTTATATCCTGAAGGCTATTTCTTTTCAAATCCAGTAACTTTTTTATATCTTACCTTGCAATTAGGTTTTGTGATTATTTCTTCAAAAATAAGGAAAGGTATGCGTACATATTGTAACAAGAGGTTGGATTAGCCCAGGATTTGAAAATTATGAACAGTAATGCCATTCATCAAGGCTTCAGTCATAGTTACAGGGCTGGTCCAACCATTAAGCAAACTAGGTGGTCACCGAGGGAGGCAGAGAGCAGGGCATTCAAAGCTAAACAATAGATTCTGACAGCCAGGGGGTGCATAAGGAATAACGTTTGCCAACAACTTAAACCGACTTGGGGTTGGCCCTGCCTAGTTAATATACTTTCACACATCTTTCATATACACTTATAGTTCAATTATCTTTAAAAATATACAAAAATAGTAGGTAGTTCTTGTCGCTTGCCCCAGCTACTTTATAAAAGTGTACTTCTCTCCTAGCCATCACCCTCCCTCTCCTTTCTGGTCACATCTATGTAGAACCCTGTTTCCTCACTGATATTTAGGGGCTCTTTTACTAAAGTGCGCTATAGAGTTAACTCCTGATTTGGCATGCATTAGCTCCATGCTCTGGCCCATACCGTGAGGGTATGATGGTTAATGCATGCCACTGTAAACATAGAAACATGATGGCAGAAAAAGACCATATAGCCTCTGCAGTCTGACTTTCCATTTTCATACTAACTGCTAATTGTACGTTAGGGTGCTAAATGGATAGGTAGGGGCAGAGAGTGAGTGCAGTTAGCACATTGCACTTAGCACAGGGGTACATATTGTGCACTGTCAATGTTGCCATTAGTGTGGGTTCACCTAATGCCACCTCAGTAGGCGGAGGTAAATGCACCCACTGTAATAGTGCCATGCACGGGAACATGCTGGCCACATCCCCAAGAGTTACTGCAGAGGTTTTGCACGTAATGCACATTAGTTTTTGCATTAAACGTGTGTCAAGTGCAAAAACTTAAAGCACCTTACTAAAGAGGACTCTTGAATTTCTGAAGGAAACTCCTTAAGAATTGTTCCCAGACAGGGCTGGCCCTAGAGTTGGTTCAAGGTGTTGGCGCCCTAGCCAAGACTTAAGCCTTATGCCCCCCTGGCTGTCAGAATCTATTGTTTTGCATTGAAAGGCCTGCTCTTTGCACCCCCCCCCCCCCAGAAGCTGCCATCTTAGGCGACCTCCTAGTTTGCCTAGTGATTGACCCGGCCCTGCTCCCAGAATGCCTATCTCTTTCTGATCTACGCTCGAGGTAAGAGAACTAAAGATGTACCTTCACTTTAGACAGATTTTACTTTTTATTAAAGATGATAGAATTATGAATGTAGATGAGAACTGTGTGAAAGGACAGTAACTAGGATTGAAGCCTATTTTATAAAACAAGTAGGCATATACTTCTCTTTATAAAAAAACTAGTCTAGGTGGCAGAAATTTATTTAACAGGTCTTTTATATAGCTTTATCATTTTAGTCAAAGCAATTTACATTGTAACTTAAACTTGGTATAATGTACATTGAACAGGCACATTGGAAACTTGGATTCTTCTGAAGCAATGGAGAGTTTAGTGACTTGCTGAAGGACACAAGGAGTGCTAGTGGAAACTGAACCGTGGTCTCTTGGTTCCCATACCAGTGCTCTAACCAACAGGCTACTCCATCCCTTCTTACAGCCGGTCCTTGCCTAGATGTTTGCAAGAGTATGTATAAATTATAGTATTTTATAATCTACAGGGGTGTGTGTGTGTAGGGGGGGGGGAGGAATTTAAAGGCTATTGAGGTGGTTTGCAGACCTGCAAACTGCCTAAATGACGCTTAGTGGGATATTAAGCTGACTATACCCCAGTACCATGACTAAATACTCTGATGCTAGCCAGCGGACATTTCAAAGTCTATTTTTGGTTTATATTTACAGCCTGCTTATCAGTTGATAGGAAAAATTTGTAGTTTTTCAACTCTATTTGCTCTTTACTTAAAGGCACTCAGCTTCCTTTTGCCTTTATTGTAATCTCTCTCTTGGGTTGTGCTAACTTCTCTGTTTTGATAGTACCTCCAAAGATACCTCACTCTGAACCATGCTCTCTTCAGCAACTGTTGACTTTCTTGCACATTTTAATTTAAAAGCTGCTCTATCTCCTTTTTAAATGTTAATGCCAGCAGCCTGGTTCCACCCAGGTTAAGGTGGAGCCTATCTTTTCTGAATAGGCTCCCTCTTTCCCAGAATGTTGCCCAGTTATGAACAAATCTGAATCCCTCGTCCCTGCACCACTGTGTCATTCATGTATTGAAGACTTTGGAGCTCTGCCTGCCTCTTTGGTCATGTGCGCGGAATGGAAAATATTTCTGAGAATATCATCCTGAAGGTTCTGAATTTAAACTCTCTACCTAAAAGTCCAAATTTGGCTTCCAGAATCTCCCTCCCACATTTTTCTATATCATTGGTCCTATCCAGGAGAGCTGCCATCATGCCTATATGAGTCACCATCCTAACCTTTCCCTCATGGGCACATGACCCTGGAGACACATCTTTGGTGTAAGAGGATACTGCTTCGCCCAGAGGAGATATTTCTTCTCCATGGCAGTACAGAAGCTGCCAGATTGGAGTTAAGTTTTCCTACTATGTCTCTGAAGGTCTCCTCTGTGGCCGGCATGCAGAGTCCCGAATAGCAGGGTCGGATGTCCGGGGAGGACATCCAACTCCCTCTATTTGTCGGGACCCAATTCCAGGAGCAAAGCTCCCCGCATGTACAGGGCCACTGTGCGGGGAGCTCTGGATGGGGCGGGAGGGAGCAGTGACAGAGAGTGGGCAGGGCAGAGGTGGCACCCTGACCCTGGACATACAGGGCCAATTCCAGCCGCAGCCCTGTATGTACGGGGCTGCAGGAATGGATGGGGAACTTATTCCACTTTGGGGGTGGAGTAAGTCCCCCCAAGGAAGGGAATTGGCATGGGTGGACCCCCCCCCCCGAACCAGTGAGGAGCATGCAGGGATTCCCCGCAGCCCAATACCAGCCCTGGCAAGCCCAATCGGCAATCAGGCAGTGGGGAACAGGTATGTAAAACTGCTTGCGGCGGATCGAGGCTTCTGCATGCTGTCCTGGTGCCATGGTGATGGGATGCCACAGCACCGGGTTCCTTGCAGGAGCATATGCAGTCTAGACATGTGGTTTTCTAGGCATGCAATGGCACAGCATCAGGGTACAGTTGGTATGTCCAGACCCTCTACACCCGATTCTGCTACCGCAGTCTAGCTTCCGCGAGGGCAGAATCTGTTCAGATTTTGGACATCCAGATGAGCCGGACATGCCCCTTTCAGCAATGGGCTCCACATCTGCTATTCCACATATCAGAGTCATTCCTTGAGAATTAAGAGCTTTTTGCACCTAGTGCACATATATGACCTCTCATCAACTGAGAGACAATTATTTATGTGGCACTCGGTTTAAAACACTGGGTGTCTTCATCTCACCGTCAGACTACTGTCTGTATCTTAGTATAGGTGAGTCGTTTAATTATTTAAAGTTGTTAAGGAAGCAGGAATACTTAAACTAATATAAAGTCCCTTAAACGTATTAGGTATATTTTGGGCTTCTAGCATTTCTAGAGATATTTCAAGAGATGTTTGAATTTACAACCTTTTTAGCAGCTGACAGGGATATTTGTAATCATTCAACTCTTTCTGCTCTTTATTTAAGGACACCTGGCCTACTTTAGCCTTTGTTGCAACCTCTCTGTCAGGATACCCTAACTTCCCAGTATTGGTAGTATCCTTCCAATATATCTTACTCTGGACCATACACTCAGGAGTGACTGTTGGCTTTCCCCCAGATTCCACGTTAAAGTGGTGGGGGCGTAATACCATCTGCCTGTCCAGAATGAACAGACAAAAGATGAAATATTAAGAGAAATTAGGGTTTCAAGAAGGTTTGGCAAGTTCCTGGAGAAAATGTCAACAGAATGCATTTAATGTACCAACAAAAAAAGAAAGCACTGTGCCACGCAAACCAGTAGCCCAAGTCCAAAAATGTAGCACGTAGAAGGGATCGCATAAAACTTTTTATTTTTAATAGAGATTGCATGCCAAAGATCCTACACAGGCCGTGTTTCATCACAACCTCATCAGGGGTATTGGCATACTAAAATCATAAGACAAACATAATTAAAACACATGTAAATAAATGTAAATAATCATAAAAAGATACATTAAAACCATAAATAATAACCAGTAAAACATATGCAATATATAAAAAGAAAAAGGAAAGGAATTGATGTAATAACTTAAATAAACTCATACTCATATTACTTGTTACATGTTAAATAAATTCATACTAAAATAATAAATACCATTAAAACCTTTCACATATAAACACTTTGAATTATTGATGAGACAACAACTGAACTCTCATAAAAACTGTGAATGATGCATTTACCTCTATTGACTGTCTTGTGCAGTATGTGCTATGAACTCTTGAATAATTTAACCGATTTCACTTCGGATGGTTGTGTCGATTGTACACACTTGTACTAAAATGTTAAAATTATGAAATAAAATGAATAAATAAATAAATAAATAAGCCAACCATAAGAAGATAAAACAAAAAGGATTAATCCATAAAACCATAAAAGAGTAAAAGGGTAAAAAGATAAAACAATGAAACGATTATCAGGAAGCAGGAGTGAATAATCAAGGAGGAGTGGCCTAGTGGTTGGGGCAAGGTACTTCAGGCCAGAAGGTCAGGGGTTCAAATCTCACTAGAGGACAGCAACCTTGGGCCGGAAGGACTGGGGTTTCTAGTCCCACAGGTGCTCCTTGTGGTCTTGGGCAAGCCACTTAACCCTCCATAGCCCATGTTCCCTGTAAAATAGTTATCTCCAAGTTATAATGCCCTGTTCAATGTAATTTCAGTTTGTTCAATGTAAACCGCACTGATGCAGAATAGCGCGCTATATAAGAGAATGTAAATAAATAAATAAATAATCCACATGAGTGTGACAAACTTTGTGTAAAACGCCTTGTCTAACCAGATGTAGGATCCCAAACCTCAATGAGTAATGTATCTATACATTATGAACATTTACATTTGTATCTCTCATTTAAGTCGAGAAAGGGGGGGGGGGGTGCCCTCACCTTCGTGAATTTAAAATCATTTACCGTGCGCCTATGAAATGGTAACTATAAGTCAAATACAGAGGGCCCTCGGGCACCGTCATCTGGTATAGCACAATTGGAATCCATTTATATATAGTCGTTTTTGTCTAAATATTTTGGTTCACATTTATAATATTACATAATATAATAATTTTTTAATAGTAGTAGCAGGTTTTTCCCTAATACAAATGGTAGGGTTTTTTTCCTATTACAAACGATAGTGTTTAAAGCTATAAGAGGGGCACAATAGGGTCAACTGTAGCAGGATAAGTAATAATGTAACACTATAATAGATAAATAGCATATAGACACATTGTATTACAATCATTAAAGTAAGCTTGGGTTTTGTTATTTAATAAGTTGAACCATAGCAATGGCTGTTTAAAAGTCTTTTCAAATAAAGGTTTGAACGACATAGGGCAGTACAGCTGTTTTGATAAATAGTTTTATTCATTGCTTACATTGTTACATTACTAATAGGGGTCATAAGTGTACTGCTTTAATAATATCCAGCAATTTTTATTCGGTTTCCAAAGAAATATATTGATACTAATCACATAAACTATATGTTTTCAAATAAGTAATAAAATGCATGGCATTGTTAAGTCCTTATGATCGCGAGCAATTTGAATTAGAAGATAGTTTATGTTAGAATATGTGCTGCTTGGTAACAGATTACGTCATTTTCCCGCAAATTAGAGTATTTATCAGAGCGCATGAGCTGGCGTCCAAAAGAATAGCAATTGTATTTTCAGCAAAGTGATGTGCGCTCGTGCCTGAGATAGTGCGGCATAGCAGAAGGAGAGCAGTTAAGGTAACAAATGGATAATCGGTTATACATATAGTCTAGTTTTTCCAATAAATTAAGAGCAATACGTTTCTATAATTATAAATGTGAGACTACAGGGATTGCGATATAAGAACTATTGGATTATAATGAGTACAGCGCATAGGTGTTCGCGGTGATTGTTTGAAACACAAAACGTTGCAATAATTTATTAAGCCATATGGATTATCTTAAACTTATCTATATGTTAGTCATGGTGCTACAGTATACTCTCGAAATGCAGAAACGTTAAAATAATTCATCAAGCTGCTAAGTCTATCATGTATTTATCTGTGCGGTAAACATGTTGCCACATCAGTACTTACATTTGCATTTGTGTAGTTTTTACTTATGTTAGGATTGAGATCCATCATAGCTCAAAAAAGGAGCTCAGAGATATTATAGACACACCAGTAGATTGATTATTACAAAAGAGTTAGCTCGATCTAAGAGAGCACAAATACGTGGTTACATGGATTGATTTTGCATATTTCATAGACGCACGGTAAATGATTTTAAATTAACAAAGGTGAGAGCACCACACCCCCCCTTTCTTGACTTAAATGAGAGATACAAATATAAATGTCCATAATGTATAGATACATTACTCATTGAGGTTTGGGATCCTACAGCTGGTTAGACAAGGCGTTTTACACAAAGTTTGTCACACTCATGTGGATTATTCACTCCTGCTTCCTGATAATCGTTTCATTGTTTTATCTTTTTATCTTTTTACCCTTTTAATCTTTTATGGTTTTATGGGTTAATCCTTCTTGTTTTATCTTCTTATGGTTGGCTTATTTATTTATTTATTCATTTTATTTCATAATTTTAACATTTTAGTACAATACAAGTGTGTACAATCGACACAACCATCCAAAGTGAAATTGGTTAAATTAGTCAAGAGTTCATAGCACATACTGCACAAGAAAGTCAATACATTATGGAATAAAATGAATAAATAAATAAATAAGCCAACCATAAGAAAATAAAGCATAAGAAGGTAATTGAATCATTCACAGTTTTTATGAGAGTTTAGTTGTTGTCTCATCAATAATTCAAAGTGTTTATATGTCAAAGGTTTTAATGGTATTTATTATTTTAGCATGAATGTATTTAGCATGTAACAAGTAATATGAGTATGAGTTTATATAAGTTGTTACATCAGTTCCCTTCCTTTTTCTTTTTATATATTGCATATATTTTACTGGTTATTATTTATGGGTTTAATGTATCTTTTTATGATTATTTACATTTATTTAATTTACATTTATTTACATTTTATTTAGTGTTTTAATTATGTTTGTCTTATGATTTTAGTATGCTAATACCCCTGATGAAGTGGTGACGAAACACGGCCTGTGTAGGTCTTTGGCACACAATCTCTATTAAAAATATAAAGTTTTTAAGCGATCCCTTCTAGTGCTATGAATAGAATGTGTTTAAGACAGTCCTTGTGAACGCCACTGTTTATCCCTGGTAGTAAGTAGTACTTTTTGGGATCCTGCTAGGTGCTTGTGATCTGGATTGGCACTGTTGGAAAGAGGCTTGATGGGCCTTTAGTCTAATCCAGTATGGCAATTCTTACATTTTATGTTCCCCCATTTTCTGAGTCTAATTGGCATGTATTTTTGTTCAAGAGAGAGAATCAAGCAGGGAGGAAGGGCAGAAGATGATCCTGATAGAGGAGAGAGAGGAAGGAGGGGCACAAGATCAGTCTTTGGGGTATGGAGAAAGAGGAGGAAGAGGAAGGCAGAAGATGATCTTGATAGAGCAGAGAGAGGAAGGAGGGGCACAAGATCAGTCTTTGGAATATGGAGAAAGAGGAGGAAGAGGCAGGCAGAAGATGATCCTGATAGAGGAGAGAGAGGAAGGAGGGGCACAAGATCAGTCTTAGGGGTATAGAGGAGGAGGAAGCACTTGCAAATGAGGGAGGAATGGAGAGCAGATAATTGGCCAAAAGAGGTGGAAGAAGAGGGAAAGAACTACATGGAGAAAACATACATTCAATGGAGGGGAAAGGGAAGAAGGAGAGGATGGGGAGGGGAGATGGTATCAGGGAGGGCAAAGAAGGAGAAAAAAAGAGAATAAGAAGGAAATATAGTATGGGGAAGGAAAGGAGAAAATGGAAGAAATGAAGGGAAAAAGCTCTGTTAGGAGAGGAAAAGGCTGTAGAGAAGAAGGTGTGAAAGGAGAGGAGAAAATAGAAAACAACAGGGAAAGAAAGCAATGAAAAGCAAAAAACAAGTGAGAACTGCAGTAGAGAAAAGAATGAGAGAAAAATAAAATAAAATAAAATATCCAGGCATACTGGAAATGTGCTTAATTTTTATAAGATATTTTTATGATAGTTTTGCATATGCAATAACACAGAGGTATTTACACTCATGTAAATGTGCTGTGGAGTTTCCACAGAATTTCCAAACCCTTGCCATAGAAAGTATTCCTGAACTGTTGTAGGAAACTGAGGGAAAGCAATGATAAAGGAAGGGACATGTAGTTATAACAATATATTATAATTAAACATCTTTTTGTGCAACTTGTTTGGATTGAATTTATATTCTTATTTTTCAGTTATCCTTCCCAATGTCCTTGGACTGGTGTTGAGTTGCCGTGAGGTCTGATAACTGAAGGCTATGCACAGCTTTTCTCCTACTCTTTTTCTCACAACTGTGCTTTTCTTGTGAAAGATTAGTTGGAAACAAACTAGTCACATGACTTTAGCTGTTGATAGATAGTAGCTATGGTACACTGCTTTCAAAGCCTTAATAGGCATATTTTTAAATTGCCATCCACTCTGTTGTCTTTGGATTGGAGCAAACAATCATATTTTATTAAACATACACATATTTTTAACTAACTTTAGGAAGAATGTGAGTAAAAGGTAACATTTGTCCTGTTTTAGGTTTGCAACATGAATCAGGAGAAATAACTATATCACAATTAGATAAAAAGCATAAGTAACATTCAAATTTATAAGCTGAAAAAGTGCAGTCTTCTAGCATTACACAAAGTAGGCACATCTCATAGTTTTCTTGTGTCTCAAGAAAAGAACATTGTTGCCAGTCTCTTACAGGATCCCCTTTAAGGTCAATTTTAGTTCATCAAATCTACTATTCTGAATTATCCATCTTTCTGGCTCTCTATAATCCACTCAACAAAATCTGCTTGTGATCCCCACATACTCCACATTAAGAAAACATCAAATAAGTACAGCTTAAATGACACAGATAGAGAACAGAACACATGGATTTCTAACTACGGCATGTAAGGAACTAGGGGCAGGACAACTAGACAGGGAAGAACAAAAGCGAGACATGGAGCGCAATTTGAAAACATGCATGTCATGGCCGTGGGCACATACAAATCATAGACTGGTCCAAAAGTAAACCCATTTTTAACCGGGGCAGTAAATGCAGAGAGTCCTTGGAATCGGGGAAAAGACATTTTCAGAGTTGCACGTCTAATGTGCACCCCTGCCAGATATCCGGGCCGTGTGAGTTAGCGGACCATCTAAAACGTGCCTGCGTATTTGTGATGGTGCCCACTGAGCACGGTATCAGTATGGCTGTCCGTCCACATATGCTGCTGAAAATGGATCCACTCGCATGAAGCAGAGTCCATGTGCAACAGGAAACAGGATGAAGTGGACACCCCCCTCCCACCCACCAAAACCCTTATCACACATAGCAACATGGTCACAAGACTGCCCAATCTCAGTGGGGCAGAAACCAGACTCCTGGTCGCCATGGTGCTGCAGGAGGGGGAGTTGCTCCTGCCCACCACGCACAAGAGGCCAGCCCAGGCAGCAGCATACAGAGGCTGGGACAGCATCAAGACCACCCTCGCTCAGTAAGTACAAAAAACACACATACATGGGAAGAGATATTAAGCAAGCAGGCAGGCAGCATTAGCACTCATGCACAGACTGAAACTGGCAAGCACAAAGTGAGGAGAGAGAGAAGAAATGTGAAAGAACTGTCACGTGTAGGGTGCATGCATGTGGCTCTGCAACAGCATGGCATATACCCAGGACAGCTGCAGCAGAGATCAATGCACCTTTTGAGAACAGGATGCATGTGGCACATAATGAGCACCCAATGTGGACACTGAGTTGTTATAGTGGATACAGTTTAGTCTGCAGTAGAACAAAGTTATACCACACAAGTCATATATAAGAAAGCAGAAAAACACAGACACTGCAAAATCCTATGCGCAGTGCATAGTGCTGGCTAAGAGAGCAAATAAAATGCAAGGCAATAATAATAAAGAAACAGAGACAACTAATAAGGATGTGAGCAGTGAATATGCAGAGTCTATGTATCACATTCAGCATGTAGCCACCATACAGTCACCTAGACTGTGGCAAACGCATAAGAAAACACCTTTCATAACATTGATCTGATATTAACTAACCTATAATGCCATGTGAAGTCACATGGCCAAAAGGAGTACCATTGGGAATTAAGCCCTGCTCCCTAGGTTCTTTAGTAAGTGCCCTAATCTTTAGGCCAGCCTCCACACTAACATATTGCTGCAGGTATTGCTGTCCTGGATGCCCTCCCCCAAAACGGACAGCGTGATACAAAGCTAGGTAGGGAGAAGCGGTAACCATTTGGAAAAGGGGATGGAATCGTTTCCCACAAAGAAGACACTAAAAGGAAAGGCACCCACAGCGCAGAAAGCAGATAAGAAATTGATCAATGTACAGCAAACCACAATGGCATGACATATTTAACAAGTCCATGCAGACACCTGCTGTGCCAGCAGCCCTATGTTGTCCAGTGATGTTGCTGCGGGATGGGAGCAGGGGGAGGGAGAATGCAGTGGTGGGCTGGGGGAAAGCACCTGGAAGGGGAGGAGGCTGTGTTGTTGCTGGGGGATGGAAGTAGGGAGGGGGAGGATACAGTGGTGGACCAGGGGGATGGAACCTGGGAGGGGGAAGAAGCTATGGGGTTGCTGGGGGATGGGACCAGGAAGGGGAGTGAAGCTGTGGTGTTTCTGGGTGCTTCCGGGGGATGGGAGTAGGGAATAGGGAAGGGGAGGATGCAGTGGTGGGCAAAGGGGATGGGACCTAGGAGGTGGAGGAGACTGTAGTGTTGCTGGGGGATGGGAGTAAAGAGGGGGAGGATGCAGTGGTGGGCCAGAGGGATGGGACTTGGGAGGGGGAGGAGGTTGTGGTGTTGCTGGGAGATGGGAGTAGGGATGGGGAAGAGGATGAGATGATGTTAATATAAGAACATAAGATATGCCATACTGGGTCAGACCAAGGTCCATCAAGCCCAGTATCCTGTTTTCAACAGTGGACAATCTAGATCACAAGTACTTAGCAGTTTCCGCAAAGGACACAGGTTCCACAATGCTTGAATTGTGGCAAACAGTGGATTTGCCATAAACCTTTAATAATGGTTTATGGATTTTTCCTCCAGGAACTTGTCCAAACCTTTTTTAAACCCAGCTACACTAATAGCTTTTACTACATCCTCCGGAAACGAATTCCAGAGTTTGATTATGCGTTGAGTGAAAAAATATTTTCTCTTATTAGTCTTTAATAGTTTACCCTGTAGCTTCATTGCATGTCCCTTAGTTTTTCTATATTTTGATGTTGTAATCAATCGATCTACGTTTACCCATTTCACTCCATTCATTAATTTATAGACCTCTATCATATCTCCCCTGAGCCGTCTCTTTTCCAGGTTGAAGAGCCTAACCTTTTTAGCCTCTCCTCATAGGGGTATCCTTCTATCCATTTTACCAATATGGTGGCTCTTTTCTGTACCTTTTCTAATAACGCTATATCCTTTTTAAGATACGGTGACAAGAACTGCACACAATATTCAAGGTGCGGTCACACCATGGAACAATACAGAGGTATTATAATTTATTTATTTTATTTATTTATTTGCATTTCTTATATACCGCACTATTTGCGATCAGCGCGGTTTACATAAAACAAAAGGTATCCGACAATGAACAAAAGTCAGGTCATTACATTGAACAGGAACAAGTAACTTGGAAAACAGGGTAAACTATATACATATAATGACCTTTGTTTTATTCTCCATTCCTTTCCTTATGATTACTAGCATTCTATTGGGCAGAGGGTTTCAATGTGCTATCCACGATGACGTCTAAATCTTTTTCCTGGGTTGTGGTTCCTAATATGGAACCTTGCATCATATAACCATAGTTTGGGTTGTTCTTTCCTAGGTGCATAACTTTGCAGTTCTCCAAATTAAATTTCATCTGCCATTTGAACATCCAGTCTTCCAATTTATCAAGGTCTTCTTGCAATTTTTTGCAATCCTCTTGGGTTTTAACAACTTTGAATAATTTTGTGTCATCTTCAAATCTGATTACCTCACTCGTTATTCGCATTTCCAGGTCATTTACGAATATGTTCTGATGTACGACCCAGTAAAGTTGTACCATATATTTTTTGCATGTTGTATGATGCACAATTATGCAGAACAGCACAGGCAGCCCATGCCAGCAGGGTCTGAAGTACCCCAGAGTGATGGCGACTGGGATGAAAACATAGCCCCACATCAGCCCCTTGGATAGTCATTCAAGAGAGGATTGGCAGCCCGCAAACATCTGGTCCGCACCACATTTGCATGATTTCATGACCTTTGCCCACTCTAAGGCAAATGTACCAGCCTATTGGAAGGCTGGAAGAATAGGCATGCCATTATCATGCCTGGTGAGCTCACTGCCATGGTTGGCCACAACTTGTTCTGAATGGGAGGGCCTGCAGTGACTATCTCTGGAGAAATCACACAGGCAACATATCGCCACAGGCCATTGTACACAAACACACCAAACAGACATACCTTGTTTAACTCTGCAATGCAAATTGCTTGCACCTCACACAGTGTGCTGCATATCTACGATGGTCCATGGAGATGTGGCAACCATGGTGACTAGGGCACAGATCCAGCCATGATTGAAATGTGTGCAGGAAAACGTGCCCATAAGCGATAGACACAAACACGGGGATACACATCTTATGAAACGTCCATGCCGACCCCGTTTATCCAAGAATTGCCCACTTCTGATTGGCAATGTCAATGCTACATAAACAGGGACAGCTACAGAATACTTGCTGCCTCTCAACATATGGTATGTTTTGGATCTTGTGCTAGGACATACACTGGCATGGCCTCCAAGGTGACAACTAGGAAGTGCAACTTCTCTGAGGGGGAGGTGCAGATGATGCTCGAGGAAATCCTGGCCCATCTGAACATACTCATGGGTGGAGGGGGGAGCTGTGTGGGGGCCTATGAAAGACAACAACAGTGGTTGGCCATCTGCCACCAAGTGAATGCCATTTACCATAACAATAGAGATATCGAGAACATCATGAGGAAATGGCAGCAGGTGTGCTGTGAAACAGCAAAGAAGGTGAGGATGGTGGGGTCAGATGGCCAGGTGCCCACCCTGAATGAGTTGGAGCAGAGGATCCTTGGCACCCTTTGCCCTGCCACTCTGGAGGGTGTGGGTGACCTTGACTTATCACACACCTCAGGAGAGCATGGTGAGTAGCATCTAGATGTCTCCACATTCTCAGCCAGTCTTTGTTTCACTGACCTTGTCAGCTGGTCACAATGCACAGCCTTCTACCCATACCATCTGATTGGTGCTCCACAGCCTTGTCCCAGTGCTTTCCAAGAATGGTATGTTGATATCTGTTTGAGGTGGCATGGGCTGGTCTGCAACAGCCCTGGTGGAGCAGAATTTGATATCTGTATGGCTTCTATCTCCCCAGCCATGTTCAACTACCTGCAGTGCATTCTACCAACTAACACATTTCTTATCCTGGTATGGCTCTGGAGAACAAGCTATGTGAGTTTCCAATGTGATATGGTTCTGTTGCTGTAGAACTGCATATGGGTAGCTTGACATCTTCACATATGATAAATGTGGGATGCTTGCAAATAGGAAACTGGGTGCCTAGGAGTAGTCTAATGGTTAGGGCACTGTCTTGGGAACCAAAAGAACCAACTTCAGAAAAAACTGGATCCCTATAAAAATCTTCTTAACCCTTTGAAGGCCTACTTTATTTTTTTAATCCATATTCTTCAGCCGGGTTAATTTTTGCATATTTCAGGAAAATTGTACCCATCTTATTCAATATGTTCTAATAGTGATTTTCCTTCTGCTATGGTCATGTATTATATACCATTTGATAGGAATATTTAGTCATAATTTTGGATCCCGAGAGTTTTGGGCTCGGCCTGGAAAGGGTTAATTATATAGAAACATAGAAACATATAAATATGACGACAGAAAAAGACCACATGGCCTATCTAGTCTGTCCTTCCATAACAACTAAAACAGTCCCCTTTTTACCTTTAAAGATCCTCTGTGTTTGTCCCATGCTTTTTTGAATTTAGTTACTGTCCTCATCTCTACCACCTCCACTGGGAGACTATTCCACGGATCCACCACTCTTTCTGTAAAGAAATATTTCCACATATCAGTCCTGAATCTATCTCCCTTCACACTCATCCCATGTCCCCTCGTAGCAGAACTTGCTTTCAATTGAAAGAGGCTCTCTCCCTGAACATTTATGCCACGGAGGTATTTAAACATCTCAATCATATCACCCCTATCCCGCCTTTCCTCTAAGGTGTACATATTAAGATCCTTCAGTCTGTCCTCATATGCTTTATAATGAAGACTACTAATCATTTTAGTAGCCACCCTCTGCACCGACTCCACATCCTTTTGAAGGTGCGGTCTCCAGAATTGCACACTATACTCCAAATGAGGTCGCACTGAAGACTTATACAGAGGTATTATCACCTCCTTTTTTCTGCTAGCCATTCCCCTCTGTATGCACCCAAGCATCCTTCTAGCTTTTGCCGTTGTCTTTTCTACCTGTTTAGCTACTTTAAGATCATCAGACACAACCACGCCTAGATCCCGCTCTTCTTTAGTGGACAAAAGTACTTCACCCCCTATACCATATTGTTCCCTTGGATTGCTGCAGCCCAAATGCATGCCCTTACATTTTTTAACATTAAATCCCAGCTGCCAGATTCTAGACCATTCTTCAAGCTTAGCTAGATCCCTCCTCATGTTATCTACACCTTCCTGAGTGTCTACTCTATTGCAGATTTTGTTGTCATCCGCAAAGAGGCAAACCTTACCCGACAGCCCTTCCGCTATATCACTAACAAAGATGTTAAAAAGAATCGGACAAAGGACAGATCCCTGGGGCACACCACTGGTAACCATCCTTCTCCTCAGAGTGAGCTACATTTACTTGTACTCTTTGTCATGTCCCACCCAACCAATTTTTAACCCAAGCAGTAACTTTAGGGTCCATCCCTAGGGTGCTCAGTTTGTTTATGTTGCCTGTGAGGAACAGTGTCAAAGGTTTTACTGAAATCTAAATACACCACATCTAGGGCTCTCCCTCGGTCCAACTCCCTGGTCACTCAGTCAAAGAAATCAATCAGATTTGTCTGACAAGACCTGCCTCTGGTGAATCCATGCTGCCTCGGATCCTGTAATCCACTGGACTCCAGAAACGTCACTATTTTCTTTTTCAGCAGCGTTTCCAATAATTTACTCACCACTGAAGTTAAACTAACCGGCCTGTAGTTTTCAACCACATCCTTACTTCCGCTTTTGTGTAAAGGCACCACATCAGCCTCTCTCCAGTCCTTTGGCACCACTCTCAACTCCAACGAGGCATTGAAAAGGTCAGTCAGTGGAGTTGTTAGAATGTTCCCAAGTTCCCTCAGTATTCTAGGGTGTATCCAATCCGGTCCCATCGCGTTGTCTACTTTAAGTTGAGCTAGTGTCTCATGAACATAGTCTTCTGAAAATTGTTCAAGATGTCCCTTGCTTCTGTTCCTGTTTGTGGATGTTTTCTGAGGTCCTGCTCCTGGTTCTTCATCTGTGAACACAGAACAGAAATATTTGTTAAGCAATTCCTTTTTATCCTTATCAGCTTCTACATATTCCTCCCCTGCACCCTTGAGTCTGACAATGCCACTTTTGCCTTTCCTCTTCTCACTAATATATCTGAAAATGTCTTATCCCCCCATTTCACTGCATTGGCTATTTCCTCCTCCTTTTGAATCTTTGCCTTCCTGAGTACTTTGCTAGCTTCTCTAAGTTTTTCCAAATACAGATGCCTGTCTTCCTCTGTCCGTAATCTCTTATATTTCAGGAAGGCCTCCCTCTTTTTCTTCACTTTTTCAGCTACTTCTTTCAAAAACCATAGCGGTCTCCTTTTCCTTTTACCTTTATTTACCATTTTAACAAAAAGGTTGGTTGCCCTTAAAATATCCCCTTTCAGTTTTGTCCACTGTTTTTCTACATCCCCCAGCTGTTCCCATCCCACTAACGACTCCCTGAGGTATTGGCCCATCTTGGCAAAGTTAGTCTTCCTAAAGTCTAAGATCCTCACCTTTGAATGGATTCTAACAGCCCTAGTCCTAATACTGAACCACACCATCTGGTGATCACTGGATGCAAAATGATCTCCTACTACAACATTAGAAACACGTTCACCATTGGTAAGCACCAAGTCCAGTATGGCCCCTTCACGTGTGGGGTCTGTTACCAATTGCCCGAATAGTTCTCCCTGTAGGGAATCCAGAATCAACTTACTTCTAGATAATACTGCAGCAGAAATGTGCCATTCAACATCTGGCATATTGAAATCTCCAATCAGTAGCACTTCCCCTTTCCTAGCAATGCTGCGTATGTCTTGAATTAACTCTCTGTCCACCTCTTCCTCTTGTGAGGGAGGTCTGCATATCACACCAATGCAAATAGATTTCTTTCCCTCTTTCTAGTTTAACCCACAATGCCTCCTCTCTCCCTTTTAAGCTCTGTAATTCCAAAGCTTTAATAGTAGTTTTTACGTATAGTGACACTCCTCCTCCACTTCTTCCTCCCCTGTCCTTTCTGTATAAAATATAGCCAAGTATAGTTACATCCCAATCATGGTTTTCTGTGAACCATGTTTCTGTAACTGCCACTAAATCCAAGTCAGCCACTACCACCAAAGCTTCAACATCAGTGATCTTATTTCCCATGCTACGTGCATTTATACACACTGCTTTCCATATGTTACCCCTGTTACCCATTTCCATAAAGGTATTTAATGTATCACCTATCTGGGGGCTTTCACCTACCTGGGGGCTTTCTTCACCCATCCCCAACGAATCTAATTTAAAGCCCTCTTCAGTAGATTAGCCAGTATACTACCGAAGACGCGTCAACCTTTCTTGGACAGATGGATGCCATCTCTGCTCTGCAACCCTTGGAACAGCATCCCATGGTCTAGGAAACCAAAACGCTCTCGATGACACCATCCACGCAGCCATGCATTCATCTCCAGGATGCGAGCCTCTCTGCCTTGGCCTTTACCCTCAACAGGGAGGATTGAAGAGAACACCACCTGTGCACCTAACTGCTTCACCCTCTGTCCCAGAGCCATGAAGTAACTTTTGATACGTTCCGACGTGTACCTGGCAGTATCATTTATTCCAACATGGATTAGCAACATTGGGTAATAGTCAGTGGGCTTGATGAGTCTTGGCAAACTCTCCATAACATCTTGGATTTTGGCACCAGGCAGACAGCATACTTCTCTGGACATCAAGTCTGGTCGGCAGATGGACGCCTCAGTACCCCTCAGAAGAGAATCTCCAACCACCACTACCCTTTGTTTCCTGGTGGTCACTGATTCTGCAACTTTGGGGTACTTGAGCTCTGGTTCATCCCTTTCCAGGGATGCTTTCACCTCCTCCACTTCCAGGGCTGCATAATGGTTCTTCAATTCAAGGGTTGGAGAAGTTGGATTGGTGATTTTGCAGGCCCTGGTGACTTGTGTCCAACCATCGACATTCTGTTGGCACCCATCTTCTCCTCTGCTGGAGAGCTTGGTTGCTGCAAGAAGCATCTCATCAATGTACTTCTCACTGTCTTGAATGCTCCTCAGCCTCGCTACCTCCTCTCTGAGTTCCTCCACTTGTTTCCTCAGAGCTCCAGCATGCAGGCACTCTGCACATGGAACCGGTCCTTCAACTGTCATTAGGACATCTGTCTGGACCAAGGCAGAAGCTGTAACGGGGCAACAGCTTTAGCGATACGATTTTTCGCAGCCATTGTTCTGTTCGTGGAGCTTAGGTATCTATTAAAGCAAAAGAGAGAGATCTATCAAGTACCAGCTGGTTTCCCAGCTGTCCTTTCAGAGAAAAAGCAGTTAAATTTCTTTAATTATATTCAAAATGTGCTGGTCCAAGTCTCTGTGCTTTGTTAAAGGGGGAGGTGCCCTATAAAGCAAGACTGCTCACTAGGGGTGGGTAGGGAGGGAACGAATATCTGATTAGGTGTTAGTAGTTCTCAAAGCTGAGGAGGTTACTAGAGTTCAACAACCTACTCTGCTCAAGGAAATTTCCACTAAAGCACCAAAAAGAAAGTAGCCTTGCTTTAAAAATATACAAAGACCCTTTTAAGAGCTCCCAGTCAGAGAGCTAGCAATATAATAAAAATAAACCCTCAAATCCTTACTGTTAGTTGTCCTGTAGAGCCCCTGTTAGGAAAGCCTCCTTTTGAATCCCAGATTTTATATATAAAAGTGCTGGAGGAAAAAGAAATCAGGATATTATCAATGACTCTGTATCAGCCAACAGTGGCATGTCACAGAGATATCACAACATCACAGGTCATAAAAAACCTCCAGCACTAACTAGTAACATTCAACCATGCATCACTTTTCCAGAAGCAGAAAGAATGTTTTCATTAAACACAAAATGGCTTCATTATAAACAGATTTAGCTCTCACGACACAATGTTACTCAGACTTTCAAGCAAAGGTAACCAGGTTGTTGTACTTAGTTGCCAACTGCCAGCACTTGCGAACACTCTGCAGGTTTACAGCAAATCAACTTCCAAATACCTGCGGTTCAACTCAGATGCCAGGCGTTTCACTATCGCTGCTTCAGGGAGCTAAACCCTTCCCACATAATCTGTTAAAAAATGGCAGTCCAATATATCCTAAAACAGAAGCCAATGCCATAAACACATTCTGGTGCTGAACAAAACTCACAAACATTAAAGCAATCAACTGTTATGAACTCAGTCATTCACTTACCAAATGCAATGTAGCACAGCCGCACACAGGCAGCAAACCAGCACGCAGTGAATTCAAACAAACTGCAGCCAAAAAATGCCATGCATGCACTGAAGTACCTAAGCAGGACACACCTCCCAGAACTCATAACCAATCCTGGACATAGTCAGTGATGTAGGGCCAGTCATAAACCATCCACAAATACTCAGCAGCAGAAGCGGCCACGCGTCCAAGAAAATACCCGTAAAGCAATTTTTCATGTGGGCTCGATTTCATTACAGTCTATCAAAAAAACCCCAATCCAGACTTCAAAAATCTATCTTAAGATCTTAAATCTACACTACCCATTCTTATTACTGCCATGCACCAAATAACCCCGATCACTTACCCTTGCATACTACAATATCCCAGCCATAGATATACACACGGAAAGGTCAGAACAACTGAACAATAAACATCCACCCACCAACTAACCCTATACACACTCAACCGATGTCTTAATAACACACTTTCCAATCAATGTTTTCATTCAACCTTCTTGGGCTAACAGTACCAAAATGAAAGATACAAAATTGTTCTCTACATAACACACACAGGGCACAATCACTCTCCCCTATAACAATTGCTCAATTTTGATTCCATCATATGTAAGAGATACTACCCATTTTTAAAATCTGTTACAAGTTAAAGAAGCACAGGAATCCATATATGAGAGGTGGCTAGTGTCGCGAGCACTACCCTGGCGGTAAGTAGCGGTCAGGGCAGGTCGGACATAACTATATAGGGAGGAGATTGGCCAGTAATCCAGAGGCCCAATTGGCTTTTGGTCCTGTTAGTTTCCTGGATCCTAATCTCCAAAGAATCAACTGCACAAGTGCTGGGAAAATAAAGGCTTTTATTTCCCTTTCATGCAAGGGTTCAAATGATTGGGCAATAACAACAACGCAAATGTCCTTACTTCAGGTAAGAAAAAGTAAAACAAAAGTTTAAAGCAAAACTGTTACTTTCACAGTAGCGCTGGTATTCACTCAACCAAGAATGTTCTAGGCAGTAGCACATACAGCTTACAAGCCTGGCAAAGATTCTAGGCTTCCCGTGGTACAGTACGTACAGTCCATTTCTGTATCTGAAACCTCATTTGCCAGTTCCACTTGCATTGGCTCATAAGCGGAAGCCTCTGACTCTGAGTCCCTGAGTTCAGGTAGGTTATAGTCAGGCTTCTTATATAGCTCCTCTAGCACAGCCCAATGTTCTGGGTAACTCGTAGGGCGTTGGCTCTGTGCTGTTTTGCATTGAGGAAATTCCTCTCTCCTTAGAGGTTTTATGGCAACTTTATAAAAACACTTATTATTCAAAACTCTCTTATCAGGTAAACTTTTCCTATAGCTTGTATCATAAAAAGCTTTACCTTAGGAATTTGGCTTCTCTGTTTCCAGTGAAGGTTGAGGCCTGCACCAGTTTCTCTGTTGGCTTGCCTGTACAGCACGGCTTAGGTCTTCAGGCTGTGACCCTGTTGGTTTTGGACAACAGCTGCAGCAATGCCTTTGCCACTCTGGGCAAACAGCTTTTACTCCTCTGTAAGCTGAGACCTTCCCAGGTCCTCCTTAGCTCTCAGGCAATCACCTTTCACTCTGGGTGATCTTCTGGCAGTGGAATACTCAGGTTTGCATTCTAACCTCTTTTCCTCTATCTTGCCTTCCTTCCTGCTGCACGCTGTCCTGCTGCATTCACTCTTGCTGCCCCCTTTCCAGCCATCTCTCCAGCTGCCTTCACTCCGGCTGCTTCTCCTTCTGCTGCCACTCCTCTCGCTGCCACTTCTTCCGCTGCCACTTCTTCCCTCTGCTTTCCAGTCTTCCTCCTTAAGAAGTCCTCCTGCCCTCGAGGATTGGAGGTTGGCTGGCATTACCTCATGATCAGTGGGGCGTGGTTCCTCAGTCACTCTAGAGTCCCTCTTGCTCCCTCTATCTGGTTCCTCCAGATATTGTAGCTTGTATATACCTTTTTCTTTATTTAAAGCATTTTCCTTCCTCTCAACCAGGTCTGCTGGGTGACACTAGTTACTCTGGATGTGAATTCATTGAATACTAATATCCCACAAGAAGGAACTTTGAAAGTGTTAAGGGCAGCATTGGGCAAAAGAGCTGATGTATCTTCTATTCATTTAGAGTTCCTTATGAAATTAGCTAGGTTACCCTTATGTGAGACCTTTTTTTGTTACGACAATCAGTTGTATCAGCAGCGGTCAGGGGTGGCTATGGGCATTACTATGGCCCCCTTGATTGCTAACTTCTATATGGTTTGGTTTGAGGAACTGTGGTTATCTGGTTGTCAGTATCAAACTTCCATTCATATCTGGGTTCAGTATATCAATGATATATTTATGGTATGGGGTGGGTCAAAGGGTGATCTTGAAGTGTTTTTTAACTGGCTTAATCAGTGTGACCTGTGCATACAATTCAGAATGGCATTTGATAAAAAGCAGATTTCCTTTCTGGATTTACAGATTTGTAACACCCAAGAGGGGTTGGTAACATCTGTATATAAGAAATGCTCTTCTACATTATACAAATGTCTATCCTATCAGCCTAAAAAATGGGCTTCCATTTTCACAATTTCTTAGGTACTGTCGAAATTGTAGCACAGTGGATTAGTACAGACAACAATCTCAAGGACTAATGAAGGTATTTTGTGAGAGAGGGTACCCGAGTACAATACTTAAATAGGCGTGGATTAGGATTTTAAATAATGACCAGGAGTGGCTATTACAGCTATGACTATGATGGGAAGGAACTACAGAGATGCCAGATAAACGTTTGTTTATTTATTTATTTAACCAGTTTTTTATACCGCCTTATCCTTCAATCAAAGTGGTTTATGGGTTGACATGTACTCTGGAGGGGTGCCTGGGACATTTTGGGATCATCTAAACTCAGACAAGGTTTGGTTCCTACTGCCAGATATTGAATGTGCACAATTACAAGAGCACACATCAGCAAGGGAATTACAGCTCTCCACTCATGCAGCTCTACCCACTGCATCATCAGTCAGACTGTGATTCAGTCCTCTATTTCAGACCAAACCTAAGCTTGCTGGCCACAATGTGGTCCGTGGCTGCAGGTGGGGTTTATGAGCGCAGATCCGACTTACCAAGGTATGTGTGAACAGCACTTGTGCGTCTGCTGCCTGTTGACTGCTAAATAACATGAACAGATGTATTGTGGATAGGGTCCCCTGTGCCATTCACGTATGTCAGATGGTAGCACCACATTGTGTGCTGATGGGGCCACCTCCTCCCCCATCCAGGGGCAGGCAAGCAGCAGCTGTGCTAGCCATGTGGCACCAATGTGTATCCTGTCATGGCTGTGGCTGCCTCTGCCCTCCATATCCCTCACATAGTCCATCATCAACCCTGAGACTATAATCCCTAGTCACAGCAGTATTGTGCATGCATGGTTGTGCAGGGGCTGCCTAGGGTGCTGTTATTGGTAGTGGGGAGCACACAGTGATGGGCAGGCAGATCACATTGTCATCCTCAGCTGCCCAAAGGGTTGCTGGGGATCTGATTCGGCCTCAGTCATGTCTGGACACACCTTGAACCCACTTGGGGACAAGATATGCATACTTCTGGGGATTATCCTTCAGGCAAATGTGCGACATATTGGCAGTGTGCATTGTCAACATACAACCACAGTGACATATCTTGTTTTTCCTGGCAGTGCCTGATACAGCACCAACTTGATGGCACCACATATCTGAGCTGTAAAGATATGGGAGCATCAGTGTCTGGCGACGTACATGCAACTACAGTTTTCACAACTTTTGAATGACTCCAACGTCGTACATGTACATGGCAACATGGTATGCCAGATCTTTGCATGTTTCACATTGGGCCTGTCTCCGACATTGCAATGCCTTAGCGGGTCATACATGCATCTCCTCTTTCCCCCTGCTCTTTCTACATGCAGCTTCAGGGCAGCAGGGCTCATAGACAGTCTGTTGCTGCTGCCAACATGGACCTCTTCCCACTGGAGCATGCATGCTGATAGCTACTCATCTATGGTAGAGTCACCTATATGGCTATACTGTACAGGGTCATCCCGCTACAGTCATGGCTAGTTTCAGCAACAGCCTTTCTGGCCATTCCATGGGTGCACATACCATACTGCACATGCTACTTGTCATTATTGAGGGATTTCCCTTTGCATCCATAGGTCATCTCTGCCTACCCTCCTCTACACTGATGATGGACCTTCTCATGTGCCCTATGACAGGCACAGACATAGCTATTGCCTAGGGACATATTATATTGTAGGGCTTCACATGTCTGCCCTAGTTATGACTGCCATCATAGAACATTCTGGAGTGTTATGGTGTCATGTGTTATGGTGCTTTTCCCTGCTCCATGGCATGCAGATCAGTACACCAGATCCTCCTGTGCAACCCTCACACCCTCACTTCCTGTCACAGGTGACATGTTCCTGGTGACAGTAAAGAACGTCATGGCTACATATCCCATCTCCCATGGTCACTCATACATACCCCTGTTGCAAACACACTCACAGTTTGGCATCGTCTCAATGTACTGGTCGTCAGATTTGTCATGGTCCCCCAGACTGGCTCCTTTGAGACACACATACCATCAGTCTGCATGGCCACTATATTCCCTGTTGCTCTTCCTTGTTTGTGTATAGGGGTTGTTATTTTTGCCAGGGGGATTGCTTGCTTCTCTCATCTGTGCTTGCTGTTCATATTCATTGCATCTATTACTGACTACTATCACATCTGTCTGTGGCACTCTGGCTATCAGCACTATATCGGCAGAGCTGAACTAGATCTAAGTAGTGGCCTTATTCCATGTTTTTGCAAGAACAGTCAGCACATCCATGGGAAACACATGGGATGTACACACCCCTTTCCAGAATAAGATTTGGATGTTTCCGCAGTTCACCATGCCCCCATTCTGCCCCTTCTTGAGACGTTCACACATCTCTGTACTAGCACTGTGTGCATGCAGGGCCGTGAAGTTTCAGGATGCGGTCATAGACATTGCACGATAAACATCTATGATGCACGCTGAGAGGGCTTATGCACATTCTGGAATGAGTTCCTTAGTGAATAAGGGAAGGATTAAAATTGCTCTTAAGTCAGCTCATTCCGGCCAGCCAAGCCCAGTAAAGCATCGCCAAAAAGAAAGCAACTCCAGAGAATATCACGGTGAAAAGGCCAGTCTGAAGTAATAGATGTGAGGGTCCATTTTAAATTTCTGATAGGAAGGTTGAAGCTGAAGTTGAGAGGTTGTTTATTTCACAGATGAATCCATATTCTATTACTTCATATGCTTATGGATTTGGCTTTGACTGTATTGTAAACCATCTACATATTATTTGATAGGTAATATATCAAAATAAACCTGAAGCTTGAAACATGATCCTCCAGTAAATTTAAGCAGGTCTTCAGCTGAGTGGGAAGGGCTAGCATTATGACAGCAGGGCACAATCAGTCTAGACTTAACAGTGGGATTTACAAAGACCAGGAAATGCACAGCTCTAAAATATAAATAATCATTTTAGATATATATTCTGCAAAGGAATAATTTTATTTCTATTTCCTGCTGCTTTTCTAGTTTATGTTACCAAAAGTGGTGCAAGTGTGTGCAAGCATGGCAGGCAGAAAGGTGAATATGCACAGACAGATAGAAAGAAAGAAAACCAACCAAAGTTAGTAGGCATTTTCATCTGGGGCACCACTAAGGGGCATGTTTACTAAAGGTTTTAAATGCCACTACATCCATAAAAATAACAGAGTTGTAAATACTTAACACACATTAATTTCATTAGCACGGGTTAAAACATTTCATAAACATGCCCCTAAGTGTTAAATATAAGAACATAAGATGTCATACTGGTTCATACCAAAGGACCATCAGGCTCAGAATCCTGTCTATGATGGTGGCCAATCTAGGTCACAAGTACAAGGCAGGATTCCAAGGACAACATCAGCTTATTTCATGCTGTACGCTGAGCCAAAGCTGCTATTCTTCTCATACTGACCATCTGTCCCTATCCCATTAAAAGGCACAGGAGTTTGCTGGCCAGCTCAAAGGGGGATGTTTACTAAAGGACATTAGCTGTCATCAAGGTGCTAATGTAGGAAAATAACGCCACACTGACAACTAACACAGGCCAAATACAGCTACAGAAGGGAAAGTAAGGTTACTCACCATAACAGGGGTTCTCCGTGGACAGCAGGATGAGTCAGCTATGCCTAGGTATACCATCCCCAGGGACCGGATTAACTTTCCCTTAGCTCTGAGGAATCCTACTTTTTTTTTATTCCTCTGAGCCTGTCCCTGCCCTTCCTTCCTCAATGTTTCCCTAGCCTGGAGGCTCATCTGAAGGAGAAGGTGGGTGGGATGGCATGGCTGACTCATCCTGCTGTCCACGGAGAACCCCTGTTATGGTGAATAACCTTACTTTCTCCTTGGACAAGCAGTCTGAGTCAGCCACTCCTAGGTGACTCCTGAGCTGAGGTGGAGGGGGTTAAGGGACAATTTTTTTTGTGTGTGTGTGCCTCCGGGTCTCCCCTTCTTCCTCCATGGCCCGGATGCTGTAGTAGGATGAGGCTGTAGATATACAGATGTGAGATGGAGAAAAACCCCATAGACCGTAAGGTATGCAATAAGAATGCCAATTTAATGCAACGGTACAGGAACAGCGTAGTGTAATATTGAACACAAAGGGTGCAACATTTTATGCACGCATATTGTAACATTGAACAGAACAATCGTGAACTCTAGAAGATAGTCTTAGTTTTCACTCTCAGTTGTGGCCACATCTATTGGCTGCTACTTGTAGGACTGCCTTGCCAAAGCGGGCAGTGTCAGTGTCCAAGTCCATTGGGCGGCCGAGGCAGGAATGTCTCATGAAGGTGTGGATCAATGCCCATATGACCATGCTGCAAATTTCTATGGGTGTCGCCGTGTGCAGGTGGGTCCGCATGGCTGCCATTGCCCGTAGTTGGTGGCGTGTGCCCTTCCTTCTGGGCGAAGATTGGCACATATATAAAAATAGGTGATGCAGTTTGCCAGCCATCTGGACATGGTTAATTTGGTCACCGGGTGGCCTGGTCGATTCAGGTTGTAGATGAGGAAGAGTTATGAGGCCTTCCTGGTGGGTCTGGTCCTGACGAGGTAGGCTCGAAGGACACGGGTGCAGTCCAGGACGTGCAGGGAGTGCTCTTCCTGTGAAATGTGCAGTTCTGGGTAGAAGCAGGGTAGGACTATCGCTTGGTTGATATGGAAGGATTATACAACCTTTGGTAGGAACTTCGGGTGAATCCTGAGGGTGGCTTGAACGGGTGCTCCATGAGTTGGTTGAAGACTACATGGAGGTCCCAACCCAGTAGCAGGGGGTCTGACAAGAGGATGCAGGTGGTTGAGGCCTCTCATGAATCGTGAGACCAGAGGTTGAGTCAATATGGATTTGCCCTCCAGCTTGTCATGGTAAACTGCTATTGCTCTCAGGTGTGTCTTGATGGATGAGGGTTTTAGTCCTGCCTGTGAGAGGGTGAGTAGGTATTGTAATAGCGCAGGTATGGGGCAGTCAAAGGGGTTCAGCCCCCTGCTGTTGCACCATATGTGGAATTTTTCCCACTTTGCAGCATAGGACCATTGAATGGTTGGGCGCCTGACTGCCAAGAAGACTTCCATGCTGTCCTGGGAGAGGTGGAAGGGTCTCAGGTTCACCCATTCAGCATCCACATGCTCAGTGTTCGGATCTCCAAGTTGGATTGGAGCATCTGTCCCCCGTCCTGTGTGACAAGTTCCAGGCCAGTTGGTAGGCATCGGTGTCTTTCGCTGGATTGCTGCTGGAGGCATGGGAACTATGGCTATCTTGGCCATAACAGTGAAATGATAATGTTCGCTTCGTCATGTGTGATCTTCTGGAGAGATCTGGAGATGAGAGGAATTGATGGGTAGGCGTTGCAAAGCTGGGAGCTCCAGTTGATCAGGAACGCATCTGCGGCCATCCTGTGGGAGGAGAGGTGCCTGGAGAAGAACTCCCTGCATTTTGCACTGTCCTCGCAAGCGAAAAGATTGATCACTGGTGTCCCCTATAGTCTGAAAAGGCTGGAGGCAACTGAGTATTTTAGTGATCATTTGTACGGAGCAAGTTGCCGGCTCAGGGAGTCCACTAGAGTGTTGTCATTCCCTGGCAAGTATACTGCCTGCAGATGGGAGCAGAGGGATATGGCGGTGGTCCAGATCCAATAGGCCTCCCTGAAAAGTATGTGTGAGCCTGTGCTGCCTTGCTTGTTGATGTAGAACTTTTCTACCTGGTTGTCTGTCTGGACAAGAATGGCCTTCCCCTGGATCCAGAGTTGGAAGGCCTGTAGCGCGTTCCCTATGACTCTGAGTGTGAGGAGGTTAATGTGCAGGTGAATCTCTGCGTATGACCAGTTCCCATTCATTTGGAAGTTGAGCAGGTGCACCCCCATACCTCCCCGCCTACACACACACACACCAGAGCCTCAAAGCTAAGAATCCAGAAACACCTCCGTCTTCATTAATTTTGAAATGTGCCTAAATTGGTTTACTGTTCATTTGTCTAATGTGAGCATCTCTGAAGTAATAAGTAGAATGTCCAGTATAAATAACCCAACCAAACCTACTTCATCTTTCCGGAAACAGTGGGAATTGTATGTGTTGGTGTGCAGAGAAAGATTTTCTTTTAATATTTTTGTTCTTTTAATTTTTCATTTTATGTCTGTGCTTTAGAATGGGCTAAAATGCAGAAAAATATTGAAACACAAATGTGTTATTATTATGTAGTTTTTGATTGGAAATGGCATGAAATTAAACAATGTCACTGATTTCAAAGTTGTTCCTTAACCTTTTTAATAGTCCAGACCTAAGTGGTGTATGGATCTGCAAAACAGACTCTTTTACTTTTCTATACTGATTGTGTTTAGAGATGAACAGAAAGGACAAATGTTCTGGTAATATATATTTTGAGTGCTGTAGATGGAGGCATCATAATGTGTGAGGTCAGAGAGAATTTTAGAATCAGCTGTTGAAATATTTAGATCGAGCGATCATATATTATTGCAAAACTTCAATCATGAAAACATCATCACGGATAGGAAACCTAAGGGATTTATGGTTAAGCTGTTAAACACACTGAAGCAAAACTAAAAATGCCTTTACTGCAGAGAAAAACCGCTTAGCTTGATGGTGATTAGGCAGATACTGCCATTTGTGGTCAAAAAATCTCATTTCCATTCCAAAGAGCTGCCATTCCACAACAAATTATTTACTGGGCTACTTTTACAATTTTATTAAAATGCTTTAATTACTGGAAATTGACTCAGCTATGAGGCTGTTGCAGGAATAGTATATTATTTTCTGGCATTGTCGTAACATTAAAATCAGGGCTTCAAGACAGCTGTACTTAGCACAAGACAGTTGATTCAAAGTTACAAGACTTTTCCTCATGCAAGTTAATCATTAAAGCAGTGTGCGGTTCTCTCTGTCTTTTGGAAATTTATTACACCTACCATGGATTATCTTAGCACCCAAAGGAGTAATTATACTTTCTTACTACTGCGCAAGGAAGCAAATAAGATGTAAGCCATGGGTACTTTGTGGCATAGATAATAAAAATTATTCATTGTAGGGGTAATTTTATAAGCCGTTTCTGCATATAAAACACATATTTACATGCAGAAAAGGTTTAATAAAATGAGGTCATGTTTAAAAGTAAGTGCAGTGCAAGAGGGTGTGTGCTGGTAGAGCAAGCATGCTCGAGGAAGGAGGCAGGGTGGAGCAAGAGCAGTGCCACAATTTATGAGTGTATTTTATAAAACAGATATGCTGATAGAAGACATAATGTTCGAGCCTTCAATCTAGGTGTGATTTCTGTAGAATTTATGCAAGTATTGTATAAGAACATACAAAGGCACATTTTACAAAGGATTTCCAAATTCAATCTGGTAGTCCAAGCCAGAGCATTCTTAAAAATGGCAAGCACGTCCAAGTTCAGGACGATTTCACAAACGCCCTATATGGACGTCTGCAGGGAGGTCTACATAGATGTTCCCCATATAGTATTTAATACCCAGGACATCTACGAGACATGCAGCAATGGTGCAAAGTCAAAACAAGGTTCCCAAACACACATAACATAACATTGCAATTGTGAAGAGTACTGTGGATATTGTAGGGCCAATTTCTCGACACACTCCAGAATGAGCACTTTTCCAGTGCCTATTTGTGCCTGGAGCAAGTCTAAGTTTGGATGTGGGTATAGATGTCCCCAAGGATTACTAAGATTGATCAATCGGGGATGTCTATGCCCATAGCTCTACCCTTAACACACGTCCGTCACACCCCCTGGCTATTTAGGCATCCTCTCAGTGGAGATCTAAAATCCCTGTTTCTGAAATTGCTCCGGGGGATGACTCCATGATTTGGACATCCATGTGCACATTTTTGGACACCCAAATTGTGTCTAAGCAATTTAAAAAGACCCCATAGGCTCCTATGCTCTTATGTGTATTTATAAAATAGATGAAAAATAAGTACCTTCCTGCTCTATTAACCTAGGTGTCCTCCTGTAAAATTGTATTCTGTGTGTCTCTGCATAGATTTGTATTAGAAAATGGGAGTTATCTTCCCTGTAAGTTTCCCCTTTGGCAGTGCTCTAAGATGATCATAAATATATTTTCTTTGTGACCAAGGGAGAGATTGAAATCTTTCAAACTAAGGGGCTTGTTTACAAAGCCGCGGTAGCGGTTTGCGATCGTAATCGGAGCCGCGGCCCCATTGATTTCAATGGGGCCGCGGCTGCGATCGCGATCGCGAACCACTACCGCGGCTTTGTAAACAAGCCCCTAAGAAATCTATGACATAATTTTCAAAACTACTCTAAGGGGCATGTTTACTAAAATGCACTAAGGAGATCATTCCAGAGCAGAGCAGAGCTAACTTTAAGCAGATCTGATCCCTCCCTGCTCTGTTGTCACGTCAGAGGAGGGAGGGGCCAGACCTGCAGAAATACCCTTGCAAAGGCTTAGGGGGCGCATTTCGGCTGCCTGCTGTTGCCCTGCCGCCACTGAGAAAACAAAAAGTGGCGGCAGCAGGACAACATCAGGCACCACTATGGTACTGATTTATTTTATTATTAGTGTGTTTTTTACTTTTTCTGTATATTTTGTAATATAGTTCAGCTCCCTCCTATTTCCAGCTGTCTCTTGTTCGTCCTCTGCCTTGTTTATTATAACTCCCACCCACTTCCTGGCTAACAGTCTCTTATAGCTACCCTGTGCTCATTACCACTATTACTCACCAGCAGGGCCGGATTTACCTATACGCCACCTACGCCGTGGCGTAGGGCCCACAGCTGACAAGGGCCCAGAAAAATAGCCGCCTTAAAATTAAATTTAAAAAAAAAAAAACTGGCTGCCGCCACGGCAGCATGAACTGTTCCTGCGGGGCCCCCTCTGCTGCCGCGGCAGCATGGACCGACCCGCGGGGCCCCCTCTGCCTGGCTGAATCGTCCGTCCATCCGTCCGACACTCTCCCTTCGCGCCTCTCAAAGCCGGCACGGAGGGAGGGAGGGAGGGACAGACGGACGGACGATTCAGCCAGGCAGAGGGGGCCCCGCGGGTTGGTCCATGCTGCCGCGGTAGCCGCCAGCGTTTTTTTAAAATGAAATGTTACTTTAGGCCGATGGGGGGGGGGGGTAGAACTGGTAATGGGCTATTGGGGGGGGGCTGGGACTGGAAATGGGCTGGGGGGGTTAAGGCTGGAGGTGGGCTGATGGGGTTAGGACTGGTAATGGGCTGTGGGCTGTGGGCTGTTGGGGGGGTTAGAACTGGTAAGGGGCTATGGGCTGTGGGCTGATGGGGCTGTCTGGTAATGGGCTATGGGGGGGCTAGGACTGGAAATGGGCTGGGGGGGTTAAGACTGGAGGTGGGCTGATGGGGTGCGGACTGGCACGGGGCTGTGGGCTGTTGGGGGGGTTTAGAACTGGTAATGGGCTATGGGGGGTTTAAGACTGGTAATGGGCTGTGGGCTGATGTGGGCTGTATGGTAATGGGCTATGGGGGGGCTAGGACTGGAAATGGGCTGGGGGGGTTAAGACTGGAGGTGGGCTGATGGGGTTAGGACTGGTAATGGGCTGTGGGCTGTTGGGAGGGGGTTAGGACTGGTAATGGGCTATGGGGGGGCTAGGACTGGAAATGGGCTGGGGGGTTAAGACTGGCGGTGGGCTGATGGGGTTAGGACTGGTAATGGGCTGTGGGCTGATGGGCGTTAGGACTGGTAATGGGCTATGGGGGGGTTAGGACTGATAATGGGCTATGGGGGGCTAGGACAGGAAATGGGCTGATGGGGAGGGGTTAGGACTTGAGGTGGGCTTATGGGGTTAGGACTGGTAATGGGCTGTGGGCTGATGGGGGGGTTAGGACTGGCAATGGGCTATGGGAGGCTGACTGGAAATGGGTTGATGGGGTTAGGACTGGAAGTGGGATGATTGGGGGGTGAGGAATGGTTATGGGTTAGAGGGGGGCTAAATCTGAAAATGGGGTGATGGGGGGTTAGGACTGTAAGTGAGTTGATGGGGGGGCTAGGACTGGTATTGGGTTGGGGGGTTGCTAGGATTGGAAATGGGCTGATGGGTGGCTAGGACTGGAAATGGGCTGATGCAGGGACTAGAAGTGAATGGATGCTGGGTGAGGCTGGAACTAGAAGGGAGCTGATGTTGGGGGAGGATTAGAATGGGATGGGGCTGGAAGAATAAAATGGAGAAGGGAAAAATATTTTGTGTGGGAGGGATAAAAAATCTACAATTGGCCGGGTATTGGGAGAGTAAGTGGGGATTGAGGATGGAGGGGTAAAATTTGAGTGGATGAAATAGGAATGAGGAAAGAGCAAAAGGAGAAAGATTAGTATGTTAAAGCAGATGTAGAGAGAGAATGGAAAAAAACTAGAAGAGAGAAGAAAGGACAAATGGACAGCAGACGATGGAGAGTTAGCAGAAGACACGAAGAAACCAGAAGAAAGTGGCTGGAGCAATTGCAGCTGAAAAAAATGCACAAAAGGTAGAAAAATATCTCTTTATTTTGAATTTATTAATTGGAATATGTCAGCTCTGGTAAATGTGCATCATTAACGTCTGTGCTTTGTTTAGTACAAGAGCAAATTAATGTATAGTTTTATTTCTACAGTGTTGTACATTCCAAGTTTGGCTTTTGGGATTTCCAGTTTAATTATTGTCTTCCTGTTTCTAAATTGTTTACTTGTTTGGTGATGGTCTATGTTCTGCATGTGTAACTGAGCTGAGGTGTTCTGTTTATATAATTCCTATTTGACATTGCCACTTGTTCTCTTTCCCCAGTAGGTCATGTATTGTTGTTCTCTGAAATGTATTGGTTTAATATTTGCAGTGTTGCCTTTTGATTGGTAGAGTATGGTGCTTTGTGAGTCCTAGTAGTGCTGTTAGGATATGGCGGGTTTGCTATGGGTTCTAAATGGGCAGTGTTTGTAGTAGTTCCTAATGTGTCTGGCAGTTGGCACTAGATTATAGTAATGTAGAAATCTTTTAGTCTTTCTTTATCCATACACTCATTAAGAGGCACGTTTACTAAAAGTTAGTATATGGTAACATTATGCAAATATTTAAGCAAATGAGGCCTCTTATGCAAATGAGGCCCCGCACCCCCCTTGGGCCGCCCCTGCTGGGGGCCCACAATTTTTGTTGGCGTAGGGCCTCACTCAAGGTTAATCCGGCCCTGCTCACCAGTGCACCCTAATCCCCTGAGATCTCTCTCCCGCCTAGCCTTCATTTATTTCTTCTGACTTCAACTCACCTCTCCATCTCTTTCTTATGGCTCCACATCGCTTTCTTTTCCTATTATTGACACTCCCTAATTCTCTCCCCTCATACCAACAACTTCAAGGCCCCCCCCCCCTTATCATTCCCTCTTTACCATCCTCATTTCTGCCACCATCATGTCATCTACCTCATTATCCATCCTTGAGCTTCACTATTTTCTTCCTCTTATCCAGTCATCTCCACTCTCTCTGAAAGAACGTCACTCTTGTTACCCCTGTGCTGCCTCCTTTCTATCCTGCACACTTCTGCTCCTTCTCCTTCTCTCATCTGGAGATATCATTCCCAACCCTGGCACCCCTAGATTTTTTCCACATTCCCAGGATGGATCCTCATGCAACTATTCAAATCTTATTCATATCTCTCTCGTTTCCCTTTCCTCTATCCCTTTTTCATGTGCCTTGTAGCATGTGCATTCCATCTCAAATGAGCTTGCCTTTATTCGTGACCTCTTTACTTTTAATACTCTCCCTCTTCTGTGCATTTGGCTCAAATTCTTCACCCTTGTGGATTTTCTACACTTCAAAGTCATGCTTGCCTTTTTCCAATCAGCCATAGCACTCGCCAAAAAAGATTATTATGTCCACCTGACTAACTCTCTTGCATCTGACCCTCATCAGCTCTTTAGAACTCTCAACTCTCTCCTCAAGGTACCTCTGCCTCTGTCCCTCTTCCCTTTCTGCCCAAATTTGGCTATTTCCATGACAAAGTCTAAAAGATTACACTTGAATTCCCACACAAGGTCAGCTCCATCCCATCT
The DNA here is from genome assembly GCA_033557465.1 of Ichthyophis bannanicus. Classification (NCBI taxonomy): domain Eukaryota; kingdom Metazoa; phylum Chordata; class Amphibia; order Gymnophiona; family Ichthyophiidae; genus Ichthyophis; species Ichthyophis bannanicus. Next base: position 255,202,180 of record CM066034.1, read on the forward strand.
CCCCCCTATTCACTCCCAACTCCCCCCTCAACCTCTGCTACCCTTTCTTTCTTTCTAAGATCTCTGAGGAGGGAACCACATAATCTTCTTTCCTCCTCCAAACTCACTATCTACTACTACTACTATTTAGCATTTTATATAGCGCTACGCCCGCAGCGCAGTACAGAAATATAAGCAAAAAGACAGTCCCTGCTCGTCAGAGCTTACAATCTAGTCAAGACAACACAGAATAATAGATAGATTGGGAAAACAGTTATGGTGACACGGAGGAATAGTTAATTTGGGATAAAGCAAAGTATGGGGTAAAACAAAGTATGGCAATTACAATTCAGGCAAAACAAGTATGGCATTTACAAAAACCAAGTATGGTATTTACAGTTTTAGACATGACAAAGGACGGGAGTCAGGTTAGGACAAAGGGTAGAAGTCAGGATCTGAAAACGACAGTGAAGAGGTGGGTTTTCAACCTGGACTTGAAGAGGGCCAGGGAGGGTGCCTGGTGGACAGACACAGGTAGGTTGTTCCAGGCATATGGTGCAGCAAGGTGAAAGGAATGAAGTCGGGAGTTGGCGGTGCGAGTAGAGGGTCTAGATAGAAGTAATTCGTTAGAAGAGTGAAGTTCCTGAGAAGGGATGTAGAGAGAGATGAGAGATGAAAGGTAATGAGGGGCTATAGAGTGAATGCATTTATAGGTCAGGAGGAGAAGTTTGAATTGGATGCAGAATTGGATAGGGAACCAGTGAAGCGACTTGAGAAGAGGAGTAATGTTGACATGGTGAGGCTGACTAAAGATTAGTCGAGCAGCATAATTTTGAATAGATTGAAGGGGAAAGAGATGGCTCACACAGAGACCAGCAGATGCCTTTTATAAACTGGTGCATGCATCCTCCAAGAATATGGCTTCCATTATAGTGGCAAATAGGCTTTTGTGGCCGTGTAACTGGCTGGTAGATGTCTTCTCCAAGATAAGACTCAGCATGCTGCCCTTAAGGGTAAGCTGCTGTTTGGGGGATGGGGGGGGGGGGGGGCATTGGATAAGTTGGTCAAGGACCTAGGCGAAACCAAAGGATCCCGGCTGTCAGAAGATAAGCCCAAAGGGCCGAAGCATGGTAGTACGGTTTGAGGTCAGCCAAAGGACTTCAGGTGGTTTTGGGCATCTCTGTTTGTGTCCTACCAGCATGGCTGCTTCCCTCGGAAAGTTTCTTTCAAGGCTGCTGGGAAGCTAACAGAGGCTACTATTCCACTCTGGTGGCTTCCCCTAAAAAAGCCTAATGATGCCAGGAGGGCCCAGGGGGAGTTGCCTCCTGTGGGAGGTCGGTTACAACAGTTTTACTCTAGCTGGGCCAGTATCACAATGGACCAGTGGGTGTTGGGAGATTTTTTGGGAAGGGTATGCGCTCGAATTTGGGCATCCTCTCCCCAACACCTTTATCCAATCACCTTGTCATGTACCACTGAAGAAGGCTATGCAAGGACACCCTTCAACGTCTCTTGGATCTGCAGGCGGTAGTGCTGATTCTGTCAGACAAGTATGGACTTGGCAGTTACTCTATCTGTTCTAGAAAGGGGGCTGCACATTTAGAGGGACATCCTGTGCTGCCAGTCTCCTCCCCTCTACGGCGATCAGAATCAGGCCGTATAGAGGCAGACTCGATTCTTATCGTGAGGGGGCTAGACGTGCCCACGGGATCAGAATCAGGTCTATACAAATTGCCTGTTCATACAGGGAGCTCTGTCTACGGCAGGCTGCCTGGACATTTAGCAGGTCTGGACATCCCAATTGGACGTCCAGACCCACTAAACACTGTTCAGGATGATCCCAATAGCAAAGCTGGAGTGGAGGAGTGGCCTAGTGGTTGGGGCAAAGTACTTCAGGCCAGAAGGTCAGGGGTTCAAATCCCACTAGAGGACAGCAACCTTGGGCCGGAAGGACTGGGGTTTCTAGTCCCACAGGTGCTCCTTGTGGTCTTGGGCAAGCCACTTAACCCTCCATAGCCCATGTTCCCTGTAAAATAGTTATCTCCCAGTTTATAATGTCCTGTTCAATGTAATTTCAGTTTGTTCAATGTAAACTGCACTGATGCAGAAAAGCACAGTATATAAGAGAATGTAAATAAAGCTGAACATGTGCCTGTTTGCAGGCCATTTTAGAAATGTGGACATCTCCGAAATGCATAGCTACAGAAAGGGATATATAGACATGCCAGTTGAGGTATTTCAGAATGGGGGCATTCAAACTATGATACATGCACATCCCAGCAGGCTATTTCAGATCTGTAGATGCATAGCAGAGGGGCAGGAGAATTATGGGCTGTCAATTAACAAGCAGGTTTTTTATGACCCGTCAAAATTTACTTTGTTGGTGAGAGCGCATCTTGCTGTTGTCCCTGGAAGTGTTGCTGTCATCAAACAAGCACTTTTTGCAGTTTATTCATGGTCAGGAGCAGGCATAGGCATGGACACATCAAAAGCCAGGACAAAAGTGAAATCACATGGCAATGTGAATCCCTGCTGCACTGCTAGGCGACACTTTCACCATACCCCCTCGCGACTTGGACATGCCTCCAGAAATGTCTGTGATTTGCATGTGTGAATACCCATTTTTAAACAGCCACATTATGACTAGAGCTCCTAAAATGTTAGCATACTTCAGTAAACATGCCCCTAAATTGCCTATTGATAAACCATGAAATGTTTATATTGTATTAGGATGTACGATATATAATATACCACTCTGATCACTGCAGACCAGAGCAGTTAATATACTGAACCCTTTTTTCCCTTTTCTTATTTTATTGTATTGAAAAAGAAAAAATAAGAGATCAGCCCTTGAAATACTGGGCAATATTTAGAAAGTCTAGCTTTACAAAAGCCAAGTGCTTCATTTAAGTCTAACCATTAGACCGCACAGTCTCGTCTTTATGGAAATAGAATCCTATAGCTCAGATTGTGTAGCTGGAGGGGAGAGGGCATCAAAAAGCTGGTCCCTCCAACGGAAGCTTTCTTTATTTATTTATTTTAGAAATAGTCTCTCATGCTTGTCTATAATTCAAAGTGGTTTACACAAGAAATAAGAACATAAAACTACTGAAGTGTAAATTGAAGATATGTTATCTCATTAGAAAGATACTAACAAAAATGTTGATGCATTGTGTGTCATAACATGATGTAAATAACGCAAGTGGCCATTTTGGCACCGTAAAGTCTCTTGCTTAATATAATTCTACCATAGCGAACTAGAACAATTCTGAAGCGCCAAACCAATCAGACGCATTAGCTGAAAATGTGCCCCAATTTTATTTATAGTCTGTTTTTCTTTCCAGCAAAAACAAGCCCAAACATTAGGCTACAAATTTGCTCCCTTATGTTTTAAGACAATTTTAAACTATTAAGTACGAGAGCTTGTCAGATATTAACCAGTGCTGATTCTATAAAACAGTGCCCATATACTGAATGAATCCTCTATTGGATGCATTTCTTAGAAAGAGTAAAATTGGCTTACTATCTTGCAGGAACTGTCTAGACAAAATACACCTCCTAAGAATAACAATGTGAGGGAATATCCAGTTCCATTCTATATGACATATATTGATTTCCAAAATGTCTTGACTACATCAGCAGAGGGATCATACTACTTATCCCCTGTCATTATGAAATTCTAAATCAAGTGATCCATTTTATTACAGCAGCAGTTCATACTGACTTCAAATGATTTCCGGCCGGAAAAAGTCCTCTTATCTGCTAGGTAGAAAGCTACTAGACATTTTCAAATGGGGAAAACACAATATTTATGCACTTTGATTAAGAAAAAAATCGGTAAATAAATGCATTCATTTTAGAAGAGCTGTGCGGTATCTATAAGCACAAATAATGGCATTTACATGTGTAAGTGACATACATGTGTAGATGCCAATTTTCCAGTGCCACTATTTACATGTGTAGATGTCGTGGGCTGCATAGATTTAAGGGGAGGGAGTTCTGGATGTGACTTAGTCAGTCCAAGAAAATATACATGTATTTCCCATTTTACAACATTTTTGAATACCCATATATTTTAAAACTTCTCCGTCAGCATATATCCAGTACCTGCTCCAAAGCATGTTTGTCTACCACCACAAAATGTACAAGAAGCTCTGCTTCTCCGAAATCTCACAGTGGCTCACAAATAACCACCTCTTCATCAACTACAAAAAAACTGAGGCTCTCTTCATCGTGAAAGACAGTACATTCATCCCCCCTATGACCATAAGCCTAAACAACACTCACATTAAAGTACAACAAGAAATAAAATATCTCAGCATCACTCTGGACCACAACCTCTCCTTCAAACAACAAGTGATGAAAATGGCAAACTCAATCTTCTATAAGATCCGTACCCTCCAACACTTCCACCCAATCCTAGACCTCCCAGACTTCAGATCAGTACTATAAGCAGCTATCCTTCCAATCCTTGACTACTGTAACTCCATCTACCAAGGCCTCCCGCAATCAGCTACCCTCCCATTACGTACATCCATACCGCCGCATGCACCCTTCTGGCAGCCCATAACCATGAACATATAACACCCAGCCTCAGGTATCTTCCCCTCAACAGTTGCATAAAATACAAAATATTGATGATGACCTACAAAACACTCATAGGCCTCTCCTCCTCACACCTTCTCAGCCTTCTACACCCCTTTCAACCAAACAGAGCCAGCCACTAATCTACCAGCAACACACTGATCATCTCCCACATGAAAACCAAGAGCACCCAGCAAGCCTGCACAAGAGCATTTGAACTTCATGCACCCACTCTATGGAATTCGCTCCTCGCAACCATCAGATGCACCAAAGATCTCTCATCATTCCGGAAACACCTGAAAACCCATCTATTCATTGAACACTATGGACCTGGAACTTATCCCTACCTCCCCTCCCCCACAACCCAACAAAAGCATACCAATGTATATAGTTAAGTAATTGTATTAATCAGTTCATAACTGAGTTATCTGTACATAGTTAATATACGTTTACTCCATGTTTTATTGTATCCTTCAGTTGATTGTAAACACTTTGACCTGGCGAAAAGTGGTATAAAAGCACAGCTAAATAAATAAATAAATAAGAGTTATTTCAGTCAGCTTCTTCATTTGCTCCTCTCTTCCATGTAGTTTATTTAAAAATCTGTAACATAAATTTCCGAGTAATGGCAAATACATGTGTGTATTGCAGGAAATATGCTTACATGTTTAGTTACTGATGCTTACATGTGTAAAGCAGCGAGTGATGATGATTTTTTATTGAACATGTTTTTTTGTGAAATGGCTTTTGCCATCACATGTGCCCCTAAATACATATGTATTTGCTGGTGTCCTCAAATGTATTTTAGATAAGACTCTCGACTTTGATGTCCAAATTCCTATCTAGACATCCAGTGGGCTATTCGTGGGCCTCCCCACTGGTGTTTAACTTCCCCGCTGGTTGTACAGAGAAGTTAGATAGGGGCGGGGAGCGGGCAGGGAGGGGGCAATGGTAGGTGCTCACTGGACATACAGGGCATACAGGGCCGATTCTAATGTTGGTCCTGTACATCCAGGGCCGGTGACTTGTACGGGGAAGTTATTGAACCTCTGAGGTGGACATACAGGGCCGATTCTAATGTTGGTCCTGTACATCCAGGGCCGGTGACTTGTACGGAGAAGTTATTGAACCTCTGAGGTGGAATAGCTTCCCTGGACGCAATGGATCGGCAGGCCCGGGGCGCATATGGGGCAGGGGGGGAATGAGGACATTCCCCGCAGCCCAAATCTGGCTGTAGGTGGCTGGATTGGGGGTCGGGTTGTGGGGAATTAGCTGCAGGAGTTAGCGGCCGGGATCGCGTTTTTTAAATGGAGCTGCGGTGCCATGGCAATCGGACACCATGGCGCTGCGGCTCCATTTAAAAGTTCTGAATGAGTTAGTCGGGCATGTCCTATACGTGCAGGCCGGGCTGAATCACAGTCATGGCTTGCACATACAGGACTGTTCGTGATTCTGATGTGCCCCGTGCGATCAGAATCGCAACGCCCTCTGTACGTCTGGATCAGACTGGACATACAGAGGGCTTGAATGTCTGGAACAGAATCGTGCTACCAGTGCAGAATGGAGTTTAAACAGCTTTATCTTGCTTTATTTCTGTATTTTGTGGTCTGCATCGAAAAACCGCTATGGCCAGAAAAACTGTAAACAGTAAAAGAAAGCAAATCCCTGTGGCCAGTGATGTAGTCCGAGTTAACAGTGGAGCACTAGACAGTTTAAATGCAGATACCTCTAGTTTTCCTCCTGAACCAATCTACTGTCACTGACTGGGTGGGGCTGGTTCCAAAGTGGTAGGCCAAGGCCCATCCAGGCCTACCTGTTGCTATGCTCCTAATGCAAGCTAAAACTAGCATTTCCAATCAAAAAAGTTATATGGCCATCCTGGTAATTTCCATAATAGCACTCCTAGAACTTGGGTTGACCACAAATTCCTTTCTTATAATTATGGATTTGAATTTGCAGATAATATCTACAGAGACTACTCATGAACATGGCCTTTGTTTATAGTTTGTTTTAATTATGATGAATTTCCCCTTGAAACTTATATTTGAAAGAATAACTCCTATAATGTGGATAGTACATTTTCTAATTCATTTTGAACTTCTCTACTGAGACTAATCCAGTGATCAAGATAATATTTAGAAAGCTTTGGGTCATATTTACTAAGTTGCATGCCACTAGCATGCGAACGACCTCTAAAATGAGCATGAGTGTGGTGCTCGACCTGCTCTAGTAAATGGAGGCATGCCTGGTATATCCCCATGTTAACAGAGCAGTTATTACACTGCCCTTACACGTGTTGCCTTTGGCATATTCAGCATTGCTACACTTAACAGCACACATTAATTTAGCAGTAAGTGCACTAACGCTAAGTGCCATATCAACAGCGAGCATGTGCCAATAATGCCCGTGCTACCCACGATGTAGATGTTCCACTCAAGAACTGCCCTGTCTCTGCCCCAACATGCAGTGCTTGGGTACTGTGGGATTTTTAGCGTGGCTGCATTTTCAGTGCACGGTAATGCTTATCACTGTGCACTTGGCTTATCCGATAGTAGACTTTAGCAATACAGAAGAAGTGGCTATTAAATGTATTAATAACATTGATTCCTTTCCTTTTAATAATTTAAAGAAACAGGCAGTCTTCTGGAACGCAGCACTGTGACAGGTACTGGTCACTCTAGCACTATTAGAAGAGTATCATATTTCGGTCAAGCATGACCATCCATGGTTCGGCAATGTGAACAGAGAAAGACTAACAGGAAAATGGACCACCATTGGAATAAATACCGTACAGCTACTAGTTTGCTTAATTTTAAAAATCAAAATAAGGTATAACAAAAATTCACTTAATATTTATTTATTTAATGCATTTATTCCACTTATCAGTACACTTGCTAACCGGTTACAACAAAACGCACACAATAATAGAAACATAGAAACATAGAAATATGATGACAGAAAAAGACCACATGGCCTATCTAGTCTGTTCTTCCATATCAACTACAACAGTCCCCTTTTTACCTTTAGTGTTCCTCTGTGTTTGTCCCATGCTTTTTTGAATTCAGTTACTGTTCTCATCTCTACCACGTCCACTGGGAGACTATTCCATGGATCCACTACTCTTTCCGTAAAGAAATATTTCCGCATATCACTCCTGAAACTATCCCCTTCACTCTCATCCAATGTCCCCTTGTAGCAGAACTTGCTTTCAATTGACAGAGGCTCCCTCCCTGAACATTTATGCCACGGAGGTATTTAAACATCTCAATCATATCACCTCTATCCCGCCTTTCCTCTAAGGTGTACATATTCAGATCCTTAAGTCTGTCCTCATATGCTTTATAATGAAGACCACTAATCATTTTAATAGCCACACTCTGCACCGACTCCATCCTGTTCACATCCTTTTGAAGGTGCGGTCTCCAGAATTGCACACCATACTCCAGATGAGGTTGCACCAAAGACTTATAGAGAGGCATTATCACCTCCTTTTTTCTGCTAGCCATTCCTCTCCGTATGCACCCAAGCATCCTTCTAACTTTTGCCATCGCCTTTTCTACCTGTTTAGCTACTTTAAGATCATCAGACACAACCACGCCTAGGTCCCGCTCTTCTTTAGTGGACAAATGTACTTCACCCCCTATACTATATTGCTCCCTTGGATTGCTGCAGCCCAAATGTATGACCTTACATTTTTTAACATTAAATCCCAGCTGCCAAATTCTAGACCATTCTTCAAGCTTAGCTAGATCCCTCCTCATGTTATCTACACCTTCCTGGGTGTCTACTCTATTGCAGATTTTGGTGTCATCCGCAAAGAGGCAAACCTTACCCGACAGCCTTTCCGCTATATCACTAACAAAGATGTTAAAAAGAATCGGACCAAGGACAGATCCCTGGGGCACACCACTGGTAGCATCCTTCTCCTCAGAGTGAGCTACATTTATTTGTACTCTTTGTCGCCTCCCACCCAACCAATTTCTAACCCAAGCAGTAACTTTAGGGTCCATCCCTAGGGTGCTCAGTTTGTTTATAAGTCGCCTGTGAGGAACAGTGTCAAAGGCTTTACTGAAATCGAAATACACCACATCTAGAGCTCTCCCTCGGTCAAACTCCCTGGTCACCCAGTCAAAGAAATCAATCAGATTTGTCTGACAAGACCTGCCTCTGGTGAATCCATGCTGCCTCGGATCCTGTAATCCACTGGACTCCAGAAACCTCACTATTTTCTCTTTCAACAGCGTTTCCAATAATTTACTCACCACTGAAGTTAAACTAACCGGCCTGTAGTTTTCAACCACATCCTTACTTCCGCTTTTGTGTAAAGGCACCACATGAGCCTCTCTCCAGTCCTTTGGCACCACTCCCGACTCCAACGAGGCATTGAAAAGGTCAGTCAGTGGAGTTGCTAGAACGTCCCCAAGTTCCCTCAGTATTCTAGGGTGTATCCCATCCGGTCCCATCGCTTTGTCTACTTTAAGTTGAGCTAGTTTCTCACGAACACAGTCTTCTGAAAATTGTTCAAGATGTCCCTCGCTTCTGTTCCTATTTGTGGGTGTTTTCTGAGGTCCTGCTCCTGTTTCTTCATCTGTGAACACAGAACAAAAATATTTGTTAAGCAATTCCGCTTTATTCTTATCAGCTTCTACATATTCCTCCCCTGCACCCTTGAGTCTGACAATACCACTTTTGCCCTTCCTCTTCTCACTAATATATCTGAAAAATGTCTTATCCCCCGCATTTTATTGCATTGGTTATTTCCTCCTCCTTTTGAATCTTTGCCTTCTTGACTACTTTGCTAGCCTCTCTAAGTTTTTCCAAATACAGATGCGTCTTCCACTCTCTGTGATCTCTTGTATTTCATGAAGGCCTCCCTCTTTTTCTTCACTTTTTCAGCTACTTCTTTCGAAAACCATAGCGGTCTCCTTTTCCTTTTACTTACCATTTTAACAAAAAGGTTGTTTGCCCTTAAAATATCCCCTTTCAGTTTTGCCCACTGTTTTTCTACATCCCCAAGCTGTTCCCATCCCACTAACGACTCCCTGAGGTATTGGCCCATCTTCGCAAAGTTAGTCTTCCTAAAGTCTAAGATCCTCACCTTTGAATGGATTCTAACAGCCCTAGTCCTAATACTGAACCACAGAATCTGGTGATCACTGGATGCAAAATGATTACCCACTACAACATCAGAAACACTTTCACCATTGGTAAGCATCAAGTCCAGTATGGCCCCTTCATGTGTGGGGTCTGTTACCAATTGCCTGAATAGTTCTCCCTGTAGAGAATCCAGGATCTCCTTACTTCTAGATGATACTGCAGCAGGAATGTGCCAATCAACATCTGGCATATTGAAATCTCCAATCAGTAGCACTTCCCCTTTCCTAGTAATGCTGCATATGTCTTCAATTAACTCTCTGTCCACCTCTTCCTCTTGTGAGGGAGGTCTGTATATCACACCGATGCAAATAGATTTATCTTTCCCTCTTTCTAATTTAACCCACAATGCCTCCTCTCTTCCTTTTAAGCTCTGTAATTCCAAAGCTTTAATAGTAGTTTTTACATATAGTGCCACTCCTCCTCCCCTTCTTCCTACCCTGTCCTTTCTGAATAAAGTATAGCCAGGTATAGTTACATCCCAATCATGGTTTTCTGTGAACCATGTTTCTGTAACTGCCACTAAAACCAAGTCAGCCACTCCCACCAAAGCTTCAACCTCAGGGATCTTATTTCCCATGCTACGGGCATTTATACACACTGCTTTCAATATGTTACCACTGTTATCCATTTCCATAAAGGAATTTAATGTATCACCTACCTGGGGGCTTTCACTTACCTGGTGGCTTTCTTCACCCATCCCCAACAAATCTAGTTTAAAGCCCTCTTCAGTAGATTAGACAGTCTACTACCGAAGATGCGTTGACCTTTCTTGGACAGATGGATGCCATCTCTGCTCTGCAACCCTTGGAACAGCATCCAATGGTCTAGGAAACCAAAACGCTCTCGATGACACCATCCACGCAGCCATGCATTCATCTCCAGGATGAATAGAAACAAAATACACGAAGCAAACAACAAATTAAAATGAACAAGTAAACCAATCATAAATTAAAAGCATTCTGAAACATAAATAGCTGGATGTACCTCGCATAATCTATAGTAACAAATTCCAAATCAATGGCCCTTTCATAATCAATTCAGATTTACCTATTCCATTCCATTCAGGATATTATAGACCTCTTTCAAATCTGCTCTCAATTGTCTCTTCTCCAAACTAAAGAGCCCTAATCTCTTTAACCTTTCCTCACTGGATAGTCATCTCATCCCTTTTATCATTTTGGTTGCCTTTCTTGGTATCTTTTTTAATGCTGCTATATCTTTTTTTTTGGGATTGGAGACCAAAATTGCACATAATATTCAAGATGTGATCGCACCATTGAGCGATTCAGAGGATTACAATATCCTTTGTTTAATTTTCTAGTCCTTTCCTAATGATTCCTAACATCCTGGTTGCTTTTTTGGTCACCACTGCATTCTGAATAGAAGATTTGAATGTATTGTCCACAGTGACTCCTAGATCCTTTTCCTGGGTGAATGCTCCTATGTTATTCTTCCTTACATGCGTCACTCTGAATTGTCCACATTAAATTTCATCTACCATTTGGATACCCAACCTCCCAGTCTCACAAGATTCTCCTGCAATTTCTCACAATCTGCATGTTATTTAATAACTTTGAATAATTTGGTGTCATCTGACTGCAAATGTAATCACTTGACTTGTTGATTCCAATTCCAGAAAGCACGAGTTCCAGCACAGATCTTTGGGATACTAGTCACCTTTCTCCATTGAGAAAACTGAACATTTAACTCTACTCTCTGTTTTCTCTCAACCAGTTTCCAGTTCCCAATAGGATGTTGCCTCCTATGCCATGACTTTTTAATATCTTCTGGAGTTTCTCATGTGGAACATTGTCAGATGCTTTCTGAAAGTTTAAGTATGCTATATCAGCAGGCTCATTTTTATCTACATGCTTATTCATACCCTCAGAGAAGTGAAGCAGATTGGTGAAGTAAGACTTCCCCTGGCTAAATCCACGTTGACCTTCTCCCATTAAACTATGTCTGCCCATGTGTTCAGTAATTCTATTCTTTATAATGGTTTTCATCATTTTGCCCGGCACTTATGTTAGACTCACTGATCTGTAGTTTCCTGGGTCATCCCCGGAACCCTTTTTATACATTGGCATTACATTCATCACCCTCCAATCTACTGGTACCATAGGCAAATTTAATGATAGGTTAAAGTTTATTAATAGGATATCTGCAATTACATCTTTAATTTCTTTCAGAACTCTTGAGTATATATCATTTGGTCAAGGTGATTTGCTGCTCTTTAGTTTGTCGATTTTGTTCTACTACATCTTTCAGATTCTCTGAAATTTGATTTCGTTCTTCTTACTCATTAAATACCTTTTCTAGCATTGGTAGTTTCCTCACATCTTCTTCAGTAAAGACTAAAGCCAATAATTCATTTAGTCTTTCAGTTATGGCCTTGTCCTCTCTTAGTGCCCCTTTTACCCAACTGACTCCTCTGGCTTCTTGCTCTGAATATAGCTGAAAAGTTTATTGTGCATTTTTGTCTCTATGACAAGCTTCTTTTAATTTTTTCTTTTTGCCTTCCTAATCATAAGAACAAAAGAAATATATGATATGCCATGCTGGGTCAGACCAAGGTCCATCCAACCCAGTATCCTGATTCCAACAGCGGCCAATCCAAATCACAAGTACAGGTTCCCAAAAAGGTAAACAGATTCCACGTTGCTTATCCCGGGGTAAACAGTGGATGTTCCTGGTCCTCTTTAATAAAGATTTATAGACTTTTCCTCCAAGAACTTGTCAAAATCTTTTTTAAACCCAGCTCCATTAACAGCTTTTACTACATCCTCCTGAGTTTGATTACGTGTTGAATGAAAAAAATATTTTCTCCCATTAGTCTTAAATGGGCTACATTGTAGCTTCATTGCATGTCCCCTAACCTTTCTACTTTTCAAAGGAGTAAACAACAGATCTATGTTTACCATTTCTGCTTCAATCATTATTTTATAGACCTCTATCATATCTCTCCTCAGACATCTTTTTTCTAAGCTGAAGAGCTCTAATCTTTTCAGCCTTTCCTCAAAGGAGCATCCTTCCATCCCCTTCCATGGCTCTTCTCTGTACCTATTTATATTCTGTTATATCCTTTTTAAGATATGGTGACCAGAATTGCTGTGGTCCCTGCATGGAACGATACAGAGGCATTATGATATCCTTTGTTTTATTCTACATTACTTTCCTTATGATTCCTTGCATTCTATTTGCCTTCTTGGCAGTCACTATTTGCCTTCTTGGTAGTCACTGGGCAGAGGGTTTCAACATATAATCCACAATGACACCTGTGATAAGGAAGCTTATCATAGCTCAGGAAGGAGTTATAGAAAAGGTAAAGTGACTCTGAACAAGCAACCTGTCAGTTCTGGTAGAAATAAGAAAACAGAATTTTCCCATAAAAGACTACCGGTCCCAGAATGCACCAGGTTTCCAACAGCCATTAGAGGAGCTGAAGTGGGGAAACGTGTGTTCAATCAGGAGGGCTATGAGGTAATCCCTAAGCACTCATCTCAAAGGGCAGGGCCTGATTCAGCACAGCTGTGCTGTATTAGGGGGGAGCACTCATCTAGGCAGAATAAAGGTAGAGTTTATTCTACAGAGAATTATCCTCCTTATCCTGAGAATCAGCTTGAGTTTGATCATCAGTTTCATCTGAAGGATCATCAGAAGCAGAAGCCAAACCGGACGTACAGAGAGGGAAAGAAACCCTTTGGAAGAAGGAAGAGAAAAGCCTTTGAGAGGTCTAGAAGAGTCCAGAGCAGTACGTATACTGGGAGGCATTCCAAGGGCCAGCATACACCATTGGACTGGGGAAAGCCAGAGGAATGGTGCTGCAGAGCTAGGAATCTCCAGACGGTACCTGTGAGAGAGACGGCTACACGTGGAAGGGACCCTAAGACCCGTGCCAGAAGGTATGTGAAGAGAGATCCAGTGTCCAGGGATCTGGATTGGAAGGCTGGACATAAGAACTGGACTACATACTGGCCGGGCTATATAGAGAAGAACTCTAACAGCAATGGAAGCTCAGGTATGAACACTGATCTATGCCCTAGCTATAACCTTGAAAGACAGCAGGGAAACAAGTATTCTCCTGAAAGTGCTCCATTGAGAGATTAATCTGTGCCAATCCATGATATTGAACCCATGCTTGTTGAAGAAAGGGGAATGATTGCAGATGAAGAATGTGTTTATATGGACTGCTCTCTGTCCAAACTCCTTTGGTGATTTTCTGTTATAAAGTACAGCAACCATCACAAAGAAATACAAATTTGTTCTTTAATCTACTCAGAAAAGCTCCTGAAGCAGGATTTGACCCACACAGTAGAAAGCAAGCCAGCTAAGGGGTTTCAGCTGGATAACTGCTAGCAATTGAGCCTTACCTAATTGCTTGTGAGCTAGGAGAGAATCACTTCTGAATGTATGTGGGAAGTTATCAGAAGTTAACCTGAAAAGAACAGTTTTTTGCTTTCTTTGTGGCTTTTCGTTTGTTTTTTGATATATGCTAAGAAAACATTAGCTAATGCCTGACAAGTTTGAATGTTGTTTTCCTGATTTTGATTTTGTTTTTCCAAGTTAAACACTGGAAGCAAGTAACCTGATTTATGTGCTACCAAGCATATCTGTGTTGGGAGAAATAACCCCATAAATAAATATCTTATTGGCTTTAACACTTGAGCACAACTAAATTATTGTCAGCAGCTGTGTCTGGTGTGAATGAACTACATTGCCCACAATCCCTTGCAAATCATATAGATATATGCACTTGCCAAGACTGTGAAGATTCTCACCCAGGCAGCCATCTGACACACCTAAATCCTTTTGTAGGGTGATGGTTCCCAATGTGGAACTTTGCATCATGTAACACTGGTTTGGGTTGTTCTTCCCTGAGAGCATAACTTCGCACTTGTCCACATTAAATTTCCTCTGCCATTTGGAAGCCCAGTCTTCCAATTTATCAAGGTCCTCTTGCAATTTTTCAAAACCCTCTTGTGTTTTAACAACTTTGAATAATTTTGTGTCATCTACAAATTTGATCACCTCACTCATTATTCCCATTTTCAGGTCATTTATAAATATGTTAAAAAGCATCAGGCCCAGCACAGATCTCTGGGATACTCCACTATTCACTTTTCTCCACTGAGAAAACTGGTCATTTAGCCCAACTCTCTGTTCTCCAGGTGTATGCCTATCTGGATAAAAGGGGTTCTGGTGCTGCTGATCTCCTTAGAATTTTTGGCGGCATTCGATCTGGTGGAAAGAGATTTGTTGTTGGAGTGGTGCAATGGGCTGGGAATTGGAGGGTCTGTGTTGGGTTGGATTTGTTCCTTTATGAGTAATCAATGGTTTAGGGTGTGAGGACTGGAAAAGTGGTGTGAGGTATTTGAATGGGAATGAGGGGGTGCCTCAGGGCTCACCATTATCCTTGCTGTTATTTAACATTTATTTACAGCTGTTGGGTGTGTTCTGAATGACTTGGATTTAGTTTTACATATCTGGATGACTTGTGGTTGCTGCTTCCACTGTCGGGGGATGTCGATGAAGGGGTTGAGTATTTAACCCTTCATCACACACGTTAAATTACTGACGACTTTACACACCTGGGGTCAAATTGACCCCATCAGTAAATGACCAGAAACTGTGAACAATTTCATCCACATAGGATTGGTATTTTAATGCATTTATTAAAAACAGTCCTCAGTTTTTGCTGTTTACAAATGTTCAGTGTTTATGATATAAAAGTAGCTTAACTATTAAATCCAGTTTATCACTTAATTGTAATTAAGTCTTGACACCCCTAGTATAATCATCTATCTAAGTGTCTTTTAGTCAGCACATTCATTGCATAACAGCTGGCAATGTTCTGGGCATATGGCTGTACCACATCGCTTGCAGTATTTTCATGTTTTCTTATCTGATGATCTGGTGCAAAGCTGGCAGCGCGATCGTGCCCCTCTGGATTCACAGCCTGTAGGACCAGGTAAGCTGAATCCAAGTAGTTGCATGCAGATCCGTACCCCTTTCTGAAGTGTTCTTGGGTTCTGCAATCACAATGTCTGCTGTGGCAGAACTGACTTCTTTGCCAGTTCTGTTAGGAACAGTCGCTGTTTGTGGGAAACCTCTGTTTGCCATTTGGGTTTTTGCGGCACCCAAATTATGTAAGCTGCCACACCAGCGACATCGAACATGTTCATCAGCAGGCAGAACAGCCATCTTCTAGTGCCAAGTTTGCATGTATATGTACGCACAAGCTTGTCCAGATTGTCTACTCCAGACTTAGTAGCATTATAGTGCAGAATCATCTCAGGCTTCTTTTCATTCTTGTCGTCTATCGCCTTGTCATGATGCATGCTGCTCAAAACAATGACCGTTTTGTTTTTCTTTGGAACATAACTGACTAGTGTGATCTCTTTGCAAAAAACAAACTGTGATGAAAACAGTTCCTTGGAACAATAAAATAACTGAAATCATAATAAGTAACTGTTATTACTAATCAAATATATCTCAGAAAAAAAGAAACAATGTTGGCGGCAAAGCGCCATTACTTCTATAACAGCAATGAATAGGTCTATACGAACACATGCCTGGTATGAACTCAAACGCTGAAAAATGTCGTCTTAATTTCACATGAAGATCACAGTAGCCTACAGATGAAATAGCCTAGCAATGCCACATTAACAATAATAACTACAACATGAACCTGAAACAGGAATTCTGACAACACTGGTTTCGCTAAGCTGGGGTCAATTTGACCCCAGTGGTGTATAATAGGTATATACAACATAAAAATGTTAACATAAAATTACTGTTCCGATTAAATGATAACACTCTACGGGAAATTCAATGGCTGTCAATATTGAGAAGCTACCGGAAGTTTTAAGTCATGGCTGAAATAAATAAGTAAGTAATTTGACATAACAAAAGGCTTGGAGTCAAAATGACCCCACGTGTGTGGTGAAGGGTTAAATAACTATCTAGGAATGGTGCAGGGATGGTTAATGCATAGTGGTTTAGTGCTGAATATTGAGAAAACTGTGTGCTTGCAGTTTGGTGGTTTGGAATGCATGGTGTTGAGGACCTTTCTCAGCATCGCTGGTTCAGTCCTTCCTTGGAGAGATGAGTTGAAATCTTTAGGAGTAATTTTAGAAAGGGAAGGTGTAGGTATGAAGAAGATTAGTAATGTGTCAAGAATATTCTTTTTTGGTTTATTCGTCAATTGTGTCTGTTTTTGGACCATGGAACTCTGAATTTGGTTGTTCATTCTTTTGTGCATGGTGTTTTAGACTATTGTAATGTTTTGTATATTGAATTGCCTAAGAGGTACCTGTGTAAGCTTCAGATGATGCAAAAAACCATGGCCCGCCTCTTTTTGGGGATGAGTAGGCGAGAAAGTATGCAGCCCCTACTGCGGCAATTGTATTGGCTCCGTGTCCGGGAGCATTGCATTTTTAAGTAGATTATATTTCTTTTAAGATAGTTTTTGATGTGTGACCTTAATATATTAGGCACATGTTATCTTGGTATGCCCCTCTTGGTCTTTACATTCCTCTCAATGGCATTTATTGATCGTTCTTGGATCAGAGGAGATATGAAAAATCAGTTGGTTTATGTTTAGAGTGGTGGCCCCAGAGGTTTGGACTGAGATGCCAGAGGAGATACAAGCAATGACAAGTTTATTATGTTTTAGGAAGGTTTTAAAGACATTTTTATTTCCTGTAGTGTAATGTGAGGGGAATGTCTGAGGAGTATGAGGGTAGGGGATGATGTTAGTGTACTATGTATGAATGTTTTTAAAATATTTATAATTGTACACCATTTTGACTGATTGTTCAGAAAAGCGGTTCAAACTATGCTTTTATAAA
Organism: Ichthyophis bannanicus; assembly: GCA_033557465.1. NCBI lineage: Eukaryota > Metazoa > Chordata > Amphibia > Gymnophiona > Ichthyophiidae > Ichthyophis > Ichthyophis bannanicus. The sequence goes on from CM066034.1 coordinate 255,219,750, forward strand.
AATCACAATCAAACTATTGTATTGCTGTCTATATAGATTTACCTATTGTTAGCTTAAAGAAATTGCAATTATTACAAAAAATGGCAATTAGGGTTCTCTATGATTTCAAATAATTTGATCATGTGTCACCATTATTTCAGGAGGAACATTGGCTTCCTATTATGCCAAGAATTAGATTCAAGATCTTATTGTTTACATTTTGTACATTCATTCAGGACTTCCCCATTATGTGGCAACTACATTAATCTCTCACTATCCAACAAGAGCACCGAGATCTGTGTAGGAGAATCTGCTAGTATTGCTGTCATCTACGAGAATAAAATCTGAAGATACAAAATGGGTTGCTTTCTCTTATATGGCCACATTTCTTTGCAATGTCCCTCCTTCTAGTATTAGAAAGAAAGGTGATATGACTATATTTCAAAAAGCTTTAGAAACCAGGGGGGGGGGGATATTCAGCAGCAGCAGTTGGCACGATTACGGCAGGAGCACCCAAAGGTGATGGAGGATCATGTGCGGGGGACTTATTGTGGGGCCTCATTTTCATAAACATTTACATACTGGATCTATTTGGTCAGTGCTATGACCAGGTAAATGATGAGGAAGGAAGATATAAAATGAGAAATACATCTTGGTAACCGTGAATTTAAGATTATGGTACATGGGTTAAATTAGAACGCGCCAGAACTGAAAAAGCTCCAAAATCAGCAACTGTGAAGATTTCCTTCATTGTGAACTGACAAAATATTTTAAATTTAAGACCAGCAGCATGAAAAAAACAAAAATGCAATCTTAAGGTTTTCCAGTACCCACCACCAACACCCTACAGTTATCTCCATACAGGAAACAAAAAGAAAAAGCTAGAACTACAGCAAAGGACCTATGGATCAAGTCTACCATTCAAAAGCAACACTGACTTCCAAAACTCACACAACAAGGAGTCTCCGCAGAAAAGAACATGCCATGGACCCTAGAAAATCCATACACTGACCAGGTAAACTGAACAAGCCAGATTCCTACAGAGAAACTCCATGCTAACACAACACCTGACCTCAATGAAACACCTAGGGCCCGATATTCATCTCGGTCAGCTATGTGCCACCTCGGCGCATAACCATCTGCACCAATCCTTAACCCTGGATATTCAATGTGGAGTCATATCTGGCCCTGGCATTGAATATCTGGGTTTGTTGCGTATGCCCTGAAGCCGCAGAGGCTAACCGGGTAGCAGCAGTATTGCATGCTGCCTGGTTAGCTCCTGCGGCTAAAAGATAGGCGAAGCAAATACTTGCCTGCCTTTTAGCTGCAGATCTCTAACTGGGCGGCATGCAATATCATCCCTTCCTGGTTATCAACTGTCGCCGCCTTCGCTCCTCCCACGACATGCCGCAGTGCTAAACGGTTAGCATCGGGGCATGTAAGGGAGAAGATTGGGGGTATTCAGTGGCACTAACCTTTTTAGTGCCATTGAATATCCAAGTTAGAGGCATTTACACAGTTTACAAGGCTGTAAACCGTGTAAATGCCTTTGAATATCGGGCCCTCGGAACATAGATAGACTCAAGTACAGAATAAAGGATGAAAAACTAAAAATAGAAACATGTAGACAAAAATTGAACTGAAAGCTCAAGAAACCAGACTCCACATGCAAGGTAATACCTGAGAAATAGAAACACTGATGTGTTTCCCCCATACTATTCAAAATATAAAGGGTCCTGCTTATTAAACATTAGGATGAGCTATCTGCCACCATACCCATAGGGGACAACATGGGTGCTGCAACAGATAATGCACACCAGTGTTTAGTAAATTCAACATACAAAAAAAATCCACTTCTGGTTTTATCTCAGTAAAAGCGCTATAAACCCTCTTCAGGACCAGACCTATTGTGGAGTAATACAAACACCTTACAAAAGTTGTTTTGGATGGAGCGAATCTAGCATTTCATAACAGTACCAACAATAAAAATAGCAATACTATAAATATTGCAGTGGGCCCTACAACATCAATACGACCTACTGGGAAAACTGAACAAGGCAGATTACTACAGATTCCTACACAGATACTTAATACTAACAATCAGGCTGATGCAGAAAACTAGTGTGGCCTTTAAGCACAGATAACACCATGGTTAAGCACACTTTAAGTATGTTTAAGCTAACGTCAAATGCAGAAAAGCGACGGATGCGTGCGTAAACAATGACGGGAAAACTAGAGTCTAGTTAATGCCACAAATATTTAAATGTATTTAAATTGCAGGCAAATGAGATACACATAATAATCTGGCATGCAAATGATGGCTGCGCCCGTTGCACAGACAGGCGTAGAGGATTTCGCGACCAGTTTTATCACCAATATCTCTACGTCTGAGTCTGAGGTGGCTTAAACCTCTAGCACTTGCCCCCGACAGTATTTTGATGGCATCGGGTGCTTTCCCCAATGCAGACATCAGGCAAAGCCCCCAATACTATTAAAATAGTGAAGCAAATCCCTGTTGTCCTAGCAGCCCTGATCCCCTCACCCGACAGTATTTTGATGGCATCGGGAGCAATTGCAGCATCAGGAAAAGCCCCCAATGCCATCAAAATACTGTCAGGGGCCAGTTTCCCAACAAAAAGTGACTCCTTGGTGGTCTAGGAGCTCAATCCCCCTCCCACAAACCTAGAAATGTCAAAGGTTGCAAGTCCATAGAAGCAATCACCACACCCCCCCTCTGTGTTTACATTTGACCTTGTGATTTCTGCATTCACATGATGTGTGAAGCTACTATAAGAGCTGAAGGGGTTTTTTTTATGGCTGCTTTCATTCATGTTCAACCAATTTGATACCTTTTACTTTCTATTGTGTGCACACTGCATCCAGTAAGGTACTTTGCTAATTATCTGGGTATAAACCACTATCTTTGTTAACGGAACCATTCCTTTCTCTGGCAAGTGATTGAAAAGAGCTTTTAGTAGTTGTTGCCTGTATCGGCTCTACCTATACCACATACTGTAGGGTGCATACAGCCAAATAAAAGTTTGGATCCTGCTCATTTAAACTGTGTTTAACCAGTGTAGCTGCACAGTTTTTCACTAACCTAATGAAGAGAGGGGAAAGTTTGTCACAGGTATATTTTTTGTTGACCCTTATTTCAACATATCCAATTGGACTAACACAGCAACTACAGGAACATTCCCAGTAGAAGTATCAGTACCAAGCAACTATTCTGTAGAAGAAATCTGTAAAGAGTGCGTAGAGAGTAATGTGGTGAGAATCGCGGAAGCCAGGATTCAAATCCCTCTAACACTCCTTGTGGTCTCGGACAACTTACTTAGCCCTCCATTGCCTCAGGTACAAACTTAGGGGCCCTTTTACTAAGCTGTGTTAGATTTTGGCACGTAATGTGCATTTATCACAAAAACTGGCATGCGTGAAGTGCAAAGTCTTGGCAGTAATTGTTGGAGGGTGGCCAGCATGTTCCCGACAGTTAACGCACAGATGGGTAGTGCATGGCGCTATCACATTGGGTGCACTTAACTCCACCTACTGAGGTAGTGTTAGGTGAACCCGTGCCAATGGCAACATTGATGGTGCATGATATGATCCTGTGCTCACCATGCCAACGCTCCACCTCCAACATGCCCATTCAGCACCCTAATGGAAACAGTGAAACCTTCACAGTAGCAGTTACAGTAGGCAGGTGCACACTGTTACTGCAAACAAAACACACATTACTTGCTTAGTGCATGTTAGGGAAAGGGCCCCTTAGATTGTAAGCCCTCCGGGGACACGGAAATACCTATTGTACTGGAATGGAACTCACTTGAATTACTACCGGAAAGGCATGAACGAAATATAAATCAATACAAAAATAAAAAGCTACCTATAGAGTAAAAAGAGACTAAGGGCCCAATATTCAAATAGACAGGCTATGCGCCACTACGGCACTCACCTCTAACCCTAGATATTCAATGCCGTGTTGATGGCATTGAATATCTTGTTTTGGCGCCGAGGGAAAATCGCCGCAGAGCCCAAACTGGGTAAGAGCGATATTGCACCACTACCCAGTTAGCATCTGCGGGTAAAACTCGGTGAGCCAAAAGCTGGCCTAGATTTAGCTGCGGATTGTTAGCCGGTAGCAGGACAATATTGTCATTACTCAGTTAGTGGTACTCCCTGGCTCCGCTCCGCCCCGCCCCAGAATGCCCCCAACTCGCCCCGATGCTAACCAGATAGTATCGGGGCACATAGGAGACATGGATGGGGATATTCAACAGCACTAACCATGTAGGTGCCATTGAATATCCCCATTTAAGGCATTCACACGGTTTACTGGCTGTAAACCATGTAAATGTCTTTTGAGTATCGGGCCCTAAGAGAATAAGGAAGAAAGATACAGAAATAATCCCTGTCTATTGGACGCTACCAGCCTGCTTTAAAAGAATTTCCAAGCTCACCTTGATATGTTGCTGGATGTCTTGAGTCATGTCTACGTTTAGACCTGCTCCAGGCAGGAGTACATTTCAAGAAAGTGCTTGTTTTGGTTAAAAACATCCAGAGGATTAGAAAAAACAGCATTCTATCATCTCCACTACTCAGCACAATCCGAATGAGAGCAGCAGTGGGATTTGAACCCTGGCTTTCCTGGTCCAACTCCAACCATTAGGCTATTCCTAGACATCCAGGTTCTAGAATATCATTCTAGGGATGTCCATCTGCAGTAGATGCCCCCACAGATGTCCATATCAGGTACGTCCATGTTTCTGAAATTGTCCTTGGCCAGAAATGGCAGAATGCTAAAAAAAAAAAATCAACATTTTTTTTAAAGACTGGAAAATTGTTGAGTCGATAGCAGATCTTTTGCAGCAGCTGACTAATGATAGTAGTAATGATGATGATTGTAGCAGGTTCAGGGAATGGAAGATAAAATGCATATATTTCCACTGACAATTGGAGGTATTTTCATTTCCACACTGAATTAAACAGCACGGCAGCTGAGTCAATGTAATTCTATATATGCATCTACAAGAAAGTTAACTGCACTAAATCATAGGTAACTGCAGATGAATTTAATACCATCTCAAGTTTTTCCTTCTATATTATCCTCTATTTCAAGTTCTGGCTTCTTTATACATCACCATTATTTCATTTTTTCAAATAGTCCATTCTTATTTGTTTCTGTTTTGAATTTTATGTGAACAAGTTACTAATCTATAGCAACATCCCCAGTTTGGAACACCTGTGGTTCACACATTCTTTCTTGAGACCTGTTCAACAAGTGTCCCTATGGAATCTAAGCTCTGCCAAAAGATGTCTCAGGATCATCAGAGTATGCAAAATTCTTTACGAATGTGAATATGGTGGTTCCAGGAGGAGGTTTGCATACTCTGATGGGGGAACTACGTAAGTGGAACATGGTTCTGCCCTTCCTTTTTAGATTCCCAAAGCAGAGCAGCAGGAGTTTTCAAATCTAGTACCTCCGTGCAAGGAAGAGGAAGGAAGGAGAGGTCCTGGGGTAGACAGCCCAGAAACCAGCCACTGTAAACCCTAATCCAGCGTTTTTCAACCACTCTGCCGTGGCACACTAGTGTGCCGTGAGATATTGTCTGGTGTGCCGTGGGAAAAATTCCAATTTCATCCGTAACATGTGGCCTCGGCTCACAAATTAGGGTTGCCAACCGGCCGGTTTTCAGCCGGCCTGGCCGGTTTTTCCATGGCCAGGCCGGCTGCCAGCACAGTTGTAAAACCGGCCATTGAAAAGCCAGTTTTTTGCTCTGGCTGCAAGATCGGGAGCGGCCAGAGCAAAAAACCGGCTTTTGTGCCGAAGTCCGCGGCGCGAACGCGATCGCGATTCCCTATAGCAGTGCAGCCGCTGGTTCTGCTTTGTACAGAGCAGCGGCTGCACTACACTTACATTGAAAAGTAAAGAGAAACTGTGTCAGGAGCCCTCCGATCATGCAGAGCCTGAGGAAGTGATGTCATGGGGGCGGGCTCCTCACAGGCTGTCTTTCCTTTTCAAATTAACTTTAGCTGCAATAAAGTTAATTTGAAAAGGAAAGACAGCCTGTGAGGAGCCCGCCCCCATGACATCACTTCCTCGGGCTCTGCGATGACTGGAGGGCTCCTGACACAGTTTCTCTTTACTTTTCAATGTAAGTGTAGTGCAGCCGCTGCTCTGTACAAAGCAGAAGCAGCGGCTTGGGCAGAGGGGGAGGTGTGTGTGTGTGAGTGAACCAGCAAGGGGGGGGGGAGTGTGAGTGAACCAGCAAGGGGGGGGGAGTGTGAGTGAACCAGCAAGGGGGGGGAGTGTGAGTGAACCAGCAGTGGAGGGGGGGGGGGGTGGTGTGAGTGAACCAGCAGGGGAGGGGGGGTAAGTGAGTGAGTGAACAAGCAGGAGGGTTGAGTAAGTGAAATGTGGGTGGGAGAGTGAAACAGCAGTGGAGGGGGGTGGGTGTGAGTGAACAAGCAGGGGAGGGGGGTTGGTGTGAACCAGCAGGGGAGGGGGGTTGGTGTGAGTGTTTGATTCCTATTCAAGAGAATTACTTTATATATAGTCAATATAGGCACAGAGGTAAATGTTTTTAACATTTTCTAATGGTGGTGTGCCTCGTGATTTTTTTCATGAAAAAAGTGTGCCTTTGCACAAAAAAGGTTGAAAAACACTGCCCTAATCCATCCTTCCCCTCCTGTTGCTCTTCCTCTTCCTGTTTCTACAGGGAATAGGTGAGAAGGGAGTGATCTTGAAGCCAGAGCTGCCAAGTTACCCAGTTCCTGGAGTGAGATTTTAAGATATTCTGGGATTTCTGATAATCTCATCCTGATACATTATGGGACCTGCAGCACTGATTCCAATGGGTACCTGCAGGGACTAAAAATACATACTGCACTGCAATGCAAACTGAAAACCAGAACTGGCTAAACATCTCACTTCTGGAACTAGGTAATTTGGCAACTCTGTGAAACAGATACTGCAGAAATCACAGAATGATTGCAGAAGCACAGCTTTGAAATGTATAAGCATTTTAAAATTTACACCAATTCAGCCCCTTTTTGGCTGGCTGTTACCCAGTGCTTAATTTCTGGCAGAAGTTCACAAAATGGCATTCAGCCAACTTTTTCTTGGGACCAAGAGCCAAAGATGTAAAGCAGTTCTGGCTTCCCCATTGGAAATGGGAAGCCATTGATAGGAAAAGACCCAGATTTAGGCATACGCAATTGTACAGATGCCAAGTTATCCATTTCCAGGAGCAGGGCCAGTGCTAGGGTTTCTAGCGACCCCCTGCAACCTATAAATTGGCACCCCTCCCTCATTATTATTAATGTTGGCTACACCCACTCTCCTTTTCCCCAAAACTCCTTTGTGAACTCTTTTTACATGATGCTAGTATTTCTCCTTCACATCCAATTTTGTAAGAAAATTGCAGTGAAGGACAAATGCATAGCCAGAATAAAAATGACTACTGAGGAGTAAATATTTAGCATCATTATGAACAGACTGTGATAGTTGAAGAGCATGCTAAATTTTAGATATGGATTAAAATAAAAATACTTAGTTGTATGGACAGCAAAGAAATATTTTACTCATTGAAAAATAATCAGGAGAAGCATTTTGGATTTTGTAGAAAAGGAAGGAATCAAAAACATAACCAAGCAGTTAACCCTGGGAGTACCGATGGGGTCAAAAGTGACCCCATTGCAAGTTTCACAATGCGTATCTCGGAAACTAGTTGTTCAAGAATGCAATCTTTTTATGACTTTTCACATGTCAATATTCTCTTTATATTGCGCCATGAGAGGAATAATTTTCATCCACTAGTGACGCTAGTGATGAATTGCAGCACAGAGTACCAGCGGGGTCATTTTTGATCCCAGTTGCTTACGTCCGGTTTGGATCATGATACAATTTGCAGTTTTGTGAATTTTTTGATCTGACAAAGGTATTTATCATTAATTATGTATCATTTATTTTTTGTACTCTTATTTTATGAAAATTACACATTTTCTGTAATTGATATCATACGTTCTCTCATTATTTCCGATGAAATCTAAAGGCTTTCAGCTCGTTCATCAAGATTATTGTACACTTATAGTAAAACTGCTTTGCATTTTATTCAACTTTATCTTTGTTTATTTATTTTAGGCTATTGTTTATGATGTCAAAATGAAAGTATTCAGCTGCCCAAGTAAGAGAAATATTGCAACGAGATGCTGACAGTGATGGCTCTGAGTTGTCTGATGATGCAACATATTCAGCATGCAAAGAAGCATATCAGCCAAGTTCGGGTGATAAATCTGATGACGACAGTCATGATTCAGATGGCGACAGCAGTTGGTCACCAAGTGAATGTGAGACTGATGTTGAGCCGGTAACATCACCTGCAGCAAAGAGTCAAGTTACAGGTTGAGGCAAAGGTTGAGGCTGTGCTGGACGGGGAAGAAGGCAGGAGTCCTCGGTGTCAGTATCATCTGTGAGGAATCTTAGCTGTGGTCATAGAGAAACTAAGAGGTCATCAACTATAAGCACAAATGTTGCTATTGAAGCCTATGTATCTAAGGATGCCACATCATGGAACAGGAAACCTATAAAGCAAGCTGCTGGAAGATACACCAGAGCTAATGTCATGCCCGTACAACAAGGTCCTACAAGGTATGCTGTACGAAATGTTGATGGCCCTCTCGCAGCATTCCACTTGTTCATTTGGAAGAACTTATTGAATGAAATCATGATGTGGATGAGCAAACAAGGAAGACACATTTATGACGACACCTGGAAAGATTTGATAGATGGAGAATTTCAACGTTTTCTTGGACTTCTGATCCTCTCAGGCGTGTGCAAGTCACGAAATGAATCCATAGTTCAGTTGTGGAACCTTGAAGATGGTTGTTCTGTTTTCGGCAAAAATATGGCCCGTAACCGTTTTCAGCAAATTTCTTGTGCTCTCAGATTTGATGATGCAACCAACAGACGTGAACAACGAGGTGTGGATAAGCTTGCTCCAATCAGACACGCTTTTGATACCTGGGAAGCAACTGTAATTGACGCCTTTGTTCCTGGTGAAAATGTTACTGTGGATGAGCAACTGCTTACATTTCGTGGCCGTATTTCGTTCAGACAATATATTCCCAGCAAACCTGGGAAATATGGCATAAAGCTATGGATGTTGTGTGACAGTGCAATGTCATATGTTCTGCATCTTCAAGTATATACAGGAAGGGAACTCGGACAAAACAGGGAACAGAATCAGGGTGAAAGGGTTGTGCTGCAACTCACTGAAGGATTGACGCGATCTGGCAGAAATGTTACTGTTGACAATTTCTTCTGCAGTTTATCCCTGTCATGGAAATTGCTAGAAAAACAGATGACACTTTTGGGGACAATTCGAAAGAACAGAAAAGAATTACCTCCAGAATTTGTAACAGCAAAAGGCCGAGAGGTATTCACTTCACTGTTTGCCTTTCGCGATGACGCCACTCTGGTTTCCTATTGCCCGAAGAAAGGAAAAGTGGTTGTTCTTCTGAGCAGTTTGCATGATCAAGAAGAAGTAGATAACACACATCCAGACAAAAAAAACACGCATGATCTTGGACTATAATTTTGGTAAAGGTGTAGTAGATACGGCAGATCAAATGTTGTGCATGTATACCACAAAACGAATGACAAGACGCTGGCCAGTGACAATCTTCTACAACATGTTGGACATCAGTGCTTTGAACGCCTTCATTGTTTGGATGTCACTAAATCCAGAATGGCAGTCCAAGTCAAAGCACAGATGTCGTCTATTCCTCTTGGAATTAGGAAAGCAGATGCTTCAGAGTAATTGCAGCAAGACTTCTTCCAGCATTGAAGAAGCCACTGATGCTGTTTGCAATGTCGAGATCCCAAAGGAAAGGGCAAGGTGTCACTGCTGTTCCAGAGAAAAAGACAAGAAAAGCAACATAGTTTGCACCTCCTGCAAGCGCAATGTTTGCAAAGAACATTCAGAAATTGTCTGTGTCTCATGCAAATGACTGTAGTACTTTACTGTGTTCATCAAGTGCATGCAAAAACTGCTTTCATGGCAATTCTTCTTCACGTAATTTTATGATAAAGCATTAAATTTCAAAACATTTAACCTTCATATAATAAATAATTAATTCGGAATAATATTTTGTCTGTTTAGTTGAAAATTTTCATGGTTAACAATTAAAATTCGTCGTGGAGTCATTTATGACCCCAACAGTATTCAGTGTGTGCAAAAAATCTTGGTAATTCCAGGGTTAATGTTCATCTAGAAACTATAAGCAAAATTGGTGAGAGAAAAGTAAGAATAACATGGCCACTTTCTGGCACACCAAGGAGGAAGCTATGCTTTTACCCATTACTGTTAGGTTTTCAAGATTTCTTTCACAAAATTATACTTTACTCCAGAGTGAGGCAACAGAAAGAACTCTCACATGCAGGCATCTGACTTGTTGGCAGGAACTAACATAATGGCTCAGCGCAAGTAGTGTGGGTGCAACTAATGCCACATTGAAATGCAGTAACTGCAGGGGGATGTAACTGCCTCCCTGCAGTAAGCCTACGCTCCCATGCTGGTAATGTGACCCACACATATGTTACCAGTGCAGAGCTTAGGAAATATGCTGCTAACTATGCCAAACGAGAGGGACTCAACAGTACCTATGCAGTACTTCCCACTTACACAAAAACAAGAGTGACTTGGTACCACAACACAGCATTTTCCACCTTCACAAAAACAAGAAAGTTTCAGTGGCCCCTACACAGCATTTTCCACACCAACACACCTTCCACTCCAACATAAACACGAAGAAGGGCTTGGCAACCCCAACATAACTCCTGAAACTGTGCACTGGACTAGCATTGTGTTAATGTAAATAATACAGTCTGCAGAAAACAAAGGAAATGCAAGATGCTCGCACACCAAGGAATTAAAAGAAAAACTGAGAACCATAGTGCAGTTTATAGCACCAAGTTATAAAATTATAACTCATTTTATTTATAAACTGCATTATGGTTCTCGCTTTTTCTTTTTGAATATATATCCTGCATCCACAGAAACCTCTCCCTTGACAATAGGCGCAAAGCAGAATAGGACTTTCATCCACAGAACTCAATATATTTTTAAAAATCTGATTCTGGTCATCTCCTTAACAACAACATGCAGTCAATATTCTCCAGAACCAGGCATATTGTGAACTAATATAGAACCCTACAAAAGTCACCGAAGATCTACAAGGCCAAATGTACCATATCATACCAGCATAGACTTCCAAACCTCATAAAACAAGGGGCCTACCCAGAAAAAAAAATGCAATGTGTGCCTTTGAGTCTGTCCTGACTCCTGGTGACCCAGAAGCTCCTGGGTTTTCTTGGCAGTGTCACTGGAAGTAGATTACCAGGCTTTTCTTCTGAGGCAATGGTGGGTTAAGTGACTTGCCCAAGGCCACAAGGAGTGCTAGTGGGAAATGAACGCTGATTGTTTGGTTACCAAGCCAGTGCTCTAACCACTAGGCTACTCCTCCACTCACCCAGAAAAAAACAGCACTATAAATACTGCAGTGGGCCCTAGAACATCTATACTGTATACCTATTTGAAAAGCTGAACAAGTCAAATTACTACAGTATAGATCCCTACATACAAACTACATGTTAACAGAATAAGTATCTAGACAAAAATTAAACTGAAACCCCAAGAAGCCAGACTCTGCATGTGGTGCAATACCAGAGAAATAAAAGAGATGCAATTCCTCATATTCTGTAAAATATAAAGATAGCACAAAGTCCAATTACTATATTGAAAATAAAATTACTTTTTCTACCTTGTTGTCTGATCATTTTATTCTCTGATCATGCTGGTCCTGATCAGAGGCTTCTTCTTTCCTTTGTCTTCTCTTAGCTCTCTTTCTATGGTCTGTAGTCCATCTGCCATTTCTCATCTCTCCTTTTGTTTTCTTCACTTCCTTCCATCTTGGATATTTTTTTTTCCTTTCAGCTTTCTTCCATTTCTTTCTTTCTCTCTTTGTCCATCCAGATTTCACTATCCTTACTATCCATTTCTCAATCCCCCTTTTCTTACGCCATCTACCTACCACTTTTCAACCTCACCCCAGTCCTCCCATTCCCCAGCTCTTCTTCCCTGGTCCATTATTCCCCAGTCTTTTGCTCACTCTCTCTCCTCCTCCATGTCTAACATCTCCCTCTGGCTCTCCCTTTCCCTCCATCCAGCACGTCCGTGCTTTCTCTCCTCCTATCCTTCCATGTCTGCCCTTTCTCTTTCTATCCCCTTGCAACCAGCATCTCCGCCGTCTACTCCCATGTCCAGCATCTCTCCGTCTCTTTTTCAACTTATTTACCTCATGTCCACCTTCTCCCTTCTCTCTTCCTATTACCCCATGTCCTGAATTTCCCTCTCCCCTTATTACCCAATGTCTAGAATATCCCCTCTGTCTCCCTCTGTCTCCTCCTCCAGTATTTTCCCATAATCTCCCTATAACCCCCTGGCCCAACATCACAACTCCATCCCCCCTCCTTGTTTCTCCCTATGCACCTTTCCATGTCTAGTATCTCCCTTTATCTCCCTAAGCCCCCCACCTTAGTCTTATCCCTGCTGCCTCTCTATTTCCCCCCTGCATCCAGCATCTCCCTTCTTACCTCCTATCCATCCTTGTCCACCTCTCAATGCCCCCATGTCCACTCCCTTCTTCCCAATGCCCCCCTCATGTCCATTCCTCCTCCCCTTGTCCACCCCTTGTATGTACAAGGGGTAGAGCCTGCCGACAGAGCAGCATGTTCGGTGGCAGGGGCTGTGCAAGCCGTGATCCCAGCCCAGAGATGCAGGGCAAAATCTGTCTTTCACAGCCCCTGCCTGTGGGACATGATGCTCCCATGGACAGAAGGCTGTGAATAGTGATCGCGGCCTCTCATAGCCTTCTGCCTATGGGAGCAGCAATATCCTTTGGACAGGGGCTATACAAGCCATTACTGTGGCCCAGAGAAACAGAGCCTGCCCGTGGCAGCAGCATGTCCTGTGGGCAGACTCTTTCTCTGGGCTGCAGTTGTGGCTTGCACAGCCCCTGTCCACAGGACATACTTCATTTTGCAGGCACAAGACTGTGAGATGCCGCGATTGCTACTCCTAGCCTTCTCCCATGGCAGCAGCATGTCCCAAGGGCAGTCTCTTCCCTAGGCCGCTAGCGCTCCGCAGGTCATCCTGAATGGGGAATGGAGGCGGGTGACTAGCTACTGTGCCTCCTGACATTGACACTCCCCTGCTGCACTTACCCAGCTTATCGGTTCTGTCCAGGAGTGAGATTTTTTGTCAGTTCTGGTTTTAAATTTGCATTGCAATGCAATATGGCATTTGTAGTCCCTGATTTTACCTATTGGAATCAGTGCTGCAGGTCCCATAAAGCATCAGAATGAGATTGTCAGAAATCTAGGACTGGCTTAAAATCTCACTCATAGAACTGGGTAACTTGGCAACTCAGCAGTTGCCTAGGGTACCACATTTTGAAGATACCAAATGCCTGGGCTAAAGAGAAGCCTCATCCCACTTGCTTTAGGATTGTACTCTGTGATCTTTGGGAAGAAATGTCGTCTGGGCAGCTGCAATTATTTCTGGCTTGCCAGTTCCCAGCTGAAGCAGAGTAGAGGCGGAAGTGTAATTGCTTACTCTGAGACACGAATAGCCATGGGACCTTGATTTTTTTCAGTTTCCCTTACCAATTGCAGAATTGCCAAGTTACCCAGTTCCATGAGTGAGATTTTAAGCCAGTCCAGGATTTCTGACATCTCATTCTGATGCCTTATGGGAGCTGCAGCACTGATTCCAGTGAGTACATTCAGGGACTACAATACCACACTTTATTGCAATGCAAATTGAAAACCAGAACTGGTAAAAAACTCACTTCTGGAACTGGGTAACTTGGCAACTCTGATTCAATGGATAAGGCCATGAGGGAGAATGAGAAGGATGAAGAGACAGAATGAATGTTTCTCAGGCTCACTCCTTCACTCATGGATGTGTTGACTTCCTTCCCCCACTGCTTCTTGGACTTCTCCACATCTGCTGCTGTGATCATATGAGGAAGGAGAGGAGAGCAATTGAAGGTACTGGAAAGAGGGAAAGATCAGTAAGAGCAGTAGTTTCCAAACTGTGGGTTGAGGCCCCAAATGTGGTTCAATTATCAGTAGTAAGGTTCATAGGACGAGAGCTCTTATTGTTCCCTCTGGACCTCAAATGTGACCTACGTGCACTAGTGGCATCCCACATGGTATCTGTGAGTCAGGAAATATTCAGACCCTCCTCTTCCTCCTGTTAAACTAAAACCCTATGCAGAGTACTGGGGTTTGTGAGCACATACTGACACACAGGTTCCTATTCTGATTGTTGCTGTTACCTTCATGTGGTTGGTTAAGTGAGGGCAGGAGGAAATAGATGAGAGAGAGAAGGGGAATGGGGGGGGGGGGAGGTTCTGCTATTTTGTTTTCATTACCATCTGAGGTCATGTGAATTTTTCTGTTAAAATGAGGTCATATTAGGGTTGCCAACTGGGTCCAGATGCCCCTGACAGGCTTGATCCAGTCCTGGGCTTACCCCATTGCATGCAGGGACATGTAGTCTTGCTCTTCTTGTTGTTATTGTTAAGTGCCGTCGAGTCGAAGTTGACTCATGGCGACCCTCTGGATAGCTATCCTAAATTGTGTTCGGTCTTCAGTCAGGCGGCTCATTGTTGACAGACTGGTACCCGTAGCTGCTGTTATTGTATCGAGCCATCTCATTGCTGGCCTTCCTCTTTTGCGTTGACCTTCTATCTTGCCAAGCATGATGTCTTTCTCTAATGATCTCTCTCTTCGCATGATGTGTCCAAAGTATGGAAGTCGAAGTCTTGTCATCTGAGCTTCTAAAGAAAGCTTAGGTTTGATCACCTCTAGTACCGACTGGTTTGTTCTTCGGGCAGTCCATGGTATACACAGTATTCGCCGCCAGCACCATAATTCAAAGGCATCAATTTTCTTCCTGTCTGTCTTTTTCACTGTCCAGCTTTCACATCCATATAATGTTATTGAAAATACCATGGCTTGAACAAGTCGAATCTTTGTATGGAGAGAGACATCTCTGCTCTTGAGAATCTTATCTAGGTCTTTCATAGCCATTCTGCCAAGAGCAATGCGTCGTTTGATTTCTTGACTGCTTGTTGCTTCTTTATTGATAGTTGATCCAAGTAGGTTAAAGTTGTTCACAATTTCAATTTCTTCTCCTTCAACGATGAACCTGTTGATTATGCCAGTTGTCATGATCTTAGTCTTCTTTACATTAAGGTGCAGGCCCATTTTGAGACTATGTTCTTTGATTGTGAGAAGCAAATGTTTCAGATCATCTTCACTTTAAGCCACTAATGTAGTATCATCAGCATAGCGAGGGTTGTTGATGAGTCTTCCACCAATCTTCACACCTCTGTTGTCTTCATACAATCCTGCTTCTCTGATGATTTGTTCTGCATATAAATTAAACAGGTAGCGGGAAAGTATGCAGCCTTGTCTTACACCTTTGCTTATTTTAAACCATTCTGTTTCTCCTTGTTCCGTTCGAACTGTTGCTTCTTGATCAATGTACAGATTGCGCAAGAGAACGATCAGGTGTTCTGTTATACCCATGTTTCTTAATGTGGCCCAGAGTTTCTCATGGTTTACACAGTCAAAAGCCTTGCTATAGTCGATAAAGCACAAATAGATATCCTTTTGGTATTCTTTAGTCTATTCAAGGATCCATCTCACATCCGCAATGATGTCTCTCGTTCCTCGCCCTTTCCTGAACCCTGCTTGCACTTCAGGTAGTTCTTGTTCCAGGTATGGTTGTAGTCTCTTTTGAATAATCTTCAGTAGAATCTTGCTGGCATGTGGGATCAGAGCGATTGTTCGATAATTTCCACAGTCAGTTGGATCACCTTTCTTTGGTATTGATATAAACACAGATCTTTTCCAGTCAGTTGGCCATGATGTTGTCTTCCATATTTCTTGGCAGAGCCTTGTAAGTATGGTAACAGCTGCATCAGATTGCTGCAATACTTCTATAGGAATGCAATCAATGCCTGGTGCTTTGTTCTTTGATAAGGCTTTCAATGCTGCTTCAACTTCTTCTTTCATCACCAATGGTTCCCGATCATAAGGTACAGGTTGAAACGGCAATAGAAAAATCAGAACTACATGTTCCTGCATGCAGTGGGGTAAACCTAGGACTGGATCAAGTGTGTCAGGCGCATCTTGAGCCAGTTGGTAACCCTAGGTCATATTGATTAAAGGTTTGTGAAGCACTGAGTAAGAGCCTGAGTGAGGGGAACAAAAGAACTGAGGAGGGAAACATGAGGAAACCAAAAACACTATGAGCTCTGAGTGAGGGTATCAAAAATTCTGAGGTGTAAGTAAGAAGAGTGAGGGGCAGGTGAGGTAAATAGAGAAAGGGATTGGAACGGAACAGGGGGGGGGGGGGAGGAAGAGAGAAGGGCACACAGCTGCTCCCTTTCTTTCTCCAGAGGAGACAGAAAGTAGGCTGTACTTTTAAATTTTAGAAGTACAGACTGCAAAGAGTGAACAAAGTGGCCGATTCTTGTATAGAGAGAATGTCTGTGCCTTACTGGCCAAAAAGGTTGGGGAAAGAGTTGCTGGAGTAGTAATTTTCTGGTATGGGTGCTAGAGGGCCAGTAAGAATAGGGCAGAGTGACCTGAGGGCTCTAGGCAGGGCCAGCCCTAGAGTTCATCCAAAGTGTTGGAGCCCTAAGCGAACCTCAAGCTTTACATCCCCTCTGACTGTGAAAATCTTTTATTTAACTTTGAATGGCCTGCTTTTGCTACCCTAGGCAACTTCCTAGTTTGCCTAGTGGTTGGGCTGGCCTTGGTTCTAGGACTTCTGGAGAAATCATGGGGGTAGCGTTGTGGATGGAGGATCAGGATCACCAGGGCAGAGAAGATAAGGAGAAGGGTACAAGGGCTTTATTTCCCCCGACCCCAGTCCTCTTTCTTATCTACAATAATTGATCTTCCATTCATTTTCCTCTTCTCTACTCAGCTGTCCAATGTTCACCAGTGTTCCATGAGTATTGGTGAGTAGGACCAGTGCAAAGATAGACATTCTAGGAGAACTTTCAGCCTCGCACCACCTCACAATTAGCTTTTAAACCAATAACACCCACCCTCCAAGATTTTGATAATTAAACTCAGTCATAATAATCTAAACAGCATCCCTTCCAGAACAATCTTACAAAAATGCATATTTGGATATCAGGCATTTTAATATTAATTCTTGTTTTGTAAACATATATGTAATGAGGGAAAAATCCAAAAGCCACTACTGCAAATTGTTCACGCCTCCTGCAGGTTACAATAAGCACTGAGTTGTTAATGCTGTGTGGCTATTAGGACTCATTGTTTTGCTGTGAGTGTAGATACTTTTTGCTGCCCCTTAGAAGTTGCTGCTCTAGGCAATTGTCTAGTCTGCCTAGTGGTTGTGACAACCCTGTTGATGAGTGAAGGAAGACTGGGAGTTGATGTGGGGGCTGCAGATGGAGGTGGAATGTGAAGACTGTTGTTTGTGTGTATGTTTGGAAGAGAGAGTTTGCATCTAGCACTAGCTTTGTCCCCTTACACAGTCAGGGCTGGCTTAAGGGTTTCTGCAGCCACTCTGTAGTACAGAGGTACTCAAATCCAGTCCTGGAGGGCTGCAAACCAGTCAGGTTTTTGGGATATCCGTAATGAATATGCATGAGATATATTTGCATGCACTGCCTCCATTGTATTTGAATCTCTCTCATGCATATTCATTATGGATATCCCAAAAACCTGACTGGTTTGCGGCCCTCCAGGATTGGATTTGAGTACCTCTGCTGTAGTAGATCCAAGGTATTTCATGAGGTTTAAATTTTGAGACTGTTGACCTTTGAGATGGATTGGAACTTTTGGTTTTGGTGCTATATAGAGAGTTAAGATACTCAGGGGTATGTTTACTAAACTGCGCTAATGATTAACTTGCACTTTAAGGTAACACAGGTCCACAGTAATGGCTATTGTGCACTAAAGTCAGCCAGAGCTTAGTCTGCGATGGGGTGGGGACTGGGTGGGTTAGGGGCCGAGAGTGGATGTAGACTGCACATTGTAGTTAGCATAGTAGGAGGAATTATGGCATGCTAATTGTCAATGTTGCAGTTTGCATGGGTGCACTTAAAGCCACCTCAGTGGATGGTGTTAAGTGTATCCATATGTGATGGAGGGTATAAGAAACTCCCCATCCCCTGCAGGGACTCTCCCCAGCCAAACTCAGAACCTGTGAGCAATGTTCCCTCTAATTTTCTGTAGGCTGTGTGCACATAAAATATCAGCTGTGCAGCTTTTGAAGGAAGGTTAAATTTTTGTGCGCCACATAACGACACTCGGAGTTATATACTTTAAAATTTGACTACACGTCAGAATACAGTATGTACACCACATTGATTTTAATCAAATTAAATGAAAATAGACGATTACTAAATGAAGCAGAAAATTTCTAGTAATTACAATCACAACTTTTAAATTTTAAGACGTCTGTGTTGTTTTCTATCAGAATCAGAACCGTAATTTTTGTGCGCTCTGTTGTGAAGTATGTGCGCTCGCTCGGCGAGGTGTGTGCGCGCGCACATGCGCACAGCTTAGAGGGAACAGTGCCTGTGAGGCATTTCTCTTGTAAGAGTCTAAACCAGCGATGGCGAACCTATGGCACGCGTGCCAGCTGTGGCACGCGAAGGCCTTGCAGCTGGCACGCGGGAAGGTCCGCAAAAAAAGAAAAAACTGGCTCTGACTGCTGCCGCGGACGCGGCAAGGGCAGAATGCAGCGTCCCGCGGGGCCCCCTCCGCCCGCTAAGCCCCTCTGCAAGAGCTTTCAGATTCGCGAGGGAGAGCGTCTCCCTCGCGTCTCTGTTAAGCCCGCAGGGGCTAATGGGAAATTTCCCATCAGCCCCTTTAGACGCGAGGGACTGATGGGAAATTTCCCATTAGCCCCTGCGGGCTTAACAGAGACGCGAGGGAGTTGCTCTCCCTCGCGAATCTGAAAGCCCTTGCAGAGGGGCTTAGCGGGCGGAGGGGGCCCCGCGGGACATTGCAATCTGCCGCGGCAGCAGCCAGAGCCTGCTTTTTTTTTTAAAAATTTGCCAGAGGGGGGGGGGGGTTAGGACTTCTAATGGGCTAGGGGGGGTGGGTTAGGACTGCTAATGGGCTAGGGGCGGGGGGGTAGGACTGCTAATGGGCTGGGGGGGTTAGGACTGCTAATGGGCGGGCGGGCGGGGGGTAGGACTGCTAATGGGCTGGGGGGGGTTAGGACTGCTAATGGGGGGCGGGCGGGCGGGGGGTAGGACTGCTAATGGGCTGGGGGGGTTAGGACTGCTAATGGGCGGGCGGGCGGGCGGGGGGGGGGTAGGACTGCTAATGGGCTGGGGGGGTTAGGACTGCTAATGGGTGGGTGGGCGGGCGGGCGGGGGGGTTAGGACTGCTAATGGGCTGGGGGGGTTAGGACTGCTAATGGGCGGGCGGGCGGGCGGGTGGGGGGTAGGACTGCTAATGGGCTGTGGGCTGATGGGGGCTGTCTGGAAATGGGGTGATGGGGGTTAGGACTGGTAATGGGTTATAGGGGGGGCTTAAACTGAAAATGGGGTGATGGGGGTTTAGGACTGGAAGTGGGTTGATGGGGGGGGCTAGGACTGGTATTGGGTTGGGGGGTTGCTAGGACTGGAAATGGGCTGATGGGGGGCTAGGACTGGAAATGGGCTGATGCAGGGACTAGAAGGGAATGGATGCTGGGTGAGGCTGGAACTAGAAGGGAGCTGATGTTGGGGGAGGATTAGAATGGGATGGGGCTGGGAGAGTAAAATGGAGAGGGGAAAAATATTTTGTGTGGGAGGATAAAAAATCTACAATTGGCCGGGTATTGGGAGAGTAAGTGGGGATTGAGGATGGAGGGGTAAAATTTGAGTGGATGAAATAGGAATGAGGAAAGAGCAAAAGGAGAAAGATTAGTATGTTAAAGCGGATGTAGAGAGAGAGAATGGAAAAAAAACTAGAAGAGAGAAGAAAGGACAAATGGACAGCAGATGATGGAGAGTTAGCAGAAAACATGAAGAAACCAGAAGAAAGTGGCTAGAGCAATTGCAACTGTGTAACTGAGCTGAGGTATTCTGTTTATGTAATTCCTTTTTGACATTGCCACTTGTTCTCTTTCCCCAGTAGGTCATGTATTGTTATTGTCTGAAATGTATTGGTTTAATATTTGCAGTGTTGCCTTTTGATAGGTATGGTGTGGTGCTTTGTGAGTCCTGGTAGTGCTGTTAGGATACGGCGGGTTTGCTATTGGTTCTAAATGGGCAGTGTTTGTAGTAGTTCCTAATGTGCCTGGCGGTTGGCACTGGATTATAGTAATGTAGAAATCTTTTAGTCTGTCTTTATCCATACACTCATTAAGAGACATGTTTACTAAAAGTTAGTGTATGTTAGCATTATGCAAATATTTATGCAAATTGACGTGCTGGCACTTTGAGGAAATTCTTTGGTTTTGTGCGGCAGTTTGGGCACTCGGGCTCAAAAAGGTTAGCCATCACTGGTCTAAACCCTTGCCCCTTTAAGAAAATAGGCTGGTTAAGGCCTGGGGAGGGTGTGGCCAGGTCCTAGAGTTTAAACCAGGAAGTAGGAGACGAGAGAGCGGCCTGGGGTTCTAGGACATGTATGGAGACCACCAATGTTTGAAAGGGAGCTTGCTGAGAAGGTAGTTTTGGGTTTTAAGTTTGTTACTGTGTACTTGGCCTGGTGTTAGAGATCTACCTGGCTGGAGGACTCTTGTGCTATAAAGATCTGTTGTTTTCTTTCTTCATGCCTTGCTGCCAAGGACTGAAAGAGTACTACGGAGTTGTGCTGCCCAGAGTGAAGGAACTTTGGCAGAACTAGTCTTGTTTTCTTACTTCAGAAGTACTGTTGTTTCTAGTGATGATCTTTGTCTGCCATTGCTTTCCTCCTATTGTTGTTGTCTTTGGTCTATGATGAAATTTGGTTTTGTTAAAGTGCTTTATTATATGTTACAATGGTGTTTGTGATGTGTGGTTACGCAGCATTACTCTCAAATTTAATAAAGAGGTAATATTTGAAAATATATTAAAATGCCCTAAAACATAATAAATCTTCCCAAATAATGCAAACTGAAGTTTTAAGTATTCTGCACAAAATGACAGTAATAATGGGCAGAAGGCATTATGTAAGAGTTCAAACACAACTGAATAGAAAACAGAAAAATAGATCTACCTGTTGTTTCTGAAATTGACATAATTATCTTGACCTCGACAACTGCCTGGGTTTCAGTCTTAGATTTATTGGCTAATTTAATTTAGTTTTCTCTTTGTTCTCTCTTTTCCTTAGTCTTCTGTAATCTTTGAACCAATGATATTGCTATTTTTAATTTACCTCTCTGCTATTTTTTGGCCAGCAACATTAGTCTTTGTACTTATGAATCCCCCTCCTCTACCCCACTCCTTTCATCACTGTTCCACAGAGGCAGAATGGGTCTCCCTCTCCACATCAGTCGGATTCTGTGCTTTCATTATTGTAATTGCTTTGAGGGACCTGTGGTTAAGTGTATATATTCATGTATGACTGGGCGCAGTCTTTAGACCAAATACATAATCTAGATGGTCACTGGTGATTCAAAGCATACCAGGCCTCAGTACTTGTAAAGGAGGGTAGATAGGACAGGCACTAGATGATGGGGAGGGAGAAGACATTGGACAGGGGAGGACAGAAGGAGGGATAATGGACAAGGGAGGGAGAGGGATAGACGAGATGCAGGATATGGGAGGAAGGATAGCTAGAGGGGAGATAATTAACATGGGGAATGAGGGAAGAAAGATGGAGGTACTGGATGGGGAGAGGGAAAATGTTGAACATGGGGGTATGGAGTGAGGAAAAAAGGGAAAGGTGCTGGACAGCTGACATGGAGGCATGGAGATGGTGAACAGAAGTGGAAAGATACTGAACATGAGAGAGTAGAAGAAAGAGAGTGTGGATTAAAGACTGGGGTATAAGAGGCTGGGGAACACAATAGAGATGGGGGGGGGGAATGAGAGGGTTGTATCAAAGGTTAACAATTGTTAGGTAGCTGTAGTAAAAAGAGTGAGGACTAGCAGGTAAACAGGAGGAGTGACAACTGAGTTGATAGTAAGAAAAATAAATGTAAGAAAGCTGAAATAACAATTTGAGAGATGGAAGGAAGTGAAGAAGACAGAATGAAAAAGAACTTGCAAATGCACTGGAAACTCTAGAAAGAGAAGAAAGCAGAAACCAGAGACTGGGATCAACATGATTAGAGTATAAAATGGCCAGATAGCAGGAGTAGAAAAAAGAACTTAATTTCAGTTTTAGTGATTGAAATATGTCAGTCTTAGAAAATGTAAATTCCACTTGTTATGTTCCTCAGTACAGGGACATCTGCAACTCGTTTTATTTCTCTGGTGTTGTATTGTGTGCTTTAACCATTTCTCTTAAAGAATTACCCTAGCTCCCTGTTTGTCTATATTTTGAATAGATTTATAAGCTCGTGAAACAGGGACTGTCTCTTACATGTCAGTTTGCCATGCTATATATGCCTAGTAGCACTATTCAAATTATAGGTAGTAGTAGACTGACTTTGCAGAATTTCAGTTTACGTTTAAATTATTATTAAGTGCTGCTAAGTCAATGCTGACTCCTGGCAACCTGTGGATAGTAGTCCATGTTGTGACTATCTATCTCCTGGGCTCTCTTGGCAAAGTATTAACAGAAGTAGATTTCGGGTCTTTATTCCACACATTAAGTCTACGGCATCTGGCATTCTAAGGTGGTCTGCCATCCAAGTACTAACCAGGCCCAACCCTGTCTAGTTTCTGAGATCAGATGAGATCAGGCATATGTTTAGAGAGAGGTTCATACATCCAACTTATGCTGGCACTGCTCTGCAGAAGTTGGCACGTTTAACTCGCATTCTCATTGAATATATATTGCTTAACGTTAAACCATTCTGGGAGGGGGTGTGGAGCTTCATTAGTGATGTCATTAAGTTAAGCTCTCAGATCAAAAAGATACCGTAAACAATCCCACCGGAATTCTTATTACTTTTTTGTTGGACATAGATCACAAGGAGGAGGCACTATGAACCCACCCCCAAATGCAATACATGTCCCTTTTATTCAACCACTTAGGTTTAGACAACGTAGCTTAAATTCATGAATGCTTTCCAGCATGTAAAGAAGAAAGAGGCACTTATCTTATAATATGCGCGACGTGCACGTTTCAGGGGGTAAAACCCCTGTATCAAGCGCTACCCCCCGAAATGTGCACGTCGCGCATATTATAAGATAAGTGCCTCTTTCTTCTTTACATGCTGGAAAGCATTCATGAATTTAAGCTACGTTGTCTAAACCTAAGTGGTTGAATAAAAGGGACATGTATTGCATTTGGGGGTGGGTTCATAGTGCCTCCTCCTTGTGATCTATGTCCAACAAAAAAGTAATAAGAATTCCGGTGGGATTGTTTACAGTATCTTTTTGATCTGATATCTCTTTTGATTACCGTTTGGGGTTATTGTGTTTTGCATTAAGTTAAGCTCTGACATAACATTACAAATAAATCCCAGATACATAAACAGAATTTGTAATGCTCTAGATAGAAATGATTAAAATATTGTTTGAGATTATGATTTCTGTTGCAGTACAGTTGGAAAGATCTGGCATGCTTGAAGGTCACCTTTGGGTGGCATGCTGTTTGCATGGTCAAAAAATGGCAAAGTGCTGCCTCTGTGTCAGCCAATTGCATTGGTAAGATGGAAAGAGTTTGGAAATCCATTAGATTTATATTTGGAATACTTATAGTCGTAATTTAATCTGAGTTTATTAATGCTGACCTCTTAAAAAAATTTTTGTGGATGGGGAAAATTATTATTATATAATAGTGTTGTACTTGTATTGATGTTTGTTTATATCTTAAAAATAAACTTTGGGAAAAAAAATGAGATCAGGCTCACTTGGGCTAGGGCTAGTGTGCCCATAGTCAGTTTAACTTATGGTAACATTTCTATTTGTACTTTCATGGTAATTCTATGCTTGGTGAGGATCTATCTATAGTCTGAGTGTGTGACTGAGGCCTGGTATTCTGTTAGCATGCAGTTTCTATGTAGAGATCTGTAGTAATCCAGCATTTTTAGTTTCCAAATAGGTTTGTAAATTCAGAGTTGCCATGTTACCTAGTTCCAGAAGTTCTGGTTTTAAATTTGCATTGCAATGCAGTATGGTATTTGTAGTGCCTGATTTTATCCACTTGGTATCAGTGCTATGGCTCCCATAATGCATCAGGATGGGATTTCCAGAAATCCAGGACTGGCTTTAAATCTCAGTCCCGGGACTGGGTAACATTTCAACTCTGTTAAATATTCTACAGCCCACTGCAATATCTATGGTTCGATTCATTTCTGGTTAAGCTTCTTGTATGGCTTTTGAAAACTGATGCTGTTATGGGGGGCTAGGAGCCCAGTGTATTTGTTAAATCGGTCAGGGCCTAGTAGCAGCAGTTTAAGTTTAAAGTTAAAAACCAGAAGAGAGCTTTCTGGTTAAATTTTAGAACCCAGCAGAGAGCTTGTAGTTTAAATTTCATAATAAGTCAGAGCCTAGCAGCAGCAAAGAGCTTTAATTTAAATCAAATCAGAATATAACTTAGGGTCAGTATTCTTTTGAGAAACAGAGTCTTCTAGAGACCTTTACAAAGAGGCCTTCTACCTAGGGGTCAAGAGACCTGTGAAACATTTTTCAATAGGTGCTAATGCCAGGTGGCAGGTCAAAAGGCCATTTTGAAAGATTCCTTCTGTCCAAGCAAGGACTGTTAATCACCCAGGAAGTTGGTCACAGCTTACCTCAGAAGCACAGGACAGGGTACTGTGTAGCAGCCCTCTTTTAATAAGTGTTATTTCCCTCTCCAACACCCACCCACCCCTGGGATAATCGTAGCTTTATAGGTACTTACACATCTTAAAGGAAAGGAGGTGCTCCTCAGGTGGAGCTTGTTATCCAAATCAGTCATACACTAAGGACCTGAGATTGATTGATTAAGCTTCAGGTGAGCAAGGTATATTAAATGTATTAGGTACAATTTTATTAGTATAAGTATCCATAGCAACCCTTAGTATTTATTTATTTACATTCTCTTATATACCATGCTATTCTGCATCAGTGCGGTTTACATTGAACAGGGCATTATGACTTGGAGATAGCCCATGTTCCCTGTAAAATAGTTATGGAGGGTTAAGTGGCTTGCTCAAGACCACAAGGAGCACCTGTGGGACTAGAAACCCCAGTTCTTCCGGCCCAAGGTTGCTGTCCTCTAGTGGGATTTGAACCCCCGACCTTCTGGCCTGAAGTACCTTGCCCCAACCACTAGGCCACTCCTCACATAAAGATCTAAACACAAGCTTAAAACTAAGATGTAGACAGCAGTCCAGGAGAAAGATGGGGGCTTTCCTGTCTTTTGCATTGAGTGTCACATGTATGATTTTCTCCCAGTTGGTGAGAGGTCTTACTTGTGCACTAGGTGCAAGGATCTCTTTGCTCTCAGGGAATGAGTCCATTCTCTGGAGGCTAGAGTAGCAGACTTGGAAGACATAAAGACAGAGGTACATAGACGAGACCTACAGGGATATAGTCCTAAAGTCCCAGCTCCAGTCTGGCAGCATCCCTGTTACCATGGAGGAGAGAGGTCACGTGACAAGAGAGCATCACCCTGGTGTGGCAGGAAGTGATCCTGTAACTAGGACCTATCCTCCATATGATGTAAAACCCTCTTGCACTGAGGAAGTTTCTCCAGGGCCATGTGCCCATGAGGGAAGGGTTAGGACAGCTGTCATTGTTGGTGATTTCGCTCATTTAGGCATGTAGATAGCTGGGTGGCTGGTGGACGTGAGGATCGCCTGATAACATGCCTGCCTGGTGCAAAGGTAGCGGACCTAATGCGCCACCTAGATAAGGTCTTAGATAGTGCTGGGGAGGAGTCTGCTGTCTTGGTACATGTCGGTACCAGTGACATAGGAAAATGTGGTAGGGAGGTTCTGTAGGCTAAATTTAGGCTTTTAGGTAGGAAGTTGAAATCCAGAACTTCCAGGGTAGTGATCTCCGAAATGCTTCCCATTCCACACGCAGGACCCAAAAGACAGGCAGAGCTCTGGAGTCTCAATGCGTGGATGAGACGATGGTGCAAGGATGAGGGTTTTGGATTTGTTACGAACTGGGGAACATTCTGTGGAAAGGAGGAGCTCTTCCAAAGGGATGGGCTTCACCTTAACCGGGATGGAACCAGGCTGCTGGCATTTACCTTTAAAAAGAGGAGAGAGCACCTTTTAAACTAGATAACAGGGGAAAGCCAACAGTCGCACAAGAGCGCATGGTTTGGAATAATGTATCCTTGAAGGATACTCCCAAAAGTAGAGAGGTTCCAAAAAAGAGTAAAGTAGCCCAAATGCCCTCGAGTATGGAGCAGACAGAGCTTAAAGATCTCAAATTACCCATGCCTACCAATAGCCAAATTAATATGAATAAAATGCAGTCTCGCAAATGCTAGAAGTCTAAAAAATAAGAAGATGGGAGAGTTAGAATATGCATGATCCTGCAGTTTTCAACCACATCCTTACTTCCGCTTTTGTATAGAGGGATCACATGTTCCCTCCCTCCAGTCCTTTGGCACCCTCCTGGCTCCAAAGAGGCATTGAAAAGGTCAGTTACTGGAGCTGCTAGAATGTCCCCAAATCCCCTCAGTATTCTCAGATGACCTTCTACAATGTTCAGTGTACTCCAAGGCATTCCACAAGGTTAAGCCTTATCCTCCATTCTATTTAACTTATTCATTTGACCTATTTGTAGCATAATCGCACACCATAAAATGCTTTACCATCTATATGCAGAGTACATCATGGTCTACTCCCCCATTAACATTTACAACCCGGAACTGACTCCTATAACCAAGTGCCTAGAAAATATGATTATTTGGCTCTATAATTCACTTTCAGTAAACTGTGATAAAACGGAAGCGATGTTTATCACCAGAAACTCTTCCTCCTTGCCACCGAAAACAATCACGATCAATGACAAATCTATAACAGTAAAAGAGGAGGTAAAATATCTAGTTGTTATCCTGGACAAAAGTCCTGTCATATAAGCAAAATTGCCTCTAAAGCACACCCCAGACTAAAAATAATTTGGTGGCTCAAACTTATTTTGAATAATCATCACTTCTGTTCAGTGTGTCAAGCAATAGTCCCCCCCCCCCCATTTTGGGCTGGAGAGCTTGGATATTGCAAGAAGCATCTCATCAATGTACTTCTCACTGTCCTGAATGCTCCTCCAGCCTCGCCACCTCTTCTCTGAGCTCCTCTACTTGTTTCCTGAGAGCATCAGCATGCAGGCATCCTGCACATGGAACTGGACCTTCAACTGTCATTGGAATCTCTGCCTGGACAAAGGCAGAAGCTGTAATGGGGGCAACAGCTTTGGCGATACAATTTTTCCCAGCCATTGTTAGTTGGTGGAGCTTTGGTACCTGACACAAAAGAGAGAGGCCTACCAAAATAGCAGCCTGTTTCTCAGCTGTCCTTTCAGAGAAAAAGCAGTTAACCTCTTTAAGTGTGTTCTAAATGTGCCCTTCTAAGTCCCTGTGTGTAGCTAATTGGTGAGTTTCCCTATAAAGCAAGAATGCTCACATGGGCTGGGTGGGGTGGCTATAGAGGGAACTAAGTGTGTTTGGTGGGGTGGGTTTTTTTTTTTTTTAACTTACACCACTAAAGAAAATTATGCCTTTTGAAATAAAGCACCAAAAGAATGTAACTTTGTTAAAAAATGTACCAAAACACTTTTTAAGAGCTCTCAGGCAGAGAGCTAGTAATTAAGAGCCACACACTCCTCTTAATTTTCCTTGACATGCAGAGCCCCTGTTAGGAATGCCTAAATTTAGACACATTTGCACATTGCACATACAGATGGGTATATGCATGCATGCGCACACACACATGGGTTGGAAAGAATTCCTTGAGCCATGCTGTGCATGCTTGCCCCACTTGTTAAATTTGTTTAGCACTTTGGGTGAAAATACCAGAGATGAGTGGAGAGTTAGAACATTATGAAATGAATGACTCTTCTCAGCTTGAAAAGAATGAGCAGCAATATTTTGTTGAGTAGGTGATGATTATTTATGTTATAATTTGCTGCTAAGCACAGACTCTCTAGTAAGTCGTTTTTCTGGCACTGCTTTTAGTCTTTTTCTAGTCAGAAACATCAGAATTAATAAGTTGATTTCAGTTGTCACTTGGGATTTTCCTTCTGAGCACAGCTGAAATTCCGACACTTGCTGCTTGACAGTCTCACCCTAGCAAAGAGTCACAACATGAATTTGTAGATGAAGGATGAAGGGTCTAAATATCCGGCACATAATCGGTTGAATAGCTATGCCCACAATCACACATTCAGCTTAGAGGATAAAATTATATATATCTTTAGCATGAATAGTTTCCAACTAGGTTAATAATATAGTTGGGTAAGAACTGAGCAGTAAACTGTAAAACATGGCTGCTTTATTGTAATTTATTAAGACCTAAATCTTTATTACATTGAACAACTTAGCATTAAAATATACTACCGGTTTTAAAAATGAAACCCTAGGTATGGTCAATTTTAGATTTAAATCAATAGGTTGAACACCACAACATTTATGTACAGGCAAAATATCCAAAACCGCTTTTTTTTTTTTAATGCTTAACGGTTTGTCATGAGGGCAGTAGGAACTACAGTAGCAGTGGTTGCCTGACAGGGCAGAGCACAGAGGAAACACCCAGGGCCTCTCTTTTTAAGAGGGACCAAAATTTTACTACAAAAACTTATTAAATTTTTTTTTGTGTGTTGAAGATTATTCAATGAACTGGCTTCTTGTTACATTTTTAATGCACATCTATTCATCTAATTCTCCCAAAACGTCTTAGCAAGATCCAGGATACTACTCCCATTGCGGTTTAATGGCTAGAGTAGAGGAAAGTCAAGGCAAAAAATGTTCAACTTTTTTATAGCGCATCAAAGTTTGACTCCAAGGGGCCTCAAATGACATTTTTCTCCAAGGTCCCAACAAACCTTAGACTGCCACTGGCTATAAATATTTAGCAAAATATTTGTAGTACCTCCTATATACGTTGGACAGTTCACCAATAGAACATTTACTAAATCATTATCTGTACAAACAGAGTGGGAGAGGGGAATTATCATTAATGTATAGGTTTCTTTTGGAGATTAAAAAAAAAACAAACACACTGCAGACATGAGGTGGGGAACGTTCAGTGGTGGCGGCTGGCCATCACCGACTTATTTAATGCCCAGATATTCAGTGCTGGGACAGTATCAGCCACTGGCTGGATAGCTAAACCAGCTAAAGTTAGGCCAGCTTTTTTTCTGTGGGTGCTTCCCCAGATCTGTCCCTGGAAGTCCCTGATACTAAGCATTTAGCTAGCTCTGGAGGGGATGTTTGCTAGCACAAACTGGTTATGTGCTGCTGACTGTCCCGCTTAGTGGGATTAATGTGGTTTTCAGGTCTTCCTTTTGAATATGCCCCCTAAGATCTTTAGGTTGCTTGCAAATGACCGCTCCGTAATTGTCTGGTGCTGTTAGCTCAGCTGAATGGTTATACAGTAAATCATAGTGAAATTCTATAATGAGCTGCATAAGGTTGAGAGTTGCATCCGTAATTGCTGCTATTCTATCAACGTTTAGCCACCTGATTGAAGATCAAACACAGTTTAGGACCACGAGTTGACATTGACTCAGTGGGACTTAAGGCCCATCCACTCGCATGTTGATGTTATTAACATGCCCGCTTTAATTAGGTGCTGTTCTATAAATAGGCCAATGGTGTGCACTTGGAATGGGCGAGCAAAGGGGCAGAGCCTAAATTTATGTGCATAAGTTATAACATACTGTACATGCATTATTTACAAATGTAGGTGCGTACATTTACATCAAGTTTTAGGGCTGACATAAGGGCTCATTCCAAGGTTTGCCACTTATATCTTATGACTTGCATCCCTACTTTATAAAGTAGAGTAGACGGACAGCCATGAAGAAATTTCATAAAACACTGCAGAAAATACTGTTTTAGGCATGTAAATAGAATTAGGTTGGGAATAAAGGTACATTTGGTGAAAGCCAGCACATCCTTTTTAGAGTAGGCGTGCACAGCAACGGGGTTTTCTGGAGTGTGGGCAGAGTCATGAAGTGTATATAGATATGCCATACTGGGTCAGACCAAGGTCCATCAAGCACAGTATCCTGTTTCCAACAGTGGCCAATCCAGCTCACAAGTACCTAGCAGTTTCCCCAAAAGACACAGGTTCCACAATGCTTCTATTTTATAGAACATGAGCGTATGCACATAAAGTACAGTATGACATTTTACACCTGCTCTTGAGAATGTGTTAAATCCATGCCTGCAATCTGTTGTGCAGGAATTTTGTGCTAGTATTGCACAAAGACAAGAAAGTGCCTACTCATCCTTATAGAATAGGCTTAGGGCAGGATGGCACTTATTTTGTCACCTACCAACTAACTCTGAAACCACAAACAATACACCAAGAACTATTTACCTCAAGACTAGAACACTGCATTGTCTCTGTCCACTATTAGTCCCAGGGGACTTCCGAAGAGTGCTCTAGGCACTAATCACACACCCCCACTTCAACTTTTGCAGTTCCATTTGCCACGGGCTCCCACACTCCACTTTCCTACCGTTACAGACACAGCCAGAACCATTCAGAGAGCATCAAAATATGATCACATCACACCCATCCTGAGACAACTCCACTGGCTTCCTTTATTCAGCAGAATAAAGTATAAGAAATCTCCTAATGACATTTTAAAACAACAACAACCAATCATTCCCCCCCTCCCCACCTTACAAACCCTCCTCCAAACTCTTCAGTCCAACAGACCCAGGAGACAATCCAACAAACATCCTGGCCATACTGAGTGAAAAGACAAGCAATCAATAAGCTTGCCCAAGAGCATTTAAACTATATGCAGTGTCCCTCTGGAGTTTACCTGTCAAAATCCAAAATAACCTCCTCAAATTCCAAAGATGCCTAAAAACCTACCTATTCACAGAACACTTCAGACCCACCAATTAACCCCCTCTCATTTTGCTTGTGGTGAGGCTGGGGGAGGGGGGCTGGTAACTAAGTTCTGACTACACATGCATGTACGTTAGCCAATATAAATGAGTTCTGGTTAAATGTTAACTTATTTACATTAACGTTGAATGTAAACTGCTTTGACTCAGTGAAAAGCGGTATATAAGAACAGCTAAACAAATCTAGGTGCCCTGTAGTGAACTGCAGCACCACCAAATAGCACACAGCATTTACTGATAGGTCATCGTTGATTCCTAAATCAGAGCTACGTTGGTATGATCCAGCTATGGTGCCAGTATAATTTCTTTCTTTGTTTCCTGTGTTGAGGTAGTCTGGGGGAGGGGGATGTAACCGAGGTACCCGTAAGCCCACCCTGCACTTTACCATCCCAATAAACCAATCCACACCAGATTATGGTAAACAGATGCTTGGTCGCAGCTTTATTAACAACAGTTAAATTCCGGCCCAACATGGGCCAACTTAATATTGCCCAACATTGCAAACATACCCCCCCTGCCCCCCCCATTTCCGGATGATACCCCACCAGCCATTTCTAGCAAAGTGGAGCACCATCCACCCCCCCCATTTCCCTTCCGCCCGCCTCGCCGTTATTAGCAGAGGCAGGCTCCCGTTGCCATCACCGGGTAGAGACCCCCAACCGGGATGTCTCTCCCACCCCGGGAGCTGAACCGCTCCCACTCCAGGCGGCAACAGCCTCAAGTGCCCCCCGGGTCGACGAGCGCCCGCTCGTCACCCCGCCACCGGCACAAGGGAAAACTAACCTTGTGCCGCCCCCACCAAAGAAAGCTGCGACCAGCACCAACCCTCTAAAGCTTCCTGCCAATCATTCAATAGCAGGTCCTGCCCCACCGGTGCAAGGTGCACCCCATCCAACCGGTACAATCCGGCACACCGAACATCCGCCCACGGATGCAACACCTGAAGCCCCCCAGACTGCTGGACCCAGCGCCCGATCTGCCTATTAATCTTGATGAGGCCTCGGGACCAGCGCCGCTGAGACCAGCATGCAGGACGTGGGATAATATCCGACCATATAATGGCCACGCCTGGGAGGAGCTCCCGCACCAGTTCAATGTCTCGTTGCACAGTTCGGATGATCTGCAGACACGGCAAGCTCGCCAAGTCATTGCCACCCAAGTGTAGCAACAATCCTGCCGGGCGCTGCCGCTGAACCATCTTCGCCTGTAGGCAGGCCAGTAACTGCCACCATCGCATGCCGCGGTGCCCCATCCAGTGCAGCTGTACTCCAGAAGATTCGAGACCGAGGTGGATGCCCAGCGGCCGGACCGCCGCCCGACGCTCCGCCCAGTCTGTCCAGTCCACAGCATCTGAAAAAGGGGAGAAGCCGCACTGCCACCAGTAGCCCACTCTGAAACAATAAGGACAACATTAGGCACCCCCCCCACCAGGGCACGCTACCGCCCCGCCGCCAGGAGGGTACCCCTACGGGCGGATATAGCCCTCGTAGGCCCCCGAACGCCAACGCCCAATTCGCTGGATAACCCGGGGTTGAAGACCCGCCGCAGCCGCGCTCGTGGCCGCCCCGATCCGAAAAGAATGAGACGCGTAGCTGCGCTCGGGAAGGCCCAGAAACCGCAAAACCTTCCTCAGCACCGCCGTGACTGAAACTGGGTCGCGGGCCGGCCATCCTCATGCAGGAAAAATTTGCCCCGCGCCCCCGGCCGAAGCCGCACATAATGCTGCAGAGCGCGTACCGGGCATGACGGGACCGGGGCAATCGCAGTGAGAATCGCCCAACCCCCTCTTCCAGCCTGATCAGTCTTAGAACGCGAGACGTAAATACGCACTACCGATTCTGTCACTGTCACATGCTCTACACCGAGCCCACCAACGGCGCCCTGCCGCGCCGACCGCGGGACGAGCTCACTAACCCGAAAAGCCCCGAAAAACGCGGTCACGAATAATGCACGGAAAAGACTGTACTCAAAATCTGAGGATGCGATGCGGGATAACGCCTCGCAAATCTGTAACAGTAAGTCATGGGAAACCGGCCGCCGCCAATCCCGCGGCTGAGGCTGCACTCGAGCCCAACCTGCCAGCAAACGCCTGACCAAGAAGGACACTCGTGGGTTTCCCCAACCGGCCGCCTTGCAAAAGAAGGAAAAACCCGCCAACGCGGCGATGACCGCGGACCGCGCCCAGCCAGCACCCCTCGCCCACAAAACAAACTGTCCGACCAGCCCGTCCGGGACCCGCCCGCCAACCCAGCCCCTGTCGCCCAAGAACACACTCACCTGGGCATAACCGCGCCGATACCCCGCCCAGGTACCACGCGTCACCGAAGCCGCCAGCAACGCCATTACTTCAGGGTCCCAACACTCCAAAGATGCTCCGGAACCCGCGACGCCAACTCCTCCGCCTCGGGCGCCAGGCGCCGAAACTGCTCCCACTGGAAACGGGACAGAGCATCAGCAATGGAGTTCTGCGAGCCCGGCACGTGCCGCGCTCTGGCCGCCACATTAAGGCGCAGACAAGCCAGCACAAAAAGTCTCATCAACGAGGCGACCCAAGGACAGCGAGGCGCATGCCGATTGATCACCTCGACAACCGCCGCATTGTCGCACCAAAAGACTACTCGCCGATTCCGCAGGCGATCAGGCCATACCCACAGAGCGACCACTAGGGGGAACAGCTCCAGAAAAGCGACATTGGGTACCAAGCCCGACTGTACCCAAGCCTCCGGCCAGGGTTCCGCACACCAAGCCCCCTGGCAGTACGCACCGAAGCCGGAACTACCAGCGGCATCAGTGAATAAGTGTAAATCCCGGTTCGATATCTCCGGCAATTGCAACACCGAGCACCCATTGAAGGTGGCTAAAAACGAGTCCCACACCCGGAGATCCTCACGCATGCCGGCCGACACACGAATCCGGTGCTGCGGTAACCGCACCCCAGCCATGGCCAACGATAAGCGCCGCGAGAACGGACGGCCAATGGGCATCACCCTGCAAGCGAAATTAAGATGCCCCACAAGGGACTGCATGACTCGCAAGGTCGTCCTGGTCGCAGACCCCACGGATGCCACCAGCTCCTTCAACCTCTCAACCTTCTGGGCCGGCAAGCGGACAACCATGGCGACGGTATCAATCTCGATCCCCAGGAAAGTGAGACAGGTGACCGGCCCAACGGTTTTGTCGGCCGCTATGGGAATGCCGAACTCCCCCGCCAGGCCTTGAAAAGCCTCGAGCAAGATAGCGCAAGCGCGGTCACCCCTGGAGCCCACGAACAGAAAGTCGTCAAGATAATGAACCACCCCGCTAAGGCCCATCCTGCGTTCCACCACCCAGTGGAGGAAGGTACTAAAGGCTTCGAAGTATGCGCAGGAAATGGCGCAGCCCATAGGCATGCACTTGTCGAAGTAAAACGCCGACTTGAAACGGAAACCCAGCAATGGGAAAGCAGAGGGGTGGACCGGTAACAGCCGGAAAGCGGATTCGATGTCAACTTTCGCCAACAACGCCCCAGCCCCAAACCGCCGGACCAGTAGCACGGCTGCGTCAAAGGAAGCGTAACGCACAGTGCACCGCTCACGAGGGATGCAATCGTTCACCGAAGCGCCCGGGGGGCAGGAAAGGTTGTGAATCAACCGGAACTTGCCTGGCTCCTTCTTAGGAACCACCCCCAGAGGCGAAATGGTGAACGGCGAAAAGGGAGGGTCGCGAAAAGGCCCCGCGACCCTGCCCAACGCGCACTCCTCCGCAATCTTACGACGCACAACCTCAACGTGGGCTTTAACCGAACTGGCGTTACGCGCACCCCCCCCCCCCCGCCGGGGAGCCCTGGCAGGGAATATGGAAACCCTCCGAAAAACCTTGAAAAAGCAGCCGCCCCACCCCACCCCGCCGCCCGCGCCCGTAACTAACCAGCCAAGGCCGCATCACAGACACCCTGACCGGCGTGGGGGCCAAGGTGCCGCAAACCTCCTCACTTTCCCCCAGCGGGGGCACCCGCCACACTTTTGCGACTGCACTTAAGTGCCGAGTGCCCACTCCCACACAAGGAGCAGACGTGTCTAAATTTACAGTCGGGGAACGGGCACGACGCCTTGTTGAAACGCCAACAGACGTCACCCCCCCCCCAGGCACCCCCTTTATGCATGGCCTGCGCGGGAGCAGGGGCTCGAAAGGACCGCACCCCCCCGCCGAAGAAGACTCCCCCGACCTGCCACTCCCCCCTCCGGCGCCCCCTCCCCGCGGGCAGGCGGACATCTGCGTTAACCAAAGATTGATGTCCTTTTGACCCCACGATAACTGCACATTCTCCTCCATCATGTCCCGAAACTCCTCATCGTAATTTAACCAAGCCCACCCCTCGTGAGCCTGGGACGCCGCCAAAATCGCATCCGCATATGCCAACAGGGCCCCAGCCTGGTCTGGGAAATAGTGACCCCAGACACTAGCTAAACGCAAAAAGGCACGAGTCCAGTTCAAGGTGTTGCGAGACGCCCGCCGCACCCTGCCCGCCTTCTCATCCTCCTTGCGCTTCTTACGGCTTTCACCAGAACGCTTTCTGCCATCCAACAAGCGGAAAATATCGATGTACTTATGCCGCTTAATCCGATGACGCAGCTTCCGAGGCACGCCCTCCCAGAGTTCAGCACAGCGCACCACCGCGGGTCCCCCTCCGTCGCCCCTCACGCCCCCCGCCGCCCCCGAATCGCTTGAAGAAACCGACGACGACGACGAGGAGGACGAGGAAGAGCGACGACGGCGACGCCCACGCTTGCGCTTCGATCTCACCTTCGTAGCTGCACCACCCCCCGCCTCAAGGGCCGGCGCCACCCCCTCCCCCCTTTCATACTCACCAGCGGCAGAGCAGGAAGCCACAGGAGCATCTGCAGGCTGGGGCGCTGCCGCCACGTCGGACCGCACCTCCGAGGCGCCGGCCTGTCCCGAACCCGTCACCGTGCTTTCCATAGGCGCCCGATCCTGCGACGTGTGGTGTATCTGTGGGGGAAGAAAAGAAGAAAGACCAGCAGCCATATGCCCAGACGTGCCCTGTGCAGGGGCCGTCCCACCGCCCCAACCCCAAGTGGAGGAGCCCAGACCACCCGCTTCCCACGCCGCGGGGCCACAAGGCCCGGCGCCGCCAGACCCACCATGCCCTGCAGCAACCCACTCACCCCAAGGACCCCGCCACGGCCCCATGCCGAATGCCCACGGGCCCCAAGACCCGAAGCCACCCGGAGGCAGCAAATGCCCTGCAGAAATCCCACCGGGAGGCCCGGGGGGGCCCACAGATGCGGCAGTGCCCCCAACCTGCACCACGGCCTCAGATGCCCCCCCCGTCAACACACCCATGGCACGCACGCCCCCCATAACGTCGAGCCCAGCTCCGCCCGCTGCCCCAGTAGCCAACTGCCCTGGGCCGCACAACCCAGAGTCCCCCTCCCCCCCCCCAGGCACCCTGTCCTGCACAGCCTCTCGCAAGGCCCCTTGGCCCCTCCCCCGCTTTTCTTTTCCCCTGCCCCGCTCTCTGCGCGCCACACTGGGGTCCCCGCCCGACCGGGCCCCCCCACTAGAAGCCCTCACCCCGTTGGATCCCGAGCCACGACCCGGAGGTGCCCGAGTCCCTTTTTGCGTACCGCCGGTGCGCCCACCGGTCCGACGCGGAGCAGCGCCTCTGCCCATCCTGCTCAGGCAAATAAGCAGCCCCCCAGACTCAATCCCCGAATTAAGTCCCCCACCAACCCCGACCCAGCCACCCCCGGCCTGGTTGAACCGCACAGGCCCACAGCAGGAGAGCCGGCAAAATTAACCCTATGGGAGGTGAGGAAACAAAAACCCCCCCGAACAGGCCGACGCCGACCTCACCGAAAATGCAGCCACCCCACTCCCAGAGGCAGGAGCACGGCCCGACCCCACAGCTCCAGCCCACCTCTACACAGCTAGAAAGCAGGCCGCCGCACGTGCAGCAGGCCCGCAAAGCACGCTCCCCCACCGCCGAGCACACACCCCCTCCCAAAGGCCCGAAGGCACCGGCAGTAAAAGGTGGAACCGGGCTGAACTGGCCGGCGAAAGCCCCCAAGAGTCTCCCCGTCAAATGAAGAGGACGGCCGCAAAAATCCCCGCACCCCCCGCGCACTCTAAACCCACCTTTCCACCGGGCAAGCAGGACGAGAGAGGGCGAGTACACAGCACGCACCCCTCTCGTAGCCTGCCGCCCCGCCTCCCACATCTTGCAGCCAATCGGGCTGCACGCTCTCCGTGACGCGGCCCGCTCCTGCTCCCTCCAGCGATCTCCCCCCCCCCCAGGAAACCCTACCCACGTGCAGGGTAGTCGGGCCCCGGGGACCCGGTTACAAGGCCGGCCTCGGGACCCGGCCCTGCGGCGACGGCGGGATTAGTATGGAAATCCATACACAAAAGAGAAGAGAGGGATACTGAACAATAAGGAAAAGGGGATGCTGGAAAAGAGAAAAGGCTTGGGAAGATAAAGGGCAATTGAGCCTCAACAGGGGTTGTGATAAGAAGGAGCTTGCAGCAGACAACCCCCAATATCAGTGTTTTTTTTTCCCCAGGGGATTCTGAAGTTGTCCGGCTGTCCTGTGCTCTCTAAGTATGGTTTTGCAAAAGTCTTGATGGTAGAAAAAA
This sequence comes from Ichthyophis bannanicus, assembly GCA_033557465.1. Taxonomy (NCBI): domain Eukaryota; kingdom Metazoa; phylum Chordata; class Amphibia; order Gymnophiona; family Ichthyophiidae; genus Ichthyophis; species Ichthyophis bannanicus. The sequence continues at coordinate 255,257,602 of CM066034.1, forward strand.
AGGATATCTAAGCCTGAATGTTCACTTTGCAGAATATTTTACAAAAGGTTTCCTGAGAAGCCTTTTGTAATATCCCTGCAAGGCCACAGGAAATACACGTACCATGGGCAGTGCATAGAGTAGGAGCAGCCGCTTTACAAAGAAATATGTGTGAAATAAGAGCAGCATCACTTGTGGAGTCGGCACATTTTACATGCTGGCTCTTACAGTACCTGTGCAGGTGCAAATTTTGCAGCCTGCACGTTTAAATGCCACCATATACCAGTCTATGAGAGCCAGACTGTGTAAATCCCAGAATGTCCAAAACTGGATGCCCAGGAAGAGTCTCTGAAGGAGCCAAGCTCCCAAACGCAAAGTCACTCCCTCGATCTCCAAACTCCAGGCCCAAACCTGCAGTTAGCTTACTCCTAAGTAAGCCTGGGAGAAGGTGTAGAGGCCAAGTAGATATTGCATTTCTGTTGCAAGGTAGGTAATACATGTCGACTTTTCAGCTCCACTCATAACTTGCCTAGAACATGCCCCTTCACATTTGTGCGGGCTAAAGGCATACAGGTGAAGCAGTTTTTCTTCTCAAATTGCTGCTTACAAGTGTGTGGCCACTTTTGTGCGTCCTTTTTCTTTTTTGCAGGGGGATGGCATCCATCTCCTCTAAAATGAGCTCCCATATATGCATGATTTAAAATTTTAGTGAGAGCCCCTCTTTTTAAAAAGAGATAAATTCAAACATTTGGTAACAGATCTTTCCTCATCTGTGCAATTGAATCCTAATATTTATAGGACAAGGCTCCCTGAAAAACAGGCTATGTTTTGGGAGTCAATCGGATATGGATTTAAAACAAGAGAACAGCCTCTGCTCAGCTTGTCCCTGATGATCTGGCACCATCTGGTAGCCCTCCTAGTATCCAAGCATAAGGATTGAACAAACACGGATTACCTACATCTGGCTTTATTCCCCTAATCAAACCCCTCATTCAAAGCAACAGTTCAGCTGGGGTAAAACACTTTTTTTTTTTCTTTCAGTCTTCTGACATGCACAATATTTTGGCATGCAGTTTGATTAAAAATGAGTTGAATAAAGCATTATCTACTAGATCAGTGATCTGTTGGAGGGGGCTCCTGGGATCTCTTAGGAGCTCCCTTGTTAAATTATTTGATGAAACTGAAGAGTATCTTACTGAGAGGAGTCGGGCTGGCGAAAGTAATTGGCAGCACATTCCTGCACTGGAGTTTTGGACACTGGTTTTTATATTTTATATCCCAACTCTGTAAAGATTGTCAGACCATATCGTTGTCCAGTGCTTTTATTTAATTATTTATATGCTATTCCCCAGTTAATCTTTGTTTTATTCCCCTGTAACTTGGACAAGTTCTCTAAATCTGAGTGTATTTTGTTTAATGTAAACCGCACTGATGTCAAATAGCGCGGTATATAAGAGCTGTTAAATAAATAAAATAAATAGTATGGCTGCTGGAACTCTGTTGCAGAAAAAAAGGACTTGTTTATTTTTACTGTTTTTAAATGTTAAGATCCATCCCCTCTTGGTCTTTTGGTCTGAGATTGACACTGTGTGCAATACAGGGTGGCGTGAGGGAGAAAACTCTGCTATATAAAACAGGGTCGGTGCTCAGATTTATGGCCATCCTTTCTCCTTAGCTGACAACTCTTGGCTGCATTCATGATGCTGCTTTTGATAACACCTTAGGGAACAGGTTTACTAAAGCACATTAGCTGTTCATGTGGTGATAACGTGTTAACAGTGGGCCAAATGCAGATAGCGCAGGGAATATGCTATGCTAACTGAAAACTGCATGTTAGCAGTGCATGGTAGAGAGTGGGCATGTCTGCAATGAGCTGTCACCGCGAGCAGCACCAGCAGCAAGTGGTATTTTGCAGACTTTTTGAGAGCAGCTAACTCCACCTCAATGGATGACGTTATCTCAGCATGGCAGTGCAGTAGATGAAGCTCTTTGCATTTTTTGCAGCATTATCTGCTGGGGAAATGCTATGCACGCCCCCAACAGATAACACATGACATTTGAAGCTAATGTGGTGCACTTTGCAGTAACATGCCACATTTGTCGCAAAAGACTAATGCGTTTTAGTAAATGTACCTCTTAGTTTTTACTGTGTTTGGTTTTTTTCTTATTTTTAATTTTTCAGCATTTTGGTGCCTTCTGAAAGCTGGTCTCCAACCCCCCCCCCCCCCCCGCCCCATGCTTACTCTGCTTACTGTGTTACACTGGCCCTGATAAGAAACCTGTAAACACAGAAGGATTGTGCTCTTTGACTTTTACAACCCCACTATTCAACTCCTATTGATTTATGCAAATTAAGGTCCTGCAATTGGTCTCTGCACATGGCCCCATTTCCCTCTACATCCCCCTCACGCCATCACTGCATATGAAATTCAGAATTGGTTTTTGAAAATTTGGGGGAATCTAAACCCGGGTTTGTTTGTGTGTGGTGGTTTGTTTTTTTAAAAAAACAAAAACAAAAAAACACAGCATTTCCATATCCTTTTCTCATACACATATTATAAATAACTGACCAAACTTTACAATATGTTATGAACCTACACAGAGGAGAGAAATGCATATAAGATGGGGTTTGCACAAAAGCAGTTTTTTCACTAACCTTTCAACTGTACTAAATTATCTGCAAGAATAGATGCACCGTGTTATAGCCGGAAGAGTTTACTGTGATTTATCTGCTACTGCTTGTTTGGGGAGTGCTTGAGAAACCCTTTTATTTTGTTTTTCATTTCATAGAAGTATGACGGCAGATAAGGACCATTTGGCCTATCCAGTCTGGCCTATCACATCCAGTCATTTTCAAGGGTTTTTTTTCTTTTCTTTTCATTTTTCTCATTGTGTCTCATAAGGGCCTTCAGCATGCACTAAAAATATTATGAAGGTTACACAGCATATATGCACACATGCTCGTGTCGATTTGCTGCGCTTTGAATGCAGTTTTATAAAGTAGGAGGATATCATGTGAACACATTGGGCAGCATTCATGTCTCAGGCTGCAGAGAACAGAGGCATTCTTTGCAGGAAATGGACTTGTATTGAATGGATTGTGTAAATGCACATTATGTATTTTTATAATGTAAAAATACATTCCTATGTCATTAAATGTGCATGCATACTTTTATACCTGCTATAAAAACAGTCTGTAATGAAATACAATGCAGTCAGCGAACGCTTAGGCAATCCTCATAGACGGATAGAGATTATCAACACAACTATAATTCAAGTATATGCCCCAACAACAGCTGCAGAAGAGAATGAAATTGAAGAGTTCTATGAACAACTACAAGCTGAAATTGACAGAACATGCAAACAGGATATCCTGATAGTCATGGGTGACTGGAACGCAAAGGTTGGCAACAAAGCAGAAGGCAAAGTAGTTGGAAAATATGGACTTGGCAACAGAAATAAAGTTGGAGAAAGACTGATAGAATTCTGCAAGACCAATGATCTATTCATCTCAAACACCTTCTTCCAGCAACACAAGCGGCGACTGTACACATGGACTTCACTGAATGGATTATATAAAAATCAAATTGACTACATATGCGGAAGTCAACGATGGAAAAGCTCTGTAACATCAACAAAGACAAAACCTGGAGCTGACTGGTACAGATCATCAACTACTAGTATGCAAACTCAAGCTAAAGTTGAAAAAGAGCAAACCACTCATGAATGCAGCCAAATATGACCTTGAGAGTGGAGGAGTAGCCTAGTGGTTGGGGCAAGGTACTTCAGGCCGGAAGGTCGGGGGTTCAAATCCCACTAGAGGACAGCAACTTTGGGCCGGAAGGACTGGGGTTTCTAGTCCCACAGGTGCTCCTTGTGGTCTTGGGCAAGCCACTTAACCCTCCATAGCCCATGTTCCCTGTAAAATAGTTATCTCCAAGTTATAATACCCTGTTCAATGTAATTTCAGTTTGTTCAATGTAAACCGCACTGATGCAGAATAGCGCGGTATATAAGAGAATATAAATAAATAAATAAAATAAATACCACTGGAATTTAAAGACCGCCTGCAAAACCGATTTGCTGCTTTAGATACAAATGACAGAGCTCCAGAAGAGTTATGGAATGACATCAAGAAGGTTGTGTTGGAAGAAAGCGAGAAGTCTCTACAAAAGGTGAAAAAGCAAAAACGGCCAAAATGGATGATGGAAGAAACTCTGAAAATTGCCCGGAAACGCCGAGAAGCTAAAGCCAGAGGAGAAAGAAAGAAAATCGCAGAACTCAACAGAGATTTCCAACGTGCAGCAAGACAGGGCAAGGAAAAGTACTACAATGACACTTGCAAGGAAATAGAAGCAGAAACTATTAGAGGAAGAACAAGATCGGCTTTCCTAAAGCTACGAGAGTTAATGAAAAAGTTCCAGCCTCGAATTGGAATGTTACAAGATGCTCAAGGTTCTATGTTGAATGATGATGAGAAGATCAAGAAAAGGTGGAAGGAATATACAGAGTTTTTATATGATAAAGATCAAGTGGACCAACAGCCGTTTCAACCTGTACCTTATGATCTGGAACCATTTGGTGATGAAAGAAGAAGTTGAAGCAGCATTGAAAGCCTTATCAAAGAACAAAGCACCAGGCATTGATAGCATTCCCATAGAAGTATTGCAGCAATCTGATGCAGCTGTTACCGTACTCACAAGGCTCTGCCAAGAAATATGGAAGACAACATTATGGCCAACTGACTGGAAAAGATCTGTGTTTATACCAATACTAAAGAAAGGTGATCCAACTGACTGTGGAAATTATCGCACAATCGCTCTGATCCCACATGCCAGCAAGATTCTACTGAAGATTATTCAAAAGAGACTACAACCATACCTGGAACAAGAACTACCTGAAGTGCAAGCAGGGCTCAGGAAACGGCGAGGAACGAGAGACATCATTGCGGATGTGAGATGGATCCTTGAAAAGACTAAAGAATACCAAAAGGATATCTATTTGTGCTTTATCGACTATAACAAGGCTTTTGACTGTGTAACCCATGAGAAACTCTGGGCCACATTAAGAAGCATGGGTATACCAGAACACCTGCTCGTTCTCTTGCGCAATCTGTATATTGATCAAGAAGCAACAGTTCGAACGGAACAAGGAGAAACAGAATGGTTTAAAATAAGCAAAGGTGTAAGACAAGGCTGCATACTTTCCCCCTACCTGTTTAATTTATATGCAGAACAAATCATTAGAGAAGCAGGATTGTATGAAGACAACAGAGGTGTGAAGATTGGTGGAAGACTCATCAACAACCTTTGCTATGCTGATGATACCAAATTACTGGCTGAAAGTGAAGATGATCTGAAACATTTGCTTCTCACAATCAAAGAACATAGTCTCAAAATGGGCCTGCACCTTAATGTAAAGAAGACAAAGATCATGACAACTGGCATAATCAACAGGTTCATCGTTGAAGGAGAAGAAATTGAAATTGTGAATAACTTTAACCTACTTGGATCAACTATCAATAAAGAAGCAACAAGCAGTCAAAAAATCAGACAACGCATTGCTCTTGGCAGAATGGCTATGAAAGACCTAGATAAGATTCTCAAGAGCAGAGATGTCTCTCTCCATACAAAGATTTGACTTGTTCAAGCCATGGTATTTTCAATAACATCATATGGATGTGAAAGCTGGACAGTGAAAAAGATAGACAGGAAGAAAATTGATGCCTTTCAATTTTGGTGTTGGCGGTGAATACTGTGTATACCATGGACTGCCCGAAGAACGAACCAGTCGGTACTAGAGGAGATCAAACCTAAGCTTTTCTTTAGAAGCTCAGTTAAACAAGACTTCGACTTTCATACTTTGGACACATCATGCGAAGAGAGAGATCATTAGAGAAAGACATTATGCTTGGCAAGATAGAAGGTCAACGCAAAAGAGGAAGGCCAGCAATGAGATGGATCGATACAATAACAGCAGCTACGGGTACCAGTCTGTCAACAATGAGCCGCCTGACTGAAGACCGAACACAATTTAGGATAGCTATCCAGAGGGTCGCCATGAGTCAACTCCGACTCGACGGCACTTAACAACAATAATAAAAACAGTCCTCATATGTGAACAATTTTTGTTTTTCTTTTGAAACCTGGTGTGTATATTAGCAACTGGCACTGGAGATTCACTTGTACCTTAGTGGCTAATTAAGGCATAGCCACTAACATGTATTAAGGCAAGTCTTGACAAATTTTGTGCGGATTTAGGAGCCAGGCCCAAATCTTAGGAGCAAGTGTGTGTGTGTGTGTGTGTATACATGTAGTGTGGAGCCGGTAAGCATGCCTGTCTGTCTGTCTTACAGAGGTGGGGTGCTTGTGTGTAGTGTGGGTTTTTTTGTTCCCATGATTTCATCCCTCTAACATCCCACACCTTGCACTTTTCCTCCCCCCCCGCCCTTCTCCCTTCCCCTAGCACTCCCAGCCCCCTGCCCTACATTCTCACATTCCCCCATCCTCTTTCCTTTGTTTATTTGTTACTGTCCCTTTACATTTTTGCAATTTTACTCCTTCCCTTCCGTCTAACCTTTTTTTTCTTTTTCTTTTAAATTGCTGCCCCATCAGCTCTGTAATTCTATCTTACAGGTCATGATACTGGCCTTCCCACCTTTTCTGCCCATGGGGATCTGATCTCCCTTGGGTAAAAGAAAAGTGGATGGCTGTGATTGGGTGCTGATGCAACCTTTTGGAGATCTGAACCCTGCAAACAACTTGCATCCATGCTGCCATCACAGCCACCCCCTTCTCATCTGCTTGTGGGGATCTCTCTTTCTTGGGACAAACAGAAGGGCTCTTACCTCATGATTGTATTTTGTTGGGGGGGGGGGGGGTGAGGAGTAAGTAAATCCCAGGTGCCAGATGCAAATTTCTGGTCATCATGGTGACCTGGTGTCCAGAATTTGTTGAGCTCTGCATTAAGGGTAGAATGTATATTTTGTTAAATGTCAAAATCATGCACTATTACCTTAATACATGTTAATGAACCACAATGCACATTCATTAATAATGAGATGCAAAGCACTCCATTTAATATGAAAATCAAATAACACAGCTTGTGTTTGAGTTTGCAAGCTTCCCTTAGTTGGCTGCTTAACTCCTAGCGATAGTACTGCAAGACAACCGCTAGGTGTTGACTGTCACCATTTTGATTCCAGAAGCCCTGGTGACAGCAGTGACTGGGGATTGCTTCCGTAGTCTTCCCCATTAGATAGGCTGGTAAATGGTTGGTGGGGCTTCTGCTAGTGGGGGCTTGAACCGGGGGAGAGCTTGAATGGGATTTGGGGGGTAGGGGTGATTTTTGTTACTCCCGGGTAGCAATTTTAAAGGGCTTATCAGGCCACATATTACTGACCCAAAACTCCTTGGTAGGAAAAATAATGCAGCTTGCAAGACTGAACATGAGTTGTATTATTCATTTGCTGTGGGAGTCGTTAACATGTAATATTGAGTTACTGCAGGTTAGAAACTTCCACAGTAAATTAAGCTGTGGTAAAGTGCAATATTTTGCTGCAGTTTATTAACTAGTGTTACTTTCTTTTACTGTACTTCTCCTTTCTTATCCTCTCTTTCTGCTCTGTGCCCTCGCTCTGTGTGTCTGCTTGATCTTTGCCCATGTATTTCTTTCTTCCTGCCTTCCCTCCTTCCCTTTCTTTGTAACTAGTTCTCTGTACATCTGAGAGTAGCTTTTTGTATGTGACTGTGTTGCTGGTGGTGGGTCTGATTGATGCTGGTGGTACGAAGGCTTTATACAGTGAATGGTATGCTTGAAGGGTTGGTTCCTATGTGCTATAGCTTGGAAGAAGGAGAGGCAACAGAGGATCCGCTGTCCAGCCTGGGGATTCGGGGATTTGGAAGGTGGTTTTGAAGAGATTTTCTTGCTTTTTAGGAAGTAGAACACAGGGTGCCGAATAATCCTGTGTTGGTTTCAGTCTTAAAAATAAAAATCAATCCCAAATCATTGTTATCCCCCCCCCCCCAGTCATGTTCAATCAACCCTGAGAAACCCCATATTTTAATTGCCATGTGTTTCAGGAAATCACTCAGAAGTTGTTGCTAATTTTAAATTTGTTCAGCAAGAGTTGCAGAGTGGCTGTTACAGAATATAATGATTATCTGCTATGTGGCTTTCCAGAAGGAGTAATCCTCTTTTTTTTTGAAAAGTCAATGCTATCGAGTGTCCCATTGCCAGTGGTAGATACCTTTTTTTGTTTTAGGAATAGAATTTGATTTTCAGCTGCCATGATTCTTCACATTTGTGGAGTTGTGTGGTTGTGTTGCAAATTATCCACCAATCTAAAGCCTATATGACACCTGCCAATTTAGCTGTAGTTGTGTAATCTGAGAATGTGGACAAACTGGATTATTGCAATTCTGTTTATCAAGGTATTGCTGCGTCTAGCCTGCGAAGACTTCAGATGGTACACAGTACAGCAGCACATTTACTAACTGGGTCAAAGAAACAAGACCAGATTACTCCAATAATGCATTAAACTCTGTCCTAGCAAGGTTCAGTACAAGCCTTGGTAGTTTAGAATTTCCTCTGCTATTGTTCTTAAGTGAAGCGTGCATCCGCAAATATGAGATGTGGTCATATACAGGCCAGAGCTTCAGGTCTAACACATGGTCTGCCAGGTGGCAGGGCAGCTGTGCTGGCAGTATTTTCACTATGGCATCCAGTCCTCTGTGGCTGCACTGCTGGGGCAAAGATTTTGTCTTATTAATGCCACCTGAATGGTTATTGGGCAGAGGCAAAAGGGAAGGCTTGGTGCTGGCTTTTCTCGGCATTATTGTGAAGTGCGTGTATACTGTCTGCCCTTCTGTTATCTCTAGGGTCTCTAGTAGTATATTGAAGAGGGAATGTATCTTTTTTTTTTGTCTTGTCTTTTCAAGGATCCATGTTACATCTGAGATGTATCTTGTTCCACGCTTTTGCCTGAACCCTGCCTGTGTTTCAGGCAGTTCTCATTCCAGGTATGGTTGTAGTCTCTGCTGAATAATCTTGAGTAGAAGCTTGCTGGTATGTGGGATCAGAGCGATTGTGAGAATTTCCACAGTCAGATTACCAGTCTTCTATATTGGTACGAACACAGATCTTTTCCAGTCAATTGATCATGGTGTTGCCTTAAAACGTGCTTGCAGAGACTTGTAAGTATTGAAACAACTGCATCTGATTGCTATAATACTTCACTGAGAATTCATCAATGCCTGGTGCTTTGTTCTTTGCTTTCAATGTTGCTTTGACTTCTTCTTTCATCACCAATGGTTCCTGATGGTAAAGTACAGGATGAAATGATTGATTCATTTGATCTTTATGGTGTGATTACTATGTGGATTATTTCCAGCTTTTTCTTGAGTTTCTCAGCATCGTTCAACATGGATCATTGAGCATCTTTTAGCCTACCAACTTGAGGCTGGAATTTTCTCTTTAGCTTTTCTAAAGCTACTTAATCTTGTTCTTACTCAGTTTTACTTACATGCATCATTGTAGTACTTCTTTGTCTCACCTTGCTGCATGTTGGAAATCTCTTTTAAATTCCATGATGACCTCTTTTCTCCTCTGTCTTTAACTTCTCTGTTTTTTCTCAGCAGTTTTTAGCTTCTTCTGCCAACCATTTTGGCTGCTTTTTGCTTTTTCACCTTTTGCAGAGACTTTGCTTTCTTCGAGCACAAACCTTTTGATGTCATTTGTATACAAAGCTGTGAATTGATTTTGCAGGCAGTCTTTAAACCGTGGTCATAAATTTTCAAGATCATATTTACTACATTCATGAGTGTCTTGCTTGTTTTCAGCTTTAGCTTGAATTTGCATATTAGTACCATATTCACTTCAGGTTTATCTTTGAGCTTTTTCATTGACGTTCATAAATGCAGTCCATTAGATTTTTGTACATTCCACTGGGCAAAGTGCATGTGTACAGTCACTGCTTGTGCTGCTGGAATAAGGCATTTGAAATGAAGATTGGCTTGGTTTGGTTAGTCTTGCAGAATTCTTTCTCCAGATTTTGTTTTTGTTGCAAAGACCATATTTTCTCACCACTTTGCCTTCTCTCTGTTCCCAACTTTTACATTCCAATTGCCCATGTCTGTCTGTATATCTATCTTTGCATTTTCTGCTGATTGCAGCTTGTACTCTTTCATAGACCTGATCAACTTCTTTCTTTTTTTGCAGCTGTTGTTGTAACATATACCTGTGTTAATTGGTATCTATTTTTTTTTTATAGGCAAATTGTATACCTTCCAAAAATTTCTAAGGCATTTACATGGTTTGCAGACCTGCAAACAGCGTAAATGCCACTCTCTATCATATTCAGTGGCACTAATTGGGCTGACGCTGCTAAATTCCCTGATATTAAGGGGAATGTTAACACATGCTTACTAAACATTAACACACTTTAAGTAAAGTTAAGTACTGCCATTCATTTTTATAGAAGGAACAAAAACAGCAGGTATGTGGACAAGTGGTCAAGGACAATTGGGTTGGTTTATTTATTTACGTTCTCTTATATACTGCACTATTCTGCATCAGTGCGGTTTACATTGAACAAACTGAAATTACATTGAACAGGGCATTATAACTTGGAGATAACTATTTTACAGGGAACATGGGCTATGGAGGGTTAAATGGCTTGCCCAAGACCACAAGGAGCAGCTATGGGACTAGAAACCCCAGTCATTCCGGCCCAAGGTTGCTGTCCTCTAGTGGGATTTGAACCCCCGACCTTCCGGCCTGAGATACCTTGCCCCAACCACTAGGCCACTTCTCAGTGGGAATAAAGAGCCTTGACCACTTGTCCACAAATCTACTGTTTTCGTTCCTGCCTTTGGTGTGGGTTGCTGCTCTGTTGGTTCCTCATTCATTTCTATGGGCCATTACAGCACTTAACGAGCGTTAACATTTAGTAAACATGCCCCAAGTGCTTAGCATTGGCACATTCCTGGGGCAGAATGGGAGCAACACTTCAGTTAGCCAGGCAGCAGCAATATTCAGCCACTGCCCAGTTAACCCTAATTGGTTACTTTAGGCTGTGCCTCATATATGGTGAAATTTATTGTGACAAACCCCTAAGAATTCAGCTTTCTCCTGTTAAGGGTCAACCAACTGGCCCTCAGCTATTCCCCTACCACCTCTAAACAATTATTTAATTCACAGCCTATCACCCCAACATTCTCAACCCATGGAGATGGCAAGCTAATTATCTGCATGAATTCTGGCAGAAACATTTCGGCTCTTAAGCAGCTTGCACAACAGTTGCAAATAAATATTAAGCGTAGCGGGAGAGAGAGGAGCCCTATGGAACCCCAGGTCTTATCGACACTCCATTCAGATATCTGTGATCCCATATGGATTTGTCTGTCAAGAGATACAAACCACATCAAAACCATTACTGTATAACCTAAAGCTCACAACTGTCTGATCAAAATCCCATAATAAATAGTATCATAGGCAGTAGAGACATCCAACACTACCTGATTACCACCTGAGCATAATCCCCTGGTGCAGCAGAGCCGTCAGAGACCAATATAGTCTCCATGATGTAACCTTGGTAAAAACTAGATTGCCCAGAGGCTAGGAAATCGGATTGAACTACATGATCCAGTAATGGTTTCTGGGCTGCTCAACTATCTGCTTTAAACATGTAGTCGCAACCCCCATCTTAAGTGACACATTAGTTTATTCTCTGATTTTAAGTGATATAATTTTCTTAAAGATTTCAAAAGCTTTGATGAGCAAGGGTCCAATATAGAAGAGGCAGGACTAAGAACATCAAGAATATTAGCTACATCACTTACTTGAATCTGCCTGAAACACACTTACTGCCCTGCTGTCTGTAACCCCATCTAAAGATTCACGTTTAATTCCTTCGAAAACTGATTGCAATAATTCTACTTTCCCCTCCCCAGAATTCCCATAACATCCGAGGGCTAGGGGAATCACTCTGCCTTTTTTTTTTTTTTCATACGTCAATAAAATGAAGACATTATTTTAGTACAAAGAAACAAACAAGTATTTCAAAACAAGTCCTGTACAAATATAGCACCTTCAATCATAGCTGGAAAAGAAAAATAAATATGAAGAAAAAAGGGTGAGATTCCTACATTGCAAAGATCAATATAGACAGATTGCACCTTTCATGATTACATTAAGCAAATGTATTTTGTTCAGCAAAATTCAGAAAGGGAGACCCCATTAGTATAGCAGGAGACAGATGATCTTTAACCAAATATAAGAGGTGTTCCATTTGTAAACTATATTAAATTGTAGTACACCCATCAGATCTGGGGGTTGGATGTACTTCCACATAGCAGCTAAGGCTTGCAGCCAAGAGCAAACAATTCTCTAAATTCTTTCTGTTAAAAAAATGAACCTCATACTGAAAAAGCTGACAGGCTGATATTCAAAGCCTTTAGCTGGCTAAGGGGGCGGACCTTGATATTCAGTGGCACTGCCTGGCTAGTGTGGCTGAATATCTCCAGACCACCAGCACTATTTGGTTGGTGCAGGGGCAGTTTGTGGGCAAAGCAAGGAAGGAACCAGTGTGAAACAGGTGACTTTCAGCAGCCCTTGCCCGGACAGCTTAGGCTCCAGGAAAATCAGCCCTAAGTTGCAATCTGAGCAAGCACTGACTGAAAATTGCACTACCCCAGTAAGTGTTGCCACTTATCCAGTTGGTGCTGCTGAATATCCTTCCAATATTTAAGCACCATGGCTGGCCACCATGGTGTTTGAATATCAACAGTCTGAAAATTGGGTCCTGAGTTCTTATAGTTAGTGCCTAAATTTCCCCCCCCCTTTTTTTCAAGTCAAACTTAGATGAATTTTCAGCTGAAGATTTAGACTCCTAAGTTTTTTTTTTTTTTTTTAAGAGCCTAAAAGTTCTGAAAATAAATTTAGGCCTGCCATTCATTTTGCTTAGATTTATAGCCTAATTTAGGTGCCTAATACTGAAAATGAGTACTGTGCTTCCAACTTTTTTCCCTGCTTTAAATTTGCTCTGTTGTCACCCACTAGTTAGGATTCTACATTTAGGAATGTGAAGGCGCATTTTAGAAAGGACCCCTTGCCGCAAATCAGGATGTCTGATATACAGCAGAAGGGGAAGCTGAGAAGGTGGACATGCCTAAGTGCCTTGTAAAATCAGCCTTTCTGCACTGAAAGATACATGTGTGCACTGGATAATGAGAAAAATGGGGAGACGCAGAGCTAGGGGCCAGTATGTGCAGGAAGTGTGTGTGTGTGTGTGTGTTAGAAACTTGAATCAGTTGTACATGCATGGTCATAGAATAGGGAACATAGACTGGCACACTGCCCTATCACAGAATGTGACTATGGACCTCTTCCACTTGCACACCCAATCCTACCATTTTGCAAAGGGGATATGTTGCAACACGGGTTTCTGGAGAACTGTGTATTGTACATACTGGCAGGTATTTTTTGAAGAAGTGAAAAGTAGCAGCAAAGTGAAATGGCATTTCCATCATCAAAATGTTAGGTTGATGAAATCAACATCTTTACTAATCACGTTCATGCCTTGGAGCAGGTATAGCCATAGACATTCCCAATGGTAGTATTTGACATGCAACCAGGGCTGATGCAAGGAGATGAAGTGCCCTATGTGAACATCATCCCTTGTGTCCCCCTCTCCAGCATCCATTGCCACCACCGCTGCCGCTCCTCTTCAGGACCTGAAGTGGTGGCATTGGCTGCAAACAGCCCCACAGTGCTTCTTTTAAAACTTCAGTGCAACTGAGCTATTTGCTACTACCCTCTCCAAACCTCCTGTGTTGTTTTTTTGCTATGCTGCGCTCTGTGAGAAGTCATGTTTTATATTGATTTTTTAATGAAAGTATGAATCGATGAAAGCATGAATTAAGAATTTTGTCTTTAATAAAAACGATTAAAAAGAAGCTCAATAACTAGAGTGTGGATGCGTTCTCCCTTCTGACTACAGCTCCGACATTTATGTACGTTTTCAGTAGTTGCCTTTCTATCTGAAGGTGTGGTTGTGTTTGTGTGTGTGTGGTTTTTTTAAAATCTTTAAATCTACCTTTATGCAGACCCACCCCCACCAAACTCATCATGTGTCAGGTGTATTTGTGTGATTGTATTTAATACAACTGGACTAAGGTAAGATTGATATGGTTGCTCCTTTTAGAGCATCAGTAGGTGTTGAACAAATAGAAATGTTATACATGTTTCCGTAGTCTTATGCACTGTTGTACAGAGAGACATCTACAGGTCTGATAACAACAGTGATAGCTTGAATGAAGTAAAAAAGGGAAGAAATAAAGGGTCCTAGGAAATAAGGAAAGGTCTATGGAGGTGATAGTGGACTTGAGGGTTGGGGTGCAGGCCAGGAATGGAAGCGCTAACTCATCCAAAGCAGCAGCCACTGCACCATCCCCACAGGTCCTTGAAGGAGAAGCCGTAGATTTTGAGTGCCAGCAGGGAGGTATTGGACCTTCAAATGAAGGTCTATTTCCTGATTGCCAACCTTATATCTGAGGAACAAAAAAAGGATTGGCTCCAGGGAGAGAAGTAGAGAGAGAGAGCTGGTGGCTTGATTGTTGCATCCCACCTGCTAGCACTGGTACTTGTGGAAAGAGCTTCACTGGACCCAGCCCTCCAGAGGTGGCATCTGGATTAGAGAAAGTGGAGGAGTCTATTGGTCATCTGGGAAAGAGTGCACATGACAAAAGAAATTCAATATATACGAGGTGCAATCAAAAAGTATCGAGACTTGTACGATTACACAAGAAGTATAACACTGACAATTATTGCAGTCAGTCTCCTTTAAAGTAATCCTCTTCCAATAAAACATACTCCTCCAGTGTTCCTGCCTCTGCTGGAAACCATTTTGAACTGCCTTTCATTATGCTGTGAAGCAGGTGGTGAATTTTGCTTAATGGTCTCCAAGTCGCGTATCTCCTTACTTTCAGTGGCAATTTCAGTCTTGAAAACCAGAAAAAGTCACAGGGTGCAAGACTAGGTGAGTGCGAGGCTGACTGACTTGTTCAATTTTGGTGTTTGGCCAAGAACTGCTAGACAAGATGTGATGCGTGAGCTGGGGTGTTATCGTGATGAAGCAGCCATTCACCATTTCTGTGCAACTCTGGTCTCTTATGACAAATTGCATCTCTCAAACAAGTTGGAACTTGGATGTAGTACTCCTTTATTGATGGTTTGGTTTGGCTTTTTGGAGCATACTCGCGATGAACAATACTTTAGTAAACAAAAAAACAAACAAGCTGTGAGCATGATCTTGACATTGCTCCTCACCTGATGGGCTTTCTTGGGTCTGGGAGAGTTTGGAGTCTTCCATTGTGAGGCTTGAACCTTAGTTTCCGGGTCATAACCATAAACCCATGATTCAGCACTAGTAGTAATCTTTTTGATGACATCTGAGTCATTTTAAACACATTGCAGCTAGGGAGTTGCTGGAATCTTCTTCTTTTTGGTCAGGGAACAGGAGTTTCAGCACAAAGTTTGCAGACGCATGTCTTATCCCCGAACAGACAGTAAAAATGGACTGTACTGACCTGAAACTGATGTCCATGTCCTCAGCAAGCTTCCTGCTAGTCAATCAATGATTTGAGCGTATTGCAGCACACATTGCTTCAATTTTGTCTTTATTCCTGCTCGTTTGGCCTTCCAGAATGTTTGTCACTGTCAACACTTCGGTGGCCCTCATGGAAACTTTTGTACCAGTCATAAGCTCAAGCACAACTTATGCATTCATCACCATATACTTGTTGTAACTTGTCATAAGTCTCTTTGCATGAATCTCCAAGTTTCTGGCAGAATTTAATGCAAATTCGCTGTTCAGTTTTTTCACTCATCGTAAATCTGACCAAACATCACGTGATTAAAAAAAACCGTACAGTTGTGCTGCACCACGCTACACTCTGCACATGCAGAGCACATAACTAGGTCACTGCATGTTTAATAGCATTGTGATGTGACATGTTGTGTTATACCTGCACAACAAGTCTCGATACTTTACCTTTTGATCATACCTCCATAAATTTCTAAGTAGTCTAGTGGATAGAGTACTGGCTTGGTAAACAAGAGACCAGAGTTCAATTCTATTAGCACTCTTTGTGGTCTTGGGCAAGTCACTTAACCCTTCATTGCCTTAGAAGAAAGGCCTGGCAATCTACTTCTGGCTGCCAAGAAAACCCAGGAGCTACTGGCTCAAAGGCACACATATGCATTGTTGTACTTCAGCAATGGATAAGTTTTTGTTGGGACAAGAGTGGATTAGTCTTAGCAGCAGATCGCATGAAAGGGATGGTGTGAGAAGGAGTCTCTTCATTTGAGTTGTGAATGCAATGCTGTACATGTGTAGGGCAAAACCCATACGTAGTGGTGAAACCAGGGTGACTATAGGGAAGATAACTTCTTCTGAGGCCATTGCAGAATGGACAATGTCAAGAGACTGTTTTGACTGTGATTCCTTGCTGGCAGTGGCAACTATGAAGTTTCTTTTTTGCTAAGGTGACCTTTCAGGAGTAGAATGTCTGTCTGTGTTGGAAGATGTACAGTAGTCCATCGGGATATAAGGAAGAGCAGAAACAACATTAGACATGGCAATACCTTTACTCACTGACAAAGTTTCTATCGGGAGGAAACCCTTCCTCAATGTATTATCCCTGTGTTTTGCGTGTTGAACTATGCTGCAAAGGAAGTGTGATCTGTCAGGCATGCCTGGACCTACAGATAAGTCATCTGCAGAGATGGTCTACAGAGATGTCCTGAAATTTCCACAGCAGGTACTGTATCTGGCAGTCCAAAAGTTGGTGCCAGAAGCCCTAAAGAAGGAAGAACGGCCAGGTCCAAAAGTAAAAGGTGACTTATTAAGAGTACAATTTATCTAAAGTACCTGTTTCTCTTACCTACCATGGGGATTTGTTCCTCATATTAACTACCTGCCTATTGTGCCTCTTTGTATCCTTTTTGACTCCATGGCCTGTTTCTAGAGGTAATATTTCTGACATTCCTGTTCATTCCTAAGGCTCTCTATTATACACTGCATATCAATACCTTTTGAAACTCAAATTTCTCAGTGAGCAATCCCAAAAGTAAAATGCTGCTTTACACAGAAATACAGACAAAGCAGTGTACCTTGATGTGTGAAAAATGGATGTATAACTGAGTGGGTAGAACAAGAAATTCTCTTTAGGACAAGTCTCCTTACACAGATTTTTCTACAGTCTAGTAAATAACCACCGAGTCATTATTATGAACATTTAAACTGAGAGATTAAGTATGATGGAACTATTTTTAAAGCACTTGAGCATAAGTAGTACTGATTTTTTTTGTTTTAATATCTTTCTTCCTAATTACACTGTCCCTTTCCTCTTTTTCTTTGTGGGCAGTGCTTTCATCCTTCTGATTGACTTGGCCTATATCCTTAGGGTCATCTTTGATAACTTTCTCCTATCCTAAACACTAACATGTCAGTCATTCCTCTTTAATATCGCCTAAATATGTCTCGGGGATATATTTTCTCTTGGTCTCTGAAACGTTATTGTAAAATGTCAGTAGAACTAAAATTTCTTCACCAAAATGCTCAGACCACTCCTCCGTAAGTCCAATTCTAAATTCAAAAGTTCCGTCAAATGGTAATCCTACTATTTTTGGGCTTCATAGTTAGTAATGTGTGTGTGCATGCAGGCTTATCCTTAACAAGGAGATTAGATTGTATGCATAATAAAGAGAATATTGAGCCTTTTATATTTCATGATATTCTGTATTCAAACTAAGTTATTCTGGATGATTTGGTGGAATACACTCAATTTATATAAGGCTTCCAGGAATCTTGAGAAGCCATTTTATGGCCTAATCAAGATTTACATCTTGAGGAAAACGTTTAAGAGGATGAACTGGATATAAAAGGGATTAATACATATTAAACAGCTGTTACACAGAAGAATATTATGAGCCTCTAATAACCCACAACAGAAATTTAGGGGCCCTTTTACTAAAACGTGTTAAGCACTTAATTTTAGCATGCTGCTAGCACATGGCCACAGTAACCGTTAAAGGGTGGCTTGATGCATGGAGGATAATTTTATAACAGGGCAACTAGAATAATTGTGCTGAAAGCACCTATTTTTCACCCATTTATATAAGGATGCAGATACCTATGTGCGTTATTTTAGAAGCTCTCTTTACGATTCACACATGTGAATCATATCTATCTAAATGACCATTTTAGAAAGGGCCTAGTTTACACATCAATGTCCTTAGTATGTGGAAGTATGAGTATGTCAAGGCTATGGCCTGTATGTGTCCTGGGTGTGACCTATAGGAATGCACATGCAAGCCTGAAATTCTCCATATCTGGATTTATGCACCCCGGCATGTGTAAGGGGGGTGTGTTTTTTAAATGTGCATTTCAGCTAGCCTTTTACAGGAGAGATTAAGAGTTTGATAGCAGCATCTTCTATTGTTAACTAGCTGTAGCTACATATCTGAGGCCAATGCCCAGTGCTTAGGAAACCCTGCTCTGGAGCTTAACACAAATGTTATGCTGATGTTTTGCGCTGTGATGCTGTCGGCAAATAGAATGCAAATGGATGCTTACAAAAGCAGGGTTAGTGCCACCTTCATATTTGGTTTTTTTTGCTGCCCTGTGTAAATGATCACTGTGCTGCCCCCCACCGGTCCCTGCCATCACTACTGTCCCCACCTCTTGCCAGTTCCATTGGAGCCCTTCCAAAGTTTCTCTTTTATCCCAACATGTTAAATTAGTCTGGAATAACAAAAATGACAGATGCAGGTGGTACACTAGCACTAACCTATTCATTGTTGTATGAACTTTCAAGGATAAAAGTGAACTATTGTCTTCGAAAGTTCATGCCTCAATAAATTGGTTAGTCTAGTCTATAAGGTTTATGTATGGGTGAGGTTATAAATGCAGCATGTCGTCAATAACTCTGGGATCTGTCTTAACTTTATTGATAAAAATATCCCTTCCTATACATCTGGCTGTTACAAAAATGAAATATGCTTGAATGGGAAGATTATGTAATCTTTGTTCCATTCTTCCATTTCCTTTCCCTGTGTAATGACCCAGTGCCATTATAGATAAAATTTAGTTTTGAAAGTGCCTATGCAAAGTCTGCTTCTGAGCCTCACAAGTCATATTCTTAAATAGACTAAGATGACCTCCATGCTACTTTTATTTCAATGCACAGAAATAACGTGAACAAATGATACCAGTTAATGCAACATAAAGATAATACTTTGTCTGTTTACTTTCAGTTCTTATTTCCTAGAGAAACTGAGGGTGGAAAGGAGAGAGAGCGGGTACATCACCTTTTGAGGTCAAGAAAATGCCACTCAAGAATAAAAATGAAGCTCTGTTAAGAAATTATGGGTGCAATCACTGAGGGGGAAAAAAAGGTCTCAGCAAGTGCACAAAATGCACAATTTCCAGGTTCTCTAATTACTACTTTCAAAATAGGTACTCCACAACTCTGGTATATTTTAGATACACACACTCTCTCTCTCTCTCTGATATTCCATCGTGACCAGAACACCTGCTTCCCCTCCCAAACTCATTTTATCTTTATTTTGTGAAGTAAAGCATACTAAGGCACATTTCAAGTGAGACTTCCAAGTGCAATATGGGACGTCAAAACTAGAACATCTGAAAAAGACAGGCACGTGCAAGTTCTGGCACAATTCAGAAACGTGGACGTGCCCGATTTATGCATGTGTATCAAATGTCTAGACATCTCCAGGAGAGCATTTTGGAACCAAGATGTCTAATAGCATAGTGGCTTAAGAGCTGGGTGGCCAGGGTTCAAATCTCAGTGTGAAACTTTGTCAGCGAAAGCTAGTCACTTAATTCTCTATCTTCTCTACACTCTTTGGATGTTTTTTTAAGGTGAAAACACAATGCTTTTCTGATGCCTATTCGTGCCTGGAACAGGAATAAACATGCATGTGCCTGCAGATAGCGCTACTGCTTCTGGGATGTTTAAGTCCATTGCCCCTCCCCGGATATGCCTTTGCCACACCCCCATGCCTACTTGAACATACAGCTACTGGAGATGTCTGCGAATGGCATTTGTGGAATGGTTACAGAGATGTGTCTGTGATTTCGATATCCAGATGCATGTCTGCAGATGTCCAAGCCATGACTAAACTTTTTAGAATGATCCTTCCTTATCGTCACTCCAGTCCAGTCCCTTTACTTCTGGGTTGCGCAACCCTTCCAGCAGCTTGGAGGCTGAGCCCAACCTTTTTGGAGGTGGAGCGGTATAAATACCACTGAGGCCACCCACCAACTCCAGTATTCTCAGCCTCCAAGCAGCTGGAGGGTTCCGTAAGCCTAGGGCTTACTGGAGTCCTACTTTTTATCTATTTCTTTATTCATTCAATTTCATTTAATTTTGCTTTAATTTTGCTTTATTTCTTTATTTTACCTTATTGGTCTGCCTTCCGTTTGGTTTTTTCTGGAGCTCTGCTCCTTTAATTACTGCCTGCTCTCTCCATCCTCCCTCCCCCCCCCTTCCCCAGGACGGGCCTCAGAGGTGATTCTCTGCTCGCAGCTTCGAGGAGGATTTCTGTCCTTCCCGGCTGCTGTGATGCCAGCTCCTGCTTTTTCTCCTTCTTCACACAGATCTGACCCACCTCGCGCCGAAGCCCTTCTGGTGGTTGAGCGCTTGAGGCTGCGCCGCTAGGCTGCGTTTACCGCCGAACCCGTCCCGAAGCGGAAGGACGTGGAGGCGAGACCCGCTATTCCCGGAGCCTGCGGGGGAGCGATTAAAATGGCGATTACACAAGAAAAGCAGCGGCTTCAGCTCCGGAGTGCAGCACGGCCCGAAGAATAGACTCGCGGTCCCCAGTTCAGGATCCATGTGGTGAGGCCTACCACGTGTAGAGCCAACGGGCTATGATCGCTGAGTCGGGCCCAGGAGCCAGATACAGACACAGCCCTCAAAACCGCAAGTACCTCTGTTTGAGGAAAAGGAGTTTAATTTTAATTTTTAATTTTAATTCAATTTTAACCCTATTCATTTAATTCATTTAATTTTCGAACTGATTTGAATTTCCTTTATTTCCTTTTTTTCCTTTTGGTTTCCAAACTAAGGGGCTGTTAGTTTCCCTCCCAGGGGGAAATATTGATTTGAGTGCGCGCAGTGGGAAGTCCCCAGCCCTAGGTCATGGCGACCAAGTCTCGCTGTCCTTCCTGTGGAACACGCAGGGGCACCTCCGCAGAGGCAGGAATCTGCAGGAGCTGTGCCGCAGTGGCTGCCTCAGTGGAGCAGGAAATTAATTTGACCATAACTCACCCTTCTCAGGGGTCAGGCGACCTCCTAGGAGGGGAGGGGGGGTCACAGGTCCCTCCCTCTATGTCCTCGGACGTACCCACTCCTTCCCTGCCCCCCTCCCCCCTCCCTGTGGGGGACTTTTTCTCTCCGGACTTCATCCTCTTGCTTCACAAGGCCTATTGCTTGCGCAAGCAGGGCTTAGGGGCAGGAGAGGCTGGTCCGTCGATGGAAGACAAGTCAGCCAGCCTCTTGAGAGCAAGCAAGCCGGAATCCGGCATACCACCTAAGCGCCCCCGTCTGAGTGAGGAGGAGCCCCTAGCGGCCCTCTCTCAGGGCACTCCGGAGGAGGCTTACTCGGACAGGGACGTGGACGAAGAAGAAGAAGAGCTGGAAGAAGGAGAGATTCCAGAGGAAGACCAATCCAGAATAATTAGAGTCTTTCGTCGGGAGGAACTCCCGGCATTAATTAATGAGTCCCTAAGAGTGCTCAATGTGGCCTCAGATACGCCAGCAGAGGAGGAGGCGTTGGAGGATCCATTGATCCAGGCCATTAGAAGATGCCAGAAGGTCTTTCCGGTCCACAGAGTGGTGCGTCAGATGATCCAGGAAGAATGGGACCAACCGGAGTCTAGTCTAAGGGGAGTCCGGTCCATGCTGCGTCTATATCCTCTTCCAGAGGCAGACAAAGAGCTGCTGAAGTCTCCCAGGGTGGATGCAGCGGTATCGGCAGTCACTAAGAAGACTACTATCCCAGTTGAGGGCAGCACGGCCTTAAGAGATTCTCAGGACAGAAAATTGGATACTCTCCTTAAGCAAGCATTTGACGTAAGCGCTCTCGCCTTGCAGGCCTCCGTCTCGGGAGCTTGGGTAGCTCGGGCCTGTTTAAGGTGGTCACAGCAACTTCAGACAGCGGAGGGCCCCGCGGGCGATGCTCGGGCCAACGCGGCTAGGTTGGAATCCGTAGCAGCCTACTTGGCGGATAGTCAGTATGACCTCATCAGAAGCCTGGCCAAGAACATGGCCTCGGTGGTGGCAGCTAGGCGTTATTTGTGGTTACGGAGTTGGGCAGCAGATGCCTCCTCGAAGGCACGCCTGAGTCGACTTCCCTTTAAGGGGAAGCTGCTGTTTGGTGAGGATTTAGAGAAGCTGGTAAAGGACCTGGGCGAGTCCAAGGGAGGCAGGCTCCCAGAAGATAGACCGAAACAAGGTCGTCCTTGCCCCCGGCGCGTACCCAGGCTAGGGACACTCGGAGGTTTCGCCCAGCCAGATCCAACCCCTTTTCCAGGGGACGCTTCCCCTCTAGGGGTCAAGGTTTTCGGGGGTTTCGGGGAGCAGGTCGCGGCTTTGGGGCTTCCTCCTTCTCCACTGCCCCTAGAAAACAACAATGAAGCGACGGGGGTCCAGGGGGAAGAGCTACCAGTGGGAGGATGCTTAAGGCAGTTTCTTCCCGCCTGGTCCCGGGTCACTTCGGATCAATGGGTACTAGAGGTGATCAGAGAGGGCTATGCTCTCGAGTTTGCAAAGCAAATACCTCCAGCATTTGTTCAGTCTCCCTGTGGATCTCCTGCAAAGAGGTCGGCGATAGAGACAACCCTCGCACGGCTAATTGCACTCGGGGCAGTGGTTCCAGTACCACCAGACCAGATCGGGTTGATACTCGATTTACTTCGTCGTGCCAAAGAAAGAAGGGTTCTTTCGGCCAATCCTGGATTTAAAACAGGTCAATCGCTGTCTCAGGGTACCACATTTCCGGATGGAGACCCTACGATCAGTCATCGCAGCCGTAAGGGGCGGGGAGTGCTTGACGTCCCTCGACTTGACAGAAGCCTACTTGCATATTCCGGTCAGGAAGTCTCATCAACAGTTCCTAAGATTTGCTGTGCCAAGGGGCCACTTTCAATTCCAGGCCCTTCCCTTCGGCCTAGCTACAGCTCCACGGACATTCACCAAGGTGATGGTGGTAGTGGCGGCCTTCCTTCGGAAGGAGGGAATACTGGTACACCCATACCTAGACGATTGGCTGGTCCGGGCAAAGTCGGAAGAAGAAAGTTGCTCGGCGACGGACAGAGTGGTTCAGGTTCTAGAGGAGTTGGGGTGGGTCATCAACCGAGCAAAGAGCAGGATGACTCCATCCCAGGATCTCGAGTATCTCGGAGCAAGATTCGACACCGGAAGGGGCAAAGTGTTCCTGTCTCGAACGCGATCAAGGGACCTAAGACTGCTAGTCACGCAGTTTCGGAGCAGGCGAAACCCCTCAGCATGGCATTATCTTCAGGTACTGGGCACAATGGCGGCGACGATAGAGGTAGTGCCTTGGGCCAGGGCCCACATGCGTCCGTTACAGCGGGCCCTATTGCGTCGGTGGTCCCCACAACATCATCTCCTGTCAACACAGTTGCCTTGTGCTCCGCGGACCAAATGAGCCCTTCGCTGGTGGCAGTGCCCAAGGAATCTGGAGTGTGGGATGCCCCTCGAGCCTCATCTATGGGTACTGTTGACAACGGATGCCAGCCTGGCAGACTGGGGGGCTCACTGCGAGGACCAGTTCGTCCAGGGTCGCTGGACCCCGTTGGAATCTCAATGGCCCATCAACAGACTGGAATTGCGGGCCATCACCCTAGCGCTCAGGGCGCTTGAGTTCCTAGTGCTAAGAAGAGCAATTCGCGTTCTCTCCGACAACGTCACCACGGTAGCTTACATCAACAAACAGGGCGGCACCAGCAGCCCCGCCTTGGAGAAGGAGGCGGACGTTCTCTTCCAGTGGGTGGAGACCCGCCTGGAAGCGCTTTCTGCTCAGCACGTGGCAGGCACGGACAATGTCACGGCCGATTACCTCAGCAGGCACAGGATAGACCACGGAGAGTGGGAACTGGAGCAGGAGACCTTCGACCAAATAGTGGCCCGTTGGGGGCTCCCAGTCATGGATCTCATGGCAAGGTTCTCGTCAGCCAAGGTGGACCGATTCTTCAGTCGGCGGAAGGAAAGAATGTCCGAAGGCCTGGATGCTCTGTCTCAGAAGTGGCCTGCGGAGGGTCTTCTCTACGTGTTTCCTCCTTGGGTTCTGATCGGAAAGGTTCTCCAGCAGGTGGAGTCTCACCAGGGACTTGTAATCCTTATAGCTCTGGATTGGCCGCGACGTGCGGATCTGGTGAGGTTGTTAGCCAACCAGCCTTGGCGGCTCCCTTGCAAAAGGGACCTGCTCAGGCAAGGCCCAGTGCGGATGCCTCACGTGGATCGATTCTCGCTTACGGCCTGGCTATTGAAAGGGCGCGCCTCCTGAAGCGAGGTTATTCAGGAGCAGTAATCACAACACTGAGTGCGAAGAAACGCTCGACCTGTCTCTCCTATGGCGCATCTTCGAAGCGTGGTGTGCGGAGCACCGAAGGAAATCCCTTTCGGCCTAAGTCCCGGAGGTCCTGGAATTCTTGCAAGCGGGTTTTGACAAGGGCCTGGCGCACAGTTCCTTACGAGTCCAACTAGCCGCCATCGCTTGCTATAGAGGTAAGGTCCGCGGCAAGCCCCTAGGGGCCCACGCGGACGTCTCCAGGTTCCTAAGAGCGGTTAGACGTCTGCGTCCACAACGGAGGTCGGTGATACCCCCTTGGGATCTCAATCTTGTACTAAATGCATTGGTCGGGGAACCCTTTGAACCGGTAAAGAAGGCTTCCCTGAAGGACTTAACCCTCAAGACAGTCTTTCTGGTCGCTATCTGCTCGGCCAGGCGGGTCTCCGAATTACAAGCGCTGTCCTCCCAACCTCCTTTCCTGTCCTTTCTCAAGGACAAGGTGGTCCTACGCACGGTACTTTCCTTCCTGCCCAAGGTCATCTCCCCCTTTCATATGAACCAGACAGTTACCCTCCCGGCCTATCCGGCCAAGGGACCTGAAGGTAGGGATAGCAAGCTGCGCCTGCTAGACGTCCAGAGGGCCTTGAAGCGATACCTCTCCCGCACAGCTTCTTTCCGGAAATCCGACCAGCTGTTCGTCCAGTTCGGAGGCCCGCACAAAGGGGAGGAGGCGGCCAAGGCCTCCATCTCCAGGTGGATCAGAGAAGCGATTGCCTCCGCCTACATCCTGAAAGGGAAGCAGGTCCCGGTGGGGCTAGGGGCACACTCCACCCGGGCTCAGGCTACCTCGTGGGCAGAGTTCAGTCTAGTTCCCCCGTTGGATATTTGTAGGGCGGCGATTTGGTCCTCTCTGCATACCTTCACCAAGCACTACAGGCTGGACGTACAGAGTTCAGCGGACGCTCGGTTTGGTCTGGCGGTTCTTCAGTCCGGTTTGCCGGATCCCACCCAGGATTGAACTGCTCTGTTACATCCCAGAAGTAAAGGGACTGGACTGGAGTGACGATAAGGAAGAAGTAATTAGATCTTACCTGCTAATTAGTGTTCCTGAAGGAACGACAGTCCAGTCCCTGATCCCACCCGGTTCTGCCGGACTTGAAGGCCTATCAGACAAAGGGCGGAGCTGCGGACCGAGCTTGGAACCAGGTCTGGGTGAAGGAGGGCAGGAGAAAGTCGGCTCGGGCAGTATCGGGCAAACCACCTCCCTCCGGTGCCATTCCTCCTCCTTTACTCCTATCCCTTGGTGGAGTTGGGTTTTGGTTTCTTGGTTGTTAATAGAAATTTGTTTAGTCTGCTTTTTCATTCGGTTACTGGAGTTGGTGGGTGACCTCAGTGGTATTTATACCGCTCCACCTCCAAAAAGGTTGGGCTCAGCCTCCAAGCTGCTGGAAGGGTTGCGCAACCCAGAAGTAAAGGCACTGGACTGTCGTTCCTTCAGGAACACTAATTAGCAGGTAAGATCTAATTACTTTTTACTGTCTACGGAAATTCCACCATCTATAGTTGCAGATCCTATTAAGACAAGGGCTCTGAGGGAAGTTTCTGAAGGTGGCACCTAATAGCAAATAAACTAAAAGTTATCTGTTATTCTATAGTATCACATGGCCAAGTCTGGTGCTGTTCTTGGCCCATGAAGAATACAGTGAGACTTGCTGTCTTGCTCCTCAGTACCCCTCATAAAGCTTTCCAGCTCAACTTTTTGTCATATCTCCTCCTGGGCATCAAAAGGACCCACTTCCTACTAATCTGAATTCAGTAATGGAGCCACACAACGCCTCTCTCTGTGCTATGGCTCCCACCTCACCTTGCCTGGCCTTGATTTCACTTTTCTTTAATAATGCATAACTTGTTACCGCTACAAATTTGAAAGAGAAGAAAGCAGCATGGGGCTTTGGAGTACATGTGCCTGCTGCGTGTCTGACCCGTCCCTGCCTCCTCTGATGCAACTTCCTGTTACTGAGGAGTGGGGACACATCAAATATGCTGCACGTATATCTGTTCCAAAGCCCCAAAATTGCTTTTTGTTCTGCCTCTGTGGTCCATTGCTTATGCCATTCAACCTACAGCTGAGCCCATGTTGCTCACAGTGCCAACTGTGCTGCCCTCTCATGACACTAACTCTCAACCAATACAAAAATCATTGATGGCCCTAGTAGCCACTAGACCCCCCCCCAAATCCTGAACCTAAAAAAATAAAAAAATAAAATCTATAATTTGTGGCCCCAAGTTCTTGACCTCTCAAATATGTTGGTGGCCCTGTGGCCCCAACCTCCCAAACTTCTCAAAGATCATTGGTGGCCCTGTGAGCCTCCCCTGTACCCTATAAAACCCCCTGCCTCCCCAACCTCCCTTCCATACCTTAAGGAAATTGGGAGTCGGGAGTAATGTCCAAACGCTCCTGCCTCCCCACAGCCATCTTTCAAAATGACAGCGCCTGATTCACACTACTCGTGGGGGCTCAGTCTGTCAAATAAGGAAAAATATTCTTATTTGGCAGACTGACCGTCCTCCCCTATAGTGCATTCTGGGATGCACAGGGGGGAGGGCAGGTTTGGGGAGACCCACAAGACCATCAATGATTTTCTTCTCTCTTTTTGAGATTTGCTGAGATGGAGCCACCAATGATTTTTGTATTGGACAGGGGGTTTGGTACCCAGAGATGACAGTCTTCCCCCCCCCCCCAACCCCAATTGGGGGCCATCAGGAGTCTGTGCCGGTGCCTGGATCATCTGAGGTGAAGTGTCAAACTTTTTACCTCGGATGATTCTTATGCTCCCTGCTGCATCTTTATGCCTACCCAAAGCTGGTGTAATGATTCAGCATCTAATTTTTTTTTTTTTTTAACATTTTTGTTAATGATATTTTGCAAAAGGGCTGGTGGGTAATGTTGCCTCTCTGCAGCAGATACCAAAATCTGCAATAGATTAGACAGCCAGGAAACGGATACCATGAAAAGGAATCTAGTGAAGCTTGAAAACTGGTTGAATTTTTGGAAGCTAAGATTTAGCGCTAAAAAATGCAGGGTCATGTGTCTGCTGCAAAAATCCAAGGGAGTGGTACATTATAGGGGGTGATGTACTTCTGCCCATGAAAGATCAACAGGACCTGGGTTTGATTTTGTTTCTGATGATCTTAAGGTGGCTAAACGGGTAGAAAAGGCAATGGTGAAAGCCAAAAAGGATGCTTGGGCGCATAGGGAGAGAAATGGCCAGGAGGAAAAAGGGAGCTGATAGTGTCTTTGTATAAGGGGGATGTTTACTAAACAGCGATAAAAGTCACAGCGGCGCAGTTAGCGCGCGATATGTGATGTTATCGCACGATGAAGTAACAGTATCGTGCGATAACGTCCCCAGTGGCGTTCAGGCACAGAGGGTGGAGTAAGGCTCTCCAGAGAGCGGAGAGAAGGTGTCAATGGGCGGGGAGAGGCTCCAGGCATACTAACAATGAAATGAAGGTCCGAAAATTAACGCGAGTGAAAACCATGCGTTAGAGGCACAATTGAAGGAGAGAGAAACCATTTAGGTCAGCAATGTGCACCAAAGGCAGGGAGACCAAGAAAAGTGATAGTAGTGATACATGTGCAGCAGATAGTGCCCAAGTACGAAAGGGAACTATAGTGATGCTGCAAATGGGGTACAGGGGGCTGCAGGTGGGACATGCAGTGAGGCAGCTGGGGCACAGGGTGGACTAGGCAGATGCCTAGGTGACACATAGGAACGCAGAAATGGAAAATCAGCAAGACAGCAACTGACCAAGGTCAAATATGCCCACGAGTGTGTGTTCCACAGTGTCCCGGGGACAGTACCCAGCAAGTACCCCAAAGGGCACATAAAATTGACAGGCGGTGTCAGGGGAAGCGTGGATGTCTATGCAGGCACCCCTATCCCAGCTTGCACACCATAGGCAGCCGCCTACCGGCACTCTAGATGGTCTGGGACTGCGCACCACCGGCACAAGGGCATGTCAGCATGGTGGCGGAGGGGTGGTGGAGGGGGCAGTTGCATCTGCCCACAGCAGACCAAGGCCAAGCCCTGTTTAGGTGGGTGCTGTGCACTGCAAAAGACGTTTGTCTGTCTGGCAAACAGTAATGGTATCCCCAGGGAATGACCTGCCTCTGTGGCAACAGTTTGGTGCAGTACACATAGCCAGTGTGTTCAGGGGCAGAAGGTCACAGGTTCAAGCCCCAGCTGTGGCTCCTGCAGACAGTGTCCCTATATTTTACCCAGTACTAAACCATGGTAATAAAGACGGAACCTTTTATTGCAGATAAAATAAACACACCATAAACGCCTATATTTTACCCTACAGAGCACATACACCATAAACATGTGCCGTCCCTAGAGAAGAGGTTTCCAACTGCAGTCCTGGAGGGCCAAACACCAGTCAGGTCTCATGCTGTCCCTAATAAATATGCTTGAGATGCATCTGTATGCACCGCCCCCATTGTATGCAAATGTATCTCATGCATATTCATTAGGGGCATCATGAAAACCTGAATCATGTTGGGCCCACCAGGACCAAAGTTGGGAACCTCTGCCCTAGAGCATCCGCCAGCAGGGGCACAAACACCCACACCCACAGGCTCCACTATCCAGAGCCTCATGGAAAGTCAGGCTGTTGGGCCCTGTGCGGAGCAGCATCTACCAATACTAGCACCTGCATACCTTAGCAATGCCATCATAAACATGGAAACACGTCCCACATATATCAAAAGGTTGTTACGATTAATGTCAGATAAAAAATTGTGTTTAATATAGGATTTGTTAACAGGGATTCATCATAGCAACCTTTCTGATATCTGTGGAGTGTGTTGCAGTTTTGGTTTCTGACAGTGTTTACCACCCCAGAGAGTGACCCTAACAGTATTGAGTACCATATCAATGCCTGCACTGTGCCCAGGACTGGTGTGGCGGCCAGGGCTGCCAACCACCTCTATCTTTGCACAATGCTGGCATAGGCGTGGGAGTGTGTGTATGTCTTGTCTATCCAGTGGTTTGTGGCTGCCTACACCCACAATGCTTGCACTGTTTCCAGTGTTAGCCTGCCAATGTGCATAATGAGGAGCAAGGTAGTGTGGCTATGGCCTGGACAGGGCGGTCTGGGCAGGATGCAGCTGCATAGGGCAATGGCTGGGACATTGTAGTGCCCAACCACCACCTGCACGGACAGGGTGGCCACAGCATGTCATACTTGGAGGTCACTCTCACCCTGACTGAGAAGTGACCATGGCATGTCTAGGTTCCCACATAGTGCTATACAGTGTTTTCTCTCAAGTGATATCTGGGAGTTCGCTTGTCTGGGGCCCAATCACTGACATACCTGCTTGGTGTTTGTGCTTACATCCCACTTCTGGGTGCACCCAGTTTCTCCAGGAACATGCACTATGTACTAGCTAGTAGACCATCTGCAGTTAGCTTGTGTCTGGCTGGCACACCTTGCAGGGTACAGCGGGTGAAGACGGACTGTGCCCTCTGATGGTGAATGCCAGATTGTGGTGGGGGGCAGCTGAGCTTTTCCAGGCCTACTGCCTGTCTGCCAGTGCCCTATGATACGTACAGCTCTGCATTCACTGCCCTGGAGGACTTGGGTTACTGGTCCCACAGCCTTTCATCATGTCCCTCTACTGCCTCCATTGCGAAGATGTAGAGTGTGGTTCTGTTGGTGGCAGATCCTGTCCCCCACCCTGGCCCAGAGAGGGCTGGTTGGTAGGTGGTGCTCCATAATCCGCATGTGGGTCCAGAGATCCCCCTGCTCTTATAACACGTGACCATGGCAACCACACAGTATATGCACTATTCTGGGTGCATCATAGTCCATAAGGGCTAGACGTGACTGGGGAATACAGATGGCCACAGAGTTATACTAGATGTGTCTGCACAGACTACTTGTCACACACTGGTACTGATAGGCTATGCTGCAGGTCCCCATCTCAGGCAGGCCGGGTACTGCGGACCTGGTGCTCGGCGCCCCACCTCACCCTCAGGGTGGGCACAGGGACCGCAAAATGTCACGGTCTGTAGCTACTCTTTGCCAGTAACACACACTGTCAGTTCCCCCTACCAGGCTGAGGTGCCGTAGAGGCACTTACCCCATCCTGTGATCGGATGTAGACTGCGGTTATGCATGTGCATTGCATCATGGGTACTGGTGGGTTTACCATATCCTGGTAACCACAGCAGACATTTTGTGCGGTGACCTGCAGTCTTTCTGTAGCCAGCCAGAGCTGTAATAACTGCTATAGAGGTGTAGCCCACTGGTTAATACACTGCCTGAGGTCATGGGTTCAATCCCTCAGAGGTCTCATCTAATAAAGCTGTCCAAGCCAATTCCTTTTCCTACCTGTAACAGTCAGACACACCTCTACAATCTGTACTGCCAATAGAACCACCCTCACCTCAGTGCTGTTACCTATAGGGCACATTATACAGTGCCTTGTCAGCCATGTGCTGTATAATGTGCCCTATAGGACGCCCTATGAAGTGCCCTATCTGCCGCTGTATAGGGTGCTTTATAGGGTGCCCTGTCTGCCAAGGGACTTTATAATGTTCCCTATGGGGCACCGTAGATAATGGCAATGAGGTGAGGGTGTTTCTGCTGGCAGCACAGATTGTAGAGATGTGTCTGACTGTTACATGCAGCAAAAGGGATTGCCTCAGACAGCCTTATTAGATGAGACCTCTGAGGGATCGAACCCGTGACCTCTGGTTTGGTGGTCATTGTATTAACCAGTGG
The DNA here is from genome assembly GCA_033557465.1 of Ichthyophis bannanicus. NCBI lineage: Eukaryota > Metazoa > Chordata > Amphibia > Gymnophiona > Ichthyophiidae > Ichthyophis > Ichthyophis bannanicus. The sequence continues at coordinate 255,288,994 of CM066034.1, forward strand.
GCTACAGCTCTATATGTATTCTCACAGCACTGCCACGAAGTTAAGGTTACCGTGCATAACGAGCCAAGGTGCCCTCTATCTTGCGATACAGTGCTTGCTCCATTGACGCCGGTACACCCACTTCCTTATGTGGCATTGCTCACATTATCGCTGGGATTTTTGCCGATAACATTAGGACAGTTTAGTAAACATCCCCCTAAGTCTTTGGTGAGACCTCCATTTGGAGATTTTGCAGTTCTGGAGACCACACTTTCAAAAGGATATAAACAGGTGCAGAGGGTGTCTACCAGCATGGTCAGTGGGCTTCGTCATAAGGGGACAGACTTTAAAGATCTCAATATGCATACTTTGGAGGAAAGGTGCAAAAGAGGAGATATGATAGAGATCTTTAAATAACTTTGCCCCCTCATTTCAATTGAAAGACTCTTCTCCTGTGCATTTATACCTCAAACGATGAAGGTGAAAGGGCATAGACTCACCAGTGATTAGTGGAAATATCTCATTTACGGAAAGTGATAGATGCATGGAATAATCTTCCAGTGGAGTTAGTAGAGATAAGGGCAGTATCTGAATTCAAGAAAGCATGGAACAAACACAGGATCTCTAAAGGAGGGGGGGGGGAGGGGAGGGGAAGGGATTATAGTAGTTAGTATGGAACGTCAGACTGGATAGGCCATATGGTCTTTGTCTGCCATCAGGTTTCTAAGGGAACAGGGTATTTTTTTGTTTTGTTTTTTTAATTCTAAGTTGTAGCACTGTGTTTTACATTGGGAGCAAGCAAAAATTCATTATTTTGAATGTGACTAGCATGTCCACTGTGCTATGCGTTAGCGCAGTGATTTTGTTCTCTATTTTCCTGTGCTAGCTTGTTTTTTGCATTAGGGAACAAGACTAGTGTAGGAAGATCTCTATTAGAGCTCGATGCAGGAAACTACTATGCTCTAGTGCAGCATTTTAAGTTTGCAAAATTAGCTCTCACTTATGTCGATATTAAGGGAGTCTTTTACTACAACTGCCGATATGTGTTCTTGTGCACGCTGAATACGTTTTGGGGCACGCATTGCCAGCTAGTGCAGGACCATACATGTGCTGTCCAATCACATTAGGTTAGTGAGTGAGTGGACTAGATAGGGCCGGCCCGTCCATTGTACGATAATGTTGTTCGCACAGAGCCCCGCGCTTCAGGGGGCCCTGTGCAAACACCATTATGGCACACCGGACGGCTTCAGAGGGAGCAGGGGAAGCCGATGCGAGGCCCTGGCTCCTTCTGTACAACCACCAGCATGACGATCCTTTTCCCTCATGCTGGTGGCTGTTTGTGTGAAGCTGCGATTGCTGTGAAAGGTTAAAGGCAGCTTTATCAGTGGTTTCTCAATTGCAGTTATCCTTACCTGATTGGATTCCTCATGTTTTTCCTACAGTTGTTGAATTTGGGACTCACTAGAAATTATTTTCAGTCTGAGCAACAATTTTATCACCAAATTCAGGGTATAGCCATGGGGGCTACAGTAGCTCCATCCATTGCTATATTGTATATGGCTGAGTTTGAATCTTCTCAGATCTATCCCTCACCATGGTTTAAGGAAGTTGTTTTGTGGGTCCGTTTTTTTGGATGATATTTTCTTTTTATGGAAGGGCACTGAAGCCAATTTATATTTGTTTACTCAATGGCTTAATTTGTTACAATCTAATTTGTCCTTTACCATGCATCATCATTTTTCTCAATTAGAATTTTTGGATGTTTTGGTTTTGAAGTGTCATAACACTCTTCACACTACGTTGTTCAGAAAGTCTGTGCAGAGAAATACGTTGTTGTTTTATACCAGTTTCCATCTGTTGTCCTTGAAGGGCCTCCCCATTTGGACAATTTCTCAGAATACGGCGGATTTGCTTCAATTATGAAGATTTTTTTAAGCATGCACATGATTTGTCAATCCGTCTTGCTCAAAGGGGTTACCCCAAGGCTCTCATTAGACAAGCGTTCTTGAGGGCCAAATACACCCATCGTGAATGGCTGTTTCCCTCAAGCACTTCTGATCAAGTTAACACTTTAGCTTCTGCCACCCAATCTAACACGTTTGTGGGAGTGTTACCGTATATGTCATATAGTGATCACATCAGGAAAATTCTTGCTAAACATTGGCATATTTTACAGTTACACCCATGTTTTTCAGAAGAGATTACAAATAGCGCATTCTAGAGGCCTCAACCTTCGAGATTTTGTTGGGGTTGCCTCTTCTCCTCAGGATAGACCTGGTTCCAGCAAGTCTTACAGTGGGTCATTTTACCTGTTCTTACTGTAATTATTGTTTGCAATCTATTACTGGACATGAATGGCGAATCCCTAACTCACATTTGGTTCACAAATCCAGATGGCACACCACTTGTTTGACATCATATGTGGTATACGTTTTGGTCTGTCCGTGTCATCTGTTATATATTGGCAGGACCATTCGTTCAATAAAAATTCGTCTAAGTGAACATGCATTCAGTTGTGTCAGCCCCGGTTGTTCAACATTGTTTGGACTTTCATCATACATTTGAGCAATTGGCCTGGAGGGTGCTTGATCATGAGCCTGAAAACCCATGGGGTGGAGATCGTGAACAACTACTTCAAACGCTAGAACAGCGATGAATATTTTGATGGTCCACTGTTGAGCCGTTGAGTCTTAATAGGGAGCTGGATTAGACGAGCATTCTTTAGCTGGTTTGATTGCATCCATTTGCTTTGTGATCATTGCACTGGCATTTATGATAACATTATTCATCCGGCTGTGATTGGATACTTGTGGCATAAAAATCATCAGTCTTTTCCTGCGTGGTTCTGATTGCTAATGAGCATGCGCCGGCGTCTTGAAGGAGAGGACAAGCCGGGAGACCGTTCTATTGTTGCAGTTAACTGAAGCGTTGAGACAGGGCACGGAGTTTGCATTTGCCCGAAACGCAGTACTGTGTACTTGTTTACAACTGCGGTTTATTCTCTGTGAAGTCTGTGAAGAAGTTTGAAACGAACAGTTGAGATAAGTACTCTACTCTTCTGATTTTTCTGTCTGGATTTTTACACAGTTTTTATTGGATCACGAACTTGGTATCTTTATGTAGGTAGCACTTTATTATGGTGGTTTACCTATGGCTCCGAAGTGGGCTCATTAACATTTTGAGCAAAATAGAAGTGTAGCTTCAAGAGGCTATTTAAACCTCATGGCTAATCTTCTGACATAAATATACACTTACATACACGCTGGCTCATAAATTTACATGTTTCACTCTATTTTTGTTTTTGGGTTCTTTAGCATAGAGTGTGTGTTAATTTGTTAGTGGTTTACCATGACAATGGTGGCAAACTACACTCTTTTGATGGTCAGTACATCATTCCTAACATTAAGATCCAGCGAGGAATATTTCAGGAAGATTCCCTATCTATTTTGTATGGCATTTAATCCAATGATTACTCTTATCAATTCTGGGATACGGATTTAGTCTACAAATAATAATCCAGAGGTAACATCTCATTTACTATCTCCTTTTAAAATTCAGGCTATAGATAGCTATCTTAAGCTCTACAGTTCCAGTGACCAACAATTTAGCAGAGCAATTCTCTGTAGTGAGAAATATTTTCCTAATGACAGCAGGATGTCTTTTGGTCTTGACAAATGTGTTAAGGCAACTTTTCTTTAGAGGAAAATTGAGCAAAACAGAAAACATCTCCATGGCTAAGGGCTGTGGCATCAAGGACCTTGAACAGGAAGGCATATATAAATATCTTGGAATAGAGGAAGGAACGACACTCAAGCAGAAATTACTGAGAGAAAAGATCAGTAAAGAATACTGCAGGAGATTAAAATCATTATTGAAAAGTGCTTTAATATCACGGTGTAAGATACAAGCCATCAATCAGCTGGAAATTTCTGTACTTCTCATACAACTTTGCGACTATAGACTGACCTCTGAAAGATCTTGAAAAAATGGATGTGTAAATAAAGATGTCTCTATAACCTTGACTTGGTGGTTGAGGTATGGAAGTGGTAGAGATGACAACAGTATATGAATTAAGGAACGCATGGGAAAAGTACAAAGGGTATCTAAAGGAGAAGAATAGATTATAGAATTGAGGATTTGCCATGAATGGGCAGACTGTATAGTCTATATAGAAACAAAAAATGATGGTAGATAAAGACTATCAGTTTACGCTTAGACTATAACCTATTCTTGAAGGTCTCCCACTGGTCCATCTTTTTCCACTACAATCTATTGAAAATTCAGCTGCAAAAATGTATTTTCTTTCTGTGTTAAGATGTTGTAATCCCCCCCCCCCCCGAGGTAACTGCAATGATTTCCACATACAGTTTCAAGCTTATTTTACACTCAAATATTTTCACCTTGCACCACCTTAGTACCACCTTAGTACCTATCCTCTCTACACCCTTCCTCATGAATTTAATCAGGAAAGCAAGGTTACTTCCCTGTAATGGGGGTTCTCTGTGGACAGCAGGGATAAGTCAGCCACACCGGGTGACATCATCCATTTGCCCCATGGATACAATAGCTCTCCCAAAGTTCAGAAAGGAAAATCTTTCTGAGCATGTGCAGGTAAGTCTACCTCCTGAGCCTGCCCCTACCTAACCCTGTCTGTCCCAGAGCTCTAGCCTTGAAGGCTAGGCTGCCAGACTGAATAGGCAAGGTCCTGCCCATTCAAGCGGGGGTGGGCAGGATCGTGTGGCTGACATCCTGCTGTCCATAGAGAACCCTCATTACAGGTAAGTAACCCTGCTTTCTCCTAGGATAAGCAACCATACCTGATGACAACAGCATCCTTCAACATTTTATTAAACCGGAATGCAAGTCAAGGACAGGGTGTAAACCAGAGATTTAGAACTTGATAATGTGTGGCCATAGTCTGGTGCATGAACACACAAGAGCAGTGACAACCATCATCAACACACTGACAATGTCAGCTCAACTTGTGCTTAACTTGTTAATTGCTAACTAAGCACAAATAAAGCACAGTCTACCCCACACGATGTGTGCAATAAGACAGGCGTTAAGCCCTATTGGGTCAGAGTCTGGGAAACAGGGCATGCCTCCTCAGTGGTGTCCCAAAGTCAGGGTCCTGGGAGTGACTGTGGTCAGAACTGCTCTGCCAAGGGAGCAGTCTGCTAGAGTACCCTGGTCTAGGTAATAATATTTCTAAAAAGTGTGCAGGTGTGACCAGAAGTCCCCCACTGGGATGGAGCATAGATTGGCGGCAATGGCTCTGAACTGATGGACATAGACATTGCCTGTAAGCTCGGCAATCGCTTGATTGTAGCAGAATGCGATGCAGTCTGATATCTACAGGGATAGTGGCCTCTTGGTTTGTTGGAGTTGGACATGAAGAGCTGGGCTTTGTGCCAGTAGGATGCTGTTCTTTTTTGAAGGTATGTCTGCAGGGTGCGGATGCAGTCTAGGGCGTGGAGCCATTATTCTTTGGGTGAGCATGGTTGCGGGTAGAAGGTTGGTAGGTCAATTGTCTGGGTTATGTGGAATATGGAGGCCACCTTTTGGGACTAACCTGGGATGGTTGCACAGAGTAGCCAGTCCATGTGGAACAGTATGTAAGGGTGTGCCATGAGCGCCTGGCGTTCATGGACTCATCTGGTCGCATTGATAGTGATCAGGAATATTGTCTTCAGGTGACGTACTTGAGTAGCATGAAAGATATGGGTTCAGAAGGGTCCAGCGTGAGATGGTGCAGGACAATGTTGAAGTCCCATTGTGGTGTTGGCTGTTGCATGATGGGCCTCAGTTGTACTAGGCCTTGTATAAACCATGAAACTAGCGGGTGGGTTGAGATGGCACCATTTTGGCAGTCGTGGTATGCTGCAATGACAGACAGGCGGCACTATATTGATGCTGTCCTGAGTCCTGTGTTGTTGAAGTACTGGAGGATGCAGGGGATAGGGCAAGAGCAGGGGTTGAGCCCTTCAGAGGTGCACTTGATTAGAGAATCCTTTCCATTTGAGGCTGTATAATTTTCTTCTGGCTGGGTGCCTTGCGGCCAGAATGACTTGCTCGATCTGTGTTTAGTTGGAGGGATGATAGCATTAGCCTCTCAACATCTAGACCATCAGTGCTAGCATTTGCAGGTTGGAGTGAAGAGTCATGCTGTCATCCTGAGTAATGTCTGGTTTCTGTGGCAGTCTGGGTGTTTCCTGTGCCAGGTGGTGAAGGAAGGGAAGCCACTTTTGTCTTCGTAAGAAGGGGCAACGAGAATGACTGCTACTTTGTCCCAGATGATCTTCTGTAGTGTTATGGGAGATCAACGGAGTGGTGGGCTATGCATACAGGAGAGAGGCATTCCCCTCCAGGACATAGTGAATGTGTCAGAGGTCAGGCAGTGGGAGGATGGGTGCTTGGAGCAGTGTGTGTCACACTTTGCATTCTTCTTGCTAGTAAAGAGGTCCACGTGCAGGTGTCCCCACTTGCTGAAGAGGTGTGTCCGTCATAAGCAAGTCAAGAGACCATTTGTGAGAGTCGAGCTGCTGCCTGACGCAGTCTGCTAGCTGATTGTCTTCACCCAATAGGTAGAAGGCCTGCAGGTGGTACCCTATGGACAAGGTGACGGGCCAGAGCTTCAGAGTTTTCCTGAAGAGGGAGAGGGATCCTGTGCGCTCTTGCTTGTTGATGTAGAACATCGCCACCTGGTTGTTCTTGGACCAAGACATCCTGTGCTTAGATCAGATAGCAGAAAGCCTTCAGCACATACTGGATCACCTGCAGCTCTGGGAAGTTGATGTGTCAACTGCATTCCCAGGTGTTACGTGCTCCCTGTGTGCAGAAACACATAGTAGCAGGTGAGCACCCAAAACCATCCTGGATGTGTCTGTCATGATCATCAGGTGGTGACCCGGTTGCTGGAGGGGTTGGCCTCCTGAAAGATTGTTCTGCTGTGCCCACCAATCAAGGGCCTCCCGGATATCTCTGGTGACTGGGACCTGGCAGAGTGGTTGCATGTGCTGGTACCTGTGCTTGCGGAGATGCCACTGGAGGTGTCGCATGTGGAGTCTCCTAGGGTTAGGACCTGAGTGGATGCTGCCATGTATCGAGCAGGTAGAGCAAGGTCCTGGTGGTAGCCTGGTTGGCTGAAGAGACTTGTAGCATCAGGGAGATGATGGCTGCAACCTATTGAGATGGGAGGAACACCTTAGCTTGGGTGATGTTGATGTCGGCACCAATTTAACTCTAGGTGCTGTGTGGGGTGCAGGTGAGACTTCTGGAGGCACAGCAGGAAACTGAGGGAATGCAGCAATGTGTTGGCTTGGCTGATTAAGGTCATGGCATAAAGGGACCATGAGGAGCCAGTCATCCAGGTAGGGAAAAACGCAAGTCCTTTGATTGCAGAGATGGGCTGTTGCCACCGCAATGTACTTCATAAAGACCCTAGGGGTGGGGGAGAGCCCGAAGGAGAGCACTCTGCAGTGGTAGTGGCCCTGCAGCACACAAAAGCGCAGGCATTACCTGTGGGTGTGATGGATGGGGACATGGGTGTAGGTGTCTTGCAAGTCTAGTGATGCCATCCAGTCATTTGGGCTGGATGAGGGAAAGTATGAATCCCATTGAGTACATCCTGAACTTCTCCTTGTAGATGAACTTGTTCAAATTCCAGAGGTTGAGGATGGGGCAGACACCACCAGACTTCTTGGTTGACTTGACTTCCTCTGCTGGAACAGGCTCTGTGGCCCTCGCCGCTAGCAGTGCTAGAATTTCTGCTGTCATGGCAGAGACCTGGTCCGGTGAAATGTTAGTATGAGTCACCCCATGTGTTGTGCTGCAATGGTAGTCCCTGCCATGTGGGTTGCTGTGTTGAAGGCATTGAATGCTGAACCCACTTCAATACTGACTCCACAATGATGGATTGGTGCAGGAACTGAGGCTTTTCGAACACAGGTGCCACCTGCACCTGATACTTCATTTTTAGTTTCCTCAAGGTGGTAGGACCAGAGGATAGGGTACGCCATACCTTCAGGAGGTTGTCCTGAAGGAGCTTGTGGACGAGCAGGGCAGTCAGTGTTATGGTGGTGTCTAAGCACTTGAGGGCACAGAGGGACTTGCCCTTTGGATCAGGGGCATTCATTGGGGTGAAGGACAGATAGGATGCCAGTCGCTGGAGGAATTATAGATAAGTTAGGTCCTCGGGTGGCAAGGGCAGCTGGGGTCGTGCCGGTGAGGGGTCGGGTCCTGCACTAAGTGAGCTGGATGACTAATGATTTTTTTTTCTGAGGTGGAGCCCAGGGTGGTGGCCTCCTCTCCCTCGCTATCCATTATCTGTGGTTTGGGTGAGAAGCATGGAGGGTGGGGGTGATGGTGTCCTGTCTTCCTAGGGGCAGACAGGCATTGGGGCTTTGCCCCTCCCCCCTGCAGACTCTGAGCCCATGGCGCATGCTGCTCCAAGAAACATGAGATTATGCCCAGAACCACAGCTTGGGAGCGGTGTCACACTCTTGTTGTGATAGGAGGGGCCCCCAGGACTGCGGTTACGTGCATGGGGCAGTGGTAGCCCCATTGGGGCATGTGGAATCTGTGCCCTTCTCTTTTTGTGGTGATTGCTAGACTCACTGGAGCTGCTGCTGCAGCCTCTTCTGCTGTTCCTGTGCCACCTGTTTCATTGCTATGGCTGACACTGGAGCTAGTGTATGGTGGTGTCTCCTGGTGCAGCGATCTAATGGTGAAGTGCAAGACCTATGCTGCCGGAGCCTCCGTGCAATGCTTTCTCTTTTTTTGGTATGGGGAAGTGGTGCTCCAGGGAACCTTTCCTGCAAAGGGAAGAGAGGAGTTCATCAACACAGTAGTGTGTTTGTTTTTTGGCACGTGCGCTCTCTAGAACTCTTCCTGCTTCCTCGCCAATCGTGCTGAAGCAGGAGCCATCTTTGACGGTAGAGCTTTGAGCGGCGATGGAACCAGCATAGCTGCAGGGATTCCAATGCTGTTTTTTGGGGCCTGGGCAGCTGGGGAAAGTTGTAGAGGTGAAGTTGCTCCCAAGGAGGCTGGAGGCTGAACCAGAGGTGCTGTGCTCGCCAGACTGGGGATGGAGGCCTTGAGCTGTGCATACCATACTGTGGCAGCCTGGTGCTTGCTCTTGTGTTTCTTGAGCATGTGGGTGGCCTCTTCTGGCTCCTCCAGGCAGGTAAGATCATCTGTGTTGTCACAGAGTGCATTATTATTAGATCTTCATGCCCGCGGCAACATGTGGGAACAGTCTTCTACCCAGTGATTCACTCTGAGGCAGCAGTCATGAGCATCAGTTTTGTTCATTTTCCTGTTGCATTTCAGACTACTTTTTTTTTTTTTTATAAACCCAGTTTAGATTCCATGTTGAAAGCACTGCAAGTCCTTTTTAGCTTCGTGGTCTTTGTTTCTTTTCTCTGTTTTGTAAATGTTGTAGGTTATTGTAGGAGAGCTGTGGTTTTCATCCTTGCTGGCAAGGCGGAAGAATGGAAACTGGGTTAGATAAGGGCAGGCTTGGGTGGTAGGGCTGCCTGGCACATGTTCAGAAAGGATTTTCCTTTCTGAGTTCTAGGAGAGCTATTCTGTCCATGGCGCCATTAGATGACCTCACCAGGTGTAGCTGCCTGTCCTAGGAGAGTGTCTCTTATCTGGCTCCTTCTCTTCCTCTGCTCTTTCCATTTTGCTGAATTGGTGTGTGTTATACTCCCCTCTGGTCATATTCATATCCACATTCATATTTTGAGGTTGCTTTTAAATCTTAAGCACGTCTCATTGATAACTACATCTCGTAGACTCAATTGCTTTTCATGCATATTTTCCCTTTTGAGCTTCATGAGGCAGGGACTGTCTGTACAACACTGCATAAACCTAATAGCACTTTAGAAGTAAGTAATAGTAGTATTAATTAGAACTGCACATCTAGGGCCAAATATACCAATGTGTTTTTCCCATTTTATGTCCAGAGGAATGGAGAGAAAAAAAAATATTTTTTTTCAGATTTTTATTGAAAGTATAATCAAAAGTTTACACCACGGTAGCAATAACTACACACAGCATTAATCAATGGAACTTCACACCACATTATCAGTACATTCCTTCTTTTCTGCTTTATCTGTGTCTATCCCCTTCCCCTACTTCTTTACATAAATAATCCAGCATGTTCTGCCATTCACTCTCAAACTTACTCCTCTGCCTGCGAATAGCAGTCAATTTTTCCATTAGGAAGATTTGATGGAGCCTCTCCACACAATGTTCTATTAGGGGTGGTTCGACTGCTTCCACCTGTACGGAACTTCACATTTCGCCGCACTTAAGCAGGCCATAATCTTGTTTCCTTACTTTCCCTGGGCTTCCCTCTCTCCACCATCCCAATAAAAATAGTTCAGGTTCCCTGTTTACCTCCACCCCTACTACCTGCTGTATCCACTTTTGGACCTGCTCCCAGAAAGGCTTAACCTGGGGTCACCACCTCTCCACATTCTCTCCAACATCTTTTCGATGCTGATGGGAACATTTTATTCATTCAAACTGGCGTATAAAGCATAGTTACTCACAGGTGATCTCCGGGAACAGCAGGAATTTAGTCTTCACATATGGGTATCGTCGGTACCAACAGAGCCTGCACGGGAACGCTCCCCAGCATCCAGTAGGAACGCTTTTGGGAGCATCCCTCTGCACATGCACACTGCCTTTCCGCCTTTCCAACTGTCCCTCTTCAGTTAAGTTTGTAGCTGAGTGAAAGGATAGAGAGAGAGGAAAGAGAGACAAACCCTAGGGGAGGTGGGTGGGTTGTGAAGACTAAATTCCTGCTGTTCCCGGAGATCACCTGTTACAGGTGAGTAACTACGCTATCTCCAGGAACAAGCAGGAATGTAGTCTTCACATATGGGGACTCCCTAGCTGAAGATGCCAGGGAGATGACCCCATGAAGCTGCCACCTATAGTGAGGTGGGCCATGCTTCCTCCCATGGATCTCTGGCATCCCACTAGGGTTGGTGGGTAGGAGTTGTGTTAGGTTTGAAAGAGATTTTGAAGAACAGCTTGGCCAAAGAAGGCATCCCGACAGAAGGCTTTATCTAGGCAGTAGTGGGCTGTAAAGGTATGTACCGAAGCCCAGGTGGCTGCTCGACAAATGTCATCAATAGACACAGAGTGAAGGTTAGCCATAGAGGCTGACATGGCTCTCACATTATAAGCTGTGACATGGCCTTGAAGAGGAAGACTCTTACTCTCATAAGCAAAGGATATGCATTGTGCAATCCATCTGGATAAAGTCCTCTTGGAGACTGGAAGTCCCAAATGGCTAGAATCAAAAGCAATAAAAAGTTGCGAAGACTTTTTGTGTTGCTGTGGTCTTTGTAGATAAAAAGCTAAGGCTCTTTTACAGTCCAAAGTGTGAAGGTTCTTCTCTGCATTAGAGGCATGAGGCCTCAGAAAGAATACAGGAAGATAAATTGATTGATTTAAATAAAAAGGTGAAACCACCTTTGGCATAAAGTGTGGATGAGTTCTGAGGACAACCTTATGGTGAAACCTAGTGTAAGGAGGATCAGCCACTAACGCTTGCAATTCACTAATGTGATGTGCAGAGGTGATTGCAATTAGGAAGACGACCTTCCAGGACAAAAACTTCAGAGTAGTAGTGGCTAAAGGTTTAAAGGGCGGTTTCATGAGCTGCCCGAGAACTATATTTAAATCCCATGCCACCGGTGGTGATTTGATGGGAGGTTTTGTTAATAGAAGACCTCTCATAAATCTGGATATGACAGGATGAGAGGAAATTGATTGTCCATTTAGAGGCTTATAGGAAGCTGTAATTGCGCTAGGATGGACTCTTACTGACTTGGTCTTTAGATTAGAATTTAATAAATGAAGTATCACCAGGGGGTTTAACCCCATCTGGGAACACCATATAGTGAAACGTTTCCACTTGAAGGCATAAGATCGTCTTGTGGAAGATTTTCTAGAAGCCTGAAGGATATCCTTTACCTGTTGGGAAAGGTTGAGATCCTGAAGATTTAAGCTCTCAGCAACCAGGCCGTGAGATGCAGGGACTGGGGATTCGGGTGCCATAGGGTCCCGCTCTCTTGGGAAAGGAGATCTGGAGCACACCCTAGAGGTGCAGCTTGAGAGAGATGTAGAAGCAGGGCATACCATGTTTGGCGTGGCCACCGTGGCGCTATGAGGATCATATGACCTCTGTCTCCTCTGAAGCTTGAAGAGTGTTTTGGGGATGAGGGGAATAGGTGGGAAGGCATAGAGGAAGTCCTGACCCCAGTGAAGGAGGAAGGCATCCCTTGCCTGGCAATTGTGAGCCGGAATTCTGGAACAGAACCGGGGAAGTTTGGCATTCAGTGGACTTGCAAAGAGGTCTGTCTGGAGTCCCCCAGATGTGAAATATCTTTGTCACCTGGTCTAGGTGGAGAGACCATGAGGCAGCAGTACTCGGCTGAGTTTGTCTGCCCAAAGGTTTTGAATGCCTGGAAGATATACCACGAGAAGGTGTATTTGATGCTGTCTGGCAAGGCCCCAAAGTCGTAAAGCTTCGTTGCATAACGACAGAGCCTGTTCCGCCCTGCTTGTTCACATGGAACATGGCTACTTGCTTGTCCGTTTTGGACTAGGACTGTCTTGTAGCTGAGCTGGGCATGGGATACTCGAAGAGCTAAATAGATTGCTCTTAATTTTAGGAGGTTTATGTGAAGAAAAGCCTCCTGTGGAGTCCAGGTGCCCTGGGTAGAGAAATGATGCAGGTGTGCTCCCCAACCCACCTGTGATGCATCTGTTGTTAGAGTGTCCTGGAATAGGGGTTGTTGGAAAGGAGATCCCACTAAAAGATTCTCCAGTGATTGCCACCATTGAAGGGACAAGATCAGTCGATGAGAGTTTGATATCTTGTGTGACAGATGTCCTGTGGCCTGTGTCCACTGTGTGGTAGGGTCCACTGGGTTGCTCGCATGTGGAGGCGAGCATAGGGAACTACATGAACTGTGGATGCCATGTGTCCCAGTAACTGTAGCAGTTCTCGAGCAGTTAGGGAGGATTATCCCGCTGCTTGAGAAGCTAGTTGCACTATGCGAAGACACCGGGCCTGTGGAAGAAAAGCCCTTGACTGTCTGGTATCTAAACAAGCTCCTATGAACTCCAGAGACTGGGAAGGAACAAGTTGGGATTTTGGGAAGTTTATAACCAGTCCCAAGTATTGAAGGATTCGCATTGTGCGAGACAGTGCAGAGCTGGCTTCTGCACCTGTGGGGGCTCGAATGAGCCAGTCATCCAAGTAAGGGAACATGAAAATCCCTAGGGTTTGCAGGAATGCAGCAACTATTGACATGCATTTTGTGAATACTCTTGGTGCGGAAGCCAGACCAAAGGGAAGAACCCTGTATTGGAAGTGTTTTCCCTTGAAAAGGAATCCCTGTGATCTGGATGGATCAGAATGTGAGTATATGCATCCTTTAAGTCTAGAAAGCAAAGCCAATTCTGACTTTGAAGGTATGGCAGAAGAGTTCCTAGAGAAATCATTTTGAATTTCTCACGGAGCAGGTATTTGTTCAATTCTCTGAGGTCTAGAATGGGTCTGTATCCCCCTGTTTTCTTTGGAATAAGAAAATAGGGGGAGTAGAACCCTGTACCCTGTTGGTGGATGGGTACTTCCTCTATTGCCCCTTGGGCAAGAAGTGTTGAGACCTTGTGATCCAGCAGATTGTCTGCAGAGGTCTGGGAATTGAACTGCCTTAGGATTGTAGGAGGGGGCATGCTGTGAAAATGAAGCTTGTACCCCTCTGCTACAATGGACAGAGTCCAATTATCTCCAGGAACAAGCAGGAATAAGGCCTCACATATGGGTACGTCGGTACCGACGGAGCCTGCGCGGGAAAGCTCCCCAGCTTCCCAGAAGAAAGCTTTTGGGAGCCTCCCACAGCGCATGCGCGCTGCCTTCCCGCCTTTCCTGACCAACTCTCCTCAGTTCTTCTTTTCCGCGGAGCCAGCAGGTCGTGTTCCTGTCACCGCTGAAGAAGTTCTTATTTTAATTTGTTTCTTTGGTCGCGTTTCTGCCTTCCCCGACTCCATACCGGTACCGCCGGTCTTTTTTCTTTTTACTTTTCAAAAAAAAAAAAAAAAATGTTCTTTTCCCTACTTGGTGAAATTTTTCTCCCCTTAGGCCTCTAGGCCTGGGAAAAATTTTTCCCTCATGGAGAAACCAGCTTCTGGTTTCAAAAAATGCACCAAGTGTAGCGCTACCATCTCAGTCACCGACACACATGAATGGTGTCTTAAATGTTTGGGGCCTGACCACTCCATACCGGATTGCCAGTCCTGCTCCCTGATGTCTAAACGTGGCTTACAAAACCGAGCAGCCAAGTTTCATATGCTGTTTTCCACAGATACTCCAGCATCGACATCTTCCAGGTCTTCCTCTCCTGATGGATCTCAGGTAACCAAACATTCTTCTGGCAGGTCCTCAAAGGGCAAATTTCCCTCCAAGTATCGAGATGCCCCCGGGCTTGACCCTGAGGACCCTGCCCCAGCCAAACAACCCCGGCGGGAAGCTCCGGCTTCCAAAGCTCCTCCTATGGGGTTACAGGTTGACATCGATGGCACGGCCTCGACCGATCACCTGTTAGACTGCTCTGGGGTACCGGCACACTCTTCCGGTACCGACATCCAGACAGTCGTGGCGTCTATGGATCATACAGTTCAATCCATGCAGCAGGCCATAATGGCTTTTATTAAGGCTGCGACGCCCACGGTACCGCAGCAAGCGGTACCGACCTCTGTTCCGGTACCGCAACCGATACCAGTACCCAGGGCATCCACATCGACCAGGATACCGGTTCCGGTTCCCGGTTCCGGGGCTTTTCCCGATACCGATCCAGTTCCGGGTACGCCCGATGTCGATACCGGTCGATACGCTTATCGATCCCTGGAAGCAAACAGACGATACTTCCAGTCTTCTGATGATTCCGATTCATCGGATGACTCTCCTGAAGTATCTCTTACTCTTCCTGAGGAGCCCTCTTCTCCAAAGAGGAGAATGTCTCCTCCAGAGGATTTGTCCTTTCAAGACTTCATCATGGAAGTAGCTAAAGGACTCTCTATTTCAGTAACCTCTGAAAAAGAACCTAGAGCAAAAAAGTTAGACATTTTGGGATACTCTAAGGTTCCCAGAGAGGCAGTCACCTTGCCAATTGATGAAATTCTCCAAGAACATTTGCTTGAATTGTGGGAGACTCCTCTCACCCTTTCTCCTCATTCTCGTAGATTGGACGCTATGTACCGTGTCCCTCCTTCTCCTGGTTTTCAAAAAACTCAGCTTCCTCACCATTCTATTGTGGTGCAGTCAGCTATGAAGAGAATAAAGAGTACCAAAAGACACTCTTCTACTCCTCCAGGAAGAGAATGCAGGACCTTGGATGCTTTTGGTAGAAAAATCTTCCAAGCTAGCATGCTTACTGCCAGAATCAATTCATACAGCCTTTATATGGGTATGTTTCTGAAGGAGGTTGCAGAAAAGCTGCACAACTTTCTCCCTTTTATTCCTGAAGATAAAAGGGAGGAATTCCTCCTTTGGCTTAAGCATACGCAAGACATTTCAAAGTTTTCCAACAGGGCAGCCTTTGATTCCTTTGAGGTTGCCAGCAGAGCCTCAGGAATTGCTATAGCTGCTCGTAGAATTGCTTGGCTCCAGGCTTCTGATCTAGAACCCTGGGTTCAAGATGGTTTAGGAAATCTACCCTGTACAGGTGAAAACCTATTTGGCAAAGAGTGGTAAATTAAAGCCACTCAAATGGATGCAGAAAATGCTGCTCTTGATAGACTTTCTAAGTCTACCTCCACTCCAGCCAAGAAAAAATCTTTTAAAAAGTCTTTTTATAAGAAGGGCAGATTTCCTTCCACTTCTGGTCAACAGTCTTCTGCACGTCGATTTGCTAATAAGCGTCAGCAACCCAAACAGGCCAGGCCTAAACCTGCAGGGGCTGCTGCAACCCAGCAGTCCCAAGCCCCTCAGGGGTTTTGACTTAGTGCTAGAGAACTTAACCTTTCTGGCTCTACAACAGCCAGAACCTCTCACCATTCCAGGAAGGTTAGCTCATTTTGCTCCCAGAGGGCTACAAACGTCATTTCTCAGACCTTCCTCCCTACACCATGGTGAGACATTTCAATTCTCCCACATCTCTCCTCGACCTTCTGGATCAGGAGGTAACCTCCCTTTTGGCCCAGAGGGCCATAGAAGAAGTTCCTCTTCTTCAACAGGGGTCAGGTTTTTACTCCCCCTACTTTCTCATCCCAAAGAAAACAGGGGGATACAGACCTATTCTAGATCTCCGAGAATTGAACAAATTTCTGTACAAGGAGAGGTTCAAGATGCTCTCTTTAGGCACTCTCCTTCCATACCTACAGAGTCAGGATTGGCTTTGTTCTCTAGATCTCAAGGATGCGTACACCCATATACTCATCCATCCATCCCACAGAAAATTTCTACGTTTTCTGTTCCAGGGAAAACATTACCAATACAGAGTCCTTCCTTTCGGTCTGGCCTCTGCTCCAAGAGTGTTCACCAAATGCATGGCAATAGTTGCTGCATTTCTGCGCACTCTGGGAATCTTTGTCTTCCCATATCTGGACGACTTGCTCATCCGAGCTTCATCCCAGTCAGAAACCCAAATTTCCCTGAACACTACCAGGTGCATTCTGCAGTATCTGGGACTTGTGGTAAATCTCCCAAAGTCTCAGCTCATCCCTACTCAGTCCCTAGAATTCATAGGGGCCTGGTTGGACACCACTACTGCAAGAGCCTATCTTCCCCAGGCTCGTTTCCAACGTCTAGTGCAGTTAGCCTCCCAGATTCAGTCAAAGGACCACTTCACTGCCCGGGAGATGCTGCAACTCCTAGGCCACATGGCTTCCACAGTACATGTGGTACCCTATGCTCGTCTACACATGAGAGCAGCTCAATGGACTTTGTCCACCCAGTGGACTCAAGCGTCAGGAGCTCTCTCAGACCAAATAGCAAACTCCAAACGTCTCCTTTGGTCTCTCCAATGGTGGATATCCACTCAAAATCTGTTGTTGGGGTCCCCCTTCCAACCCTTGTTGCCCCAAGCAATCCTCACAACAGATGCCTCCCAAACAGGTTGGGGAGCTCATCTGCAAGACCTCTCCACCCAAGGCACTTGGTCCCCACAAGAGACCTCTCTTCATATCAACCACTTGGAACTTCGAGCAGTGTTCCTAGCTTTCAAGGTCTTTCATACCCTCCTCAGCTACCAGACAGTCCTCATTCAAACGGACAATCAGGTAGCCATGTTTTACATAAACAAGCAAGGAGGAACTGGCTCTCTGTCGCTTTGCAACAAAGCTCTCAGATTATAGGCCTTCGCCAGAGAGCATCAAATCCATCTCCTGGCAGTATACCTCCCAGGAATTCAAAACTCTTGGGCGGACAGACTCAGTTGAGTTCTGCTCCCACACGAATGGTCCCTGCACATGGATCAGGTACTCAGAATCTTTCAGGAATGGGGTACCCCGGACATAGACCTATTTGCAAGTCCGTGGAATGCCAAACTTCCCCGGTTCTGTTCCAGGATTCCGTGTCAGGGAGTTCAGGCCAAGGATGCCTTCCTCCTTCATTGAGGTCAGGACTTCCTGTATGCCTTTCCACCCATTCCTTTGATCCCCAAGACTCTGTTCAAACTTCAGAGGGATCAAGGATATATGATCCTCATAGCTCCACGTTGGCCACGCCAAGTGTGGTACCCTCTACTTCTGCATCTCTCCCAAGTCCCCTCCCTGGACTTGGGAGCTGCTCCAGACCTTCTGTCTCAGGAGGAGGGGACTTTGTGGCATCCAAACCCCAAGTCCCTTCACCTCAGAGCTTGGTTACTGAAGAATATCCTTCATGCTTCCAGGAAACCTTCCACTAGGCGTTCCTATGCTTTTAAATGGAAGAGATTTTCCATTTGGTGTGCTCAAAAGGGTCTTGACCCTCTAGCACTTCCCCTGAATTCTCTATTAGAATATCTCCTGCATCTTTCCAATGCAGGCCTTAAGACGAATTCCGCAAGGGTCCATTTAAGTGCTATTGCAGCATCCCTTAAGCCTATCAATGGACAACCTATTTCCTCTCATCCTCTTATTGCCAGATTCATGAGAGGCCTAACCTTAACTAAACCTCCCATTCGACCTCCTCCGGTGGCATGGGACTTTAAACTTGGTTCTTGGTCAACTTATGAAGCCACCTTTTGAACCCTTAGCCACTACCTCCTTGAAATTTATTTCCTGGAAAGTTATTTTCCTTATTGCAATCACTTCTGCTCGCCGCATTAGTGAGCTGCAGGCCTTAGTGGCTAATCCACCTTATACAAGGTTCCATCATGATAAGGTAGTCCTTAGGACAAATCCTCACTTTATGCCTAAAGTGGTCTCACCTTTTCATCTTAATCAAGAGGTATATTTACCTGTCTTTTTTTCCAGCTCCTCATGCATCCACTGCAGAGAGGAACCTTCATACTCTAGATTGTAAAAGAGCTCTTGCTTTTTACTTACACAGGACACAGCAACATAGAAAGTCTTCCCAGCTTTTTGTTGCTTTTGATCCTTCTCATCTAGGACTTCCAGTCTCTAAAAGAACACTGTCCAATTGGATTGCTCAGTGTATTTCTTTTGCTTACCAGAGTAAGAACCTTTCTCTGGAGGGCCATGTCACAGCTCACAATGTGAGGGCCATGGCCACCTCTATGGCTCATCTTCATTCTGTATCCATCGATCAGATCTGTCGAGCAGCCACCTGGGCCTCGGTTCATACCTTCACAGCCCATTACTGTTTGGACAAGGACTCCCGCCGGGATGCCTTGTTTGGTCAGGCTGTCCTCAGACACCTGTTCCATTCTTGAACAACTCCTGCCCTCCTTCCCTGAATGGATGCCTGAGATCCATAGGAAGACGAGGAACCTTTCAGGGTCTCATACCCTTGGGGATCTCCCGGGCATCTTAGCTAGGGAGTCCCCATATGTGAGGACTTATTCCTGCTTGTTCCTGGAGATAGCACAGTTACTTACCTGTAACAGGTGATCTGTGGGAACAGCAGGAATTAGTCCTCACAACCCACCCACCTCCCCTAGGAGTTGTATCTCTCTCTCTCTATCTTTCCTTTCCTCTCTCTCTCTATTGTCTCAGCTTTAAACTCAAACTGAGGAGAGTTGGTCAGGAAAGGCGGGAAGGCAGCTCGCATGCGCTGTGGGAGGCTCCCAAAAGCTTTCTTCTGGGAAGCTGGGGAGCTTTCCCGCGTAGGCTCCGTCGGTACCGACGTACCCATATGTGAGGACTAATTCCTGCTGTTCCCAGAGATCACCTGTTACAGGTAAGTAACTGTGCTTTCTGCTGTTATTTGGTGCCATCTGTTGGTAAAATGACACAGCCTGCCTGGAATATTTAGTGGTTCTGGACCCCTCAGTGGCAGGAAGGCTAAGCTCTCTAGGAAGGAGTCAAAGCCCTTGAGGGGGCTGAACCTGCAAAGCTGGTTGAGCTCTTGGGCCTTTTGGCTTCTTCTGCTGTTTGAATTGCTGTTGTCCCCTTTGGGCAACTTGACCGTGAGCTTGGCTTTGCTGGGTTTAGGATGGATAAAACTTCCTCTTTTTGCTGAAAGAGGGTTTTTTATAGGGTTTCTTTTTGGCTGGAGTGGCTGTAGATTTTGACAATTTATCTCATTAGCCTTTTCCTGCCAATTCTTGCCAAAGAGGTTTTCTCCTGTGCAAGGGATGTTGCCTAATTTATCCTGTACCCAAATCTCCAAGTCTGATGCCTGAAGCCAGGCAATCCGTTTGTGCACCAATGGCAATAGCAGAGGTTCTGCTGATGCATTCAAAGCAGTCAAAGGCTGCACGATTCACAAACTTGGAGACATCTTGAGCATGCCTGACAAGCGTAAGGAAGTCTTGTCTGTCGTCTGGGAGAAGTGGGCTCATAAGCTCCAAAACCCCTGTGACCTCTGAGGAACATTCCCATATATAAAATATATGAGCTGATCCTAGCTGAAAGCTTGGAAGCCTGAAAAGTTTAACGTCCAAAAGCATCAAGAGTCCTGCATTCACGACCTGGAGGATTGAATGCATGTCTCTTTGTACTTTTCATCCTACGCATGGCTGACTCCACTACCATTGAATGGTGTGGCAGCTGAGTCTTTTGACATCCAGGACATGGAGGAACTCGATACATGGTATCAAGCCTCCTAGAATGAGGAGATGTGGTCAAAGATGTCTTCCACATTCTGAGCATCAAATCATGAAGAATTTAATGAATGGGCAGAGTGGCTGCCTCCTTTGGAGCCTTAGGATATTGGAGAATTTCTAATTCCTTTGCTCTAGGTTCCTTTTCAGGAGCTACAGTGATTGAAAGGCCTTTGGCAACATCATGAATAAAATCCTGAAAAGACATGTCCTCCGGAGGCGACATTCTGTGTTGGGGAGAAGAGTCTTCCGTGAGAAAATCTCTGGTACCGGCAGAATTATTAGAGTCATCGGAATTGGAGGACTCGAAGTATCTCTGACCACGATGTTCTTGTAAGGCACGGTCCCGGTATCGATTGAAGTCGGTACCGAGTTGATCCGGTACCGATCTTTCAATGCCAGGCAAATACGGCATGGGAAGAATTCCCACTGGAGCCGGTACCATCGGTGGTGGTACCGGTATCTGTGCCAGTACCGGCATCGGTACCAGAGTTTGTGCCAGTGCCCGTTGAACCATTGGCACACAGCTGTAAGGAGAGCTGCAATACTGCGCTCGATAGCAAGGAATCACTGGTCTATCGACGGCACCAGTGAAGGCGGCCAGGACCCCTGAGCATGGCACCAGTAGTTCTGTCGAGGCCGAGGTCTTGAACATCCTGGAACCCCGTTGATGCTTTGGAGGCCGAAGCCTCCCGCCAGGGCTGTTTTGTCGGTGTGGTTCCCTCAAGGGCAATGCCAATGGCCTCTCGATGCTTTGCAGGAGAGCTACTCTTTGAGGACCGGATTTTATGTTTAGTTACCCGAGATCCATGGGAGGAAGAAGAGTCTCTTGAAGACGTTGATGCAATGGACCTGACATCCGAAGAAAAGAGGGTACCGAGCTTTGCAGCCCGGTTCTGTCTTCCTCTTTTAGTCATTCCCATACAAGAGAGACACTCAGATGGAGAATGGTCAGGGCCTAAACATATAAGACACCAGTCATGGGTGTTGGTGACGGAAACGGTACCGCCACACTTAGTACATTTTTTAAAACCGCTAGCTGGCTTTTCCATTTTTAAGGGAAAATGGTGCCTAGTGCCCAAAATGGCGCCTAGCACCGAAAAAAAAAAGTTTCTGAAAAACAATTCAGAATTTTTTTTTTTAAAAAGAAAAGAACCGGCGGTACCGGTAGGCATCGTGCGGAGGCAAACACGACCACAAGTAAACAAGATTAAAGAAGAAATTTGCTGCAGTGACAGGGTATGTGTCCTGTCAGCTCCGTGGAAAATGAAGAACTGAAGAGGGACAGTTGGAAAGGCGGGAAGGCAGCGCGCATGACCTGAGGGATGCTCCGGGGAGCGTTCCCGCGCAGGCTCAGTCGGTACCGACGATACCCATATGTGAAGACTACATTCCTGCTTGTTCATGGAGATTACCATCTCATTAAAACTTTATACCAATTTTCTCTAATAGCCACCGATATGGGTAGGCGTCGGGCTTGATGAAAGCGAGCCTTCCATTGTTGTGTTTAAGATGTTTACCCCCAGCTCCCTCTTCCAGGCCAACATATATATCCAAGCTTTTCATCCATTTTCCCCCTCACTGCTTTATATAATGTGGACACTAATCCCAAGGACTGTTTCTTCCCATACTATATAGCTTCTAAATTTGAATAGTCCCACTGTAATCCATCTTTGCCTAATTTCTGCTTTAAAAAATGGAGCACCTGCCCATAATGGAAAAAACTCTCTGCCCCTAATTGGTACTTCTCTCGTAATTCCCCAAATGGGACCCATTCTCCCCCCCCCCCATCTAGAAACTGAAAAAAACATCTCAATCCCAATCTGTCCCATTTCTTATAGATGCCCCCCCTCTTGTCCCAGGACAAATTCCTTTGTATAACATAAGGCCTTCATTATCGAGAAATCTGTATCTCTCGTGTTCTCTACAGACCTTATACCGTGTCCCATATCTGTAAGGTATGTCGCACAAAGGGGTGTTCCTGTGTTTGATGCCCCCATTCCTCCCTGGACATCCACGGAAGATCACCCAGTGGCCGCCACCTGTTAGCCGCCCCTTCCAAAATCGTGAAAATGTTTCCTTTCTCCCCCCTCTCACCAATCCATCAGATGTCTAACCTGTGCTGCCGAGTAATAGGCTTGAAAATCTGGCACCCCTATTCCCCGCCCCCCCCCCCTCCTATCTAGGTCTATACATCACTGCTCGGGCTACTCGTGGTGGACTTTTCCTCCATATGAATTGAAGCACTTTCCTTTGGAGATCTCTCATGTGCCCTATGGGGATCTCTGTGGGGAGTGCTTGAAAGTAATACAATACCCTTGGCAAAATATTCATTTTAACTGCTGCTATATGTCCCAGCCATGATATTTCAGTCTCCATTTAAACCTCTAAGTCCTGCGTCACCCACTTCCACAATGAGGGATAATTCGCCTCATAGAGCATCTGAGGATGGGCTGTTATCGCCCCCAAATACTTAATAGACTTCTGAGTCCACTTGAAGGGGTATTGCTTTAATTTAACTACCTCTGATTTAGGTAGATTAATGTTAAGTGCCTCTGTCTTGTCCATATTCACTTTAAAGCTGGACAACTCTCTATACCTCTCCATTTCTTCCACCACTCTTGGCAATGTTTTCTCTGGCTGTGATATCATTAATAATATATTATCTGCGAAGAGGGGTATTTTCTGCCGCTGACCCTCCACTTCTAGTCCCTGAATTCCCACTTCCCTTCTGACAGTCTGAGCTAAGGGCTCTACTGCTAAGGCAAAAAGTAGTGGAGACATTGGGCATCCCTGCCTGGTGCCTTTCTCTAACTTAAAAGCCTCTGAACATCTGCCATTGATTCTCACCCTGGCCCGGGGTTCTTGATATAGTACCTGCACCCATATTACATAATGGGGCCCAAACCCCATTCTGTGCATCACTGCAAATAAGAAGTTCCAACTAACCCGATCAAATGCTTTTTCAGCATCTGTTGATAATAGCATAGATTTCTCCTGTTTTTTGGTGTGCCACCCAAACCGTTTCCAATACTTTTTTTTTTTTGTAATTTTTTATTATCCGAGGCCTGCCGTCCACTAATAAAGCCTGTTTGATCTATGTTTATAAGTGTGGGCATCTCTTTAGCTAACCTATTAGCCAATACTTCTGCTAGGATCTTTACATCTGTATTAAGTAGTGATATTGGCAGGTAGGACCCGCACAGCAGAGGGTCCTTCCCTGCCTTTGGTAAAATTGTAATTCCAGTAGTTAACATGTCTGCTGACAATTGTCCTCCCTCCTCTAAAATCCCTTTGAATACCCTCCCCATTATCTCCACTACCTCTTCTCTGAAAGTCTTATAAAAGCTATTAGGTAGCCTGTCCAATCCTGGTGCTTTCCCTCAGGGCATGTCTTTAATTACCCTCTCTATTTTCTCCTGTTGTATCTCACCCTCCAACCTTTCCTTCAGGTCCTCCCCAGTCTTTGGCAGTTCCATCCCTTCTAGGTTCTTCTGGACTTTTTATTGCTGTCTCTTCTCTCTGTTGGGTATACAATTCTTTATAAAACTGGCAAAATCTAACCCCAGTCAATTTCTCTGACCTCAATAATTCCCCTTCCTTCCCCTTAATTGCGACTATGGCATTATCTGTTTCTCTTTTCCGTAATTTACGTGCAAGTAATTGCCCTGCTTTATTTACCTATTCATAGAACTTCTTCTTTTTCACTCTCTGCATATGGAACGCAGTTTGTTCCAATTGCAACTTATTCAGCTCCATCCTAAATTGGTTTAAGTATTTCAATCGCCTTGCCGTAGCCTTTGTTCTATACTGTTCTGCAGTCTCTCTAATCTCCTCATGCAATTTTTTCTTTTTTTCCTCCGTTGTGTGTGGTTTTTTTTTTTTTTTTTTTTTTTTTTTTAACCCGGGCTGCCCACATAACTAAGCGTCCCCTAATCACAGCTTTCATACTATCCCGTAAACCCACATCTCTCACCTCCCCATTATCATTTGTCTTCCAATAGTCCCGAAGGCATTCCCTAATATCCTTTACTACCTCTTCCCTTTAGTTTCATTAAGTCTCAAAGCATACTCCCCCTTAATAGGATCTCTAAAGGTAAAAAGGGGACTGTTGTAGTTGTTATGGAAGGACAGACTAGATATTTATTTTTATTTATTTATATTCTCTTATATACCGCACTATTCTGCATCAGTGCGGTTTTTACATTGAACAAACTGAAATTACATTGAACAGGGCATTATAATTTGGAGATAACTATTTTACAGGGAACATGGGCTATGGAGGGTTAAGTGGCTTGCCCAGGACCACAAGGAGCACCTGTGGGACTAGAAACCCCAGTCCTTCCGGCCCAAGGTTGCTGTCCTATAGTGGGATTTGAACCCCCGACCTTCCGGCCTGAAGTACCTTGCCCCAACCACTAGGCCACTCCTCCACTCCATGATAGGCCATGTGGTCTTTTTCTGTCGTCATATTTCTATGTTTCTATGTTTACCCTTTAGTGTCATGAACTTCCACCCAAGTTAGGGCATGGTCAGACTGTTATATTAACAATCTGTTATCCCCAATTTAAATTTCCATATTCTATCAATTAATATATAATCTATCCAACTAAAGCTTTTATGTGGATGTGAGTATTTATTTATTTATTTATTTATTTATTTATTTAACAGCTTTTATATACCGCGCTATTTGTTATCAGTGCGGTTTACATACAACAAGGGTGCACAGTCAGAAAACTGTTCTGTGCTTACATTGTAACAGGAGTTTAAACTTGGACAGTACATTGTAACAGGAGCATAAACTTGGAGTAACAGAGAAACTATAAACATATGTACAAAATATAATTAGATTTGGTTTGTATATACAGTAAGTCTAAAGCGGGCTCAAGATACTTGTGACAGGATGCAGTTTGTAGACATTGGTGGGTGGGTGGGTAGAGGTGGGGCAGATGCTTGAGCAAAGTGAAGTAGGAAAATGTGGTGTTTGATTGCCTTACGGAACTGCATAAGGCCTTTGATGGATCTAATTTCAGGTGGAAGTTCGTTCCAACATTTTGGGGCATAGAAGGCGAATGTTCTTTTCTTGGTCGTCTGTGTGCACTTGATGGATTCTTTGGGGATGATCAAGGTATTGTCGGTTACTGATCTTCTGAGTCTGTTTTTCGGGGTGAGGGTGATAAGGTCACTGAGTGTTGTGGGGGCTAGGTTGTTAATGATCTTGAAGGTGATGAGAAGGATTTTGTATGTTAACCTGCAGTGAATTGGAAGCCAGTGGAGTTCCTTGAGTATCGGGGTAATATGGTCTGATCTTGTTAAACCACATAGAACACGCGCAGCCGCATTCATGGCGAGTTGCAGCGGATTAAGGGTGTTCTTGGGGAGTCCATAAAGGGCCACATTTGCATAATCAAAATGTGGAAGAATGAGGGCCTGGAAGATGGTCCTGAAGTCATTGTGTGGTAACATGGGCCTGAGGTGCCTTAGTGTTCTAATTTTGTTGTAAACAGCTCTGGTGGTGTTTCGTATGTGCTCCTTAAAGTCGAAATGCTGGTCAAGAGTAATCCCTAAGTAGCGAATGGAAGGTTTACTAGGGAGTTCAGCATCTCTTACTTTTAAGGAGGATGGAGGTGAGAAATCTTTGTTCCTTGAAATGAAGAGAACTTCCGTCTTAGAAGGTATATTCTTTGTTCCTTGAAATGAAGAGAACTTCCGTCTTAGAAGGTATATTCTCTGCTGTCTTTATTTTGTGCCCGCCACGCATCGGAAAGCTGAAGTTTCTTTGATTCCTTTCACTATTTGACGGCTTTTTGCGTTGCTCCCTCCCCCCCCCCCCCTTTGGTCTGCCGATCCCAGCTGGGCTGTAATGCCAGGACCAGTTTCCCTTGCACCGATCAGTCCAGTATCTC
Source organism: Ichthyophis bannanicus (assembly GCA_033557465.1). NCBI lineage: Eukaryota > Metazoa > Chordata > Amphibia > Gymnophiona > Ichthyophiidae > Ichthyophis > Ichthyophis bannanicus. Next base: position 255,315,113 of record CM066034.1, read on the forward strand.
ACGAACTTCCCTCCAAAAGGGAACTTGTCTTCTGTTAGGGCAAATGATTACCTTGCCAAATATCTATGCTCCAGTCAACTCTCCTGTTAGTAGCAATACTCTCCCTGTTTTTTTTTTCTCTCTCGAATTAATTCCCCCGGTTGGAATGGGCACCCTCTTATCAGAATGGCTACACCCACTTTTTTTTACCTCTTCTCCTTCTAACCCCCCTCCCTCCTGGGTCTTCCGAAAAAACGTTATGGATACTGACTGCTAACTAATAGCCCTTCATCCTTATGCCATAAATGAGTTTTTCCTGTACCAATATAATTTCTCATTGCAACCTCTCTGCCTCCCTAAAGAGGTGTCTTTTCTGTGGAGTATTAAGCCCCTTAGCATTTATGGTACCTATTCGCACCATTTTGCCTTTTGATTAAATGTTGGTTTCCTGCTGCACCCTCTCCCAACTCGACCCCACTCCCCTCCCCAGATCTCCAATCTCTTCCTGGAGACTTCTCCATCCTAGGGCAATGACGGCTATCCTGGCCTCATTCTCTGCTCATTTCCTCCTCTCCTCCCCCACCGCGCCTACTCATAAACCCATTTGCACCTCCTCCCTTCCATATACATTTTACTGTTTTCCCCACTTTGCCCCCTCATTCGCATATCGACCACTTTCAAAGTCCACACCTCCAGCCCACATGCATGCACAGACATTCAAACACCACTTACAGTCATGATAGTGCTGAACAGCCACAGACCCTGTAGCCCCACCTCCCAGCACCCAACATTTAACAATTAACAATCAACCTACAACAACCCCTGAAGACTGTGCCTGCTCAGACCCAGACTTCAGCTCTCACATGAGAGCGTCGAGGCCCTGTTGACCACAAGTTTCCCCATCCACCACTGCTGTCCCCCCCCCCTCCTCCTGTTCAGCAAGGAGGTGTCCTTCTCCAGGGTACCCTCTCCACTTCTGCCCTTAGACTGTCTGGTCAACCTCCAGTCTTTGGTACTGACTCTCTGCCATCTCGTTCACTCTAGCTTGGAATTATGCCAAGGACTGTCCGGGATACTCTGAACCCCCAGATCCTTCAATGCTCTCCTCGCTTCCCCGCTGTTCTTCTTCAAGCGTTTTGTCACTTCTTTCACTGTGATTGCCAGCCCAAAGGGGTACAGCCACTTGTACTTCAACCCCTCTCTCCGTAGTAGTGCCGTCACTTTCCTCATTTCCCGCCAACACTGTAGTGTACCTGATGACAGATCTTAATACATCTCAATTCTATGGCCCTTCTACTGAAAAGACCCCTGTTTGTTCGGCCAGGATCCGCTCTTTCAACTTGTAGGAGCTCAGGCACACCACTATATCGCAGGGGCGGTTATCTTTTAATAGGCCCTAAGATCCTATGCATCCACTCCATTTGTATCTGGATCTCCTCTCCTGCAGGCTCCAAATCAGCAGGTCGCAACAAAGACCCAAACATCTCTTTTAACACCGCATCACAGTCTCTATACTGAAGCTCTTCCGGGATTCCTCTCACCCATAAATTGCTCCTACGGGAGCAGTCCTCCAGGTCCTCTGTCTTTTCTAGCAACAGCTCTTGTGCCTGCTTTAAAGCCTCCCACCTGCACTGCAGATCTCACAGCATGTCCGACTGGAGTTCTATTTGATTCTCATTTTCTTCCACTCTAGTGCCGAGGTCTGTTATGTCTTGTCTTAATGCTCCCAGGGTCTTTTTAATTTCAGTTTTAACCCCACTAATTTCAACTTTCAGCTGTTCTTTCAGTTTATCAAGCCATGTTTTTGGTGTTTGTTTTTCAGTACCTCCTCTGCCCCAAAACTGTGTCTCATCCGCCGCCTCTTTGGCATCACTCGCCCTCCCAACGGCCATCTTGCCATCTCTTTTCTCTCCCTGTGGGGCTTCAGCAATGGCGTATACAGAGTGATACGCCGCCAATCCTTTTTTTTTTTCTTTTTGCCAACAGTCCTCCCTTCACTTTGTCCATCGCTCTGCTACCACTCAGGGCTAGCAGGGTTGAGCCCTTCCACCTTTATAGCTCTATTAGAGGCCAGCTGCCATGGAGCTCCCTCACCATGCGGCCATCCTGCCTGCTGACATCACCGGAACCCAGAGGAATATATTCTAGTCTAGGACCTCTGGCACTTAGGTAGTATGCAATGATTTTTGTAATTCTCATCCGAGACAGAGCCCATCAACCACAATGAAAGAATTGAGGCTCTGCTTTTAGAAAGATCCTCCAGTTTTTTTTTTCTGATGAAACTGTTTAAAATTGCTCCCTTTTGTTTCAGTGAATTTATTTCAAATATGTGGACACTAAAATTTTGGGACTTTTTTTCCTAATTGGAGGTGAAATGAAAAGCTTGAATTTTAACAGTATTGTAAATATGCATGAACTGAAAAATAGCTCACCAAGATTAAGGGGCATGTGGTTAGAACACTGGATTGGTAACCAAGCAACCAGTGTTTGATTCCCACTGGCACTACTTGTGTCCTTGGGCAAGTCACTTAATCCTCCATTGCCTCGGAAGAAAGGCCTGGCAATCTACTTCCGGTCACACTGCCAAGAAAACCCAGGAGCTTCTGGGTTGTCAGGAGCCAGCATTGACTCGAAGGCACACAGTGCATTGCATTTTGCTAAGCTGAGTTAATGGTTATACAGTCAAACCTCTGTTTTCGTATGCCCTAGTTTTCGTACGATTCAGTTTTCGTTGACTTTTTTCATCGAGATTTTGTCCCAGTTTTCGTACATTGTCTCAGTTTTCGTACATTGTCTCGGTTTTCATAAAGTTGAAAATGGAGCACCATCTAGTGGCCAGAAGTGGGATTTTCTTTATTTTGATTCTCTTGCTGATTGATTGTCTTCCATATGCCAACTAGAGTCTTCAATAAAGGTAAAAGTAATGTTAAATGTTCATTTATCCATTTCATTAGTCATTTATATTTATTTCTCATTGTTTTCTGTATGTAAAAATATAGTTATTCTCTATAAAATGTATTTTTTGTTAATATTTTTGGGTGTCTGGAACAGATTAATTGGATTTACATTATTTCTTATGGGAAATATTGCTTCAGTTTTCATACATTCGGTTTTAGTCAGTCAGACTTCTTCGAACGGATTAATCACTAAAACCGAGGTTCCACTGTACAGGCTATTGGTAATTAGGTCTCATTGAATAACATGGGACCTAGTTACAAATAGCAATGTTAACCGTTAGTCCAGCTTAGTAAAATGCCCCTATGAATGTGCTGGAACAGGGAGGTAAAGCAAAACAGTCAGGAAGACAGAGATGCTCACAAAACCTCACATGCTATGCAGCCCTCCAGTCCTTTGTGAATAATATAAACTCACTCAGCTCTACCAGTCAGCCAAACAGTGAGGATTCCATTCTTGCAAAGAACGTTGCCATAGGCACAGAGCAGGTGAAGCCCTTTTGAAAACCTGGTCCCTTGTGTGTACTTAATCAATAGATCAAAATGAAATCTTACGAAGCAAAGGCTCCCTGTTGAATGCAATGAGCTATTTTATTCTGTTTCTCTAGCTCCAAAAGTTTTAGAAACATTCTTATCAATTAAAACAAAGTTTATTTGCTTTTGTATCTTATAATTAAGAGGCAACCATTTTTGATAGTAACGATATGTAATATTGAATAGGCTACCGCATGCTATAACACTGCGCTGTTTTTGTGGGTGAACCAAGTAATAAACAGGAATACAAGTAATAAACAGGAATACATTATTATAGTGTTTTTGCACAGGAATTTTCTCTATTCCCTGAATTGCGCATGTCCTTGCATTAATTTATTTCCCTTACTTTATCATTTAGACTGTTTTGTTTATAGTTCACACAATTTCATAGGGGTTTTATAACTTAGCTTTAGCTTACTGTCACAAGGCCTGTATATACAGTATTTCCTCTTAAGTGTTCAGCCAGTGATCCTTTACTTTATTTTATGCCACGGACAGAAGACCATGCAGTGACCCCCCCCCCCCACACCCCCAGTTTTCACCTTTTCATACTTAAAGGCATATTTACTAAAGTGCAGTAAGGTTTTGCACTTAACTGCAAAGTTAAGGTGCAGTAAGGTGTGGCAAGTGCAATACCAGTGCAGTAAATGCAAGGGCCATGCCCAGCATCTGCCTGCATTTTACCACACTTACCGCAGGGGGCAGCATTGTATAATGTGGTCCCCGCAGGAAATTAAATATGTACAACAGCGGTGGATGCGCACACTGGCACGCTGACCCCTTGCCCAAGCTTGGACCTCCTTCCTGCCTCAGCACAGACCCTCCTTGGCCCCAGCACAGATCTACCCGTCTGTTCAACAACCCCCTCCACGCCAACCTAGTCTCTGCAGTCTGTTCAGAACCTGGCTGGGACTGTTCTCTAAGCAGAAGGCCCCTCAGCCAGATTCCCCCACCCAAACAGAAGACGAGACCTTTTACTCTCCAAACCCTAACCCACCCCAAGATTTACTTGGAGGAATCCCTGGTGTCTAGTGGGGCTGGGGCAAGTGTGATTCCTCCTGTGCTGCAGACAGAACCACGGGGTTTCAAAATGGCAGCTTTCATCCCTCGTGCAAGTCTGATGGTACTACTGCCAGGCACCAATCTTCCATAAACAGATGTGGTGGTTTTACAACATGGTTCCTGTTAGCGTGGGTTTTATTGCACGCTAACCATTAGCGCACACCCATAGAAAAATGGGCCAGTTCAGCTCAACTGAAATATCAGGGAGATCGGAACACATCGTGATCACAAGTATTTTTAAAGCCCTCTTGCCACTGATAACTGCATGTGGTCACCAGCTGTATCCATATCTTGTCCAAATTTCTATAAGCAAAAACCATATCTAATGTTTAATGACATACTTATTACAGTAATTCAAATAAGAATAGTCACAGAAACAATGTGCATATTGCTGTACCGATGAGGAACATAGACATCACAAAATAGTCACTTCTTATTTGCATTAGAATATTTTTCTCTTTGGTTGGTTTCAGAAAATCTAGGAGGCTCGGACTATAATCTTTTATTAGGACAAAAAAAAATAAATCTATTTACAATAACTGTTTTTGAAATGAATTGAACCATACTGCTGCTTACCATGATTTTCGTAAAGTGTAAAATCTTATTTTGTGTTGACTGAGGTAACAGCCTAAATCCATGTGCAAGGGGCTCATCTTTCATTCTCTCCTGTTATGCAGGTCTTTAATCCTAGAAATGCAATTATTGGTTATTATAAAGCATCAAGGCTGCAACAGAATAGTTTTACTTTTTAAAATACCAATTTAGATTTCAAATTCAGAGTTAAATAAAATGATGACAGCCTCAGTGCCACTGAGCGACCTGCCTGTTCTGGTAGGAGGCACCATAGTATTGGGCAGTAAGGAATAATTCAGAGAAAAAAATACCCCTAAATGCGGACATCTAATGCTTGGTGGTGATATTGGGTCAGTTGAATTCTGTTGCTGAACCATTCAGGGGATAAGGTCAGAACAGCCAATCCTATTGATTTTGAACTAAATGAAGGTTCTATGTCATGCACTCAGTGCCTGGCAACCGCTGAGGTGTGCAGATCCTTTTTCAAGGACTCCTGGAGTGTGTGCATGAGAATGGAGAATATAGATTCCTATACCTGGTGTTCTGACACACATCCTGGGTACAAAATAGCACACCAAGCTTGCAAAAAAAAAAAAAAATTCACCTGCCTTTTTCAGTGCTTAGTACAGAAGAATTCACAAACACATCCAAAGCACTTAGTGTTCACAACCTAATAAAAAGAAATGTTTACTTCATAGTTCCATACAGAGTGACAGTAAAGTGAACATGCCGGACATGTTAGATTATTTAAACCCTGAAACCTTACTTCAAAAACTTGTATCTAGGGAGCTAGTAAATGTTATGTCACAAAATAGGTGGTATAATAAGCAGAGATTTGTATATAGTGATGGTCTAACTTTGATTACTGCTTAAACATCTGTGTTTTCTTTATATAGAGATTTATCATATGTTTCTTACACATTCCTTTATTTCTTTAGGAAATCATGTCTCTGATAAGGGGTGTGCATGGAAAGTGTTTTTAGCATATGTGAAACAGAAATGAATTTAGAAGCATGTTTACTAAAGTGCACGGTTAGTGCAGGGTTTGACATGCACTAAGGTCACTGTGCCAACAGCATAGGCCTCATTCTAGCCAGATGGTGCATGATTGGGCAGGAATTAGGTGGGTTAGGGGCATAACTTGGGCATTGATGGCATGTCATGGTTAATGTGAGCATTCTGAGGCGTGCACTAACCATGGCAGTTGGACTTAATGCAGTCTCAGTGGGTAGCATGAAGGCAACTGTATGCTAGTTAGCTCAGGGCTAATGTGTAGCACCATGCTATCAGCAGAGGGATGGATGCACATACCTCCAAAACGTAGCACGGACCTCCATGCTAATTTGGTGGCACAATCACGTGCTACCAGCACACCCCTTAGTAAACATGCCCCTTAATGTGCATTAAAATGATTTAGACCAGTCCTTCTCAAGCTTTTATTATGACTCCCCCCCCCCATTTTAATCCTTAAAAAGTCAATGACCTCAGATGATCAAAACAAAATAAGATCTCCACTCCCCTCTGCCTTCTTTCCGCTACTGTTTCCTTCTCCTCACTGATCCAAAGCATGAAGGTGGCAGCAGTAGTTGGCAAAAGTAGCAGCTGTTGGAACAGAATCCCTTGTGTCAGTGTTCATTCAAGCTTCATTTTCTGGTCCTTTCCAAATCCAGGCTAAAAACTCACCTTTTTTGATGATCTTTTTGGATCCTGATCCGCATAGTCTTCTGCTCTCCAACTGTCTGTTTCTTTGCTAGTCCCCCTAGACATATCCTAGTCCCCAGCTGTTGTGTTGTCTGTCTTAACTAGTTTGTAAGCTCTGATGGGCAAGAACAGTCTCTTACATGTTTCTGAACAGTGCTATGTACGCCTTGTAGTGCTATACAAATGATCAGAAATAGTAATAGTAGTGGATCCCAGTATTCGGCATGAGTTCCCAGTCTAACAAGAAGCCCACAGAGGAGGAAGCAGGGCCTGTGAACCATTACTCGCTTCCACTACTGGGAAGAGGGCACAGTGGAGGCCCAGCAGGAGAGGGGGCAGCTCCTGTTGCTGTGACCTCCATTTAGGGTCATGACACACTGAGAACAACTGATTTAGATTGTACAAAAATCATCTCGGTTGGGAAATTGACCCAAAACAAAACAAATGTTATTTCCTTGTTTAGAATGACAGATCCCTAATCTTAGAGTCTCACCTAGTAACTGCATATAAATAGAACTCAAGAGACTGCAGTAGTTCCTATATTCAAAATTATCTTGAATGTTTGAGCAATAATGCTGCTTAGCACTTTAATTTGTTGTGATTCAGGGGATAGTTACTAAGCTGTGGTAAAAGATTGCATTTTAATGCAGCTTAATTTACCATGGGAGTTGCTAGCTGCTGTAACTCAGTACAAAAAGTTAGTGACTGTAGCGGTGAATGAATAATGTAACTAAGATTAACCTTGCAAACTGCATTATTGAGTTCTCCGGGAGCATTGGGCTGCCAATTGTGGCCTGATGCTACTGGAGAACCACCTTCTTAAAGAGGCCATAGTGAGAGGTTTTTTTTTTTGCATGGATTCCCTCGGCATCCCCTGACCATTTCCACAAGACTCTAGATTATCCTTGCAAGATTTTAAAACCCTCTAAAGGCATCCTGTGCCCCTGGAAGATATCCCCACCCCTCCGAAGGCATCTCTGGATCCCTCCTCGCAGCCACCACCTTCCCTAAAGTCTCCCCACCTGCCATAGGTTCCTCCCAGGCCTACCTCAGAAATCCCTGGTAGTCTAGGGGTAGGGGCAGGAACACTCCTCAGTTGCTTCTACCCTATTTGACTCCATGTTCAAAATGACACTTCTTAACCCCTAGCATTAGTTTCATGGTGCTATCGCTAGAAGTCAAAATACTATGTAAAGCTGATTCTTAAATAGATTTGATTGTGAGTTCACCATATCTACTCATTGGTCCACTTGCAACTTTATTAATGCACTTTTTTTTTTTATAAATATATGCATAGCATCAAGTAGGCATAAATAGTCAAATATTACATTGCTATGTGCAAAATTTCACTTACTTGCTTACAAAAAATCCAACATATTATCTTGTTTCAAACTGACTCTGCTTCAGAAAAAATATTTCACAACATGCTCAAATTGTGGCCCTCTGCTTTTTTATCATACAGTCTGTTACTGAAAAGACATGGTGTCAGCATCCCTTTAAATTCAATCAGGTGATATCACCTATACAAACGGTGAGCTTTATTCAAATCTTCCACTGGCCCGTTTTTCATTCATTTTAAAGACATCCGTTCAGCCTATGCATTAAGGGGCATGCTTACCAATAGGCAGTAGTTAAGCCCCAAAGGTTAGTGCAGGAAGAAGCATGGACCAGTGCTAACAGTTGGGGGCATGCTCGGTATATTCTTCTGCCGTTACCATGAAGAGATGCACGTCACCGTTCTAAGTGGAAAGCACGTTTAATGCAGGTGCGTGACTGCTACTCCTGAGAACGCACTAAAGGCAGCAATCATGCTTAGCAGACACCAGTGATACCCATTCTAACTGATGTGCCATCAACGCCCACCCTACCAACTCTAACTTGCCCAGTCGCCACCACTCCCTCCCGTGCTAACGTTTAGTGCAAAACTTTTACCATGCTGCCCCACGCTAACACAGTTTACTAACATGCCCCTAAATCTCTAGAGAACAATTTTGGATGTTCACTTTTAGTTTAACTGTGGTTCCTGATCTCCACGATGCCAATCCAGGTCAATCCCATTAGTCACAGGGAATTTATATGCGTATATTTATACCTGTTCTTTGGCACAGAAAACGTTTCTGAATTAATTTACATGCAAATGTTAGCCTCTTCCTAACTCTGCCTCTGGGACATTGCTGCTCACTCTCGGTAAATGTTTTTTATCTTCAAACAGGGAATACGTACATAAATTTCCCCTCCTGATATGCATGTAAAATTTATAAAAGCAAATTTCTATGCAAAAAAAAAAACAGTTTTAAATGTGGAAATGCCTTTTAAAATTACTTTCTAAGGCTCCAATGACCACCTTAACAGGGACTCTTGTTGCAAGCAAGATAATACTGAGGAACAGGCAGGAACTTTCGTCTCTCTTTTACTTCAACAGGTACTGAAGCTCCTCCAACTGAATAATGGCTGGGAAAAATCATATTGCCAAAGCTGTTGCCCCTCTGATCTTCTGCCTCTGTCCAGACAGAGATTCCAATGCCAGGTGAAGGTCCAGTCCATGTGCAGGATGAGTGCCTGCTAAAGCTCTCAGAAAACAAGTGGAGGAGCTCGGAGAAGAGGTGGTGAGGCTGAGGAGCATTCAAGACAGTGAGAAGTACGTTGAGATGCTGCTTCAAACATCCAAGCTTTCCAACAGAGGTGAAGATGGGAGCCTACAAACTGATGAAAGTTGGCTGAGTCACCAGGGCCTGAACCAATCCAACTTCTGCAGCCCTTGACTTGAACAACCATTATGCAGCCCAGGAAGTGGAGGAGGTGAAAGCATCTTAGGAAAGGGAAGAACCAGAGTTTGAGCACCCCAAAGTTGCAGAATCGGTGACCACAATGGAAGCGAAGGGTAGTGGTGGTGGTTGACTCTTCTGGGGGGGGGGGGGGTACTGAGGCATCCATCTGCCAACCAGAGAGGTGTGCTGCCTGCCAGGTGCAAAAATCCAAAATGTTAGACTTTTCTGAGACTCATCAAGCCTACTGCCTATTACCCAATGTTGCTCATCCATGTCTCCACAAATGATACTGCTAGGTATCCCTCTGAGCATATCAAAAGTGACTTAATGGCTCTGGGACAGAGGGTAAAGCAGATAGGTGTGCAGGTGGTGTTCTCTTCAATCCACCCTGTTGAGGGTAAAGGTCAAGGCAGGGAAGCTTGCATCCTGGTGATAAATGCATAGCTGTGTGGATGGTGTCATCTAGAGTGTTTTGTTTCATGGACCATGGGATAATGTTTCAAGGGTTGCAGAACAGAGATGGTGTCCATCTGCTCAAGAAGGGTTGACATGTTTTCAGTAGCAGACTGGCTAACCTACTGAAGAGGGTTTTAAACTAGATTTGTTGGGGATAGGTGACAAAATCTTGGGGCTTTAACTGACTAAGTGAAACATTAAATACTTCTATAGAAACAGGTAAAAGGGGCAAAATCTGGAAAACTGTGTATAAATGCCCATAGCATGGAAAATTAAGATCCCAGATGTTGAGGCTTTAATGGAAGAGACTGACTTGGATTTAGTGGCTGTTACGAAGACATTGTTCACGGACAACCGTGATGGATGTAATTATACCAGGTTAGACTTTATTCAGGAAGGATAGAAGAGGAATAAGGGAAGGAGTGACACTATGTTGAAAATATTAAAGCTATAGAATTACAGGGTGTAAAAGGGAAAGAGGAGGCACTGTGGGTTAAAATAGAAAGAGGAAAAGAAATCCATTTCTATGGCATGATATGACACCCCCCCCCCCCCCTCACAGGGAGAAGTGGATGGATATTTAATAGAAGATATATGCAGCATTGCCAAGAAAGGGGAAGTGCTACTGATTAGGTGATTTCAATATGCTGGAGACTGGCACATCCCTGCTGTGGTATCAACTAGAAGTAAGGAGATCCTGGATTCTCTACAGAGAGAACTATTTGGGCAGCTGGTAACAGAAGCCACGTATAATGGGGCCACACTGGATGTGATGCTTACCAATGGTGAAAGTGTTTCTGATTTAGTGGGAGATCATCTCGCATCCAGTGATCACCAGATGGTGTGGTTCAGTATTAGGACAAGGGCTGATTAAAATACATTCAAAAGTGAGAGTTTTGGCCTTTAGGAAAACTAACTTTTCCAAGATGGGACAATACCTCAAGGAGGAGCTAGCAGGATGTGAATAACTCGAGGATGTAGAAAAACAGAGGGCAAAACTGAAAGGGGATGTTTTAAGGGGAACTAACCTTTTTGATAGAAAGGTAAATAAAAGGAAAAGGAGGCCACTGTGGTTCTCATAAGAAGTAGCTGAAAAGCTAAAGAAAAAGGGTGAGGCCTTCATGAAATACAAAAGCTCACAGAGAGAGGAAGGCAGGCATCTATATTTGGAAAAAAATTAGAGAAGCTGGCAAAGTAGTCAAGAAAGCAAAGATACAAAAAGAAGAAATGGCCAATGCAATAAAATGGGGGAGGGGGGAATAAGACAATTTTTCAGATATGTTAGTGAGAGGAGGAAGGGCAAAAGTGGTATTGTCAGACTCAAGGGTGAAGGGGAGGAATATGCAGAAACTGCTGAGGATAAAGCAGATGAAGGGCCAAGAGCAGGACCTCAGAAAACGCCCACAAATAGGAACAAAAGCGACGGGGATTTTGAACAATTTTCAGAATACAGTCAAACCTCGGTTTTCATGATTAATCCGTTCAAAAAAGTCTGACTAAAACCGAAACGGACTAAAACCGAAGCAAGATTTCCCATAAGAAATAATGTAAATTCAATTAATCCGTTCCAGACACCCAAAAATATTGACAAAAAATACATTTTATAGAGAATAACTATATTTTTACATACAGAAAACAATGAGAAATACATATAAATGACTAATGAAATGGATAAATGAGCATGTAACATCACTTTTACCTTTATTGAAGACTTTTGTTGGCATATGGGACGCACTCCAGCCAGCTCCAGCTGCTCTCCCCTCCGGGGATCGAGCAATCACCACCAGCAGCGGAGGTGGGAACAGCCATCTTGGCCGGCTGCCCAATTGGGGCTCCAGCCTGCCTTGTAAAAGAGAAGCGCCATCGGGCGCTGGGAGAGGGACACACTCCAGCCAGCTCCAGCTGCTCTCCCCTCCGGGGATCGAGCAATCACCACCAGAAGCGGAGGCGGGAACAGCCATCTTGGCCGGCTGCCCAATTGGGGCTCCAGCCTGCCTTGTAAAAGAGAAGCGCCATCGGGCGCTGGGAGAGGGACACACTCCAGACAGCTCCAGCTGCTCTCCCCTCCAGGGATCGAGCAATCACCACCAGAAGCGGAGGCGGGAACAGCCATCTTGGCCGTCTGCACAATCGGGGCTCCAGCCTGCCTTGTAAAAGAGAAGCGCCAATAAATATGGAAGACAGTCAATCAGCAAGAAAATCAAAATAAAGAAAATCCCACTTCTGGCCACAAGATGGTGCTCCATTTTCAACTGTACGAAAACCGAGACAACGTACGAAAACCGGAACAAAATCTTGATGAAAAAAGTCAACGAAAACCGAATCGTACGAAAACCAGGGCATACGAAAACCGAGGTTTGACTGTACTGTTAGTGAGGAACTAGCTAAACTAAAAGTAGACAAAGCCAAGGGTCTGGTTGGGATAGATCCAAGAATAATGAGGGAGCTTAGGACATTCTAGCGGCTCCACTGTCTGATCTTTTTATTGCCTTTTTGGAGCTGGGAGTGATGCCAGAGGACTGGAGAAAGGCACATGTGGTCCTTTACACAAAAGTAGATGTAAGAATAACATTGAGAACTACAGGCTGGTTAGTCTAACCTCCTGTTGTTTGTAAATTATTGGACAGGCTACTAAAAGAGAATAGTGAGGTTTCTGGAATCCAGTGGATTGTAGAACCCAAGACAGCATGGAGTCACCAGAAACGGGTTTTGTTGGACAAATTTGATTTCTTTGACTGAGTGACCAGGGCCTTGATTAGAGGGAGAGCCGTAGATATGGTGTACTTGGATTTCAGTAAAGCGTTTGTTTATAGTTGCCTGTGCGGAACGGTGTCAAACTGAGCACCCTAGGGATGGACCCTAAAGTTACTGATTTGGGTTAGAAATTGGTTGAGTGGGAGGCGACAAAGGGTATAGGTAAATGGAGCTCACTCTGAGGAGAAGGAGGTTACCAATGGTGTGACACAGGGATCTGTCCTTGGTCCAATTCTTTTTTAACGTCTTTATTAGTGATATTGCTTAAGGACTGTCGGGTAAGGTTTGCCTCTTTGCAGATGATACCAAAATCTGCAATAGGGTAGACACCCAGGAAGGTGTAGAAAACATGAGGAGTTATCTAGCTAAGATTGAAGAATGGTCAATAATTTGGCAGCTGAGATTTAATGCTAAAATGCATTTGGGCTGCAATAATCCAAGGGAGCGGTACAGTGTAGGGGTGAAGTATTTCTGTCCACAAAAATAGAGGAAACTGAGTGATTGATTTAAGATCATCAGATACAATGTAGCTAAACGTGTAGAAAAGGTGACTGTGAGAGCTAGAGGGATGCTTGGGTGCATAGGGAAAGCAATGGCCAGCAGAAAAAAAGAGTGCTTCTATTTGTCTTTGGTGCAACCTCATTTGGAGTATTGTGTGCAATTCTGGAGATTGCACCTTCAAAAGGATATAAACAGGTTGGAGTTGGTGCAGAGGATGGCTACTAAATTCCTTAGTGGTCTTCATTATAAAACATATGAGGAGAGACTTAAGAATCTTAATATGTATACTTTAGAGAAAGGTGGGGTAGAGGAGATATGATAGAGACGTTTAAATACCTCCTTGGCATGAATGCACAAAAGAAGAGCCCCTTTTGATTGAAAGCAAGCTCTGCTACGAGGGGACCATAAGATGAGGGTGAAATGGGATAGACTCGGGAATAATATATGGAAATATTTCTTAACGGAAAGAGTGGTAGATGCATGGAATAGCCTCCCAGTTGAGGTAGTGGAGATGAGGACAGTATCTGAGTTGAAAAAAGCATGGGACAAACACAGGATCTCTAAAGGTAAAAAGGACTGTTGTAGTTCTTGATATGGAAGGGCAGACTCGATAGGCCATGTGTCATCATGTTTCTATGTTTCTCAATTTAGAGGGGTAGTTACTGATGTGTGTTAAGGGAATACAACATGATTTTTGCCAAAAAATGCATGTTCAGTGGTAAAATTTGTTCATTGTTTAGCTAGGAGCTAAATTCATTTCAATATTACAATATTACAGCTAAATAATAATGGGATTCAAATGCATGCAAAACACCTCATTATTATACAGACTGATAGCTTCTATTTTACTTCACAAGCTGTGTTATTAATAGAAAGATAAAGCCAGCTAAAAGCTGCTTGGGAGCTTTTTAAAGGGTCAGTGACTTAAAGATCTTATTCCTCCCACAGTAATCCCACACCCATGACATACTATGCATGAACAGCACTCTCCCCTGCAGCATTTCCTAATCTTGTACCCACTTATCCACCAATAGGCCGTGCATGAACAGCCCTACTTTTGTACTCCCTGCCTTGAACTCTTGCCATGTACCAGGAGTCTCCTTGGTTTCTAGTGGAGGGAGGCAGGAGTGATCCCCAGTTGCTCCTGCTCAGTTGGCTCCTGGCTCTTGACACCTAGTGATAGTCTTGAGGTACTACAGATTGGGGTCAAGAGATACATTATCAGGCTAAGAGCTGATGAGGAAGGATTTCTCTTGCCCCTTCACCCTAGACACAGGGGACCTCCAGTATGTTTGCGTTTATTTGATATACTGCAAGCAATGCTCTTTACATAGTACACTAAGAGCCCAGTCCTGGAAGTTGCATGTATGGGCTGTCTAGCCCCCCCCCCCCCAGGCAGGATGGGCCCTTAAGGACTTGATTCTGCACTGCAGCAGCAAGATAGCCCTGCAGATGCAGGGTTGGGCCCTGGGACGGCCTGGTATGCCCCTGCATCACTGCAGCCACATCCTCCCTGTGGCAGAACCTGCCCGATGCCTTTGTGGCCCCCAATTTCCTGCCGTCTGACCCCAATGGGGGCTGCTGGGGCCCCTGTTGGGATGTCCAGCCCCGCTATTCACCTTCATGGATCGGGCCCTAATTGGAAAAGAAGAAAGCCATCTTTGATGAGAAAGGAGAGTAAAGAGAAAACAGGGGAAAAGAAGTTTAGGTATCAGAGGGGAAGGGGGGCGGGTGGAGTTTGGATCACTTCAATGTGAACTCCTAAAGTGAACCTTTTTTCTCTGGCCATTGCTTGGCAGAGCCTACTGCCGATTCATATAGGTGGGTTGTCTGCCTTAAGGTTTGGCTCCACCTGTAAGGATCGGGCAGGCTGTTCCACAGAGAGGGTGCTGTGAGCATATTTGATTGTGGATGGTGATGGAATATTCAGTCTTAAACCGTGAAGAAAATGAAGAGCCTGGGCTAGGGCTTATAGAGTGATCAAATGAGAGAGATTCAGGAGCTGTATCTTGGATGACTTTGAGTACTTGTCAAAAGTTTAAATAGAATGTGTGATCAGATAGTCAGTGGTGTTGTATAAGTAAGGGGGTAACATGGTTAAATTTCCAGGCATGGACAAGGATACATATAGCAGTATTCTGTACTGTCTGTAAGTGCTTGAGCCACTATTGTGGCAGCCCCATATATGCAATATTACAGTAGTCCAGATGGAAGACTACTGTATGAAGTGAAAGGTTAGTTTGAGCTGATTGGCCTAGAAAAAGTTGAATAGCTCTAAAACGTTGAAGGGGATTAGATGCTGAATCTCATCGAGATAAAGAGAATCATCTTTAAATAAGAAGACTGTATCAACTTGATGGGATTCCTTTTATGTTCCGAAAAGTGTTATTGCCATAAGATGTTTGTAGAAAAATTAATCTGGGAGAGTGGTGGGTTGGTCGTTAATGTGATGGGGCTAAAAGCTTGACGTTTTTTCTTCAGCTTTTTGTAGTAGCCTGATGTTCTGAGACCTTCCTTTCTCTTCTGGTTATGTTGATGCTATTAGTGTTTAGCTCTGGACATTTGTTATAATTTTTGTTTTTTGAGTGGAGTGCATTTTTGAGTGTTGGGATCTAAAACGTTGAAGGGCAAAGAATGATGTCTTGGCAGTTTGTTGTGGGCAGAAAGAGTTCTGAATCTAGCAGTATACCTAAATACCAGAAGGTAGATTGAAGGGTTACCATGACACTTCCAGTATGGGGGTAAGGGTTGGGCCATTTGAGGAACCTGTAATCCAGGAGACAATTGTCTTATTTAGATTAAGTTTGAGTGCATTTTTTCAGAGCCATGTTGCAATGCTATCCAAATATGAATTAACAAGGAAAAGATCTAGAGAAAATTAATCTGTAGGACAATATTGTCGGCAGAAACAAAGCTGGAGATAACTAAACTTTGTATCAGAGTAACAAATGGGCTTAAAAAGATGTTGAAAAATAGGGGTGAAAGTATCAAGCCCTGTGGGACGCCACACATGATATTTCATGATGACTAGGATGAATCATGGATATTAACCTGAAAAGAGCAGTCTCTCAGAAAAGAGGAAAACAAAACTGTACCATGGATACACTTGTCATACAGGTGAGTTAGTAGCATATTGTGATCAACCAAGTCGAAAGCCAATGATAAATCAAGTAGGTTTTGGGGGTTGGGAAGTGAGGAGGTCTCAATGTCTGGCTTATCAGGGAGTGAAGGAGTAATGTGGGGGAGGGGACTGTCATGCCCGACTTGTCAGGGGAGAGTGGGCTGAGGGAGTGGAAGACTTGGCCTTTGAGAGCTATCTGGGGAGTGTGTGTTAGTGAAGGGAGTAGGAGGTTAATTTATTCCACTACTGGTCCCTTTAAACAGAGAAACTGAGAAAAATGATGGCAGATAAAGACCATACGGCGTATCCAGTTTGCCCATCCATACCAAATGCTAAATCCCTTCTTTTCCTTTAAAGATCCTCAGTTTGTCCCATACTTTTCTTGAATTCATATACAGCCCTCATCTCTACCACCTCCACTGGGAGACTATTCCACGCATCTACCACTCTTTCTATAAAGAAATACTTGCTGAAATTACTCATGAGTCTTTTACATTCATCCTGTCCTCCTTCTCACCTGGTTAATGAGAGTTTTTTTTTTCTATCACAGTTTTTGAGATATGAGAGAATATGTTCCACTGATTAAGAACTTAAATCCTAAGCTGTGGTCCTGTAAGATAAATTCATAGCTAGAGGATATCATCTGTCTGTCAGAGCATAGAAACGGGCTTTAATAATTAAGCTCCTTCTCTGACCCTATTGTATCTTTGAGGCTATATTTGGATCCTTTAGTCCCCAGTTTGTGATCGTCTTAGATTGTAAAGTCTGAGTAGGGACTGTCTTACATGTTATATATACAGTGCTGCATACACCTTGTAGTGCTATACAAAGGACAATAGTAGTAGCAGTAGGAGCTTCCGATCAAGGAAAAAAAACGAAAAACAGCAGATGAAGTTGTAACATGCGTTTTATGTCATTTACATTGAGTGTGCAGATTAGATCTGTAACAAAGTACTGGAATATATTAAAAACCCATGCATGCTTTAAAGAAAAAAGTGAGTTGTTGCAAACACTAGGGATTGTAATTCAAAAGAACTTATGTCTAGTGATTGTACAGACTGAAATAAAGGTAGACCATGATGATATAGGTCATTTCAAATGTGAAACATCTTCAATTTGTGAGATTACGATGGAGGATTATACAATCACTAATTCAATGTCTAAACTTTATACTGTTTGAAAGATAGGACTGCATGTAACTCTTCTTATGTGGTCTATGCAATAAATGCCCTTGTGGACTGCTTTATATAGAGAAGACCAAAGATGCTCATGACGCATAGTAACATAATATATGATTGCAGATAAAGGCCAGTATGGTCCATTTAGTCTGCCCGGCAAGAATAGGTGCAACTGCTGCTCCATGCAGGTCACCCCTCCCCATGCCTTTTGTTTAGGGATGTACCCACTGCTCTGTGTACGTCACCCCTATTTGTTGAGATAAAATACATACATACATACATACATATCTATCTCTTATATCTTGTTATAAAAGGATTCACTCTCTGTCCCATGCCGTTTTGAATTCTGTCACTGTATTTGCCTACACCACTTCCATCGGAAGGGCATTCCAAGCATCCACCACCCTTTCAGTGAAAAAGTATTTCCTGACATTGCCTCTGTTTACCTCCTTGCAGCTTCATGTTATACCCTCTAGTTTTACAGCTTCCCCAACTTTGGAAGAGGTTTATTTGCCCATTTAATACTCCAAGCCAGAAACACACAGACCCAGGGGACCACCTGATCCGATGACCCACAGGTGGATCAGAGTCCCTCCTGCATGGGGGTTCTAGCTTAGTCTTCTTGGATCTGGGTTGCCTATTTGGATTCCCCTGAATAGAGAGAGCCAACTTGAGGAGTCCAGGTCTCAGGATGCTTTTTTAACTTTCTATTTATTTCAGTTGAAGAAAATGGAAAATCAAAACTTAACTACAGCCTTAGAGGTGAAGTAAACTATCAGTACTAAAATGTGAAGTAGAAAAGTGCTTTAAATTCAGTATGCTTTCCTGTATTAGAAAGTAATTCCATATATAGGTCTTTTCAGTGAGTTTGCATGGGAAATTCACTAACCTTTTAAGCACTTTTTAACACATGTTTTTCAGCACTCTATATCAAATACAGAGTAAAATTAGTGCTCAAAAATGCATACTAGAACATGGGTATGAATGTACGGTAAGCTTGCTGCTTTACTACTTTGGGATCTAAATGTGTTCAACATGCATTAAATTGATGATAATGTGCTTGTTTTAATGCCAGAGGGGTTTTGTAACCATTAATATGCATTTCTGCATTAATAATTTAAATGTACTGATTAAAATGCAAAAATTTGCTAATCGGATGATTTAAATGTAGCCCAGTTTGTGTTTAGTATGCCTCCACCTTAATGCTGTTGTAATGTAAAAGCTTAACTACACCTCTAGATTAGTATTTGCATTAACACTGTGCATGTTAACAGTGCTTTTAATGCACAATTTACTTAAGATTTTATATTATTTTTACTGAATTGTGTTGCCCTAGCCACTGCCATCTTCTAACATGTTGAGGGGGCAACCATTGGCATTACCCAATCCACCACTGCCTCCCACTGTGTTAACACCTCATAAGAGCTGGTTGAGAAGGCCAGAATCATGGAAGTAATCTGCAGTCCCCAAATTGTCATCAATGTTTTGTGCGCACTATCTGGGATCCCGCCACGACTCATATGTCCTATCACAATTTATCTTTGGACAAGCTGCTGCCACTGGACATCTGGGAGATGCCTGGCTGCTAGGTAAGCATGCAAGCATATTACTGCACTGTGATATGTGGGGCCACCTATAAGGAACTACCTTGGGATGAATGCTCCAATGCCTCAGCCCTAGCAGACCAGCAGATGTTAACAGGTAGCCCTACTCCTCCACTGCAGACCCTAGGGATTCATATAGACTGGCACCAGCATAATACATGTCTTGCCATGGACACAGATGTCCATGCACTGCCCATGGTCCTCAGTATCATATATATACATTGCCCATGCCATCTGGAAAAGCCCACTAGGATGAGTGTACTGTAGTGTATCATCTGCTGATGTCACTGTAATCTGGCCCATTGTCTCCTCACCCCCTCAGGACTTGGCTAATGACATCAGTGAGGCACTCGCAGACGCCTCAGGAAGTGAGGCACAACCAGGGCCATACCAAGGGTGCTGATATGAATCCTGGGCTTTCAGGAAGCTTAAAAAGAATGAGTTAGTACACGTGGCTGGGGCAGAGGGGGCACCAGATTTATTTTAGTCACACATGGTGCTTTTCTAGCTTTGTACAGTCCTGAGTATAACAGTACACTCCACAGAACCAGGTCCATGATAGAGGGCACTTTTGGAGTCCTCAAGAGGAGGTGAAGGTGTCTGGACAGGAGCAGAGAGGAACTGCTGTACATACCTGAAAAAGTATGCAATATATTCACCACTGCACATCATCAACACCCAGTGAGAGATGCATTTTATCAGAGGAGGAAATACCTGAGGACAACCACCCATCACAGTAACTGTGCCCGCAAGAAATGGACTCATACAACACAATTTCTAGTACAGGCGAGGTGCATATATTTCCAGGTGACAGTGATAGAGTGCACAGTAATCATGTACACTTGTTGGTTGTTTCTCCCACCATCCCCATCCATGTGTGCCGACATCTCTACCCATGCACTCCACTCAATGGTACATATTGGACTTAGTGATCCTCTCACCATACCCCTCCTCAAGGGTAGAGTCGGTCACTTCCTGCTGTGGATCTATTGTCATGTCTGACTCCCCTGAAGGGTCCTCTGCTGTGTTGTGGGCCCTGTTACCACTGGCTACCCAAGGTCCCTGCCTGTAGTTGATATGTAAGAAAATAACAAGGAACAAAATGATGTACAGTAAACATTAGCCTGACAGTGTGAAAAGACAGGATTTGTGGAAGCCGTTTAAGCACAGATGCATGGTGGAGACCAAGCATATCCAGGTCTAAGCATAAACCTTTGCACCTACATGTAGATCACTCGCACTGCATCAGCCATGCAGTCGTTGTGCATGAAATCAAAAGGTCCCACCAGGGTCAGCACCACTCTCTGCATACAAGCCAGCAATGGTCCTTTGTGCTCCATAATAAATAGAGCACGGAATGTATGTGTCAGCCACACTAGTAATATGCATGTTACCCAGCTAGTGCATATCACTGGAATAAGAAAGATGCAATACAAAGGCCTGATCTCAGCATACAGTAGGCACCAATTGGAGAGGGGACTAGTGTGGATGCACTGTCTGGCATGCAGACATTGTGTGCCACAGCACACAATCCCAAACCCTCAACACAACCCCATGCATTCCAAACAGCATGTCCAATGCCCTGTGCACAACAGCCCCAACTGATACTCTGGTCCTTCTGCTCTCTTGCAGGTATGGGAGTGGAAAGAAAGTGTCAAGCAGCACTCTAACTCACCATGTGTGACACGTTTATGCCATTGTTGTCACCATGTGTGACACGTTTATGCCATTGTCGCCATGTGTGACACATTTATGCCATTGTTGCCCAAACACTAGCTGATTTCTTCCATGACAAAATCCATAAGAGTACCCTCCAATTCCCCATTACCCCTTCTACCTCACCTTTCTCCCATCTCTCCCCACTAACTTCTGCTACCCTCTCCTCCTTCCCTGTGGTCTCTGATGAAACAATCCTTCTTTCTTCCTCCAAACTCACCACCTGCTCCTCCGACCCCATCCCCACCCGTCTCTTATGCCTCACCTCATTCTCTATTGTCTCTTCTTCCATTTCTCATATCCTCAATCTATCCCTCTCCACTGCTACCTTCCCTACTGAATTCAAGCATGCCATAGTCACACCCCTCCTCAAGAAACCCTCACTCTAGCCTACCTGTCCATCTATCGACCCATCTCTCTCCTTCCCTTTATCTCTAAACTACTTGAGCGTGCTGTCCACCTACGCTGTCTCGATTTCCTTTCGTCTTATCCCCTTCTTGATCCTTTACAGTCCGGCTTCCATCCCTTGCACTCCACTGAAACAGCTCACTAAAGTATCAAATGACTTATTCCTAGCAAAATCCAAAGGTCTTTATTCTGTCCTCATCCTTCTTGATCTCTCTGCTGCTTTTGACACTGTTGACTGCAACCACCACCTTACCACCCTGTCATCACTCGGCTTTAGAGGCTGTGTACTGTCTTGTTTCTCCTTTTTTTTTTTTTAAACTTTTATTTTCATTTTGCAACAAACAAAAGAAACAACACACCAAAAGAGACAAAACAAGTATACAATAAGGAAAAGTAAACCCATTACCCCCCACCCCGATGCTTCTTCTCTACCCGATTATATCAGCATGTGAGCGCTTCCAATTAACAGTGATTATACATCAAACGATCAAAAGAGTATCTACAATACAGCATGATCATGGGACAAAGATATATACAAAGTCAGACAGTCAAATGAGAGCATTTAGCAAAATGTACATAGTCATTGAGCAGCTTCCATTGAGACCAATGAGAAGGAGTCTGAACGGAGAGAAAGCGAACAGACGAGGTATTTGTTCATATTTACTGTAAAGACAGGCATGATTCCACCAGTCATTGGGGCTCAAATGGGAGCTAAGTTTCCAGTATTACTTAATTAGGGAAATACTTAATTAGGGAAATAACAATGCTAAGCATAAAGTTCGAAAGGAGATAAGCCATTTTTGGGAGAGAGGGGATCCCCGCAACTGGGCGAAGTCCCACTATCCTCCAAGAAAGGGGCTCCTGAGAGTGCGAGATAGACTAAATACGACCCCAGACCCGACGCCAGTAATACTGTAGTGCGGGATATTCATGCATAACATGAGGCAATGAACCAATGGCCGCAGGACGTGTCCAGCAACCATTGCCCTGAGTAGTGTTCCATTTGTCTAATCTGTGAGAAGTGTAAAAACACCGGTGGGCTAGAAAGGAGAGGGTCTGAATGAGTGAGGCGGATCGGGAACTCGTGTCCCTCTACTCCTGATAAGGCTCTATTGCTCCGAGATCAAAGTCACATGCAATTCTCTCTCCCATACTTTCTGCGCTATAGGGGTATCTCTAGGTATAGCATTACAGAAGGTTTAGTAAAATTGGATGCTACACCCGGTGAATTACCGAAAGGTCGGAAAGTCTCCAATCAACCTTATATAGAGAATGCCGATGGCGGGAGTACTCTAGTGGATCAAAGGCAACGCTGAAGTTGCACTGACCAGAGTCGGGAGTCTAAAGATTGCATAAGAGTAGTAAAGGCACCTAAAGTGTCTAAAAGCATTGGTGGATAGTGGGAGTCTGATGGGAGAGTCATACCAGGGAGAAAGGTAAGAGGAATCGGTTCGCGAAAGCCCGCTGCTGTATCTAGCCACACAGGTCTACTCGGTACTGGCTCTTCCAACCAACGAGCACCTTGTTTGAGAAGAAAAGATTGAGGGAACACTTGAGTAAATCGCCACCAAGTATTAATGGAGCATTGGCAGAGGCCGAGGCCAACTGCGCAATACTTGCATAGTAAGCAGGGTTGTCCACATTCGGGGCATAATGCAAATACACGTGAATTACCTATCTCCAACCTCAAGGTGTACACGGGCCCATCTACCCTTCTTGTCAGCGCTAATATCAGGTACAGTAGCGTGCTAAGACTTCTTAACCAAAGTGGCTATCCCGTACCATTTGAAAACGGTGGGAGAATAGGCAGCTACCATGTGAGGCTTAGCATTGAGTTTCAGTGTTTCAGCAGAGTTTAAATGCGTTTCCTGAAGAAACACTAAATCAACATGCTCATGGCTAAGATAGCTAAGGATTTTCTTTCCTTTGAGTGGACCATTAATGCCTTTGACGGTGAATGATAAGATTTTACATAAGGCCATACAGAAAAGTTAAAAATTCTGAGCATGATAGCACACATAATTTCACTGTGTCCCTCAGACTGACTGTATCTGGCTGTACACATGACATAGGAAAAATAAACTAATATAATACAATGAAGCGCCCCACATTAACAAAGAAAACCGCAGTACGGTAGAGGAGAAGCAAAACCCCAAAATTACTGGCGACCATGTGTCTGCGGGGAGAAACCCCAGAGAAGGCCAAAATTGAAAAAACACATAACCTGTAGGACTGTGCGTGCTCCGAATCCGACCGAGGCACACATCATGAAGGGATAGGAGACCAAAAAACAAAAGTCATATAGAGAAAGAAAGAAAGTCCAGGCTATTTCTGTGCTTGGCTATGACCGCCGCATCGGGCCCTTCAAAATGGCGGATAGAGCCGGCAAATAAGAGTCCAAACTATTGGGATTAGCGCATCTGCTCTGCTTCTTTGGAGTCTAAAAATGTTGATAGTAGATCAGGATCTTCGAACGTCCTGGTTTGGTTATGGAGAGTCACTCGGAGCTTCGCTGGATACAACAGGCCAAAGCGAGCCTGTAGCTGTTGAAGTCGAGGGCGAAAAGCAAGGAGTTTCTTCCGACGGTCAACGGTAGGCTTTGCCAAATCAGGAAAGAAGGAGACCTTACGACCTTCAAATTCCAAATGATGATTCGCTCGGGCAGCATGTAAAATTTGTTCCACTTGTTGATATCGTAGCAAGCTAAAGATAATAGGCCGGGGGGTCGTGCGGTTGAGCGCCATGTGAGCAGGAACACGGTGTGCACGATCGATTTCCAGTTCTTTATGAAAGGTGATCTTCAGCAAGGAGGGAAGAGTTTTGAGCAAGAATTCTCTTATATCTCCTGCTTCCACCCCCTCCGGCACTCCGAGGAGCCTCACATTGTTGCGACGGGCTCGATTATTGCTATCTTCTAACTCCTTTTGAAGATTCTGTATCTGACGCTCAGCCTCGTCCAGTTTGCCCAAGCGCACCTCGTGCGAGTCGAGGACCCCCGCCATGTTGTCCTGCCGTAATGAAAGACTTTCAAGTCGGTCTTGGAGCACTCCAAAGTCTTCTCGCATGGCTCGAAGCGCTTCTCCATTGGACTGCACCAATTCCTTCACGCCGCGTATTTCTTCCAAAATCTCCAGGTGCATCTCGGGGTTTTCACGAAATGGAACCATCTTCTGTGGGGAGGACACCTCCGTTTTGGAGCGTTTTCCGTGAGAAGAAGAAGGAGACCCGAAGTCCAAGCGCGCTGGTTTATGGGCCGCCATTCCCCCCGAGGTGCCCCGGTCAGCTCGGAGCGAAATAGTAAATTTGTGTAGGTATTAAGTCAGGATTCTAAGTAGGCCTCTCGGGAGCTTCAACGCAAAGCGTCCTACCCGCTGGACATCAGGCTCCGCCCCGCCTTGTTTCTCCTTTTATATCTCCCATTGCTCTTTAGTGTGTGTTCTGGTGGCTGCTCCTCCTCTGCCACCCTGCTCCCAGTTGGTGTTCCCCAGGGTTCTGTCCTGGGACCGCTCCTCTTCTCTCTCTATACCCAATCTCTTGGTGCTCTAATATCTTCCCATGCCTTTCATTACCATCTCTATGCTGATGACTCTCAAATCTACCTCTCTTCGCCTGATGTCTCTCCAGCAATCCATGACAAGATCACTGTTTGCCTTTCAGACATTGCTACTTGGATGTCTCACCGCCGTTTGAAATTAAATATGGTTAAGACTGAACTCCTTATCTTTCCCCTCAATGCCTCCCCTCCTCTACCCCCTTTCTCAGTCTCTGTGGATAACTCTTTAATCCTTCCTGTCTCTTCGGCCCGTAACCTGGGTGTTATCTTTGACTCCTCTCTCTCTCTCTTTCTCCACTCATCCAACTCGTAGCTAAGACTTGTCGTTTCTTCCTTTATAACATCAACAAAATTCGCCCCTTCCTTTCTGGTGGCATTGCTAAAATGATTGTCTGCTCCTTGGTCGCCTCCCATCTTGCTTACTGCAATATTCTCCTTGCAGGCCTTCCCGCGAACCATCTCTTTCCCCTTCAGTCTATTCAACATTCTGCTTCTCGACTAATTTTCCGTTAGCACCGCTTTTCCCACATCACTGCACTTCTCAAGCCCCTTCATTGGCTTCCCATCCACTTCCAGATGCAATTCAAACTCCTCCTCTTGACCTATAAATGCATTCACTCTTCAGCCCCCCACTACCTATCATCTCTTATCTCTTCTTACATCCCCTCTCATGTTCTTCGCTCTTCGAACAGCCTTCGTCTATCTATGCCCTCCACTCGTACTGCTAATTCTAGACTTCGCTCCTTTCACCTGGCTGCACCCTTTACCTGGAACAATCTACGTCTGTCTGTGAGCAAAGCACCCTCTCTGGACCTCTTCAAGTCCAGATTGAAAACCCATCTCTTCTCTATTGCTTTCTGTTCTTGATTCTTGTTTTTCCTCTTCTTGTTTTTGTATACTTTGTCTTATTTGATTGTATTTGTATTCTGTGATCTTCTTGACTAGATTGTGAGCTCTGATGAGCAGGGACTGTCTCTTCATGTATGTACAGCGCTTCGTACGTTTGAAGCACTATAGAAATGTTAAATAGAAATAGAACATGTACCAATCCTCAAGACAGCAATAATGGGATATGCAATGAATGGGGCCAGCTGAAGGGGTTGTAGCACCCTCAGCCAACTTCTCCTTTTTACGCCATCCCCATCCTTGGGTCCAATCTTGCAGTGTAAGCTGCACAAACAGGGGTAAACTTTCAGTCCATTGGCTCATTAAATGCTACCCTCCCATTCAACGTATTCTGTGTCACACTTCATATAGATTGCATGCTGAATATACAGAGTATGCTGATGTGTTTATTTAGGCCTGTGGAATATCAGGCCTAGCCTAAACTAAATGGGTAGCTTACCTGAATAATGATTGAATATTGCCACTATCTGGATAATTTTGTGGTCTACCCTTGCTCCTCTCTTAACATGCCCCACAAGTAGCACCGCAGCTCCATTCAAAAATCACAATCCCTGGCCGACAGACTGCAAGCTTCATTCCCTGCAGCCCAACTCCTGATCTGGCCTCCCAAGGCCAGGGTCGGGGTGCGGGGAATATCCTCTGCCCCCTCCTGCCACTTTCCAGCACCGGGCCTGCCATCCACCACCGAACAGGAGAACTTATTCCACCTCAGAGGTGGAATAAGTTCCCCGTTCAGGCCGCCGGCCCTGTATGTCCGGGGCCAACGACCGCCCTCTGCCCGTCCCCTGCCTGCCCCATCTAACTTCCCCATACAACAAGTGGGGAAGCTAGTCTGGGTCGGAAGGAGGCCCGAACAGTTGGGATGGAGGTCCATCCTTGCTATTCGTGCCTCGGAATGACCCTCATAATGTCTGGCCATGCTGCAGTTTAAAAGCCTGATATTAACTGCATATTTTTTTTGAACATAAGATATGCCATATTGGGTTAGACCAAGGTCCATCAAGCCCAGTATCCTGTTTCCAACAGTGGCCAATCTAGGTCATAGGTACCTAGCAGTTTCCTCAGACACAGGTTCCACAATGCTTGTACTGGGTCAAGCATTGATATCCTGGGTCCCTTCTTAATAATGGTTTATGGACATTTCCTCCAGGAACTTGTCCAAACCTTTTTTAAACCCAGCTACACTAAAAGCATTTACTACATCCTCCGGTAACAAATTCCAGAGTTTGATTACACGTTGAGTGAAAACAAACATATTTTCTTTTATTAGTCTTAAATAGTTTACCCTGTAGCTTCATTGCATGTTCCCTAGTCTTTCAAAATTCTGATAATGTAAACAATCGATCTACATTTACCCGTTCCACTATTCATTAATTTATAGACGTCTATTATATCTCCCCTCGACTTTCTTTTTTCCAGGTTAAAGAGCCCTAACCTTTTTAGCCTTTCTTCATAGGAGTATCCTTCCATCCCCTTTACCATTTTGGTGGCTCTTCTCTGAACCTTTTCTAATAACGCTATATCCTTTTTAAGATACAGCGACCAGAATTGCACACAATATTCAAGGTGCGGTCTCACCATGGAATGATATAGAGGCATTATAATATCTTTGTGTTATTTTCCATTCCTTTCCTTATGATACCTAGCATTCTATTTGCTCTCTTGGCCGCTGTTGCACACTGGGCTGAGGGTTTTAACATGTTATCCACAATGACGCCTAAATCTTTTTTCTGGGTGGTGGTTCCTAATGTGGAACCTTGCATCGTGGAACCATAGTTTGGGTTGTTCTTCCCTAGGTGCATAACTTTGCACTTGCCCACATTAAATTTCATCTGCCATTTTGATGCCCAGTCTTCCAATTTATCAAAATCCTCTTGCAATTTTCCACAATCCTCGTGGGTTTTAACAACTTTAAATAGTTTTGTGTCATCTGCAAATTTGATAACCTCACTCGTTATTCCACTTTCCAGGTCATTTATGAATATGCCAAAAAGCAGCGGGCCCAGCACAGATCCCTGGGTACACCACTATTCACCTTTCTCCATTGGGAAAATTGGCCATTTAGACCTACCCTCTGCTTTCTATCTTTTAACGCGTTCCTGATCCACAGTAGTACACCGCCTCCTATCCCATGACTCTTTAGTTTTGCCAAAAGTCTCTGATGAGGGACCTTGTCAAAGGCTTTCTGAAAGTCCAAATACACTATATCAACTGACTCGCCTTTCTCCACCTGTTTATTCACACCTTCAAAAAAAATAACAGATTTGTAAGACAAGATCTTCCTTGTCTAAAACCATGTTGGCTGTCTCCCATTAGGCCATGACTATCTACATGCTGAATAATTTTATTCTTTATGATGATTTCTACCATTTTTCCCGGTACTGACGTCAGGCTCACCGGTCTGTAGTTTCCCGGATCACCCCAGGAACCCGAACTTCAGATGATTATCAGATGATTTTAATGATAGTTCACAGATTACTAATAGCAGGTCTGCAATCTCATATTTCAGTTCTTTCAACACCCTTGGATGTATACCATCCGGCCCAGATGATTTGCTACTTTTCAGTTTATCTAATAGTTGTAATACATCTTCCCGATGTATCGATATTTCCTTCAATTCTTCCACACCTTTAAATACCACTTCAGTAATGGGTAACATCCCTACATCTTCCTCAGTAAAGACCGAAGCAAAGAATTCATTCAGTCTGTCTGCTATTGCCTTGCTGCCTCTTAGTGCCCCTTTAACCCCTCTATCATCTAATGGACCAACTGACTCTCTCACAGGTTTTTTTGCTTCGAATGTACTTAAAAGACTTTTTTCATTTCGCATTTTTGCTTTCGCAGCAAGCTTATTCTCAAATTCTCCCTTTGCCTGCCTTATCAATGCCTTGCATTTGACTTGCCAGTGCTTGTGCTGTTTCCAGGTTTCATCGTTTGGCTCTTTTTTCCATTTCCTGAAAGATGCTTTTTTGGCAACAGCCTCTCTGACCTCACCTTTAAACCATGCTGGCAGTTTTTTGTACTTCCACTTTTCTTAAAGCGTGGAATACAGCTGGTCTGCGCTTCCAAGATAGTATTTTTCAAGAACACCCAAGCTTGATGTAAGTCTTTAACCTTTGCAACTGTTCCTTTTAGTTTTTTCTTAACTATTTTCCTCATTTTATCATAGTCTCCCTTTCGAAAGTTAAAAGGTAGTACTGTGGATTTCCTTACTATCCCTCCTCCACTAATTAAATCAAACGCAATCATGCTATGATCACTTTTGCCAAGTGACCCTTATCTCTTGCACTAGATCTGGTGTTCCACTAAGGACTAGGTCTAATATGGTTTCCCCTCTTGTTGGTTCATGAACCAGCTGCTCCACGAAGCAGTCATTTATGTCATCTAGGAACTTTATCTCCCTAGCATGTCCTGCTGTGACACTGACCCAGTCGATACCGGGGTAATTGAAATCACCCATTATTATTACTGCGCTGTAACTTTTGTTAGCTTCCTTGATTTCTTTGAGCATTTCATCATCCATTTGTTCATTCTGGCCAGGCGGTCAATAGTACACCCCACTACCATCGCCTTCATGTTAGGCATTTGCTGGCAAATGTATAATTATCCTAATTGCCTTTGAATATCAGTCTGTTAGGGCATAATTCATTCGTGTGGAACACTCCCAGACTTGCCAATACAACTCTTCCAATAACAGATGCAGAGCAGAATTAAGGTTTTTCACTTTATATCTCAACATACAAAAACATTATATTCAAATTCTCGTCTCGCATCATTGACAACACTACTAACTCTCTCCACATCTAGACTTGTGCATCGTAACACAAAAACTTACACATGGCGACTTGACACCAGCCTCAAGAACTCAAAATGCACCAACCCTGCCTATGGAAAATCCACACTGTCAAATATTCTAAAACACCAGTAACTCCTAGTTGGAAAAGAGAACCAGCTGAACTACTACAGATTCCTAGAGAGAGCCTACATATTAAAGGATTCTGTTATCTCAGCTGCACATAGAAAACACAGACCATCACCAATTTAAAGAAGAAAACTACGAAAGACAAAAATTGAAATGAAAAACCCCAAAATCAGATACTACAGAATTATAAGAAATGAACGTTTTCAAAGCTGGCGTTTTAGGTTCAAAAGAGTATACTTTTTTAGATAATTTCTTATCTGATCATCTTATTTTTCCAATTGGGTTGGTCCCAGTCTCTTTTCTACTTGCTCTTGTTGGTTTTCTTCTAAGTCCTTTTTCCAAAATACCATTTCCATTTTCTGGTTCTTCACACTCTGTCTTCTTTGTCCTTTCCTTCATTACATCTCTCTCTGATACTGATCCTTCCTTTTTCTGTCATCTGGCTTTTACCTAATAACTTCATTCCATTCTTCTTTTTCCTTCCTACAATCTTCAGCCTTCATCTTTACACCATTTACCTACTTACCAGCTTTCCATTTCCTAATCTTATTTCCTAACTTCCCAGTCCCTTCCATTCCACATCTGTCTCATTTCTTTGCCAGTATCTTACCCCCCCCCTTCTTTCAACCATTTTCTAGTCTGCCATTTCTTCCCTCTGTACTCATCTCCTTCCTATTCTCATTTACCACCTTCTGTTTCTCAACTTTTTACCAACCCCAGTTCATTCCCTAATACTCCAACTTTAGGCCCTTTCTTATCTTTTACCCCCATCCAGGCTTCCATTTCCCCTTATCCTATCTCTACCCTCTTTCACCTACTTCAAGCAAGAGCTGTCTCTTCCTGTGGCTCTCATCCCCCCATAGTACTCTGTCCTTTTCTGCTGCCCCCAACCCCTCCACAAATTCTCCAGTCCTTCAAATCCGCTCCCCTCCCCATATTTCTGCACTTGGTCTCACAGCCATACTCATAACACTCGCCAAATCACCTTGTCCCCTTGGAGCTCTTAACCTCTTCTTAGTCCCCACTATCCTCCCAAGCAACTCAGTTCCCAATACCCAGCCTTGAAGTTGTTGTTCTGTTTTCTCTCACAATCTCAGTCTCTACCTGTCAGATTCCCTGCTTTTATAGAAACATGACGGCAGAAAAGGACCACATGACTTATCTGTTCTTCCATATCAACTATAATATTCCCCTTTTTTTTTTCTTAAGAAATCAGTGTTTATCTCATGCTTTTTTGAAATCAGATACTGTCCTTGTCTCTACTACCCTACAGGGAGACTATTCTACATATTTACCACTCTTTCTGTAAAGAAATATTTCTGCAAATTACTCCTGAGTCTATCCACTTTCACCCTCATCCTATGTCCACTCGTAGCAAAGCTTGCTTTCAATCAAGAGGCTCTCCTTTTGCGCATTTATGCCACGGAGTATTTAAATGTCTTTAACGTATACATATTAAGATTTTTAAGTCTGTCCTCATATGCTTTTATAATGAAGACCACTAACCATTTTAGTAGCCACCCTCTGCACGGACTCCATCCTATGTCCCTAGTACCTGCCCTCCTGCCTCCTACTCCCCTTCCTCACCATCCACCCATTTACTTCTTTCTCCAATATTCATTAACCTCCTTTTTATCCCAGCATGCTTTCTTATACCTCTCTCAACCTTCCCTTGGTTGACTTTGCTTTTTTACCACTCCCCACAATAGCTTTCCTCCTATCCCTTCTCACTCGCCCAACATCTCCCACTTTTCCTACTCTGACCCTAGAATTTTCCAGCATTAGCCTCCTTTTAATCCCAGAACCCCAGCCCTGGAATTGGTTCTTTCTCAGTCCCAGCCCTTTTTCAGTCCCATCTCCCCAGACCTAGTATCGGCCCATTTCCAGTCCCCCTGCCCTAATATCAGCTCATTTTCAGTGCTTCCCCCAGCCCCAATATCAATCTAATTCCTGTCCCAGCTCTCATTTTCAGTATCAACTCACTGCCATTATCACTCAGCCCCCCTGGCCCCTGTATCAGCCCAGTTCTAGCCCCCTCCCCCCCTAGCCCTAGTATCAGTCCATTCCAGTCCCAGCCCCCATTTCCACCTTTGGCCCATCACCAGTATCAGTCAGCCCCCCTCCCCCCACCTGTATCAGCCAGTTTCTACTCCCCAGTTCCAATATCAGCCCATTTCCTGCACCAGCCCTCTATTCCCAGTATCAGTCCATTGTCAGTATCGGTCAGACCTCCCCTGTCTCTGTATCGCTCCATTCCAGTCTCCTCGGCCCCAATAGCAGCCATTGCCAATCCCCCCCCCCAGCCCCCTCTGTCAGAGTATCAATTCAGTTCCTGCCCCCCCCCCCCCCAGCCTTTAGTATCAGTCATCCCTCCCTGCAGCAGCACAGCCTGGGAGCTTTTCCTTCTGTGGTTGTATTGAACATTAATACAAATGTGGGATCATTTTGCTTTTGCTTCTGGTGGCTGTGCTATACTCAAGCTGAATTGTTGGGGAGGCTGAGCAGAGGGCAGGCTGGAAGTAAGCCAGTGAGATAGGCTTCCTATGCCCCTATTGTAATGCGCTCTGAGCCAGTGCCTTACTGGTTCACCTCTTAAGCTAGCTCTGGTAATGAAATCACAAGTAGTCAGCTATGTCGTCGGTGAACACAACATTGTCCAGATGACACTCCAGTGTCCTTACTAACAAGATCACATGGCTAGGGGATGTCTTTGCCAGGGAATGAGGGGGAAAATGTACTATGAATACCACTGCGCAAATGACACACAGTGGTTAAAAGGCCATAATCCTACCCACATGTATATCAGGAGTCGGACACAATGCCCCTAAATCATATGAGCATGGCTAGCAGCAGGAAGCAAGTGTAAGGAAAGGTTTGTACTCGCCCTCCTCAGGTGATAGCACTGAGCTGTCATGTTTGGTACCACAGAAATTGCCACCTCATCTATAAACTAAGATACCTGTGCTTCCAGGATGCTCAAGGGCTTCTGCTGATTAGGAGGAAGATGGCTATTGGTTGCCTGCTTCTCTTTGGTCACAAACGTGAGGATTAACCAGCTCCTCTTCAGGTCTTCCACCCCACAGTAGTGGTGGTGAATAGCAGTTACTTGTCTGGTAATTTCTTGTCAGGCATGCTGCTTTGATATGGTCATCCTCAGGCCCAAAGAGTGGCATGGTCCCTCATGAGAAGGCTAAATAGCACCACCTTCGCAGTGGCAGTAAAGTTGCCTTTCCTTAAAGGCATGCTCTCGAAGGATGTGGCAATGAACAGAGATGGACTATCCGATCAGCCTTTTAAAAATACAAATACTTGTTTTCTAATAGTCCAGCCCAGTCCCCACCTATCTTAGTGCCTGATAACTGGTTTTAATTAGTGTGCCTGAAATTCCAATATTGGCTACACCTGTAGGATGGTTAGGTGAGAGATATCGGAATATCACAACTGACAGGTGATAGTTGGCATTCTAACTGCATATTTGAAATCTGGATATTAAGAATATCACTGCATGTCAGCTGGGTTGGAAAGCAGAGGTCTGGCAGAGGGAGCTCTTGTGGCTCAAGGAAAGAAGTGTGGGTCATCCAGCCCTTTGCTATGTCCTCCAGTTGTTAGGATTCTTGTTTTGATCAGTGTACAGTTCTATGGTTTACCCCTCCTAGATTGCTTGGCTTTTGCATCTTTTACCACCTACTCCTGTCATATGCTGCAACTACCAGTCATCTATCATGTTCCTGTGCGTGACATGCTGTGACACCACACCTATCTGAACTATGAGAAACATTTCCCATGCATACCCCAGATCCTGCATTTGCAATTGGTGCTCATCACCAAATAGACATCCAGCTTGTGGAGTTGGCTTGGTAAATGTCTCTGTAGGTCTGTGTTGACATGGTTTCCAAGACTATATCCCACAAGGATATAGTGGAGAATAGGTGTTTTGGAGAAGGTCTCTGTGGTAGAGATCCATTCAGAATGCACACATTTTTGAATATGTATCACACAGAGCTGCAGGCTGGAAAAATCCAGGTCCCTTCAGGCATCAGGACAAAGGATCAATACATAAGAGCTTGCTGGTGAAGGGCAACCACAATCTGGATATATTGGCCTTTCCTTTCCTAAAAAGCATCTTTCAGAAAATGGAATAAAGAACCAAATGATGAAAGCAGGAAACATAAGCACTGGCAAGTTAGAAGCAAGACATTGATAAGGCAAGCTGAGAGAATTAGATAAAAGCTTGTCTTGGAAGCAAAAACTAATACTAAAAACATTTTCAAGTATATTCATAGCAAAAAAACCTATGAGAAGTCAGTTGGACCATTAGATAATAATGGGGAGAAAGGGGCACAAAGGGAGGACAAGGTCTTAGCAGAGAGACAGAATTAATTTTTTGCTTTGGTCTTTACTGACAATGTAGGGAAGTTACCCATGCCAGAAAAGATATTTAAAGGTGATGGAGGAATTGAAACAAATATTGATAAACCTGGAAGATGTCATAAGCAATTTGATAAACTAAAGAGTAGCAAGTCACCTTGACCTGATTGTATATACCAGGAACTATCATTTATATTATCTACAGTACCTGTAAAATGGAGAATGGCCAACATAATGCTTGATTTTTAAAAGGGATTCCAGGGATGATCTGGGCAACTGAAGACCGATGAGCCTGACATCAGTACTATGCAAAATGGTAGAAACCATTTTAAAGAAAAAAATTATTAAACATTATAAAGGTACATTTTACAAATGACACAAGTTCACTCTGGGACATCCAACCTGAAAAAAGCAGACCCAAGTTCATGCATGATTCCACATAACAACGTAACGTAAGAAATGCCTTACTGCATAGGTTTTCAACCCAGTCCTCGGAACTCTAGGACAGTCAGGTTTTCAAGATCCCCACAACGAATATGCATAAGATAGATTTGCATACAATGAAGGCAGAACATGCAAATCTTTCTCATGCATATTCATTCTGGGGATCCTGAAAACCTGACTGGCATAGGGTTCCCCAAGGACTGGGTTGAAAACCCCTGCCGGACTGGGTTGAAAACCCCTGCCTTACTGAGTTTGACCAAGGTCCATCAAACATAACATAGTATATGACAGCAGATAAAGGTCAGTATGATCCATCTAGTCCGCCCAGCAAGATGACAAGAACAGGTGCACCTGCCACTCCATGCAAGTCGCTCCTCTGCATGCCTTTGTTTAGGGGTGTACCGACTGCTCCGTGTAGGTCACCCCTATATGTTGAAATGGTTAGTTATGTTTATTTTGATTTTATCCTGTTGCTATAAAGAGATCCACAGTGTCTGTCCCATGCCATTTTGAATTCTGTTACTGTATTTGTCTCCACAACTTCCATTGGGAGGGCATTCCAAGCATCTACCACCCTTTCAGTGAAAACGTATTTCCTGCCATTGCCTCTTAGTTTACCCC
Organism: Ichthyophis bannanicus; assembly: GCA_033557465.1. NCBI lineage: Eukaryota > Metazoa > Chordata > Amphibia > Gymnophiona > Ichthyophiidae > Ichthyophis > Ichthyophis bannanicus. The sequence continues at coordinate 255,350,236 of CM066034.1, forward strand.
CTTGCAGCTCCATGTTATGCCCTCTAGTTTTATAGCTTCGCAGTCTTTGGAAAAGGTTTGTTCATTAATATGATTCAGACCTTTAAATACTTGTAGCATCTCCCCTGTCCCTCCTTTCCTGAAGGACTAGAAAGGGGGACTGTTACTTCTGGAGAGAAATCTGCAACTGTGAGTATATACTTCTGGTAATTTTCTAAAAAGAATTCTTTGTATTAAAGCTACTTAATCTGTGAACCCATTGTTTTTTTGTTGGATCAGTTAGGGCCTAGTAGCAGCAATTAAAGTTTGAATTTAAAACACAGAGGAGAGCTTTCTGGTTAAATTTATTACCCAGCAGAGAGCTTGTAGTTTAAATTTCATAAGAAGTTAGAGCCTAGCAGCAGCTAAGAGCTACAATTTAAATCAAATCAGAATTTAGCTTATCTCAGCAGCACAAGACAGGGTACTGTGTAGCAGCCCTCTTTTAATAAGTGTTATTTCCCTCCCTCCCCTGGGATAATCGTAGCTTTATAGATACTTACACATCTTAAAAGACAGGAGGTGCTTTCAGGTGAAGCTCATTACCCAAATCAGTCATACACTAAGGACCTGAGATTAATTAAGCTTCAGGTGAACAAGGTATATTAAACGTATTAGGTACAGTTTTATTGGTATAAATACCCATAGCAACCCCTAGTAAGTAAGAACTTAAAGATCTAGACACAAACTTAAAACTAAGATGCAGACAGCAGTCCAGCAGTGGGATGGGGGCTTTCCAGTCTTTTGCATTGAGTGTCACATGTATGATTTTCTCCCAGTTGGTGAGAGGTCTTACGAGTGCACTAGGTGCAAAGAGCTCTTTTCTCTCATGGAACAAGTCCGTTCTCTAGAGGCTAAAGTAGCAGACTTGGAAAACATAAGACAGACAGAGAGGTACATAGACGAGACCTACAGGGATATAGTCCTGAAGTCCCACCTCCAGTCTGGCAGCACCCCTGTTGCCATGGAGGAGAGAGGTCACGTGACAGGAGAGCATCACCCTGGTGTGGCAGGAAGTGATCCTGTAACTAGGACCTGTCCTCCAGGTGAAGTAAAACCCTCTCGCACCGAGGAAGTTTTTCCAGGGCCATGTGCCCATGAGGGAAGGGTTAGGACAGCCGTTATAGTTGGTGATTCGATCATTAGGCATGTAGATAGCTGGGTGGCTGGTGGACGTGAGGATCGCCTGGTAACATGCCTCCCTGGTGCGAAGGTAGCGGACCTCACGCGCCACCTAGATAAGGTCTTAGATAGTGCTGGGGAGGAGTCTGCTGTCTTGGTACATGTCGGTACCAATGACATAGGAAAATGTGGTAGGGAGGTTCTGGAGGCAAAATTTAGGCTTTTAGGTAGGAAGTTGAAATCCAGAACTTCTAGGGTAGCATTCTCCGAAATGCTTCCTGTTCCACGTGCAGGACCCAAAAGGCAGGCAGAGCTCCGGAGTCTCAATGCGTGGATGAGACAATGGTGCAGAGATGAGGGTTTTGGATTTGTTAGGAACTGGGGAACATTCTGGGGAAAGGAGGGGCTCTTCCGAAGGGATGGGCTTCACCTTAACCGGGGTGGAACCAGGCTGCTGGCATTAACCTTTAAAAAGGAGAGAGAGCAGCTTTTAAACTAGATATTAGGGGAAAGCCGACAGTCGCCCAAGAGCGGATGGTTCGGAAGAATGTATCCAGAGAGGTTCCACAAAAGAGTAAAGTAGCCCAAATGCCCTCAAGTATGGAGCAGACAGAGCTTAAAGATCCCAATTTACCCATGTCTAACAATAGCCAAATTAACATGAATAAAATACATTCTCTAAAATGCTTGTATGCAAATGCTAGAAGTCTAAAGAATAAGATGGGAGAGTTAGAATATATAGCACTAAATGAAAGGTTAGATATGATTGGAATATCAGAGACATGGTGGAAGGATGACAACCAGTGGGACACTGTGATACCTGGGTACAAACTATATCGTAATGATAGAGCTGATCAAATTGGTGGAGGGGTTGCGCTCTATGTTAGAGAGGGCATTGACTCAGAAAGGATTAAAGTTTTGCAGGAAACAAAATCTGCTGTAGAATCTATATGGATTGAAAGACTGGTAAGGGGGACTGTTGCTTCTGGAGGGAGATCTGCAACTGTGAGTATTTACTTCTGGTAATTTTCTAAAAGGAATTCTTTGTATTAAAGCTAATTAATCTGTGATCCACTATTTTTGTTAAATCAGTCAGGGCCTAGTAGCAGCAGTTTAAGTTTACATTTAAAACACAGAGGAGAACTCTCTGGTTACATTTCATACCCAGCAGAGAGCTTGTACTTTAAATTTAATAGTCACTCAGGGCCTAGTAACAGCAAAGTACTTTTAGTTTAAATTTAAAACACAGAAGAGAGCTTTCTGGTTACATTTGGAACCCAGCAGAGAGCTTGTAGTTTACATTTAATAGTCACTCAGGGCCTAGCATCAGCAAAGTTCTTTTAGCTTAAATTTACAACACAGAAAAGAGCTTTCTGGTTAAATTTAGAACCCAGCAGAGAGCTTGTACTTTAAATTTCATAAGAAGTTAGAGCCGAGCAGCAGCTAAGAGCTATAATTTAAATCAAATCAGAATATAGCTTACCTCAGCAGCACAAGACAGGGTACTGTGTAGCAGCCCTCTTTTAATAAGTGTTAATTCCCCCCCACCCTCCCCACACCCACCCACCCCTGGGATAATCGTAGCTTTATAGGTACTTACACTTCTAAAAAGACAGGAGGTGCTCTCAGGTGAAGCTCATTACCCAAGTCAGTCATACACTAAGGACCTGAGATTAGTTAAGCTTCAGGTGAACAAGGTATATTACACGTATTAGGTTCAGTTTTATTAGTATAAATATCCATAGCAACCCTTAGTAAGTAAAGAACCTAGATCTAAACACAAACGTAAAACTAAGATGCAGACAGCAGTCCAGCAGCGGGATGGGGGCTTTCCAGTCTTTTGCATTGAGTGTCACATGTATGATTTTCTCCCAGTTGGTGAGAGGTCTTACGTGTGCACTAGGTGCAAGGAGCTCTTTGCTCTCAGGGAACGAGTCCGTTCTCTAGAGGCTAAAGTAGCAGACTTGGAAAGCATAAGACAGACAGAGAGGTACATAGACGAGACCTACAGGGATATAGTCCTGAAGTCCCACCTCCAGTCTGGCAGCATCCCTATTGCCATGGAGGAGAGAGGTCACGTGACAGGAGAGCATCACACTGGTGTGGCAGGAAGTGATCCTGTAACTAGGACCTGTCCTCCAGGTGATGTAAAACCCTCTCGCACCGAGGAAGTTTCTCCAGGGCCATGTGCCCATGAGGGAAGGGTTAGGACAGCCGTTATAGTTGGTGATTCGATCATTAGGCATGTAGATAGCTGGGTGGCTGGTGGACGTGAGGATCGCCTGGTAACATGCCTGCCTGGTGCGAAGGTAGCGGACCTCACGCGCCACCTAGATAAGGTCTTAGATAGTGCTGGGGAGGAGTCTGCTGTCTTGGTACATGTTGGTACCAATGACATAGGAAAATGTGGTAGGGAGGTTCTGGAGGCTAAATTTAGGCTTTTAGGTAGGAAGTTGAAATCCAGAACTTCCAGGGTAGCATTCTCCAAAATGCTTCCTGTTCCACGCGCAGGACCCAAAAGGCAGACAGAGCTCCGGAGTCTCAATGCGTGGATGAGACAATGGTGCAGAGATGAGGGGTTTGGATTTGTTAGGAACTGGGGAACATTCTGGGGAAAGGAGGGGCTCTTCCGAAGGGATGGGCTTCACCTTAACCGGGATGGAACCAGGCTGCTGGCATTAACCTTTAAAAAGGAGATAGAGCAGCTTTTAAACTAGATATTAGGGGAAAGCCGACAGTCGCCCAAGAGCAGATGGTTCGGAAGAATGTATCTTTGAAGGATACTACCAAAAGCAGAGAGGTTCCACAAAAGAGTAAAGTAGCCCAAATGCCCTCAAGTATGGAGCAGACAGAGCTTAAATATCCCAAATTACCCATGTCTAACAGACAAATTAATATGGATAAAATACATTCTTTAAAATGCTTGTATGCAAATGCTAAAAGTCTAAAAAATAAGATGGGAGAGTTAGAATATATAGCACTAAATGAAAGGTTAGATATGATTGGAATATCAGAGACATGGTGGAAGGATGACAACCAGTGGGACACTGTGATACCTGGGTACAAACTATATCGTAATGATAGAGCTGATCAAATTGGTGGAGGGGTTGCTCTCTATGTTAGAGAGGGCATTGAGTCAGAAAGGATTAAAGTTTTGCAGGAAACAAACTCTGCTGTAGAATCTATATGGATTGAAATTCCATGTAAAAGGGGGAAGGCAATGGCAGTGGGGGTGTACTATCGAGCGCCTGGCCAGAATGACCAAATGGATGATGAAATGCTCAAAGAAATCAAGGAAGCTAACAAACGTTACAGCACAGTAATAATAATGGGTGATTTCAACTACCCCGGTATCGACTGGGTCAGTGTCACGTCAGGACATGCTAGGGAGATAAAGTTCCTAGATGAAATAAATGACTGCTTCTTGGAGCAGCTGGTTCATGAACTGACCAGAGGGGAAGCCATATTAGACCTAATCCTTAGTGGAACACCAGATCTAGTGCAAGAGATAAGGTTGTTGGGGCCACTTGGCAATAGTGATCATAGCATGATCGCCTTTGATTTAATTAGTGGAGGAGGGATAGTAAGGAAATCCACAGTATTACCTTTTAATTTTCGAAAGGGAGACTATGATAAAATGAGGAAAACAGTCAAGAAAAAACTAAAAGGAGCAGTTGCAAAGGTTAAAGACGTACATCAGGCTTTGCTGTTGTTGAAAAATACTATCTTGGAAGCCCAGACCAGCTGTATTCCACGCTTTAAGAAAAGTGGAAAGAAGTCCAAAAAACTGCCAGCATGGTTTAAAGTTGAGGTCAGAGAGGCTGTTGTTGCCAAAAAAGAATCCTTCAGGAAATGGAAAAAAGAGCCAAACGACGAAACTTGGAAACAGCACAAGCACTGGCAAGTCAAATCAAGGCATTGATAAGGCAGTCAAAGGGAGAATTTGAGAAGAAGCTTGCTGCAGAAGCAAAAACGCGAAGTAAAGACCTTTTCAAGTACATTCGTAGCAAAAAACCTGTGAGAGAGTCAGTTGGTCCATTAGATGATAAAGGGATTAAAGGAGCACTAAGAGGCAACAAGGCGATAGTGGAGAGACTGAACGAATTCTTTGCTTCAGTCTTTACTGAGGAAGATGTAGGGATGTTACCCATGACTGAAGTGGTATTTAAAGGTGCAGAAGAATTGAAGGAAATATCGATACATCGAGAAGATGTATTACAACTATTAGATAAACTGAAGAGTAGCAAATCACCTGGGCCGGATGGTATACATCCAAGGGTATTGAAAGAACTGAAATATGAGATTGCAGACCTGCTATTAGTAGTCTGTGAACTATCATTAAAATCATCTCTAATACCTGAAGATTGGAGGATCGCCAATGTAACACCAATTTTTAAAAAGGGTTCCAGGGGTGATCCGGGAAACTACAGACCGGTGAGCCTGACGTCAATACCGGGAAAAATGATATAAACCATCATAAAGAATAAAATTACTCAGCATGTAGATAGTCATGAACTAATGAGAGACAGCCAACATGGCTTTAGACAAGGAAGATCTTGTCTTACTAATCTGTTATGTTTTTTTGAAGGAGTGTATAAACAGGTGGACAAAGGTGAGTCGGTTGATATTGTGTATCTGGACTTTCAGAAAGCCTTTGACAAGGTCCCTCATCAGAGACTTTTGGCAAAACTAAAGAGTCATGAGATAGGAGGCAGTGTACTATTGTGGATCAGGAACTGGTTAAAAGATAGAAAGCAGAGGGTAGGGCTAAATGGCCAATATTCCCAATGGAGAAAGGTGAATAGTGGTGTACCTCAGGGATCTGTGCTGGGTCCGCTGCTTTTTGACATATTCATAAATGACCTGGAAAGTGGAATAACGAGTGAGGTTATCAAATTTGCAGATGACACAAAACTATTTAAAGTTGTTAAAACCCAAGAGTATTGTGAAAAATTGCAAGAGGATCTTGATAAATTGGAAGACTGGGCATCAAAATAGCAGATGAAATTTAATGTGGACAAGTGCAAGGTTATGCACCTAGGGAAGAATAACCCAAACTATGGTTACACGATGCAAGGTTCCACATTAGGAACCACCACCCAGGAAAAAGATTTAGGCGTCATTGTGGATACCATGTTAAAACCCTCGGCCCAGTGTGCAGTGGTGGCTAAGAGAGCAAATAGAATGCTAGGTATGATAAGGAAAGGAATGGAAAATAAAACAAAAGATATTATAATGCCTCTATATCGTTCCATGGTGAGACCACACCTTGAATACTGTGTGCAATTCTGGTCGCCGTATCTTAAAAAGGATATAGCGATTTTAGAAAAGGTACAGAGAAGAGCCACCAAAATGGTAAAGGGGATGGAAGGATACTCCTATGAAGAAAGGCTAAAAAGGTTAGGGCTCTTTAACCTGGAAAAGAGACGGCTGAGGGGAGATATGATAGAAGTCTATAAATTAATGAACGGAGTGGAACGGGTAAACGTAGATCGATTGTTTACCTTATCAGAATATAGAAAGACTAGGGGACATGCAATGAAGCTACAGGGTAAACTATTTAAGACTAATAAAAGAAAATATTTTTTCACTCAACATGTAATCAAACTCTGGAATTTGTTACCGGAGGATGTAGTAAAGGCTGTTAGTGTAGCTGGGTTTAAAAAAGGTTTGGACAAGTTCCTGGAGGAAAGGTCCATAAAACATTATTAAGAAGTGACCGAAGATATCAATGCTTGACCCAGTACAAGCATTGTGGAACTTGTGTCTCTTGGGGAAACTGCTAGGTACATATGACCTAGATTGGCCACTGTTGGAAACAGAATACTGGGCTTGATGGACCTTGGTCTGACCCAGTATGGCATATCTTATGTTCTTATGTTCTCAAGAGTGTACATATTTAGGTCTTCAAGTCTCTTCTGATACGTCATCTGACGCAGGCTCCAAATCATTTTGGTTGCCTTCCTCTGAACTGTTTCCAGTCTTTTTATGTCCTTTGCAAGATATGGTCTCCAAAATTGAACACAATTATCCAAGGGAGGCCTCACTAGCGACTCGTACAGTGACATTAGAACCTCTTCCTTTCTGCTGGTAATTCCTCACTGTATGCAACCCAGCCCAGTATCCTGTTTCCAACCATGGCTAATCCAGTCAACAAGTACCTGGAGATTCCCAAAGAGGCACGCAGGTTTTACAATGCTCGTCCCGGGGCAAGCAGTGGATTTCCAGGGTCCTCTTTAATAATGGTTTGTGGATCTTTCCTCCAGGAACTTGTCAAAACCCTTTTTTAACCCAGTTGTATTAACAACTTTTACTGCATCATCTGGTAACTAATTTCAGAGTTTGATTGCGCGTTGAGTGAAAAAATGTTTTCTCTTATTAGTCTTAAAAGGGTTACATTATAACTTCATTGTGTGTCCTCTAGTCTTTCTATTTTTTGATGGCATAAACAACCGATCTACATTTACCTAATTCACTCCATTCATTACTTTATAGACCTCTATCCTATCCCCCTCAACCATCTTTTCCAAGTTGAAGAGCCCCAACCTTTTAAGCCTCTCCTCATAGGGGTATCCTTCCATTCTCTTTACCATTTTTGTTGCTCTTCCTTGTACCCTTCCTAATTCAGCTATATCGTTTTTAAAATATAGGAACCAGAATTGCACACAATATTCAAGGTGCGGTCGCACCATGGAACGATACAGAGGCATTATGATATCCTTTGTTTTATTCTCCATGACTTCCCTTATGATTCCTAGCATTCTATTTGCTTTCTGTGTACACTGGGCAGAGGGTTTCAACGTATTAGCCATAATGATGCCTAAATATTTTGCCTGGGTGCTGGTTTCTAAGGTGGTACCTTGCATTGTGTAATCATAGTTTGGATGGTTATTGCCTAGATTCATAACTTTGCACCTTTCCACATTAAATTTCATCTGCCGTTTTTGGATATCCAGTCTTCTAGTTTTTCAAGGTCCTCTTGCAATTTTTCACAATCCTCTTGCTTTTTTAATAACTTTTGAATTTTGTGTCATCTGCAAATTTGATCACCTCACTCATTATTCCTATTTCCAGGTCATTTATGAATATTAAAAAGCAGCAGATCCAGCACAGATACCTGGGGTACTCCACTATTCACCTTTCACCACTGAGAAAATTGGCCATTTAACCCTACTCTTTGCTTTCCATCCTTTTAACCAGTTCCTGATCCAATCCTATGACTTTTTTTTTTTCAATTTATCCAAGAGTCTCTCATGAGGGACCTTGTCAAAGGCTTTCTGAAAATCCAGATACACTATATCAACTGACTCATCTTAATCTAACTGATTATTCACACCTTTAAAAAGATATATAACAGATTAGTAAGACAAGGCTTTCCTTGGCTAAATCCATATTCACTTTCATCCATTAAACAATGACTAAATGTTCAGTAGTTTTATCCTTTATAATTTCTTCCATTTTGCTTGATACTGACGTCAGGTTCACCTGTTTTTATAGTTTTCCGGATCATCCCTGGAATCCTTTTAAAAATTGGCATTACATTGGCCACTTTCCAATCCTCTGGTACTACAGATGATTTTAATGATAGTTCACAGATTACTAATAGGTCTGCAATCTCATATTTCTTCAGTACTTTCAGCACCCTTGGATGTATACCATCTGGTCCAGGAGATTTTGCTACTTTTCATTTTATCAAACAAGTTGTAATACATCTTCCCAGTTTATCGATTTTATTTCTTTCAAGTCTTCCACTATATTACCTTTTATATATCATTTCAGGCAATGGTAACTTCCCAACATCTTCAGCAAAGAATTCATTCAGTCTCTCTGCTATGGTCTTGTCACACCTTGGTGCCCCTTACTGCCCCTTTTACCCCTCTATCATCCAGTGGTCCAACTGACGCTCACAGGTTGGTTTTTTTTGCTATGCATGTACTTGATTTTTATTATGTATTTTTGCTTCCACGGCAAGCTTCCTTCAAAATTCTCTTTGCATGCCTTATCAATGCCTTGTATCTAACTTGCCAATTCTTTATGTTGTTTCCGGTGTTAGTCATTAGGATCCTTTTTCCATTTCCTGAAGGATGTGTGGGTTTTTATTTTATTTTATTTTTTTTAGCATCAACAGCCTTTCACCTTGCCATTAAACCATGTTTGCAGTTTTTTGGCCTTCCACTTCTCTTAAAGTATGGAATACATCTGGCCTGGGCTTCCAAGATGGTACTTTTAAATAACAACTTGCTTGATGTAAATCTTTAACCTTAGCAGCTGCTCCTTCTGTTTTTTTTTTGTAACTATTTTCCTCATTTTATCATAGTCTCCCTTTGAAATTTAAAAGGTAATACTGTAATTTCCTTGCCATCCTTCCTCTATTTATTAAATCAAATGCTATGATTACTATTGTAAAATTACCCCCATGCCCTTATCTCTTGCACCAAATCCTGTGTTCCACTAAAGACTAGGTCCAAAATTGCTTCCCCTCTTTTCAGTTCATGAACCAGCTGCTCCAAGAAGCAATCATTTATTTCATCTAGAAACTTTCTTTCTAGCAAGTCCTGCTGTGACATTGACCCAGTAGATACCAGGGTAATTGAAATCACCCATTTATTTATTTATTTAACTTTTTTTTAAAATACCATCCTTTCTAAAAGTCAAGATGGTTTCCAGAGACCTCAATGCAGTAACAAACACATTTGAACACTAAGGTTCACATTACAAGGAACATATAATTTAACATTTATCCAACATCAAAAGTTATATTAAAACTATTTACAATGTATTAATGTAGCTATTGATGTATTATGGGGAGGAGTGGTCTAGTGGTTAGGACAAGGTACTTCAGGCCGGAGGGCTGGGAGTTCAAGTCCCATTTGGGGACTGCAATCTCAGGCCAGAGGGACTGGGATTTCTAGTCCTATAGGCACTCCTTGTGGTCTTGGGCAAGCCACTTAACCCTCCATTGCCCATGTTCCCTGTAAGTATTAGCATATGTGTCTCATATCCCCTTGTGTTAAATGTATCCCCCAATTGACCGCTTTGACCCAGTGAAAAGCGGGATATAAATACAGCTAAATAAATAATGTAATGTATTAATGGTAGCTGTTTACAGTAAAGGAGTGGAGGAGTAGCCTAGTGGTTAGAGCACTGGCTTGGTAACCAAGCAACCAGGGTTCAATTCCTGCTAACACTCCTTGTTGCCTTGGGAAAGTCACTTAACCCTCCATTGCCTCAGAAGAAAGGCCTGGCAATCTACTTCCAGTGACACTGCCAAGAAAACCCAGGAGCATCTGGGTCGCCAGGAGTCAGGACTGACTCGAAGGCACACATTGCATTTTGCATTTACAATGTATTAATGGGAAGTGATAATTGCTTAGCTGGGTGCTTCTTATTCAATATCTGCCCCATAATAGTCTAGGAGCAACATTCTCTTTAGGCTTTTGAGCAATTGGCTGGTTAGCTGGATGGATCTAATCTGGGGTGGCAGTGGATTCCAGTGAGTGGGAGCGTATAGGGAGAAAGCTCTGCTGTTGGTTCTTTGGTTGTAAAAGGGATTATCGGTTGGAATCTCAAGCCTGTTTGTAGCTCTTTTCTTGGGTCTTTCAGAGATGTTCTATATTGGAGGAATAAGGCTGTTCGCTGATTTCTAGGATTTTGTGGGTGTTTAGGATGATCTTATACTTGATCCTGCTTGTGATGGGCAGCCAGTGGAGCTGTTAAGAAGTGGGTGATGTGAACCTGTTGAGATTTCTTCAGGATGGTTCTAGCAACTGTATTTTGCGCTTGCTGTAGGGGATATAGTGTATTCTTGGGCAGACTCTGGTAGATGGTGTTGCAGTAATCAAGTACTGGGGTAATCACTTCTTGACATACTGTGCAGAAGTCCATTGTGGAGAGAAGTTTATGTAAGTTCCTTAGGGTGTGGAGTTTGAAATAGACAGATTTGGTAATTCACTTTATTTGAGGCTGAAAGTTGAGTTCTTGGTCTAGTGTGATGTCCAGGTAATTGATTTGGGGTTTTGACCATGAGTGAGGTGTTTATTGTGATTGATAGTGGGGGGTTGAACATTTTTGTTTCTTGTGATGCTTTTGAGGTTGTGTTCTTTGAGCCAGTATTCAATTTATGCGAAGAAGTTGGAGATTTTGGTGTAGTCCAGTGCTTTGGTTGAGAAGGGGGTGAAGATCATTATGTCGCCTGCATAAATTAGGTAGCTGACTTTGTGGCTTTTAATGTTTTGCAGAGGGGTTGTAAGTATATATTGAACAGAAGTGAGGAGAACGCAGACCCTTGTGGTACTCCGTGGCTGAGGGAGGAATGATGCAGAGGTGAAGTTGCCAATTTTAATATGCTGGGTATGTTCTGATTAGGTAGGAGTAGAACCATTTCAGAGGGGTTCTGTGAATCCCTATGCATCAGTAGGAGCTGATGTGAGACAGAGTCAAAAGCAGCAGATATACCTAGGAAAATAAGTATAAAGCCTTATGATTTTGATGCCTTTGATCAGTGTATTGAGAAGGGAAAGCATGAGGGTTTCTGTGCTGGGGGCGGAAACCATGCTGGTGAATGTCTAGTGAGGAGTGTTCGTCCAAATGATCTTGTAGCTGCCGTTGAACCACTTTCTCGTTGATTTTAGCGATGAAAGGGATAATAGAGATTGGACGGTTTGAAGTTGGGCAGGCGGGATCCAGGTTTGGTTTCTTTAGGATGCGACATGTAAGGTATGAGTTGTGCTTTTTCCCTCTTTATCCAGGACACTGGGCAAGGGTCAAGTGTTGATTGCTGAGAGTATCTTATCAATGTGCTTGTGACAGACTAGGTTGAAATTATTCCACAGGTGCTCTTGGTTGGAGTTGATGGAAGAGGAGGGGAGCTCAAGTTGGTGATGAGTTTATTTGCCTTGATTGGCTTGGAGGTGTTGAGCCATCTGGTGTGGGTTTATAGGGAGCTTCATGTGGGTTATGGTGGGGTTCTTTGAGTGAGTTAGCTATGTTAAATAATTCTCTTGGTTTGTTGAAAGTGGTCTTGATGTTTTGTATAGTGTGTTTGCTTTGTAGGTAATGTCACAATATTTAGCTTCTGTACATACAATGCTTGTGTATAGGTGGTGTTCGGGGCTCTCCACTTGAGTTCAGGTCAATATAGTTTGGACTTCTGGTCTCTCGGGTATTTTGAGTATCAGGGAGAGGTGTCTGGGCATTTACATTTGTTGGTTGTAGGGGATGATTTAGTGGTGACTGTTATGGTGGTATTCCATTTTGATATCATGGAGTCTACATAGTCATCTGGGGAGTGCGACACAAGCATCAGGATGATTTTGCTGATTAAAGTCTTGGTTGTCAAATAGGAGAAACCTGCAAGAGGAGGAGGAGTTTTGTTGTAATCTTGGAGTTTTTTGTTGGGTGAGTTTGAATGAGATTTGGTGGTGATAAGACCATGGGACTGGTGATACAAAGATGGAGGACGACAAGAGGTTGATTCTGTCTGTTGGAAGGGTAGGGGCAAAAATGAGGTCTAACATTCCACTTTTGTAGTGAGTGGAGTTGCTGACAACTTGTGAATAATGGAGGTCTTTCATGGCCTCTAAAAATCCTGTGGCTTGTTGTTAAAGTACCCTAACTTAGCATCATTAACCAAACAGTAAGTGTATGTTCTGGTCATTGGTGTGAGTTCCTACTATGTTCAGAATAGAGGAGAGATTGTCTGTCTGGGCTGGAAGGGGTGATCTGTAGATGTGACAGAGTGTATGTTTGAGATGGTAATCATCTCTAGATTGTGTGTGGAGGTGAGCTCTAAGATGTTGAACTGAAGCCTTTTGTTTGAGAATGCAGACTCCTCCGCCTCTATCAGAGGTTCGTGGGCAGTTATGGATGTTGTGGGTAGCTGTATTTAATTGGTTTAGGATCATGCTGTCTCTTTCCAAGAACCAAATTTCAGTGATACACAGAATGTCAATGTTGTTGTCTTTTGATGAGCTCTTCTATTATGTGAACCTTCTTTCTACTGGACCTGGTATGTATTAGGGCACATTTAATCTTGCTGTTGTCTCCTTTTCTTGGATTGATTGGAGTCATTGGTTGATGTGTCTTGTGGGACAATTTTGATGAGATTGGAGTGATTCACTTGTCTTGGGGGATGCCATGAAGACTAGAGCTTGAATTGCTTGATGTTTCTATGGTAATATAGGATTCAGATGGAGGCATAGTAATAAAGGGAAGATGAGGTGCCTGGTGAGGACAATGATTAGTCCAAATATGGCTAGGTATAAACCTCGAAGCTGCATGTTTGCAGGGTGGCACATGTAGTTTAGTTCATGTTATCTTGTAATAGTGCGCTGATATGTATGCTGTGGATTTGCTGGTGTGTTTGGTGTGGATTTATCTATTTCAGGTTTTGAGCGTGTATTTGTTGCTTTCTTGGATTCAGGTTTGAATGCAGTGTGGCGTTGACAGTGGAGAGTTTGGTGTGTGGGGGGTTGTCTGAGAGGCTGGGGTGTACTTAAGTTTGCGGTACTTGTAGGACAGTTGAGGGTGACAGGTAGTTGAGATTGTCAGTGAGAGGGAGGCTCTTTGACTGTGGAGGTCTCCATGGGTCTGGACTCAGTATGATGGTTCTTAGGGGCCCATGGCACTGTTGTAGTACCGTTAGGCTCCTCTGAATTCACATCATGTATAATGGTGACTTAAAGTGGTAGCGGTAGCATGCTCTTGAGCCTGCGCCCATCAGATGCAGGCGTGCCTGAGGGCACTTAGCTTTTAAAGTTTTCAAGTCCTTGGTTGTTCCTGGCCCGATTGGCCTTGGCGGTGTTAATTTCCTTGATTTTCTCTTAGCATTTCATCAGCCATCTGTTCATTCTGGCCAGGTGGTTGGTAGTACACCCCCACTGTCGTCACCTTCTGCTCTTTATATGGAACTTCTATCCATAGAGATTCTAAAGTGTATATTGTTACTGGCAAAACTTTAGTCCTATGTGACTCAATGCCCTCTCTAACACAGAGTGCAACCCCTGCATCAATTTGATCTACCTTATCTTAGGATAGAGTTTGTACCCAGATATCACTGTGCCCATTGGTTGTCCTCCTTCCATCAGTTCTCTGAGATGCCAATCATATCTAACCTTTCATTTAGTGTTATATATTCTAGCTCACCTATCTTATTTTTTAGACTTTTAGCATTTGCATACAGGCATTTTAGAGGTTGTATTTTATTCATGTTAATCTGGTTATCAGTTAAGTGTAATTTGGATCTATACTGAAGGACATCTGGGTTAATTTTATCTTTGTAACTTCTCTGTCAGGATGCTTTAACTTTCCTATTTTGCTAATACAGTCAAACCTCGGTTTTCGTTGGCCCCGGTTTTCGTACGTTTCGGTTTTCGACGTCTTTTCTGACTGAGATGTTGTCTCGGTTATCGGATATCGCTTCGGTTTTCGTTGTGTTACTGAACAGCTGATGGTCCCAATAGTTGCTGGTGCTGCTCCTCCTATGGGCAAGGGCAGGAATGTGGACAAATTGCCAGCCTCCATGTGCCTCCCCAGTCCCGGCAGCACTACCCCCCGGACTCACCGATCGCGTGTTGAAGCGAAAGTCAGCTGAGCAAGAGTCAGAGTCAAGAGCCAAGGATTGCACAGAGAGGAAGGCCCCGATCTCTCCACCGCCTGCCTGTTCTCTGGAGCGCCCCCTCAGGCTCGGAGGTAGCAGGGTAGCTGTCAATGTAAGCAGGAGATGTTGCAGTGCCGTACAGTACAATATCTGTGTGTTTGCTGTCCTGTGGACGATCGGGCAGGTGAGAGAAGTGACAGGAGCTGGGTGTCTGGAACGGATTAATTGAATTTACATTATTTCCTATGGGAAATATTGCTTCGGTTTTCGTACGTTTCGGTTTTAGTCAGTCTTCTTAGAACGGATTAATAATGAAAACTGAGGTTTGACTGTATCTTTCAAGGATATATCCTTCTGAACCATGCATCCTGAGTGACTGTCAACTTTCTCCTATTATCTAGTTTAAAAGTTGTTCTACTTCCTTTTTAAATGATATTGCCAGCAGCCTGTTTCTGTCCCATTTAAGGTGGAGCCCATCTCTTCGTTTGGAGCCCCTTTCTTCCCCAGAATGTTGCCCAGTTCCTAACAAATCCAAAACCACCACCTTTGCACCATCATCTCATCTACATATTGAGACTCCAGAGTGCTGCCTGCCTTTTTGGCGTGTGTAACAGGAAGCATTTCAGAGACTGCTGCCCTGGAAGTTCTGGATTTCAACTTCTACCTAAAAGCCTAAGTTTGGCCTCTAAAACCTCCCTCATGCACTTTCCTATGTCATTTGTGAAAAACATATATCAGGAAAGCACACCTCCCCAGCACTATCTAAAATCTTGTCTAGGTGATGCGTGAGGTCTACTTTTGCACTAGGCAGGCATGTTACCAGGCAATCCTCATGTCTACCAGCCACCCAGCTATCTACATGCATAATGATCGAATTGCCAACTATAACAGCTGTCCTAACCCTTCCCTCATGGGCACATGGCCCTGGAGAAACCTCCTTGGTGTGAGAGGGTTTTATATCTCCTAGCAGACAGGTCATATGAAAGGAGAACATCACCTTGGTGTGGCAGGAAGTGATCCCTTTCTCGTCAATGGCAACTGCGAGACTTAAAGATTGGTGGTGGGACTTCAGTACTACCTCCCAGCAGGTCTCGTCTGAGACCTGATTCAAAACAAGATATGAAAGAGTTGAGGTGAACAAGAATTTTGATGTAGATGGGTTAAGAAATGAGATTTGAAGCAAGAGATTGGAAACCAACAAGGTACATCTATTAAGTTGCATCAGCTCTTAATGTGGCAGTTAACACAAGCTAACAGTAAACATGGGTGCCAGGAGTTAATATGAGGCCTTTGCTACTAATGTGGCAATTATCACATGTTGACTGCTAACACTGAATTGGTGAAGAATGAATGGAGATTAGGTGAAAATTGTTCCTTACAGTTAACATGGATTTGGTCATGTCACGTTATCTGTAGTTTGTCTTATTGCATGACAACTGGAGAAACTTAACGCGCGTTAATATTTAGTAAACGAGCCCTTAAGTGCCACTGCGCTCATAGAAATAAAAGGACTGTGGGCATTTAATATGCATTAACTTCATTAATGTGCGTAAAAAATCCTTTAATAAAAAGAACCCTTAGTAGTGTTTAGTGAATGGGCTCCTAAATGTGTTGCAATGCTAAGAAACACCACAATTGTTTTATTATGTAACTTATTGATTATGAATTTAATTGTAATCCATCTAGATAATTGAATACAGCAGAATATAAATCTTTTATCTAAATGACTATCACAGATTCTAGAGGCAAAAGCAACGGTTTCATTTTATTTACTGAGCTAAGTATCCTGTACTGCTCCACTCTGACTCTGACTCTGTAGGCTGCAGTGTTAGTGAAACATTAACAAGTAAAATATATAAGAATTTCAAAGCAAAAAGTACTCAGACCTAGAATAAATGTACTACTTATAAATGTATATGTAGATAGCTTGCAAGGCAACTAATAGGCTACTTAAACAGATCCTTTAGATAGTTTGGTAGCTACGAAAACATAGAGAGAAGGGGAGGGACAGCTAGATTGATCGAGACTGAATAAACTCTGAGTTAAAGTTCCGGGTTATCCTTTTCCAGTGGCATGTAGAGCACTTTTTGTGAAACAGAGGGGCTGGAGAAAGGCAAAGGGAGAGTGTATGAACAACCAGAGGCAATGTTCCAAGGAAAAGTGCAAGAAGGTCTTCAAACTAGTGTGGGCATAACAATATTAATATTAAAGGTGCTAATTTTGTTTTTTCTTCTAATTTTGTGAAAGTTAAAAAGAAAAAGGCTGTTCACATAACTGAAAGCAGTTGTTTTCAGCTCTGCTATTGTATTATCGTAGCTTATTGGTAGTGTTAGGACCTATCCTAGGCAGGAACATGGGTGGGGAGGTTAAGCCTAGAGCAAGGTGGAGCAGTGCAAGAATCGGGAACCAGGAGAAGTAGCAGTGACAGGACTGGAGAAAGAATCGGATGTGGAGAAGGAGTTGGAGATCTTGGCAACAGGCAGGGGTAGAAATGAGCATGTCACTAAGCAGTGAAGGGGAACTGTGTGACAGTAGATGCAGTTTAGGCCTACCAAAAATTGATTTGGCAAGGGTGTCTGTCTAGGCTTTCTTTATGTATGATGTCCCATAGACGCATCTCTTGCTGGTCTAATGGGCTCCTCTGGGAAGTGGGCTTCTCTTTGCACCATCAATGCAGCTTTCTTGGTTCCAGCTACAAGTCCGTGGCTTCTGGTCCAGAAGATTGCATGCTTGATCTATGGCATGCCTGACAGATTTAACACACTTTCTGCTGGCCCTTCCTGGGGCCTTAGGACTTGGCGTCTCTGAGTGTTCCTGCAAGAATCAGACTAGCAGGTTATTGACAGATGATGTAGGTGGGTTCCTAGATGCACTCTTCTGGGCTATAACCTTTCCAGTCTACTAGCTAATGTAGACCACTCCAGAGATACTTACTATAGGGCCCTATATTCTTTTGGGTAGGCTATGCACTGTGTCTGTCCATAGTCCTACCTGTCGACCTTTAAAACCAGATATTCAATGCCGTGGTCATATGCGGCCCCGGCATTGAATATCTGGGTATCGCTGCACAACCCAGAAGCTGCCAAATCTAACCAGGCAGCAGCATTATTGCATGCTGCCCAGTTAGCGCCTGCGCATAAAGATAGGCAAAGGTTTTCCTCACCTATCTTTTTGGCATACAGCACTAACTGGGCAGCATGCAATATTGCTGCTGCCCGGTTATCTCATGCCCCACCTCTGCTCCGCCCCGGAATGCCCAGACACGCCCTGAGGCTAGCCAGATAGCATCTGGGCAAGTAGGGAACATAGAAGGGGATATTCAATGGCACTACCCATGTATGTGCCATTGAATATCGCCATCTAAGGCATTTACATGGTTTACTAGGCTGAAAACCTTGTAAATGCCCTTCGAATATCGGACCCTTAGAGTCCATTATGTCCTAGATGAAATATTCCCAATGACTCCTGGTTGCAAAGATTACACAGGTACACTAAAAAAATTTTTTTTTAAACTGCCTCTAATGTTTCGATTGATTTTTACGTTTTTTGGTGCGCTGAATCCAAATCTGGTAACCAATTTGCTCCATCACGTACAGATTTTTTGCTACATTGGGTTAGCAGTTTGAGGTGAACGTTTCAGATTGAGTGCGATCGAGATAAAAGTTTCTTGGATGAATTATTTATACTAATTGTTTAGTAGTTATTCAAATAAGAATAAAGAAAATTGTAACAAGGCAGCACATAAGAATAGAGTAATGTCAACAAAACACACTGTGATGGTAGCAAAATTGTCTGCACTTAAAACAGCCACATACATGTGCACAAACATTGAGCATATAAGAGCGAGGTTAGACACAAAGCAAAGCAAAGAAATGTGCAAAAAATGCTGTACAGGTATGTATGTAAGAATAGAAAACGCAAACCGCGGGGGGGCGGAGCCTGATGTCCAGCGGGTTAGACGCTTCGCGCTGAAGCTCCCGAGAGGCCTACTCAGAATCCTGACTTAATACCTACCTAAACTTAATATTTTGCTCCGAACTTACCGGGGTACCTCGGGGGGGATGGCGGCCCACAAACCAGCGCGCTTAGACTTCGGGTCTCCCTCTTCTTCACACGGAAAACGCTCCAAAACAGAGTTGTCTTCCCCACAAAAGACAGTTCCACTTCGGGAAAACCCCGAAATGCAACAGGAGATCTTGGAGGAAATACGCGGTGTGAAGGAACTGGTACAGTCCAACGGAGAAGCGCTCCGAGCCATGCGAGAAGACTTCGGTATGCTTCAGGACCGGCTTGAAGGTCTCTCACTACGGCAGGACAACATGGCGGGGGTCCTCGACTCGCACGCGGTGCGCTTGGTGAAACTGGACAAGGCTGAGCGTCAGATACAGAATCTTCAAAAAGAGTTAGAGGATAGCAATAATCGAGCCCGTCGCAACAATGTAAGGCTCATTGGAGTACCGGAGGGGGCCGAAGCAGGAGATATAAGAGAATTCCTGGTCAAAACTCTTCCCTCCTTGCTGAAGATCACTTTTCACAGAGATCTGGAAATTGACCGAGCACATCGTGTTCCTACCAACATGGCCCTCAATCGGACGACCCCCCGGCCTATCATCTTTCGATTACTGAGATATCAACAAGTTGAGCAGATTCTAAATGCTGCCCGGGCGAATCATCATCTGGAGTTTGAAAGTCATAAAGTCTCCTTCTTCCCTGACTTGGCAAAGCCCACAGTTGACCGTCGGAAAAGACTCCTTGCTTTTCGCCCTAGACTTCAACAGCTACAGGCTCGCTTTGGCCTATTGTATCCAGCGAAGCTCAGAGTGACTCTCCATAACCAAACTAGGACATTCGAAGATCCTGATCTACTAGCAACATTTTTAGATTCCAAAGAAGCAGACCAGATGCGCTAATCCAACAACTTGGATCTGTAACCCGCCGGATCTGCCCGCCATTTTGAATGGCCCGACGCGGTGATCACCGCCTGGAACAGAGACTGCCTGGACTTTTCTTTCTGTCTATATATAACTTTCTTGGTCTCCTATCCCTCCATGATGTGCACCTCGGTTGGATTCGGAACATGCACAGCTATACAGGTTATATGTTTCAATTAGGCCTTCTCTGGGGTTTCTCCCCGCAGACACATGGTCGCCAGTAATTTCTGGGGTTTTGCTTCTTCTCTAATGCACTTTGGTGCTTATTTTTTTATATGGGGCGCTTCATTGTTTTTCATTAGCTTACTTTCTATCATGTCATGTGTACAGCCATATACAGTTAATATGAGGGACATTGTGAAATTATGTGCGTTATCATGTTCTTTTTCATAATTTTTAATTTTTCAGAATGGCCTTATGTAAGCTCTTATCACTGAATGTAAAAGGCATCAATAGTCCAATCAAAAGAAAGAAAATCCTTAGCTATCTTAATCATGAGCATGCTGATTTAGTGTTTCTTCAGGAAACGCATTTAAACTCCGCTGAAACACTGAAACTTAATGCTAAGCCTTACATGGTGGCTGCCTACTCTTCCGCCGTTTCCAAACGGTGTGGGGTAGCCATCTTGGTTAAGAAGTCTTTGCAAGCTACTGTACTGGATACTAGCTCTGATAAGGAGGGTAGATGGGCCCGTGCACACCTTAAGGTTGGAGATAGTGAAATCACGTGTATTTGTATTTATGCTCCGAATGTGGATAACCCTGCTTACTATGCAGTATTGCGCAGTTGGCACAGGCCTCTGCCAATACTCCATTAATACTTGGCGGCGATTTCAACCAAGTACTTGATCCTTTGATAGATAGACAGCCGCCTAGAACGAGTGGTCCACCCAAGAGTCTTGATACCCTTACAGCTCTGATGAAAGATCTTGCGTTAGTAGATATATGGAGGCTGCTTCACCCCTCCGACTTAGAGTTCACCTTTTTCTCAGCCCCCCATCACTCACAATCTAGAATAGATTTTTTTCTTATCTCCAAAGCACTGATACCCCAAGTGGACACGGCTAGGATTCATCCTCTCCATATTTCAGATCATGCTGCCATATCTTTCTCATTACATGTCACTACGCAAGGTGAACATCCCCGTGCTTGGTTTTTTGATAGATCCCTACTAGACCAAAAAGATTTTCAGGTTGACATAAAGGCCGCTATCCAAGATTACTTTCATTTTAATTCACCCCATGACACTGCGAGCTGGGCTTGGTGGGAGGGTTTCAAGGCGTCTATCCGTGCAACTATAACTAGCTATCAAATCCGACAGGGGAAACAACGAAAGCAACATTTACTGATTCTAGAACAACAGATACAAGCTGGAGAGCGTCTCCTCACGTCCCGTACTGACCCATGTATTTTCGAAATACTGGAAAAATAGCTCCCATCTGAGCCCCAATGAATGGTGGAATCATGTCTGTCTCTACAGTAAATATGAGCAAATACCTCGTATGTTAGCTTCTTCCGCTCAGACCCCCCACCACTTGTCTACATGGAAGATGCTCAACGACTATGTTCAAACTGCTCAATGCTCTCATCTGACTGTTTAAATCTGTGTAAATCTCTGTCACATGATCATTCTGTATCGCAGATACTATTTCTGTTTGTTTTGATGTACAATTACTGTTGTTTGTAAGCGCTTATATGATGATACTTATCAGCTTAGAGAAGAAGCATAGGGGTGGGGGGTAATTGGGGTTGCTTTTCCTTATTGTATGTTTGTATTTGTTTCCTTTGGTGTGTTGTTTCTTTTTGCTTGTTGTAAAATGAAAATAAAAGTTAAAAAAAAAAAAGAAAACGCAAACCGCACCATTGCAATACATGAAGACAAACACCCGATGGTGTGAAAATAAAATTCTAATAAATGAGATCCGACACTGTGGTAATAACTAGCAAATTTTTATTTCAAAGTTTAGTAAAAACACGATATATGTCAACACAGTTTAGATTTTAAAGTCATTCTTGGGTCAATCAATCTCCTGGTGGGCCCGTTTCTTCTTCCCCCGAATGCTTCTCTTGGTGCGCTGCTTGGCGTATTTTTCATCTGGGGTTTCCCGCAGCAGCAACCAGCAGAAATCAGCCATCATAGTGGTGTTCCATCTTCCTTGGTACCTTCTCTCTGCGTCCTTGATGTCCTGGTGAAACCTTGTTCTTCACTGTACGCCCCCAAGTTTTCGGGAAAGTAGTTCACATGGGAGTGCAAGAAATGGACTTTCAGGCTCATGTTACAGCCTTGTTCTTTGAAGGCATTGAGCATCCTGGCAACAATATCCTTATAGTTCTCATCCCGCCTGTTCCCCAAGAATTTGAGAACAACATCCTTGAAGGAATCCCAGGCTTCTTTTTCCTTCTCAGACATCGTTTCAGCGAATGCTCCATCTGAAATGAGTTTCCTTATATCAGGGCCAACAAACACTCCTTCCTTTAGCTTTGCTTCAGAAAGTCGGGGGAACTTTGAGCAAAGGTACCAAAAGCACTCACCATCTTTTGGAAGGGACTTGATGAATTGCTTAATGAGACCCAACTTAATGTGGAGAGGTGGTAATAGAATTTTATCACGAGGTACCAAGCTCTCATGAAGAACATTTTTCTCACCGGGTCTCAAATACTCCCGAATTGGCCAGTCTTTTTTCCCCCAGTGTAGGTCGCGGGCCTGGCTATCCCACAAGCAAAGGAAGCAGGGATATTTGGTGAAACCGGATTGCTGCCCTAATAGCATGGATAGAATTTTAAAGTCTCCACAAATCATCCACTTATGCTCATCATAACGAATCTTCTGAAGAATCAGGGCCAAATTCTCGTATTTTTCTTGGAGAATAACAGAGTGAGCAATAGGAACTGAAGCGAATGTGTTGCCATTATGAAGAAGAACACCTTTTATGCTGTCTTTTGACGAATCAATGAACAGCCGCCATTCAGCAGGATCATACTTGAGTTTAAACTTTTCCATCACTCCGTATATATCATTGCAAAATACCAAATCTTCCTCTTTGCTGAAATACTTCAAAAATTGTGTCTCGCGGTTGCGGTACCAATAAAAATTTGTTCCTGGTGACAATAGATTTTTCTGTTTAAGCCGAGAACCTAGCAGTTGGGCAGCATCTTTTGAGAGTCCTAAATCCCGGACTAAATCATTCAATTCAGCTTGAGAGAAAAGTTCAGGTTTCGGATCTGGTTCAGTTTCAAACTCAGAAGTACTGGACTCATCGGGAAAAGCCATCTGATGAGTCTCATCATGATCAGAACCGTCCACACAAATATGATCCAAAGATTTTGGTGGTTCAGGCACAGGTACTTCGTTGCTATGAGGCATAGGCCTAATTGCTGAGGGAAGGTTGGGGTAACTTATTACGTTCTTATTTTTTAAGTTGTATCCCTTCACAATGCAAGAGCAAAAATAGCAGTCACTGCTGTGGTCTCTTTGTTCACGCCACATCATAGGTATTCCGAAACAAAATGCTTGTTTTTTTACCTTTCATCCATAAGCTTAGATCTTCCTCACATGTCTTGCACACTTTGTGAGGAGCCCACGGTTTGTCTTGATCGCCTAACTTCAAACCGAAATAGGCAAAATATACTTTTTTAATAAATGCAGAAATGTTCCTCTGCCGCTTTTTCACGGTATATTCCCCACAAATAAAACAAAAACTGTCCGGAGAGTTGACGCAACCTCTGGCTCTGTGAGCCATCACAAATACACAGCACTGCAAACTACAACTGTAGTGAACCACTTCGGAATAAAGCTGGATTACGACTGAGCAAACAAAAGGTAATAATGAACTTGCAAGAAACTGAAATTTGACAGGAACGTTCATGTCGCAACCACCGTGTTTGAGCGAGCGAACGAGGCGAGGCGAACAGGAAAGAACATGCGCCAGCGCGAGTACTGGATTTAGCCCCCCGCCTCCCAATTGTCCTGTTAATGTATAAAATGAATACAAAACACTCTAAAATATCATGAGGGAGTGTTTCTAGTTAGTTAACCATTACAACCTCTATTTTGGGCCAAGAAAATAAACTGCAGTCGGCTAAAAAGAAATGATGTGAACATTCCTTATATGGGTAAGAAATCTAATTTTGCAAGAAAACGTGACGTGATGGAACATTTTGGCTATTTTTCCTGGATTCAGCACCCCAAAATCTATAGGAATCAGTTGCAAAACTGGAGGCAGTTTTTTGGTAGTGTACCTGTGTTATTTATCAATCAGGGAATGGGTTCTACTTATATGGCTCTAATAGAGCCACATGGAATACTGTATGAATTCAAAGGTTTGCTGGAAGCTGCACGCAAAACTCCACTGGAGTTTCTTTCTGTTGGATCACAAGATTACATGAACTTCTGCTCAAGCTTTCTAGCAGGTCTTTTACTTTTCAAATGTCTGGGGGAGACCCATACTTTATCCCTAACACAAACTGAGAAGTCTCTTGATGCTGTTTTGTCTACATGCATTTTCAGGGGTTTTTTTTTTTTGTTTTTTCTTGTTCCTGTTGCAGTAATGCATGCTGTTCATTCAGGGGTCTAGCCCATTCTGCTGCTGCTGGAAGTTTAGAATCTTGGACTTCTCCAGATAGAAAATGAGCATGAAAGCCACTCTTTTTGTAAAGAATAGCGAAAACCTGAAACATGATGTATGCTATACTTGGTCAGACCAAGGGTCCATCAAGCCCAGTGTCCTGTTTCCAGCAGTGTCCAATCCAGGTCACAAGTACCTGTCATGTTCCCAAAAAGGTATACAGATTCCATGCTGCTTGTAGCAATGAGTAAGCAGTGGATTTCCACGGTCCTCTTTAATAATGGTTTATGGACTTTTCCTCAAGGAACTCATCCAAATCTCCTCTAAATCAAGCTACACTAACAGCTTTTACTACATCCTCTGGTAACGAAGTTCAGAGTTTGATTATGCATTGAATGAGAAAATATTTTCTCTGATTTATTTTAAATGTACTACGTTGTAGGTCCATTATGTCCCCTAGTCTGTCTTCTTTTTGGAGTAAAAACTGATCTGCATTTACCCATTCCACTCCATTCATTATTTAATAGACCTCTATCATATCTCCCCTCAGCCATTTCTTTTCTAAGTTGAAGAGTCCTAACCTTTTTAGCCTTTCCTCATAGGGATATCCTTCCATCCCCTTTACCTATTTTAGTCACTTTTCTCTGTATTTGTTCTGAATTGTTATAAGCAGAATCTCCAGGAACAAGCAGGAATGTAGTCTTCACATATGGGTATCGTCGGTACCGATGGAGCCTGCGCGGGAATGCTCCCCAGCGTCCAATTAGAAAGCTTTTGGGAGCATCCCACAGCGCCTGCGTGCTGCCTTCCTGCCTTTCCCAACTGCCTCTCTCCAGTTCTTTATTTTCCGCGGAGCCAGCAGGTCGTTTTCCTGTCACCGCAGAAATTATCCCATCTTTTTCATTCTTTTTTCTGGTAGTGTCTGCCTTCCTTGACGCTATACCGGTACTGCCGGTTCTTTCTTTTTCTGTCGGGTGCCATGCGCCATTTTGGGCACTAGGCCCAATTTTTCCTTCAGAATGGAAAAACCCTCCTTGGGTTTTAAAAGGTGTTCCAAGTGTGGCGGTACCGTCTCCGTCACCGACACCCACGAGTGGTGCCTTTAAATGTTTAGGTCCTGACCACTCCATCTTGGAGTGTGTTGTCTGTGGGATGATGTCAAAGAGGGGTCGGCAAAACCGAGCTGCTAAGCTTAGCACCCTTTTTCCCTCTGATGCAGCATCCGTGGCATCGACATCTTCCAGGGCTTCGTCTTCCTCACATGGATCTCAGGTAACCAAACATAAATCTGGCCGGTCCTCAAAGGGTAGATCTCCTTCCAAGCATCGAGATGCCTCTGGCGTTGCCCTTGAGGGACTTGTACCAGCAAAATTGCCCCGGCGGGAGGCTTCGGCTTCCAAAGCACTATCAGGGCTCTAGGATGTTCTCGAGGCCTCAACCTCGGCAGAACTACTGGTGCCATGCTCTGGGGTACCAGCTGCTTCGTCCAGTACCGATACCCAGGCATCGGCAGCGTCAATAGACCAGAGGTTCTTGGCTATTGAATGCAGTCTGACGGCTCTCCTTGCAGATAACAGCAGAAGAATGGATTCTCTCCATTGTAAAGGAGGGGTACAAACTTCATTTCCTCAACATGCTCCCTCCTACAGATGTAAGACAGTTCAATTCTCAGACTTCACTTGAAAATCAGTTGGGTCAAGAGGTCAATTTACTTCTTGCCCAGGGGGCAATAGAAGACATACCCATTTCCCAACAGGGTACAGGGTTTTTCTCCCCCTATTTCCTTATCCCAAAGAAAACAGGGGGACACAGACCCATTTTAGACCACAGAGAATTGAACAAATTCCTGTTCAAGGAGACGTTCAAGATGATTTCTCTAGGAACTCTTCTGGACACAGGAGAGCAGGGCTCCTGCAGACAATGGTAGAGTATACAACGAGCAGAAGCAATTGATGACCCAGTGGCTTAAAGATGGTTTAAAAAAACTTTATTGGAGGTCCCCGACGCGTTTCGGCTTACGCCTTTCTCAAGGGGAGGGATGCTTACAGAGAAATAAATAAATATATTAAAATGCATAAACGCATCTCTAAAAGGCAACCGGAACACATTTACATACTTTTAAAATACATGACAAAATTAACTTTAAAAATGAAACAAAAGTAAAACTACAATAAAGAAATTAAATGTAACACTCATATTAAATTAATAAATAATTAAAATGAAATAACATATCAAAACATATTAAAACATAATAAAACACCATGGAGAGATAGACGCAGGGCAGAGAGGAAAAAAAACTCATTCAAGCAGACTATATTAATCATATAAAAACTACTCACTGAGACGTGCACCGAAGTGCCGTTTAAACCGAAGAGACACTGAGGTCTTTAGTGAGGTTGTATTATGCCACTATGTAAATAAAGATAAAAACCAGATCACGTTGAAACTATGATATCATAGGAACGGACTGTAACTTCCTAAACAAAGGAAAGATACAAAAATTAGGACCTTACATATACAAATTCTACTAGATAGGCCATTCAATACTTATCTCAAAGAAATCTTCAAAGCATCCGTTCCATCAATGTTCAGCCATACCGCTGTAAAGTCGCTTAGCCGAAGAACTATGACACGAAAACCCAGAGTACAGTACTTTCATAAATTGCTCAAGATAATAGGCTACACCCTATTTCCAGAGATATCATAGTTTCACTATATCAGAAAGACGCTTTGAATGCATTTTTGTATGTCGTGAATGGTGTATGTTTGTATTTAGTTGGGTTGATGTTTGTGGTTTCCCAGAAGTAATATTGTGATTTTTGAAATTATTAACAGTATTATAGAATGGATGTGTGAGTATGGTGGCTAATTGACCTATGATGTGAGCGTCAGCTATTCCCTATGGTGATTTTTTTCACCACATGTAGGGTCTTAGCCATCCTGAGGTCATTATTGCCTTGACTGATTTGATAGTATAATCGTTTTAGAAAAGTTTTTTGAGTAAATTGATTGAGAGTTTATTCTTATATTTAGAGCTTGTTGTGTGTTTTACTTTGGTTGAAGGGAGCCATCCTTCATGGGCATGAAGAAAATGGGGCTCCAGCCGGAAAAGTTAAAACCTCAATGAATCCTTTAAGTACTACTACTACTACTAAGTATTTATAAAGAGCTACCAGGCGCATGCAGCGCTGTACAATGAAAACACAAAAAGACAGTCCCTGCTTAGAGCTTACAATCTAAAAAGACAACGCAAGAAAAGGAGTAGAAAAAAAATAAGAACAAGGGCAAAGAGACAAGAGCAGGAGAGACAGGACAAAAGAAAGAGGTAAGAACAAGTGTAAGAGGAAGAAAGAAAGGTGAAATAAGAAGGGAAGGAAGGAGAACAGCAAAATCAAGAGCCAAAGGCAGAGGCGAAAAGATGAGCTTTTAACTTGAGTTTGAAGAGGAGCAAAGAAGATGCCTGACGTATAGACAAAGGAAGTTTATTCCAAGTGTAGGGAGCAGCAAGGTGAAAAGAGCGGAATCTGGAGTTGGCAATAGAGAAGAAGGGCATAGCAAGAAGCAACTGGGAAGAAGAATGGAGTACACGAGGGTGGAAATAGGGAGAAATGAGAGAAGAAAGGTACTGAGGAACCATAGAGTGATTGCACTTATAGGTCAGAAGGAGAAGCTTAAAGTGAATACGGAAACGGATAGGGAGCCAGTGAAGAGATCTGAGGAGAGGAGTGATGTGGGCAAAACAAGGCTGACGGAAAATCAAAGGGCAGCAGAGTGCTGAATAGACTGAAGAGGGAAGAGATGAGACTGAGGGAGACCAGCAAGAAGGAGGTTACAATAATCAAGGCAGGAGGTGATTTAGGGAATGGATGAGGGTTTTAGTAGTGAGCTCAGAGAGAAAGGGTCGGATTTTGCCAATGTTGAAGAGAGAGAAGGGACAGGTCTTAGCGATGAGTTGGATATGAGAGGAGAAAGAGAGCAAAGAGTCAAAAATAACACCCAAATTGCAGGCAGATGAAACAGGTTGGAGAACAGAGCCATCAACAGAGACTGAAAAAAGAAGGAGAGAGGGAAATTGTAGGAGAAAAACCGAGAAGTTCAATTTCAGGCGACGATGGAACATCCAGGCAGCAATGGCAGAGAGACGGCAAGAGATCTGGGACTGGAAAGCAGAAGAAAGATCAGGAGTAGAGAGATAAATTTGGGAGTCATCAGCATAGAGATGGTACTGAAAACCATGAGAGGAAATAAGCGCACCAAGTTCTCCATGTATTCCCTTAGAATTTTGAATTCTGCCTCTGAGAGGAATAAATTCTCCTGGATGGGACTTCTGCCCTGGGTGGTAAGTCTACTGGACTGTCATAGGATCTGTAAGGAGATAAGGTATCCATGCCCCTCCTTATCAAACACTTCCTCATACTTAAAATATTTCTCTAGTAGGTGCTCAGTTTCCTTCTGGGTTGCTGCACATCCCTGAATTTTTATGAGAGCATACTCTGGGTCACTGTCTTTCATTTCAAGATTAGGTATACAAGATTTAGCAAAACATAGATGAGAAACTGATCTGATAAGTTCTACACTAGATACAGAGTTTATGCCGTTTTTAGCAAGGACACCGTTAGGATTATGGCAAAATGTGGTGCATAAATCAAATCAAATTGTATCAATTCCTGGTGATTCTGAATCATAGTCACTATGAAAGGTTCAGCCTCTAGAGTTAGTTTATTAACAAAGGTGAGCTGTCCAATAGTTTCCATGGTTACGTTCACCCCATTCTCATATACTGGAACTTGATGCTGCTGAGCAAAGATGAGGTCCATGAAGCATACCGAGGTTACAGAGTCAATCATGGCATATTCTGGGAGTTCGTTGTCCTTGCATAGAAGTCAGATTGGGGTAATCACATGAGCAATTAAGGTACCCATCATGAAATTTTAGTCTTAAAGGGCTGGTTTTTATTTGCTCTCGGTCCTTGCCTTCCTGCGACTGATCACCTGCTTCTGTAATTATTTCACATGTGCCTAGGAAGGCCACAATAGAGGCAAAGTCCTTCTCCTCCTCTACTGACAGACACAGCCTCATTGTACCCAATACCATGGACTCTTTCAGAAGTTGTTGCCTCTCTAGAAGTATGAAACTGCAATTCTGTTCAGCCCTTTGGGCACATCTTTACATGATATGTTCTAATAGGCAGCTTTCTAAACACATAGTGCAAATAGCTCCTCTAGGCATGCTGAGGGAGTCGGTCAGGTACATATGCAGAAGAAGATGGAGTCAAAGTTTGCATTGATGTAAGAACCTCTGCTGATCGCTGCTTGTGCCTTCGAACATTTTTTTCAGTAATGTGCATAGTTCGATTGGTGGGCTAGCCCATTTTTCTTGCACCTGACCAGAGGGCTGGAGAGCTTCTATCTTCTGCTGAAGAGCTTGATGCTGT
Organism: Ichthyophis bannanicus; assembly: GCA_033557465.1. Taxonomy (NCBI): domain Eukaryota; kingdom Metazoa; phylum Chordata; class Amphibia; order Gymnophiona; family Ichthyophiidae; genus Ichthyophis; species Ichthyophis bannanicus. Next base: position 255,379,902 of record CM066034.1, read on the forward strand.
ACCTGCATGGTTTGCAAGTCCACTTATATTTCTGAGTCTCATTAGGCTCCATTCTGATCTAGAGTCTGGTTTTGGGCTGGTTCAAGCTGTTAGTCTACCCTGGGCCCAGGAGCATGTCTAGAGAAGCTAGAACAGTGCAGAAACCAGACAGGAACAAGAACCAGAAGATATAGAAATGACAGGACTGGAGCAGGAATCGGACATGGAGTAGGAGTTAACAGGATAGCTGTGGTAGGACTGGAGCAGGAACCAGATGTACAACAGGAGCCAGAGATTTTGGCAATGAGCAGGGGTAGAAGTGAGCATTCTACTACATAGTAAAGGGAAGATGGGTAAAAGTAGAGGCAGGTCAGGCCCACTGAAAATTGTTGAACCGGCAAGGGCATATCTAGCTGGGCTTTCTTATATATGGTGTCCCATGAGACACCCTCTCGCTGGTCCAAAAGGCTGTTCCTTCTACAGTCCATGGCCTTTACTGCCAGAACTTAGACTCAGTTTGCGCAACCTTTTTAGCTCCAATGGCAAGCTTTTGGCCTGTAGTCCATGAAGTCATGTGTTCAATCCACAGCATTCCTGACAGACTAGTGTTTTCATGAAGTTTGTCAATAAATAACTAGCTTGAATTATTGTGTTCTTTTTCAAACCCATTGTTTTAGTTAGAAATATAATAACTGAGAACATAATAAAAGACCATTTGTTTCTGGCATATTAGCCTAGTTTTTCTCCATTGGAGGGGAGATAGTTCTGATCATTGCAAGCTCCCTTGAATTTGTCTCTATTTTTGTATCTTATGTTTTATTGTTTTTATTGTCTATCATAATAAAAACATAAAATAATGGCAGATAAGGACTATAAGGCCTGCTCTGACACAGGTGTTAGCTTTTATGCCTTAGTGGGCATGCATGAAGTAGTGAGTGTAGGAAATGATACCATGATATTTCATATGAATCGCATTAAAGCCTTATTTAAAATAGTTATCTCCAAGTTATAATGCCCTGTTCAATGTAATTTCAGTTTGTTCAATGTAAACCACCTTGATTTCATGAAAATAAGAAATGTTAAATATTTACATCATAATTTACATGCTAAATCATGCTAATATTAATCTGTATTCACTAAGACTTGTGGATTTACAATCTGAAGGAGTGCTGATAGATGCTGCCTCTCGTAATGAAAGAACAGGACTCGAATATGTTTGTTGGGAAACTGAGGCCTAAATCTTAGAGAAGAAAGATTATGGGATTCAATTAACTACGTACGTGTGTGTGTGTGTGTGTGTGTGTATGCTTAGAGCTCAGAACAGAAATAAAACGGCTAAGTTAGAATAATTCTGGGGCCTATTTACTAAGCTGTCTTAGCACATGTTAACTGCTGCTTTAACAACTAACACCACAACTGCCTTGTTAACAGCTAAAGCTCTGTGTGAATGGTCAATGTGTGCTAATGCTGTTAAGAGTTAACATGGACTGGGGTGTGAAATGGGCAGAGAATGGGACCGAACCTATTCCTCACAGTTAAAGCAGAGGAAATTGTCGGGCATTAATTGCTAATGCTGCAGATAATGTCTCTTGAATAGTGTGTCACATTATCTGAAATGCAATTCACATATGATATGGCATTGCCTCTGTATTAACTCAGTAAGAAGCTGCTGGGGACATCCCAACAGTTAAGACAGGTTTTTTCGTTACTGTTTTGAACCAGCTACACTAACAGCTTTTTTTCCACATCCTCCTGTGATGTAGTTTTATTACATGCCGAATGAAAAAACACTTTTTTTCAATTAGCTTTAAATGTGTGACTCCATTAATTATTTTATAGACCTCTATCTTATCTCCCCTCAGCTGTCTTTTTTCCAAGTTGAAGAGACATGGAGCCCGATTTCTGGTAGGGGCATGTCTGGGCCGTCTAGACTGCCCCAAGCAAGATGGGCCCATTTGGACACAATTCTGTTCCTGCAGTAGCCAGAAGCAGGCCCAAGGATGGCCCGGCATGCCCCTTCCTACTGCGGGGACATCCTCCCCACAGGCACCCCGACTCCGGTGTCCTTGGGGCCCCCTTCCCCCATCACCCAACTGAAGGCTGGCCACTCATGGCTTGGATCGGGTCGCGGGGACCTCCCCTGCACTTGGCCCCAGTCCTGGGGGGGGGGGGAGGGAAATCCCCAGGCCCAATTGCCGGGATTAGGCTGCTTATTCCACCTTTGAGGTGGAATGGTATGAATTGTTTGGAATCTGAGCCTGAAGCAGGACTGGAGTGGTCCAAAACGTGTCATATCGTAGTATTAAAAAGATTCCTTGAATGACTGGTGCAGTTACAGATAAGTTGTGTTTAAATATATTAGAAAGCTTTAAAGTTTGCAATAAAGAGCAAAAAGGAGATCCCACTGTGAGGGGGTAAGTTGTAGTTCTCCCCCTTTTGATGGCATCTCCAACATATTTATGAATAATTGAATATATTTACCCATCTCACTGGAACCTTTCTCCAGTCCTCTGGCACCACTCCTGACTCCAAAGAGGCATTGAAAAGGTCAGACAGTGGAGTCGCTAGAACGTCCCCAAGTTCCCTCCATATTCTTGTATGTATCTCATCCAGACCCATAGCATTGTCTACTTTTAGCTTAGCTAGTTCCTCATAAACACAGTCTTTTAAAAATCGTTTGAGATCCCTGTTGCTTCTGTTCCTATTTTGGGTGTTTTCGGAGGTCCTACTCCTAACGCCAGCTGAGGTCAGTAGCTTCAAAGAGTTAGCTGTGAATGGGTAGCTAGAACAAAGACAATGAACTCTGACAGACCCCTGCCAGAAGGAAACAAAATAAAAAATCTCCCTTTGCAGTGTAGAAAAAAAAATACTTAGCTTTTTAAAATGAACACTAAAAAAACCCTTTGAGAGAGTTTTTAGGCAGAGTATTACCTTGCTTTGCAATGGAGTCCATCAGGAGTTCTTTAAGAGGAGGGTGGGAAGCAGCTTCACTCTGATTCTATAGGCAGCAACAGCTGTCCAATCAAGGAGGGAACGAGTACAAGGCAGAAGTGACTTCCTTTTGAGAGTCAGAGAAGGAGAGAGAGAAAACGATTGCTCTAGTGTAGATGGTGGAATATATAATCCTTTCCTTTTTTGTTATTTAGTATTAATTTCTTCTTTCTGTCCAATTGATTAAACCTAGCTTTCTTTTTGCCTACTATTTACATGGTGCTGTCAGTAACGGACAAACTAAAAGGAACAGCCAATTAACAATTCCTGTTCAATGTAAAACCTGACAGCTTGTTGTTATGGTCGTTAAGTTATGATGTAAACCGCGCTGATACTAAATAGCGCGGTATATAAGAAATTGTAATAAATAAATAAATAATAACAATAGCTTAATTTTTATTTGTTTATTTAACAATCATTTATATCCCGCATCTTCCAGAGTTCAGTTGCGGTTCACAATAAAACAAAATCCACAAAGCAAGAGCTTGGTTTTACATCGAACATTTTGTAACAATAAACAATATAATGGTTAACAGCATGAGCTAATACATAACAGCATAACTGGCTTGTAAACTATGTACAATAAACTATATACAAGTCTCATTGCATAGATTCATCATGTCAAAACCTATGACTGTAGGCCCTTATTTGCTAAGCTGTGTTATCACAATAGCAGACTTAGCGGCTGTTTAATGCAAATTATGATATAGTAACGCAGTATTAGTGCAAACAAAAATCCAATGTAACACATGTTTAAACTAATGAGTTGTGTCCCATGCAAATGCATGTAAAGCATTCCATTATTATGCAAATTGAATAATGTGGCTTGTGCTAACATTGTCGAGCTTGAGTTTGATCTAGCTCTTTTCTTGGGAGCAACTGCTGACTAAAACATAAATGGATTCTCCCAGGAAAAATCTAAAAATGAACAGTTTGTGGAAACTCCCCATTCTTCTTTGTGTATCTAAAAATCTCCAGTGTATAATGGTTCTATCAAAACCTCCTTTGAGGCTCCCTGTAAAGAAAAGCATACAATAAACTGACTATACCAAAGCCCTGACAGCATTACCCCCCTTCCTCCCCCCTAATGATAACCTCATAGCAGAATACCCCCATCCCTATCTGACCCATAACATTGTGGGTGAAACCTAAGGCTTTAGAAGCCTTTTCCCCAGGGTATAAGCTCCATCCCAATCCAAAAGTATTCCCTCCTCCATTCAGACTCCTCCAAACCCCTTGACTCATCACCAAAGCTTCCCTTAAAATTCCTGGGGGTCTAATTGGATACTAAGATCGAGTCTTCTATCCTTGGTTCTGGTATCTAACTACCTACGAACGACAGTTGAATTCGCCCTTCATCCCATACTTTATCCCATTTAAACTATCATATTACATACTTGACAAAATTGTATATAGTTAAGCTGTTCTGCTATCCAATTTAAGTATAGGAAATGCAACTTCATCCCTATGGTTAATATTCCAAGTTGTACGGCACCCTATTTGAGGTAAAAACACAGTTGTTAATTCAAAATAGCAGCACAGGAGCAAATATCCCAAACCATTCAACCTCCTTCCCTGCAGCCAGCATGAGAAATGACGCTGAAGAGCATGTCCGTTTCCTCTGCGGTACGGGGTCAGTCTTGCAAGATGATCCATGGGATTGAATCCATGTTGCATAGGAAACTGATATGCTCTTAAGCACTCTTCCTTGTCCCAGCAGCGGCCTGAGTAGTTGAATTGCTAGGATATTTGCTTATGTCACTGCCCCTGGTTCCCCGTGACTGCTCCTGGTTCCCCATGCCTGCCGAGGAAACTCCTAAGTGCCTTTGATCCTGTAAGTTATGGAGTCAGGGGCTAAGCTGCCAACCTGCTACTATGCATTTGCTGCCCACAGAACGTCCATGCTCTACGCCATGCCTAGTTCACCTAATGAAAGAGCCAGCCCGGGAGGGGGGGGGGGGGGGAGATGGTAGTGAGGGTTTCCATGAAACTGGCTCCTTTAAAAGATGGCAGGCCCGAGATGTAGGCTCATCTTACTATGTTGCTGCAGCCAGAAATGCATACTGTTCCTGACCACCATAATGCATGGTAAACTACCATGGAATTTATTAACCAGTGATACTCAGGTACTCAGTTTAGTAAATCCTAAAGTAATTTTCAAGTTCTAAACGTAAGCACAGTTTTTCCATAAGGGCCTTAGTAAACAATTCAGATGGCTTACACATACTAGCAGCCTGAATAATTTCCTTACCATTTGACTGAGTGACATTTTCTCTCATTTTAAATGCAGTGTGCATGCAGTACTATTTCCATAATGGTATAAAAAGAAATCTATCTTTATTTAATCTTCTTATTGTAATGCCATCTCCCTTTACAAGTTAAGGAAAAGGTGGTTTTGTATTTCTTATTCGTGTGCAGATGGGAATGCTGTACCTTATCAGTGGTTTTATGCTGCTGTTTATAAACTCTAGGGATGCTAATGTTAATTTCACTTCATTGCACTGCTGAATAATCTCTTCTATGTGCCTTTGTGCATTGTTGACATACACAGAGATATGATATTTTTTAGGTGAGACTCTTGTTTAGTCTTATCATCTAGCTTTAGATCATTTATCCTGCTCATTCAGCTACCAGGAGAGAGAGATCTTAAGAGGTCACGCTGTATAACTGAAAGCTGGGATGTGTCATTAGCAGTATGGACAGGAATATCTGGGCTGGCTGAATGGGCTGATTAGGCTTTTTGTACTGACAACAACTATCGGGGTAATATGCAGCCTGTGGCAATCAGCATTTTTTTTTTAAAGGCAGTCTCTAGGGACAAAAAAAAATCTGTATTTTCAGCTGCACTATCTGGGTAGTGAGTGCTGTTGAACATTCAGATTATGTGGCTACTATCCAAGTAAGTGGCACCACCAGGACCAGTCCTAGGTGGACCTTCAGCCATGCGCCTCCCCCCTCCCCCCCGGGTATCAGCATCTTCTCTTCCCTCCTGCCAAAGTGTTTAGCATCTGCTCTTCCTTGCTGTCCCAATCCACATTTCCAGCATCTGCTCTTCCTCACCACACCCCTTTCCCTTGCCAGGCCTACCTCATCACTGTTTCTGCTGCAGCGACACTAACACATGGGCCTCCATTAGTATTGTCAGTGCAAGGCTTTCGGCATCTGTGCATGCTCAAGGCTTTCTGCTTCCCAACCCCTCCAAAACAGGACATTTGAAGGCGAGCAGCAGGCCTTGAACATTGCAGATACTCAAAGCCCTGCTTCGACCATGCTGACATGTTTGAGTCATTGCTGATGTTTCCGCCAGCCCTAAATTGTACAGACCTAGGCAGATGCCTTGGCCAACATTATCTGGATAGCTGCAATTATCTCAATAGCCTTTAGGAGAGTTTTTCATTTGTCCTCAGTTATCTGAATAGTGCTGCTGTAAATTATCGCTCTCTGGATTCATCTCTACCTCGGGTCTGCTCCTGCACCATTGCAGCACTATCCATGCAGTGCCATGGCTGTCTGGATAGTGCTGCTGAAATATTTGACTTAGCAGCACCTGCTAACCGGCTAAATGCTACTAGCCGGATGAGTGCTTTCAAATAGCAGGTCTTATGCTACTACATTGCTTTCTGGTTTTGTTTTGTTGTAAAACGTGTTTTTTGCCTTGTAAGATTATAGTTGGTTCTTCTCTAGGATTTGGGTGGAATTTTGAGTCTTTTCATCAGAAAAAATGATCAGATACTTTATGGACCACAATTAATTATTCTTTAGTACAAGTATAAATTACAAAATTCTAATTTTATGTTCTTCATATATAATGAACTTTATAGGTTTCCAAGGTCTTATCTTTAATTTTAACTTTAGTATCGTTTTTAATATTTTTCCTCTGAAATTATTGTTATTCACATCAGGACAATTACTTCTCAGTAAGACACCCATGCATTAAAATTAAAATTTGGCTTTCTTTATTTTTATTCTATCTTTATTCTTTGTTCTTACTACTTATGTATTCTTAGCACAATCAAAAAAACATTTACAGCTTCTTCAATTATAACTATTTCTCTCAGGCTACGTTACTGAACTATTTGCCTCTTGTTACTTGGGCAGCTTCACCAGAGCTCAGTATCTGGTATTTTTTTTTTTTTTACAATTGCTTCTGGAATGTTCTTTATCAATGCATAGGTGTAATTGAAAGAGGTCTGGTCGATTTGACTACATTAGCCAAGACCTAGCATAGTGTCCATACTGCTATATGCTGCTTTTCTTAGGTTTTTTAATATTTCTGTTATATTTAAGTAGGCCCTTGTAGACTGAAAGGAAAAGAGACAGGCAAAGTTAGTTCCCCTGCCCTCCACTCCCATCTACCCCAGGCATATCCCTTAATTTATAGTTATCTCAGTTAAGAAAGAGATTGAAATTTGACACTACAGTGTATTTTCATTAGCAAGTGATTTAACCCCTAACAGATTATTTTGCCTTTAATTGGCAAGCAAACAAAAATAGCATAAAATATATACCAAATACAGTAATTCTAAACACTGTTTTTATTAGTTTAGTTAACCCCACTCCTTAACAACTCTGAATAATTAAACTCACTAATACAAAGATGCAGTCCAGCAGCAAGATGGGGCTATCCACTCTCTTGCACTAATTGCTGCATGTGTGATTATTTCCCAGTTGGTGAAAGGTTGTATCTGTGCACTTGGTGCAAAGAGCTCCTGACTCTCAGAGAATGAGTCTGATCTTTGGATGCTAGATTAGCAGATTTGTAGGAACTGAGGCAGGCAGAGAGGTCTATAGAGACGACCTACAGATATATAGTAGAAAAGTCTTGCCTCTAGTCTGGTAGCCTCAGTGCTGCCTTGGAAGTGAGAGATCACATGATAGGAGGGCATCACTTTGATGCAACAAGCAATGATCCTGTAACTAGGATCTGTCCTCCAGGGGATGTAATATCCTTTTGCACTGAGGATGTGTCTCCAGGGGCTTCTACCCAAGAAGGAAGGGCTAGGGTGATACGTTTTCCCTTCTTTCATTACCTGACTTGGGCCTGTCTGCATAGAGGACTCTGTGGTGAGAGAGATGGTAAAGTGAGTCAGAGTACTAGGGACTGCATAGAGTGGTGAAGGTGGGAAATATGGTATCTATATGTTCTGACCTGATGAAGATTTGTATGTGAGTAGTATGTCTGAGTATATATAAGTATCTGTAGGGATGTCAATCAAGTGTGTGAAGTATGCAGATGTTGCTGAGAGTTGGAAAGTTGTGTGGAGGAAGCTGACATGGGATGTTGGCTGGTGAATAGTGTGATGGGAGATTCTGTGTCACTATGAGTGTGTTGTGCCTAATGGAGGAATGATATGTGGTGATCTTGGGATTGGTTGTTTGAGGTTTGGGTGGCCATGTGATATGGTATGGAGAGATTTGGATGTGTTTAGGGATGTTCTTCTTCCTACTCTCCAAAAGCCCTTTCTCCCTTACAAGCTTCTCTGCACCACTCCTTCCCCCCCCCTCCTATTCTCCTCTCCCCTTTATCACCCTCCTCTCCCCTTTATACTCTTCTGACTCCTCTTCTAGCCTTCTCCATGACTGGTTACCTCCTCTGTGCCAAGGGGCTTGGACTCCCTGTGGCGCACACACCTCCCCTCTTCCTGTAGCTCTGGCTGTGGCAGACTGCGTTGTCTTGTGCCCTAAGCTTTGGGTTTTCTATGACACCAACTGCTTTGCGCTTCCTCTTTCTCTTCATAGTTCATAGCTTTGTTTGTACATGAGCAATCAAACCTATGCTTACAGATGTATGGACAGACTGATGGATCGATCCTCCCTGGTAGGTGCTAATGCTCAGTAAAGTATGCTTAAAAGTAGAAAATCTGCTACGGTATTAATGACGTAATTCCATAGTTTAGGTGTTTGAGGAGAGCCTTGCTGAAGGAAGCAGAATAAGTACTGGATTTATCCAGAATAGAGTACCCAAATGTGAAGACTGGCTGTTTCTAAAAGGTGATAATAAACAAAGCTTAGACTATTTTACCTGTCTCATCTTTTGCCCGGTTTCCTATTTAATATCTCTTTCAAACATGATGGCACTTCCAGTATTCTCCGATAGTCTATATACATTGCCGCCTATTTTTGATTGCATTAAATTACTATATACAATTGTGTGAGGAGTTATAATATCCTTAATTTCTAGAGCCTTGAAATCTTGTGAAGGTTCCTGATTGACAGCACAGAAAAGCAACATCATATGTTCAGAGTAAGGAGGAGTAGCCTAGCGGTCAGAGCAGCAGGCCAGCACCCCTCGTAAGAAAAGGCCTGGCAATCTACTTTTGGTCCTGGGTTGCCAGGATTCAGCATTAGCTTGATGCCACTTTAAATAAATAAATGCATAAGTAAAAACATAAATACACACTAGAAATTGGACCAAGATTTCATGCAGACTAACCCACTTCCAGACAGTAACAACTTCTGATTACTCTTAACCTAAAATGGATTTGATCAAAGGGGCAAAACTGTGTTCTCATGCCAATATGGAATTTTCAAAGTGAATTCCAAGGGTAAAATAATGTTTTACCCATGGAAAAGGGCTGTTTGAAAATTAGCCATCATATTGCTCCACAAAAAATGTACTTGGTACCTTTCTAGACATTGCTACACTCCCTACCCTAAACCAAGGTGCATAGGGCCCAATATTCAGAGGCACCTCTCCGGACAGCAACATCTACTATTCAGATAAGTGCTGCTGGCTGGACCTCTGCAGTGATTTTCGGTCGTACTGGCTGACCTATAACTACCCTGATAGTGCCAGGATGGAGAGTGGGTAGAGCATGGGTGGTCTCCAGAGTTAACTGGATAGCGGCAATATTAAATCTGGTGTCTGGATAAATAGTTGGATACCTTTTTTACAATAGGCTTTTTGCTTGATGGAATATCATTGCTATCTGAATAGAATCTGGTGCTAACTGTACAATATGTATATTCCTTGCTGCCTGCTAAAAAAACAAAAAAAAAAACCCTGAGATTGATGAATTTCAACCTGGTAGGGTTTTTTTTTTTGTTTCCAAAACTATATGCATTGTGTTAGCAGGAAAAGATGCTTAAACAAGTAGGTGGAAGTGTCTGCTAGTGCTTCTTTCTTCTTAGCCATTATTCGAAATCCATGGGTATAAAGCACCCAAGGACTTTATAAAAATACAGGTGGTGTAGAAACTGATCTTTTAAATCACCAAATGCACCGGTTTAATCAACCCCATTCCTAATGGGGCTGATAGCTCAAAATGAGCTATGTGTGCCTACATTTTCCACACTGATACCTATCAAACTGGGCCATTTAACTCCCCTTAAAGGGCCGATTTTTATGTGTATTAAAGGAGGCTGCCATTGGGGCAAGGAGAAAGCGGAGCCCACATATAAATTAAGCTGTAAGATCTGACCACTAAATGGATATATTTTGCATTTTAAGTTAGCGGCCCTAACTTTAAACATGAGCACCAGTGCAATTGCTGGTCATATATATTCAACGGCACTAGATAAATGGTCAGCACAACTGAATATATAAATAGAATTAAGTGCCAACACAGTCATGTAGGGGGGAAGGGGTAGTTATTGACATAATTTAAGGAAAAGATGCACAATTTTTTTCCTTTTGCAGAATTGTGCATTTTGCCTTGGTGCACATTGGTTTAAAGTAATATGTGTACTTAATAATGAGATGCAAAGTATCAACACCTCACACTATCCCATCCACATAAGCAATATTACAAGAAGCATTTAGCTCAAGCTCAAGACTGTACAACACCTCAGACCACTCCTGGACCCAAATGACTTTTGTACAGTTCTTTAAGCACTCACACTCCCTCACTTTGAATATTGTAACAGCATTCTAGAAGGTCTACCTAAATCTGCCATTCACCCACTTCAACTAGTCATGAATACAGAAGCATGTTTTCTCTGCAGCACCTCAAGAATGGATTGCATAACCCCAATACTCCAGCAATTCCACATGCTACCTATCACTCAACGAATCAAATAAGTCCATCCACACAATCTTCAAACTCTTCTATGGATTGTCTTCCACCTACCTCCAATCACTAATACAGAAAACTCCTAATAACAGAACCAGGAGAACCAACTCCCTAAACACGCTCCGCATACCTTCTATAAACATGAAGACCAGCTCCACATCTAAAACGACTTTCTCCCTCGATGCACCATCACTATGGAATGCAATGCCAGACCATTAACGCAAAACTAATGATCACATAGACTTCAAGAAAAAGCTAAAACTTCACTTGTTCCTTGTACATTTTTCTAATGAAAAAACATAACCAATGATCCACCAGTGCAAACATTCCATCCCAGCTCCCCCTCTCATCGCCCTCCCGCTTCCTCTCTTACCCTCATCCAACCCCCCTCTCCTATATAACAGAATTTCAACATGTTCAAATGGTTGACATTTTCTTCACGTTATGTTACAAGTGTTAACTGTTAACTTAGTAAATTACATAAAATTGTAATCACTGTTCCATGTAAGACAATTAGACCAAGTTGCTGTTTTGTAAACCGCTTAGACTCATAGATAAGTGGTATATAAGCACAGTTAAATACATTATGCATATGCATTCAAAGCAAATCATTATTATATACATTGAATAACAAAAGTTGTGTTAAACTTCATGGATATATAATGCAATTGCTGGCCTTACTTTCCTCCCCAGGAGCATTGGGCCACTAAAATATAGCACAACGTTCCCAGAGCTACCTTAAAGGGGCCATAGATAATGTAATTCCTGAGTTCACCCCTGATCAGAGAATTCCCCAAAGATAACCCATTGTCTCTAAAACAAACCCCACTGGACCAGGGCTGGATTTAAGATTTTGCTACCCATAGACAAGACCAAATGGCAGATCCTGGAGAGCAAGATGTATGGTGAGCATATCTGAGATCCCAAAGGCTGGAGAGCCAGAAGAGGAGCAGAAGGTAATGATGGTACAGTGGTGCTTTTTTGAAGCATCCCATGCACATCGCGCTAAAGTAAGCGAGATCATATTCCCCTTTGGTCTGGGTATTTGGCACCTTCAAAAATTGTCACCTAAGGCAGTTAACTATGCCTAAATCCCTCCCTGAAAGAGAACCTGCAATCACACATTCCCAAAGACACCCCAGATGTACAGAGGCTATCTCTTTGTGTCCAGTGGTGGGGGCTAGCCATCCACAGTAGCTCATGCTTTGCAGAATGCTGGCATTGAAATGGCACACGTCAATCCCTCACAGCAGGGATCAAGTTGCCAGATAAGGAATGCATGACTTATTTGGCAGGTTTACGTCTAGCAGCAATACCACAAGACTACCACTAGGGGTTAAATAGCCCTTTTTTTATGCTGGCAATCTGAGGACTAGTGATTGGAAATCACTCCATTTTATAATACTGCTAAACATCTGGTAAGTCCAGGGGTATCTGTGGGAGATGATGGAGGTCTCTTCCAGAGGAAGGGTGTCTTCAGGGATGGGGATATCTTCCAAGAGGGTTGGGGTTTCTTTTGGAATAACGGGTAGTACCGTGGGGTTCTGATTGGGGACGTTTTTTTCCTGAGGGGTTTGGAGTTGACCATGTGAAATAAAATACCTCCAGATCTTTTTAATATGGCTCCTGGGAGCACGGTGCCATATGTTAGGAGCCGAATATTTTTCGTGCGATTAAAATAATTACAGAGGTGGTGTGTTCCATGAATAGCTTGAATACAAGTTGTGTTAGTCATTTTACTAAGGGAATTATTCATTTGTGGTACTGAGTTACTGTAGGTTAGTGACTACCCTAGTAAGTTTAAGGTGTGGTTAATGGTGGTGTTTTACTACAGCTTAGTCGCTACCTCTCTTTAATCTTAAATGCTGTCCACCACTGTTGACTATTGAGCTCTTTAAAGAGGGAACACTTGAACGGGAGGAAGCTAGGGTCCTGCTGCTGCTTCTTGTGCTTGTGAGCAAGTCACTTAATTCTCCATTGCCTCAAATACAAATTTAGCTTGTAAGTCCTCTGGGGACAGAAAAATGCTTACTGTACTTGAATGCATTCCTAACAGGGGCTATATACATTTCAAGCAAAGTTAAGAGTTTGTGGCTTGGAACAGCACATTTTGAACATAGTTAAAGAAATTTAACAGTTTTTTTTTTCTCTGAAACTGGCTGTACTTTGGTAGATCTCTCTTTTTGTTTTTTTTTTTTTGAAACTTTTATTTTCATTTTGCAAAAAACAAAAGAAACAACACACCAAAAGAGACAAAACAAGTATACAATAAGGAAAAGTAAACCCATTACCCCCCACCCCGGTGCTTCTTCTCTACCCGTTTGTATCAGCATGTGAGCGCTTCCAATTAACAGTGATTATACATCAAACGATCAAAAAAAGTATCCACAATACAGCATGATCATGAGACAGAGATATATACAAAGTTAGACAGTCAGATGAGAGCATTTAGCAAAATGTACATATTCATTGAACATCTTCCATTAAGACCAATGAGAAGGAGTCTGAACGGAGGAAGCGCACAGACGAGGTATTTATTCATATTTACTGTAGAGACAGGCATGATTCCACCATTCATTGAGGCTCAGATGGGAACTAATTTCCCAGTATTACTTAATGAGGGAAACAGCAATGCCAAGCATAAAGTTCAAAAGGAGATAAGCCATTTCTTGGGAGAGAGGGGATCCCCGCAACTGGGCGAAGTCCCACTATCCTCCAAGAAAGGGACTCCTGAGAGTGCAATATAGGCTAAATACGACCCCAGACCCGACGCCAGTTATACTGTAGTGCGGGATATTCATGCATAACATGAAATGAAGTAATAAACCAATGGCCACAGGACGTGTCCAGCAACCATTACCCTGAGTAGTGTTCCATTTGTCTAAACTGTGAGGAGTGTAAAAACACCGGTGGGCTAGAAAGAAGAGGGTCTGAGTGAGTGAGGCGGGTCGGGAACCCGTGTCCCTCTGCTCCAGATAAGGCTCCATTGCTCCGAGGTTAAAGTCACATGCAATTCTCTCTCCCATACTTTCTGCGCTATAGAGGTATCTCTAGTGATAGCATTACATAAAGGTTTAGTAAAATTGGATGCTACACCCGGTGAACTACCGAGAGATCGGAAGTTTCCAATCAACCTTATGCAGAGAGTGCCGATGGCGGGAGTACTCTAGTGCTCCGAATGCAATGCTGAAGTTGCACTGACCAGAGTCGGGAGTCGAAAGGTTGCATAGGAGTATTAAAGGCACCTAAAGTGTCGAAAAACATTGGTGGATAGTGGGAGTCTAATGGGAGAGTCATACCAGGGAGCAAGGTAAGAGGAATCGGTGAGCAAAGGCCCGCTACTATATCTAGCCACACAGGTCTGCTCGGTACTGGAGCTTCCAACCAACAAGCACCTTGTTTGAGAAGAAAAGATTGAGGGAACACTTGAGTAAAATCGCCACCAAGTATTAATGGAGCATTGGCGGAGGCCGAGGCCAACTGCGCAAAACTTGCATAGTAAGCAGGGTTGTCCACATTCGGGACATAGTGCAAATACACGTGAATTCACTATCTCCAACCTCAAGGTGTACACGGGCCCATCTACCCTCCATGTCAGCGCTAATATCAGGTACAGTAGCGTGCAAAGATTCTTAACCAGAATGGCTATCCCGTACCATTTGGAAACGGTGGGAGAATAGGCAGCTACCATGTGAGGCCTAGCATTGAGTTTCAGTGTTTCAGCAGAGTGTAATGCGTTTCCTGAAGAAACACCTAATCAACGTGCTCGTGGCTAAGATAGCTAAGGATTTTCTTTCTGCTGAGTGGACCAGCAATGCCTTTGACGATGAATAATAAGATTTTACATGAGGCCATTCAGAAAAGTTAAAATTCTGAGCATGATAGCACACATAATTTCACTGTGTCCCTCAAACTGACTGTATCTGGCTGTACACATGACATAGGAAAAATAAGCTAATATAATACAATGAAGCGCCCCACATTAACAAAGAAAACCGCAGTACGGTAGAGGAGAAGCAAAACCCCTAAATTACTGGCGACCATGTGTCTGCGGGGAGAAACCCCAGAGAAGGCCGAAATTGAAAAAACATATAACCTGTAGGACTGTGCGTGCTCCGAATCCGACCGAGGCACACATCATGAAGGGATAGGAGACCAAAGACAAAAGTCATACAGAGAAAGAAAGAAAGTCCAGGCTATTTCTGTGCTGGGCTATGACCGCCGCATCGGGCCCCTCAAAATGGCGGACAGAGCCGGCAGATAAGAGTCCAAGATTTGGGATTAGCGCATCTGTTCTGCTTCTTTGGAGTCCAAAAATGTTGATAATAGATCAGGATCCTCGAACGTCCTGGTCTGGTTGTGGAGAGTCACTCGGAGCTTCGCTGGATACAACAGGCCAAAGCGAGCCTGTAGCTGTTGAAGTCGAGGGCGAAGAGCAAGGAGTTTCTTCCGACGGTCAACGGTAGGCTTTGCCAAATCAGGAAAGAAGGAGACCTTACGACCTTCATATTCCAAATGATGATTCGCTCGGGCAGCATGTATAATTTGTTCCACTTGTTGATATCGTAGCAAGCTAAAGATAATAGGCCGGGGGGTCGTGCGGTTGAGCGCCATGCGGGCAGGAACACGGTGTGCTCGATCGATTTCCAGTTCTCTGTGAAAAGTGATCTTCAGCAAGGAGGGAAGAGTTTTGAGCAAGAATTCTCTTATATCTCCTGCTTCCACCCCCTCCGGCATTCCGAGGAGCCTCACATTGTTGCGACGGGCGCGATTATTGCTATCTTCCAACTCCTTTTGAAGATTCTGTATCTGGCGCTCAGCCTCGTCCAGTTTGCCCAAGCGCACCTCGTGCGAGTCGAGGACCCCCGCCATATTGTCCTGCCGTAATGAAAGACCTTCAAGTCGGTCTTGGAGCACTCCAAAGTCTTCTCGCATGGCTCGAAGCGCTTCTCCATTAGACTGCACCAATTTCTTCACGCCGCGTATTTCCTCCAAAATCTCCAGGTGCATTGCGGGGTTTTCACGAAATGGAACCATCTTCTGCGGGGAGGATACCTCTGTTTTGGAGCGTTTTCCGTGAGAAGAAGAAGGAGACCCGAAGTCCAAGCGCGCTGGTTTGTGGGCCGCCATCCCCCCCGAGGTGCCCCGGTCAGCTCGGAGCGAAATAGTAAATTTATATAGGTATTAAGTCAGGATTCTGAGTAGGCCTCTCGGGAGCTTCAACGCAAAGCGTCCTACCCGCTGCACATCAGGCTCCGCCCCCCTCTCTCTTTTTGTTTTAATAGGTAACTAAGCTCCACAAACTGAACAATGGCTGGGAAAAAATCATATCCCTAAAGCTGTTGCCCCCATTACACACCTTCTGCCTCTGTCCAGACAGAGGTCCCAATGCCAGTTGAAGGACTGGTTCCATGTGCAGGGCGCCTGCATGCTGAAGCTCTCAGGAAACAAGTGGAGGAACTCGGAGAGGAGGTGGCGAGGCTGAGGAGCATTCAAGACAGTGAGAAGTACATTGATGAGATGCTTCTTGCAACATCCAAGCTCTCCAGCAGAGGAGAAGATGGGTGCCTACAGAATAACGACGTTTGGACACAAGTCACCAGGGCCTGCAGAATTGCCAATCCAACTTATCCAGCCCTTGAATTGAAGAACCATTATGCAGCCCTGGAAGTGGAGGAGGTGAAAGCAGCCCTGGAAAGGGAAGAACCAGAGCTCAAGTACCCCAAAGTTGCAGAATCAGTGACCACAAGGAAGCAAAAGGTAGTGGTGGTTGGGGACTCTTCTGAGGGGTACCATCTGCTGGCCAGACTTGATGTCCAGAGAGGTATTTTGTCTGCCAGATGCCAAAATCTGAAATGTTCCGGAGAGTTTGCCTAGACTCATCAAGCCCACTGACTATTACCCAATGTTGCTAATCCATATTGGCACAAATGATACTGCCAGGTATCCCTCTGAGCGTATCAAAAGTGACTTCATTTATTTAGATGGATTTGATATACCACTTTATCATAAATCAAAGCGGTTAGCACAACAAACAATCAAGATACTTGTGTGGTCAGAAACATGCAGTGGGTAAGTCAAGAAGAGTGGTGTGGGATGCAGTGTGCTAGTTTTGCTGGTGAACTATGTATATAGCTCACCATGTATATACATTCAAGGCTAGAGTTATGTACAAAGATGATCTATGAGCACGGCCTACAGAAAGTTGTAGGGCTGCGTGTGTTGATGGAGGTTGGTATCCGGTTCAGATGTCCTTGTAGTGTTCTGTAAAGAGAGTTGTTTTAAGCAGCTTTCTGAAGTCCTTGAGGTCGGTGGTTGATCTCAGATTGTCTGGGAGAGAGTTCCATAGGGCGGGCACTGCCAGGGAAAGTGCCCTTCTTGATGTGTCCTGTCTTGTTTTAGTGAATTCTTTGGGGATGCTGATGGTGTCCGAGGTTCTTTTTCTTCTGGGTCTTATGCTGCAGTCGGCTTTGAGTGGTCGTAGGCTGTTAGCTGAGAGGTTATGGCTCTGGGACAGAGGGTGAAGCAGATAGGTGCGCAGGTGGTGTTCTCTTAACTCCTCCCTGTTGAGGGTAAAGGCCAAGGCAGAGAAGCTCGCATCCTGGAGATGAATGCATGGCTGCGTGGGTGATGTTATCGAGAGCGTTTTGGTTTCTTGGACTATGGGATGCCATTCCAAGGGTGGCAGAGCAGAGATGGCATCCATCTGTCCAAGAAACGTTGACGTGTCTTCAGTAGCAGATTGGCTAATCTACTGAAGGGGGCTTTAAACTAGATTCATTGGGGATGGGTGAAGAAAACCAAGACTGGGATGTAACTATACCAGGCTATACTTTATTCAGAAACGACAGGGTAGGAAGAAGGAGGAGGCGTGGCACTATATATAAAAAAAAATATTAAAGCTTTGGAATTACAGAGCTTAAAAGGGTGAGAGGAGGTACTGTGGAAAGAGGGAAAGAAATCTATCTGCATTGGCGTGATATACAGACCTTCCTCACAAGAGGAAGAGGTGGATGGAGAGTTAATTGAAGACATACATAGCATTGCTAGGAATGGGGAAGTACTATTGATAGGGGATTTCAATATACCAGATGTTTGGCACATTCCTGCTGCAGTTTCATGGATTCTCTACAGGGAGAACAATTCAGACAATTGGTAACAGACCCCACACATGAATGGGCCTTGCTGGACTTGGTGCTTACCAATGGTGAAAGTGTTTCTGATGTTATAGTGGGAGATTATTTTGCATCCAGTGATCACTGGATGGTGTGGTTCAGTATTAGGACTAGGGCTGTTAGAATCCATTCAAAAGCAAGGGTCTTAGACTTTAGGGAAAACTAACTTTGCCAAGATGGGCCAATACCTCAGGGAGTCGTTAGCGGGATGGGAACAGCTGGGAGATGTAGAAAAACAGTGGTCAAGACTGAAAGGGGATATTTTAAGGACAACCAACCTCTTTGTTAAAATGATAGATAAAGGTAAAAGGAAAAGGAGACCACTATGGTTTTCGAAAGAAGTAGCTGAAAAGGTGAAGAAAAAGAGGGAGGCATTCATGAAATACAAGAGAGCACAGAGAAAGGAAGACAAGCATCTATATTTGGGGAAAAAAAGAGAAGCTAGCAAAGTAGTCAGGAAAGCAAAGATTAAAAAAGAGGAGGAAATAGCCAATGCAATAAAATGGGGGGATAAGAGATTTTTCAGATATGTTAGTGAGAAGAGGAAGGGCAAAAGTGGTATTGTCAGACTCAAGGGTGAAGGGGAGGAATATGTAGAAGCTGATGAGGATAAAGCAGAATTACTTAACAAATATTTCTGTTCTGTGTTCACAGATGAACCAGGAACAGGACCTCAGAAAACACCCACAAACAGGCACAGAAGTGAGAGGCATCTTGAACAATTTTCAGAAGACTGTTTGTGAGAAACTAGCTAAACTTAAAGTAGACAAAGTGATGGGACCGGATGGGATCCACCCTAGAATACTGAGGGAACTTGGGGACATTCTAGCAGCTCCACTGACAGACTGGAGAGAGGCTCATATGGTCCCTTTACATAAAAGCAAAAGTAAGGATTGGTTGAAAACTGCAGGTTGTTTAGTTTAACTTCAGTGGAGAGTAAATTATTGGAAACGCTGCTGAAAGAGAAAATAGTGAGGTTTCTGGAGTCCAGCAGATTACAGGATCCGAGGCAGCATGGTTTCAGCAGAGGCAGGTCTTGTCAGAGAAATCTGATTGATTTCTTTGACTGGGTGACCAGGGAGTTGGACTGAGGGAGAGCCCTAGATGTGGTGTATTTAGATTTCAGTAAAGCCTTTGACACCGTTCCTCACAGGCGACATAAACAAACTGAGCACCCTAGGGATGGACCCTAAAGTCACTGCTTGGGTTAGAAATTGGTTGAGTGGGAGGAGACAAAGGGTACAGGTAAATGGGGTTCACTCTGAGGAGAAGGAATTTACCAGTGGTGTACCCCAGGGAACTGTCTTTCATCCGATTCTTTTTAACATCTTTGTTAGTGATATAGCAGAAGGGCTGTCAGGTAAGGTTTGCCTTTTTGCGGATGATACCAAAAAAATGCAAGGTCATGCACTTGGGCTGCAGCAATCCAAGGGAGCAATATAGTATAGGGGTTGAAGTACTTTTGTCCACTAAAGAAGAGTGCGACCTAGGCGTGGTTGTGTCTGATGATCTTAAATTAGCTAAGTAGGTAGAAAAAGTGACAGCAAAAACTAGAAGGATGTTTGGGTGCATAGGGAGAGGAATGGCTAGCAGAAAAAAGGAGGTGATAGTGCCTGTGTATAAGTCTTTGGTGCGACCTCATTTGGAGAATTGTGTGCAATTCTGGAGGCCGCACATTCAAAAGGATATAAACAAGCTGGAGTCAGTACAGAGGGTGGCTACTAAAATGGTTAGAGGTCTTCGTTATAAAGCATATGAGGACAGATTTAAGGATCTTAATATGTACACCTTAGAGGAAAGGCGGGATAGAGGTGATATGATTGAGATGTTTAAATACCTTTGTGGCATAAATGCACAGGGGGAGAGCATCTTTCAATTAAAAGCAAGTTCTGCTATGAGGATGGGATGAGGGTGAAAGGGGATAGATTCAGGAGTGATATGTGGCAATATTTCTTTACGGAAAGAGTGGTGGATCCATTGAATAGTCTCCCAGTGGAGATTGTAGAAATGAGGAAAGCATCTGAATTCAAAAAAGCATGGGACAAAGACAGAGGATCTCTGATATGTTGTTGATATGGAAGGACAGACTAGATAGGCCATGTTGTCTTTCTGTTGTCATTTTTCTTTGTTTCTGTTTCTATGTAACTCACCTTCAAATACTACTGACAAGGCATAAGCTAAATCCAAAACAATGTATTTATCTTGGGCCTGATACCTTTATTCAAATACCTACCCTGATTTCATATACGCTTATCTTACTTGCATCTTTTTAAGAAATGGAATGGACATAAAAATATCCAACTGTTCTCACCTATAAAGATCTAAATTATAATGAACTGAAGTCTTGTTGTTCTATAAGATTAAATGCTAAGCATATAATTTATATATTTATTTCTTTAATTTGCTATACCTGCTTCATGTCATTCACTCCTAGATGATATTGCGAATCATTTTATAATGTGCATATGGATATGGAGTACACACACTTTTCTCTGTGCAGATTTTGAAAAGTACATTTATACCTGCTCCTTGGAGTGCACAATATTGTATCAGCTAAACTATCTGCTTACACTTGAATTTTCAAAAGTTTGAGACATCTTTATTTATATTCTCTTATATACTGCGCTATTCTGCATCAGTGTGGTTTACATTGAACAAACTGAAATTACATTGAACAGGGCATTATAACTTGGAGATAACTATTTTACAGGGAACATGTGCTATGGAGGGTTAAGTGGCTTGCCCAAGACCACAAGGAGCACCTATGGGACTAGAAACCCCAGTCCTTCCGGCCCAAGGTTGCTGTCCTCTAGTGGGATTTGAACCACTGACCTTCCGGCCTGAAGTACCTTGCCCCAACCACTAGGCTACTCCTCCACTCCACTTTACTAAAGCACATTAGGTTTCTGTAGCTAACATGGTGTTAGTGCAAATTGCACCATATTAGCTGCAAACTTTCCTATCCCACCCAAAACCTGTCTCTGTAAAAGCCTCTCCTAAATGCAGTAAAATGTATGTACACTGTAAAACGGCAAGCACATGCTTAGCTCTATTGAGAGAGGGCGGTTTTCAGACAACCAACTTACTGCATAAATAACTATTTACCTACTCAAATGGCTTTGAAAAATGGCCCTCTTGTTTTCTATTGCATTCAGATTTTTTTTTTCTTCCACTTGCTCTTATTTTTCTTGTTTAGCTTTTACCTTAAACCTTGGATAGCTGTAGGACTCCAAGCTGATGCCATCTTTCCTAAAGGGTTAGTTTTCTTTGTGCATTTCTGACAGGAAACATCACCTTACTTACATGCATCATCAGCAAGAACTGCCTTTGATACAAAGTTTGGCAATTTCAGTGCACCAGTTTGTGTGTGTGTGGTTTTTTGTGTTCAGTTTTCCTCTTTATTTTGCACACATTTCAGGTCTTGGACATTGTTTTATGCCGTCTTCCTTGATGTGCTTTCCTCTTATGTTCTCTGTCACACCCTCCATTAGTACATTAGCTAATTTGCCACAGAAATATCTGAGTGCATGCCCAGCAAATCTCATTTTCCTTTCTCCCTTACATAGGGACTGTGGCAACACTGGTTTTAAATTTTAGAATTAGCATTGAGAAACACAAAAGATGTTTCCCCTCATGTTTATGGTAATATTTACAAGTGCTTTATAGTTACAGGTACAGACTGTACCAAGCAGGCGCATTAAGAATTCTAAAGAATCAAATAGCCACCATTATTAGAGTGGAAACCAGCTTCAGTGCAAGGAATTATCGAGTTATGCAATGATAATCCAGGGTGACTCATGTCTGTGATTAGCATCTCTCTTAAATAGAAAACCACAGTCGTGCTATAAAGAGGTTTACCAGTATCTATATCAGTGGTTCTTATCCCAGTCTTCTGGGACCCCAAGGCCAGTCAGGTTTTCAGGGTATCCACAATGAATATGCATGAGAGATCTGCACACAATGGAAGCAGTGCATGAAGATCTATCTGATGCATAGTCATTGTGGATACCCTGAAAACCTGACTGGCCTGGGAGTCCTAGAGGACTGGGTTGAGAACCACTGATCTATATGCTAAAATTGGCAATCATCATCTTTCATTTATCAACAGTGTGTGTAGTGAATCTGATATTCAGCAGTACAGGCAGTACAAAATTTGAAATGTCAAATGCAGATGTTTGGATCTGGACATTTACATGTGCATGTGATGTAGTAATTATTCTGAAAGTACACATGTTGGTTTATCATGTGTACTTTTACTCTGAGAGTGTACAGAGTTCAAAGTTACACTTGCAAATAATAAATATTTTAACTTACAAGCGTTCCTGAAAAAAGTAGGCGCAGGCATCTATACCAGTCATAGGGTTTGCATAAGTGCTTGTGGCTTAAAAAAATGCATGTACCTTTGCACTTATGCCCTACTTTATAAAGTCAAGTATGTGTGAGCTTAACTTTATAAAATAGGTGCCTAGGCAATATTGATAAGCAAACTAACTGCAGACTTTGCTCCATTCATTAACTGTAGCGAAAAACACTGTTATATTCGAGGGACAGGTCTCTGAGCAAATACGGGGAGGAATCTTATGAGGCAATGCCCCTGAACACCAATCCCCTTCTTTGCATCAAGAACCTGTGGTATCCCTCTTTTCCTTTTTATGCAAAAAATTAATCTATCAATATCTTCTATAGTGGCATAATCCAGCTGTTGTTTCCCACTAATCGCATTCTACTGCAAGTCTTTCTCGAAACCAACAGGCTGCATGATCCGAGACAACATGGTTTTACCAAAGGACGATCTTGCCAAACAAATCTGATTCAGTTCTTTGACTGGGTGACCAGAGAACTAGATCAAGGACATGCGATGGATGTGATCTACCTAGATTTCAGCAAAGCCTTTGATACTGTTCCTCATAGGAGGCTTATCAATAACCTCAACAGCTTGGGGATGGATCTCAAGGTGGTTAACTGGATCAGAAATTGGTTGACTGACAAACAGAAGGTGATGGTAAATGGAACTCACTCAGATGAAAGGAAGGTGATTACGATGTGCCCCATGGTTCGGTCCTGGAACTGGTGCTGTTCAATGTATTTGTGAGTGAGATTTCTGAAGGTCTGAATGGAAAATCTATCTTTTTGTGATGAGACGAAAATTTGCAACAGAGTGGACTCTCCTGAAGGTGTGCATAACATGAGGAAAGATCTACAAAAGCTGGAAGAATGGTCTAATGCTTGGCAGTTGAGATTTGATGTGAAGAATTTCAGCGTCATGCACTTGCGAAGCAGAAATCCAAGGGAATTGTATGCAATAGGAGGTGAGATGTTGGTGTACATGGACCAGGAGAAGGACCTCAGAGTGATTATTTCTGAAGATCTCAAGGTGGCGAAACAGTGTGACAAGGTGGTGGCAAAAGCCAGAAGGATGCTGGGATGCATACAGAGAGGAGTTACCAGCAGAAAGGAAGATGTACTAATGACACTGTAGAAGTCGCTGGTGAGGCCTCACTTGGAATATTGTGTTTAGTTTTAGAGACCATATCTTGCAAAGGATATAAAAAGACTGGAAACGGTTCAGAGGAAGGCGACCAAAATGATTTGGAGTCTGTGTCAGAAGACTTATGAAAAGAGACTTGAAGACCTAAATATGTACACCCTGGTGGAGAGGAGGGACAGGGGAGATATGATTCAGACCTTTAATAAGTATTAATGAACAAACAAACCTCTTCCAAGGATGGGGAAGCTGTAAAACTAGAGGGCATAACATGAAACTGCAAGAGGGTAAACTGAAAGGCAATGTCGGGAAATAATTTTTCACTGAAAGGGTGGTAGATGCTTGGAATGCCCTCCCAATGGAAGTGGTGGGGGCAAATACAGTGACAGTATTCAAAATGGCATGGGACAGACACAGTGGATCCCTTTATAGCAACAGGATAAAATCAAAGTGAAAATAACTATCTCTTATATCTCAACAAATAGGGGTGACCTACATGGAGTGGTGGGTACACCCCTAAACAAAAGCATGGGGAAGGGTGACTCACACAGAGTGGCAGGTGCACCTACTCTTGCCACCTTGCTGGGCAGACTAGATGGACCATACTGGTCTTTATTTGCCATCATATACTATGTTTTAAAATGACAGTGGCTAAGTGCTTTTAAAAAGCCTAGTCACTGCTACTGAATATTGGCCTGCATATGATCACAATTATACATATAGGGCCCGATTCTGTGCCACGTCTAACTTCCCCACCAAGATGGGATAACTTCCCTGGACGTGTGTTTTTTTTTGTTTTTTTTTGTAATGCCGGGGCACGGATGGGGTAGAGAGGGCCGGAGGACATTCTCTGCAGCCCAACCCTGGCTTTAGGAGGCCAGATTGGGGGTTGGGCTGCAGGGAATAAACTTTTTTTTTTTTTTCCCGGCAGCCAGCATGGCAGCTTCTCAATGGAGCTGTGGTGCCATGGCAACATGGCGCCGTGGCTCCATTAAAGAGCCTTGACTGAGTTAGCCGGATAGAGTCCTGTACATGAGGTTGGACTGAATCAGTCCTGGCCTGCACGTGCAGGACTGTTCGTGATTCTGATTCCGTGGGGCTAGACATGCCCACGGGATCAGAATTACGATGATCTCTGTATGTCCGGTTCAGACTGGACGTACAGAGGGGATCTATGTCCGGGATGGAGTAAGTCTATAAGTAGCAGCTAGATCTGCATGTGTACTTATGTGCGTTAATGCTGCCTAGTCTATATACAGTAGTCAGCTCTGTGTGAATTGGACTTTATAAAATACTAGCCTAAGTGGCTGCGAATGCACATAAAGGAAGTTGTGGCCACTTAAACCAGCTCTAGAGCAGGCATAGATGACCACATGTATCTTCATGGGTTGGACCATTTTCTGTAAAGTGTGCGTGCAAATTTGTGCTCTGCCCACACTTTATGCAAATTCCACTCCTGTGCATGTTCACAACAAAAGTACGTGCATGTGCTTTCAGAATATTAACAGACTAAACAGAAATGGTTATTTACCCCCAAACCATTAAATTATCATGATTTATGTATGGAAATGTAGCTGCACCTTATGTTTAAAAAAACACTTTAAACATTTGGCATCGTTGCTGAAGGCATAAGTGCTCCAGACTATCACCCACCTTATAGTACTGTATATATGTGGAAGCCAAGATTATATGGGGTAACTTTATAAAGACATTTTCAGGGGTTTGGTATACCTCCTCCATCTATTATCAGGAGGGCCTCAAGTGCTGACACGTGGAGGCAGTGTTGGTTCTGTAGAGGTGGGTGTATTAATGGAGGCTTCATCATTTTATTATCAACTTTCAAAAGGTCACGACCCTCTTTTGGAACCTTTATCAAGGGAAGCATGTGATGAGAGACATGCAGAGCTCGATGCCAATGTGTTAACCGCTCAAAATATGACCTACCTACACTTACAAGGGCCACAGCCTTGCAGAAGTCATCGTCGGGGCACAATGTTTCCCTGCTCCTGCATTCGTGACATTATAAGAAAATACCAACTTAGCAGAAGCTCTTCTCACTGCTGTAATTTTATGAACCACATTTGTGGATTAGAAGAGTCATTTTAAAGGGAGCCACCTAGATTTAGGTGACAAGCATGCACATAAATGGGGCTGTGTTAGTCATAGAAACATAGAAACATAGAAACATGACGACAGAAAAAGACCACATGGCCTATCTAGTCTGTCCTTCCATAACAACTACAACAGTCCACTTTTTGCCTTTAGAGATCCTCTGTGTTGGTCCCATGCTTTCTTGAATTCAGTTACTGTCCTCATCTCTACCACCTCCACTGGGAGACTATTCCACGGATCCACTACTCTTTCCGTAAAGAAATATTTCCGCATATCACTCCTGAATCTATCTCCCTTCACCCTCATCCCATGTCCCCTTGTAGCAGAACTTGCTTTCAATTGAAAGAGGCTCTCTCCCTGAACATTTATGCCACGGAGGTATTTAAACATCTCAATCATATCACCTCTATCCCGCCTTTCCTCTAAGGTGTACATATTAAGATCCTTAAGTCTGTCCTCATATGCTTTATAATGAAGCCCATTAATCATTTTGGTAGCAACCCTCTGCACCGACTCCATCCTGTTCACATCCTTTTGAAGGTGCGGTCTCCAGAATTGTACACCATACTCCAAATGAGGTCGCACCAAAGACTTATACAGAGGCATTATCACCTCCTTTTTTCTGCTAGCCATTCCTCTCCGTATGCACCCAAGCATCCTTCTAGTCATTTGTATATGTGACATGTAAAGGAGTGTGTTCACACTGTGCCCCATTCTGTAAGTCTGTGCGTTAATATGGGCGTGCACAGGGTCAGAGTTTGCTTTGGGGGCAGGGAAATACCTACCTGAATGGAACTGGCCTTGAACTTCTGAGAAAGGTGTGAACTTTCTTAAATGATAAAATACTGTAAACTTGCACCTGTTAAGAAATTTGGTACAGGCATTTGCATCAGCTCTAGGGCTGGTGCAAGTAAATGTGCCCTAAATTATTGTGCATTTTTGTCCACATACACTAAGTATTTTCTTTTTTTTTTTTTTAAAGAAAAATAAGCACCTACTTTTTTTTTTTTTTTTTTCTTTTTCAAAAATAGCTCCTAAGTAGATGCCTACTTTCTGGCATAAAGTATGCACTTCCTTTATAAAATTGCTAGCTTGTGTATATGGACTCATTAAATTTGGCCGTGCATGAAAGTACACATGGTAGAAACCGGGGTGTACTTGTACAGTGGATGTGCTCAGAGGTAGAGTTTGGACAAAGCATTGGCAGAGTCAGTTTACACGCATATTTTATAAAATACATGCATGCATAAAGTATGTGATAACCTTTAAGCCTGCTGTCATGCGAGTGTAATGTCTGTGCCTTCGATCTAAGCATGATTGCTGTAGAATTTATGCTATTATTTTAGAAAGACGTATGAATGTCTATGTATCTTTATAACATTTGGCCAAAAATGGGTGCCTTCCGAGATGCAATGTTAGAAAATTACTCCCTGAACAGGTAAAGTAATGAGAAGGTGCTGATAGTGGCAAAGTCCCTTCAAAGTGAATGAATGGGCAGAGTGAATGAATGGGCAGAGTGTGATAATTGGGTGCTAGTGAATCTTGGAGACATCGGGCTGTGCACAAAAACACTGTCAACAATCACTAGCATCGAGCATAACAAGGAAAAAGAGAACAAGCAGAAACAAGCTAAGAAACAAAAAACATAGAAGGAAAACCCACTTCTCCTTGGCTTAATTACTCAACAAAAAGGGCCAACTGAAAAGATACTGGGGCAAGGGACAGGAAAATAAGAAGACTGGGCCACAAAGATAAAGAATAAGAGGGAACTAAATAAGATCACAAAACAGCTAAGAAACACATTTTTATAGTGCGTTTTTAATGCTGAAAGCATGTTTTATATGCTATTTTAAAATTTGAATGGGGATATACACATCTTAAGTAGGCTTTTATGCGACCCGTCTGTAGGCATCTCTGGGAGCATAGTTTGGACAGAGCAGGAGTGACGATGTGATGTACATTTAGGGGCCTTCTTACTAAAAGGGCACTATGGTGTTCTACCTAATAAGCCAATAGCTCTGAAACGATGGCACGATAGGCGCAACACCTCCAAGTTAACTGTCAGGGGCATTTCCCTAGCAGTTAATGCAGAGCCCTGTCTCATATTGCATGTGGTGTTAGTATGGATGCACCTAACCCAGCCTATTGAGGTAGCACTAGGTGATCCCTGCTAATACAGATAGCCGGTGATGTGAACTCCACACTACCTGCACAGAGCACATCATGCTTACTCTCCGCCCCTATCCTTACCCTGCCCTGCCCACACACGACTCTTACGTAAGTTAGTTAACACAGGAATAGTCCCTGTGCTAACTGGCAACATGTTTTGCAATGCACAGTCAGCACACGCATCATCTGCTAACGCTCTTTGGTAAAAGACCCCCATAGACTATATAAGATACAAATGTACATCTATACAGTACACACACAAATGCACAGCTACCTTTTGCGCAGGTGCAAAATTGTGTGGGAGTAATGTGAGGCCAGGCCCCCCTAAAGGGGGATGACCCATAACCAGGGCCTCGGCCAAGTAAGGGCCAACCATCAAATAGGCAGAGTGGTGGCAGGGCTAAAAAGAGGGAGCAGCAGGGAGAACGCCCTCTTTGCCTGGAAGCAAGCAGCAGCAGCACATGATGCACGCAACTGTGTGAGTCTAGTAAATAAAGAAAGAAAAAGAAAGCTGGGTCGCTTTTCCTTGCTCGCCTGCCCGAATCAATCACGCCTGCCCATCTGCGTACATGTATTCAGCCGGCCTATGCAGCGACCCAGCTGGCCGGTAGCAGTGTAAGCATGCCCCGGCTTACCTCCCAAGGTGGCAGTAGCTCGGCAGAGGTGACTGTGATGGGTGAAAGCAGCAGATCGGGTTCTGTGCACCTTGGCCTGCAGTGGAACGCGGGAGCTACCTACGGAGTGGCCATGTGTTGCAGAACTGGCTTGTCCCCTGTGCCAGTTAACTACCCACTTGGGGGGAGCCTGCCAGAGCAAGCTGCCTTATCTCCTGGAACCAGCTGCCCACAGGCCAGAGGCACAAGTACCCTGCAGAGAGGCAGCAGGGGTTTAAAGCAACAGCAGCAGTGCAGAGGGGCAGCAGCAGCAACGCATATGATTGGAAGCGGCAGTCTTGAGCAGAAGATCGGGGACATGAAAGAGCTGCGGCTCAATAAACAAGCTTCCTGCTTTGTTTTAAGCATCCTGAGGTGACTGAGCAGGGCAAGAGCAGGAGCAGGCAGCGAAGGACATCAGAGCGCCACTGCAGGAGTTGGAGTACAGACGACCACTGGCGGCAAAGCAGAACAGAAAGGAAAACGGGTCAGCAGAATGGAGGACAGCAGTGGGGCAAGAGGAAGGATGGCAGAATGAAGGACGAAAGTCAGGCCAAAAGAAAACAGACAGCGAGGATCCCGCTGCTGAACTAGCATGATACAATACAGAGTGCAGTGTGTGTGGCTGGATGAGCCAGAAACTACAATGGAGGAAAGCGGCAGTTGGAGCAGCTGCGTCAGGCAAACAGCAGACTGGTACAAGAGGAGCCTGGGGTGCATGACTCCGTGAACATTGAGGGCCTCGGTCACCGTCCACGGTGTAAGACGAGTGCAGGCTCTCCTGAGTTCGCTTGAGGAAACACAGGGCCCATCACAGGAGTAGACGAGGCCACCACAGCTCCAGGTGTCAGCGGCAGCAGAAACTCCTGCTTAACCTGTAGTAGCTCAAGGGGGAACCATCCATGGGGGTGAGTACTTACAAATGCATGATGTGCAAGGGGAGGGCGGGGGGCTGCAGGGATGGGAAAGGGGGTAGTTGGGCCTACAATGCTATTACAGTTGGGGGGGAGACAGACAGGAGGGCTGGGGGAAGGGGGGTACATAAGCTTGATGAGCGGCCTGACCATGGCGGATATGCAGCTGTGGGTTACTGCGGGAGCAGACAGCGAGATAAGGATGGCAGTGGTGCAGGTATGGGGCAGGGGTGGTCAGGTCAGGAGAACGGGGGGGGGGGGGGGCTGCAGGTAGGCATCATGGGGTTGTTGCATCAATTGATAGATATATTGGACAAGGACACATCCACAGATCATAGGGCAGGCAGACAAGGATGGCACAACACAGAATGCAGCAGGACAAGGCCGGCAGAGTACACCTGTCTCACGAGTGCACTCGATGGTCACTTGACAGCAGCCCTAAAAGAAAAAATATGGAAAGGTGAATATATTGATATTTTCTCCTTGCTGGTGCGGCGAACTGACTTTCATTGCGATTGTGCGGGGTGCTGCAACAAGTGCAGGCTAGCAAGACATAAGGTGGATAATGTACCATACACATTAGCAAACTGGTATGCCGCCTTCCGTATATTGGCCAGTGTGATAGTTGAAAGGCACCCGGAGCAAAGCAGGAGTCTATTCAGATATCAGGACTGCATTTGTAAGGCATATAGAATATACAGTGGCAGCGCATGATTAGACTACGATGTACAATTCCACAAGAACATGATGGGGAACAAAGGACTCAGCTGGGTAATGAAGGACATAGAACTTTGGCTCCAGCTGATGATGCATGGGCAAAAAGCGGGCAGATTTGGCCTAAATGCATCACCACTATGGCCCACTAGGAACGCAGGACTGTATCCGTCCTTTCTGACGGAGAACAGGTTCAGTGGCTGGGACCATAATAGCTTCTCACCAGCCATCCAGGACACCTGCAGAGGAGTCTGCAGATTGTTTAATGGGAGTACTTGTAGATTTGGCAATACCTGCACATATAGACATGCGTGTGCATTCTGTAGTTAAGGTCACACTCAAATTGGGTGCGGCAAGAGGATGAGGGGACAGCTCCAGTGGGGCCACTCAGCTGAAGCTATTTAACCGGACCCTCACACCAGTCAACATGGAAACGCTACAGCGGGGCTTAGTGGGATATAATGGCCATAAGGCAGTTTGGTTGATTCACGGATTTACACATTGTTTTGTTCCTTATCTGGGGCCACGGCCAGCAGGCAATTTGAAGTCCGCTTTGGAGAAAAGGGATTGTAAAGCAAAAGATCGAAAAGGAGTGGGCGCTAGGTAGAGTGGCTGGCCCGTTTGCGGCCCAGCCAATGCCCAACCTGACTGTGTCACCTTTGGGCCTAGCACCAAAGAAGGAACCAGGCAAGTTTTGGCTCATCTACAACCTATCGTTCCTGGGGGAAACTCAATTAATGACTATCTGGAACAGGGAGCGTGCTCTGTTAAATACACTTCCTTTGATTAGGCCTTAAGTTTACTGAGAGCATATGGGTGCGGTGCATGGTTAGCTAAAACAGATGTGGAGGCCACTTTCCATCAGCTGCTAATCCACACATCCAGTTTCCACTTGTTTCACTTCAGGGGTCAATACTATTTTGACAAGCGTCTCCCTATGGGCTGTGCAGCGTCCTGAGCATTCTTTGAAGAGTTCAGCTCGGCACTGCAATGGATAGTGGAAAAGGAGAATAGGGAGGGTAATATCATTCATTACCTGGATGATTTCCTCCTACTTGCTGGCGTAGAACAGTCATGCAGCAGGAACCTGCAGGCATTCCAGCATATAGCGGCAAACCTGGCAGTTCCGTTAGCAGCAAACAAAACAGAAGGGTCATCGCAATGCTTGCCTTTCTTACGGATCAAAATTGACACGGTCGCAATGGTAACACAGCTGCCTGCCAAAAAAACTGGCGGATTGGAAGGCTGTAATGCAGTTGGTCTCCACCATGAAGCTCACATTGCAGCAGATGCAGTCCTTGATGGGACTCCTGAATTTTGCATGCAGGATAATGCCGATGGGCAGAGTCTTCATCCGGCGCTTGGCTGACTCGACAAGGGGCATACACAAAGGACATAATTTGATTAGGGTGAGCATAGTCCTTTGGTGGGCCTTGGAGGTCTGGCAGGAGTTCCTGGTTAAGTATAATGGCAGGAATGTATGGAGGGATCTGGAGCTTTTCACAGACACATCTGTTGAAATCTGTTTTGGTGTTTACTTTATGGGGCTCTGGTGTCACAAGAGGTGGCCAGTTGAGTGGCAAGAGCAGGGAGTAACAAGGGACATGTTCCTCAAAATGTTTCCCACTATAGTAGCACTGGTGCTTTGGGGCCAACTTCTGGCTAATGAGAGAATTGTTTGATAAGATAAGATTACCCTCCTCAACCTTGCTGCCTGTTTATCACGAACACCACAATAGCGTTATGAAGTTACTGAGAACTTGTCTTAAGTTTGGAGCTTAACACTTTTATATGACAGTTTGCCACATGCCAGGTGAGACTAATGAGATTGCTGATGCACTCTTGCTTTCAGCTTTCCCGCTTCAGGCGCCTAGCCCTGGCAGCTTCAGCCATGGCGATCCACATGCCAGCAGAGATGTGGAATCTTAGACTCGAAGCACTGGGAGAATGCTGAGGATGTCCTTGTCTAATAGCACCTGAAAGGCAAATTGGCGAGTGTGGGTCAAGCTCCAGACCTTCACGAGTAGCATGGCTTCAGCCTGAAATGCAGAGTATCACTAGGACATCTGCTTGAATTCACATCCCGTTTGAAAGGGGAGGAGATTTCGCTGAGACACGTCAGGTTGATAACTGTATGGCATTCTTTTTGAAGCTTGGGGTCTAGAGGGATACCACTAAGGAGTTTATGGTAGAGCAGGTGCTTGAGGGTTGGTCCCAAGAAGTTGTGCTGCGACTGAACGGGTGCAGGCCAGTCACACTACACATGATGAGGGAAGTCATCTGATGGGCGCCGGAGATGGCATGGGATGAGTTTGAAAAGAGTTTGTTCAAGGTCATCCTGCTTATGTTCTTTGGTGCCATCAGGATGAGTGAGGCCATACCAAAGTCCAAAACCGACCTGATTGGTCCGGCTAACCAGGTAACGGATATCACCATTGGTGAGAGTAGGGTTGGGTTGCAGTTGGTGGGGTCAAAAACTGACCAAAGCCACAGGGACAAGATGGTATGGCTGCACTCAACTTGGGCATGGGACCTCTGCCCCATGAGGGCTATGAGGGTCTACCTCAGTTTGCAGCCACCAGGGCGGGGGGCCCTGTTACAGCATAGGGGCAGCTCATGCCTGTCGTGGTTTCAGTTTGACAATGTGGCACAGGTCTTTTGATAAGAGCTGGGTTTGATACAGCAGGCATTACGCTCCATTCATTCAGGATAGGTGTGGCCACCACAGCACATAGGCTGTGCATGGAGGGCACTCAGATCCAGATGTTCAGGAGATGGGAGTCTGACAGGTTCAGGCGATTTTTTTTTTTTTCAGGTGAATTTAAATATCTTAATGCCCCCGATTCCCCTCCCCCGACCGCCCCTCCCTCTCCTGTTTTTTGTTTTCTTGTCTTGTCAGGTGAAGGGGGATTAACAGTGTGAATACTAGGTCACTTTCATCTTCTTTACCAGGAGGAGAGCGGTGTCCAGACATTATGGGAGATGGCTCAATTTCACCGAGGATTCCATGAACATACGGTGGCTCCAAAAGGGGATGCAGTGGGACCAACTGAGGCCCGTGCTCATGCACCAGTTGAGTGTGAGCAAACCCCCAGATGTCATCGTGCTGCACTTGGGCGTCAACGACTTGGTAGTTACCAAGGGCATTGACCTGATCATCAAGGTCAAGAGGGACCTAGCATGGATTTGCTCAGAGCTGGGCATGGTAATCATTAGGTCTCACATCCTCCTCTGCCAAAAATGAATTGGGGCAATCCAATCCAAGGGGATTGACAATAGCAGAAAGAAACTGAACACAGAGCTAGGAAATTTTGTTAAGAACGTGGGGGGGGGGGGGAGGGTGGTCAAGCTTAACAGCATTTTGACTGGGGCTGCGACTGTACAAAGGGGATAGAGTCTACCTCAATGATATTGGGTTGGACGTCTTCAACACTGGGCTCTGGAAGGCGGTTGGTTCGGTTCTCATGGTGGTGTGAGTCGGGCCTAAAGCCCTCCTGATGGTGGGAGCTCACTGACAAAAGGGGGAATACCTCGGCATGGGGGAGGCTCAGGTGCTGGATTAGAGTGTCTGGGCCTGATATGGGAGGTCAGGTACCAAAATCAGGGTGCCTGGGCTTGTGGATAATGAGCAGAAGAGAAGATGGCTGCCAAGATGGGGTAGCTAGGCCACGGTGCAGGCCTAGGCTGGAAGCTGGCAAGTTACATAGCATGATACTCTCCCAGGATGGGGGGTGCCCTGGAAGGAGTTGAAATTGGTGCGACCTGTTATAGTGAGGGTCCGGGGCATTGTTATACAAGCTTTGGCTAATTATTTCCACTGAAAGTTGTTTGGTGCTTGAAAAAGAGTTCTGGTATTCTGTGACGGGAACAAGGCCGGAGGGGGAGGGGGAAAGGGCAGAGAACAAGGGAGTGTGACATGCCTGGGTTAAGGAAGGAATTAGATAAAGTCATATAGACAACTAGGCTGCCTTTACAAAATAACCGTGTCAAAAATACCTCTAAAAGAGTGCGGGCAAGAAATACTTATATTCAGAAACACACACAAAGTCTGCCAGTCTGGACACTGCAAATTTAAGGAGCTTCTGGGCAGGGCCGTACCAAGGCTGTGCAAATGGTGCGGCTGCACAGGGCACAAGCACAGAAGGGGGCACTGATATCATCACTGGGCTTCCAGAAAGCTCAAAAAGAATGAGTTACCGAACGTGGCGGGGGTTTGCCAGATTCGTTAGTCACGCAGGGATCATTTCTAACTTGGTACGATCCTGCTTCTGGGTAAACATGAGTTGGAAGGGTTGCAGGTCCGAGGGGCTGTAAACCAAGCAAACAAATCTTGGAAGGATTCAACAATATAGCAACTTTGTAAACCCCTGAAACATGTTGATGAAACTTGAGTCAGGACAAGTACTTGAAAGGGACTAGCCCCAAATCTTAGGCTGGCGTTTTATGGTAAGTGTTGTTTTGTACTGTTTTAAATGCAAGAAAAATACAAAAAATATTTGTTAATTTTGAGGCTTGTTTTTACAGTGGTGAACTGATGATAGAATACAGTCTAAGTGCAATTCAGCCGATCTAAGTTTGTTATTGTTGTGCCATCGAGTTGATGCTGACTCCTGGCAGCTCATCCCCTGTGTTGTTTTTGCCAAGGTGTGACCAGAAGTAGATTGCCAGGCCTTTCTTTTGTGCAGTTTAGAGCTGTTCCTTTAGACTTGAAATAAGCCTTTCCCAGCAATCCTGTAGTAGCTTTGGTGTTGGCTTTTAGTATCATGATATCATGTTCTACATGTTTTGATCTGTGGCCGCTAATCGTGTTTTTTGGAACAGTACTAGATTTGTCCACAGAACCGTAGTGCTCTGAAACAACATCCCTTTTAATCTGTGATAGAACAGTCCCATGTTGAAGAAAATCCTAGGAATACAGGAAGAGGTTTTGAAATTTGCATTTCAAAAATAAAATGAAATGCTTTTCAGCTGTCAGGTCAGATGGCAGCAAAGCAAGTCTAAATAAGGGAATAGCAGATTGCCTATGCCTACTTAAAGCATAGACTTTTAATGAAAATTGTTAGGCATAGACCAAAGATCATAAGATGGAACTCATAGCTGTGCCTATAATGCCCCTCTAAAAAGGAGTTGCTGCGTCATGCCTGCCAATTTAGGTAATTGTAAGAGGATTTTTTTCCCCTTTTTTTTTCTTTGTTATAAATGTTAAACATCAAGTAGCGGGATTTCTCAACATGATTTGCTAATAGAAAATGGATTACTGTTTATAGTGGGAGCTTAGAAGGTTTGGAAGTGTTAGAGTAGGAGGAGGTAGGCCTTAAACTTGCCGCGTACCCTGCTCCTTTGTGTGCACACCTGTCAACTAGAATGCTGCTGCTATTGTATTACTGAGAGCCCTGCTTTATGAAGTCCTGGGGAACTCGGGTAAAGTTTTCTTTCTTACTGCCAGTCCAGTGCTAATCATTTATTTATGTAGTCAGTGGATTCATGATGGAAACAAAGCTGAAATGGCTTCTAGAAAGCTAAACTCTAAATAGTGCACATGTTGAAACACCATGGAAATGTCCATAGAACATCTCAACTTTGCCGTGATTCAGTCTTGTACTCTCTCAGGATAGTTTCTGCTGCTGCAGTAGGTGTGATGTCTTGTTTTCAGAAGCGGTGCTAGACATGGCTTGCTTTTTTTTTTTTTTTCATCACTACAAAAGAAACAGAACTGTTAATGGATGCTACGGTAAGAGGCATGTCTAATAAACAATATTAGCTGCACGCAACATCTGCACAGGAACCTGTGCTAAAAATTCCATGTTAACTGATTAACGCACAAGTGGGCCGAGACAGGTGGGTTAGGGGCAGAATGTAGTGTTTATGTAGTGTAGTATGCTAACCGTGACTGCTGACATTAGCATGGGTGCCCTTAATGTCACCCACTGCGGTGGCATTAAGTGCCACCTGCATGCTATTTATCATGGTGCTGCATGCTTGCACTACACTAACCGCAGAAGGACAGATGCATACCTCCCCCTGAAGTTATCATGGGCCTCCACACTAATTTCTTGGCTCCACTGTGCTCTGCTGGCATGCTCTTTACTAAACATGCCCCTAAATTATCTTGTGGTACTAATTTCTATATCTATCATATTTTCAGTTTTCCTTTTCCTTCTCCTTCTCACTCGTTTCAGTCTCGCTAGATTCTAACCTTAGCTGTAATTCAGATTAGTCATCAGATTTACCACCTTCGCTTCATCAGTTTCTTTTCCACTATACTTCTAGGATATTCTCATAAGTGGACTACAAAATTGTGCTTTATTGAGCTCATTTCATAAATCAATAAATTTGAAATTAGTAGGAGAAAATATTTTTGTCGTCACTTTCCATCATGTTTTCAAACTGCAGATTATCCCAAAGGTCTAAAATTGTGTCCAACCAACATCCTGAACATTTTTTGAAAAGTATTATGAATATTCAATAACTTTAGACCAACTTTTCATATACAGATGTCTTGCACGGAAAAGCTGTAAATATATCTCCATACAAGTTAAAACATCTCTATAACTGCATTCTTAGAGTAAAGCTAATAAATAATGATAGTTTGAGATCATCTCTTTTATTAGTATTTACTAACATGTGAAGCAAATAGCTTCACTGCACCATAAACGTCATTACTGCTCACCCCTGTATAATACGTCATCTCACTATCTATAAAAAAAAATTTGTACAGAATGAAAAAAAAATCCACTTATCTCAGTAGTGTGATATATTCAGGTTATCTTCCAGAAATATTAGCATTCAGGGCTTCATGCACCATTGAGCAAACATGTTGTAGATACACAAAAAAGGCTTCACTCACGCAAAGGAATGTTTAGTTCAGACTTTCCCCCAACTATGGTTTTGCCACATCTTGGTTGCATCATGGAAGTCTACAATAGAATAATGAACATCATTGATCATGCACATTGATTTAAAAATAAAAAAAATAGGTCTATCCACATGATGTGAAAGGGCTGTATTCCTGTAAGCGGTTCCCAAAGTGACACTGAAAAATGTCCATGCATATGCGCATGACCTTGTTGGTTGAATACCCTTAAGACACGTGTCGCAAAAATCCCTTTAAATCCATTCTATATTCAATGAATTTGTCCAAATTTAAAGGAAATGTTGGCACTTAATTTCCCCATCAGCCCTAAAGGGCTCACTGTCTGCCATTGGTGTATAAATGATTTCTTCTGCTGAGCCAAGTGTTTTTGAGTGATCACCTCCCCGCTGAAACACAGATTGTTTTAAAACACAAAACTTCAAATCCTGAATGGAATGATTAAGCTGTAACCAATATGAGACCAAAGGAGCCTTCTCATTTTTCAACTGTACTGAAGAACAATGATTGTGTCTTGACTTTTGTGATAGTCTCCCCTATATAAAGAAAATGACAAGGACAAACTATTAAATATGACATTCACTGAATTGCAGTCAGTGTGACTTCTAAGTTTTAACTTGAACCCCAAATAGGGATATGCAAACTCCCAGATTTCTAAGGTGTGGGTACACATGATGCAATTTCCACACTTAAAATGATTACAAGGTAGTTTAACATCCAGATTGACATGGCTAGCAATAAATTGTGATGACACCGGTGAAAAATGCATGCATGCTTGTGAAAATGCTAAAGTAATGTGAATTCCTACCCCTTTGCTCCCTAAATTCCCCATTCCTGCTCCCCTTTAAATGTGCACGTAAAGAGTAATTTTATAAATACCCATGTAGTCAACTTGTGTTTTTCTGCATGCATTTCACATGTTGTAAAGTAAAGTACTCGTGAACTTGATTTAATAAAATACAGGAGTAAATGAGTGAAAACGCAGGTTAATTTAATGTGTGATCACTTACACTAGCCCTTGGGCTGATGCAAATAGCTGAACCTAGATTTGTACAGAACACATGCAAATTATTTTTTACAATATTACATATGTACTTGTGTGCTCTGCTCAAACCCTGCCCATGCACATGCCCACAATGAAAGTACACACCAATGGGCTTATGTACATATTTATAGAATCACAATTTAAGTGTATTAGTGCTCATTAATACATGTAGGGGAAAGCTTACTAAGGCTCACACCGATAACACATTTTGGGACTACATTACTAGCATGGGGATGTGTGTTTCCGTCCCTTTGCAGTTAGCAAGGCACCATGCAAACTGGCATGTGAGCACACTGTTATTCCGAGATGGCATTGTGTACAAGTATTAAGGGGCAAGTGCTGTTAGTCCTGGTCAGTAACACCACACTAACCATGACCTGCTAGCAACACCTGTTTGACTTCTGTCCTATCTATACCTCACCTCTGACACGCACTGTTAGGGTAGTACGGGATTTTTAAAAAAAAATTATTTATGCAAATTTATCAAAAAATACATATCAAGTAAATACAACTTGAAAGAAAAAGTAATGAACCAGAAAAACAGCAATAGCTTCCACAAGGAAGTAAACAGCCAAAGAAAACATAATTATGTCCATTACTCACTAGTCCTCATGCTAATAGGATCCAAGACAAAATTAAGAAATAATATAACAAGTCGCATAAAGGAACATGCTGTGCCTAACACTAGATCATGCACATCCTGCCCATCTGTAGATATTGTATCAACCCCCTTGGAGGCAGCAGCGAGGCGGGAACTAATAAATTAGAGGGGTCATAGAAAATATAACCAAGCATTTACATGGAAATTTTAAGAAAATAATAAATCCCCCAATTGAATCACCCTAGGCCTAAGAACCAGAAACTCTCTCCTTTTCTGGGTATCCTGGGACAAATCAGGAAACATGTGGATGGACAGACTTCTAAACAAAACAGATCTTTTTTTGAAATACATTTTCAGCAACCATTCTCGATCAGAGACAAGTGCCAATGAAATCAGCAAAGTAGCTGGGGCTAGAGAATCAGATACCGAAGTGTCTAAGTCTGAAACATTCAGTAGGTCCATAGCACCGGATTCCACAGAGGCTTTCACATCTGGCTTCCCTTCTTTTTTCCCAGTGGGAGTATAATAAACTTTAGAGAGCGGTGGATGAGATTCTTTTTTTTTTTAACTTCTTTATTTATATTTTCCAACAAAATACAAAAAAAGGACCAAATTACAATAAATACAAAATACTTCTCTTTAACAGGGAAACAAAAAAAAAGCTATTTACAGCCTACCCCATCCTGTTCCTCCCATCATGCCATCATCAAGGACTATATAGAAAGAAAGATAAAACAGCTGATGGCCTGAGAGGCCTACAAGGGCTATGGAGCAGCCAAGCATTCCACTACATAAAAATGAGAAGATTTGACTAATACCCCCGTATTACATCTCATATCGTGCTTTAGAGATGTAATTCTGAAGGGGTTTCTACTTGAAAAAAGTGGAAGGCATAAGGGCTCTACCACACCATGGCATTTGCTCATATTTGCAGCATAAGCACAAGCGGTTCCACCATTCATGCAGACTAAGCTCTGCTGTATGTTTCTCAACATGAAGTCAAATAAAAACTGACAATTCCTCTGTAACGATGAGATGCCAATTGTTGATCAAAAAACGACCACAGACCAGGAGAGAGTAGCCCTGAATCCCAGCACCTCTTGAATGCGCTTCCATATTGAAACCCAATAAGAGTGAATGTTAGGGCAACCATACACCACATGCCTCAAAGTGCCGACATCTCCCCGACAAGACCAACACTCATTCCCAGCTGCCTTATCTCATTTAGCTACATTTACCAGAGGAAAGTGAGCTCTGTGCGCAAAAAAGTACAAAGCTTGTTAGATAGAGGCAGACTGAGAAACCCTGTTTATCTTGCTCCAGAATTTTGTCCAGTTTTCCAGAGAAAGAACTTCCCCAGTGTTATGTTCCCAGATTCGTTGAACACCAATGGCCTGAGAACTGTTCTGAACCACCAGTTTATAGTAGTGAGAAGCCATCCCAGAGGCCATATGCGCTGAGCCTATCCTACTCAACAATCCCCACTTGTGAGACAATGATGTAATATCCCAATGGGATTTCTCTATATAATGCCTCAGCTGAATCCACTGAAAAGTATAGGGATTTAGGCAAATCAAATTCACTTTGTAGAGAAACAAAAGGTTTCCACTTGCCATCCATTATCAGTTGGCCAACACTCCAAATGCCCCTACTAAACCATTGTTGCCATGCAAATGAACTTTGATTAATTAAAAAAAAGGACTGTGCCAGATGGGCATTAGTTTCGATAGCAAATTCAATTCCTAAGGAGGATTGTTTAACTGTTGAAAAGCCTTCTGAGTGTCTGATATAACCCTGTGAGACTTCAAACCTCTTAAGACACCATACCAGGAAGGAGATTTAAGGGGAAAGGAGCACTTAGAAGAGAGATTAAGTCAAGCCATACTGGACGTAAACCTACGGATCCCTCCACCCATCGTGAACCTTGCTTTAGCAAAAAAGCACAATGATAGGCCTGAAAGTCAGGAAAATCCCCCCCCCCCTCTTCTTTTTTAGATTTAAGTTTCCTAAGAGCAATTCTAGGCGGTTGGTTTTTCCATAGGAATTGAACCAGAATCCTTTCAATTTGACGATAAATTTTACTTGTAAGAAAGACTGGTAACATTTCTAGCACATAATTTACTTTAGGAGTGATAGCCATTTTTATAGCTTCAAGACGACCCCACCAAGAAAGATAGACCAGCGACCACTTTGCTGTTATGTTACGAACCATAGGTAGGATTTCCCCTTCATTGTACTGTAAGGTTTCACTAAGTGGGTAGCAATAGTGAACGCCCAAATACTTCACCATCTTAGGCTCCCACACAAAAGGAAAATCCTCCAGATCCGTCCTACACACTCTTGAGTTTAAGGGAACTGTGACAGATTTTGACCAATTATTTATAGCCAGACAATCCTGAGTATTTATCTATCTTTCAATTCTAAAATAGCCGGTAGAGAGCTAGGCGTGGTGAATAGCAGCATATCAGCAGCATACACAGATAGTTTAATTTCCATGCCAGCAATAGAGACACCCTTAACCACGAGACTTTGCCTTATCAATAGGGCCAAAGGTTCCAAGGCGAGGTTGAAAAAAATGGGAGAAAGAGGACAACCATGATGGGTACCACGCCCTCGAAGAAATTCTCTAGACTGAGTCGCATTCACAGAAAGTTTTGCACTTGGTTTCACATATATAAGTTTGATTAGGTTACATTAACCGTCACCAAATCCAAACCACTTTAGAACACCAAACAGGAAAGGCCACTCCAGCCAATCAAATGCTTTCTCTGCGGTCTAGCAAAAGTCCCAGAAGCGGGCCCTCTGTTCCCGCCGCACCTTCCAAAACGTGACAAAGCACTCTGGCATTATTGGCTGTGGAGCGTCCCTCAGTAAAACCACATTGGTCCGGATGAATCAAAGAAGGGATCAATTTGGAGAGACGACCAGCTAAGATGGCCGCAAAGATTTTA
This sequence comes from Ichthyophis bannanicus, assembly GCA_033557465.1. Lineage (NCBI taxonomy): Eukaryota > Metazoa > Chordata > Amphibia > Gymnophiona > Ichthyophiidae > Ichthyophis > Ichthyophis bannanicus. Next base: position 255,421,574 of record CM066034.1, read on the forward strand.
TAATCTGCATTTAACAACGAAATTGGCCGATAGTTACTGACTGAGGGTCCCTCCCTGGTTTTTCAAGAACAACAATGTTTGCAGAGGCGAACGCTCCTGTCTGTGCCTCATTGTCCAGAAGAAGTCCATAATATTGTTGAAGTTATGGCCCTAAGGTTTTTTAAAAAGTTTTATAGAATTGAACTGGAAGGCCGTCTGGTCCGGTAGTCTTGCCCACTTGCATAGAGTCAATAGCCTGGATAATTTCCTTGACTGTGATCTGCTTATCTAGTCCTGCAGCAGCTTCTTGATCCAAAACCGGCCTCTGAATATTAGTCAATAGTTTATCAAACTCCTTCTCAGAGAAATCCTCTTTGGGGAGTATAACTGAGCATAAAATTGGCAAAAGGTCTCTACAATGCCAGGGTCCTTGACAATCAATTGTTGCACCTGAGGATCCCTTAAAGATGTAATGCGAGAAGCTTCCTTACGACCCTTTAACGAGTTAGCTAGCAACCGTCCAGCTCTGTTACCTTCCAAGTAGTATCACCCTTTCTGCCCTTGAATATTCTGTGAAGCCTCAGTGGTCAAAATCTAATTATATCTAAATCTAAGGCGCTGTAATCTTATCAGAATATTAGGATCAGTTTTCTGGCCTAAAATGCGTTCTCCCGCTTTAATCTGCTTGTCTAGTGCACCAAGTTCAGCTTTATGCTGTTTGGCCTGCCATATAGCAAAACTGGTAATGGTGGCCCGCATGCTAGCTTTAAAGCCTTCCCACCACGCCCATCCCGAGGAGTCTTGAGGTAAGTTAAATTGAAAATACTCCTCTATAGCCACCAGGATGGTCTCGCGGAATTCCTGACTTCTAAGAAGAGTCCTATCAAATTGTCAACGTGAGTGAGATTGATAGCTCGTTGAGTCAAATAGGGTGAGTGAGATTGTTCTAGAATCAGTGAGTCCAATATTCACGTGACTCACATCTCTGATCATTCTGCAGAGTCCCTTGGAGAGTAGAAAAAAGTCTATACATGATAACGAGTTATGAGGAGGAGAGAAGAGTCAATTCTTTGTCCATAGGGTGCTGCAACCGCCATATGTCTATCAGGCCCAATTCCTGCATTTAAGATACAAAAACCTAATGGTTCTCACTGGACTCCTATCTACCAAGGGGTCTAGTACGAGGTTGAAGTCTCCCCCCCACAATAGTCGGATATCTGGACACCTCCTGCGCCAAGGCTGCAATGGAGCAAAAGAAAGTAGGACAATTAATATTAGGAGCATAAATATTAATTAAGGCCAGTTCAGTGGATCCAATTTTGATGACAGCCATTGTCCACCGCCCATCAGTATTAGACCTAGTTTGTATAACCATGGGGGATAGAGTTTTCCTCACTAAAATGGCTGCCCCATTTTTCTTATGATTGGCAGCTGAGAAAGCCACTAGAGAAAAGGGATTTATCTAGTTTTAACGACTCCTTCACATTCAAGTGTGTCTCCTGTAACAGTAAGATGTCAGCACTTTCTTTACGACTGTACAAAAGAATCTTTTTCCTCTTAATGGGATTGTTAGTTTCACTGAATGTTAAGGGCATTATCTTAAAGGAAGACATACTGACAATATAGCACAGATTGACAATCAGATGTTACCAAAACATACCAAATTGTAGTATATAGTTTTACATTGTAGAACACCACCTTAAACGCCCTCAGAGTGGTAGCTGCACCTATAGCCCAGAAAAGAAAGCCTTAAAAAAAGAGCCACAATTTAGCCCTAGCCCCTGCACATGATCGCTCACAGTAAGAACACAGAATGCCGAAAAACAAACCACCAAACCTAGGGGGGGGGGGGGCTATAAAGCACACACAACTTAGCGGGTGAGCCCACCAGGACAAGACAGACACAGAGGGCAAAGTGACCTAGTACATTCCCATTTCTTTGTCACTTAAAGTATCGCATCTTGCCCACCAGCCACAACAAGAGTAGAAACAGTGTCCCCAAAACGCCAGAACTGTATGGCAAGGCAGCCCCTGTCGAATCAGTTTATGACCTAGAAGACCCCCAACCTAGTAAATAAGGGCCATCCCACTCTCCCAAGCCCCATTACTCTCTCAACTGCCATGGACATCACAGACAACATAAAACACAAAAGAAGAAAGAGAGAAACAGCAGGAGAAACATCTTGACCAGGTTAATAACCTGGAGCTCCTTCAAAAGAGACAAAATAAATGTCTCAGTGTATAGCATTACTGCATGATTGAATGTCGCTTCTGCGTGGATAAGTCGCCACTACATGACTTCAGGCCAGTCAAACACCCGTGATAGCAAGCGCCGTAGAACATTTGCAAACAAATTGCAAGGTAAATTTCACCACATCACCGCCGACTCCTTGTTTTCCAAAAATGCATATAACTCTCCCGGATCATCAAAAGTCTTGGTCTGGTTATGCAACATGACTCTCATACGGGCAGGATAAAGCAGCCCAAAATGGGCCTGCAGCTGCAATAAGCGTGGACGTAGCGCCAGAAAACTCTTCCTCCGATCCACTGTTGCCTTCCCTGAAGTCCGGGAAGAACAGGAGTTTGTGTCCTTAATATTCCAAAGTTGAAAGTGCTCTGGCTGCTCCCATTATTTGCGATTCTTGTTGAAAATGCAAGACTTTCAAGATGATTGAGTGTAGATGCTTGCCCGCGTCCATGGACTGAGTAGGCACTCGGTGGGCACGCTCGATCTCGAATGGCATAGCAAACTTCATCATTAACACGCCTGGAATCATGGCCTGCAAAAAGGACACCATATCAGGGCCCTCTGCTCCCTGAGGAACTCCCAGTATTCTTATGTTCCTCAGAGCGGTTGTTACCGTCTGCCACCTCTCTTTGCAGTGAACAAATCAACTTAGCCTGCTTCTCAAAGGCCTTGAGCCTCTCCCAATGTGATGCTATCACGTTCTCTACCTTCTCCAAACAAGCTGTAATTGACTCCAAAGAAGCTTTCAAGGCATTGATATCTTCCTGCATTGTGCACAGCGAGTCTCCATTAGATTTGACCAAGTCTTTGACTGCCCACATCTCAGCCAGAAGTTCCTGCAAAGCCTCAGGGTAATCTTGAATGACCACCATATTGTGAGGAGAGAGAGGTTCCATTTTGGTTCTCTTTGTGCTGGCATTTTGAGATACTTGGTAATCCAGCCACGTAGGTAAGAACTATTTGATTAAAGACTGCAGAAGTCAGGATTCTTGACCACTGCCCTCTAGAGCACAGCTCTTATACGTCCATCTTGACCAAAAGCCAGGCTCTGCTCCCGCAGTGTATGAGTTTCTAATGAAACCCCAAGCATCTCCAAAAGATAAGGTTTAAATATATCCCAAGCTGTAACCACAGGAGAGCAAGGGAAATTCAAAAATTTCAAATTTATAGATCTAAATTGATTTTCCAGCATTTCAAGTTTTATTTGTTGACCATTTAGATCCTTAGTAACTGCAGAGCACCGCTCTTCCATTTGTGAAACCTTATTTTCCAAAGTGGTAACATGAGAGTTAACAATAGCCACTGAGTCCAGGAATTTCTGAGCAGCCCCAGCATTAGCACGGATAAACTGCAATGTTGTATTAGTCTGGGAAACTAAACACTCAAGTTTTGTAAGGGCTGCCCAGATCGAGTCTAAGATAATATGGTCCGGTTTTCCAGAGAGAAAGGAGCCATAATAGCTTGATCAGAGTTACAACTGCATTCACTGAATCTCTGGGTTCCCCCAACACCAACATGCCCTTCTCAGGAGTCACGCAATCCTGCTCCCAATTCCACACCTGCAGAACCTCTGCCAAAAAAGCATCAAGCGCACTTCCTCCCGTCAGTGTAGCCTCATCCACTTCAGATCCTGCAGTCCCGAGTGGGCTCAAGCTTAAAAAAATCAGCGGGTAATGCATATGGAATCTGTAAATCTGGAGTTGGATCACATCCTGAAGAAGACACCAGACTACCCGGTGTCGGTTCAGCCAGGCTTTTCCCTCTGGTTTCTCCCCAGCATTCCTCGTGGAGCTGCAAAAAAGAATTCATCGGCCCTACTACTGAGGTAAGAGCAGAAGGAGACTGCAGTGGCTTGGGGGGGGGGGGGGACAGGGTTCCCCTGTAGCTTCCCCTTATGTTTCAACATAACTAAGAACAGCCCACTCAGATGACATAGCAGGCAGCCATTTTGGATGTTTTCCTGAAGCTAACCGTAATGTGGGATTTTTGATGCGAGGCCCTCATGCTACTTTTTAGTGCCATGCCCAAACCATGCACTAAACACGTGCTACTGGGTAGCATGGGTTAGTAAATGTGCCTCATAAAGCGCTAAAATACTGTGTTTTACACAGGGGAGGCCGAAAGCCGCCGCCCTTGGGGAGGTCAAAGTACTGCCACAAGCTTCACCCAAGTTCTGTCCCATGGGCAGAGGCCCTTCTTGTTCTGCCTGCAGAGATGGTCTCCCATGATCAGACTAGAGATCGGATTCCTGCAGGTAGAACAGGAAAGGTCTTTGCCATGATTGTGGAGGAAGGCAGCAGGCTGCCTGCAGGGATCCTTTCCCTCATGGGCAGAAGAAGAAGAGAAGCCGCAACTGTAGCAAAGACTCTTCCTATTATGTCCATGAGGATCCGATCGCTCATGGGCTAATAGGAAGGGTCTTTGCCATGATCGCAGCTTTTCTTCTGCCTGCAGGTGATGGGATCCTTGTGGGCAGCCTGCCGGCTCCCATGACGTGATTTGTTTTGGTGGAGCCAGGGCCCGTGCGGCCCATCTCTTTCTGATGACTATGGTTGCATGCATTTAAATGGCGCACAATTTTATTCAGCTCCTCATACAATGATCCCCAAAATGGCAATATGTGCATACTTTTTCCCACATATACAGCAGCTAGATTTATAAAAGGTCATTTCTGCCAGTAAAACACTGCCAAAATGACTCTGAAAATTATCTTTCCAATGAGCAGGGCTGACTCCAGGAGATGAGGCGCCCTAGGTGAACCTCATCTCTTGCACTGCTCTGGCTCTGGCTCTGGCTCCGGCTCTGGCTCCTGCTCCCGCACCCTCCCCTGCTGCTGCTGCCACCCCTCTATGGGGGCTGCAGCAGCAGCAATGGTCATAAATACCCCCATAGTGCTAACCTTCATCCCCCAGCGCTGCAAGGCTGTTTCCATTCTGCATCCACTGGAAATCGGCATCGGGCCTTGGCAGGGGTGGAAAAGAAACGACCTTGCAGTGCCTTGGTTGAAAATAAGTGCTGTGGGGCTGTATGTGCCTATTGCAGGTCCTGGAGAGGAGTGGCAGCAGCAGCAGCAACAGTGGGGTGCCCCAGACCATTGGTGCTCTAGATGGCTGTCTAGTTTGCCTAATGATTGCGTCGGCCCTGCCAATGATGGGCATAGACTTCACTATAAAGTATATTACATAAGACATCCCAAAAAGCATGACTGTTATCCTTTGGTTGCTAGACAGTAGATGCACTTCCTATTTGTTGTTGTATTGTAATTGCTTTGTAAATATGAGAATAATGCCATAGTAATTTCAAGAAGGTACTGTAGATTTCTCTGTATAAATTTAGAGGGAAACATTGAAACGGCTTGAAGGCCTATGAGTTTCCCTCTGAAAATCCATTCAGGGAGCAATGCAAAGTAAATGCAGAGCTGTCATTCTCCAAACTAAAGTCACACCTCTTTTCAGGTGTATTAAGATAAGGTTCTCAGATGGCTCCAGCTCATCAGGGACAGTATGAGCCAGTCCTGGTTTTACTTCTAGCCAATGGAAGTAAAACCTGGACTGGCTCAGCCTGCCACTGATGACTTGGAACTTTCTGGTAATCCTAGTTAAGAGAGCACACATTTACTTGCATGTGAGAGCCAGTTTCAAAATTATGATTTTTTTATGTGCATAAACCAGTGTTTACAAGCATAAATGCTTTTGAATATACCCTTAATAAATAAGAAAAGGTTATTTGAAAACAATATAAAACTTTTAGCAGTAGAATATAACTCTTTGCAGTCTGAATATGCCCTGTTTTGTTAAATGACTATTGCCTGCTTTTACTCCAATAATTGCAGTATAATTATAGCTTGCGGTCTGAATCTTTTGCAGAAGTTAATCATTTCAGCTTAATTTTTCAAAAGGATTGTCCACATGCATGCTTACGGGGAAAAAAAAAGGTCTGTAGTGACTAATGGAAATACTATGTAAAGAAGGTGACAATATGTTGACTGAGGGAAGTTTTCAAGTCAATGAAGGAGTAGCTAGTTTCAGTAAATGCAGAAATGAAATAGGAACATTATTTTCGCTTAGACCCGTTTCCCTCTTCTTCTCCCCCCCCCCCCTTCTTCTCTTTACTTTCTGCTTATTTATGCTCCTCCCTCCTTGTCCACCCAATCCTGGGATTCCTAACTATCCACCATCACTGAAATTTCTCTTCTCTATCCTCACCTCCTAATTTTAGGAGATTTTTTTTTTATTTTTTATTTTTTTATTTATAGGTTTTCAGCAAAATACATCATCACAAAATAAGGAAAATCATTAATACTAAATACAATATGTTTAAAAAGATACACTGAAGATATAGTCCACATCGAGGGAAAAAACAAAGACAATATAATAAAAATGACTACTCAAGAAAACAGGCCACTTTTAGGGCCAACCATTAGAAGGAGATATATTACCCAGAGACTATTCCCTTACCCAACACTTGCCCGATCTACTACAAATTTTTCTAAATGTGAGACATCTACAAAAACAAAAGAATCTTCCTGATAATTAACCACACATTTACAGGGAAAACGTAAGAAGAACGTTGCTCCCAACGCTAAAACTCTAGGCTTCAGCTGAAGGAATTGACGCCTCCTAAATTGCGTTTCACGGGATACATCAGGAAAAATATTTATAGATTGCCCACAGAATTTAACAGTTTTTGCCTTAAAAAACGCACGTAAAATGCGCTATTTAAGACCAAACGAAGATAATGTAACTATTAACGTAGACCTGGTAGTAATCAAGTCTGAAGAGTCCTCCAGAAAGGCAGTCAAATCTGAAATAGGAGCAACAATCTCATCCAAGCCACCCTCTGCTCTATTAACACGCTTAGTACTTGGCAACAAGTAGTAAGCATGGGAAATACCAATTGGATCAGAAAAATGCAATATTTCTTTAAAGTACTTATCAAGAAGAATCTCAGCGGATAGCAGTGAGGAGTGGGGGAAGTTTAGGAAACGCAAATTACAAGCCCGGGTAGAGTTCTCTAAGGCTTCCACTTTGGAATATAATATCAATGAATCCTTAACAGCGGCTGTACTGGCCGCAGAAAGCAAGTTAACCTGAGAACTCAACTTCCCAACAACCTTATTTGAAGAAGTGACCCTCTCATCGAGCTGACGAAAAGATACGACAGCCTCCTGAGAGAAGACACATAATGCATTTAGTGTTAAAGACATTTTCTTATCAATGGATTGCAAAGCAGTCCATATATCTTTTAACGTAATCTCCTCATCGGGGGGTTTAGAAACAGATTGTAATAAGCTATCAGAAACATTAAATGTCACAGGCAAAGGAAAAGTAACATCAACTTTAGAAATACTTGCACTTTCTGGAGACTCGCTGGACGACCATTGCGGTTGCAGTGGCAAAGGCAAGGGAGGAGGGGTTCTCCCACCAGAACTTAGGGAGACCCCGTCTGGGGAGGACTGTGCAAGGGGGATAGGAGGGAAATGCTTGTCAAGAGGACCAATCGGTTTATCGCCGACATTGGCCTCTTGAACTTTATTCCCTCCTTTTGCCTTCCGCTTCCCCATAGAACAAAACTATGGGGTGAAAAGGCAAACAATATCCCACAGACGCCTCAGTGACGCTAAAGGGGCGCTCAAGGGGCCTGACTATCCCCTTTGATCACGCCCCTTCGAGCCACGCCCTGCGGACATGCTCCGCGGTCAGGAAGATAGTGAAAGAAATAGAAAAAGAAAAAGACCCCACCGGGTAGGAGGGTGCCCCGGGCACGCCTGCCCGATCCTCAGAAGCACAGAGTCCCTGCACACCAGGAAGCCAGCAGCAGTCCCAGAGCTGATCTCAAGCCCCGTCTCCTTCAGTTTCTCTCTGTTTGTCCCCATTTTAGGAGATTTTAACATTCATGTTGACTCCCCCTCCACTTCCCGTGAATTTGCTTTCCTAACGCACCTGTCTGACCTCTCCCTTAGTCAATTAGTCTCCTTCCCCACTCGCTCTGCTGGACATACTCTGGACCACCTTATTTCCAATATTCGTTCCACCATTGTGCCTTCCTCCCTTTCAGCCTTACCCCTCCCTTAGTCTTATCACTTCTGCATCTTTTTTTCCTTGTCCATCTTGTCACCCTCCCCACCTCTTTCTTCTACTCCCAATTCTGGTTCTGTCTTGTCTCCCCAGTCTCGATGCATTAATGCCAATACCCTTCTTCAGTTCCCATCTTCGGATATCCTCTTCTCCCCTGACTTTCACTCTCTCCCAGTAGACTCCCAGGTGCACACCTGGAACACGACTCTGTCCTCTGCACTGGACACACTTGCCCCTCTTCGCGCCGCTCCTATTCCCGCTCGTCATCCCTGGTATCACCCTGGTCTCTATCTCCATCGTAGATATCTCCGTCGGGCTGAACGTTGTTGGCATAAACACCCCTGTTCCTCTAACTTATCTCATTTTCATTATTGTTATCAACTCTATCGTTCTCTTCTTCACTCTGCTAAACAAGATTACTATACAAAGCTCATTTCTTCCTCTAATTCTTCTCGTACACTTTATTCTGTTCTTCGTTCCCTCTCAGCCCCGCACTCCTCCTCCTCCACTTCCTCTCCATCCCCTCCCTCCCCGGATCCTGCTATGCTAGCATCATACTTCTCCTCTAAAGTCCTTTCTCTTTGCCTTTCCTTTCCTTCTTGTCCCCCCGTCTCTCCCCAATTCTCCCTTCCCTGATCCTACCATCCCTTTCCCCCCCTTCCTTACCCTCCTTATCCTCTGTTCCTCTTTCCCTTTCCTACCGCTGGCCCACTTTTGACCCAATTACTGCTCCGATGCTCTCTAAAGTTTTCGCTTCTTCGTGGAAAACCACCTGCTCTTCTGACCCCATTCCTTCCTGCTGGCTTTTGGAACCATCCCTTGCTTTTTCTTCTTTCATTCTTTCTATCTTCAATTCTAGTCTAACATCTGGCATCTTTCCCTCTCTTTGGAAACACGCTGTGGGTCGTCCTATCCTAAAGAATAGTTCCCTGGATTCCTCCTCCCCCTCTAATTGGCGCCCCATATCTAATCTCTCTTTTCTCTCTAAACTCTTAGAGAAATTGGTCTTTCTCCAACTCTCAGTACATCTTGAGGCTTCTCTTACCCTTCACCCTCGACAATCTGGTTTTCGCCCTGGCTACAGCACTGAGTCTGTTCTCCTTTCACTTCTCAATGAATTGCATGCTGCTCACACTCATAGCTCTATATCTCTCTTGCTGTCTCACTGGATCTTTCCGCTGCCTTTGACCTTGTCGACCATCACACCCTCCTGCTTCGACTTCAGGATGCTGGCCTTTCTGGTCTGGTTCTACAATGGTTCCGTTCTTTTTTTGTCATGTCGCTCTTTCTCTGTTCTATCTGGTGCTACTTCCTCCCCCTCCACTCCCCTTCCTTGCGGGGTCCCCCAAGGCTCTGTCCTCTCCCCTATTCTTTTTAACATCTTTATGGCTCCCTTCACTCTCTTGGTTCAACAACACGGTATTTCTGCTCACTATTACGCTGATGATATCTTTCTCTTGTACCATACTGATGCTTCTGCTCCAGACATCACCCCTTTTAACAATTGCCTCTCCGCCGTTGCCTCTTGGATTTCTTCTAATTTTCTTCATATCAACCTTAAAAAAACCTCAGCGATCTGGTTCACCTTCGGTTGCCCCCCACCCCTTCTTACACCTGTACTTATTTCTTCACCTATCCCTTTGGTCTCCTCTCTTAGATATTTAGGTGTCACCCTCGACTCTGCTCTCACCTTTAAAGGTCATATTTCATCCATTGTCCAACGTTCCTTTTTTGCTCTAAAACAACTCCGTGCTGTCCGTCCTTTCCTTTCTTCTTCCTCTATGGCTACCCTACTCCTCTCTTTAGTCCTCTCACGTCTTGATTATTGTAATGTCTGCTTGGTTGGTCTTCCTCAATCTCAAATTTCTCGCATTCAGCGTCTTCAGAATACTGCTGTCCGTATCCTTACCCACGCATCCCGCTTTGATCATGTTACCCCTCTTCTTTTACACCAACATTGGCTCCCTATTCCGTATCGTATACAGTTTACAATTCTTATTTTCGTGCACGGAACTATTCACACTGGTGTTCCGCTATACCTTGCCGACCAGATACGTCTTCACACTCCCCATCGTTCTCTCCGCTCTATACACTCTAACCGTATGTTCCTTCTTTCCCCGTCTCAGGCCCACCTAGAGTGCACACGATCCTCCGCTTTTTACTGCCTTGGACCGTGACTCTGGAACTCGCTCCCTCCCGCCCTCCGATTTGGACCCCTCTTTCATATTCTTTAAAACTCAATTAAAAACACACCTTTTCTGAACAGCTTTTGATCTTCCTCCCCCTTCTTCTCTCCCTTCCCAAGTAGCAAAAATAAAATAAATTGATCATTTCTTTTTTCTTTTCTTTTATTGGTTGTCTTGTCTTCTTCTTTCTCTGGCTCTGTCCTTTCTCCCCCCTTTTGTAATTTTTAAATTGGCGTTCTCTTTTCTTTTTCTGCTGCATTTTTTGTAATTTTTTAAATTTGTAAACCACTCTGATACCCTGTAATGGGCGGTATATAAAGCTTTAAATAAACATAAACATTCAATCTGAAAACAATATATTAGGTGCAAATTACAACACCTACAAGCAGACATTGCTGTTGTACTTGAAACGTTTGAGGAAATGAGGAATTATATTTATAATTTGGGTCAGACAGATGCTGGATGTTAATGCTGTAATACAGGTCCACTGTCGTGCAGAACTGGTATGTAGTCATTGAGATTTATAATTCAGAACAGCCACGTGGAGTCAGACCAAGGTCCATATTCTGCTCTGACAGTAGCTAGTTTGGGTTACAAGTACCTGGTGGATTCCAAGAAGTACAGTGATTTTTCTCATTTCTAGGGATAAGCAATGTGTCTCCAAAGTCTGTCTGTGCCATCAAGTCAATGGTGACTCCTGGCAACCCAGCAGCCACTGACCAGAAGTAGATTGCCACCAGGCCTTTCTTCTGAAGCAATGAAAGGTAAAGTGACTTGCCCAAGGCAATGAGGGGTACCAGGTGGAATTGAATCCTGGTCTTTAAGTCAGCAAGCTGCTGTGCTAACCTCTAGGTGACTGCTCCACTCCCAAGTCTACCTGGCTAATAGTTTTTTATGGACTTTTTCTCCAGGAACTTGTCCAAACCTCTCTTTTTGTTCTCATATTTTTATTCATAATATACACATTAAGGAGTTCATTTTTGAAATGCTATTCATGCTTTCCATGTCTGAAAATGACCATTCAGATGTGTGATTCACATTGACATCCCAAGAGCCATTTTAGAACACCCCAAGTTTATATGTGTCTGGCACAATCATGTCTGTCTTACACTGGGGTGCACCAGAATTTGATGTTTCCAAAAAGATAAACGTGTGCCCAGTTGTAGAATGATGTTGTATGTTTGGATTTAGCAGCAAACACATCCTATTCATCTCTCTCTTAGGGGCTTGTTTACAAAGCTGCGGTAGCGGTTCGCGATCGTTATCGGAGCCGCGACCCCATTGATTTCAATGGGGCCGCGGCTCCGATAACGACCGCGAACCGCTACCGCAGCTTTGTAAACAAGCCCCTTAGTGTCTCCTTATCTTGTTTGATGCATTCTTTTTTTAAGCTTTGTCATTTGTCCGCCTTTGGACTTAGTATTTATTATGCTGCCATTCAAAAATACTACATTTATATCAAGGCATTTGCAATTACAAATACATAAAAACACATCCATCTGAAGATGGAAAGTATTTTGAATAACAGTTTGGACTTTTATCAGTAATATTTGTGGATTCAAGCTTCCAATGTCGTGACCACCACATACAACCAAAGATCCAAACTGTGAGGTAGAAATCAAACCAATCATACATAGATTATTTGTCAGATCCCTTATCATACTTGATCCACCAGTATGATCCAGGTGGAACTATCAGTGGTCCCATTTTACTATTTTTATTAAACATTGGGGGTGATTTTAAATCATTTTTTTCAACAGCATATACGAGAGGATATTTTCCAATACTTTACATTTCTGTAGTGATAACGGTCATCAAAATTAAATCAGTCACCAACTCTTTCGTCATGTCCATAGCATGCCCACATGTTTTGCAAACTCAAAGCTGTATCAAGTGAGTCGGTGACTGCCATCTAGTAAATACTTCAGAGAGAATTCTCACAAATAGGTTCTGTAGTTGAAACACTAACCATCTGCATACAAGAAGGCACTGATTCTGTGCACTTTAGCATGGATCCAAATTGCCTTGTGGACTAAAATGAGCAATAGTGGTGCTGATTTTGTCAAGCAGATTGCCTGCTGTCAAAATTGAGACCATTGCTTCTCTAAAACCACAACCACAAGCGCTTTCTTCCAAACTTTGTTCAAGCCAATACCCATATTCGAATCCCCTTTTTTTGGAACATCTTTGCAACTGTGGGCTATGCGGCTTCTTTTTAAATCTGTCTACAGATATTGGTTAAATCCGACTCCATTTCCAGTTCATCCATTTTTTTTCTTCCAAGCAGATAGACAATGTCACAATTGAATCAATTTAAAACACTGGGTGAAAGGAAGATCATATTTCTATCTCAGCTGATTGAAAGACATTAGCTAACCCACATCCATAAAACCTCCAACACAGAGTATACCTATATGCATTCTCCAAATCTCTTTGAAATCCCACCATGTTATTTGCTTTGATTTCATTTTCTGGCAACAGATTCCATAGCTTTTATGCAGGTATGAAAGAAATTTATTTTATAATTTGTCTGCTCGTCCTTTTAGCAGCTGCAGTTTCTTTAATGTCCACATCTACTTTGAATGGGTATGACAAGTACTCTACAACTGTTCCAAGTTTTTGGAAGTGTCAGAATCTATTTTTGAATTCCTGGATAACAGAACAGATTTCTGTCACATACTTCTCGTTCTGAAAAACAGATGGTCCTCCGTATTAGGAAAATGATCAAAAGTGTTTGCAAGGTCAGTCATTAGCTCAAATTTGCTCTTGTAAGATGAAACTGCACTCATCTCACCAATGCATTTGTTTTTACCTTGTAGTTCAAGGTTCATATCACTTAGTTTGCCTGTAAAGTCAGCGAGAAATGCCAGATCACATAACCACTCCTCATCTTCCAACTCTGCTTGGTCATCTCCCCTCTCCTTCAAATAACTTCTTATTTCATTCAGCAAATCAAGAAATCTTTGCAGAAATCTGTGCCTACTTAGCCACCTTACATCTGTGTGCAAAATGATTTCCACTGCCCCTTCATCAAGAGTAAGATTGAAAAGCCGTCTTTGAAGTGATCTTCCACGAATTGAATTTACAATTTTGAAAGTGATTTCCATGACAGTCTTTGTATTGAGTCTCTTGCTTGTCAAAACTTGCTGGTGAATGATGCAGTGGTAAGAAAGGAAATTTGGGAAGTTTGTTTATGTTTATTCATTTGCTTGACCGCCCTTCAGAGGTAAGCAGAGCGGTTTACAATAAAAACTTCAGTACAGCGAGGCACAAGGCCAGAAGATGAAGAGAAAGTTACAAATTAAGAATAGGACAGAGAGAAGAGAGCGGGTAGAGAGCAGCAGACAGAAGGGAGGAGGCTAAGGCTGGGAGGAGGGAAGGTCAAAGGCAAGGGAAAATAGGTGGGTCTTCAGAGCATGTTTGAAGGTTGGGTGATGTGGTTCAAGACGGAGGGCAGTGGGAAGGGAATTCCAGAGGGCGGGACCTACGAAAAAAAAGGCTGAGGAATGGGTGGAGTGGAGGTGAGCCTGTGAAGGGGGGGGGGGGGTAGTTTGAGGCAGTTAAGATGGAAGGATCGGGGGGGTGTGCCTGGGGGTATGAAAGTGAATTAGGTCAGCGAGATATTGCGGGGTAGTGGTATGAAGCGCCTTATGAACAAGTGTAAGACGTTTAAACAATACGAAAGGATATGGGAAGCCAGTGAAGACGAAGCAGGAGGGGAGTAACGTGGTCTCTAGGGGAGGAATGGGACACAAGTCGGGCAGCGGTGTTTTGGATTCTTTGCAAACGTGTCAGCTGTAGTTTGGAAATGCCAGAGAGAACAGAGTTGGAGAAGTCAATACGAGAAATGACAAGAGATAGCAGCAGGGTGGCAAGAGGGAGAGAGGAAGGGGCGAATTGCGCGAATTTGACGAAGATAGACGAAAGAGGTCTTGGAGACATGTGAAACGTGGGCGGAAAAGGAGAGATCAGGATCAAAGAGCACCCCGAGATACCGAAGGGTGGGAACCAGAGAGATGGGTGTACCAGGGAAAGAAGGTGTCAGAGACGGGGAAGGGTGGCCATGAGGAAACCAGATAGCAGTAGTTTTCGATAGGTTGAGGTGTAGGCAGTTTTGGGTCATCCAGTTGGAGATAGCAGCGAGACAGGAGTTGAGCGGGGCAAGGTCGGGACATATAGGGGAGGTGTGATAAAGAAGAAGGTCGTCTGCATAGTAGAATACCGAGATCCCGAATTGTTGAATTAGCAGTGTGAGAGGGGTTAAGAAGAGATTGAAAAGCAAAGGGGCCAGGACAGAACCTTGGGGAACCCCACAGGATAGGGGAAAGGAGTCAGAGGAGGAGACGGATGGGGAGGATGAAAGAACAGCGCCGGATCGGGAAGAGAGGAAGGAGTGAAACCACCGAAAGACAGTGCTGCAGAGACCAGCATCACGTAGTCGGGATAGGAGAAGGGAGTGATCGACCAGGTCAAATGCAGCGGAAAGATCGAGGGCTACCACCACCGAAATATCACCACGATCGTGAGCTACGTGTAGTGAATTAGTGAAGGCGAGAAGAATGGTTTCAACACTGTGCCCGGTGCGGAAGCCTGACTGACGGGGGTGAAGGAGATTAGTAGAGTCCAGGTGGTGAGATAGTTGGGCAAAGACGATTTTCTCAAGGAGTTTGGAGAGGAATGAAAGGTTGGAGACTGGGCGATAGTTGTTGGGGTCCAGAGGGTCAAGAGAAGGTTTCTTAAGAATCGGACGAATCAGGGCGTGCTTCCAGGAAGAAGGAAAGGTTCCTGTGGAAAGACTAGAATTCAGCATGGTTTGAAGGTAGGGAAGGAGGGACAATGAAGGGATAAGCAGCCAAGAGGAGGGGATGGGGTCGAGGGAGCAGAAGGTTTTGTGGGATGAAGAAATGAGGTGGTGAAGCTCACTGGTGGTGGTCAGAGAGAAAGAGGACCAGGTATGGGATAGTTGGGAAATAGGGGGAGGGGAAGCAACTGGAGGGGGGGGGAGAGCAGGGAGGCCCTCAAGGTAGAGATTTTATTGCTGAAGGCCGAGGCTAGGAGAGAAGGGGCAGGGACAGGATGAGCGGGTGCAGTAGAAGTGGTAGGATGAAGGGAGGTGAGAAATCTCAGTGTAGAATAAAGGTGGCGGGTCTGGTTGGGGCCATTGGCGATAGTAGTGGAAAAGTAAGTGGACATGGCAAGGTGAACCTGAGATCGGTAATGAGAATGTTGGGCTTTGAAAAAGGACAGGGTGGCTGGTGAGGGAGATTTGCGCCAGCGCCTTTCGGCTCTACGAAGTTGAGACCGGAGTAGGAGGAGACCGGGGTGATACCAGGGATACGATGGCTGACGAGTGGCTGAGCGCGGATGAAGAGGGGCAACATGGTCAAGAGCGGCTGAGAGGGAGGAGAACCAAGCAGATGCTTGAGAGTTGGGGGATAAAGAAGAGAAATTGGAGGGGAGCAGTTCTGCAGCTGAGGGGAATTGCTGAGCTGTGGAAGGGGTGATGGAACGTGAGAGATGTAGAGCGGGGGGAGATACTGGGGGAGGGGTTGGAGTTGAGGCTCCAGAGTGGGAACAGGAGACCGCCAGACATAGGTGGTCGGACCAGGGGATAGAAAGAGAAGACAGGTTGTGGAGTGAGAGTGTGGAGGAGGAGAGGGTCAGAAAGAGATCAAGGGTATGATATGCTGTCTACAGAGGGCTATGAAACCGTTAACCTCACTTGTCTGCTCTTGCTCCATCAGTAGTGATGGAAGATTGCACTTTGTCACAAAAGAATGGAAAGAACTGAATATTTCCTGACTGGTAGTTCTCCCTTTTAAAGAAATCATTCCAAGTAGTTCTTCTTTAACACTGAAGTCTTCAAAAACCATCCAGATAAAGACTAGTAACTGGGCTATGTCTCTTATGTCTGTAGATTCATCCAGTTGGAGTGAGAAAGCAACACAATTTGAAACATCCTCCAGTTGTTCAGTTGTGTCTCCACGCATCTTTTCTATTTGCTGCATGACAGTGTTTCTTGACAATTGTACATCTTGAATAGCAGCTATGATCTTTCTTATTTTTAAATCCTTCAAAAAGATTGTCAGCTGCTTCAAGAAAACAATCTTTTACAAATTCCCCTTCAGTGAAAGGTTTGCATTTCTTTGCGATCAGGTTGCTGACCTTGAAGGATGTTATGGTTGCATTGACCGAATGTGACCTTGGCTTCGCCATCAAGTGTTGCTGAGTAGCCAATTTCGATTTAAGTTCTTTGAGCTTCAGTTTATGAATTTCACTTTTGGGTGGAAAATCAGCATCAAACTTATTGCTATGCAGAGCCTTATAATGACGTTCCAGATTACCCTTTTTGGGCAATGATACTGGGACGTTACAAATTAGACAACAACACTTGTCTTTCACCATGATGAAGTAGTCCATTTCTCATTCATCATGAAAATGGTAGGTTTTGCTCTTCTTTGGAACACTCATCTTTGTTATGCTAGGGTGGCTGGATGTAAGAAGGCCAAATCTGCTAAGTTAGTATAAACACTGGCTGAATCTGGTCCAAAACTGTCACTGTTCCAAAGTATTAAAGATCAACAGGAACTGAAGACCTCTGGATGATGTGCAATACAAGGACTGGAGATGCCAAAAACCACACATGCAGTTCTAAAAGTAAAAATAAGAATTCATCATACTGGCACCAGTACCACCAAACAATCATCAAAAAAACTCAAACACCTGTCCAGCAAACCAGATAAAATAAAATACTGCCAAACAAGTTCAAATACCACCACACGCGATTTAATAAATTCTGCACACAGTGTAGAATCAACGCAAAGGCAAGGCAAAATAAAATTGCAGAGGCAAGCAAAAGTCACAGTGGTTTGAACCAATTCGAAGGCAAGGCATAGGCAAGTTGGAACAAAATTGGAAAAGCCCACCAAAATCACCAAATTCTTGACACTTTGTTGTGTCTGCCCGAAAACGTTTAATGAAAGCGGACTATAAAGCGACCAACGACCAGCACACGACACAACTAATACAGTAAGTGTATTCAGGTAAAGCCTGGGCGAATGGATATCGCCTGGTATATAACACACTTCTAAGAGGTGTTGCGGCCGGGGCAGGAATGGGTAATTATGAGAGGCAGGAGACCAGGTATGAAGCCGGGCCTGTGGTGTCTCGGCTCGGGCAGCGGCCCCCTGGGGTACCCACAAACTATTGGCACAAAAACAACAAGTGCCCCCAATACACCCGCAGGCAAGAATGCTGCAGGCAGGGAAAAAGACAGGCAAAGGATCAACAGCGGCGGCAAGCCCTTGGCAGATGACCTGCTGGCAAGAGCTCTCTCCTAGCGACGGGGCAAGCTGCTGGAGAGATGGAGCCAAGTGGGGCTGGTGATCTACCTCTGACCCCTCCGCAATCTACAGTTAGATCGCGATCTACCTGTTGGATATGCCTGCAATATAGATAGTCTAGTTTCTCAAAATCGGAAAACAATTAACACTTGGTTTGGCTACACTTTAGTTATGGTATATTATTTTGTTTGTTTTTAAAAAGATATAAAAATCTATAGCAGAGGTAATTAAACTAAAGGTGAAGGGCCACATCTGACATGGGAAGAATCCATATGGCCCATGAAAGTTTGACTGGAAGTGGCATTGGTAGTGACATCACTTTCCAACTTACAATCTGTTGGATCTCCAGGGGGCCTTTAGCCAGGCTCCAAACTCCCAGGAGATCCCACTAGCCATTAAGTTGGAACAGGCTCCCTCCCCCGACTTACAGAATTCAAAGCCATGAAAAACTATCTGTACAGGTGATAACTCTGTAATGAGTCTGTATCTCCTATATATATTGTAAAGACTTTAACTACAAGAAGAGAAAAATCAGTTTTTAATGATATAATACCCTATTTGAAGAGAAGATGCTTTGTTACCTGTTTGATATTATTTTAACTCAGAGTTATAGGAAACTTCAATATCATAAGAACATAAGAACATAAGATCATAAGATATGCCATACTGGGTCAGACCAAGGTCCATCAAGCCCAGTATTCTGTTTCCAACAGTGGCCAATCTAGGTCATACGTACCTAGCAGTTTCCCCAAGGGACACAGGTTCCACAATGCTTGTATTGGTTCAAGCATTGATATCCTGGGTCCCTTCTTAATAATGGTTTATGGACCTTTCCTCCAGGAACTTGTCCAAACCTTTTTTAAACCCAGCTACACTAACAGCCTTTACTACATCCTCCGGTAACAAATTCCAGAGTTTGATTACACGTTGAGTGAAAAAATATTTTCTTTTATTAGTCTTAAATAGTTTACCCTGTAGCTTCATTGCATGTCCCCTAGTCTTTCTATATTCTGATAAGGTAAACAATCGATCTACGTTTACCCGTTCCACTCCGTTCATTAATTTATAGACTTCTATCATATCTCCCCTCAGCCGTCTCTTTTCCAGGTTAAAGAGCCCCAACCTTTTTAGCCTTTCTTCATAGGAGTAGCCTTCCATCCCCTTTACCATTTTGGTGGCTCTTCTCTGAACCTTTTCTAAAATTGCTATATCCTTTTTAAGATATGGCGACCAGAATTGCACACAATATTCAAGGTGCGGTCTCACCATGGAACGATATAGAGGCATTATAATATCTTTTGTTTTATTTTCCATTCCTTTCCTTATCATACCTAGCATTCTATTTGCTCTCTTGGCCGCCGCTGCACACTGGGCCGAGGGTTTTAACATGGTATCCACAAGGACGCCTAAATCTTTTCTTTGGGTGGTGGTTCCTAATGTGGAACCTTGCATCGTGTAACCATAGTTTGGGTTGTTCTTCCCTAGGTGCATAACCTTGCACTTCTCCACATTAAATTTCATCTGCCATTTTGATGCCCAGTCTTCCAATTTATCAAGATCCTCTTGCAATTTTCCACAATCCTCCTGGGTTTTAACAACTTTAAATAGTTTTGTGTCATCAGCAAATTTGATAACCTCACTCGTTATTCCACTTTCCAGGTCATTTATGAATATGTCAAAAAGCAGCGGACCCAGCACAGATCCCTGGGGTACACCACTATTCACCTTTCTCCATTGGGAAAATTGGCCATTTAGCCCTACCCTCTGCTTTCTATCTTTTAACCAGTTCCTGATCCACAGTAGTACACTGCCTCCTATCCCATGACTCTTTAGTTTTGCCAAAAGTCTCTCATGAGGGACCTTGTCAAAGGCTTTCTGAAAGTCCAGATACACAATATCAACCGACTCACCTTTGTCCACCTGTTTATTCACTCCTTCAAAAAAACATAACAGATTAGTAAGACAAGATCTTCCTTGTCTAAAGCCATGTTGGCTGTCTCCCATTAGGTCATGACTATCTATATGCTGAGTAATTTTATTCTTTATGATGGTTTCTACCATTTTTCCCGGTACTGATGTCAGGCTCACCGGTCTGTAGTTTCCCGGATCACCCCTCGAACCCTTTTTAAAAATTGGTGTTACATTGGCGATCCTCCAATCCTCAGGTATTAGAGATGATTTTAATGATAGTTCACAGATTACTGATAGCAGGTCTGCAATCTCAAATTTCAGTTCTTTCAACACCCTTGGATGTATACCATCCGGCCCAGGTGATTTGCTACTCTTCAGTTTATCTAATAGTTGTAGGACATCTTCCCGATGTATCGATATTTCCTTCAATTCTTCCACACCTTTAAATACCACTTCAGTCGTGGGTAACATCCCTACATCTTCCTCAGTAAAGACCGAAGCAAAGAATTCATTCAGTCTCTCCGCTATCGCCTTGTCGCCTCTTAGTGCTCCTTTAACCCCTTTATCATCTAATGGACCAACTGACTCTCTCACGGGTTTTTTGCTACGAATGTACTTGAAAAGGTCTTTATTTCGCGTTTTTGCTTCCGCAGCAAGCTTCTTCTCAAATTCTCTCTTTGCCTGCCTTATCAATGCCTTGCATTTGACTTGCCAGTGCTTGTGCTGTTTCCAGGTTTCATCATTTGGCTCTTTTTTCCATTTCTTGAAAGATGCTTTTTTGGCAACAACAGCCTCTCTGACCTCAGCTTTAAACCATGCTGGCAATTTTTTTGACTTCCTTCCACTTTTCTTAAAGCGTGGAATACAGCTGGTCTGGGCTTCCAAGATAGTATTTTTCAACAACACCCAAGCTTGATGTACGTCTTTAACCTTTGCAACTGCTCCTTTTAGTTTTTTCTTAACTGTTTTCCTCATTCTATCATAGTCTCCCTTTCGAAAGTTAAGGGGTAGTACTGTGGATTTCCTTACTATCCCTCCTCCACTAATTAAATCAAAGGCGATCATGCTATGATCACTATTGCCAAGTGGCCCCAACACCCTTATCTCTTGCACTACATCTGGTGTTCCACTAAGGACTAGGTCTAATATTGCTTCCCCTCTGGTCGGTTCATGAACCAGCTGCTCCAAGAAGCAGTCATTTATTTCATCTAGGAACTTTATCTCCCTAGCATGTCCTGTTGTGACACTGACCCAGTCGATGCCGGGGTAATTGAAATCACCCATTATTATTACTGCACTGTAACTCCTGCTAGCTTCCCTGATTTCTTTGAGCATTTCATCATCCATTTGTTCATTCTGGCCAGGCGGACGATATCAATGAGGTATAGAAGACAAAAGGACAGCCAAAGTCAATATCTATACAGCTATATCATATTGATCATTCATTTGATTTAAAGTAGAAGACAGACAAATATACAGTATTAGTAAAAAAAAAAAAAAGAAAGACACACATGAGAAGTGTGTTGGGTCAAATCCTGAATCTTTTATAAAAGAGAAAGGAGAAGATAATGACACCACTTATTCCTTATGTAAGATCAGATTGCTTTGATTATATAATTTTCTCTTCCCATTAGCTTCATCACATTTTGCTAAGACCATTCCAGGATGATATAAACCATCCTTTTTTCCAGATAATTCATTGGTTTTTTTTTAATGTGTGCTCTAAGTCAATGCTGACTCCTGGCAACCCAGTAGCCCTGGGTTTTCTTGGCAAGGTGTAATCAGAAGTAGATCGTTAGGCCTTTCTTCTGAGGCAATGGAGGGTGAAGTGGCTTGCCCAAAGCCACAAGGAGTTCTCCTGAAAGTCGAACCCCATGAGTACCTCTTTTTTTAGCAAAGAGGGGTTTAATTATTTTGGACTATAGCAGCAATGCTTCATAGTTGGAAATCTAGGGGCAATTTTGAAATGCAAGTAGGGAAGAACACCTAAGGAAGAACAACCCAAACTTTGGTTACACAATGCAGGGTTCCACATTAGGAACTACCACGCAGGAAAAAGATTTAGATTTAGGCGTCATTATGGATAACATGTAAAAACCCTCTGCCCAGTGTGCAGTGGCAGCCAAGAGAGCAAATAGAATGCTACAGTAGGTATCATAAGGAAAGGAATGGAAAATAAAACAAAGGATATTATAATACCTCTATATCGTTCCATGGTGAGACTGCACCTTGAATATTGTATGCATTTCTGGTCGTTGTATCTTAAAAAGGATATAGCGTTATTAGAAAAGGTTCAGAGAAGAGCCACCAAAATGGTAAAGGGGATGGAAGGATACTCCTATGAAGAGAGGCTAAAAAGGTCAGGGCTCTTTAACCTGGAAAAGAGACGGCTGAGGGGAGATATGATAGAAGTTTATAAATTAATGAATGGAGTGGAACTGCTTAACATAGATCGATTGTTTACATTATCAGAATATAGGAAGACTAGGGGACATGCAATGAAGCTACAGGGTAAACTATTTAAGACTAATAAGAGAGAATATTTTTTCACTCAATGTATAATCAAACTCTGGAACTTGCTACTGGAGGATGTAGTAAAAGCTGTTACTGTAGCTGGGTTTAAAAAAGGTTTGGACAAGTTCCTGGTGGAAAGGTCCATAAACCATTATTAAAAAGGGACCCGGGATATCACTGCTTGACCCAGTACAAGCATTGTGGAACCTGTGTCTTTTGGGGAAACTGCTAGGTACGTATGACCTAGATTGGCCACTGTTGGAAACAGGATACTGGGCTTGATGGACCTTGGTCTGACCCAGTATGGCGTATCTTATGTTCTTAAGTACTTCCCATTTGAAAAATGTCATGGGTAATAAGCACTCACAGGCTAAGGCACCAACGTTTTGCAGAGCTGAATTTGCATTCTAGGCCCCTATAGACAAGGGAAAGGATTTCTCATTTCCCTTAACTTGCATCCCCCATTACCTTTATGCTAGTGCTGTTTTTTTTCCTACATCATTCCCGCAGTAGTAGTAAGCTCCAATTGAAAATTCTGCAAAGGGCTTGCCTGCCTTTGCCTTCTGACAGACCCTATGACACCCAGTGGTTTCTTCCTCCTGACTGGGCCTTCATAATGTATTAACATCCCCCCACACTTTTTTATTCAGATTGAGGAAAGTAGTTTTCAAACAATGGGTTTACTCTCATAAACTGCTGTTTTACCTGGCTTTGAAAATTGCACTCTTAGGGAGTAATTTAAGTGAGCAGATACTTATGTAGTAGGCAAATGTTTTTCCCTGTGTAGGTACTGATAGATTTTCAAAACAAAAGTATGAGCATATTTCAACTTTGGATATAAATAACATCAGGCATCTTGCTGCTGCCTATGCTGAGTTCAAAATGGCACCCACAACCCCTAGCGGTCATCTTGTGGAATTACCACTGGGATTGATTCCTAGTGGTAGTGCTATGAGACCACCGCTAGAGGATCATGGGAGCCATTTCGAACCCAATAGCAGTGTCAGCAGGAGTGTTGATCACCAGAGCATCTTACAAGATAGGCCCAGGCATCCTTTTGATGATGGTCTCCTACTTGGGCTCAGGGGTTATTGGGATCTCTTTGTTGGGATGAATTATTTGGGGGGAGTATAGGGGTCTCTTTCGGGAGAAGCATATGGGGAGAAGGGACTGACATACTGGTGGTGCTGAGGGGAGGGAAAGGCCAGACCACCAGTTTTATTCCGACAGTACAACCCCTTTAAAATTGTGGCCTTGGATCATGTTTTAGTGATCTGATGCTTCTGATCAGGAAAAATAACCGCCTCTGAGCTGGTGGTGTTTTTCGAATAATGCAGCTTGCAGTGATCACTGCAAGTTGCATTATTTGATTAGAATACTAATGAGATGATCTCCAGGAACAAGCAGGAATGAGTCTTCACATATGGGTATCGTCAGTACCGACGGAGCCTGCGCGGGAACGCTCCCCAGCGTCCAGTAGGAAAGCTTTTGGGAGCATCCCACAGTGCCTGCGCGCTGCCTTCCCACCTTTCCCAACCGCCTCTCTCCAGTTCTTCTTTTCCACGGAGCCAGCAGGTCGTGTTTCCTGTCACCGCTGAAGAATTTCTTATTTTCTTTTCTTTTTCTTTAGTCGCGTGTCTGCCTTCTCGACGCCGGACCGGTACCAACGGTCTTTTTTCTTTCTTTCTTTCTTAAAAAAAACAAAAAAACAAAAAAAACTACTCTTTTCTTACTTCAGTGCATTTTTTCTTCTGTGGCCTTAGGCCTGCAGATATATATAGCAAAAGTTACAGTGCAGTAATAATAATGGGTGATTTCAATTACCCCGGCATCGATTGGGTCAGTGTCACAGCAGGACATGCTAGGGAGATAAAGTTCCTAGATGAAATAAATGACTGCTTCTTGGAGCAGCTGGTTCATGAATCGACCAGAGGGGAAGCCATATTAGACCTAGTCCTTAGTGGAACACCAGATCTAGGGCAAGAGATAAGGGTGTTGGGGCCACTTGGCAATAGTGATCATAGCATGATCGCCTTTGATTTAATTAGTGGAGGAGGGATAGTAAGGAAATCCACAGTACTACCCTTTAACTTTCGAAAGGGAGACTATGATAAAATGAGGAAAACAGTTAAGAAAAAACTAAAAGGAGCTGTTGCAAAGGTTAAAAACGTACATCAAGCTTGGATGTTGTTGAAAAATACTATCTTGGAAGCCCAGACCAGCTGTATTCCACGCTTTAAGAAAAGTGGAAGGAAGTCCAAAAAACTGCCAGCATGGTTTAAAGGTGAGGTCAGAGAGGCTGTTTATTTATTTATTTATTTATTTATTTATTTACATTCTCTTATATACCGCGCTATTCTGCATCAGTGCGGTTTACATTGAACAAACTGAAATTACATTGAACAGGGCATTATAACTTGGAGATAACTATTTTACAGGGAACATGGGCTATGGAGGGTTAAGTGGCTTGCCCAAGACCACAAGGAGCACCTGTGGGACTAGAAACCCCAGTCCTTCCGGACCAAGGTTGCTGTCCTCTAGTGGGATTTGAACCCCCGACCTTCCGGCCTGAAGTACATTGCCCCAACCACTAGGCTGCTACTCCAAGCCAAAAAAGCATCTTTCAGGAAATGGAAAAAAGAGCCAAATGACGAAACCTGGAAACAGCACAAGCACTGGCAAGTCAAATGCAAGGCATTGATAAGGCAGGCAAAGAGAGAATTTGAGAAGAAGCTTGCTGCGGAAGCAAAAAGACCTTTTGAAGTACATTCGTAGCAAAAAACCCGTGAGAGAGTCAGTTGGTCCATTAGATGATAAAGGGGTTAAAGGAGCACTAAGAGGCGACAAGGCGATAGCGGAGAGACTGAATGAATTCTTTGCTTCAGTCTTTACTGAGGAAGATGTAGGGATGTTACCCATGACTGAAGTGGTATTTAAAGGTGCGGAAGAATTGAAGGAAATATCGATACATCAGGAAGATGTATTACAACTATTAGATAAACTGAAGAGTAGCAAATCACCTGGGCCGGATGGTATACATCCAAGGGTGTTGAAAGAACTGAAATATGAGGTTGCATACCTGCTATTAGTAATCTGTGAACTATCATTAAAATCATCTCTAATACCTGAAGATTGGAGGATCGCCAATGTAACACCAATTTTTAAAAAGGGTTCCAGGAGTGATCCGGGAAACTACAGACCGGTGAGCCTGACGTCAGTACCGGGAAAAATGGTAGAAACCATCATAAAGAATACAATTACTCAGCATGTAGATAGTGTCACCCACCTACTTACCCCGCTAGGAGGCAGCCTAGGGGACTTTCAGTGGGGCCTCTTCTTTAATGTAGCTGGGGCTCTTTTAAGGCCCCCTGGGAATTATCTCCCACTAGCCGTTCTAAAGGTTGTAGTTGTGACAAGCAGCCAGGCTTTTTAGTAAGAGGTATTTTTATTATCCCTTTCCGGGTGGATTCTTGCACGTGAGAAATTAACAGAAACAGACCATGTTTTCTGGTACAAATAAAAATACTACTGGAACCAAAAGCGCTTCATTTCAGCTTAACTCAAAATATAACAGCTACTAAATTTATACAGGTAGTTTTCAGAAATCCTTTTTCTTTAAAAGGTTATCTTCTTAGCACAGCTTAGCATAAGGAAGACCCATCATTAGCCAGGGTCAAAGCACATTCCATTTGAGTTACCTCTGTATTATCTTCAGCTAATTCAAAGTCCATTGCCTCGTAGCTTCCCTGGTTGCTACTCTCTGAACAGCTGTGTCTCCTTTCTTGGCTGTGCAAGCTTCCGTCTTCTGCAAGACTTCCCTTCCCCCCTTCACCAAGGTAGGATGGGAAGTTACCGTATTTCTCACAGTCTGCCCCTAGGGGACCCAACCTTCCTAGTTGTGTATAGGGAAAACTTATGCTTCTAAGGCCCTCTCTATTACAGGCTTTCAGCCAGTCCTCAGGGAGGATTTCTCTCGAGCTTTTACAGCATGGAAAGTCAGCGTTGATACTTCTAAAAGCAGGCTTCTTACTGCCTCTAGCCACTGGCTGGTTCTTAAACAGGTAAGTGTCCCTTCTAAACCCCTTACTGTTTTCTGGGTACCTGTTAGCAGAAGGACCGTTTCTCAAGGGTTTCTCTTTCCTGCTGGATTGAATTCCTCTGTGATTCTTTTCACTGGCCTCTTGCTCCATGCTTCCTAGCACCCTGTAATTGCCCTTGGATATTCTTTCCTTAGGAACTTTATTCAAACTCCAATGAGAAGTATTCTCCTTTTCTGCCCCAGCTGTTGTAGTATCCTTAATGTCTCTCTCCTCTGAGAAATCCCAGTTAGCTCCTCTCTCTGAGAAATCTTGCTTAGTTCTGCTCTTTGAGAAATCCTGCTTAGTTCTGCTCTCTGAGAAATCCTGCTTAGTTCTGCTCTCTGAGAAATCCTGCTTAGTTCTCCTCTCTGAGAAATCCTGCTTAGTTCCACCAGTAAGTGACTCTGTATGCATTTTAACTGCGTCACTACCTGCATTCTGTTGACCTTGCCCTGCTCTCAGCTGCCTTTCATTAACTGATTGAGGATGAGGTAATCCTTTGCAGGAGCACGTTCTACCTCTGGTTACCTTTGTTTTCCATGGTTGCTTATAGCAACCCTGCAGCATGTGCTTGGATCTGTCAGTTTCAGATCTACCTAGCCCTGCCCTTTCTGTTTCCATAGGTAATTCCTGCTCTACCCCGTGACAATAGTCACGACCTAATGGGAGACAGCCAACATGGCTTTAGACAAGGAACATCTTGTCTTACTAATCTGTTATGTTTTTTTGAAGGAGTGAATAAACAGGTGGACAAAGGTGAGTCGGTTGATATTGTGTATCTGGACTTTCAGAGAGCCTTTGACAAGGTCCCTCATCAGAGACTTTTGGCAAAACTAAAGAGTCATGGGATAGGAGGCAGTGTACTATTGTGGATCAGGAACTGGTTAAAAGATAGAAAGCAGAGGGTAGGGCTAAATGGCCAATTTTCCCAATGGAGAAAGGTGAATAGTGGTGTACCCCAGGGATCTGTGCTGGGTCCGCTGCTTTTTGACATATTCATAAATGACCTGGAAAGTGGAATAACGAGTGAGGTTATCAAATTTGCAGATGACACAAAACTATTTAAAGTTGTTAAAACCCAAGAGGATTGTGAAAAATTGCAAGAGGATCTTGATAAATTGGAAGACTGGGCATCAAAATGGCAGATGAAATTTAATGTGGACAAGTGCAAGGTTATGCACCTAGGGAAGAACAACCCAAACTATGGTTACACGATGCAAGGTTCCACATTAGGAACCACCACCCAGGAAAAAGATTTAGGCGTCATTGTGGATACCATGTTAAACCCCTCGGCCCAGTGTGCAGCGGCAGCCAAGAGAGCAAATAGAATGCTAGGTATGATAAGGAAAGGAATGGAAAATAAAACAAAAGATGTTATAATGCCTCTATATCGTTCCATGGTGAGACCGCACCTTGAATATTGTGTGCAATTCTGGTCGCCGTATCTTAAAAAGGATATAGCGATTTTAGAAAAGGTTCAGAGAAGAGCCACCAAAATGGTAAAGGGGATGGAAGGATACTCCTATGAGGAAAGGCTAAAAAGGTTAGGGCTCTTTAACCTGGAAAAGAGACAGCTGAGGGGAGATATGATAGAAGTCTATAAATTAATGAATGGAGTGGAACGGGTAAACGTAGAGCGATTGTTTACGTTATCAGAATATAGAAAGACTAGGGGACATGCAATGAAGCTACAGGGTAAACTATTTAAGACTAATAAAAGAAAATATTTTTTCACTCAACGTGTAATCAAACTCTGGAATTTGTTACCGGAGGATGTAGTAAAGGCTGTTAGTGTAGCTGGGTTTAAAAAAGGTTTGGACAAGTTCCTGGAGGAAAGGTCCATAAACCATTATTAAGAAGTGACCGAAGATATCAATGCTTGACCCAGTACAAGCATTGTGGAACTTTTGTCTCTTGGGGAAACTGCTAGGTACATATGACCTAGATTGGCCACTTTTGGAAACAGAATACTGGGCTTGATGGACCTTGGTCTGACCCAGTATGGCATATCTTATGTTCTTATGTTTTCCTCATGGAAAAACCCGCCTCCGGGTTTAAAAAGTGCACGAAGTGAAGTGGCACTATTTCTGTCACTGACACCCATGACTGGTGTCTAAAATGTTTAGGATTGCGGATTGTGAGTCCTGTTCCATGATGTCTAAAAGAGGGTTACAAAATCGGGCAGCCAAGCTCAGTACCCTGTTTCCCTCCGATGCAGCTTCTGTGGCATCGACGTCTTCCAGGGCTTCTTCTTCATCCCATGGATCTCAGGTAACCAAACTTAAATCTGGCCGGTCCTCAAAGAGTACATCTCCCTCTGAGTATTGAGATGCCCCCGGGCTTACTCTTGAGGAATCCACACCGTCAAAATTACCCCGGCGGGAGGCTCCTGCTACCAAAGCTGTATCTATGGGGTCACAGGTTGACATCGATGGCTCGGCCTCGAACGATCACCTGTTACAATGTTCTGGGGTACCGGCGGTTTCCACCGGTACCGACATCCAGACATTGGTGGCGTCGATGGATCAGAATATTCTGACCATGCAGCGTGCCATCATGGCATTCATACAAGCTGCGACGCCTATGGTACTGCAACAAACTCCGTTGTCGGTACCGGTACCAATTCTTGTACCGGATCCGATTTCGGTCCCGATACCAGTACCGCTTGCATCGACATCAACGTCGACGGCAGCGGTACGCTATCCAGTGATGCCCATTGGTACCGATTACTTCCGATGTAGATACCCCCCGTTACGCATATCGGGCTCTGCGAGAGCATCCAGACAGTCGATACTTCGATTCCTCTGAAGACTCTGATACATCGAAGGCCTCTATTGAAGCATCGGGGATCCTTCCTCAGGAACCCTCTTCTCCAAAAAGGAGAATGTCTCCTCCTGAAGACTTGTCTTTTCAAGACTTCATCAGGGAGGTGGCCAGAGGTCTGTCCATCTCAGTGGCCTCTGAAACAGAACCTAGAGCCAAAAAAATAGATATTCTACAATATCCTAAGGCTCCTAAAGAGGCAGCCACCTTACCAATACATGAGATTCTTTATGATCACATGTTGGGCATATGGGAGACTCCTCTTTCCATCTCCCCTCATTCTCGTAGGTTGGACACCATGTATCGTGTTCCTTCTTGTCCTGGTTTTCATAAGACTCAGCTTCCTCACCACTCCATTGTGGTAGAGTCTGCTATGAAAAAAATCAAGAGTACAAAAAGACACTCCTCTGCTCCTCCAGGAAGAGAATGCAGAACCTTAGATGCCTTTGGCAGGAAAATTTTCCAGGCCAGTATGCTTGTAGCCAGAATCAACTCCTATAGTCTCTATATGGGGATGTTTCTAAAAGAAGTTACAGATCATCTGCAAACCTTATCTCCTTTTATGTCAGAAGATAAGAAAAGAATATATCACCTGGCTTAAACATGCACAGGATGTATCCAAGTTTTCCAACCGTGCAGCCTTTGACTCTTTTGAGGGTGCCAGTAGAGCCTCGGCTATTGCCATAGGTGCACGCAGAGTTGCTTGGTTGCAAGCCTCTGATTTGGAATCCTGGGTGCAGGATGGTCTAGGTAACCTTCCCTGTACAGGGGAAAACCTGTTTGGCAAAGATTGGCAAGCAAAGGCCAACCAGATGGATGCTGAAAATTCTGCTTTAGATAGACTTTCAAAGTCTACTACTGCTCCTTTTAAAAAGAGGTTGTTCAAAAAAGGATTTTTCCCCAAAAAAGGGAAATTTTCTTCTACTTATGGTCAGGCCTCTTCTCAAGGTTGTTTTGCTACAGACAGCAACAACCAAAACAGGCCAAGCCTCAGGCTGCGAGGACTGCTACGGCCCAACAGCCTCAGCCTCCTCAGGGCCTTTGACTTTCCACTAGAGAACTTAGCCTTTCTGGCTCTAGAACATCCAGAGCCTCTCACCATCCCAGGAAGGTTAGCTCATTTTGCTCCCAGATGGGAACAAATCACAGCAGAGCAATGGACCCTCTCCATCGTACGGGATGGGTACAAGCTTCATTTCTTAAACCTTCCCCCTCACACCATGGTGCAGTTCAATTCTCCAACATCTCTCCTCAGCCTTCTAGGTCAAGAGATTGCTACCCTTCTTGCCCAAGGGGCAATAGAAGAAGTACCCCTTCTTCAACAGGGCTCAGGGTTCTACTCCCCCTATTTTCTCATCCCAAAGAAAACGGGGGGCTAAAGGCCCATATTAGATCTCAGAGAGTTGAACAAGTTTCTATGCAAGGAGAAATTCAAGATGACTTCTCTCGGAACTCTCCTTCCATACCTCCAGAGTCAGGACTGGCTTTGTTCTCTAGATCTCAAGGATGCGTACACCCATGTCCTCATCCATCCAACACACAGAAGGTTCCTTCGGTTCCTTTACCAAGGAAAGCACTACCAATACAAAGTGCTTCCTTTCGGTCTGGCCTCTGCTCCAAGAGTGTTCACAAAATGCATGGCAGTGGTAGCTGCATTTTTACGCACTCTAGGGATATTCGTATTCCCATATCTGGACGACTGGCTCATCCAAGCTCCATCCCAGTCAGAGGCCCAGGCTTCCCTGGCCTGCACAATGCGTGTTCTTCAATATCTGGGACTAGTAATCAACATTCCAAAATCCCATCTCACCCCTACTCAGTCTCTAGAGTTCATAGGGGCCTTACTGGATACCACAACTGCAAGGGCCTATCTTCCCCAGGCCCGTTGCCTACGCTTGGTGCAGTTAGCCTCCCAGATTCAGTTAAAATCCCATTTAACTGCTCGAGAGATGTTGCAACTCTTAGGCCACATGTCATCCACTGTGCATGTGGTTCCTTACGCTCGCCTTCACATGAGGGCAGCTCAGTGGACTCTATCCACCCAATGGACCCAGGCATCAGGTTGCCTGTCAGACAAAATAGCAACCTCCAGTCGCCTCTTTTTGTCCCTCCACTGGTGGAAGTCCACTCAAAATCTGTTGCTGGGGTCCCCCTTTCAACAGGTGTTACCCCAAGCAACCCTTACAACAGATGCCTCTCCAAAGGGTTGGGGAGCTCATCTACAAGATCTCTCCACCCAAGGCATCTGGTCTCCACAGGAGACATCTCTACATATCAACCTCTTAGAGCTCAGAGCAATCTTTCTGGCTCTCAGAGTCTTCCACACGCTGCTCAGCTACAAGACAGTCCTCATCCACATGGACAACCAGGTAGCCATGTTCTACGTAAACAAGCAGGGGGGGACTGGCTCTCTGTCGCTTTGCAATGAAGCTCTGAGATTGTGGGCCTTCGCCAGAGAGCATCAAATCCATCTCATGGCAGTGTATCTTCCAGGGGTTCAAAACTCTTGGGCAGACAGACTCAGCCGAGTTCTGCTTCCACACGAATGGTCTCTCCATTTTTTGGATTTGGGGTACCCCAGACATAGACCTGTTTGCAAGTCCGTGGAATGCCAAACTTCCCCGGTTTTGTCCCAGGATTCCATGTCAGGGAGTTCAGGCCAGGGATGCCTTCCTCCTTCATTGGGGGCAAGACTTCCTCTATGCCTTTCCACCTATTCCCCTCATCTCCAAGACTCTGTTCAAGCTTCAGAGAGACAGGGGGTCTATGATCCTCATAGCACCACGTTGGCCACGCCAAGTGTGGTACCCTCTACTTCTGCATCTCTCTCAAGCTCTCTCCCTGGACCTGGGGTCTGCTCCAGATCTCCTCTCCCAGGAGGAGGGAACCTTGTGGCACCCAAATCCTCAGTCTCTTCATCTCAGGGCCTGGTTGCTGAAGGCCTAGAACTTCAAGATTTACACCTTTCTCAGCAAGTGAAGGATATCCTTCATGCTTCCAGAAAGCCTTCCACCAGATGTTCCTATGCTTTTAAATGGAAAAGGTTTTCCATTTGGTGTGCAGAGAAGGGTCTTAACCCTCTTGCAATACCTTTGAATTCTTTACTAGACTATTTGCTGCATTTATCCCATGCAGGCCTTAAAACAAATTCAATCAGAGTCCATTTGAGTGCTATTGCAGCATCCCTTAAGCCTCTCAATGGACAACCTATTTCCTCTCATCCTCTTATAGCAAGATTCATGAGAGGCCTTCTTTTGACTAAACCTCCCATTAGACCACCTCCAGTGGCATGGGACTTGAATCTGGTTCTTGGCCAGCTTATGAAGCCACCCTTTGAACCCTTAGCCACTACCTCCTTGAAATTCCTTTCCTGGAAGGTTATCTTTCTCATTGCAGTCACCTCAGCTCGCCGTATCAGTGAGTTGCAAGCTTTAGTGGCTAATCCTCCTTATACAAGGTTCCATCATGACAAGGTAGTCCTCAGAACTAATCCACACTTTATGCCTAAAGTGGTCTCACCTTTTCATCTGAACCAGGAGGTATATTTACCTTTCTTTTTTCCAGGACCTCCTGCATCAAGTGCAGAGAGGAATCTTCATACCCTGGATTGTAAAAGAACACTTGCTTTCTACTTACAAAGGACACAGCAACATAGAAAGTCCTCTCAACTTTTTGTTGCTTTTGATCCTTCTCATTTAGGACTTCCAGTCTCTAAGAGAACTCTGTCCAATTGGATTGCTCAGTGTATTTCCTTCGCCTACCAGAGTAAGAACCTTTCTCTGGAGTGCCATGTCACAGCTCACAATGTGAGGGCCATGGCAGCCTCCATGGCTCATCTAAACTCTGTGTCCATCGACCAAATCTGTCGAGCGGCCACCTGGGCATCGGTTCATACCTTCACAGCCCATTACTGCTTGGACAAGGACTCCCGCCGGGATGTCTTGTTTGGTCAGGCTGTTCTCAAACACCTGTTCCATACCTAATCAACTCCTACCCTCCATCCCTGACTGGATGCCTGAGATTCATGGGTGGAGGTGGAGCCCTTCCCAGGGACTCACAATCTGGGTGATCTCCCGGGCATCTCTAGCTGGGGAGTCCCCATATGTGAAGACTCATTCCTGCTTGTTCCTGGAGATAGCACAGTTACTTACCTGTAACAGGTGATCTCTGGGAACAGCAGGAATAAGTCTTCACAACCCACCCACCTCCCCTAGGAGTTGTATCTCTCTATCTATCTTTCCTTTCCTCTCTCTCTCTTTGTCTGAGCTTTAAAACTCGAACTGGAGAGAGGCAGTTGGGAAAGGTGGGAAGGCAGCGCGCAGGCGCTGTGGGATGCTCACAAAAGCTTTCCTACTGGACGCTGGGGAGCGTTCCCGCGCAGGCTCCGTCGGTACCGACGATACCCATATGTGAAGACTTATTCCTGCTGTTCCCAGAGATCACCTGTTACAGGTAAGTAACTGTGCTTTACATGCATTTGAATGCTTGGCATTTTATTAGCATTTAATGCACATTGTGGTGAATTATGGTAAAATAGCACACTTTTTTGCCCTGTAACACACTTTAGTAACTACCTCCTAAAATGGAGAATATGTCGATATTTTGGCCTCCCTAAACCATTCCCTTTCTATCCTTTAACCATTCCTCCCTGCAATCTGTGTGTGAGATGTAGATGACTGTATATAGCTAGTGGTTTTCTAAAACTGCTATATGCACTTATCACTGATCTAAACGTGACATTTGCATGTGTAAAAGATTCTAAAATAAGAGCTGATCATTTATTCTGAAATTCAAAGCAGGGTTGGTTAAAAAAAATGTAAAGAGATTTTATTGCTTTTTACAAGAAATATAGGACCACGGTCATTTTTTAAAATACAAGATGCAATTATATTTGAAATCACTGAATCTTTTTGCCAGAAATTATTTCACATATTATATTTTGGTGAATTCAGATCATTTTTAGCACATTTTAGCTGAACACTTAATACCTGTTCAACATTTTAAATTTAAAAATAATTCTGTAATGAATGCATGAAATGTAAATCCCATATATATGTCTGTATATAACAAGAGCCAGCTTTGTTTTTACGTTCCTTTCCTGTTTTCTTGCTTCCTTCCTTAATTCAGTGAGACTAAATATTTTATAGCAAACCAAAAGACAAATATATCCCACAGTAGTTACGAGAAGCAATAAAATCTCTATCAGTCCTGTATTAGTGAGCTGTACCTCTTAACTTGGGTCCCAGAACATTTACCTGCCATCCCCTACCTCAGCTAAAGTAAGGAAATTGTACAGCACAGCAGAAGTCTTTAGTTAATCGTATGCTGACTTGCCACTTTGACTTACTGTACTTAGCTTGCTCTAAAAGGAAAAATAAATGATGCTTCACTTGTTGGACTAAAGAAGAATATACTGCCCTGGAAACACTGAAAGGAGATTGGTTCAATGCTGTTTACCATTTCAGTGTCAGCTCGGGATGAAAAACTGTTTGATATTCAATTAAAAAAGCATTTTGGGGGCTTTGTTAAAAATAGGTGGTTGAAAGCATTTTGTGTTGACCACGTCACACCTCTTATACAGAAAAACAAAAGTCTGATCTTAAGCTGGAAAAACTCTTAAAAATCTTGGTCATATCTGTATTTCTTGAAGCTATCTGTAAATGTCATAAGAACATAAGAAATGCCATACTGGGTCAGACCAAGGTCTATCAAGCACAGTATCCTGTTTGCAACAGTGGCCAATCCAGGTCACAAGTACCTGTCAGGTTCCCAAAAAGGCATGCAGGTTCCACAATGCTTATCCTGGGGTAAGCAGTGGATTTCCCGAGCCCTCTTTAACAATAGTTGATAGATCTTTCCTCCAGGAATTTGTCCAAACCTTTTTTTTTTTTTAAACCCAGCTCCCAGCTACACTTATGCCCTTCACTAAATACAGGACCGGCCCGTCCAATAGGTGAGCTAGGCAGTGGCACAGATTCTGTTTGGGGGTGGGGGAGGCAGGCAGCGGCAATATTTCCAAAAGCGGTAGCTGGGGGGAGGGGCAGTGGTGGTGGTGGCAGCTGGGGGAGGTGGCAATGAGGCCGGAATTTCTGCCTACAGCGGCAGAAACACTTGGGTCGGCCCTGACTATATCCTCCGATAACAAACTCCAGAGTTTGATTACGCGTTGCATGAAAAAATATTTTCTCTTATTAGTCTTAAATGGGTTACTTTGTAGTTTCATTGCATGTCCCCTAGTCTTTCTACTTTTTGATGGTGTAAACAGACCTACATTTACCCATTCCATTCCATTCATTAATTTATAGACCTCTATCATATCTCCTCTCAGCCGTCCCTTTCAAGTTGAAAAGCCCTAACCTTGTAAGCCTTTCCTCATAGGGGTATCCTTCTATTCCCTTTACCATTTTGGTGGCTCTTCTCTGTACCTTTTTCTAATTCCACTATATCCTTTTTAAGATATGGCGACCAGAATTGCACACAATATTCAAGGTGCAGTCATACCATGGAACGATACAGAAGGATTATAATATCGTTGGTTTTATTCTCAATTCCTTTCCTTATGATTACTTTCCTAATGATTCTGTAAGCTATAGTAGTGCTTATGCAGCTCTAATACCATGTAGAAATATCTTGTATTTCAGTCTTCAGCAGCCAGAAATCAGTAGGCCTATGTATTAAAGTTTAACATGCACATTAAGAAGCTCCTTTTCTAACAGCATGCTATAAATTTATTATTGCATGTAATCTGGCACTGGGTCCATTGCATATAATGAGCACTGTGGCAAATAAAATCACAATAATGATATTGGTGCACAGTAACCATTAGTAAATGACCACCTAATGATTTGTTCTGTATGTTAAAAATAGCATGCTATGAGGAGTGCTGCTAGTTCCTGTTACTTTTGCCTGTAAACCTGACTGGTTCCCGGAGCTTGGAGGCTGCTCCCTGCTGTGGGCGGAGCTTACCTGGGCTATAACACACTTGCCCTGCTCGCGGGACGCCGAGGAGTGCTGCTAGTTCCTGTTACTTTTGCCTGTAAACCTGACTGGTTCCCGGAGCTTGAAGGCTGCTCCCTGCTGTGGGCGGAGCTTACCTGGGCTATAACACACTTGCCCTGCTCGCGGGATGCCGAGGAGTGCTGCTAGTTCCTGTTACTTTTGCCTGTAAACCTGACTGGTTCCCGGAGCTTGGAGGCTGCTCCCTGCTGTGGGCGGAGCTTACCTGGGCTATAACACACTTGCCCTGCTCGCGGGATGCCGAGGAGTGCTGCTAGTTCCTGTTACTTTTGCCTGTAAACCTGACTGGTTCCCGGAGCTTGGAGGCTGCTCCCTGCTGTGGGCGGAGCTTACCTGGGCTATAACACACTTGCCCTGCTCGCGGGACGCCGAGGAGTGCTGCTAGTTCCTGTTACTTTTGCCTGTAAACCTGACTGGTTCCCGGAGCTTGGAGGCTGCTCCCTGCTGTGGGCGGAGCTTACCTGGGCTATAACACACTTGCCCTGCTCGCGGGACGCCGAGGAGTGCTGCTAGTTCCTGTTACTTTTGCCTGTAAACCTGACTGGTTCCCGGAGCTTGGAGGCTGCTCCCTGCTGTGGGCGGAGCTTACCTGGGCTATAACACACTTGCCCTGCTCGCGGGACGCCGAGGAGTGCTGCTAGTTCCTGTTACTTTTGCCTGTAAACCTGACTGGTTCCCGGAGCTTGGAGGCTGCTCCCTGCTGTGGGCAGAGCTTACCTGGACTATAACACACTTGCCCTGCTCGCAGGACGCAAAGCGGGCGCATCCCGTGGGCGTGTGCCCGAAGGGGCGTGACCAAAGGGGCAGGCCTGCCCCTTTGGCGCCCCTTCGGCGTCAGGTCGTCGCAGGAGGATCTCTGTAATGGGGAAAAGAAGGAAGCATTTTCCTCAGTCGGCCCAATCCAAGGCGGTGAAAGTGAGAGGTCCGATGGATGCCCACGTTGTTGTGGGAGAGAAATCTGAATCTTTCTGTCCTGCTGCCTTAATGGAGGATTGTGCTGCGGCAAATATATCTGTAAGTACTCTTTCCTCTTGCGACGATTCCCGAGGAATGGGGTTGACTCCTCCCATTCAAGAGGCCAAGCATTTGTCTGCGTTAGAGTCATTATCAACATCAAAGGTTTGTCCTGTCGAGGAGACTGATGTAATCTTGGGATCTTTTTTGCGGTTAGGGACTGAACTTCCTCCCCCTTTACCTTCGGTGGTGACCTTTGCACAGCCTGGGGAACCTCAAACGCCGCCTGCAGACTTGTCCCTAAAAGATATTTGGATGGCTATTTCTCGTATCGAATCAGTTCTGGGATCTTCGCTGCAGCGTGTTTCTGAGTTTTCCAAGGCTACTGTTCAGAAACTTGCAGATCATGATAAACGGATGTTGTCTCTTGAGCAAGGAGCTGTTTCCTTAGAAGCAGATGTTTTAGCTAACAAAGATGTACTAGCTTCCCTTGCTCAAGATTGTACTTCTTTACATCGGCAAGATGAGGTTTTAGAAAATGTGTTGCGTTCTCGGAATCTTCGTCTTTTGAACTTTCCCCGCACACATTATCTATCTCCTTTTACTAAAATATTTGAAAGAGATTTTGCTGATCACTGATTTCCAGGCTTCTTCTATATCAAAGATTTATTATTTGCCTTCAAGGAGTTTAAATCAACAAATGGAGGGGGTAGGAGAAGCTCCTTCTGTACTAGAACGGGTTACTACTGATAAAGTTCTTTCTTCCACTTTAGATATTTCAGCTTTCTTAGAAACTACTTCCGATGACATTCCCTCCAGGGCTACCCTATTGGTATCTTTTACCTCTGAATTGGACAAGGATAAAGTTTTGCGGGCCTATTTTCAAACAAAATCTGAAAAGTTTTGTGGTCACACAATTCAGATCTTCCCTGATGTATCCCGGGTCACACAGTTACGGCGCAAAGCCTTTTTAGACTTACGCCCACGAGTGGTGGCCGTCGGTGCAGTTTTTCATCTTAGGTTCCCATGTAAATGTCTTATTATTTTTCAGGGTAAAAGATATCTTTTCTTCGATCCTACGCAGTTGACTGATTTTTTTAAGGGATAAGGTTTGAGTTAAGTCTCTTTTAGGAGTATTGATTTAAGCTTCTCTGGGGGCCTTTTCAGTTTTCTTTTTTTTTCTTTTTATTTATGCAGTACTTTTCCTTGAAGTGGTCTTCATATGGTGGATTTCTTTAAGTTTTTCTTTATTACTTATTATGTGCTTGTTGCATGATTGTTTTGTTGTAATATGATTAAAAATTTATAAATAAAAAAAAAAAATAGCATGCTATGTACCAAGATCTTAATATATAGATTGTGACAGTCCCTCGTCAAATTAACATGCAGGTGTTAAAATTAGCACTTGCATACATGTAAATGAGGATGTGTCATCTGCAAATAAGACTTTAGCCTCCAC
This sequence comes from Ichthyophis bannanicus, assembly GCA_033557465.1. Taxonomy (NCBI): domain Eukaryota; kingdom Metazoa; phylum Chordata; class Amphibia; order Gymnophiona; family Ichthyophiidae; genus Ichthyophis; species Ichthyophis bannanicus. Next base: position 255,460,164 of record CM066034.1, read on the forward strand.
AGGAAGAGTGTGATTTGACTGTTATACATGCTAGTTCCTGAGGACTTGGGCCATAATAATAGTTCCTTTTATTTGGGACAAATTAGCAAAGGCGTTTTGAGTTTCTAGCAAAAGGCATAGCATACATGTTTGGTTTTACATGTGTGCTACATATGTAACTGTGCTAGTGTGTAAAACTGATTGAATACCTCATGAGAGGGTGTTCTACCATGCATGTTAAACATTTGCCTTTTCCCATAATATGTTTTGCCATGCATTCTATTGCATAGGCTCTATTGTCTGGTAATGCCATTCAATTTTTCTTGAAATGTTGAATCATGCTTCAGGTCTCCTGTCTTCACTTGGTCGTGGAGACCACGCAAGATCAGGCTGCTTCAGGTTTTCAGGCTGCTTCAATGCTGCCAAAGTCTTTTCAGTTTAAGTAAAGAGTATGCGATCTGTATTCTCACAGAAGAGAAATACCTGGAGATCTATGAATGAACATTGTATACTGTTTTTTATGGTGCTTTAATTTCTATGATAAATGGTGACTCATTGCTAGACTGTGGTTTCATAATGGCTCCACAATCAAATTTCTATCATACTCTATTTATGGTAGAATAGATTAGTTAAATTAGTTTGTCTATCTATATAAAAGCTAATGTGTTCAGTATGCATGACTGACTCATGATTATAATATTTTTTCTCGAGTAAAAATATTTTACATATGGCTAATTGTCTGGGAGTCCTAGGGGTAATTTATACCACATCATAGGTAATTTAGTATTAGCATTTGTGGACTAGATACTGATGCCATTGAAGGTTCCTCCCACTTATTTTTTAAACAAATATGCATCTTATTTCAATACAAAATAATTGAAAAGGGCATTTTAAGGTTCTCACTTTGTGGATCTTCCAGCAGATTATTTTAAAATCTTAAGGATCTCTTTACTAGACAGCCTAAGCTGTTAACATGGCAATTGGCATGTGCTAACAGTTAACTTAGACACCACACTGTTAATGCAGTACCTTTGCAGTTAGCTCACACTAATTTCCACATTACCTACATGGGAATGGGCAGGGAATGTGCCTTAGTTATAGCAGCAGATAATGTGATGCACCTAACATCTCCCGATAGGTGTAGCAAACCGCATCATGTTATCTATCATTCACATAATGCATGGTAAAGGAACTTTGCTCTGTGATAACTAAAGGACAAAAAACTATAAACATCCTCAATGGTTAACATGGAGGCTTTGCTCTCTATATTGATTTTGACTGATAACCCATGCTAGCTGCAAAAATCTAATGCACTTTAGCAAATGGGGACTTTAGATATTTTTCCCAAATGCAGTCTAACTGGTACAAAGTAAATGTTACAAAAAATGAATTCATAAGTGCAGCAAAATCCTTGCCTATAGAGAATCTGATTTTTGCAATGAGGGCTGTGTTATCCTACAGTATAAATCTCTCTCTCTCTCTCTCAGGAAAAACTCACTTATTAGAGATTGGGTTTTGGTGCACAATCTTTCGACTTATCTCTGCAATAGCAGAGGTTTCACGGTTAATTAATTACTTCCATGGTTAAGTGGATCCCATGGGCAAAGTTTTATGTAGAAGAGAAAATTCCCTTTGACTAATTTACACAATTACCCATATATTCTTGTATTGATCCTATTCCAAATCCAATCTAATTAGTCTGTCTCTAATTATATTAATCAGATTTTAAAGAAATTCCATCAGAGAACACCATATTTAACATGCAAAAATATTGGTAAGGATTAACAAAATGACTGCTAACATAAAACAAGATTTTATTTTTATATTATCATAATCTCACTCTGACTAGTTTCAAATTTGTCTGTTACTGTACTAATTTCCTTTTCATTTACTTTATAAATAGTTCACACCAGAATCAAAATGCACCACACTGCATTAGATCAGCAGAAGGGAGTGGGAAGGTAAGCTTCTCCCGCTCCCCACTGCCAAGACCATTCAGGGACAGACCTGACATTTTCAAATTGGCAGCATGCTCAGGTGCCCTTAGGCCAACAACTACTGCAAGTATCTCCACAAAAACACTCACACATACAGAAGAAAGAAAAGTGCCTTTCCCACCATGCTTTCCCTATACATAGCATATTATTCTCTAGTCACCCTTACTCCCATATTTAAAGACTACCTCACAAACCCACCCTTCCCTTATCCTCGCCTACCCCACACCCTCCTACATATCAAACAAAATTTACCTACTACCGCCAAACTAAACAACATCAAGCATACAAATACCATGCAGAAACAATCACTCAGACTCCCATGACTCCCACAACAACTACATGTCACTTCAATGTGCACTTATCAACAACCGCTCAGTAAAGACTAAAATACCAATTATCAAAGATATCTTCACAGTACATCTGCTTGACATGTTATGTATCACTGAAACATGGCTCATGGACACTGACCCTGTCCTCATAAATCAACTTCTCCCTGATAGATTCAGCTACTTCCACTGCCCTTGAACCCATTGTGGAAGAGGAGGGGTATTAATCATAGCGAAATCCCAACTCCACTTCCCCTACCTATCAATAGAAATCACTGAAGAAGTAGACATTCTCACTATCACAAATAAACTATCAATTTGCCTGGCCAACAGAACCCCAACCACCTCCACAACCCATCTCTCTAACATTATTGGAAAAATCATGGAGAACACCAATTCAGCAAAAGACATCTTTATCCTAGGGGATTTTGTTTTAACATAGTTAACACTATATGATGTATTATTATAGTTATCTTTTACCAGTTCCATGTATAATTTTTGAGTTAATTGTAAACTGCTTTGATATCATTGAAAGGTGATATAAGAAATGTTAGATAAATACATTTCAACCTACATTCAGCACAACCTGGACATGCCACAGTCTTCTTAGATGCCATGACAGCAATTGACTTCACACAGCTCATCCAATCTCCCACACACAACAAAGGCAATACACTAGATCTCATCTTCTCCAACACACGAACAAAGAACATAACCACCCCACACACAATACCATGCCACCATATGGCCTCGTTAGACCACTACCTGATCATTCTCCCTACTCATCAATATCCCAAGCAACCATATTTCCCAACTACAAAAAAATGATTCAAGCGTTTTCACAAAGAAACCTCCTCAAGAAAATACTCCCTCAATTGGAAACCAAAATAAAGCACCCAAATACAATACTAACCGACCGGAACACTACCACTGGAAGAGCTGCAGCACCAACAACAATTTTTACAATAAACAAGCAACAGAAGACACCTTTGTGCACTGCAGATCTCAGAAGAATCAAAGCACAACTCGGGAAAACTAAAAAGGAAATGGTGCAAATCCACCCTCAAAACTGACAAAGATTTTTATATGGAGTTGATGGACAACTACTGTAGAGAAACTGACGCCAAGCGGGCGTACCACACCAAGCTGATCACTAACTCCCTGAATAGACCATGAGAACTGTTTGATATCATCAACCAACTAAACAAACTCCTCCTCTCCAGTGCCTCCATGAACTCTAACATAAGCCTTCAGCAACTAGCAAGCCACTACAAACAATTCCACCCACAGCCTAACCCCATCCCGTACCACACAAATTATAAGATAGAAGACCTATTTGTCACAAAGGACAAAACCGTCACACCTCCATCCTTTCTCACCTTGACAACACCCAAGTAAAGATACAAACAGAAATCAAATAACTTGGAATCACATTGGACCAACATCTCTCCTTCAAACCACAAGTATAGAAGACCACATAAACAATCTACTTTAAAGCTCGAATTCCACAACGCCTATGCCCCCTCCTGGAACTAATGCACTTCAGATCTGCATTCCAAGCTATAATCCTCACACACATTGATTGCAACTCCATTTATCAAAGCCTCCTGCAATCCACCCTGCTTCCCCTATGCACCGCTCTATACACTGTAGCATGTACCTTAACAGAAGCAACACAATTTTCCCATATTACACCCACACTTAAACACTGGCTAACCAGCCAAATCAAATACAAGGCCCTCCTCCTAACCCACAAAGCTATCAACTCAACCCTACAACTCGCCTACACACCCTACTGCAAAAGCCACAACACAATAGAACCAGAAGACAATCCTGAAAGAACTCCCTCATCCCACACACAAGAATAAAATCTACGCAACAAGCATGTGCACGTTCTTTTGAACTATATGCCCTATCCACATGGAACACACTCCCAGACACCATAAGAAACATCACGGACCTGCTCTCCTTCCATAACAGCTAAAAAAACCTACCTAGTCACCAAAGACTTTGGCACCTCTACCTAATCTGCCCTCCCCTCCGCACCAAAATAAGGATGCCTAATCACACCTGACCTACCTACAAAACTTTCTAAACAGGTTCCATGGTATATTGTACATAAATTTTGCAACTTAAGCACTTGACTACTATTGTATACGTTTTTAGTGTTATATGTACACAAGTTAGTCATTCTAATGTAACAATATCTATTTAACCTGTTCAATGTAAACCACTTTGACCCAGTGAAAATCAGTATATAAGCAATGCTAAATATTATAAATCAAATAAATAAATCCTTAAGTATAGGGTCAGCATGGACACCCACTCTTATCAGTATAGGGAACATAATGGCAAGAGGAGGAGGAGGAAGAATATCCCAAAAGCCATTTGATTTGAACTTGTTCTTGAGTACCTAAGCAAGTAAAATGTTTGTTTTGTTATTTTTAAAGATATTTTATTCAGCTCATGAGGTTGTTTGGACAATGCCCCAGAGCAGGGTTGGCCCAAGGCAGAAACCCCAGCTTCTCCGCTGCTGCCCCCCCTTCCCAGCTGCCACCGATTCCGTCGTGGGAGGGGGAGGTGGGCAGCGGCAGCAACAGTATTTCAAAAAGTGGTGGCTTTTTGCTGCTGCCTGTCTCCCCCACCAACAGAATCGGTGGTAGCTGAGGGGGCGGGGGGGGGGGGCATGGCAGCACAGCCACCTAGCTCACCTATTGGATGGACCAGCCCTGCCCCAGAGTTAATATTGAGATACTGGGTATTTGAATGACCTGTTTGCCTTTTAACAGTGTGGAGGGCTGAAGGTGGGCTGAAGTTGGCTAAGGAAGTTACTGTCTAGATCCCTTGAGTGGAATATTGCTCTGTGCAGAGCAGTTACGTGTAGTCAACTACTTTCTGTCAGCTATAATTAATTGCTCTAAATGTAGAGCTTCCGGGGCTCATAACTTGGGCAGGGATCAAAACTTTGCACATGCATTGAATATTCAAATATACATACTGATTTTTCCAAGGCTAACTCCATTCACAAATTTAGCCGGAGGAAAGTACCCTGCAAAATAGCATCATATGGCACATTTTCAATGGCAAGGGACTTTAGTGAATATTCAAAAAGGAAGCTACCAATGCGCATGTACTTGGACACTGGGGAGCTGGTGAAAATAGCCCCCTGTATTTATTTTCTGTTAATATAGTCTTCTTTATCAACCTTTTGACTATATGCATATCTGTTTCATCTCTGTCCATTGTATCAGCTAAGCTAAAAAATACCATAAACTATGTATCAGTTGATGCTTGTTTTAGCTGAAACTCTCCTGTGTGACTGTAACAGGGTAGTGCAGGCAAAAAAAAAAGTTTTTTTAGTTTCCTGTGTCATTTAAAGGTTTGTTTCATTTTAAGACATTTTCATTGTTTTTATAAATTTTCATTTCAGGGCCATTTTATTAATTAAAGAAGTGGCTATCGCTGCTACCCAAACAAGAAACATATCTGATAGGTTACTAGAGGTTCTAACGTGAATCACCACAATTATTACAAACTACTAAATCACAAAATACAATGTAATATTCAGCCTTAAAAGGCTCTTCGCATTTAAATCGTATTTAAACAACTGCACGGGGAGACAGTTGGCATCAATTTATGCAATAATACAATATTTTTTCATTATTCTATTTAACCTTTATTGTACAAAACCATTTAATTTATACATACATATTTGTAATACAATCTATATTTTCATATATCTAGACCTTTACAATCAAATTACCACACCTTAAAACAACTTGCACATCAATTGGGATTTCAACTAAACACATATATTTAAATCTCCCATCCACACACTTGTTCATACCACTTTTTAAAAAGCACAAACCCCACAGTGAAGTTAAATTCTATATCTATCTTAACAATCATCTGTGGTAACAACTGTAGCTTCTAACGCAGTGATCCCACTAAGGAATTTACAGAAAACCACGGTAATGTTCCTAAACCATGACATAATTACTTTATATGAAAACATTTTTAAAACTACTTCTTGCATTCTTTGAAGGAACATTTGATGAAAACTCCATGTTCGGTACTTCAGTTCAATATACAAAACAGAGTCATATCTGTGATAGGCTTCAATCGGGTTCGTTAAATCTGAAACGGGATCCCCGCATTTCCATTGCTCTCTCAAAATGGATAATGTTATCCTGCAACTTCTTAACTTCACCATTCCTCAGCTCCTGCTATTCAGTCCATAGCTTTCCTATTTCATCTGCCATTCGACAGTTCAGTCTTCCCATTTCTCGAGGTCCTCTTGCAATTTTTCACAATAGTCTTGGGTTTTAACAACTTTGAATAATTTTGTGTCCTCTGCAAATCTGACTACCTTGCTCATTATACCCATTTCCTGGTCATTTACGAATATGTTAAAAAGCAGGGGACCCAGCAGAGATCCCTAGGGTACTCTACTATTCACCTTTCTCCATTGGGAAAAATGACCATTTAGCCCTACCCTCTTCTTTCTTTTAACCAGTTCCTGATCTACAATAGTACACTCCACCAATTTGATCTACTCTATCATTGTATCACAGTGTCCCACTGGTTGTTTTCCTTCAACCACATCTCTGAGATACCAATCCTATCTAATTTCTCATTTAGAGCTATATATTCTAACTCTCCCATCTTATTTTTTAGATGTCTAGCATTTGCATACAAGCATTTTAGAGGTCGTATTTTATTCATATTAATCTGGTTATCAGTAGGCAGGGGTAATTTGGAATCTTTATGCTCTGTCTGCTCTGCATTTAAGGGTCTTTGGGTTACTTTTGTCTTTATTGAAACCTCTTTGTCAATATGCCCTAACTTCAATCTTTTGCTATTATCCTTCATGGACTGTTGGATGACTGCTGGCTTTCCCCTATCTCCTTTTTAAAGGATATTGCTAGCAGCCTGGTTCCATCCTAGTTAAGGTGTAACCCATCCCTTCGGTAAAGCCCCTCCTTTTTCCAGAATGTTCCCCATTTCCTAACAAATCCAAAATCCTCATCTTTGCACCATGTACTCCGGAGCTCTGCCTACCTTTTTTGGGCCTGTGCATGGAATGGGAAGCATTTCTGAGAATGCTAGCCTGGAAGTTCTGGATTCAACTTCTATCTAAAAGCCTAAATTTGACCTCCACAATCTCTATACCATACTGTCCTATGTCATTGGCACCAACATGTACCAAGACAGCAGACTCCTACCCAGCACTTTCTAATACCTTGTCTAGGTGACACATGAGGTCTGCTACCTTTGCACCAGGCAGGCATTTTACCAGGTGATCCTCACATCCACCAGCCACCCAGCTATCTACATGCCTAATAATCGAATCACCAACTATAACCGCCATCCTAACCCTTCCCTCGTGGGCATAAGGCCCTGGAGAAACCTCATTGGTGTCAGAAGGTTTTACATTACCTGGAGGACAGGTCCTAGTTACAGGATCACTTTCTGCCACACCAGGGTGATGCTCTATCACATGACCTCTCTCTTCCATGGCAACAGGGATGCTGCCAGACTGGAGGTGGGACTTCAGTTGTACGTCCCTGTATGTCTTATGTCCTCCTTGCACCTAGTGCACATGTAAGACCCAACATTTGGGAGAAAATCATACATGTGAAACTCACTGTGAAAGACTGGAAAGCTCCCAAATCACGGCTGGACTGCTATGTGCATCTTAGCGCTTAGGTTTTGTTCAGATATTAAAGTTGCTTGTTTACTTAGAGGTTTGCTGGGGCTACTTATACTAAATCAACTATACCTTAAATGCTCAATGGACCTCGTTCACCTCAAGAATAGTTAATCTCATGTCCTTAATAAATGTATTCATGATGAGGATAACCAGCACCTGTAAGTGCTTATGGGCACTTCCCCCCCCCCCTTAATAGGTTTAAGATCTTATAAAGCTAAGATTACCCCAGGGGTGGGTGGGAGTTGGGATGGGAAGGAGGGAAAGAAGACTTAAAAGCTTCTAGAAACAGTTATTTCAGTAACTATATACTCTATTTTACTTTCTATGCTAAGCTATACTCTGATTTAAATGAAAAGCTCTCCGGTTTAAGCAGATAAATCTGTGTATTTGCTGAGTCAGTCAAGTCTTAGTACACCAAAGATTACCCTTTCTCCCCAAGATTTAGAGTATATTCCAACAGATAAATACTTATAAGTACAGATCTAGTCCAGTTTTAGCAGTCCCTCTGGGTAGTCCTTCAAGAGGGTCAATGTCTGTGCATACCCTGCCAGCAGGGATGGCTCAAGGTTATATACTGCTTTAGGCGAAAGATGAGCTAGCATGCCTCACCTCTTTCCCCTTTAGCAGCCAAAATGGAGGGACATCCTCAGAGCTCTTAGTTAAGTGTTTGCCCCAAGAATAAAGAAAGCAACATATTCCCAACCAATATAATTTTAAAACAAAACAAAAACTTTGCAATGATCATTTGCAGCAAAAATTGTAGCAGTTAATTATGTAGCTTGGGAATCTAATATAAATCATATTGACTGCTGACACTGCACAACTATAGTATTAAATGTAAATATATATTCTGCAAAGATAAGAGATACAAGGTGGTCACACACCAAAGGAATGAAAACAAAAAGCACAGCACAGTTTAAAACACCAAAATCAAATTATAATTCATTTTATTTTGATTTTGGTGTTTTTAAACTTCTGTGTTTCTCAATTTTTCTTTTTGAACATATATTTTACATCCAAAGAAACTTTCAATGATGGATGCAAAGCAGAAGTAGGACATTTCCTACAGAACTCAACACACCAAAAATAATTTCTGTTTCTGCTGTAGTTTCAGTAACATCGATATAAATCGTTACCAGTACTTGGCATATTGTGAAGTAATACAAAACTTTACAAAAATGATTCAAGATCTGGAGAGAAAAATCTATCACACCATAACAGCATCAACTTCCAAAACTTACACAGAGGGTCTACCCCAAAAAAAGGTAGCACCGTAAATATTGCAGTATACCCTAGAACATCGATACACGTATTCAAAAAACTGAAAAAAAAGATTGCTATCCAATCCTACATAGAAACTCCATACTATGGAATACCTGGCCACACACTCAGAATATAGATAGAGCCTCACCAAATAGAGAATAAATTACCACAAACTAAAATTGGATGTATAGAGACAAAAAGCCAGACCCTGCATTGGTGGAATAGACATGGTGGTTTTTTGGCAAGGTATGGGATTAACATGTGTGGCCATAAACAGTGCAAATGTTGACAGTGCCTATAGTTATCCTCTCCTTTGACTGTTTTTCTCCCATTGACTGGGTTGGTTTGATGCCATTATCTACCTGCCTATTTGACATCGCTGCCTGGATGTCTCACTGCTATTTGAAATTGAACATGGCCAAAACTGAACGTCTTATTTTTCCCCCTAAACCCTTCCCCCTTCCTCTTTTCTCTATCTCTGTTGATAGCACTCTTCTGCTTAACCTTGGGGTCATCTTTGATGCCTCCCTCTCCTCTTCCACACATTTCCAACAAATAGCAAAAGCCTGTTTCTTTCTCTATTAGATTAACAAAATGTGCCCTTTCCTTTCTGAACACACTATTAAAACACTTATCCACTCTTTAATGGCTTCTTGCTTAGATTATTGCAACCTCCTCCTTCATGGTCCTCCTCTTAGTCATCTTTCTCCCCTTCAGTCTGTTCAAAACTCTCTGCGGCATGGCTAATCTTCCATCCATTATACTCATAACCCCTCTTTTTTTTTTAAATCACTTCAGTGGCTTCCCTTCCATTTCCATATCCAATACAAACTTCTGACCTATAAATGCACTAGTTCTGTTGCTCCTCATTACCTTTCCTCTCTCCCTATGCCCCTTCTCGTGAACTTCGTTCTTCCTCTGGGTTTCTTCTCTCTATGCCCTTCTCTTCCATTGCCTACTGCAGGCTTGAATCATTTCACCTTGCTGCCCTTATTCCTGTAACACACTACTCTCCCCCTTAGCATGGATTTGAAAAAGGTTCACCTCTTTCAGGCCACTTTTGGATCTTAATCCTTTGTTCTCCTCTTGTCTCCTTACCCTTCCCTATTGTACCCTCATTTTCATTTATTGTTCTGTCTGTCTTGATTAGATTGCAAGCTCTGATGAGCGGGGACTGTCTTATGTATCTGTACAGTGCTGTGTACGCCTTGTAGCACTGTATAGATGAAGAATAGTAGTAGAAGAGGCCATTGTCCATTCAAGCAAACACTGGGCTATACCCCTGCAGAGAATACAGCACCGGGGAATGACAGAGATGCATCTGTCTAAAGACGCACATATTCCAATCACTAAATTGAAAATAAGATTCATTTTTCTACCTTTTTGGCTGGTCATTTTATTCCCTATTCTTGTTGATTTCAGTTTGTGGTTTCTGCTGTCTCCTCCTAATTCACCTTCTAGGGTCTCTGGCATTTCTCTCCCCTCCTGCTGTCATCCCTTTCCCTATATCTTTGGCATTTATCTTTTCCTTTCAGCTTTCTTCCATTTATTTTTCTCTTTCTCGCTATCGACTCTGATTTTACACACCCTCCTTACCATCCAGTCCTCATTCCCCCCCCCTCATTACTGTGTCTACCACTTTTCAACCCCTAATAGAGTTCTCTCATTCCCCATCTCTTTATCCTTCTCCAATCTTTAACTACTAACTCTCCCCTTTTTTCTTTTCCTCATCCTGTCCATCGTGTCTCCCACTTTCTCATCCCATGTTCATTGTCTTGTTCCTCTCTCTCCTCCATCTAGCACCTCACCTCTTTATCTCACCCCATCCCACTATGTACACTATTACCCCTCTTTCCCTATTTCTCCCTTTTGTGTGCATCCCTTTTTCTCTCTTTTCCTGTGTTCAGCATCTCCCCTCTGCTTCTCCCCACACCCCATGTCCAGCATTTCACAACTTCCTTTCCTTCCCCTTCATTCCCATCTAACATTTCCTCCAAAAGTAGCTTTACAGCCCTTTTTCCAGAATCTCCTCCCCCCTGTGCCCAGCATCTCTTCTCTCTCATTCTCTCCCACCTCCCAATGTCTAGCATCTCCCCTATTTTTCCCTCATGCTCAGATATGCCCTTTTTCCTCATCTCTTCCCCTATGCCCAGCATCTGTCCTTTGTACATCTCCCATGCCCAGCATCTGCTGTCCTTGCACCCTTTATCTCATCTCCACCCATGCCCTGCATCTGCTTTTTCTCCCCACCTCCCCCATGCCCAGCATCTGCCCCTCATGCCCAGGAACTGCCCTTTCCTCCTTATCTGTCCTCCATGCTCAGCATTTGCCCTTTCTTCCCATCTCTCCCTTTGTCCAGCGTCTGCCTTTTCTCACTTTATCTTCCCTTCCCATGCCTAGCATTTGCCCTCTATGCCTCCTGTGGCCACCATCTGCCTTCTGTCCCCCATGGTCAGCATCTAGTCTGGAGTTTCCTGTGGCTACCAACCATCTATCCTCTAATCCCCACTCACCCTTACATCTGTCCTGTTCCCCACCCCATCCCATGTCATATACTTGCCCTGCTGATCACGGCCTCTCTCCTTGCCTGCCACCATTGCACCGTCTCTCTTGATGATGGCAGCGGCAGCAGCAGCAGCATCTTAAAAAAATAAAACAAACATGTGGGATCTTCTGGTTTGCCACACACTAGAAAGGCCATACTGGCCCTGCTCCCTCTGACATGAAGTAAGTATCAGAAGAGGTGGGACCAGTGGGGCCTTTCAAGCTGGAGGTGCTAAGTTCTTGCACTTTTTGGTGTGTTTTTTCTTTTTGAGCTGCCGCGGCAGCAAATCCTTTGAAGAAAATTGTTTTTTTAAGAAAAGGCAGAGCAAGACTGCTGCACTGGGGTGTTTAGGGGGCATGTTTGCCATTCCTAAAACTTTGTCGCCTGAGGCAGCCACCTTACTCTGCCTCATTTATTTTATTTAACATCTTTTATATACTGCCTTTCAGATTCTCAAGGTGGTTTACATAGAACAGAACTTTACATAAAACGCTTTTTCTGAACTATATACAAGAGTGTTTACATTTAACTGTTTACATAGTCATGATACAGCCGCCCCTGTCTACCAGCACCCCACTGTTTCAGGAGGAGAATAGCTCTGCTTCTGAGAGAGGTTCCAAGAATTGTATCAAGAACTAAGCCCCCAGTGGTGGGGGCAAATAGTGACGGAATTCAAAATGGCATGGGACAGGCACAGTGAATCCCTTTTATAGCAAGAGGATGAAATCGGAAATATCTTGTAACAGAGGGACTGAACTGCATGGAGCTGCAGTTACAACCTTACTGGGCAGACTACAAGGAGCATACTGGTCTTTATCTACCGTCTCATACTATGATACTCTGTTCCTATCAGAGCCAGGAGCCCTGCAGAGCAGTTTTGGGACTTGAATTTACCGAACCACCAGTTCTCAGGAAGAAAAGGAACCCAAGCACTTATCATATACCAGCGACACCAAATCTAAGTGTGAGCCAGTGCAATATTGGGGACCTGTATCTGCATCACCACTGGCTGGGAAAGAGTACTAGAAATAGGCAGTGGCGGGGTCCCTTTTGGGAAACCAGACCAAGGAAGAATGGGGCAGGAGTGCTGAAAAAAAACCCAGACTAAGGAACACAAGCATTGGAGTGGCGAAGAGTGGAGTAATTGAAGAGTATAATATACAAAACTAAAAGGAGACATCTATATGTAATCAATTTTGGTTAAGGAGAACTGCTTGTAACAGTTTTTGTTTGTTTCTGCCAATTATTATTGTTGTCCAGTGGCATTAAAGGTCAAGTAAACCATTGGTTCAGAACACAATTTCTGGCCTCGACTCACTTATTTGAGAAGGGAAAGGTGCAAGGCAGGAATTGCCATTAAGCAAACTAAGAGGTCGCATAGAGCACCAGTATCCTGGGCACCCGTTGCTGCTAGCCCTCCCTGCTCACACCCTACCTATTGAGTGAAACCAAAGTAACCGATAACTTTTTATGTTATTTTATGTTGGAAGTTTTTGCCGTGAGAGATTCCTCCCTTTTGGAGCTTAACTTCCCTTTTAATCACTTTTGTGGTAACCTAACCACTGTATAAAATACTGTGAAGTAATCGCATGCAAACCTGATGCTACATCACAATCACACCACCATTTAAAGTTCCACACTGCAGATCTCAACGGACACAGCACTGCGTTTAGAGCCGCACACTTCTTTTCGGCTCTGTCTCAACGCTTAAAATCTGCTAACATTTTTACTCATCTGATTCATGTATCCAGCCAAAGAAGTTTCAGCTTCCCGCCTTTTCTCTGAGCTCCTCTTATTCTTTCAGCTCTTTACAACAAGGCTATGGTATAGTTCATCCCCCTCTTGGACTGGACATCTCCATTATTTCAGTCACACTTACTGATCAAACTCAAAGGAACACTGAAAAGTTTTTATAAGCTTACAACCCTCCTCCATTATGACATCATATCAAACTCATCCAATCAAGTTCTAAATTCAGCCCCTTCGGTTCTAAAGAACCAATCCGAAAAATCCAACTTTGTTCTAGCCACTGGAGACGTTGCTCTCTATTTCCTCCTCTAGGATTCGCTGGAACATGATCAATTATTCGCCATTGAAAATCAGAGAATGAGTGATTTAGATCTATGCAATGTTGGAGCAGCAGCAATGGCTTTCAAACTACAACTTGACACCACCATCCTCCAACACTATGTTGCAGTTCGTGGCTTCTAGAATCTGCTGCTTCTACCCCCTTATGATGGCAAGTATGGGGTTTCTGAGAGGGCTGAAGGTTGGATCACCAACTATCCTCCAAAATCCTACATGCACTTCTCTTGAAAGCACCTGCCGACAGGCCCAGAAGAGCCGGCACTCAAGCCACCCTTATTCCGCAAACACACAAGAAATGCTCACAGGCTACATCGACAACAGCATTCTTATGCAGCCAAGATCTGGAACAGCCTCCGAAACAACATCCGATCAACAAATAACCTCAAAGACCTCTGGAAGAAAGTAGCCCCTGCTATTCTCTGGACACTCTGACAATGCACCAACCTAATAAGCTGCATATCCAATTATAACCTATAACCCGCCCACCTCTCGCTCTATTTCTCCCTTCTCATAGCATCCAGGTCTCCTTTGCACCGCTGACATTCTTCCATAAACGTTGTACATAGTTTTCCCTTTTCCCTCTAACGTCCCCAGTTCATTCTACTTGATTTATATTATGTTTAAGTTCTGCAATTTGTTATATGTAAATTTTGTTCATCTGTTTCCTGTAAACTGCCTTGACATTCTGAAAGGTGGTATAGAAAAACCAGTTAAATAAATCAGGGATAGGTGGGGCTGGCAGGAGATGCAGAACCACTTTTGTACACAAATTAGTTAGGAAGGGCAGGAGTTGCCTAGACTCAATTTTTTTTTTTTTTAAGAATGGGTGTGAGAGGCTGCTGGTTCAAGCATTTCTTTCCCTATTTTTTTTGAAATGGTGGACTGGTGGGAGTCCCTAGATCTCACATGTTTTTAACAGAGAAACAAAACGAAGTGACAGAACTTAAAAAGAAGTAACAACCAGAAACGTGATTACATAATTTCATGAAGCATGTTTTTCCATGTGCATCCCTAACAGCAAGTATACGATCATTTCACAAGCAATTATGCTCTTGTATTACATGGGCACATCCCATTTCCCTTTGCTTCTGTATATTGCACAAAAGAACTTAAAATTTCTGCCTTTAGGATGCTGCCAGATACTTGTGACATGGATTGACCACTATTGGAAACAGGATATTGGGCTTGAAGGACCTTTAGTCTGACCCAGTATGGCATATCTTGCTACTACGATTAATCATTTATAAAGCGCTACAAGACATATGCAATGCTGTACAAATGCATATAGAAGACAGTCCCTGCTTGTAGAGTTTACAATCTAATCAAGACAGACAGTACAGAACAAGAGAATCAAGGGGTTTAATAAGGAAAGGAGACACAAGGAGAATAAGAGATTAGTATCCAAAAGTGACTACAAAGAGATCTGTCTTCTGGTGGTATATTTCTATGTTTATCTCAGTTTTTCCTTTCATCTTTATTATCTGCTCTTTGTTTTTCACCTCTCGTGTGTATATCTGTAGATATTCTTGCTTTCTATTTCTATATAGACCTATAATAGCGATCTATAGCTCCAAATACAGTCCTAGGCTGCTCCCTTTGGGTTAGGAACTCAGCAATATCTTTCCTTTTCTAAAGATGAGGCAGGTCAATGGTATATTTTTTTTTAAATGCTTTGTTTACAACTTCAGGCTGATGCTTCCAACTAGCAGCTTTCACAACTACCTACAGCCCCTTGCACAACTTAATTAAAAGTGCAATTTCAATCAGACAATGCAAATTCCTATAATTACAGCTATGCTGACCCTACATGGTAAAGGCTGTATCCTCTGTTTTTGATATGCCACCTAATTTCCTTTTTTATAATGAGAATTTTACAGATTATACAAATCAATAAACAGCAAAGGAAATACTCCAAGTATTGTACAACCACAAAAGAAAATCTACAAATAACAGAAAAAAGGTAACGCCAAAGTAGCAGCCTACATCATGGAGAGACCATAAGTATATAAATCAAGAAAAAGAGAGAAAACCAGAAGAAACAATCTTCCATACCGAAGAGGCACATCCTAATGACTCCTAATATCAGTCAACCTTCTTATCCACAAGAAATCTCTCCACAAAAAAGGGATAACTATTAGCGCTCCAGCTCATCATACACTTGCCGGGAAATCACAAAAAGAAGGTAGCACCCACCCCCAATACTTTAGATTTCAAAGCCAGAAACTGCTTACGGCACAGCTGTGTTCCTTGAATATCTGGGAACACATTGAGCTTCTGCTCACAAAATAAAACATTTTTAAATGTAAAGAAAAGTTTCAAGACTTCGACCTTCTCACTTATAGAATCAAATATAACTAGCAAGGTAGACCTCATGGATATAATGTCTTGAGAATCTTCCAAGAAACTAATCCGATCCTGACTTTCATTAGGAATCAAGATCTCCACTTCCCCATCCCCAGGTTTAGAAGCGCCAAGTCTAAAGGACAATTAACAAGCTTGGACAGAAAACCGTCTGGCAGCATCAATATTTCAGAAAAAAATATTTCTTCAAAGGAATTTGATGGAAGAGAAGGTGGGTAACAGGAAAATTTAAGAAACTTAGATGAGCTGGGGAAAAATTCTCCAGAGTTTCTAATTTATAATGAATCGCTAATGAATCCTTAATAGAAGTCAGCAGCTGACTTTTCTAATTATTGAGTAACCCTGCTAACACTTGTTGGTCCATTTTCTATCTCCTGCAATTTATTTATGATCTCCTGAGAAAAGAGACATAAAGAGGTAACCGTATTAGACAATTTTGAATCAATCCCAACTATTGCTTGCCATATATCCTGCAAGGTAATATCTTGATCCTATACAACACTAGCCTGGGCTTTGTCCTGCTGAGGTAAAAACACTGGCTTCGGCTTTGGCTTCGGTTTTGGCACTGGGCCTGGAGTTTGGGCAGGGGTTTCTGAGTCAGGCCCAGAATCAATGAAGAGAGAAGGGGATTAGGAGGAGGGGGAGGAGTCCAATCTGCGGCACTCGGGGAAACCCATCAGGAGAGATCAGAGGGCCAGTACCAAATGCCACATGTTTGTCCAGTGGCCCTACCACACTGCCCGTTTGAACTGGAAGAGAAACCTTAGGCTCTATCTTGCACTTACTTTCCCCATCTGGACGTTCCTCCACCAAATGCAAGAATTAAAAACAGTACCTTGATAGAAGAAACATCAAACCTCCGGCTCACTTTGGCAGTGCTCCAAAGGGGTGTATCCTGCCCCTTTGGACATGCCCCTTCAGAGCATGCCCTGAGTTCTCGCTGGCTTTAATGGGTCCTCTTGGCAGATGATTTCAGATAGGTGTCCACTGTGGTGCCTGCAAGTCCACTCCTGACTGCTCAGCACAGTCCTGTTCTGGGTGCTCCGAAACAGCTCCAACACAACTTGCGTCGCTCAGCCTCTCGCCACTACCTCATTTTCTTTGACTCATCTGCATCTATACAGAACAGTCTCTTGAGTTTCACCTGTTAAGAGGCAATTTCCTTTGACCCTGGTCAATAACTTCTTCAGTCAACATACTTGGGATTTAGCTGACACTTGTTTTCAGTAGTATATCAAGATGAATTAGCTGAACTCTTTAAACTAGGGTGCATGTCTAATATCACTAAGGTTTCCTCTACCAGCTGGTTTATCTTTTCTCTCAGCATAGATGCTTTAATGAGTATTTGAGATAGTAGTACTATTACTAATCATTGGTCTACACAGTGCTGTATGTATAGAGGTGAATGCTTCCTTTTTGGATTCTAGTCAGGACCCTTCCCAGCAAACACATTACTTTCCTGTCGGGTTCCCAAAACACTGGCACACCTTAATTCAGTAATAAAACCTGTATATTTATTTCATTTAAAATCACACGCACTAATGTTTAGTAAGTATCTGCTGCAGCACCCATGCCATTCCTAGGGGCATGGTCGCAGATAGCAGACACTAATGTTTAGTAAATATGGCCCTTATACTGCAATTTTGAAAAAAACCATTCAATGTGGTTTACATAATCTCAGAACAGACTACAAAAGCATGCCATAAAATAGCGATAACTGAACATAAGCATAAATTCATGCCATCACCCTCCCCCCAAAACGTGTTTATCCCACACCCCCACTCAGTATGTCTCAAGGGAGTCCTCGTAGCCAGTTCTTACTATTCTTTCCACCAAGCTCCTATCTCACTCAGGGGTCTGAGAACTAAGTCCAAGCATTCCACCTCTGTGTTTCTTCTTGTTGTATCTTCTACTCTCTGAAAATAGTCTGGTCTTTTTGTTTCAGTCACCAGTACCTTCACCTTCCATCTTTCTCACTACATCTTCCAGGCTGCCTGCCTTAGCTAGGAGCCCACCTCCTTCCAACTCAGGGCTACATCTCCCAGACCTATGAGTTCATTCCCTTTCAGAGTTCTTATACACTCTCTTGAAATCCCTGTAGTGCCAAACTGCTTTATGGGCAGTGACTGCTGCACAGTGTGTCACAATCTCTATAGCTATATATAGAGATCCATCTATGAGATGGATCCATCTCGTATCCATAAATGGACAGTGCGTTTTTCCTAGCAAAAAAGGTAACAATACTCATTTGCAGGACTCTCATTAATACATGAGGTCCATGGATCAGTTTCCTCAGGCAAAGAAAAAGGTGCTGGTACTGGATACTCCTAAAAAAAATCCTGGTATATAGATATAAATAAAATATGCCAAAGATTTTAATTCCTCATCTATTAATTGAAATATTTCCAGTTGGATCTTTGCTGGCCTCCTAATAATTGTGTCTGGTTTTTTAATCTTTGGCTTTATTTTTGCATTTACTGAATGATAGGTTTGTTTACTCTTACTGTTTCTATTACCACCACAAACATACATATTGGTCTCTTTATCACCTTTGCTTTGCTGGCTTGCCTTACATAGAGGCTTGTCGCTTTCTCAGTTTTGTTTTTCTGCTATTCATGGTTACTCTCTACCTTTTTAGATCTTGGATTCCTGATAGGATGATAGATAATGTTATAGAAGAAATCCTGAGATCAGACCCTCTAACATCTAGGACTTTGTTCCAATATGGCTTAATTTAGATCTGATACAGAACCCAACAGTACAGTGATCACCAGGTCCTTCATTTTCTACTACCATAAAATTAATGGCACTGCCTTCGTTTATCAGTTACACATTCAGTGTAGTTTCTCCTAACGTGGGATCTTTAGCTACCTGTCTCAGCAGGGTCCCACAAATTTACTTCCAGATGATGCTACAGCAAGTAGATTTCAAATTTATATGCCATCTGAATTTTCCTACCCCAGTACCTCCCCTTTTGTGAATGGTTTTTAAATCCAGCTCTTTTTCCCTGTGCTGAAAGTCTGCATGTTAATCCCACATAGAAAAAAGTCTATGGTTTTCCAAGGTAACCTACAGCAATGCAGCTATTCCCTTCTTGTCCTGTATTTTGTTGGCTACTATTGTGTTCCTATAGAAAGAGAGCTTCCTCTTCCTTTTTCCCATTTCTGTCTCAAGAGATTACGACCTGGGATGGTTACATCCCAATCCTCTCATGCAGACTTAATGATTACAATCACATTCAAATCAAACTCTGCCTTGGAAGTCTCTAGATCAGTGGTCATATTAAAAAGACATTGGACATTTGTACACATGACTCTCCAAGAGGCCTTGCCTTCCTCCTCTCTAAATTCCCTTTTGTTCCCTATCTATCCAGTACTTCTGTTCATCACCATTCATCATTTCTAGGGTCTTCAACCTTTTCAGCTCATTACAGTAAATTATCTGTATAAAGTACTTTATGTGACATCTTTGTAACAAATGGAAAAGCTGCATAAATGAGGCTCAGGAGTATCGGAGAATGACACTTTCCCATGATACTCTTTGCTTCAAGAACTTCTTTCATTATAGCATCCTGGGAAACATTCCATTGTCAGACAGTCCCTGGAAGAATCGCACAAGTACTCTCAAGTTCAAAGGAAGGGATCAGACAGACTTGAAATATAATTTATATTGCAGACATCCACTTCTCTTAAGCATGGTATAATTCCATCAAGGTGCTTGGAGTGAGTGGCTGCAAAGTCTAGGGAGAGCAAATGCTGAGAAACTATGCAGAATTCACCTGTTAGTCATGAAATTTATAGCTACTATGTAGTGCTTCAGAAAGAGAAAGCAAATGAATTCTAAGTGGATGATGATATACATTATCTCTTTTGGAAATTAATTATA
Organism: Ichthyophis bannanicus; assembly: GCA_033557465.1. Classification (NCBI taxonomy): domain Eukaryota; kingdom Metazoa; phylum Chordata; class Amphibia; order Gymnophiona; family Ichthyophiidae; genus Ichthyophis; species Ichthyophis bannanicus. The sequence goes on from CM066034.1 coordinate 255,480,321, forward strand.
GGAAAAAAAATCAATAGATTATGTAATTGGAAATGCCGCATACAATTTCCCATCCAATAAAGTTAATATCATAGCATCCAAGTTTGTGGAAATGTGTAAAAATGTTATCAAAAACATAAAGGTGTCATTTTGTTATGAAGTAGGAAACACAATTCCAAATTCTGGTTTTGTCAAAAAGTGTTTTAAAAATAGCGGGACTTCTTTATGTTCTCAAACCTGCATTGATTGTAAAAAACATTTAATCATGTGAACAAGCTAAAGGTCATTCTTTCAACAGGAAAAAAATGTTACAGTGCTGGCAACTATTATAAATTATATAGTTGTCCTCTGCTGATGGGTTTGTAAGACAGGAAGTTATTTTTATAAATATTCATTGCAATTGAAAGAGAAATTCTGACATTTCTGACAGTTTAATGTATATGGACAAGCTAATTCAATGAGGCTCTGATCCCTTAAGCATCTTTGAATATATGGCAATTGAAATTCTATAGAGATTAATGTAAAATAATGAATCTTGAAACAAAGGCATAAAAGGGCAAAGTACTATATCTCCCGAATGGAAAACTAATGCAGAAACTGACCAGAGAGAAGATTTGGAAATTACAGAAGAAAAAAAAATATTCCATTGAACTTTTGTGCAAAAGGATAGGTCAGTGATACAATTAAAAAAAAAAGTTTTGTTTAGATTTACTTAAAATAATTTCAAATGATAAAATAAGCAGTGTTCTGAATATAATATTATCAATCTATCCAGGTAGGAATTTAAAATAATGAGTAAAAAAAGAGGGTTAAGGATGTCCCTTTGTTTTTGAAGGAAAAAGAGGACATTTCAAGGAAATGTCGTCATTTGTTTCTTTTCATTTTGAAAACAAACCAAAAAACTTTGTTCACTTTTTTCTTTTTGTTTTGTTGTGAAGAAACCAGACCACCACTCAACCATACACACACAATTTTAGAACAGCACCTTGAGCTCTTGAACTTTCTCCCCATGCCCCGCCCTTCCCCTCAGCTTACCCATAATTATAGGAGTCCAAAGGAGGGCAGGAACAATCCTCGAACAATCCTGCGCATTGGTGCTATATTCCAAAATGGTACTGAATCCAGGATTTGATTTCAGGGTACTGGAAGGAGCCTTGGTGCATGGCATGGCCTTTAGCCCAGGACTGTCATTGCAGTGATCAAAATTGGTACATTATGGTGGAAATATAAAACGGGGGAATAATACCTGGCTAAATGTGAATGAAGGCTCATGACATAAAATCCTAGCCCTGGTTCTGAAAGATATAGAAGTACAAAAGATCAGGACACATAGGCTGGCACTGGAGATGCTGTCTATTTTTTAGAGGCGATATTCAGCTGCTAACTTGATAGTGCTGACCAGTTAGTTAGGAAAGCCATTCATCTCTCGTAGCTTTAACTACAAAAGCTATCCGGTTAGCAGCAGAATATTGCCACTAACTGGAGAGTAGCTGCCACTGCCCCCGCTCCATCCACAGAGAGCACTGGCTTTAGCTAGGTATTTATTTGGCAGTCGGGGGGGGGGGGGATATTCAGTGGCGATAACCGGTTAGTGCCGCTTTATATCACCATGGCTGAGTTTTAGCTAGCACATCTGCTAATGAGCTAACCATTTTGAAACTGCTCTCCATTATTTCCTTTCCATTTGATTTACTATTTAAAAGCTTGAGGTAAACTTGTTGGCTGGCATGCAGAGTCCCAAATAGCAGGGTCTGATGTCCGAAGTGGATGTCCAACCCCCACAATTTGCCGGGAGCAGATTCCTGGTCCAAAGCTCCTTGCACGTATAGGGCTGCTGTGTGGAGAGGTCTGGACAGGGGCGGGAAGGGGTGGCGATAGGGAGGACAGTGGGTTGGGTATTGGTGGCAACCTGATGCTGGACATACATGGTGGATTCCGGTCATGGCCCTATATGTAGGGGAAAGCAGGAATGGATAGGGGACTTATTCCACCTCAGAAGTGAAATAAATACCCCCGAGGATGGGAATCGGCCCCAACAGACTCCCCCAGAACTGGTGAGGAGCATGTGGAGGTTCCCTGGAGCCTGACCCTGGAATTGGCAGGCTCTTTCAGAGGTCAGGCAGTGGGAGGAAAAAGGAACTTGTAAAAACTTGCAGGCAATTTGGACTACTGCATGGTGTCCCGGTGCCATGGTGATGGGACGTCATGGCACTGGGCTCCATGCAGGGGCCTTGGGAGGCTTAGATAGGGAGGTAAGCAAACATACAGCGGGTCTGAATTGGAGAATGTCCTGCCTGTCCAGGCCCATTGCACCCGATTCTGCCCCCGCGAGAATGTCTAGCTCCCACGGATGCAGAATAGGGTGCACATCCAGCCCATCCAGATGGGCCAGCTATGCTCCATTCTGCATTGGAATCGTTCTGTTTAGAACAAAACCTGGACTGGACAATGAGTCATTAGAAGTGGAAATGGCAGAGTGAAATCAATGACGCATATAGCTCAAGTGCCTGCTTGAGAAATATGGTTACCTAGTAATGGGAAAGTCACTGGTTTGAGGGCCATCCCAGATCTGAGTGTGCAAGCTACATTTTACCCATGCCTGAAATGGTTTTTAAAGTTCATATATCAGAAGAATTGTAATACATCTTCCCGGTTTATCAATATTTCTTTCAGGTATTTGATAAACTGAAGAGTAGTAAATCACCAGATGATATGCATCAAAGGGTGTTCAAAGAACTGAAATATGAGATTGCAGACCTACTATTAGTAATCTGTGAACTACCATTGAAATCATCTGTAGCATCAGAAGATTGGAGAATGGCCAATGTAACACCAATTTTTAAAAAGGGTTCCAGGGGTAATCCAGGAAACTATAGACTGGTGACCTTGACATCGGTACGAGCAAAATGGTAGAAGCTGTTAAAAAGAATAAAATTACTGAACATGTACATAGTTCTGGTTTAATGGGAGAAAGCCAACATGGATTTAGCCAACAAAAGACTTGTCTTACTAATCTGCTATATATTTTTTGAAGATGAGAATAAACAGGGAGACCAAGGGGAGCTGGTTGATATAGTATACCTGGATTTTCAGAAAGTCTTTGACAAGATGCCTCATGAGAGACTCTTGGCCAAATTAAAAAGTCATGGGATTGGAGGCAGTGTAGCATTGTGGATTAGGAACTGGTTAAAAGATAGAAAGCAGAGAGAAGGGATAAATGGAAGGGACGAATAGCACAGATCTGATAAAGTGAATAGAAGGAGTGATGGACAACGGAGGAGACATGAGCTCTAAATGAAAGTGAGTCGAGTGTCACATCGAGGTAACTCATAGTATCTACCAAAGGAATAGAGCAAGCTGGGAAAGAGGGAGTCGGGAGGGGGGGGGGTGCTACTAAAGGTGCTGATGCAGTTTACTGGTGAGAGAAAGTAGGATAGTTTCAGTACTGTGGCCTGAACGGAAACTGAATTGATGTGGGTGAAAAGCATGAACTGAGGCCAGGTGAGCAGAAAGTTGGGAGAAAACAAGCTTTTTGAGTAGTTCTGATAAAAAAGGAGATTTGAAACTAGACGATAATTAGTAGGTAACAAGGGATCTGCAGAGGAATTTTTTAGAATAGGTCTGACAGTAGCATGTTTCCAAGAACTGGAAAATTATGCCAGTGGATAGACGGTTCATCATAGACCTGATGAGTGGAAAAAGGCCCAGTGCTGGGACTGACAATCAGGAGGATAGAATTGGATTGGCAACCGATGTCATCTTTCTGGAGGACTGTAATACCTTAAGTAGTTCTGGTGCAGTAATAGGAGAGAGAGAGAGTCCCAGGAATGGGACAGAGAGGTAACAGGACTATTTGTCCCCCCAAAGCCCATCTGTTTGTGTTCGGAACCCTGGAATTATCAAATGTGGTGGACAGTTTAAAAACCCAGACCTGAGAGTCTGTACTTTATTGGAAAAATTCTTTGTAAGAACAGATGGTGATGGGGATGCATGTAGTTTTACGGATGCAGGAAGAGTAGGGTATCTTGTCAATGTATTCAAAACAGAGTATAGCTGAGGAGTAGAATGTGGAGCTGAAATGATCAGCTTAGAATAGTAGGGTTTTTTTTATTTACTGGGCGAACTGGAGTATGATAGTGTTGATACTCAAGATTAGTGTTGAAGAGATGATGGGGAAGGATATTTCTGCCAGAGTTGCTGAGCATGACATAATTGGCAGTGATGGAGGGACCTTGGTATGGTACCAAGGATGTTTGGTTTGAGAAATATAATGACAGGGGGCAATGGAGCTAACTGATCCTGAGTGTCAGATAATGTTCTCCAGGAACAAGCAGGAAGTCAGTCCTTGCATTTGGGTGATGTCTGCGCAGTCAGGGGCCCGTTTGTCAGGGCAGATGATGCCGGACGAACCTGACATCACCTGCTGCATGATCAGGATAGCAGAGATACTCTGTTCCGGACCACCATTCTGGTCTATGTGCCAGAAGGCTCTGCAGCTTTCGGCACAGGCACCGAGGGTTTCGGGCCTGGTGCTGGTGCTCTGGTGAGCACGTTCTCTGAGGACTATGGCTTTGGGGAGCCTCGCATGGTCCCCGCTGGCTGAGGACTCCTTCCTAGAGACCTTAGAAGGGTGCTGCTTAGAGTCACCAGAGTCCCCATGTGGGACCTTACCGGGTTTCCTGGTGAAACCTCGACTGGCATCGGATTTTTTATTTCTTGCCAGGGTCCAGGATCTTTCTGGAGGAGCTGCTGCCGTGGAACTCTGAAGATGCCCGGGCCTCACGGGAGGTACTCGGCTTCGGGCTCAACGTAGGGGAAGCTGGAGCAGAGCTGGACCACGGGAACATCTTCTCCTGCAACTCCAACTGTTTCTTGTTGGTCCGAGGGGGTCATGGTCTGGGCCAAGACAGTGCAAGCAGCCATCATGGGTGTCTGTGATAGACATAATTTGACTGCAATGATAACACTTTTTAAAACCACCGGAAGACATGGTGGATCACATCCAGATGGGGTCTACAACCTCTGGGTGAAAAAGGGCATGAATGCCGGTCAAGACAAGCCTCGATGGGGAAAAAAGAGAGAGGATCCAAGAACAGCACCGGGGATAGCGTCAGCTCAAGGTGGGAAGAGGAACCGGTATGCAAACCGGGAAAAAATTCACTAAGAGGATAATTTTTAAAGAAAATTTTCTGGGAACACATGACATGTGTCTGTTTGGGCTCCATGTAAAAAAGAAGAATGAGCAAGATCGGCATCCTTGGACGGGACGGGGACCACGCATGCATGGTAGCATTCCCAAAGGCTTTCTTTGAAAGCTGGGTAGATGCTCCACGCAGGCTCTATTGGCACCGTCACCCATATGTGAGGACTGATTCCTGCTGCTCCCTGAGAACACCTCTTACAGGTGAGTAACTAAGCTTAAACCACACGTGAGCCTGGGAGTCCACTGGGAGGGAAGAAATAGTTTCCCTCCTGCCAATCAGATTTTTCCCTTCTATCATGAGTGGATGATGAGATGCTACGAACGGACATGGTCGGACATCTAGTGTGTGAAGTAGAACCATGTGCATCGACAGCTGGGAAGTGGGAGACAGGAACAGTATAGCATAATAATCAGACCACAGAAATTTTGTTGTGGAAAAGGAGGAGAGGGCATCAGACAGCCAGGAGAGGAAAATACTAAATCAAGAGTGTGGCCTGTGATGTGGGTTGGAGAGGAAACTAGTTGGGAGAAAGAGGTCTGTGAAGAACTGAAGTAGACTGATATTGCGGGACCTGGGAGAATTATAGTGGGTACTAGTCTCCTAGTGTGATCAAATGGTGATAAAGAAAGGATGTTTCTGAGAAGGAGGGAATCCCAAAGGTAGGAATGTAGGGATGGGGGGGGGGGGGAATAGATTAAAAGAAAAACCAGCAGTGAAGAGCCATCTAGCTGGAACAATAGACATTCAGGATAGATCAGGGTTGGGAGTGAAACAATAGAAATCGACAAGATGGAGCGGTAAAGGACCGCTACTCCACCACCACCACCATGATCCAAGTGAGGAGCAGATAAGTAAGTATATGTTTGTTTATTAAAACTTTCTTAACCACCCTTCACAGAAGCAGCAGGGCAGTATACAGTATAAAACAAAATTTAAAAAGAAAAACTGAAAAGAACTCCATAAATCATAGAACAGAGACAGGTACATTCACACAAGAAGTATATAGTTCTGAGGTAAAGTGAAGATTCAGGAGGATGAGAGGTTAAAAGCCAGGTTGAAAAGTAAGTCTTTGGGACTTGAAGGTAGTGTAAGGTACTTCAAATTTGACGGGAGGGCGCAGAGAATTCCAGAGAGCAGGGTCAAGTACATAAAAGGCAGAGTAGCATGTACTGTAGATAAGTGAGCCTTTGAAACAGATGGGATGTACGGACAGTTGGCATGAATCTCTCTGAGGGCTTAGTGAGGGGCATGAGGAATAAGGAAGTCGAAGAGATAATGGGGGAGACTAGAATGAAGAGCACTGTGAACCAGAATAAATAGTTTGAAGGACTAGAAAAATGGACTGTTACTTCTGGAGAGAGATCTGCAACTGTGAGTATATACTTCTGGTAATTTTCTAAAAGGAATTCTTTGTATTAAAGCTAATTAATCTGTGAATCCACTATTTTTGTTAAATCAGTCAGGGCCTAGTAGCAGCAGTTTAAATTTAAAACACAGAGGAGAACTTTCTGGTTACATTTCATACCCAGCAGAGAGTTTGTAGTTTAAATTTAATAGTCACTCAGGGCCTAGCATCAGCAAAGTACTTTTAGCTTAAATTTAAAACACAGAAAAGAGCTTTCTGGCTAAATTTAGAACCCAGCAGAGAGCTTGTAGTTTAAATTTCATAAGAAGTTAGAGCCTAGCAGCAGCTAACAGCTATAATTTAAATAAAATCAGAATATAGCTTACCTCAGCAGCACAAGACCGGGTACTGTGTAGCAGCCCTCTTTTAATAAGTGTTATTTCCCTCCCTCCCCTCCCCACACCCACCCACCCCTGGGATAATCGTAGCTTTATAGGTACTTACACATCTTAAGACAGGAGGTGCTCTCAGGTGAAGCTCATTACCCAAATCAGTCATACACTAAGGACCTGAGATTAGTTAAGCTTCAGGTGAACAAGGTATATTACATGTATTAGATACAGTTTTATTAGTATAAATATCCATAGCAACCCTTAGTAAGTAAAGAACTTAGATCTAAACACAAACTTAAAACTAAGATGCAGACAGCAGTCCAGCAGTGGGATGGGGGCTTTCCAGTCTTTTGCATTGAGTGTCACATGTATGATTTTCTCCCAGTTTGTGAGAGGTCTTACGTGTGCACTAGTTACAAGGAGCTCTTTGCTCTCAGGGAACGAATCCGTTCTCTAGAGGCTAAAGTAGCAGACTTGGAAAGCATAAGACACAGAGAGGTACATAGACAAGACCTACAGGGATATAGCCCTGAAGTCCCACCTCCAGTCTGGCAGCATCCCTGTTGCCATGGAGGAGAGAGGTCACGTGGCAGGAGAGCATCACCCTGGTGTGGCAGGAAGTGATCCTGTAACCAGGACCTGTCTTCCAGGTGATGTAAAACCCTCTCGCACCGAGGAAGTTTCTCCAGGGCCATGTGCCCATGAGGGAAGGGTTAGGACAGCCGTTATAGTTGGTGATTCGATCATTAGGCATGTATATAGCTAGGTGGCTGGTGGACATGAGGATTGCCTGGTAACATGCCTGCCTGGTGCGAAGGTAACGGACCTCACGCGTCACCTAGATAAGGTCTTAGATAGTGCTGGGGAAGAGTCTGCTGTCTTGGTACATGTCGGTACCAATGACATAGGAAAATGTGGTAAGGAGGTTCTGGAGGCTAAATTTAGGCTTTTAGGTAGGAAGTTGAAATCCAGAACTTCCAGGGTAGCATTCTCCGAAATGCTTCCTGTTCCACGCGCAGGACCCAAAAGGCAGGCAGAGCTCCGGAGTCTCAATGCATGGATGAGACAATGGTGCAGAGATGAGGGTTTTGGATTTGTTAGGAACTGGGGAACATTCTGGGGAAAGGAGGGGCTCTTCCGAAGGGATGGGCTTTTCCGAAGGGATGGGCTTCACCTTAACCGGGATGGAACCAGGCTGCTGGCATTAACCTTTAAAAAGGAGATAGAGCAGCTTTTAAACTAGATATTAGGGGAAAGCCGACAGTCGCCCAAGAGTGGATGGTTCGGAAGAATGTATCTTTGAAGGATACTACCAAAAGCAGAGAGGTTCCACAAAAGAGTAAAGTAGCCCAAATGCCCTCAAGTATGGAGCAGACAGAGCTTAAAGATCCCAAATTACCCATGTCTAACAATAGCCAAATTAATATGAATAAAATACATTCTCTAAAATGCTTGTATGCAAATGCTAGAAGTCTAAAAAATAAGATGGGAGAGTTAGAATATATAGCACTAAATGAAAGGTTAGATATGATTGGAATATCAGAGACATGGTGGAAGGAGGACAACCAGTGGGACACTGTGATACCTGGGTACAAACTATATCATAATGATAGAGCTGATCAAATTGGTGGAGGGGTTGCTCTCTATGTTAGAGAGGGCATTGAGTCAGAAAGGATTAAAGTTGTTTTTTTTTAATTTTTATTTTATATTTATACATTTTAACAATGAGTCAAGCATACACTTGTACAGTAATAACATTGAAAGAAGCAAATTAATAAGAACTTAACATCCAAGAAAAAGGGCAATCAATGCTATTTGGCAGTCCCCAAAATGGGGGAGAAGCTTACCAGTTATTAAAGGGGCCAGGAAATCCCTCAATAACAATAAGGAAAATGTATGAAGAAATCCATGAGGGTACACAGGGAACCAAACAGAACTCTAAATAATGGGGGTCAATTGGATAGGAGAAGATGTTACAATACGAGAGCTAATAAAGGCAGATAGGTCCTCAGGCTGGAAGAAAACATATTTATGGGACTGAAAAACCACTACACATTTGCAAGGATAACGAAGAACAAATGAAGCACCCAAACGAATGACCCCAGGATGCAAAATTAGGAAAGATTTACGCCTGCGCTGTGTCTCTCTAGAAACATCAGGAAACATTCCTATTTTCTTCCCCAAAAACTGATTATTACGAAATTTAAAGTACAGCCGTAATAGCCAGTCTCTATCAGGTAATAAAGCCAATGAGACAATAAGCGTAGAAACCTCAAGTTCTTCTTCTTTAGGTGTTTGAAGTAAAGCTGAAACATCTAGTAAACTCATCTCTGGAAGTCCAGCTGCTTTTTCTTCAGTTTTCCGACCAGACGGTAAAAAATACACTTTCGTAATAGGAGGAATTAACTCTGGTGTAACCTTCAGGGAATCTTGCAGATACCTTTTAAAAAGGTCAACCGGAGAAACCAAAGGTAAAATAGGAAAATTGAGAAGACGAAGGTTCGAAGACCTAGCAGCATTCTCCAACGTTTCAAGCTTTAACTTCATTGCTTTATTATCTTTAATTAAAGACTCAGTCACTTCAGATGATTGCATAATCGATTGAGTATTGGTAGACACTTGAGTTTTTAGCTCAGTCACTTCGGCGAGGAATTTCTCAGACGAAATTTCCAGGTTAGAGACCCGCGTTCCAGTCAATATTAATTGTTGACTCACCATTGTCGCCAGACCAGAAATAGCCTCCCAGATGCTCTCCAGAGATACTACTGCAGGACGGGTAAGAACCAGCATCCGCGGCGTCTCAGGATCAGACAGCACAGACCGAGGAATACCTTCTGCCGCCAACTCGCCATCTCCCACACCAACAGGAACACCTCGCATAGCTGACCCAACCGCCGGAATGCTCAAGGCTGCAGAAGAACTCAACTGCACTCCGGGAACCGCTGCCTCAGAGCCCCGCTCACCCACCATTCCTCCGGCACCTGCTGAAGGGGGAATGGCTGCGCTCACAGGCAAAGGACCCGGCTGCCTCGGCGGTAGAGGCGGGGACCTACCATCCGGGGAGAGAGTCACATCCGGGACGGAAGAAACCGAAAGTTCCTGAGCCGGAGCCTCCATGCCCCCTCTAATCTCCCCAATCTGCTGCTCGGTGAGCTGAACGTAGCGATCCATCGGACCAGTCGTCACAACAGGAGAGGGTTTTGCAGAGGGCTCTGCGGGAAGAGCCCGACGCTTACCCTTTCTCTTAGGCATCCCAGCTCAAACAATCCCTGTCGCCATCTTGGAAACCTAGCCACTCCCCCACGGGCCCAAGGATTAAAGTTTTGCAGGAAACAAAATCTGCTGTAGAATCTACATGGATTGAAATTCCATGTAAAAGGGGGATGGCAATGGCAGTGGGGGTGTACTATCAAGCGCCTGGCCAGAATGACCAAATGGATGATGAAATGCTCAAAAGAAATCAAGGAAGCTAACAAAAGTTACAGCACAGTAATAATAATGGGTGATTTCAACTACCCCGGTATCGACTGGGTCAGTGTCACGTCAGGACATGCTAGGGAGATAAAGTTCCTAGATGAAATAAATGACTGCTTCTTGGAGCAGCTGGTTCATGAACCGACCAGAGGGGAAGCCATATTAGACCTAATCCTTAGTGGAACACCAGATCTAGTGCAAGAGATAAGGTTGTTGGGGCCACTTGGCAATAGTGATCATAGCATGATTGCCTTTGATTTAATTAGTGGAGGAGGGATAGTAAGGAAATCCACAGTACTACCTTTTAACTTTCGAAAGGGAGACTATGATAAAATGAGGAAAACAGTTAAGAAAAAACTAAAAGGAGCAGTTGCAAAGGTTAAAGACATACATCAGGCTTGGCTGTTGAAAAATACTATCTTGGAAGCCCAGACAAGCTGTATTCCACACTTTAAGAAAAGTGGAAGGAAGTCCAAAAAACTGCCTGCATGGTTTAAAGGTGAGGTCAGAGAGGCAGCTGTTGCCAAAAAAAGCATCTTTCAGGAAATGGAAAAAAGAGTCAAATGACGAAACCTGGAAACAGCACAAGCACTGGCAAGTCAAATGCAAGGCATTGATAAGGCAGGCAAAGGGAGAATTTGAGAAGAAGCTTGCTGCGGAAGCAAAAACGTGAAGTAAAGACCTTTTCAGGTACATTCGTAGCAAAAATCCTGTGAGAGAGTCCGTTGGTCCATTAGATGATAAAGTGGTTAAAGGAGCACTAAGAGGCGACAAGGCGATAGCGCAGAGACTGAATGAATTCTTTACTTCATTCTTTACTGAGGAATATGTAGGGATGTTACCCATGACTGAAGTGCTATTTAAAGGTGCGGAAGAATTGAAGGAAATATCGATACATCGGGAAGATGTATTACAACTATTAGATAAGCTGAAGAGTAGCAAATCACTTGGGCCGGATGGTATACATCCAAGGGTGTTGAAAGAACTGAAATACGAGATTGCAGACCTGCTATTAGTAATCTGTGAACTATCATTAAAATCATTTCTAATACCTGAAGACTGGAGGATCGCCAATGTAACACCAATTTTTAAAAAGGGTTCCAGGGGTGATCCGGGAAACTACAGACCGGTGAGCCTGACATCAGTACCGGGAAAAATGGTAGAAACCATCATAAAGAATAAGATTACTCAGCATGTAGATAGTCATGACCTAATGGGAGACAGCCAACATGGCTTTAGACAAGGAAGATCTTGTCTTACTAATCTGTTACGTTTTTTTGAAGGAGTGAATAATCAGGTGGACAAAGGTGAGTCTGATATTGTGTATCTGGACTTTCAGAAAGCCTTTGACAAGGTCCCTCATGAGAGACTTTTGGCAAAACTAAAGAGTCATGGGATGGGAGGCAGTGTACTATTGTGGATCAGGAACTGGTTAAAAGATAGAAAGCAGAGGGTAGGGCTAAATGGCCAATTTTCCCAATGGAGAAAGGTGAATAGTGGTGTACCCCAGGGATCTGTGCTGGGTCCGCTGCTTTTTGACATATTCATAAATGACCTGGAAAGTGAAATAACGAGTGAGGTTATCAAATTTGCGGATGACACAAAACTATTTAATGTTGTTAAAACCCAAGAGGATTGTGGAAAATTGCAAGAGGATCTTGATAAATTGGAAGACTGAGCATCAAAATGGCAGATGAAATTTAATGTGGACAAGTGCAAGGTTATGCACCTAGGGAAGAACAACCCAAACTATGGTTAAACGATGCAAGGTTCCACATTAGGAACCACCACCCAGGAAAAAGATTTAGGCGTCATTGTGGATACCATGTTAAAACCCTCGGCCCAGTGTGCAGCAGCGGCCAAGAGAGCAAATAGAATGCTAGGTATGATAAGGAAAGGAATGGAAAATAAAACAAAATATATTATAATGCCTCTATATCATTCCATGGTGAGACCGCACCTTGAATATTGTGTGCAATTCTGGTCTCCGTATCTTAAAAATGATATAGCGATTTTAGAAAAGGTTCAGAGAAGAGCCACCAAAATGGTAAAGGGGATGGAAGGATACTCCTATGAAGAAAGGCTAAAAAGGTTAGGGCTCTTTAACCTGGAAAAGAGACGGCTGATGGGAGATATGATAGAAGTCTATAAATTAATGAACGGAGTGGAACGGGTAAACGTAGATCGATTGTTTACCTTATCAGAATATAGAAAGACTAGGGGACATACAATGAAGCTACAGGGTAAACTATTTAAGACTAGTAAAAGAAAATATTTTTTCACTCAACTTGTAATCAAACTCTGGAATTTGTTACCGGAGGATGTAGTAAAGGCTGTTAGTGTAGCTGGGTTTAAAAAAGGTTTGGACAAGTTCCTGGAGGAAAGGTCCATAGACCATTATTAAGAAGGGACCCAGGATATCAATGCTTGAACCAATACAAGCATTGTGGAACCTGTGTCCCTTGGGGAAACTGCTAGGTACATATGACCTAGATTGGCCACTATTGGAAACAGAATACTGGGCTTGATGGACCTTGGTCTGACCCAGTATGGCATATCTTATGTTCTTAGTTTAAATAGTAGTCTGAACCATACTGGAAGCCAGTGGCGATGAATGAGGGGTGGTGTAACATGGTCAAATCTAGATGAGTGAGACAGGATGTGAACATCAGTATTTTGAATTAGCTGAAGATGATGGAGCTGATATTGAGGTAAACCCAAGTAAATGACATTACAGTAGTCAATTTTGGATATGACTAGGACAAGATGCAGAGTAGTATTAGACTGAGGTAAGACCACAAGTAAAACCACATATCAGATACCTAGGAGTGACCCTTGATCAAAACCTTGACATGAAAACTCACATATCCAACATAGTCGGAGCAATTTACTTCAAGATCCGCTCCCTCAGACATCTTCGCCAACTGATTGATCCAGACGATTTCCGTACTGTGTACCAGGCTTTAATCATTCCACATTTCGACTATGCAAACTCCATTCTACAAGGGCTCCCTCAATCAAGTCTGAATCCTCTTCAACTTGCCTTAAATAGTGCCGCGAGAGTGCTCTTCGGAGCATCCAGAAGGGACCATATAACTCCCCTTCTAAAACAGCTACACTGGCTCCCTATTCAAGCAAGAGTCACTTTCAAGACACTTCTCCTGGCCTTTAAAGCGTACAAAGGTCTCGCCTCCACCTCGTTATCGGAGATGATACAACCAATCATAACCAACAGACTAAGAAGAACCACGGAACTAAATATGCTTACCGTACCAAAGGACGTCATAAAATACAACTCCACAACATCGAGCAGAGCCTTCAGCCTATGTGCCCCAAAACTTTGGAACACCCTTCCATCACACGTTAGGGCCATCCCTGATCTCAGCCACTTCAGGAAGGCCCTGAAACATCACCTTTTCCTCAAATATTTCCCAGAGAACAAAGAAGCACAATCACATTCGAACACCAATAACCACATGCCAAACACGTAAACCTTCTGTCTCATCAGCACATTAAACTATTTCAACAGATTTACATAACAATTTTCATACCCTGACACTTTGATGTAAATAGTTGTCGTATATAGTTACTCCTGTTATCCTGTTATCCAAGTTGATTTTCCTGTTAACTGTAAAAACCAGATATTTGTATCTTGGCTGAAGTTCTTTGTTCCATGTAAACCGCGCTGATAACGAATAGTGTGGTATATAAAAAATGTTAATAAATAAATAAAATAAATAAATAAGAGAAAAGAATGCACAGCACGCACTTGCCTGAGACAGAAAACACCGACAAGATAGCAAAGAAAGATGGGCCTGAAAGGATAGAGCTGAATCCAAAGTGACACCAAGATACCGAAGGAAGTCGACTAAAGTGGAGAACCTGGGAAAGAGGGAACGGGGGGGCGGGGGAATAGGACTACTTAAAGTGAACCAAATTGCCACAGACTTAGTAGCTTTTAAGTGAAGAAAATTATCTGATAGCCAATTAGAAACAGCTGAAAAACAAGTATTGAGTGGGGAGATATCGGGGGAGACCATGCTAGTGTGGTGGAGAAGGATGACATAATCAGCATAAAAATGCACTGAAATACCATGTTGCTGAACAAAAAGGGCTAACGAAATCATAGAAACATTGAAAAGAAGAGCTGCAAGCACAGAGCCTTGTGGTACACCACACTGTTAAGGAGCTGAAGAGGTTGTACCAATGGAGACCAAAGAAGAATGACGCATAAGGAAAGAGTGGAACCAATGGAAGACTGTCCCTCTGAACCCAAGATCATGCAGGCAAGAAAGCAGTATAGCGAGATCAAGGTCAAAAGCTGCAGATAGGTCCAGAGAAACCGCTACCATGATGTCACCCTGATCATAAAACTGGTGCACCTCGCTAAGAAATAAAGAGGAGGGCAGTTTCTGTGCTGTGATCCAGGTGAAAATGTTGTGCAAAAACCAGTTTCTCAAGCACTTTCCAGAGGAAAAGAAGGGTGGAGACTGTTTGATAGTTGGATGGGGAGGAAGAATCAACTGAGGAATTCTTCAGCAATGGGTAGATAATGGCATGTTTGCAAGTAGTAATAAAGATACCAGAGGAAAGGTTAGCATTCATAATGGTCAAGGCAATTGGAAGCAGAGCAACAGAAGGCGTAGAAATCCAGGAAGGAATTGAGTCTGTAGAAGTGGTCTTACACAATGAGGTAAGAACTTTAAGAAGCTCAACAGAGGAGACTGAAGCGAAGGAAGACAAAGAATGAGATATTGTAGCACCAACAGGGACAAGTGAAGATACTGGGGTGGGTGATCCAGAAGGGGAAGAGGGCAGAAGGGGAGAGGTGTGGGACAGCTTACAAAAGAAGCACATAGGGTAGCGACTTTGGAACTGAAAAAAATCAGCAATGAGCTGTAATGAAGCCAGAGAATTTTGAGTGATAGTACTGATGGCCCATTTATAGTCAGAGTGGTTGGTGATGGATATTTATTCCGGGGGGGGGGGGGGGGGACCTGCACCTGCACCTGCACAGAAGCAGGTCTTCACCCTCCTTCAACCACGTCTTTTAGATAGAGGACATGAATAGAGTGAGATTCTAGGAAATCATAAATAAGTAAGGTCTTAGTGCAAGACAGATCACAGAGGGGGCTGAAGCAGGAGGGTGGGCAGTATGATACAACCACGTAAGAGGACTGACACTGAAAGTAGAAGAGTGCTGTGATCTAAGATGATAGCTGGAATTCTTTTTGTGTTGAGGATGCCAGCTATAATGGACCGGAATAGAATCCATCATGATTGGAATCAGCTGGAAACACAACAGTAAAAGGAACAGCCAACAACACCACATGGGGACTGAACTTGGTAAAGCTTGGGTGGTTTTGTTCTGGAGTTGCCCAAGGAGCAGGACCTGCTCCTTGGTCGTGCTCCTTTGGCGTGCGGGGAATGCCACTGGTGTCAGATTTAAAGGGTCTCCCAGGGTTACCTTGACTGGTGCAGCCACATCACGGCTTGGAGGCGGAGCTAAACAGAAACAGGGAAACCTATAAAATCAATATCCAGTCACAACCAAATAAAGAAGGCTAGCACAGCACAGAGTAAACAGTGAGATACATGCACAGATATCTTTTGTGGCTCTTTAGATGGATTCCAGGTAGATTCAATTAAGTTCAATGATAAAGAAACATTTTCCAGCACCAGCTCCCCCCCCCCCCCTTCTTCAAACCCCAGCCACAGTACCAGCATCATCTTCCCCTTTTCCAAGGCCAAGCCCCAGCCTCTTTTCTCCAAGTCTTAGCACTAATACAAGTACCAGCACCCCCCTAAGTCCTCAGCAACAGCTCTAACCCTCCTAGTCTCAATATCGGCCTCCCCTTTTCCCAGTTCCAGCTCTCTCCTCCAGCTGAGCAGAGCTGCGGGCGCTTTTGCTCTGTTTCTGTGGCTTTATGCTGTTGCTTCCCTGGTCTCACTGGAGGATTTGAAATGTAACAATCATTCCCGTTCTCATGTTAAAAACCCTAGCGCGATACCTGGAAGCAGCCGCATAGAACAGCAGGAGCTAAAATACAAATGTCCTCTACTCCAATGGTAGTTGGCCAGTTGAATAAGGTTATCTGGATGTGAAGGTAGCTGATGTATGATATCGGAACTCTTGCAGGGACAGATATTGCTAGGGTTTTTGGTTATTACACTGGTCAACAAATTTTTACAAAAGTCATGTTACTGAAATAAAAATAGTCATTTCTTATCAATTTTTATATGCTGAACACGAATATGACAGTGAAAGTGCAAAGTTGGCTCTAGGTTTTTTTGTAATCTACAAGAATTAATCCTATTGTTAGGATTTATTATCTTCCTACAGCTCGGAAGGCCTTGGCCCCCGCTGTGGTAGGGGGCATGAGCAATTTGATGTTTTAAATGTTACTGATTTTTTTGGAATCCTCGGATTCAGTGTTAGTAAGGACTGAGATTTGTTTGGTTACCTTTGCCTTAATATCAGATCGGGAATGGCTGCATAGACTTTTCTTTAGTAAAAGGAATGTATTATTTAAGGGATGTTCAGTTCGGGTTTTTCCGGATTTAGCTAGGGAAACCCGTCGGTGCAGGAGTGAGTTTTTAATCCTGCGACCGCGGGTTATCCGGCTTGGGGGGTTATTTTTTTTTTTAAAATACCCTTGTAAATGAAGGTTAAGCTTCAAGGCAATTCCTATGTGTTTTAATTTCCTTCGCAATTGATTTCCTTTTTGAATTCACAGGGATCAGTAGGGGGTGAATGAGTGAGTATTCTCTGTTGTATTTTTAGTTTCTGCCTTTGATACTCGCTTTTTCCTTGTATATTTGGTATTTAGTTTTGTCCTCTTTCTTGGACCCAATTCTTTTTGAGGACTAGAGGTGGGGTTTACTTTGTGATTATTACCTTTTATAATTTTCCGTTTATTCTTTCTGAAGTGTCCCCCTTTTCCATTGCAAGTATGTTTGACTTGTAATTTTGTTGAAAATCAATTAAAAAAAAAAGAATTAATGTTTACATCATGAAATGCATGTCAATAGTAAATATAATAGGCCTTCGGTTAATACCTGTAAAAAAAAACTAAGTCATAGACGACTTCTTAGATTTTTTTTGCCTGTCTCTTGTACAGCTGTTCGGGAGCTTCTCTGGGGAGTGTCCAGCAGTAGTCAGCCAGCATTGTAGTGGACCACTTTCCCTGGTATCTTTGCTCCTTCGTTGCGATATCCTGGTGAAAATGTTCGCCCTGTTCATCACTAACCATACTACAGTTGTCAGGAAAGAAATCGAGATGGGAATCAAGGAAATGGATCTTTAGAGACATATTGTGGAGGAGTGGCCTAGTGGTTGGGGCAAGGTACTTCAGGCCAGAAGGTTGGGGGTTCAAATCCCACTAGAGAACAGCAACCTTGGGCCAGAAGGACTGGGGTTTCTAGCCCCACAGGTGCTCCTTGTGGTCTTGGGCAAGCCACTAACCCTCCATAGCCCATGTTCCCTGTAAAATAGTTATCTCCAAGTTATAATGCCCTGTTCAATGTAATTTCAGTTTGTTCAATGTAAACCGCACTGATGCAGAATAGCACGGTATATAAGAGAATGTAAATAAAGTAAAAATAAATAAATAAGATATTGCAGCCAAGTTTGATACTGCATCAGCTTGTCTTCTACTATTTCTTTGTAGTTTTCTGCCCTAGCATTCCCGAGAAAGTTTGTTGACACTAGGTGAAAAGCATTCCATGCTTGTTTCGCATCACCCTGCAGCAAGTTGTTGAACCGGTCATCTTTGAAGAGCTCTCGAATCTGAGCACCCACAAAAACTCCCTCTTTAATCTTTGCTTTGCTTAGTCGAGGGAATTTTTCATGCAGGTATCGGAAAGCTGGCGAAGTGCGGTCCATGGCTTTCACAAAGTTTTTCATCAAACCTAGTTTGATGTGAAGGGGTGGTAGCAGGATTTTGTGAGCCTCAACCAGAGCTGGGTGCTGGATATTCTTCTCTCCAACTGTTACATTTTGTCTGTGATTCCATTCCTTCCGCAAGTAATGCCAATCCCTTGCTCGGCTATCCCACTCACATAAACACATGTATTTTATATATACCTGCTGCAGTCCCATTAAAAGGGCAACTACCTTCAAGTCACCACAGAGGTGCCAGCTGTACTTGGTATAGTTAATGGAAGTCAGTAGATGCTTTAAGTTATTGTATGTCTCTTTCATGTGGACGACATGCGCTACTGGAATAGATGGAAGACGGTTTCCATTGTTCAAAAGCACAGCCTTCAGACTCGGTTTCGAAGAGTCGATAAATAGTCTCTAGTTTTGTGGGTCATGAGTGATTTTTAAGGCATTCACGAGGCTTTCAATATTGGAACAGAATACCAGATTACTTTCCTTTCCGACGTGCTTATAGTACACTGCTGACGTCAGATGGCTTCAGCAGCCATCTGGCAGTAGTATTGCATTGCATCAGAAAATGATGCAATCAAATCTGGATGATGTGTGCATGCTGGTATTATATCAGTGTGATACAATATTACATCATTCAAGGCTTATTTGGGATGTTATTGATGTCCTACTGGATAAATTTACACAGTGAAACGTCAAAAATGAACTACATGCAATATCTTCAAAACGAGAGACAATAAAATTTTTTTAATGTTATATTTGTGTTCATCTCACCAAGATGCTACAGATTAGGGCCTTTTAAAGTCCGTAACAATTTCAATGTTGACCAGTGTAATCGGAGACCTCAATTTCCCCATGGTGAGGTTAATTGGGGTTTTATGGTTATAATCAAAAAACAGAAGTCCTATACATATGATTGTAAAGAAGTTTAGGACATTTTTATGTGAAGGAGAAATTTTAAAAATGATGCACTCTCAACATTGCATTGTGATTTCTAAACATAACATGCTAGATAAAACTGATACTATAATAATAAGAAATGCATCAAAAAATGTGATATTTTTTTTGTGCATTTTTTATTACTGTGTTATCAATTTTATCTAGAATGTTATGTTTGCAAATTTAAGATTGTGGATTGAAGAGTGGAGTCTGTATGAGGCAGCGATTTGGGCCAGGTAAGTGAGGCCCTGATTGTTCCATTTGTGGACTCCTCTGTGTACCATCACCTGCGTGTTGCTGTTGGGTCTAGAATCAGCATGCCATCACCACTGCATGTACATCACCACTGCATGTACATGGGATGTTTGGAGCCCATTGGAGTCCAATGATAAAGCCCTATTTTTGAAATAGCTCTCAGCAATTGTGAATGCTACAGGAAAACTTAGTTTAAGCAGCTGATGTTCTCTTGAATCCTCCCTGTTGAGGGTAAAGGCCAAAGCAGAGAAGCTCGCATCCTGGAGATAAATGCATGGCTGCGTGGATGGTGTC
Organism: Ichthyophis bannanicus; assembly: GCA_033557465.1. Lineage (NCBI taxonomy): Eukaryota > Metazoa > Chordata > Amphibia > Gymnophiona > Ichthyophiidae > Ichthyophis > Ichthyophis bannanicus. The sequence continues at coordinate 255,500,094 of CM066034.1, forward strand.
ATCGAGAGCATTTTGATTTTCTGGAACATGGGATGCTGTTCCAAGGGTTGCAGATCAGAGATGGCATCCATTTGTCCAAGAAGGGTTGACTTGTCTTCAGTAGCAGACTGGCTAACCTACTGAAGAGGGCTTTAAACTGGTTTCATTGGGGACTGGTGAAGCAAGCCCCCAGGTAAGTGAAACATTAAATACTTTATTGAAATGGAAAGCAGTATGTATAAATGCCCGGAGCATGGGAAATAAGATTCCAGATGTTGAGGCTTTAATGGGAGAGGCTGACTTGGATTTAGTGGTAGTAACAGTGATGTAACCATGAAAAGAAGGAGGTTACCAGTTGTGTGCCCCAGGGATCTGTACTTGGTTTGATTCTTTTTAACATCTTTGTTAGTGATATAGAGGAAGGGGTGTTGGGTAAGGTTTGCCTCTTTGCAGATGATACCAAAATCTGCCATAGAGTAGACACCCAGGAAGGTGTAGATAACATGAGGAAGGATCTAGCTAAGCTTGAAGAATGGTCTAGTTCGGCAGCTGAGATTTAATGTTAAAAAATGCAGGGTCATGCATTTGAGTTGCAGCAATCCAAGGGAGCGATATAGTATAGGGGGCGCAGTGCTTCTTTCCACAAAAGAAGAGTGGGACCTAGGCGTGATTGTCTGATCTTAAAGTAGCTAAACAGGTACAAAAGGCAAAGGCAAAAGCTTGGAGGATGCTCGGATGCATAGGGAGAGGAATGGCCAGCAGAAGAAAGGAGGTGATAATGCCTCTGTATAAGTCTTTGGTGCGACCTCATTTGGAGTATTGTGTGCAATTCTGGAGACCGCACCTTCCAAAGGATATAAACAGGCTGGAGTTGGTACAGAGGGTAGTTACGAAAAAGGTTAGTGGTCTTCATTATAAAGCATATGAGTACAGACTTAAGTATCTTAATATATATACTTTAGAGGAAAGGCAGGATAGAGGTGATATGATTGAGACATTTAAATACCTCTGGCATAAATGCACAAGAGAGCCTCTTTCGATTGAAAGCAAGTTCTGCTGTGAGGGGACATAGGATGAGGGTGAAAGGAGAGAGACTCAGGAGTAATATGCAGAAATATTTTTTTATGGGAAGAGTGGTAGATCCATGAAATAATCTCCCAGTGGAGGTGGTTGAGATGAGGACAGTGGGATGAACAGAGGATTTCTAAAGGAAAAAAGGGGACTGTTGTAGTGGTTGAAATGGAAGGGCAGACTAGATAGGCCATGTGGACTTTTTCTGTCATCATGCTTCTATGGTGTTACGTTCGCCATCCTCCAATCTTCAGGTATTAGAGATGATTTTAATGATAGTTCACAGATTACTAATAGCAGGTCTGCAATCTCATATTTCAGTTCTTTCAACACCCTTGGATGTATATCATCTGGCCCAGATGATTTGCTACTCTTCATTTTATCTAATAGTTGTATCGATATTTCCTTCATTTCTTCCGCACCTTTAAATACCACTTCAATCATGGGTAACATCCCTACATCTTCCTCAGTAAAGAACAAAGCAAAGCTTTCATTCAGTCTCTCCACTATCGCCGTGTCGCCTCTTAGTGCCCCTTTAACCCCTCTATCATGTAATGGACCAACTGACTCTCACAGGTTTTTTGCTACGAATGTACTTGAAAAAGTCTTTGTGTTTCTACTTCCACAGCAAGCTTCTTCTCAAATTCTCCCTTTGCCTGCCTTATCAATGCCTTGCATTTAACTTGCCAGTACTTGTGCTATTTCCAGGTTTAGTCATTTGGCTCTTTTTTCCATTTCCTGAAAGATGCTTTTTGGCAGCAACAGCCTCTCTGACCTCACCTTTAAACCATGCTGGCAGTTTTTTGGACTTCCTTCCACTTTTCTTAAAGCGTGGAATACAGTTGGTCTTGGCTTCCAAGATAGTATTTTTCAACAACACCCAAGCTTGATGTAAGTCTTTAACCTTTGCAACTGCTCCTTTTAGTTTTTTCTTAACTATTTTCCTCATTTTATCATAGTCTCCCTTTTGAAAGTTAAAAGGTAGTACTGTGGATTTCCTTACTATCCCTCTTCCACTAATTAAATCAAAGATGATCATGCTATGATCACTGTTGCCAAGTGGCCCCAACACCCTTATCTCTTGCACCAAATCTGGTGTTCCACTAAGGACTAGGTCCAATATGGCTTCCCCTCTGGTTGGTATCCAGTGTAGTCTGAGTCTGGTAAAGAACAGGAGCCTGCCTGCTGCTGACAGGAACTACAGTTGGAGAATCAAAATGTGAAGGCCAGTGTACTGGGAGGTCAGTGTAGCGGTGTACTTACTTTCAGGAATGTTGCCACTCTGCTTTCGATCCTCTCCTTTTTTTCTATCTCTCCAGTGGAGCCAGGTAGCGTCAGAAGTACTTACGCATGTCCTCTCTTGCTGTTGTAGACACACATCTTTCAGTAAGATTGGTCCTAAAGTGTCTGACCTTGGGATGGATCCTAAAGTGACTGATCTTCTTAGAAACTGGTTGAGTGGGAGGCGACAAAAGGTACTAATAAATGGAGCTCACTCTGAGGATAAGAACGTTACCATTGGTGTACTCTAGGGATTAGTCCTTGGTCTGGTTCTTTTTAACATTTTTGTAAGTGATATTGTAGTAGGGCAGTTGTGTAAAATTTGCCTTTTTTCTGGATGATAGCAAAACCTGCAATAGGGCAGGCATCCTGGAAGGTGTAGAACCTGGAAGAAGGGATCTAGCAAAGCTTAGTCTAGAATTTGGCAGTTGTTTAATGCTAAAGATCGCAGAGTCATGATTTCAGTTGCAGAAATACAAGGGAGCAGTACAGTATAGGGGGTGAAGTACTTCTATGAACAAAAGAGTGGGACCCAAGGGTGGTCAAACAGGTAGAAGGAGAGACTGAAGGATGCTTGTGTGGGGGGGGGGGGGGGAAGGGGGGAAGGGGGGCAGCAGGAAAAAGGAGGTGATAGTGCCTCTGTATAAGTCTCTGGTGAGATCACATTTGGAGTACTGTGCACAATTCTGGAAACCACACCTTCCAAAAGATATAAACAGAATGGAGATAAGCAGTTGGCGGTTACTAAAATGGTTAGTGCTTTGTTATAAACCATATGGGGACATATTTATAGATTTGGAAGAAAGGTGGTAGAGGGGAGATGAGAGAGAGAGAGAGATTTAAATAGCATCATGGCATAAATGCACAGGAAGTAGCCCTCTTGCAGTTGAAAAGCAGCTTTGCAATGACAGGGCATAGGATAAATATGATGGCATGGGGAACAGGAGAAATTTAAGGAAATAATTCTTAAGATAAAGCATGGAGGATCTCTAAAGGAGAAAAGAATGGATTGGAGGCACCCCAGACTGCCTTTATGTGCTGAGGGAGGATGGAGGCTGTTCCTCTGAATCCTGCACTGCACTTCAGACATCCCCCATCTGCAGCACTGCCACCCCTGCTGTGTGCTTGACCCTCCTTCTCCTTGTTCCTCTGAATGCTCCACAGCACTCCCACACCTCCTTGGACACTCACCTCAAACATGCTCTCTGTGCCACTACCTCAGACTTCTTAAGAATATAAGAGATGCCATCCTGGGTCTGACCAAGGTCCATCAAGCCCAGTATCCTGTTTCCAACAGTGGCCAATCTAGGTCACAAGTACCTAGCAGTTTCCCCAAAAGACAGTTTCCACAATGCTTGTATTGGGGTAAGCAGTGGATATCCTGGGTCCCCTTTAATAATGGTTTATGGACCTTTCCTCCAGTCTTCCTTAGAACAGATACCCACTGCTCACACCCTCGCTGTGCACATGAGACCCCTCTCCTCATTTTTCTGGCACTCGCACCCATTAAACTTCAGGTACCCTTGCTGCCCAACTGCTCCAAAACCCACACCTACAACTGATATGCCCCATATACGCACACACCCATGCATCACAGCCCCACTGCACGTCCAATAAACACAAGTTCCCCCTCACAGACTCTTACTTCCCAGGTACCCTCTATATCCCACATGTAACTTTTTGCTCTAGACACCATACCCCTGCACCTCACACAAGTTCCTTCCTCAAGACACCCGCTCACAAATCATATCTGCCCTCAATATCAATCCACATACCATCTGTTGCAGACTTCCCCTCAGTTTCCATACATACTTTCAAACCATCTCCCCCACTTCCTGGCTGGAGGGATCTCTCTGGGGCCGTTCAATCCTAGATAGGTCAATGACTTTGTGTGACTTGACTTACACTAAATGAAATAGACCTGCACTTCCCTTTGCATCAATCACATTTCCTATTTAAGATAATCTGATTGGTAGAGCCACATCCTCAAGTACTTCGGCAATGCTTAGATGCTTTTCTGTTACTTCGCTAACCAGGTAGATTGAGACAGTCCTTAAGCAATCAGGACAAGGGGATGCAGCAGTGACACAAGCAAACTGCAGAGTTTGCTAGAGAGCAGTCATGAACAGAAATGCACTTGAGTTACAGTAACTTTGGTCATATCTGAACATGATTTAATTATTTTTACTCTTCCTGCAAGCATGCTAACCCTGGTTCTTGATCTGAAACATAGGGTTCCTATTTTAACAATTGCTTCTCTTTGTTATATGCTATGGAAAAAATCTTTTAAAACTAAAGCAGACAGGGTGCCAGTGTTGAAAAGAGCATTACCATGGGCGCAACATGAGCCAAATCTGTTTGAAAATGAAGCCTGTGGTGCCTATTAACAATCATTTTGTTCTCTGTATGCTATTTCTTGTATCCTCTGCTATTAAAACATACTAAATTTAAGACAAATTGCTATTTTTACTTTGAAAAGTGACAAATGATGATTTGCGCTTCAATTGTTTCTCTGCGAAATGCTTTGTTTGGGCTCCCTAGCACAGTGCACGGAGTGCAGCATGGACTGAGATATTTACAACTGGATAAGAAAATGTCAGCCTTTGTTAGCTAGGTTTTCACAATTCATGAAAATACTCACACCTCTGCTTGCTATGGGGGAAAGTACAGTAGAGTGGATCTCATCATTATCTGTGAGCATTCACTTGTATGACAATAATTGCAAAGCGGTGGCATAAGTTCTAAATGGGAGCCCCCAAGCAAAATGTTGCTGAAGGGCCCCCATGTTGGGGGGAGGGAACCCATCCTTTTTTCCTGCCCAACTTCCCTCACTCCGTCTCCTCTACAGCACAACAAATAACTTACTTTAAATGAGGTTTGTTGCGCGGCCCATTATCTCTGCTTGCAAGTAATACTTTTCTTGCCCGGTACCTATTACTTTCCGCTGTCGGGCCAAAGCCACCTGATAACAGACATGAGATTTTGCATTTTTATTTATTTATTTATTTAAAAGGATTTGTATCCTGCTTTATCCTTGAATCAAAGCGGTGTTCACTGCAAACCAATCAAGTGGGATGGTGCGGGGGTATGGACATGCAGTGGTTGTAGGAGTAGTGTCTGTGAGTGAGTGGGAGCGTACGTCTTGATTAGGGGTGTACTATTCTACAGGGTGAGCTATTTACAGTGGGCTATATACAATGGCGGGGCTGATGTGGGTGGGGGAAGATATGCTGAATGGATGGAGGTAACGTGCAGTCGCCGTAGTGCTCTTTGAAGAGCGTGGTTTTGAGAGCTTTTCAGAAGTCCTTGATATCAATCATTGCTCTTAAGTTGTCAGAGATAGTTCTAGATGGTGGTTGCTGCCAGTGATTTAGCTCTCTTTGATGTGGTTTGTTTCATTTTGGTGAAGTCTTTGGGGGTTGTGATGGTGTTCGTGGTGCCTCTCCTTCTGGGTCTGGAGCTGGAGTTCCTCTCTCAGCAGTCTTGAACATACTCTCAATGGGGGTAATTTTGTACATTTTGTTTTCCTCGGATAACTCTATTTTACCTACAGAAAGGACTTTTTATAAATTACCTCATGGTGACAGGAAGGTATGTACGTTTATACAGCTTGTGAGCAGCCCTGTTCAGGGGCGGAGTCTGAGCAGAGTTGGCTGAGCTGTTTACATTTACACCAACTCCTGAGCATTTTAGTCACAATTTCTGCAAATTTTGGGAGGCTAGTTTGTATAAAAACACATAAGTTCTTTTTACTAAATTGTGATATTTCTCTGCCTAATGTGCAATTTGAGTCAAAATCAACATGTTAGCTGTAACTGCATCACTGTAATTGTTGGGGGTATGGCCAGCAAGTGTTCCAGCCCTTGACAGTTTCCATGGGTGCATCTAACGCCACTCTATTGAGGTCGCAGTAGGTGCATCTGTGCTAACCACAATGGGCAGTCGATGCCCACTCTCCACCCTAATCTCATCTGGACTCTGCCCCATCATGCACTGTTAAGCATTAGTTGATATTTGAATAGTGCAACAGTTCCCAATGGAGAAAGGTGAATAGCGGAGTACCCCAGGGCTCTGTGCTGGGTCCGCTGCTTTTTGACATATTCATAAATGACCTGGAAAGTGGAATAACGAGTGAGGTTATCAAATTTGCAGATGACACAAAACTGTTTAAAGTTGTAAAAACCCCAGAGGATTGTGGAAAATTGCAAGAGGATCTTGATAAACTGGAAGACTGGGCATCAAAATGGCAGATGAAATTTAATGTGGACAAGTGCAAGGTTATGCACCTAGGGAAGAACAACCCAAGCTATGGTTACACGATGCAAGGTTCCACATTAGGAACTACCAACCAGGAAAAAGATTTAGGCGTCATTGTGGATAACATGTTAAAACCCTCGGCCCAGTGTGCAGAAGCGGCCAAGAGAGCAAATAGAATGCTAGGTATGATAAGGAAAGGAATGGAAAATAAAACAAAAGATATTATAATGCCTCTATATCGTTCCACGGTGAGACCGCACCTTGAATATTGTGTGCAATTCTGGTCGCCGTATCTTAAAAAGGATATAGAGTTATTAGAAAAGGTTCAGAGAAGAGCCACCAAAATGGTAAAGGGGATGGAAGGATACTCCTATGAAGAAAGACTAAAAAGGTTAGGGCTCTTTAACCTGGAAAAGAGACAGTTGAGGGGAGATATGATAGAAGTCTATAAATTAATGAATGGAGTGGAACGGGTAAACGTAGATAGATTGTTTACCTTATCAGAATATAGAAAGACTAGGGGACATGCAATGAAGCTGCAGGGTAAACTATTTAAGACTAATAAAAGAAAACATTTTTTCACTCAACTTGTAATCAAACTCTGGAATTTGTTACCGGAGGATGTAGTAAAGGCTGTTAGTGTAGCTGGGTTTAAAAAAGGTTTGGACAAGTTCCTGGAGGAAAGGTCCATAAACCATTATTAAGAAGGGACCTAGGATATTAATGCTTGACCCAGTACAAGCATTGTGGAACCTGTGTCTCTTGGGGAAACTGCTAGGTACATATGACCTAGATTGGCCACTGTTAGAAACAGGATACTGGGCTTGATGGACCTTGGTCTGACCCAGTATGGCATATCTTATGTTCTTATGTTCTTATGTCCTATATTTAAAACCAAAAATAAACTATTTATCTATATATTCCTCTAACGTTTTTCAAAACTTGATGACAGACAAAAGGGTTGATGCAGAAAACAGAATTTTCTGGTGCTTTTCCTGCACTAGACTTGCTCTCCAATGTGGAAAACAAGCTAGCACCAGAAAAACTCTAGAATAATAACCACGCTAAACTGCAGTGCAGTGGGCATGTAAATCGCATGCAAAGTGCTGCTTATTTAACTGTGCCTGATATAAAAAACTGCACTTAGCACAGGTTTTTACATTATTTTTAACGCTGGATATTTACGCCAGCTTCAGTCAGGTGTAAATATCCAGCTGGAAACAAAATGATCTGAGGTGAAGTCTGACACTTCACCTCGGATGATCCAGGCATCGGGGAAAGCCCCCGATGCCATCGGCACAATATCAAATGGCTGGTTCCCCCCCTTAGACAGCAACCCTCTGACAGAAGTAAAATTGTTGGTGGCCCAGTGGCCTCGATTCCCTTATTTATTTATTTTATTTACTTACATTCTCTTATATACTGCGCTATTCTGCATCAGTGCGGTTTACATTGAACAAACTGAAATTACATTGAACAGGGCATTATAACTTGGAGATAACTATTTTACAGGGAACATGGGCTATGGAGGGTTAAGTGGCTTGCCCAAGACCACAAGGAGCACCTGTGGGACTAGAAACCCCAGTCCTTCTGGCCTAAGGTTGCTGTTCTCTAGTGGGATTTGAACCCCTGATCTTCCGGCCTGAAGTACCTTGCCCCAACCACTAGGCCACTCCTCCACTCCTTATCTCCCTGAAACAAAAAAGGACCACCTGGTCTAGTGGCACCGATCTTCCTCCACCCTCCAAAGAAAATAGGACATGGAGGCCCAGTAGCCCCCACCCCACCACAAAAATAGACCTACTGTTCTAATGGACCCTAACTTTTAACCCCCTGAACCCTCCCCAGTACCTTAAATGTTGTGGGGCGGGAGTGTTGCCGACATGCTCCTGCCCCCCCCCCCCCCCCATGCCACCATTTTGCAAAATGATAGCATCTGGCCTCAGGAGGTGCATCCTGGGCTGGACTAGTTGGGAGTCAGACTGCCATATAAGGCAAAAAAAGCTTTATATGGCAGTGTTTCCCCTCTGGGTTGCATCCTGGGGTGTACAATGGAGGTTCAGCTCTGCCAAAATGCAATACTGAATGGTCATCTGACCCCATCAAGTTCATCCCATGATGCCTGGAGCCAGATGCTGCCACTTTTCAAAATGACGGCATAAGGGCAGGAGCATGTGAGCAACGCTCCTGCCCCACAATATTTAAGGTATTGGGGAGGGTTCAGGGTGGGGATTAGGGTTCATTGTACCACCAAGTATGTTTTTGTTGGAGGGTGGGGGCCAATATGGCCATTTTGTTTCAGGGGTTGGGGAATCAGGGCCCACCTGGTCACCAGTGATTTTATTTCTATCGGGGTGTCAGCGTGTGTGGGGGCACTGCCCCCCCCCCCCATGTGCTGATGGCATTGGGGGCTTTCCCTGATGCCTGAATCATCTGAGGTGAAGTGTCAACTTCACCTCAGATAAACCTGTTTTTCTGTGACAGCATGCCAAACATCCGCCGACTTCTTAGCACCTGTGTTTGATTTGCTCTCCCACTTTAACACTGACTTTTGCACACTGGTCAATTTGCATATTGCATCACAGTGCAAAAGGTCAACATTAAACTCATGCTATGAAACCCTGCACTAGAGTTTAAGCAGTGGGCTATAGCGTAGAATTTGTGCATCGGTCAGAAAAAGTTCTTCTTTTTAGTAAAGTTTCTTCAGACATTGATACTGTGACCCATATTAGAGGACTGAACTGATGATATTTGGGCTTTTTTTTTAAATAGATATAAATTATTGAATTTTTTCAGGTTAAACAATTAGCAGTTTAAGGAACATATTTCAGCTTTAGTATAAGAAGACTGGGAAGGTGTTCTTCATGGAGTGCACAGAATTTCCAGTGGTGGTTTTTATGGTGTGTTTGTCTGTCTGCATCTGTTCTAGTTCTAGTTCTGTATTCCTCCCCTGCTCATTTCCCTAATTTCTCAGTGCCCCTCCAACTAAATGTATTATTTTTTTGTTATTTATTTAACATTTCTTATATACTGCCTTTCATGATATCAAGGCAGTTTGCAACGACAATGCAACATGTGCCTTTGAGTCAATCCTGACTCCTGGCAACCCAGAAGCTCCTGGGTTTTCTTGGCAGTGTCACTGGAAGTAGATTGCCAGGCCTTTCTTCTGAGGCAATGGAGGGTTAAGTGACTTGCCCAAGGCCACAAGGAGTGCTAGTGGGAATTGAACCCCTGTTGCTTGGCTACCAAGCCAGTGTTCTAACCACTAGGCTATTCCTCCACTCCTATCAAGGCAGTTTACATTGAACAAACTGAAATTACATTGAACTGGGCATTATAACTTGGAGATAACTATTTTACAGGGAACATAACTTGGTAGGAGATATTGAGGAAGGGAGAATCAGGTTGTTAAAAAAGAACTTGGTATCGAGCAGACACTGACTCATACGCATTCGCATGCACACTGTAAAGAACACCTTTGGAAACTTGTGTGCTCTATGAAATACACCTTTCCAATCTTATTTCACTGGACCACTGTACAATATCCTTTTGGCTTCAGTCATCCCTCTTTCAGCTGATGTTTCCCCTTCACCCTCTTAATCTCAGTCATCAACCTCCTAATTCATAATTTCACCTCTTCAACCTTGATCATCAACTTCATAGTGTCAATCTCTCTCCTCAGCAGTTCCTTCTCTTCCTTCATCTCTCCTTGAGTTAATCTCTCTACTCTAAAGACTTTTTCCCACCTCCCAGGCAGACTTAATTTTCTTCAACTTGTGCCTCATGAACAACCCCCTCTTGTCCATATCTAGTTTTCGCTCTTGAGCCTTCCCAGCTTCTAAACACCTTCCCATCCCCACCCTCTCTGGCTGTTTGGCTCCAGGGGCGCAGTTAGACTGGGAAGCAGCGAGCACAGGGACTGAATCAGTCCACAGTCTCATCTTGATAGGAACTGAAATGTCTCTGTAACCAGTTGGCAGAAAGTGAAGCCTGAAATTGTTTTGTGATCACTGCACCACCAAAGCCAGAAGGATTCCCAAATTCTGTAGAGGTGGAAAGTTTTTATTGAGGCCAGGCCAGGCTAGAGGTAGGTAGGTGGTAGGACATTGGGAGGTCCTTTATTTGGCAGGGTCACTAATCCATTCAAAACCTCCTCACTGTTCTGTGCCTTGCAGGGCCCATGGAAACACATCACTGATTGATCCAGCTGCTGTCTTCCTCTGCTTTTCTTCTGTATTGGTTTTCATCCACCTTTGCCCAGAAAATATAAACATATGGAGATCTATTCCCTACTGGACATCCAGCCCCTGTACGACCCCTCAGAATCGGGTTTACTAGCTTGTACGTGCAGGCTGGGCCCCGATTCTGAAGGGTTGCACGTCCAACAGATCTCTGGCTAACTCAGCCTGGCTCTGTAATGGAGCCACAGTGCCATGGTGTCTCTTTGCCATAGCAACATGGCTCCATTACAGAGCCACGAACGCCGGCCACCACCAAGAGAGTCCTTTCCCCATCGCCAGACCCCCGATCCAGCCTCCCACGGCCAGGGTCCAGCTACAGGGAACCTCCTTCATACCCCCTGCTTTGTTTCCACTGGCTGCCGTTGCTACCCAGTATCTAGGGGGACTAATTCCACCTCTGAGGTCGAATAAGTCCCCTGTCTAACTGGCAGACCTGAGAATCAGCCTTGTATGTCCAGGGTGACAGCCCATCCACACACTGTCCTTGCTCCACCTTCCGCCAACCCCCTCTTGTCCACATTCAAGGCTCCCCGTACAATGCAGCTGTTCATACAGGGAGCCTTGCATGGGGATAACTAACGGGGATGTATGAGGGTTATTTTTAAAGTAAAGTCCGATTGGCTGTAGCTTTGTAAATTTTTTCCCCCTGTAGACACAAGCATGCAGCCAGCTCCTGGCATGCCTTGTGCAAAAGCAGATGCCATTTGCAGTCGTAGCATCACTTTGTACAGTTTATACTACAGTCACACATCAGAAGGACCACCAAAAACGCATACTTCAAGATGAGAATAATCAGACGCCTCAAGCCACTCCTCACACAAGATAATTTCCGCACAGTTTGTCAAGCTCTAATAACTCCCATACTCGACTTCTGCAACCCGATCTATACAGGTATGTCAAAACAGTAGCTCAGACCGCTACAAATGGCCCAAAACACGGCGGCACGAATAATATCCGGAGCATCAAAACAAGACCACATCACCTCCATACTAAAAGACCTACACTGGCTCCCAATCAGCTCACGAATCAAATACAAGACAATCCTAAACATATTCAGAATCAAACACAGGAACTCTGCCCACAGCCTTCAACCCCTCATACAACCCGACGTCAGTACAAGACCTAGACGAAGAGCCACATCAGACACAATCAACATGCCAAAAGACTACACAAAGGCATGCAAGTCCACTGCACGAAGGGCGCTATCAATGGCAGCACCTGGAATGTGGAACGCACTCCCTGACGAACTGCAATCCATGGAAGACACTAAGGACTTTTGGAAACAACTAAAGACTCTGCTCTTCCTGGAACACTACGGCCCAAACACATAATAGGAGCAACAGCCACAAACTAATATCTCACCCGCACGCTCATTGTACATAGCACTGTATAAAGCTCATGCTGTAAATAGTGCACGCTAATCAACCTACCCACACGCAACACATCCACTGTACAATATAAGAATACCTTGAACACAAATGCCAACTCCTTGCTTGTTTACTGTGTACACCACCTTGATTGAAGGATAAGGCGGGATAGAAATACCCTTTAAATAAATAAATAAAAAAAAAAAAAATACTGAGACGTTAAAATATTTAAGACAATTGAGCGGCCCTCTGACTGTGAAATACAGTCTGTGATTCGGTTTTTGACAGCAAGGACCGTGTCAGCGGACATTCATCACCAGATATGTGAGATGTACGGCCCCAATGCGATGAGTGACAGCAAAGTGCATAAATGGGTGAGATTGTTCAAGGATGGGTGGGACAAACTGTGCTCACGATGGGTTCCCAGGCTGCTTTCCGAGGAACACCAAAAAAGGAGAATGGCTAGTGCTTTGACATTTTTGATCCGATACAATGAGGAAGGAGATGAACTTTTGGACCACATTGTCACAGGGACGAGACATGGGTTTCTCACATGACTCCAGAATCAAAGCGGCAGTTGATGGAATGGAGACACACGTCATCGCCAGTCAAAGTGAAAGCCAAACAGACAATCTCAACACGCAAGATTATGGCAACTGTGTTCCTGGGAACCCATTGCGAGCACAGTTTGCTGAACTGCAATTTTTCAGAAACGATTTTGTATAGCACTGACCTTGACACTTGTGGAAATTTCAGTGACAAAGTGGAAATCGTGAATCGCCGTTCTTCATGAGTTTTTGCGTCAACTGTGCACACCAAATCTTCTGTGATTACTGAAGGTCGACCCTATCACAGTTCAACATGGACATTGTCCCTCCCGTCCATTTACGCACTTTGCTGTCACTCATCGCATTGGGGCCATACACCTCACATATCGGGCGATGAATGTCCGCTGATGACACGGTCCTTGCTTTCAAAAACAGAATCTCAGACCGTATTTCACAGTCGGAGGGCCACTCAATTGTCTTAAACATTTTAACGTCTCAGTATAAACCGTACAAAGTGATGCTACGACTGCAAATGGCATCTGCTTTTGCACAAGGCATGCCAGGAGCCGGCACACATCTTTGTTTCTTCAGGGGGGGAAAAATTTACAAAGCTACAGCCAATCGGACCTTACTTTAAAAATAACTCTCGTATGTCCAGGCAGGGTGTACATCCCTGTTGTTCATGGCTCGGCATGACCCCCCATAACATTTCCATCAGCTGAATAAATTTCCATGTGTGCACTAATGAAACGTTGTACAGATGTTGCACTGCCAAATTACTCATTTTCAGGAGAGAGATTTAAGGCCATTTTGGGTTTTCCATTAACCATTGATTTCAAGGAGTAGAATCAGGGGCTACAAATACTCACTGCTTTGGAATATTGGTTAAAAAGTAGCATTGGCCAAGATGTAGCCCATTTGGAACTGGGTAACTTGCAGCTCTGAAGATGGACAGCTGGTCAGAAACAGAGATACAGTATTCTTATGGTACTTATGATTGATATAGAACATCGGAAATGTAGTTGTTTGCAGGAGGACTATAGTGGTATTGCATTTACCACTGGAAAATTGTTCCTGGGCAAAAAGACTGTAGATCTAAAAAGAAATCCCAAAAAATTATCTATAAAGAGCAAGTACAGGAGAGTGATACTAGTAAGATACTGTGCTATTGATTTAACCTTGGGGCAAGATAAAATTTGCAATAAAAGACAAAATGATATTTTTTTTCTAGAGAAAGGAGAATGGTTTAAAACTGCTGGGAGAATAAATACTCCCAAAGTCCCTTAAACATGGCAAACGCAAACATGGATGGTGAAAAAGACAAAAATTATAAAGGTTTGAACAAGTTAATATGACACAAAGGAAAAAAAATCTGCCCTCCTGAATAGGTATTTAAGCCTTCAAGAAAGGAATGAATGCCAAGATGGTAGCGGCTTGGTTATCTTAATTTTTTCTTAGATCATTGACGTTTTAGCAGGTTAGGTTTGTGAAGGGGCATATGCTGTCTGTTTTTCCTGCTGGCATGCAAAACTTTTAAATGTTATTTATGCCACAAACCAGCTGGAATACTCTTCTGTGACTATATCACTTGATGCAAGGAAGGCTTCTGAGAAAATAGGATAGTGTTTGCTTAGCATCTTAAAATATATATTTAATATATTTGCAAGGAACAGTCTATTGATTGTGTCAGCATCCTTCACACTGCTTTGCAGTGTTTCAGCCTGGAACAGTAATTTTCTCTGCAGAAAAATACAAGGCAAAATTGCCCTGTATCCCCTTTAATTAGTTATCCTAGCATGGAAATGTTTTAACTAGCTGCTTAGAAACAGAAGTCAATGTGATTGGTTTCTAGCACTATAAATTATATTTTGCGCTGCCATTTTGTTTTATCCTATTACAATAACAAACCTTATTTCTGTGGATTGCAGCTTTAGACTAGATCCATTGTGGTAAGGTTAACTGGAAGAAACCTAGTTAATTTCTGACATACAAACATATTTCCTCTTAAGGTATCAAATGTTCAGTGTTTTGTTTTGCTGACAGAAACAGAGTTTATAAAGTTAGAGGATAGTGCTTGTATAGGATGTCTAGGTCTGAAAACGGACATTGAGGTCTTTGTGTACAAAAAAACCCTGTGCGTTCAAAGACTCTGCATAAGAACATACGACTTGTCATACTGGGTCAGACCAAATGTCCATCAAGCCCTGTATTCTCTTCCAACTGTGACCAATCCAGCTCACAGTACCTGTCTGGATCCCATGCTACTTATTCTAGGGTGAGCAGTGGCTTTCCCAAGTCTTCTTTAACAGTGGTTTATGGACTTTTCTACCAGGAATCTGTCCAAACGCTGAGTTTAAAAAATCCCAAAAAACAACAACAAAAAAAATCACACTGCCACCAAAGGAGGACTACTAAAAGGGACTACTACAGCTGGAAATGGATCTGCATTTGTAAGTATTTATTTTCCGGAATATATTCTAAATCCTTGGGGAAAAAGAGGGGCTTTCTAGTCTTTTGCATTGAGTGTCACATGTATGATTTTTCTCTCAATTGGTAAGGGGTCTTACATGTGCAATAGGTGCAAGGAGCTCTTTGCTTTCAAAGAATGAGTCTGATCTCTGGAGACTAGAATAGCAGACTTGGCGGACATAAGGAAGACAGAGGTATGTAGATGAGACTTACAGGCAGGGCCGGCCCGTCCATTGAGCGAGAATGTTTTTTGCACAGGGCCCCGCTCTCTCGTACAGCTGCCTGCAGTCTCACGCGCCGACTTTCAGAGCGCGAGGGGAGAGTTTCTCCCTCGCTGCTCTGTTAAGCCCGCGGGGGCTGATGGGAAGTTCCCTTCAGCCCCCGCGGGCTTAACAGAGCCGCGAAAGGGAAACTAGTCCCTTCGCGCTCTGAAAGCCGGCGCGTGAGACTGCAGGCAGCTGTACGAGAGAGCGGATACAGGGGAGGGCAGGCTCTGCTGGGCAGGGGGGGCCCCGCGGCACACTCGATTCTGCCGCGGCGGCCCCGGCAGCAGGAGAAGACAGCTTTAAAAAAAAAAAAAATTTGGCTGGGCTGGGCTGAGCTGAGCTGGGCTGGGCTGGGCTGTGCTGGGGGGGGGGGGTTAGGAGTGCTGATGGGCTGGGGGGGTTAGGAGTGCTGATGGGCTATGGGGGGCTGGGGGGGTTAGGAGTGCTGATGGGCTGGGGGGGGTTAGGAGTGCGGAAGGGCGATTGGGGGGCTATGGGGGGGCTTGGGGGGTTCTGAATGCTGATGGGCTATGGGGGGCTATGGGGGGCTGGGGGGGTAGGAGTGCTGATGGGCTATGGGGGGCTATGGGGGGCTGGGGGGGTTAGGAGTGCTGATGGGCTATGGGGGGCTGGGCGGGGTTAGGAGTGCTGATGGGCTTGGGGGCTTAGGAGTGGTGATGGGCTATGGGGGTGCTGGGGGGTTAGGAGTGGTGATGGGCTATGGGGGGGCTGGGGGGTTAGGAGTGGTGATGGGCTATGGGGGGGCTGGGGGGGTTAGGAGTGGTGATGGGCTAAGGGGGGCTGGGGGGGATAGGAGTGGTGATGGGCTAAGGGGGAGCTAAGTCTTTATATGGGCTGATGGGATTAGGACTGGAAGTGGGTTGATGGGTTAGGACTGCTAATGGGCTATGGGGGGCTTAAACTAAAAATTGGGTGATGGGGGATTAGGATTGGAAATGGGCTGTGGGATTAGGACTGGGAGTGGGCTGATGGGGTGGTTAGGACTGGTAATGGGGTATGGGGGGGCTTAAACTGAAAATTGCGTGATGGGGATTAGGACGAAATGGGCTGATGGGTGGGGGGGTTAACACTGGAGGTGGGCTGATGGGGTTAGGACTGGTAATGGACTGTGGGCTGATGGGGGGTTAGGACTGGTAATGGGCTGGGGGGGTAGGAGTGCTGATGGGCTAGGGGGGGCTGGGGGGGTTAGGAGTGCTGATGGTCTGGGGGAGGTTAGGAGTGCTGATGGGCTATGGGGGGCTGGGGGGGTTAGGAGTGCTGATGGGCTATGGGGGGCTGGGGGGCCATGTGGGGCTGGGGGGGTTAGGAGTGCTGATGGGCTATGGGGGGCTATGGGGGGCTGGGGGGGGGGTTAGGAGTGCTGATGGGCATGGGGGGCTGGGGGGGGTTAGGAGTGCTGATGGGCTGGGGGGTTAGGAGTGCTGATGGGCTATGGGGGGGCTGGGGGGGTTAGGAGTGGTTATGGGCTATGGGTAGGCGTGGGGGGTTGGGAGTGGTGATGTGCTATGGGGGGCTGGGGGGGGTTTAGGAGTGGTGATGGGCTATGGGGGGCTGGTGGGGTTAGGAGTGGTGATGGGCTATGGGGGGGCTGGGGGGGTTAGGAGTGGTGATGGGCTATGGGGGAGCTAAGTCTTTATATGGGCTGATGGGATTAGGACTGGAAGTGGGTTGATGGGGGGTTAGAACTGCTAATGGGCTATGGGGGGCTTAAACTAAAAATTGGGTGATGGGGGATTAGGATTGGAAATGGGCTGGTGGGATTAGGACTGGGTGTGGGCTGATGGGGAGGTTAGGACTGGTAATGGGGTATGGAGGGGCTTAAACTGAAAATTGGGTGATGGGGATTAGGATTGGAAATGGGCTGGTGGGATTAGGACTGGGAGTGGGCTGATGGGGAGGTTAGGACTGGTAATGGGGTATGGGGGGGCTTAAACTGAAAATTGGGTGATGGGGATTAGGACGAAATGGGCTGATGGGGGGGGGTTAACACTGGAGGTGGGCTGATGGGGTTAGGACTGGTAATGGGCTGTGGGCTGATGGGGGGTTAGGACTGGTAATGGGCTATGGGGGGGTTAGGACTGATAATGGGCTATGGGGGGGCTAGGACAGGAAATGGGCTGATGGGGAGGGGTTAGGACTTGAGGTGGGCTGATGGGGTTAGGACTGGTAATGGGCTGTGGGCTGTTGGGGGGGGTTAGAACTGGTAATGGGCTATGGGGGGTTAAGACTGGTAATGGGCTATGGGGGGGTTAGGACTGATAATGGGCTATGGGGGGCTAGGACAGGAACTAGGCTGATGGGATTAGGACTGGGAGTGGGCTGATGGGGAGGTTAGGACTGGTAATGGGGTATGGGGGGGCTTAAACTGAAAATTGGGTGATGGGGATTAGGATTGGAAATGGGCTGGTGGGATTAGGACTGGGAGTGGGCTGATGGGGAGGTTAGGACTGGTAATGGGGTATGGGGGGGCTTAAACTGAAAATTGGGTGATGGGGATTAGGACGAAATGGGCTGATGGGGGGGTTAACACTGGAGGTGGGCTGATGGGGTTAGGACTGGCAATGGGCTGTGGGGGGCTGACTGGAAATGGGTTGATGGGGTTAGGACTGGAAGTGGGTTGATGGGGGGGGCTAGGACTGGTATTGGGTTGGGGGGTTGCTAGGACTGGAAATGGGCTGATGGGGGGGCTAGGACTGGAAATGGGCTGATGCAGGGACTAGAAGGGAATGGATGCTGGGTGAGGCTGGAACTAGAAGGGAGCTGATGTTGGGGGAGGATTAGAATGGGATGGGGCTGGGAGAGTAAAATGGAGAGGGGAAAAATATTTTGTGTGGGAGGGATAAAAAATCTACAATTGGCCGGGTATTGGGAGAGTAAGTGGGGATTGAGGATGGAGGAGTAAAATTTGAGTGGATGAAATAGGAATGAGGAAAGAGCAAAAGGAGAAAGATTAGTATGTTAAAGCAGATGTAGAGAGAGAGAATGGAAAAAAAAAACTAGAAGAGAGAAGAAAGGACAAATGGACAGCAGATGATGGAGAGTTAGCAGAAAACATGAAGAAACCAGAAGAAAGTGGCTGGAGCAATTGCAACTGAAAAAAAAATGCACAAAAGGTAGAAAGATATCTCTTTATTTTGAATTTATTAACTGGAATATGAAAGCTCTGGGAAATGTGCATCATTAACGTCTGCGCTTTGTTTGGTACAAGAGGAAATTAATTTATAGTTTTATTTCTACAGTGTTGTTGTACATTCCAAGTTTGGCTTTTGGGGTTCCCAGTTTAATTATTGCCTTCCTGTTTCTAAATTGTGATTCCTTGTTTGGTGATGGTCTATGTTCTGCATGTGTAACTGAGCTGAGGTATTCTGTTTATGTAATTCCTATTTGACATTGCCACTTGTTCTCTTTCCCCAGTAGGTCATGTATTGTTGTTCTCTGAAATGTATTGGTTTAATATTTGCAGTGTTGCCTTTTGATAGGTAGGGTATGGTGCTTTGTGAGTCCTGGTAGTGCTGTTAGGATACGGCGGGCTTGCTATTGGTTCTAAATGGGCAGTGTTTGTAGTAGTTCCTAATGTGCCTGGCGGTTGGCACTGGATTATAGTAATGTAGAAATCTTTTAGTCTGTCTTTATCCATACACTCATTAAGAGACATGTTTACTAAAAGTTAGTGTATGTTAGCATTATGCAAATATTTATGCAAATAAGGCCACTTATGCAAATGAGGCCCCGCACCGAGTCTCCGCACATGGCCCCGCACCCCCCTTGGGCCGCCCCTGCCTACAGGGATGTGTTTCTGAAGTCTGTGATAAGGAAGCTTATCAGAGCCCTGAGAGTACTGCCAATAGAAAGTAATTTACATTAATCAAGGGACCTGTTCTGGCAGGTCAGAGAAATAGAGCAGCCTGTTTCCCTAAAAGACAGCTTATTCCCAGCTGCAGTAACTTGCAGAAAGCCCCTAATGGAGCTTAAGAGGAGAAGCATAAGCATAGTCTGAAAAACCCTTACAACATGCCTAATCAATCAGTGGCCAGAGGAGAGTTTAAGCACCAACACCTGAGCACTGCAAGGGAGGAGTTGGAAACTAAGGACTTTAAAGGCAGAACTGAATATTCAGAAGGCAGAACAGGGGAAGGACCGGCTCGGAGACCAGGGGAAGGACCGGCTCGGAGACCAGGGGAAGGACCAGCTCAGAGACGACAACCACAGCGACGAGAGAGAAGAAGAAGGTCCAGGAGAGAAAAGGCAAGAGGAACTCGGAGAGAGATGTGTTCCTATAGAGATTCCTGTGATTCTGGTAGGAACTCTAAAGCAGCACCCTGTAAGCAGACAGGAGAAGCTAAGGAGAAAAGGAACATGAAGTCTTATGGGAAGAGGTATGGAGCTGATGCCCTGAGGTCCATTGATACCCACTGGAGGACAGGCCACAGAAGCACCCATGCTTACTGGCCTAAGGAGACAGCCCAAGGACAGTTGTGACTCAGGTATGAACTTTGATCCTTTAACTAACACGGAGCAATGCAAACTGTTGGGAAACAGTGTCTCTCCCACTAGAGGCCAGTTATTGAAGCCCTCTATGCCAGATATTGAGATTGAGCCTATGCAATTGGAGGAAAAAGGTACAAGTCCTGAGGGAGATGATTTTTGCATGGACTGTTCTTTGTGTAAGATTGATAGCCTAAAGAAATCCTCAAAGTAGGATTAAAGCCATCAAAAGGAAATGTTCTAATTACTGGCTCCCCAGAAAGTTTTATATGGAAAGAAAGAGGCTTTTGGGGAATGAAAATGCAAACACGTGTGCAGAGGAGGAAACCAGCTATTGATTAAAGCTTGTTATCCACCTGTTGATAGAGTAGAGCATTGCTCAAAGCCGTGCACATGTTGTATAAAGAACTGCTTTGAATGTGAAAGAAGAACGCTGTTTGTAAAGAAGTTTTTCCTTTTGGGTTTATTCTTCAGCACTGCTGAGCAGTTGTCGGCAGTGACTGAAGGGAAGTGTTTTTTCTGTTGCTTGAAAATATTCTACAAGTTATTTGCTTGGAACTTTCAGTTGTGTTCTTTGCTTTGATTACAAAACCTGGAAAAGTTATCCTAAAGGTGTTGCCAAGAATAATCTGTGTGTGGAATAATTTACCCCATAAATAAACTCTATTTTGCCTTATACTCGACTCAACTACTACATTCTTATTTACCTCAAAGGCAAACACTATACAACTGGACTACTATTACCACAATCCTTTGCGGCATAGATAGTCTGGATCTTTGCAAAAGGTGGTGTAGCTTTCATAACAAGCACCCCCTTTTTACAAGTCCCACGTCCAGTCTGTTAACATACCTCGTTCTCCAGGACCAAGCAGGAAGTCAGTCCTCACATATGGGTGACGTCGGCGCCGACGGAGCCCTCGTGTGGAGCATTTCCCCAGCTTTCAAAGAAAGCCTTTGGGAATTGCAGCGCGCATGCGCGGTCCTCTTCCCGCCCAAGGGTGCCAACTTGCTCAGTCTTCTTTTTTCCACGGAGCCCGACGGACGTAGTTCGTTTTTCCCCGAGGAAAAAGTTGATTTTCCCTATTTTTCCCTTTTTTCTCCGGTTCGACGCCGGATCCTTTTCCCGCTTGGACCGATACGCCGGTATCGCGTCCTTCTCTCTTTTTTCGTTTTTTGTCCTTTGTGACTGGCGTTTGTGCCTTTTTTCTTTTTCCCTGGCAGGGGCCCTTTTTCCCCCGATGGCTACTAGCGGGTTTAAGAAGTGTGATCGGTGTAAGAAACTTATGTCTCTTACCGACACACATGACTGCTGCCTCCATTGCCTTGGACCCGATCATGACCCGATGATCTGTGGTCCGTGTGGCAAAATGTCCTCAAAGGCGTTGAGGAGTCGGCAGCACCAGAAGGATCGTATTTTTTCTGATTCCGCGTCCGGCCAAGCCCGGACCTCGTCAGAGGCCTCGACGTCTCGGGACTCCGGCCCCGAGCAGCGTCGGGGTTCCTCTGAGCGGGGGTGTCCTTCGCGGGAACATCTCAGGAAGAAGAAACCCGTGAGGGCGGCATCGGTGGACGCTCCTGGTTCCTCGAGGGCCAGGTCGCATAGTTCCGATAGCCGCCCCGGGTCTTCGGAGTCGGAGAGGCCTGCCAGGCATCCTCGTGTCGAGATGGAGTCTCCTGGACATGTAAGTGCTGTTGTCCTCGTGGACTCTCCTCCGAGGGAGCCGACGTCGGGCCCGAGTTGGGGGCTGCTGGGTCTCCTGAGCTCGGACTCAGGTTGACGGCCTTGAAGATCAGCTTCACTGCCTTCATGGAACAGCAGCGGGCATTGATCGCCGGTCTCACCGGTGCATCTGCCCCGACCACTGGGACCTCGACGTCTAAGTCAACCCCGGAGGCTGAGCCGATCCTCGAGTCCATCCGGGCTCGAGTCGATCCTCGGCCACGGTCTCCCTCGACCTCCCGTTCGGGGCCGAGGTCATCGTCGCCGCTTCCCTCGGCGTCGGGGCGGAGGGCATCGGTGCCCGCCCGGCCAGAGCCGCTCGATTCCTCCTCCGAGGAGTTGGGCTGGGAGACGGAGGACGAAGAGTCACCCGACACCCATCGGACTCGGTGTGTCCCATCGGACTCACCCGAGTCCAAACCTCGGAGACGATCCCCACCAGAGGATACCTGGTTCTCGGACTTCGTGCAAGATATGGCCAAGGCTTTGGCCTTCCCCGCGGGTCCCGAGGAGGAGCCTCGAGCCGAGGAGCTCGAGGCCCTCCAGTATGACTCTCCTACGAAGGAGGCCTTTACTGTTCCGGTTCCTCCGATGCTGGAGCGGCTGCTTTTCCGCATGTGGGAGACCCTGGCCTCGACGCCGGTGTTAAGCAAGCGGGTTGATTCCATTTATCAAGTCTGCAAGAGCCACGGGTTCCAAAAGGCACAATTACCGCACCACTCCATGGTTGTGGAATCGGCCATGCATCGACTGAAAAGTCAGAAGATGCATTCCTTGGTGCCTCCCAGCCGGGAGGCCCGGAACCTGGATGCCCTCGGTAAGAAGTGCTTCCAGGGCTCTGTTTGCTTGCCGTGTCCAGACATACCAGCTCTACATGGGCATGTATCTCCGAGACCTGGCAAAGGAGATTGCCGGGTTCTCTGCTGGTCTCTCCGAGGAACCTTTGCAGAGGTTCCAGGCCTTGTCCACTGGTATTCGAGAGTGCTCGAAGTTTATCTCTCGGGCAGCCTACGATGGCTTCGAGGCTTCGGCCCGAGTAGCTGGGGCCGACATCGGTGCCCGCCGACAGGGTTGGCTACAGTCATCCGACCTCGAGCCATGGGTCCAGGACAAGGTGGTCGATGTCCCCTGCTGAGGTGAAAACCTCTTTGGCAAGCCCATGGCTGAAAAGGCTGCAAAACTCGAGACCGAGACTCTGACCAGGACTAGGCTTTCCAGGAAAACCTCTGCCCCTTCTCAAAAGAAGAAGGGCTCGGGGAAAAAAGACCTTTTACCCGAGGAAGTCATCTGCCTATAAACAATACCCTCATTATCAGGCCTCTGCAGCTCCCCAACAGGGTCAGCAGGCCAAGGGGCAGGGTCAAGGGCCCCGTAGGCAGAAGGCCCCAAGCCACCAACACCGGCCCCTGCTCAGCAGGGTGGGGGTTTTTGACTCAAACAGCATAGCCTCTTCTCCTCAGCTGGCTTCTCTCAGCACAGGAGGCCGGCTGGCCCACTTTGCCCACAGGTGGTCAGCCATCACATCAGATACCTGGGTTCTTCATATAGTCCAAAAGGGCTATCTTCTTCATTTTCACCAGGTACCTCCCTCCTATTTTCCAGGGGAGCCTCCGAGACCCCCTCTGCACAGGGACCTACTCCTTCAGGAGTTAGCAGGTCTGCTAAAGGATCAGGCTGTGGAACCGGTGCCCCACCACCTGAGAAGTCACGGCTTTTATTCAAGGTACTTTCTGGTACCAAAAAGAACAGGAGGCCTCAGACCCATCCTAGACTTGCGGAACCTCAACAAGTTCCTGGAGAGGGAAAAGTTCAAGATGCTCACCCTTGGAATCCTGCTGCCCTACCTCCAGCAGGGAGACTGGCTATGCTCCTTAGATCTAAAGGATGCGTTTACTCACATCCTTATTCATCCAGACCACAGACAATATCTCCGGTTTGTTGTGGGAGGAAACCACTATCAGTACAGAGTACTCCCCTTTGGCCTGTCCTCCGCTCCCAGGGTGTTCACCAAGTTCCTGGCAGTGGTGGCGGCCTAACTGAGGCTTCAGGGTCTTTTTGTGTTTCCGTACCTGGACGACTGGCTTATAAGGGGCCAATCTTCCCAAGAGGCCAACCAGGCCACCCTTCGCACTGTGGCTCTGCTTCAGCACTTGGGGTTTGTCATAAACTTTGCAAAGTCCACTTTGCTCCCATCCCAGAACTTGGAGTTCATAGGGGCCAGGCTAGACACTCTTCAAGCAAAGGCTTTTCTGCCTCTGGACAGGTCCCACAAGCTAATGGATCTGGCCAGCCAGTTTCGCAGCAATTCCCTGGTCTCTGCCAGGCAATTCCTGCGACTACTTGGCCATATGGCTTCCATGGTTCATGTAATCCCCAATGCCTGCCTGCACATGCGGCCTGCTCAGTGGAGCCTTCGCACTCAGTGGCATCAAGCCACAGGGTGCCTAGCAGACTCAGTAAAGATATCCGACCTCCTGGTCTCCTCTCTGCACTGGTGGCTTCATCTTCCAAATCTGGTGCTCGGAAGGTTTTTTCAATCCCCTCCGCTTACTCAAGTGCTGACAACAGATGCTTCTCTTCTCAGTTGGGGAGCACATTGCCAAGGGACATGTACTCAGGGTCTCTGGACCCCTTGGGAGACTACTCAACAGATAAACTTCCTGGAGCTACGGGTGATACGCCTAGCTCTGAGAGCCTTCTCCCACCTCGTCTCTCACCAGTCTGTACTGGTCCAGACAGACAATCAAGTTGCCATGTTCTATGTGAACAAACAAGGAGGCACGGGCTCCTTCCTTCTTTGTCAGGAGGCGCAACAACTGTGCTCTTGGGCTGTCAATCACGGAATCCTTCTCAAGGCTGTCTACCTCCCAGGTCAGGAAAATTGCCTGGTGGACAGACTGAGCAGGATCCTGCAACCACACGAATGGAGATTGAACCCATTGGTAGTTCAGCAAGTCTTTCTCAAGTGGGGACTCCCCACCATGGATCTCTTCGCCAGTCCTCTTAACCGGTAACTCCCGAGATTTTGCTCCAGGCAACCGCATCCTCTCAGAGTAGCAGCGGATGCGTTTCTGATCTCGTGGTCCATAGGCCTACTGTATGCGTTTCCTCCCACACCACTAGTGTCCCGGACGCTGTTCAAAGTCCTCCGGGACGGGGCTTCATTGATTCTCATAGCCCCCAGGTGGCCGAGGCAACCGTGTCTCCCGCTTCTGCTACAGCTGGCGGTAGACACGCTTATTCCTCTGGGGTTTCAACACGATCTCCTGTCTCAGGATCAGGGGACTCTCTTGCACCCCAACCTCCAGTCCCTTCATCTGATGGCCTGGCTGCTGAAAGGGTAGTCCTAGCTCCCCTATTACTGCCTCGAGAGGTGGAAGATGTAGTCTTGGCCTCTGTCAGATGGCTGCCTGGGTGAGAATCTTCACACTCTTGGCAAGTGCATATATCTATATGATTTGCAAGGGATTGTGGGCAATGTAGTTCATTCACACCAGACACAGCTGCTGACAATAATTTAGTTGTGCTCTTGGGTAAAGCCAATAAGATATTTATTTATGGGGTTATTTCTCCCAACACAGATATGCTTGGTAGCACATAAATTAGGTTACTTGCTTTCAGTGTTAACTTTGAAAAACAAAGTCAAAATCATGAAAACAACAAATGAAAAGCCACAAAGCAAGAAACAAACTGTTCTTTTCAGGTTAACTTCTGATTACTTCCCACATAGATACAGAAGTGATTCTCTCCTAGCTCACAAGCAATTAGGTAAGGCTTAATTGCTAGCAGTTACCAGCTGAATCCCCTTAGCTGGCTTGCCTTCCACTGTGTGGGTCAAATCCTGCTTCAGGAGCTTTTCTGAGTAGATTAAAGAACAAATTTGTATTTCTTTGTGATGGTTGCTGTACTTTATAACAGAAAGTTACCAACGGAGTTTAGATAGAGAACAGTCCATATAAACAGGATCCTCATCTGCTATTATTCCCCCTTGTTCAACAAGCATGGGTTCAATATCATGGATGGGCACAGATGAATCTCTCAATGGAGCATTTTCAGGAGAATACTTGTTTCCCTGCTGTCTTTCAAGGTTATAGCTAGGGCATAGATCAGTGTTCATACCTGAGTTTCCATTGCTGCTAGAGTTCCTCTCTATATAGCCTGGCCAGTATGTAGTCCAGTTCTTATGTCCAGCCTTCCAATCCAGATCCCTGGACACTGGATCTCTCTTCACATACCTTCTGGCACAGGTCTTAGGGTCCCTTCCACGTGCAGCCGTCTCCCTCACAGGTAGCCTCTGGTGATTCCTAGCTCTGCAGCACCATTCCTCTGGCTTTCCCCAGTCCAATGGTGTATGCTGGCCCTTGGAATACCTCCCAGTATACGTACTGCTTTGGACTCTTCTAGACCTCTCAAAGGCTTTTCTCTTCCTTCTTCCAAAGGGTCTCTTTCCCTCTCTGTCCGTCCGGTTTGGCTTCTGCTTCTGATGATCCTTCAGATGAAACTGATGATCAAACTCAAGCTGATTCTCAGGATACTGAGGACAATTCTCTGGATATCCAAGGTGATCATGAAGATGGTCATCTGTAGAATAAACTCTACTCTTATTCTGCTTAGATGAGTGATCCTCCCTAACACAGCGCAGCTGTGCTGAATCAGGCCCTGCCCTTTGAGATGAGTGCTTAGGGATTACCTCATAGCCCTCCTGATTGAACACACGTTTTCTCACTTCAGCTCCTCTCATGGCTGTTGGAAACCTGGTGCATTCTGGGACTGGTAGTCTTTTATGGCAAAATTCTGTTTTATCATTTCTACCAGCACTGACAGGTTGCTTGTTCAGAGACACTTCACCTTTTCTATAGTCCCTTCCTGAGCTATGATAAGCTTCCTTATCACACCTCTCAACATCAATCCACCAGGAAATCCTACGCTCTTAAGTGGCGTAGATTCTCCGCATGGTGTGCTCAGCGCAGCGAGAATCCCTTCTCGTGCTTGGTAGCGGTAGTGTTGCAATATTTGCTCTACCTCTTCAATCTGGGGCTTAAGTCTAACTCTGTCAGGGTTCACCTTAGTGCTCTCTCAGCACACCACTCGCCGGTGGACGGCAGGCCTCTTTCCAACCACCCTTTGGTGGCTCGTTTCCTCAGAGGCCTCTTTCTGCTTAAGCCTCCTTTGCGTCCACCGGCCCCTGAGTGGGATCTGAATGTGGTTTTGCAGCGGCTTACTTGTCTGCCTTTTGAACCTATGGCTACCTGACCTCTCTGTTTTCTCTCCTGGAAATCTTTATTTCTGGTGGCTCTCACCTCTGCTAGGCGAGTGAGTGAACTGCAGGCACTTGTGTCTGATCCTCCTTAAACTAGGTTCTACAGAAATAGGGTAGTCTTACGGACTCACCCTAAGTTTCTTCCTAAAGTTGTCTCACCTTTTCACCTCAATCAGGAGGTGGTTCTTCCGACCTTCTTTCCCAGGCCACATGCCAACCGGGCTCAGATGGTCTTGCATACCCTGAACTGTAGGAGGGCGTTATCCTTCTACCTTGACCGTACGCGGGAGCATCGGAAGGCTGTTCAGCTTTTCGTTTCTTTTGACCCCAATAAGTTGGGGCTCCCTGTCTCCAAGCGTATGTTGTCCATATGGGTCGCTGACTGTATCGCCTGGGCTTATGGGGCAGCCGGCCTCTCGTTGGAGGGTCGAGTCACGGCTCATCGTGTCAGGGCGAAGGCTGCATCAGTGGCTCATCTCCGCTCTGTTCCGTTGGCAGGCATCTGCCGGGCCGCTACTTGGTCTTCAAGCCAGACTTTTGCGGCCCATTACTGCCTTGAGAGGGAGTCCCGCAGGGACAGTGCTTTCGGACAGGCAGTACTCCATAATCTCTTTGGGGTTTAGGCAACTCCTACCCTCCGGCCCTGATGTTGGGCTACTGGTCGGGGGCGTTCTCAGAGAAGATTCCTTCCTTCTGTGCTGACGAGCTCGAGGGAGCTCATTTTTTTGCTTGGGTTCTCCGGTGGCCTTAAGCTGGGGAGTCCCATATGTGAGGACTGACTTCCTGCTTGGTCCTGGAGAAAGAGTAGTTACTCACCTGTAACAGGTGTTCTCCAGGAGCAGCAGGAATCAGTCCTCACAACCCTCTCTCCTCCCCTTGGAGCTGCAGTCATATGATTTATTTTTGCTAATTTTTTTGCTGTCTTTTAGCTATGTCATCAGACTGAGCAAGATGGCACCCTTGGGCGGGAAGAGGACCGCGCATACGCACTGCAATTCCCAAAGGCTTTCTTTGAAAGCTGGGGAAATGCTCCGCACGAGGGCTCCGTCGGCGCCGACGTCACCCATAGGTGAGAACTGATTCCTGCTGCTTCTGGAGAACACCTGTTACAAGTGAGTAACTACTCTTTTCCATGGAGGAGAGAGGTCATGTGACATGAGAACATCCCCCCCCCTAGTGTGGCAGGAAATGATTTTGTAGCTAGGATCTTTCCTGCAGGTGATGTAATATCCTCTTGCACTGAGGAGGTTTCTCCAGGGCCATGGGCCCATGAGGTAAGGATTAGTACAGTCATTATGTTGTTGTTGTTGTTGTTAAGTGCCGTCGAGTCGGAGTCGATTCATGGTGACCCTCTGGATAGCTATCCTAAATTGTGTTTGGTCTTCAGTCAGGCGGCTCATTGTTGACAGACTGGTACCCGTAGCTGCTGCTGTTGTATCAATCCATCTCATTGCTGGCCTTCCTCTTTTGCGTTGACCTTCTATCTTGCCAAGCATGATGTCCTTCTCTAACGTTCCCTCTCTTCGCATGATGTGTCCAAAGTATGAAAGTCGAAATCTTGTCATCTGCGCTTCTAAAGAAAGCTTAGGTTTGATCTCCTCTAGTACCGACTGGTTTGTTCTTTGGGCAGTCCTTGGTATACACAGTATTCGCCGCCAGCACCATAATTCAAAGGTATCAATTTTCTTCCTGTCTGTCTTTTTCACTGTCCAGCTTTCACATCCATATGATGCTATTGAAAATACCATGGCTTGAACAAGTCGAATCTTTGTATGGAGAAAGACATCTCTGCTCTTGAGAATCTTATCTAGGTCTTTCATAGCCATTCTGCCAAGAACAATGCGTCGTTTGATTTCTTGACTGCTTGTTGCTTCTTTATTGATAGTTGATCCAAGTAGGTTAAAGTTGTTCACAATTTCAATTTCTTCTCCTTCAACGATGAACCTGTTGATTATGCCAGTTGTCATTATCTTTGTCTTCTTTACATTAAGGTGCAGGCCCATTTTGAGACTATGTTCTTTGATTGTGAGAAGCAAATGTTTCAGATCATCTTCACTTTCAGCCAGTAATGTAGTATCATCAGCATAGCGAAGGTTGTTGATGAGTCTTCCACCAATCTTCACACCTCTGTCTTCATACAATCCTCCTTCTCTGATGATTTGTTCTGCATATAAATTAAACAAGTAGGGGGAAAGTATGCAGCCTTGTCTTACACGTTCGCTATTTTAAACCATTGTTTCTCCTTGTTCCGTTCGAACTGTTGCTTCTTGATTAATGTACAGATTGTGCAAGAGTACGATCAGGTGTTCTGGTATACCCATGCTTCTTAATGTGGCCCA
The DNA here is from genome assembly GCA_033557465.1 of Ichthyophis bannanicus. Lineage (NCBI taxonomy): Eukaryota > Metazoa > Chordata > Amphibia > Gymnophiona > Ichthyophiidae > Ichthyophis > Ichthyophis bannanicus. Next base: position 255,529,398 of record CM066034.1, read on the forward strand.
GAGTTTCTCATGGTTTACACAGTCAAAAGCCTTGCTATAGTCGATAAAGCACAAATAGATATCCTTTTGATATTCTTTAGTCTTTTCAAGGATCCGTCTCACATCCGCAATGATGTCTCTCGTTCCTCGTCCTTTCCTGAACCCTGCTTGCACTTCAGGTAGTTCTTGTTCCAGGTATGGTTGTAGTCTCTTTTGAATAATCTTCAGTAAAATCTTGCTGGCATGTGGGATCAGAGCGATTGTTTGATAGTTTCCACAGTCAGATGGATCACCTCTCTTTAGTATTGGTATAAATACAGATCTTTTCCAGTCAGTTGGCCATGATGTTGTCTTCCATATTTCTTGGCAGAGCCTTGTAAGTATGGTAACAACTGCATCAGATTGCTGCAATACTTCTATAGGAATGCTATCAATGCCTGGTGCTTTGTTCTTTGATAAGGCTTTCAATGCTGCTTCAACTTCTTCTTTCATCACCAATGGTACCCGATCATGAGGTACAGGTTGAAACGGCTGTTGGTCCACTTGATCTTTATCACATAAAAACTCTGTAAATTCCTTCCACCTTTTCTTGATCTTCTCAGCATCATTCAACATAGAACCTTGAGCATCTTGTAACATTCCAATTTGAGGCTGGAACTTTTTCTTTAACTCTCGTAGCTTTAGGAAAGCCGATCTTGTTCTTCCTCTAATAGTTTCTGCTTCTATTTCCTTGCAAGTGTCCTTGTAGTACTTTTCCTTGTCCTGTCTTGCTGCACATTGGAAATCTCCGAGTTCTGCGATTGTCTTTCTTTCTCCTCTGGCTTTAGCTTCTCTGCGTTTCTGGGCAATTTTCAGAGTTTCTACCGTCATCCATTTTGGCCGCTTTTGCTTTTTCACCTTTTGTAGAGACTTCTCGCTTTCTTCCAACACAACCTTCTTGATGTCATTCCATAAATCTTCCGGAGCTCTGTCATTTGTATCTAAAGCAGCAAATTGATTTTGCAGGCAGTCTTTTAATTCCAGTGGTATATTCTCAAGGTCATATTTTGCTGCATTCATGAGTGGTTTGCTCTTTTTCAACTTTAGCTTGAGTTTGCAAACTAGTAGTTGATGATCTGTACCACAGTCAGCTCCAGGTTTTGTCTTTGTTGATGTTATAGAACTTTTCCACCGTTGACTTCCACAGATATAGTCAATTTGATTTTTATACAATCCATTGGGTGAAGTCCATGTGTACAGTCGCCGCTTGTGTTGCAAGAAGGTGTTAGAATTCTGCAAGACCAATGATCTATTCATATCAATTAGTCTTTCTCCAGCTTCATTTCTGTTGCCAAGACCATATTTTCCAACTACTTTGCCTTCTTCTTTGTTGCCAACTTTTGCGTTCCACTCACCCATGACTATCAGGATATCCTGTTTGCATGTTTTGTCCATTTCAGCTTGTACTTGTTCATAGAACTCTTCAATTTCATTCTCTTCTGCAGCTGTTGTTTGGGCATATACTTGAATTATAGTTGTGTTGATAGGCAATCCTCCTAGACGAATAGAGATTAAGTGTTCGCTGACTGCATTGTATTTCATTACAGTTCTTGCAAGTTTCTTCTTTAGTATAAATGCAACACCATTTCTTCTTTGTCTTTCATTTCCAGCATGGTAGACCATGTGATCATCTGATGCAAAGTGCCCGATGCCAGTCCATTTCAGTTTGCTGACACCCAACTGATCAAGTTGTACACGTTCCATTTCATTCTTGACCATCTCCAACTTCCCTTGGTTCATGCTTCGTACGTTCCATGTTCCAATGCGTAAGACATCTTTACAGCTTCTGACTCTCATTTCATGCACAGCTACATCAGCAATCAGACTTCCCGAGGGCTTTGATCCAACCACATCATAAATGCTGGCTTTACTCTGAAAAGTCTTCAGCTCTTCCCCAGTAGCTAGTTGAGTGCCTTCCGACCTGGGGGTCTCATCTTCCAGCACCATAGCACAATTTGTTTTGTTGTAACTATCCATTGGGTTTTCATGGCAAGATACAGAAGTAGATTGCTGGGCCTTTCTTCCGCGCAGTTTAAGTTTGGTGGTGTTGCTGTTGTCACAAAAATGTGATCCTCTGCCGTCAACACTATCCCATTCTGCTGCTGTCCAGATGGGTGGTTTGTCTTGGTCTGGCACCTCAGCTGAGACCTGTCCATCTTGGGAGACCTTGCCAGTAGTTAATCTACCGATAGTTTAGCTCTCAGCATCACTGATGCACGTAAGCCCTCACAGCACGACAAGCTGCAAACCAAGTGAGAGACAGCCATTATAGTTTATTTTATTTAACAACTCTTTACCGCCATATCTACTAGTCACAGTGGTTTACATTAAACAAGCATAATAAAGAATGTGAATGTTATATGGAACAATTTGTTGGAAGGATTAATAGCCTAAGCAAACGATAACTCTGGAAAACTATGAACATAAAACTTATTAACCTAGTAGGTGGATTGTTTTAACATTTTGTGTCCATAGGTTGTTGAGGTGGTTATGTATCTGAACCAAAATGTTCTTGGAACAGCAGTGTTTTTAGCCTTTGGCAGAAGTCTCCAATGACTGATAGAAAGTGGAGGTTATGAGGAAGAGTATTACAGATGATGGGAGTGTAATAATAGAAGGCTCTGTTGCAAGTAGAGCTATTGGTGTGGATGTATGTTGGGGGTGCTACAAGAAGAGTGTTCCTAAGCGTCCCTCCAGTCCAGTTCCTTTCTTCTGGGTTGTGTTCCCCTTCCAGCAGCTTGGAGACTGAGTATGTCATCTTTTTGATGAATGCAGGATATATAATCACTGGCACCACCCACCAGTTCCAGTATACTCAGTCTCCAAGCAGCTGGAGGGAGCAGTAAGCCAAAGAGAAAGGCTTACTGGAGAGACACTTAGGTGTTGGGGGGGGGGGGATTGGTTTCCCTCTTCTTTCCTTTTTTTTAATTTTATTTGGTTTATCCTATTTTATTTAATTTGTTTTGATCTTCATTGCTGGGGAGGTTCCCCCGCCCCCCTCCATTGAGGGAGTTGGGGGCTGGAGGAGGCTTCACACAGCACAAGCCATCGTTTTAAATTTAAAAAAAAAAGAAATGGAGATCAAGAAAGAAAACCACGGTGAGAGCCCGGTGGGAATTGAGCTCCGCCGGGCTTTTAGCTCGAGCATGGCCTGAAGCACTGTCTTGTGCCTCACTGCCGAAGCACTCAAGGCAGCTGAGTGCGAGGGCGGGACGATGCAGCTAGCCATTGCAGGAAGATGTGAGAGGAGATAAGCGACTGAGCTAAAGGAGTCGGCTGAGCGGGATGTCCTCAGAGATCTTGTCAGCGAGCCGCAGGGACTGCTGGTAAGTCACACGGCCGTCTCGATGGACTAGAATGGAGATGGGACGGCTCTGAGAGGCAGGTAGGACCCGTCCTTTTTGCACGCTTTCTATGCGCTGGAGTTCTGGGCCGGGGGCATTTTTCCAGGAGGCCCAGGGCACTGCCTTAACACAGTGGAGACCGTTTGAACTTCAGTTGATTAAAAAAAAAAAAAAGAGAGAAGAAAAGGGAGCAGCTAAGACAGAATGTTTTTGTTTTATGGGTCTGTGTGTGTATATAGATATATATATAGAGATATAACATATAGGAACTTGGGTATATCTGTGTGTATATTTATTTGGTAGATACTTGTTACTGGATAGGAGAGTATCATTATGCCTCCGAGGCCGCAGTGTTTGGTCTGCGGGACCCGGCGGGGAGTGATGTCAGAGGCCGGCGTTTTGTAGGGGCTGTTCTCTTGAGGCAGCTTTGGTGGAGCAGGCAATCCAAGCCAGTGTGTCCCATGATCCACCAGCTTCTGTCTCCCAGGAGTTGGGAGAGGCCCTAGTTGTAATCCTCAGGGCGGAGTCTCTGCTGTCCGCAGCTTTGGAGCAGCAGGCCCCTTCTCAGCCTCAGCCTGGGCCCTCCTCGGTGGTGGAAGGACAGGAGGAGGGGGCCTGGGGGGTTTCTCCCCAGAATTTGTTTTGCTCCTGCACAAGGCCTTCTTTCTGCGCCAACAGGAGGAACACGGGCAGGCAACAGCACAGAGGTGCGTGCGGAAGCGGGGGGCGGAGGCCAAGTCTCAGAATGAGACTGACGTACCGCCCAAGCAGACTAGACTTGCGGAGGAAGAAGCTCCCCTCTCCCCTTGATCGGAGATGCTGGAAGGGGAGGTCTCAGATCTGGAATTGGGGGAGGATGAGGAGGAACTCAAGGAAGATGAGATTCCAGAGGAGGAACAGGCTAAATCGTGAGGGTCTTCTGTCGAGGAAAGTTGCCGGCCTTGATTAGAGAGTCGCTGAAAGTGCTCAATATTGCCACAGGAGTTCCTGTGGAGGAAGACGCTCTGGAGGACCCGTTAATTCAGGCGGTCAGGAAGTCTCAGAGGGTCTTTCCAGTCTACCTGGTGGTTTGGCAGATTCAAGAGGAGTGAGATCAGCCAGAGTCCAGCTTAAGGAGTATGCGGTCGATGTCGCACTTGTACCCCTTGCCGGTGTCGGAAAAGGAGTTGCTACAGTCTCCCAGAGTGGATGCAGCAGTATCGGCGGTTACCAAGAAGACTACCATCCCTGTGGAGGGCAGTGCAACTCTTAAGGATGCCCAGGATAGGAAGCTGGACACTTTGCTGAAGCAAGCCTTTGACATTAGTGCCTTGGTGCTCCAGGCGTCGGTATGTGGGGCTTGGGTAGCCCGGGCTTGTCTGCGGTGGTCACAACAGCTTCAGCTGTGGTGAGAGTCTAGGCAGGTCGCAGGGGGAAGTGGCGAGAATTGAGTCCGGAGCAGCCTACCTAGCGGATAGTCAAGATGATCTCATCAGGAGTTTATCAAAGAACATGGCTTCGGTGGTAGCAGCTCATTACCTTTGGCTCCGCAACTGGGCAGCAGATAGTTCTTCCAAGGCCCGTCTCAGCAGACTCCCTTTTCAGGATAAGCTGCTTTTTGGCAAAGAATTGGACAAGTTGGTGAAGGAGCTGGGTGAGTCTAAGGGAGGCAGGCTCCCAGAAGACAGGCTGAAGCAGAGTCGTATCAGAACTCCTGGGTGGTCTCAGCCGCGGGAGGCCAGGAAGTTTCGTGTGGCACAGTCAGGCCCCTTTCAGAGGGGTCACTTTCCCTCTAGGGGGCAGGGTTTCCGGGGATTTCGAGGGGTGGGAAGAGGTTTTGGGGCCTCTTCCACTGCCTCCAGCCCTAGGAAACTGCAATGAAACAGCGGGGGCCCAGGCGGGAGTTCTGCCAGTAGGACGATGTCTGCGGCTGTTCTTCCCTGCCTGGGCCCGGGTCACATCCGACCAATGGGTCTTGAAGGTAGTGCGGGATGGATATGCCCTAGAGTTTGTCAGGCCAGTCCTTCCTTTGTTCATGCAGTCTCCTTGCAGGTCTCTGGCCAAGGTCGCAGCGGTAGAGGAGACGTTAACAAGGCTTTTGGCTTTGGGGCCGGTTGTACCTGTGCCCAAAGACCAGTGTGGTTGCGGTCGATACTCCATCTATTTTGTGGTACCAAAGAAGGAGGGGGCTTTTCGGCCGATCCTCGACCTGAAGCAGGTCAATCGTTGTCTTTGGGTCCCTTATTTTAGTATGGAAATGCTGAAGTCAGTGATAGTGGCGGTGCGCAAGGGAGAGTTTCTGACGTCTCTCAACCTCACGGAGGTATATTTACATATTCCCGTCCATGAGTTGCATCTGCAATTTCTGCAATTTGCAGTGCTGAGGGGACACTTTCAGTTTCAGGCTTTGCCATTCTGTCTGGCGACGGCTCCATGCACCTTCACCAAGGTGATGGTGGTAGTCGCAGTGGCACTACGCAAAGAAGGTATTCTGGTCCACCCTTAACTAGATGATTGGTTTATCAGGGCCATGTCCAAGGAGGAAAGTCAGAAGGCAACTTTCAGGGTAGTTGGATTCTTACAAAGTCTGCGGTGGGTGATCAATCTGGCAAAGAGCAGATTGGTTCCCACTCAGGAGATTGAGTATTTGGGGGTAAGATTCGACACTGGCATGGGCAGGGTGTTCTTGCCAGATCAGAGGGTGAAAGATCTCAGACGTTTGGTGCGTGAGTTTATGGCCATGAAGGCGCCCTCGGTTTTGCACTATCTGCAGGTGCTGGGGACCATGGTGGCGACGATAGAGTTAGTACCCTGGGCCAGGGCCCACATGCAACTGCTCCAGCGGGTGCTACTCCGTCGTTGGTCCCATCAGCAGCAGCCCTTGTCAGTGGCGCTCCCCTGTTCCCCAGCGACCAGGGAGGCCTTGCAATGTTGGCTGTGTCTGGGAAACCTGGAGAGGGGTATGCCTCTTGAGCCCCTGCCATGGGTGCAGGCGACAATGGACGCCAGTCTGTCCGGCTGGTGGACTCACTGTGAGAGATACTCTGCCCAGGGGCTCTGCAGTGCCCAGGAGGCCCAGTGGCCCATCAACAAATTGGAGTTGCGGGCGGTGGCCCCAGCTCTCAGGGCGTTCCTGTGTTGGGTCCACTGGAGGGCTGTCAGAGTGCTCTCGGACAATGTGACAGCAGTGGCCTACATCAGCCATCAGGGCGGCACGAGCAGTCCTCTCTTGGAGGAGGAAGCAGAGAGCCTGCTGGTGTGGTCCGAAGCTCATCTGGTAGCCCTATCAGCACAGCATGTAGCCGGAGCAGAAAACATCACGGTAGACTACCTCAGCAGGTACAAGGTGGATCAGGGTGAATGGGAGATCTGTCAGGAGGTCTTTGAGCAGGTGGAGCGCCAGTGGGGGTCTCCTATCATGGACCTCATGGCGCGATGGGAGTTGGCCAAAGTGAGCCGCTTCTTCAGCAGAAGAAAGGAAAGAATGTCGGAGGGCTTGGATGTGCTAGTTCAGAAGTGGCCCGCGGAAGGGCTTCTGTATGTGTTTCCTCCGTGGGCACTCATAGGCAGGGTCCTCCAGTGGGTAGAGGCTCACCAGGGGTGACAACGGACTGACCACGTTGTGGTTCTGATAGCCCCGGACTGATCTCATTCAGCTCTTGGCAAATCAGCCATGGTGCCTCCCGGTGAGAGACGACCTTCTGGTGCAGGGTCCCATGCAGATGCCACAGGTGGATTGGGTCTCGCTTACGGCCTGGCTATTGAAAGGGTGAGGAAGCATAAGAGAGGGTATTCTGGGACAGTGATCATGACGTTGCTGAAGAAGGGGACTGGAATGGAGGGATGCTTAGGAAAAAGTAATTAGATCTTACCTGCTAATTAGTGTTCCTGAAGGAACTCGGTCCAGTCCCTGGTCCCGCCCGGAGGGTCTAGGTAGTGGAAGTGTTACCGGTCCGAAGCTGTGAAGAGGTTGGAGTAGGGGCCAGGTTTTTGGCAGGCTCTTTGTTGGCGGTCTCCGGTAGCAGGGCGGGCTGGGCAGGCGCAGTGCCCTGCTATTAGATTTGGTAAGGGCCTTGTCAGGTCAGCCTCCTCATCTGTGGAGGGTTGGGACATCCCTTCCCTGGGAGGGGGGAGGTGCTGTTTACAGTTTCAAGTTTGTTATTGTTATTAGTTAATTTGTTTAGATGTCTCTCCGTTAAGTCTGCTTTGTCAACAGGATAGTGGAGCTGGTGGGTAGTGCCAGTGATTATATGTCCTGCAGTCATCAAAAAGACAATGTACTCAGTCTCCAAGCTGCTGGAAGGGGAGCACAACCCATAAGAAAGGGACTGGACTGGAGTTCCTTCAGGAACACTAATTAGCAGGTAAGATCTAATTACTTTTTGCTGGTGCTTCTGGTATTCTTTGTTTTTGGCGTCTGGACTGCAGGGTAGTGAAATTGCTTTAAGATAGGTGTTATATGATAGTGTCTCGAGGAACCCGTGATGAGCCTTGCTGCTACATTCTGTGCCAGTTGTGGTGGTTGTAGCAAGAATTTTGGGAGACCTTGATAGATGATGATGACATAGCCAAAGATGGGAGTGATGAGGGCTTGGCAGATGTTTCTGAAATTGCTGTGTTCTAGTAGTTGGTTTGAGGTTCCTTGGGGTCTTGATAGTTAATGATTTGGTCACTAGATGATTTAGTCATAAGGCATGTAGATAGCTGGGTGGCTGGTGGATGTGAGGATTGCCTGGTAACATGCCTGCCTGGTACGAAGTAGTGGACCTCATGCGCAACCTAAACAAGGGTTTTCATAGAAAAAGCTGGGGAGGAGACTGCTGTCTTGATTCATGTTGGTACCAATGACATAGGAAAGTGTGGGAGGGAGGTTCTAGAGGCCAAATTTAGGTTTTTAGGTAGGAAGTTGAATCCAGAACCTCCAGGGTAGCATTCTTAGAAATGCTTCCAATTCCACGCAGAAGATCCAAAAGGCAAGCAGAGCTCTGGAGTCTCAATGCATGGTTGAGATGATGGTGCAAGGAAGAGTTTTGGATTTGTTAGGAATTGGACAGCATTCTGGAGCAAGGAGGGGCTTTTCTGAAGGGATGGGCTCCATCTTAACTGTGACGAAACCAGGCTGCCAGCATTAATCTTTAAAAAGGAGATAGAGCACCTTTTAAACTGATAATAGGGGAAAGCCTACAGTTGCCCAAGAGCTCATGGTTCGGAATGATGTATCCTTGAAGGATACTAGCAAAATATTGAAGTTAGGACATATCGACAGAGAGGTTCCAATAAACACAAAAGTAACCCAAATGCCCTTGAGTACAGAGCTTAACGATTCCAAATTACCCCTGCTTACTGATTAACCCAATTAATATGAACTAGAGGACAGCAACCTTGGGTCGGAAGGACTGGGGTTTCTAGTCCCACAGGTGCTCCTTGTGGTCTTGGGCAAGCCACTTAACCCTCCATAGCCCATGTTCCCTGTAAAAGTAGTTATCTCCAAGTAATAATGCCCTGTTCAATGTAATTTCAGAATACATTGCAGAATAATGCGGAATATACTGATGCAGAATAATGCGGTATATAAGAGAATGTAAAATAAAATAAAATATAAATAAATAAATAACCCTCTAAAATGCTTGTATGCAAATTCTAGAAGTCTAAAAAATAAGATGGGCTAGTTTAAAATATTTATCACTAAATAAGATGTTAGATATGATTGCCCTCCTTCCACCAGGTCCCTGAGATAGCAATCAGTGAGACACTGATACCTGGGTACAAATTCTATTGCAATGATAGAGTAGGTCAAATTGGTGGAGGGGTTGCACTCTGAGAGGGCATTGAGTCACACAGGATTAAAATTTTACAGAAAACAAAATACACTGTAGAATCTTTATGTATTGAAATTGCACGTAAAACGTGTAAGGAGATGGCAGTGGGGGTGTACTACTGACTGCCTGCCCACAGTGAACAAATAGATGATGAAATGCTCAAAGAACTCGGGGAAGCTAATAAAAGTTACAACACAGTAATAATAATTGGTGATTTCAATTACTGCCGGTATTGACTGGGTCAGTGTCACGGCAGGGCATGTTAGAAAGATAAAGTTTCTAAATGAAATAAATGACTGCTTCTTGCAGCAGCTGGTTCATGAACTGACAAGAGGGAAAGCCATTTTGGACCTAGTCCTTAGTGGAACACAAGATGTGGTGCAAGAGATAAGGGTGTTTGGGCCACTTGGCAATAATGATCATAGCATGATTGCGTTTGATTTAATAAATGGAGGAAGAACGGCAAGGAAATCCACAGTACTACCTTTTAACGTTCAAAAGGGAGGCTATGATAAAATGAGGAAAATAGTCAAGAAAAAAACGAAAAGGAGCAGCTGCAAAGGTTAAAGATTTACATCAAGCATGGGCATTTAAAAATATGGTCTTGGAAACTGTATTCCATGCTTTAAGAAAAGTGGAAAATAGTTCCAAAAACTGCCAGCGTGGTTTAAAGGTGAAGTCAGAGGGGCTGTGGTAGCCAAAAAAGCATCTTTCAGGAAATGGAAAAAGAAGCCAAATGACAAACTGGAAATTTATAAAGGTCCTCTTACAATTTTTCACAATTCTCTTCTGTTTTAAGAACTTTGAATAATTTTGTGTCATCTGCAAATTTGATCACCTCGCTCATTTTTCCCATTTCCAAGTCATTCATGAATATGTTGAAAAGCAGCAGACCCAGCACAGATCCCTAGGGTACTCCACTATTCACTTTTTTCGATTGAGAAAATTGGCCATTTCGTCAGGAGTCTCTCATGAGGGACCTTGTCAAATGCTTTCTGAAAATCCAGATACACTATATTAACCGGCTCACTTTGATCTACCTATTTATTCATACCTTCAAAAAACAGATTAGTACTACAAGTCCTTCCTTGGCTAAATCCATATAGACTTTCCATGACTATCTACATGTTCAGTAATTTTGTTCTTTATGATGGTTTCTACCATTTTTCCTGGTACCAGTGTCAGGCTCACTGGTCTGTAGTTTTATGGATCACCTCTGGAGCCTTTTTTAAAAATTGGTGTTACATTGGCCATTCGCTAATCTTCAAGTACTACAGATTTTAATGGTAGTTTGCAGACTTATTAGTAATTTTTAATCTCATATTTTAGTGTTTTCAACAACCTTGGATGTATACTATCTGGTCCAGGTGATTTGCTACGCTACAATTTATCAAATAGTTGTAATTCATCTTCCCGGTTTATCGATTTTTCTTTCAATTCAATCATTTTGTACACAAAGATCCTCTCATTAGGGAAACAAAGCCCATCCAGCTGGGAAGCAGTAACTGTGTCTCCAGTAGTAAGGGATTAACAATGAGCACATATAAATGGCCCAGCTCCGATGAATGGACAACCCCTAAATACATGTATCTCATCTGCTCTCCAGCCCACTTTGAGGGAAAATTAGTTCCCCCACAAAGCTGTTTTGTCCAGGGCAACAGGTATTGTCTCAAATTTAGAGAGGCTTAATTTGAACTCAGACACACAATACCAAAGCCAAAGATTCTACAGGCTGTCTCAGCATTAAAAAAAAAAAAAGTCATGTTAAAGCCAGATGTATCTACCCATTCCATATCTGATGCCAAATGATCAGCCATGATTTTAGTTATAATTTTGAGATTTACATTCAAGAGAGAAATAAGCTGATACATTTTTACCCGATTCCCATCTTTGCGCATGTTTGGTATAACTTATAAGAGCTTAGTTCATACCCTTCAGAAACGGTTTTTGGCACACCATCTAAGGATAATTAGTTTCCAGTTCCAGCTTCAGCTTTAACAGTTTAAAATATTCAGTGGTGAACCCATCTGGCCCCCCAGGTTTATGTAATTTTAGAGCATGAATAGCATTCCTAATTTCCTCTATTTGCAAAGGGACACTGACCTTCACTTCTTCTCCAGCCAAATCTTACTAGACTTTACTGAATCCAAATAGTGGGCCAGATTACCTTCATCAACATCAGAGTTGCCAAGTTAACCAGTTCCAGAAATGATATTTTAAGCCAGTCATGGATTTCTGATCTCATTCTGATGCATTATGGGACCTGCAGTACTGATTCCAATAGGTAAAATCAGGGACTATAAATACCATGTCACCGTAATGAAAATTTAAATCCAGAACTGGCAAAAAATATCACTCCTGGAACTAGGTAACTTGGCAGCTCTGTAGCATACTCAACTGAGTATAAGGACTGAAAGTAATGAGCAAAGTAGTGAGCAGTAGCTCACTGGGCATTCACAAAGGTTTCCACTTGATTGCCATAGTCTCAACATACAGTATTTGAGCTTTACCCATAGTTGTGCAACTAAGCCAAAAACTTTGCCATATCTGAATAACTTGGATTTATAATAGGTAAGGTACTTTTTGGTTTGCTCATGGATATGTGTTTAAATAAACTTGGACTGCAAGGAAATTATCTTTATTAATTGGTGTGGGATGTAAGTCAACCTGTATCTCCAGGAACAAGCAGGAATAAGTCCTCACATATGGGTACGTCGGTACCGACGGAGCCTGCGCGGGAAAGCTCCCCAGCTTCCCAGAAAGGAAGCTTTTGGGGCCTCCCACTGCACATGCACGCTGCCTTCCCGCCTTCCTGACCAGCTCTCCTCAGTTTCTCTTTTTCCGCGGAGCCAGCAGGTCATGTTCCTGTCACCGCTGAAGAAATTATTATTTTAGTTTGTTTCTTTAGACCGCGTACCTGCCTTCCCCATACCGAAACCGGTACCGCCGGTCTCTCTTTTCTTTTCTTTAAAAAAAAAAAAAATCTTTATCTTGCACAACTTGGTGACTTCGGTTAGGCCTCAGGCCTACACAAATTCTCCTCATGGAGAAACCAGCCCCTGGTTTTAAGAAGTGTACCAAGTGTAGTGCTGTTATTTCTGTCACAGACACTCATGAATGGTGTCTTAAATGTTTGGGACCTGACCACTCCATTCCGGACTGCCCATCCTGCTCCCAGATGTCTAAACGTGGTTTGCAGAACCAGGCCAACAAATTCCATGTGCTGTTTGCTTCAGATAATCCAGCATCACAGTCATCCAGGTCTTCCTCTCCGGATGGATCTCAGGTAACCAAACCTTCTTCGGGCAGGTCCTCAAAGAGCAAATCTCCTTCAAAGCATCGAGAGGCTCTCACTTTTGAATCTGAGGATCCTGCCCCAGCCAAACAACCCCGGCGGGAAGCTCTGGCTTCCAAAGCACCATCTATGGGGTTACAGGTTGACATCGATGGCACGGCCTCGACTGATCACCTGTTAGACTGCTCTGGGGTACCGGCCCATACCGGTACCGACATCCAGGCAGCAGTGGCCGTCTATGAGCAATACTGTTCAGACCATGCAGCAGGCCATGCTGGCTTTTATTAATGCTGCGACGCCCTCGGTACCGCGTTCAGCGGTACCGGGTCCGGTTCCGGTATCTTCTCCCATACCGGAACCGAGACCATCGACTTCCAAGCGCAGATCGGTTCCGCATGCCGGATCCGGGTTTTCACCCGATACCGATCCCATACCCGGTACGCCCGATGTCGATACCGATCGGTATGCGTATCGTGCGTTGGAAGCAAATAGAGAATACTCTGATTCTTCTGAGGATTTTGACTCCTCTGAGGACTCTGATGAGCTGTCTCTAGTTCTTCATGAAGACCCCTCTTCCCCAAAGAGGAGAATGTCTCCACCAGAGGATTTGTCCTTTCAAGACTTCATTATTGAACTAACTAAAGGACTTTCTATTACCACATCCTCTGAAAAAGAACCTAGGTCAAAGAAATTGGATATTTTAGGATACCCTAAGGTTCCTAAAGAGGCAGTCACCCTGCCTATCCATGAAATCCTTCAAGAACACTTGATGGACTTATGGGAGGCTCCTCTAACGTTGTCTCCTTACTCTCGTAGGTTGGACACCATGTACCGGGTCCCTCCTTCTCCTGGGTTTCAAAAGACTCAGCTGCCTCACCATTCTATTGTGGTGAAGTCTGCGCTGAAAAAGATTAAGAGCACCAAAAGGCACTCTTCCACCCCTCCAGGACGAGAATGTAAGACCCTAGACTCTTTTGGCAGGAAAAGTTTCCAGGCTAGCATGCTTATAGCCAGGATTAATTCTTACAGTCTGTATATGGGCATGTTTCTCAGGGAACTTGCCCTAAAGATACGGCATTTTGCCTCCTTTATCCCTGAGGATAGAAAGGAGGAGTTCATTTCTCTGGTGAAACAGCTTCTAGATGTTTCTAAGTTCTCCAACAGAGCAGCTTTTGATTCCTTTGAGGGTGCCGGTAGAGCTTCGGGCATTGCTATTGCAGCCCGACGACTTGCTTGGCTCCAGGCCTCTGACATAGAACCCTGGGTCCTGGATGGCTTACGGAATCTGCCCTGTACAGGTGAGAACTTATTTCGTAAGGACTGGCAAATTAAAGCCACTCAAATGGACGCAGAAAATGCTACATTGGATAGACTTTCTAAGTCTACCTCTACTCCTGCCAAGAAAAAGTCTTTCAAGAGGCCTTACTACAAGAAGGCCAGATTTTCCACAAATACTGGCCAACAATCTTCTCAGCCTCGCTTTGCTGCTAAACATCAGCAACCTAAACAGGCAAGGTCAAAGCCTGCAGCGTCTGCCACTCCTCAGCAGGCTCAACCCCCTCAGGGGTTTTGACTTGCCCCTAGAGAACTTAACATTTCTGGCTCTAGAACAACCAGAGCCCCTCACCATTCCCGGAAGGTTAGTTCACTTTGCTCCCAGATGGGAGCAAATTACATCAGAGCAATGGACCCTCTCTATCATCAGAGAGGGCTACAAACTTCATTTTTCCAACCTTCCTCCATATACCATGGTGAGACACTTCAATTCTCTCCCATCTCTCCTGGACCTGTTGGATCAGGAAGTCTCTTCTCTCCTTGCCCAAGGGGCAATAGAAGAGGTTCCTCTTCTTCAACAAGGGACAGGATTCTACTCCCCTTATTTTCTCATAACAAAGAAGACAGGGGGATTCAGACCTATCCTAGATCTGAGAGAATTGAACAAATTTCTGTACAAGGAGAAATTCAAAATGCTTTCTCTAGGCATTCTCCTTCCATACCTTCAGAGTCAGGATTGGCTTTGTTCTCTAGATCTCAAGGATGCGTACACACATATACTCATCCACCCATCCCACAGAAAATATCTAAGATTTCTGTTTCAGGGGAAAACATTTCCAGTACAGAGTACTTCCCTTCGGTCTAGCCTCTGCTCCAAGAGTGTTCACCAAATGCATGGCAGTTGTTGCCGCATTTCTAAGAGGTCTGGGAATTTTTGTATTCCCATATCTGGACGACTGGCTCATCCGAGCTCCATCTCAGTCAGAGGCCCAGATTTCCCTGGACCGCACAAGGCACATTCTGCAGTATCTGGGACTGGTGATAAACCTTCCCAAGTCTCAACTTATCCCTACTCAGTCTCTCGAATTCATAGGGGCCCAGTTGGACACCACCACTGCAAGGGCCTACCTACCTCAAGTCCGGGGCCAACGTCTGGTGTGCTTGGCCTCCCAAGCTCAGTCCAGCAGTCACTTGACAGCCAGAGAAATGCTGCGACTTCTGGGCCACATGGCCTCCACAGTACACGTGGTGCCCTACGCTCATCTTCATATGAGAGCAGCTCAATGGACCTTGGCCACCCAGTGGACTCAGGCATCAGGAGCGCTCTCCGACCAAATACTCACCTCAAAGCGTCTGTTTTGGTCCCTCCAATGGTGGATGTCCACCAAGAATCTGTTGTTGGGGGCCCCCTTCCAACCTTTGTTGCCCCAAGCAACCCTCACAACAGATGCCTCCCAAACAGGGTGGGGAGCCCATCTACAATCCCTCTCCACTCAGGGTACTTGGTCTCCACAGGAGACCACCCTTCACATCAACCTCCTGGAACTGCGAGCAATCTTCTTTGCCCTCAAAGTCTTCCATACCCTCCTTGTCAACCTGACCGTCCTAGTTCAGACAGACAATCAGGTGGCCATGTTCTACGTAAACAAACAAGGAGGGACAGGCTCTCTGTCGCTTTGCAACGAAGCTCTCAGATTATGGGCCTTCGCCAGAGAGCATCAAATTCATCTTCTGGCAGTATATCTTCCAGGGGTTCAAAACTCTCGGGCAGACAGACTCAGTCGAGTTCTGCTTCCACACGAATGGTCCCTACATATGGACCAGATAGGCAGAATCTTTCAGGAATGGGGAACCCCGGACATAGACCTCTTTGCAAGTCCGTGGAATGCCAAACTTCCCCGGTTCTGTTCCAGGACTCCGTGTCAGGGAGCTCAGGCCAACGACGCCTTTCTCCTGCATTGGGGTCAGGAATTCCTATATGCCTTTCCACCCATTCCTTTGATTCCCAAGACTCTGTTCAAACTCCAGAGGGATCACGGATCGATGATCCTCATAGCTCCACGCTGGCCACGCCAAGTGTGGTTCCCTCTACTTCTGCATCTCTCCCAGGGACCCTCCCTGGACCTGGGAGCTGCGCCAGACCTTCTCTCTCAGGAGAAAGGGACTTTGTGGCACCCAAACCCCAAGTCCCTACACCTCAGAGCTTGGTTACTGAAGGCCTAAGCCTTCATGACTTCAATCTTTCTCAACCAGTGAAAGATATCCTTCATGCCTCTAGGAAACCCTCCACGAGGCGTTCCTATGCTTTCAAATGGAAACGCTTTTCCATTTGGTGTGCTCAACAGGGTCTTGACCCTCTAGCACTTCCTTTGAATTCTCTACTAGACTATCTCCTGCATCTTTCTAATGCAGGCCTTAAGACGAATTCAGTAAGAGTCCATTTGAGTGCTATTGCAGCATCCTTAAAACCTATAAATGGACAACCTGTCTCCTCTCATCCGCTTGTTGCAAGGTTCATGAGAGGCCAGACTCTAACTAAGCCTCCCATCCGACCTCCTCCGGTAGCATGGGACTTGAACCTAATTCTAGGTCAGCTTATGAAGCCACCTTTTGAACCGTTGGTTTCTACCTCCTTGAAATTTCTTTCCTGGAAGGTCCTTTTCCTTATTGCAGTCACTTCGGCTTGCCGCATCAGTGAACTACAGGCCTTAGTGGCTCATCCACCTTATACCAGGTTTCATCATGATAAGGTGGTCCTCAGGACGAATCCCCACTTTATGCCCAAAGTGGTCTCGCCTTTTCATCTTAATCAAGAGGTTTATCTACCTGTCTTTTTTCAAGCTCCTCATGCATCCAGTGCAGAGAGGAACCTTCATACTCTAGATTGTAAAAGAGCTCTCGCCTTTTACCTCAACAGGACTCAGCCACATCGAAAGTCTTCCCAACTTTTTGTGGCTTTTGATCCTTCTCATTTGGGACTTCCAGTCTCCAAACGTACACTTTCCAATTGGATTGATCAGTGTATTTCCTTTGCTTACCAGAGTAAAAACATTTCTCTGGAAGGCCATGTCACAGCTCACAATGTGAGAGCCATGGCCACTTCTATGGCTCATCTTCACTCTGTATCCATTGATCAGATCTGTTGAGCCGCCACATGGGCCTCGGTTCATACCTTCACAGCCCATTACTGCTTGGACAAGGACTCCCGCCGGGATGCCTTGTTTGGTCAGGCTGTCCTCAAACACCTGTTCCATACTTGAACAACTCCTGCCCACCTTCCCAGGATGGATGCCTGAGATCCATACGAAGATGGCGAACCCTTGGAGGGGGATCTCCCAGGCATCTTAGCTAGGGAGTCCCCATATGTGAGGACTTATTCCTGCTTGTTCCTGGAGATAGCACAGTTACTTACCTGTAACAGGTGATCTCTGGGAACAGCAGGAATTAGTCCTCACAACCCACCCACCTCCCCTAGGAGTTGTATCTTCTATCTATCTTCCTTTCCTCTCTCTATTGTCTCAGCTATAAACTCGAACTGAGGAGAGCTGGTCAGGAAGGCGGGAAGGCAGCGCGCATGTGCAGTGGGAGGCCCCAAAAGCTTCCTTTCTGGGAAGCTGGGGAGCTTTCCCGCGCAGGCTCCGTCGGTACCGACGTACCCATATGTGAGGACTAATTCCTGCTGTTCCCAGAGATCACCTGTTACAGGTAAGTAACTGTGCTTTACATTCACAAAGCTGCCTTCCAATTGCAAAAGTCTGCCTGCCCATTTCTTTTTAGTTCTGTGCCACATAGGAGATAACTTCTCCTTGAAGGACAGTTTTAGCTATTTCCAAGAATAAAATGGCATCCTTCTTATATTCTACATTATGCCCGCAGAACTCCTCCCACTTTCTTTACAAAAAGGGTTGGAAATTTCAGTCATAATACAAAACACATGGACAGGTCACCTTCAAGCCTCAGGGTGTCTCGGCCCAACCTCAGTTTCTGTCCATATCATTGTATATTCAGATATTACAAATGGACCCATTTCGCCTGGACTTGCTTTGGGAAATTACCGCTGAGAAAAAAACCCTAATCTAATCGTTGGGTGCTATTTGTGCCCTAGAGATGTGGGTAAATTCCTTCAAGGAGTGCAATACTTGCCAAGTATCAACCAAACCTAACTGAAGGCAACAGTTGGACATGGCACACCCCTCATTGAATGTTCCCATCTCTCAAGCAGGACTCCTATCCACCTCATAATGTCCCTGGATATCCCTAAAGGAAAGCTGTCCAGCTTCATAGAGAGCTGTAGAACCACTTTCAAAAAACCATCCTCTTCCACATTATTAGTGTAAATATTTGCCAGGATAAAATCCTGAGTCCTGTACCACCAATTTAACATTATAGTTAAGCCCTTTCTCATCAAAACAGCCACCCCTGCTTGCTGATGGCCCGAGGATGCAAATAACTCTCCCTCACCCAATCATTTTGCAACCACCAGTGCTCCTTCTCATCTAACTAGGTCTCCTAGATCTGAAAACTCTGATGCCGCAACCCCCACAAGATTTTATACCATTTAACAGAGGACTCAATGCCTGGGATATTCCATAATATTGTCTTAATCTGATTTACTCATGTAGTCCTTAATGTACGACCACATTCAACACACACACTCCATCCCATCCTGGTTCAGAGTACCCAGCCCCCATCCCATGCATACATACTGTCCAGCCCAAATCTCTGAAGAAGTAGTGGGAACATTGCATAGCTAACCACCCCCCACCCCAACCAAGTAATCCTCCCCCCATTCTTAACCCCCCCCCCCTTTACTAACCCCTCTCTGAAATTGCTCATAGGTGAGCTAGATCATGCATTCCATGTGCCAGCCTCCTTTCAATCCCCTCTTCACTGCCACAATGCAACCACAGTAGTATAAACAAGACAAAAAGACCCTGAACAATCAACAGATAGTATACTGATCAATAAGAAAACAAGGCCCTGATCCACAATACACAAGCCTAAGCAGGTCTTGAGGGGACGGGCAATTAAACTACCCCCCTTTCATTTCATAACCAGCTGCTGTAACACACCATCCAAAGTGTTGTATTGTAGGGGCAAGAAGAGACTGCTTCATCAACCGACAAGCAAAGACTTCCAATCCGACTCCCCCCCCCCCCCCGAAGGTCTGAGCACAAATAACAGCAGGAGAAGCAATTCCTAGGTGCAAAAACGGTTTATTAAGAGTCATCAAGGGGAGAAACTCCAGTCTGACACTGTTTTTATGTAAGTCTATTAGTCACTCACAGGGAGAAGCACCATCCTCATAGTTCAATGTTGCCTTCCACACTATCTCCAGAGCCTTGTCTGTCCATCCAGCTGTGAACTGAATACTCGTATTGCTCCATTCCACCAGTCCCGCAGCTTTGCCAGATAGAGCATTAGAACATGCACCGTTTTTCCCATGAGCCTTTCACACATCTCTGCATAGGTCTGACACAAAGTTGTCACAGAGTGAGATGTATCGGCCGCTCATTGTAGTTCAATATATCAGCCTTCCAATACATCTGTTAGAGTGCCACTTTATGCAAGTGATTTAGTATCTTAGCAATCACCACTCTTGGGTGGAATTCATCTTCTATTTGAGGCCTAGCTGGTGAATTCTCTTGAGATGCTTTTTTTGCAAGTTTGGGTCTAGTGGCAGAGAGGAAGACAATCATTGCTCCATAAAACAACCAACTCACATCTACCAACGATTCATGGAACCCAATTAGACAAAGATTACTTTGAGACCGGTTTTCAAAGTTATTGAGTTTTCCCTCTGCGACTGCCATTTTCTGCTGCAGGGTCTACAGCCGAGTCTGCATCCCAGCCATATAGTCCTCCACATCAGAGAGCTGGAGTTCCACCTTACTCAAATGAGAAGCAAATTCATACAATATCTGCAAGGAGATTTGGTAAGAATTTTTCAAATTTGCTCTCCAATTCTTGCACCTATAAGTGCAGTAAGGTGAGCAATCCAGTTATCATTCAAATCAGGACCTTGTACTCTGGGTCCACCATCTTACTCTCACTATATTTACCTCTCATTTTCCTTGTGTTGGGATTTGGAGGTCATGTCAAGATTATACGTCACCAAAAACCTGTCTATGTATCATAAAGCCAGCAGTAGTAACTCGCTGTGCCCAAAAAGCTTTATTTCATGCAGGATGGGAGGGACTGACGGGGGACATCTTGGAGCACTAACTCTGCACACTGTATGATCCCTCTATTTTATAAAGGCAGATAGGCGCATAAATTCCCTTTATAAAACCAGGCATAATGTATGTGCATTTCTGTCACAGAAGGTAAACAACCTGGAGGGGATATTCGACTAACGAGGCTAGCTGCTGGCGCTGAAATATAAACCTGGATACTGAATGCTGGAGTCCTATCCAGCCCCAGCATTGAATATCCAAGTTAGCTGCATTTGCCCCTCACTAACTGGGCAGCATCAATATTGAACCACTGCCTGGTTAGCAATACACGGTGAATGTTCTGTCAGGGTTTCCCATGCCTGGCTTTTGCAGAGTATAAACCAGGCAGCAGCTCAATATTACCACTCCCCAGTTAGTGTCAGGCTGCACCTCTGCTCCACCCCAGAATGCCCTAATGCGAACTGCTTAGCATCGGGGGTGGAGCAGTGGCAACCAGGAATATTCCATGGCACTAACCATGCTAGTGTCACTGGATATCCAGGTCTGCAAACTTTGGAATATCCCCCCCACCCCCATTAGTATATTACCCATTATTAAATTACCTTCCATGTTTCTATGGGGGGAGGGGGGAAGTAGTAATAAATATGGTCCCAAAGTCGTCTTTAATAACCATTTTATTCCATTTACAGAAAACGGGAACACATCCTTTTTGAATAGGGTCAGCAGCTTCTTATAAGAAAGGATAATCAGTGTATGGAATAGCTTACACAGAAAAGATGAATTTGTGGCCAGACATTCAAAAGTCAATTATCACTCTATAAGGGATCAGTGAAAATGTCTAGTGTTAGTGGCTGGTTGGAAATCTAAAGACATTAACCCTAAGAATGACTGCTCAGGTGCTCATCCACTATTTTCTGCATTGCTCCTGACCTCTTAAGAGAATGAAACATCTTTTTTATCTTTTTGACCCATAAATAAGAGGTTGTGGGCACTGTTCCCTCTAAGCTGTGTGTGTGTGCGTGCACACACACCTTGCCGAGCAAGTGCACATACTTTATAACAGAGCGCACAAAAATTACGGTTCTGATTCTGATAGAAAACAACACAGACGTCTTAAAATTTAAAAGTTTTATGATTGTAATTACTAGAAATTTTCCGCTTCATTTAGTAATCATCTATTTTCATTTAATTTGATTAAAATCAATGTGGTGTGCATACTGTATTCTGACGTGTAGTCAAATTTTCAAGTATATAACTCCGAGTGTCGTTATGTGGCGCACAAAAATTTAACCTTCCTTCAAAAGCTGCACAGCTGATATTTTATGCGCACACAGCCTACAGAAAATTAGAGGGAACATTGCTTGTGGGTTTACCCAATATTAGTCTAAAAGGCAATTGGATAAAAGTTGTGAGAGGTCATTCCTCTCATACTGCTGTGGCTCTTGGCAGCTTTACTATATCTCTGGCTTGCTAGATACAAAATCCAGGTAATGAGCTTCATAGGAAGAAATGGAATAAAACACAAATATTGAGATACTTAATATCTGTTAACTTTTTCTGCCTGGAAATAGAAACATTTTTGTACTCTTTTTAATTTCTGTTAATCTCTGAACCTGCAAATAATAAAGGCACTCACGGACTGCTTCAATGCAGTTTCAACTTGGCTCCAATCACAGAACCTACGCATCCAACATAAAAAAACAGAAGTGCTATTCATCACCAGAGACCCCAACTTTACGCCCCCACCCCACGTCAGTGTCAAGGAAGCTGATCTCCAGACTAAAGAGGCAATAAAATACCTGGGAGTAACTGTCGATCAACGGCTGGACATGAGAACCCACATAAGAAACATAGTCAAAGCCGTCTATTTTAAAATCCATTCACTCAAACACCTACGCTCCCTGTTGGAACCAGAGGATTTCCGAACCATATATCAAGCACTGATCCTGCCACATTTCGATTTTGCAAATGCCATCTTACAAGGGCTTCCCCAATCCACACTAGCCCCCTTACAGTTGGCCATGAATGCCGCAGCCAGGGTCATCAACGGAGCCTCCAGAAGCGACCACATAACTCCCATTCTCAAACAACTGCACTGGCTACCTATCCATGGGAGGATCACCTTCAAAACCCTTATATTAACATTCAAGGCAATCAAAGGCATTTCCCCCCCATCTCTCACGCATCTTTTCCACATGGTACCCCCCAACAGATCTAGAAGAGCAACAACCATCAACATGCTAATCACACCAAAGGAATCGACAAAGTGCAACAAGACAACCACAAACAGAGCTTGCAGTTTCTATATCCCCAGATGCTGGAATACTCTACCCCCTGACATTAGGGCCATAAACAATCTATATCAGTTCAGAAAGGCACTCAAAACCTACCTCTTCACCCAATACTTCCCAGACAACCTTTGAGACTGGATATCCCTCTCAAGAAATCACCCCTTATAGATGCCCCCTTACTCATGATCTGACTCTACCTATCCTGCAGTGTAAATAGCTTATGTATATACAGTCAAACCTCGGTTTTCATTTGCCCCGGTTTTCATACGCTTCGGTTTTCAACGTCTTTTCTGACTGAGATTTTGTCCCGGTTTTCATGCATTGCTTCGGTTTTCAACGTCTTTTGACTGAGATTTTGTCCCGGTAGCAGGGAAGAAAAGCTGTCAACGTAAGCAGGAGATGTTGCATGAATGTGGGAGGCAGTTCTTTCTCTTGCAGGGTACGTCTGAAGCTATATCATTAAGATTTTCTGCCATTCTGAAGTATTGAGCAGATAATGTAAAGGTATTTTAATGGACTGAATTCAATGTGATTCCGAAGAGAGCTGGGCACAGCAGCTTGTCAGGGGTGGCTAAGGCCAGATGTTAACATACTGTACTGTACAGTACTGTACTTAGCTTGCTTTCAGTGATGTTAAATGTTCATTTATCCATTTCATTAGTCATTTATATTTATTTCTCATTGTTTTCTGTATGTAAAAATATAGTTATTCTCTATAAAATGTATTTTTTGTGAATATTTTTGGGTGTCTGGAACGGATTAATTGGATTTACATTATTTCTTATGGGAAATATTGCTTCAGTTTTCATACGTTTCGGTTTTAGTCAGACTTTTTCGAACGGATTAATCATGAAAACCGAGGTTTGACTGTAGTTATGTAGATAGTTAACCCTGTTATCCAAGTTTTATTACCTGTTCTATGTAAAACCAGACACCTTGTCACCATGGTAGTTATGTTATGATGTAAACCGCGCTGATGCCGAATAGCGCGGTATATAAGAAACTGTAATAAATAAATAAATAAATAAAAAATGCATCAACACAGTATAGGCAAGATTAGCATACTTCAGTTCCCAGGCCCATTAAAACTTTTACCATGTTGTGCAAATTGTTAAGCTGGGTCTAGTTTTTATTGTCAGCTTGTGCTGGTGGTTTCAGTCCTGTAGATGCATGTCTAAAGGAAAGTAAACAAAGACCACAGATGCATTTTGTATGGCTCGAAAGTCAACACTGAATGTTCTCACCACTGCCAATGTCATGTTTTAAGTGTTATGATGTCGCAAGTATAGTGATTTGACTTTTGCGCAGGGCTTTTTGGCTCTGACATGGGGATTATTTTAGAAGCTCTATTCTTGTGTTGGATATCTGAAAATGGGCATGGAGACACCCAAAGCATGGATGTCTCCAGAACCATTTTAGAAGACTGCTCTGTGGATGCTCCTGGGACAATGATGCACAAGTCTGAAGAGGGGAGTGGAGCTGGTGTGCCCGGGGTGTTCTGAATGCAGAAACTCCTCTGTCCCAAGCCACGCCCAAGCTTATACCTACTCCAGGCGCAACTAGGTATCAGAAAAGTGCTTGTTTTATCAGACAGACATCAGGAGGGTGTAGAGAAGGAGGTATGCTCATGTCCCCTATATTTTCCACGCCAATAACACAAACGGACAAGGAATGAGAGCTCATGTTTTCATTTTGTTATGCTACTGGACATCCCCTTATGCTAGCTTGCATGAGATGGATGCCACAACCCATGCTTTTCTAAGGGGGACATCTATGAGGTGGAGGGGCTGATAAGTCTCTGGCCTTGTAACGTAACAGAAAGCTACGGGCACACTGAAAGGGATCATGCAGACCTCTGGAACTGAAGTATGCTCGCAGCTTTCTTTTTCGTTACAAGGCCAGAGACTTGGACCTCCCTTGTATGTTGCCACCGGTGTGGATGTGCACATCAGGGATGTCCCTGGCATGGCTTTTGGAACCATCTTTACGCTAATGACTCCCAGGTCTACATCTCTACAACTGAAATCTCTCTGGTAATTCAGGCCATGATCTCAGCCTGCCTTTCTGACACTTCTGTTTGGATGTCTCACCACTGCTTGAAATTGAACATGGCCAAAACTTAGCTGATTATTTTTCCCCCCTAATCCCTCCTCTCCCCTTCCTCCTTTCTCAGTCTCTGTGGATAACTCTATTCCTTCCTGTCTCCTCAGCTTGCAACCTGGGCGTTGTCATTGACTCTTCTCTCTTTCTCAACATACATCCAACTAACTGTTAAAACCTGACATTCCTTTCTCTATAACATCAACAAAACTCACCCATTCCTTTCTGAACACGCTACTAAGACACTTATCCACTTTTTAGACACCTCCTGTTTAGACTTCTGTAACCTACTCCTTGCTGATCCTCCTCTAAATCATCTTACTCTAAATCATCTCTCTTCCCTTCAATCTGTTCAACACTCTGCTGCGTGGCTAATCTTCTGCCAACCTCCTCATGCTCATATTACTGCTCTTCTCAAGTCACTTCTTTGGCTTCGTATCCGTTTCTGCATCCAGTTCAAACTTCTCCTGCTGACCTATAAGTGCATTCACTCTGCAGCTCCTCACTACCTTTCCTCTTATCTCTTGCTACACCCCTCCTCAGGAACTCTGCTCTTCTGGCAAATCGCTTCTATCTGTGCCCTTTTCTACTGCTAAGTCAAGACTTCACTCTTTTCACCTTGCTGCTCCTTATGCCTGGAACAAACTGAGTCTGTATACCAGGTGCCTTCTCTGACCCTTTTCAAAGTCAGGTTGAAAATTCACCTCTTCCCTGCCGCTTTTGGAGCTTGACTCAATCTCCTTTCTGTTTCCTTACCATTCTCTTTAGATATATCTCATGTCAACAGCTACTGTGTTGTCTGTCTTGACTAGATTGTGTAAGTTCTGATGAGCAGGGATAGTCTTTTACATGTTTCTGTGCTGTGCTGCGTACGTCTTGTAATGCTATACAAATGTTCAGTAGTAGTAGTAGTATTTCTCGGCATATTCTGCCCTGGTTGTCCCCAATTTGTCTTGGATGTCTTTTCTAAAATGCCATTCCACATTTCTTCAGTGCTAACATGGTCTCTTCATGAAGATTCAATACTGTTGTTTAATAGTGCATATGTGTGCATTGTGTTATCATATTTTGGAAGCTTCAACTTTGCCTTTTACCAGGACGATGTAATAGAAATACACTAAAAATCTATATTAAATATTTAGCACAGATTTTTTTTCCCTTCTGTGTTAAAGTATAACTTAACTTCAGATGTGTTAAAATAATGAGATTCATAGTGCACCGAAAAAAATATATCTCTACCAAATCAGAATTAAATATTAAAAGTGAAATTTTACTTCTGTGATAAAAGGAAGTGAAATTGGTTTCTGTATCAAAAAGAAAGCAGTTAACTTCTGTGTTATAAAATACATTAAAATGTCCATGGGCCTGATATTTAGACCCTTAGCCAGATGTTCAGCAGGAGATGGTCTGGATAACGTTGCTGACTGCGACTACAGCATCTGGATAGTGCCACTAAATATCTCTACAGACTGCTCCTGCACCATTTGGTTAGTATGGAGCGGTACCACTTGAAACCTTTAAAAGCCACGTTGGAAAGGCCTTTATGTCCTGACCAGAATTGTCTTGCTTTGGGGAACCTTCATGGTCAGTGGGGTTGCTGAGGAATCCTGGAAGCAATACCTGTAAGGCCCTCTCTGAGTAGAGGAGTGCACTAGGGTACCTAGCCCTGTTTCTGGGATGGGATGTGTGGCTAATCTTCCGCCAGCCTCAATATGCATATAGAACCCCTCTTCTCAAGTCACTTCATTGGCTCCCTCCTGTTTCCGTATCCAAACTTCTCCTACTGACCTATAAGTGCATTCATTCTACTGCTCTTCACTACCTTTCCTCTTATCTCTCCCTACACCCCTCCTCAGGAACTCCGCTCTTCTGCAAGATCCCTTCTGCCTGTGCCCTTTTCTTCTACTGTCAACTCCAGACGTCTATCCTTTCACCTTGCTGCTCCTTATGCCTGGAATAAACTACCTGAGTCTGTACAGCAGGCTTTCTCTGGCCCTTTTTAAACCCAGGCTGAAAATGCACCTCTTTGAGGCCAGTTTTTGGATCCTGATCTGCCTATTATGTGTTTCCTTTCCACTGCCCTAGATGTAGCCTTGTCCTCAGCCATTGTCTGTCTTGAGTAAATTCTAAGCTCTGATGAGCAAAAACTCTCACACATGTGCCTAGAAAGTAATGTGAACGCCTTGTAGCGCTATACAAATGATCAGTAGTAGTAGTAGTAGTAATTGTTGCTGAGATGAAGACACACCAGGGCACCTGGCTCTGTCTCTGTGTGGGGTGGGAAGGCCCCCTAGACACCTTACCCTTTTTGTTTGTTTCCTGTCAGTCATAAAACCTGCACAATGCTGTTCTTCACTTTGCCTTATAGCTTTTCTATTAAAGTTTATTTTACCCCATGGGTGACGTAAAGATTCCACACTAAGCTGGTAGAAAAAGAAACTATGCTAAAATTTAGCATGCTGTGCTTCATTTTTAGCTAATTTGTATGCAACTCATTATCACGCATTGGCTTAAAGGCAGTATATAAATACCTGTTAAATAAATAAAAAATAAATGTCCATAGTTTTTGCACTAAACAAAAATAAAAAGCATTAGCCAATGTGTTACTTCCTCATTAGCAATGATTTTTTTTGTGTGCTAAAACTCTTGTAACATTGGAAGTTTAGCATACAAAAAAATCTGCACCAAAGCTGCAATAACTCACTGCAGTAAGGTTAGCTAAGTTTATAGAACTGGCCTGTTTGTGCTAACTAAGTTACCTCTACTGGTTATTGCAAATTTCCTTTCTTCTGATGGTCTATCAAGCTTACTGATTGCTGTTTAGGTTTGAATTGCAATTTCATTTTCTACTGGAAAGATGCAGAATACCAACGTTGCTTGGAACCCAGGGAACTATAAACCAAAGATTTACTCAGGCCCCAGGATTAGTAATTCATTAGCTATCAGGAATTAAATGATGCTCATCATCTGTCTCCCTTATGTTCTAGCTGACTTGCATAGCTGAAAACCCAGTACAATAGTCTCTATACTATTTGCTTTTCATAAATATTTTATAAAAAGATCAATATTTTATATATTGTAGTTTTTTGGGTTGACATTTCCCAGTCCTTTTCATCTGGATAAAGCCCTAAATCAATCACCCTCTGCTGTAATATGTAGTGCTTTAAAAAAAATTGTAATATATTGCTTCTCATTGTTTTCTTGCTTCACACTTTCCTATCATGGCACCATCTAAGAACAAATAGAGTAAGCTTCTTGACTATATCTGTGGAAAGGATTCTTTTTTTCAGGTGAGTAAAAATACTGTAATTCATTCGAACATTTTCCGTGTTCCCCCAGTTGATGTCAGTTTGGAGCATAATATTAGACTTTATTGCTTGGTACCCAGAAAACATCTCTCATGGTTTAGAGTAACACGGTTAACATAGGCAACTACTGCACATGGCATATTGCAGACAAGGCTATGGGAAACCCTAGATGTGGAGGCATACATTTTTTTTAAGGTTATAGCTACCATCCTGTGTATATAAAGACAGCACCTGAGGATAATGAGCAATAGTATTTGCAGGTATGCTGAGTCTGGCTTTAATAAAAAGAGACCTGAAGATGTAATGGGACATTTTAAGAATTTGGGGGCTACCAATAAAAATAATGGGGGCATATTCGAAAGGTTTTAGCTGGTAAGCAAACCTGCTAACCGGCTGAATTGTGGCAATCTCGGTATCCAGTGCACTATTTGGATAGTGCTTCTGAATATCACCACAGACCACATAAAGTCTGGTTAAAACCAGAGCAGTCTGTGGGTGGATCGGAGTGGTACCTGTCACTGCCAGTAAGTGGTGATATTCAGCTGTTAACGAGATAACTTTACCTGGTTTAGATAAGTCATTTGAATAGTTGTCATAATTTAACCGGTTTTCCCTCTGAATATTGCCACTACCTTGATAGGAACCTGCGCTGCTCCTGATCTTCCCACAGACCGGATGCTGGATATGTTTCAGTCTTGCATAGATGGGTTTATTGAAAGTGGCAGTGGCTAGGCACCTTAAAAGCACCTAGATGCTGCCACTGAATATATGGTCCGATATTTGAAAGGGTTCATGTGGTTAGCAGGATCCGCTGAGCCCGATATTCAGCAGTACTCATTGGCCAGTGCCATTGAATATCCCCACAGACCATCTTGCTACAATTCAGATAGTGCCGTAGTGGTCCATGAGCAGGGCTGGGGAGGTTCCAGCACCTATCCAGTCAGTGGCAATTTTCGGCCCACTAACCGGAGAGGTAATCACATATTCAGTGCTGGAGGATATCTGACAACTGGTGTTCAGTATCTGGTTTCACTTTTGCCCATGGTGGGCAGACAATTTACAAGCATTGACCGCTGCAAGCTGAATATTGGGCCTATAGTGTTAATCAGCTATGAAAAGGGATAAGGTAAGTGCTTGGGTACAAGGGGCTTGAAAGGAGTAACAACTTTAGGCCCAAAGTGAAAAGGTATAAAAACTGGAATGTTCACCCCATAGACGTGCCTAACTTAAAAACAAGTCATATAAGAGACTGGAGGACCTAGATATGTATGTCCGACAAGAAGGAATGGATGGAGATATGATACAAAAATGTAAATACCTGAAAGGAATTAATACTCGGAACGTTATCATTTTTCAAAGGAAAGGAGACTTGACATGATGTGAAAGCTCCAGGGTGGTAAATTCATGAACAATATCAGAAAACATTATTTCATGGAAAAAATGGGGGATGTCTGAATTGCTCTAGCAAAGTTGGGATTCAAAAGAGATTGGGCAAATGGGAAGGGGAGGGGGTAAAAAGGGTGCCTTTACAGCTCCAGTTACAGATATGTCGGGTTGAGTAACTTTCCAGGAACTCAGCCTAAGATACTTAGTCATTTCAATTGGAGAAACAAGTCACACTATGTTTTAGATGTCGTCTTAAGACGGGTTTGATATAATCTCTAACAGAAGGTCTTTTGGGATTCAGTCCCAGTGCTGTTGGGTGCAAGTATAAGGGGTGTAAGGTAGGTGAATATATTAGGAATGGAGCAAGTTCAGAAGGTTGGTGCCTTGGAATTCATAGCAGGTCATCTGTTTGTTGTAGTTTAACTTAGCAGTTGGGTACGGGAGGGGGAATTGCAGGGGGCATAAAGAAATAAAGGAAGAGTTTATTGCACTCTGTAAAACCGGATTATGGGATATTCTGGTTTGTTTAAGTCATTGTGGTGTTAAATTATAGCATATTCTGTATGATTAATAAAAACATTTAAACATAATTTAAAATAGAAACAGAGAACCATGATGGCAGAAAAAGACCATATGGCCTATCTAGTCTGTCCTTCCATATGAACTACAGTAGTCCCTTTTTTCCTTTAGAGACTACCTGTGTTTGTCCCATGCTTTTTTGAATTCAGATACTGTCCTCATCTCTACTACCACGACTGGGAGATTATTCCATGCATCTACCACTCTTTCTGTGAAGAAATATTTCCATATATTACTCCCGGGTCTATCCCATTTCACCCGCATCCTATGTCCCCTCATTGCAGAGCTTGCTTTCAAATGAAAGAGGCTGTCCTCTTATGCATTCAGGGCGGCTCTATAATGAGGCTGAGTGAGGTGGTGGCTTCAGGCAACAACTTATTGGGGGCAGCAAAAAATGCCCCCAAAAAGGCCGCCTCACTCTGCCTTCAAAATCAAATCAAAACAAAACCCGGTCGGAGAAGCTGCTGCCGCTGGGCTGGGCTGGGCTGGATGGGGGCGGGAGGGGGGGGGGTTAGCACTGGACATAGTAATGGGCTGATGGGGAGGGCTAGGACTGGAAATGGGATGATAAGGGGGGTAGGACTGGAAATGGGCTAATGGGGGAGGGCAGAAGAGTGTTGCTGGCCCTGGAAAAAACTAGTGGCTAGGGCTACAAATGGGCTGCTGTGGGGAATGGGAGAATAGGACTGGAAGGGAGCGGATACTGAGAGGGTCTGCCAGGGGAAGGAGGGGGCAGGAAGGAAGCTGACATGGGGGAAGGAGGGTCTGGAAAGGAGCTTACACCTGGGATGTACTGAAGAGGGACTGGAAGGGAGCTGACACTTGGGGATGGGAGTAGTAGGTGGGTGGGTAATGGCGAGGAGGCTGGAAGGGAGCTGACATGTGCAAATGGCACTGGAAGGGGGATGGACAGAGGGTAGGGTGACTGGAAGGGAGCTGACTAGGGGGGGGTGGCACTGAGAGTGGACGTGAGCTGATACCTGGGATGGTATTTGGACTAGAAGGGGCTGGACAGTGGGAAAGGAGGGAGACTGGAAGGGAAGACACCAGTAGCAGTCGTGGGAATGCAAGGTGGTTGACATTGGAGGGTACTGGGAGGGGAGGACTGGAAAGGGGGCTGATACTGGGGAGGGTTACTGGAACTGGAAATGGGCTGATGGAAGGAAGTGAAGAAAACAAAAGAAGAGAGAAGAAATGGCAGGTGGACCATAGACCACAGAAAGAGAGCTAAGAGAAGATAGGAAAGCAGAAGCCTTAGATCAGGACCAGCATGATCAGAGAATAAAATTGTGAGATGACAAAGGTAGAAAAAATAATTTTATTTAATTTTAGTGATTGGACTTTGTTATCTTTATATTTTACACAGTATGGGGGAACTGTTATCTTTTTATTTATCTGATGTTGCACTGCATGCGGAGTCTGGCTTCTTGGAGTTTCAGTTTAAATTTTGTCTACATATTTTTATTTTTACTTTAGGTCGTGGTTACTTATTCTGTACTTGGTGAGGGTCTGTGTTCTGAGTGTGTGAGTGAGGTCAGGTGTTCTGTTAACATGGAGTTTGTACATAAAGATCTATACTGTACTGTAGTAATTTGACTAGTTCAGCTTTTCAAATAGGTGTATGGATGTTCCAGGGCCCACTGTAGTGTTTACAGTGACAATTTTTTTAGATGGGCTCCTTATGTGAGTTTTGGAAGTTTGTGCTGATATGGTATGATATGGTAGATTTGCTTTTTGTTGTAGTTTTTTGTATTAGTTCACAATATGCCTGGTACTGGAAAGTGGTGGTGGTGATTGTTGATGTTAGTGAGATGATCAGAATCAGATTTCCTTTTTTTTTTTTTTTTTTTAAAGATATTGAGTTTTGTGGGTGAATGTCCTGGTTCTGCTCTTCACCCAATGTGGATGCAAAATATAGGTTGAAAAAGAAAAAGCAAGAACCATAACGCAGTTTATAACAAGATAAAAATGAGTTATTTATTTTTATAAACTGTGCTGTTGGTTCTCGCTCTTTTAGTTCCTTGGTGTGCAAACATCTTGCATTTCCTTCATATAATTTAATCGGTTTTTTGGTTTGGTTCAGTCCCTGATTGGAGTTCTGAAAAAGCCCTGCCCCCCTCTAGAGGGGGCAGGGGGCGCCATCTCATCATTCGCCTCAGGCAGCAGATTGCCTTGAGCCATACCTGTGTGTATTTATGCCACAGAAGTAGTGAATTGTCTCTATCATATCTCCTCTATCCTGCCTGTCCTCTCAAGTATACATATTATGCTTTATAATTTATTTATTTTTATTTATTTATCACTTTTATATACTGTGCTTTTTAAAATGAAGACCACTAACCATTTTAGTGGCTACCATCTGCACAGACTCTATTCTGTTCATATCCTTTTGAAGGTGTGGTTTCCAGAATTGTACACAACTCCAAATGAAGTCATACCAGAGACTTATACAGAGGCACTATCAACTCCTTTTTTCTGCTGGCCATCCCTCTCCCTATGCACCCAAGCATACTTCTGGCTTTCTCCATCACCTTTTCTATGTGTTTAGCCATCAGAACATTCACGTCCAGGTCTTGATCTTTCATGGGCAGAAGTACTTTGCCCTCTATACTGTACCACTCTCTTGGATTTTTGCAGCCCAAATGCATGACCGTGCATTTTTTTAGCATTAAATCTCAGCTGACAAATTCTCGACCATTCTTCAAGCTTAGCTAGATACCTCCTCATGTTATCTACTCCTTCCTGGGAGTTTGCTCTTGCAGATTTGGTATTGGCCAGAACGAGGCAAACTGTCTCTGACAGCCCTTCTGCAATATCACTAATAAAGATGTTAAAAATATTCGGACCAAGGACAGATCCCTGCAGTACAACACTGCTTCTCCTCATAGTGAGCTCCATTTACCTGTATCCTTTGTTGCCTCCCACTCAACTAATTTCTAACCCACTCAGTCACTTGAGGGTCCATCCCTAGGATGCTCAATTTATTTATAAGTCAACTGTGTGGAACAGTGTCTAAGACTTTACTGAAATCTAAGTACACCACATCTAGGGCTCTCTGTCCAACTCCCTGGTCACCCAGTCAAAGAAATAAATCAGATTTGTCTGAAAAGACCTGCCTCTGGTAAACCCATGCTGTGTCGGATCAAGCAGTCTATTGGACTCCAGAAACCTCACTGTCCTCTGTTTTAGCAGTGTTTCCATTAATTTACTCACCACACAGGTCAGACTAACTGGCCTGTAATTCTCAACCTGATATTACTACTGCTTTTGCATAAAGGGGCCACATGTGCCTTTCATCAGCCCTTTGAGACCACATGCAACTCTAAAGAAGCATTGAAAATATCAGTCAGTGGAGTTGCTAGAACATCCCCAAGTTCCTCCAGTATTCTTGGATATATCTCATCCAATCTCACATTTGTCTACTTTTAGTTTAACTAGTTCCTCATAAACACAGTCTTCTGAAAATTGTTCCAAGATACTCTACACATTTTCCTATTTGTGGGTGTTTTACGAGGTCCTGCTCCTGGCCCTTCATCTGTGAACACAGAACAAAAACATTTGTTAAGCAATTCCGCTTTATCCTCATCAGCTTCTACATATTCCTCCCCTTCACCCATGAGTCTGACAATACCACTTTTGCTCTTCCTCCTCTCACTAACATATCTGAAAAATGTCTTATCCCCCCATTTTATTGCATTGGCTATTTCTTCTTCTTTTTGTATCGTTGATTTCCTGACTACTTTGCTAGTTTCTCTAAGTTTTTCCAAATATAAATGCTTGTCTTCCTCTCTCTCTGTGATCTCTTGTATTTTATGAAGCTACCCAGAGCTCCTGCCCAATCGGGGCAGTGGGAGCAAGATCAGCGGCAGCCAGGCAGCCATAAAAGCAGCGTCCCTGTTCCGAGGGAACCGCTGCCTGGACTCTCCACCCCCCGCCGAGCCACCCAGAGCTCCTGTCCAATCGGGGCAGTGGGAGCAAGATCAGTGGCAGCCAGGCAGCCATAAAAGCGGCATCCCTGCCAGGCGCACCCGCGCCTGGCAGGCCCGCGCCTGAGGGCCCTTTGGCGTGGCCCTTAGGAGCGGCACGAAGGCGAACAGAAGGAAGCCAAACAAGAGAGACAGCCCCGCCGACAGTACCACAGAAGAGACCATCCAAGAGCAGACAGAGGTAAAGGACAACAGAAATGCAAGTAAAACTCTAACGGGACATCACAAAACCAAACATGCACGCAACATTGTTTCTCCCAATCTGCCTCCTCATCACACAACTCCTCCCACCAACCACACACCACCACTACCCACACGCTAACTCAACATGGCACCCACCAACCACTTGGACATACATAGAATCACAGTACAAGCAAAACGACACAAGAAGAACACCAGGGACAAAAAAACTAACTACTGCTAGGAGACTTCAACCTCAAGTCAACCAACACCAAAGACGCAGAAGCTTTCCTTCAAGCAATGACTTCCCTTCAGTTCACCCAAATAGTCGATGCCCCTACGCACAGACACGGTTCATCGCCAGACCTCATCTTCGCAACCAATGACCTAACATCAAGAGGTCTAATTTCAGCACCTACCATCACCCCAGTACTGTGGTCGGACCACTACATAATCGAGATAATGATGCTACTACAAAAGGACAATCTAAACAAACTCTCAGACAACCCACCCGCACAAAGACGATTCAAGAACTTCGACAGAGACACATTCCTACAAGACACAGTACAACAACTGACCACAGAAACAGACGACCTGGAGGCTCAAATAAACAACTGGAACAGCACTCTATTTAATGCCGCCAAAGCAACAGATACGAGACCCAAGAAACACCATCACAACAAGCTACAACACAAGCCGTGGTACTCAAAAACCATACGACAAGAAAAAAGGGAACTCAGAAAGATAGAACGGAAATGGAGAAAGACCAAGGCACCCGACAACCAACAACTATACCTAACAAAGCATAAACCATTCAATGAACACATCAACCATTCAAAGAGAGAATACCATACAAACATAATAAACACCTCCATCAACAAGCCCAGGGAGCTATTCGAAAATTGTGAAAAGCCTCACAAAGAGCAAAGGACAGAAAGTGAAGCACAAATAGACCCGCAAAAATTTGCTGACTACATCAAGGAAAAATTTCACTCTGCAGAGCAAACAAGACCCAGCGCACACACGAAGCCTATCTCGCACCCCAAGACCTGGGACTCATTCTGCACACCATCAACAGAGCAGCTCTCCCACATCATCTCCTCAATACAAGCACCGCTCCCTCAGACCCTTGCCCAGTCTCATGGATCAAAGCCACAAAATCAAGCTTCATCCACAGCATACACAACATGGTGCACAACTCCCTCACTCAAGGACTCATGCCAAATCAACTAAGCTCGCTACAGTAAGACCGATCCCAAAGAAAACAACTCTCGACAAGAACAACCCGGCAGCACACAGACCAATATCCAGCATACCCTTTCTGGCAAAAATCATCGAAAAAACAGTACAACACCAACTTCAAGAACACATTGACAACCATGCACCACTGGATGACAACCAACACGGTTTTCGCCCCAACCATGGAGTTGAAACATTACTGATTTACCTCTTCGACAGCATCCTCCGAACCATAGACAACTCTAAGCATGGAATCATAATGATCTTCATTGACATCTCTTCAGCATTTGACACAGTAGACCACAAAACTCTCCTGGAAAGACTAGAAAACATTGGGCTGCATGGCCCCACCTTAAAATGGTTCCACTCATACCTAACCGACAGGCAGATACAGGTCAAGATAGGCCACAACACCTCTCGACCCATAAAAGTCCTCCAAGGAGTACCACAAGGATCCGCACTCTCAGCACTACTGTTCAACATCTACATCCAGCCAGTATGCGACATCCTGAAGAACAGCATTCAATATACAATCTATGCAGATGATATCATGATATACACACCCATCTCAGTTGACAACCCTGACTACTCTAAAATAACAAACTGTCTTACACAAATGACAATATGGTGTAAAAGCAACAACCTCAAAATCAACTACAGCAAGACGGAGGCACTAATCATCACTGTAACCCAGACATCATCCACCCACCAGACATCAAGATACAAAACACAACCATACCAATAAAATCAGAAGTAAAATACCTCGGAGTGACCCTGGACAATGAACTGAATCTCAAAGCACACGTAAGCAAAACAATCAAAAATGCATACTACAGGATGAGAATCATCAGAAGACTTAAACCCCCCCTCGCCACTGAGCACTTTCGTACCGTATGCCAAGCACTAATTACCCCCTTATTGGACTTCTGCAACCCAATCTACCTTGGATTAGCAAAACAAACACTCAAACCACTTCAACTAGTACAAAACACGGCAGCCCGCATAATATCTGGATCAACAAGACATGGGCACATCACACCCGTTCTGAAAGATCTACACTGGCTCCCAATCATTTCACGCATCAAATACAAAACAATCATAAACATATTCAAGATCAAACAACACACTTCAGCCAACAGCCTGCACACCCTCATACAACCAGACACCAGTACACGCCCAAGAAGAAAAGGAACCTCCAACTGAGTCAACACCTCTAGAGACTTCAGAAAAGCACGCAAGGACATCACAGAAAGAGCACTCTCTCTGGCTGCCTCAACAATCTGGAACATCCTCCCAGACGATCTGAGATCAATGACGGACCTCAAAGACTTTCGCAAACAGCTGAAGACAACGCTGTTCAAAGAACACTATGGACACGTTACATGATCTAACTACCAGGAACGACCAACCTTCCCCCCTCAGACCCACTGATACGAGAATGTATAATGGCACATGTTGTTTCCTAACACTAAATGTATAGAAGATTGTATTATAGCACATGTTGTATCATAGCGCACAATGTACATAGCTCAACCTAATCAAACTCACAACACATCACACACTCAAACTACGATATAACCCTCACTGCATGAATACACTATCACCTCTCGATTGTTTTGCTGTGATACCGCCTTGATTGTAAGATAAGGCGGTATAGAAATATTATTAAATAAATCTTCTTTTTCTTCACTTTTTCAGCTACTTCTTATGAGAACTATAGTGGCCTTTTTTTCCTTTTACATTTATTTACCTTTCTAAGAAAAAGGTTTGTTGCCCTTAAAATATCCCCTTCCAGTTTTGCCCATTGCTTTTATACATCCTCCAGCAGTTCCCATCTCACTAACAACTTCTTGAGGCATTGTCCCATCTTGTCAGTTAGTTTTCTTAAAATCTAAGACCCTTGCTTTTGATTGGATTTTATTAGCACTAGTCCTAATACTGAACCATATCATCTGGAGATCACTGGATGCCAGATGATCTCCCACTATAAATCAGAAACACATTGCCCATTGGTAAGCACCGGGTCCAGTTTGGCCCTTTCAGATGTGGGTTCTGTTACAATTTCCGGAATAGTATCTCTCTGTAGAGGATATAGCATCTCCTTACTTCTAAATGACACTGCAGCGGGGCTATGCCACTCAATATCCGGCATATTGAAATCACCTGTCAGTAGCACTTCTCCTTTCATGGAAATACTGTGTATGCCTTCTATTAAATCTCTGTCTACTTCTTCTCCCTGTGAAGGAAATCTGTATAGCACACTAATGCAACTGGGCTTTGTGTGGTAGCCATTTTGAATTAAATCTCTCTCCCCAGAACCTGCTGTTTGTTAAGTTTTTTTCCTGTCCTTGCCTGCCTGAGTGAATCCTCCCCCTCCCCCTGAGGTATTGTGTAGCCTTCTTCCTGTTTTCTCCACGTGTGCATAGGCTGTTTTAGTTTGCTTTTCTCTGATCAGAGAAGGGCTGAACTTTTACAGAGCTCTACTAGTGAGTGGATATTTGCCTCCTGGGACATCTTACTGTGAGTTCTAGCTGTTTATTTAATTATTTACTGTTTGTCTAACTGTTTGTTTGTTTATTTATTGTTTGTCTTAGGGGTGTGCTAGTTCAGCCTTCTCAGCTGTACTTACCTTGCCTCTCTCAACTAACTGGGCTTTGTGTGGTAGCCATTTTGAATTAAATCTCTCTCCCCAGAACCTGCTGTTTGTTAAGCTTTTTTCCTGTCCTTGCCTGCCTGAGTGAATCCTCCCCCTCCCCCCCTCCCCCTGAGGTATTGTGTAGCCTTCTTCCTGTTTTCTCCACGTGTGCATAGGCTGTTTTAGTTTGCTTTTCTCTGATCAGAGAAGGGCTGAACTTTTACAGAGCTCTGCTAGTGAGTGGATATTTGCCTCCTGGGACATCTTACTGTGAGTTCTAGCTGTTTATTTAATTATTTACTGTTTGTCTGTTTGTTTGTTTAATTATTTATTGTTTGTCTTAGTGGTGTGCTAGTTCAGCCTTCTCAGCTGTACTTACCTTGCCTCTCTCAACTAACTGGGCTTTGTGTGGTACCCCCATCCCCCTGCTGAGGGTTCAGGACAGGGTACCTTGTAACTGCCCTCTTTAATAGGACTTATCTCCCTCCCTCCCTCCCTCCCCAGCACCCACCCACCCCTGGGGTAATTGTAGTTTTATAGGTACTTGCACATCTTAGAGGAAAGGGGCTGCTCTCAGGTGCAGCTCTTAATCCAAATCAGTCATACACAGAGGACCTGAGATTAATTAAGCTTCAGGTACACAGGGTGTATTAGGGGTATTAGATACACTTTTATTAGTATAAGCATCTACACCAATCCTTATTATATACCGAATTTAAAAGACCTAAACACAAGCTTTAAACTAAGATGCAGACAGAGGTCCAGCAACGAGATGGGGGTTCTCCAGTCTTTTGCATTGAGTGTCACATGTATGATTTTCTCCCAGTTGGTGAGAGGTCCTACATATGCACTAAGTGCAGGGAGCTCTTTGCTCTCAGGGAACAAGTCCGTTCTCTAGAGGCTAGAGTAGCAGACCTGGAAGACATAAGAAAGACAGAGAAGTACATGGACGAGACCTACAGGGATATAGTCCTGAAGTCCCACCTCCAGTCTGGCAGCATCCCTGTTGCCATGGAGGAGAGAGGTCACGTGACAGGAGAGCATCACCCTGGTGTGGCAGGAAGTGATCCTGTAACTAGGACCTGTCCTCCAGGTGATGTAAAACCCTCTCGCACCGAGGACGTTTCTCCAGGGCCATGTCCCCTTGAGGGGAGGGTCAGGACAGCTGTTATAGTTGGTGATTCAATCATTAGGAATGTAGATAGCTGGGTGGCTGGTGGACGTGAGGATCGCCTGGTAACATGCCTGCCTGGTGCGAAGGTAGCAGATCTCACGCACCGCCTAGATAGGATCATAGATAGTGCTGGGGGGGAGTCTGCTGTCTTGGTACATGTTGGTACCAATGACATAGGAAAATGTGGTAGGGAAGTTCTGGAGGCTAAATTTAAGCTTTTAGGTAGGAAGTTGAAATCCAGAACT
This sequence comes from Ichthyophis bannanicus, assembly GCA_033557465.1. NCBI lineage: Eukaryota > Metazoa > Chordata > Amphibia > Gymnophiona > Ichthyophiidae > Ichthyophis > Ichthyophis bannanicus. The sequence continues at coordinate 255,568,427 of CM066034.1, forward strand.
TCCAGGATAGCATTCTCCGAAATGCTTCCTGTTCCACGTGCAGGACCCAAAAGACAGGCAGAGCTCCGGAGTCTCAATGCGTGAATGAGACAATGGTGCAAGGATGAGGGTTTTGGATTTGTTAGGAACTGGGGAACATTCTGGGGAAAGGGGGGGCTCTTCCGAAGGGATGTGCTTCACCTTAATCAGGATGGGACCAGACTGCTGGCATTAACCTTTAAAAAAGAGATAGAGAAGCTTTTAAACTAGAAAATAGGGGAAAGCCGACAGTCACCCAGGAGCGCATGGTTCGGACAAAGGTATCCTTGAAGGATACTACCAAAAGCAGTGAGGTTCCAAAAGGGAGTATAGTAGCCCAAATGCCCTTGAGTAAGGAGCAGACAGAGCATAAGGATTCCCAATTACCCATGCCTACCAATAGCCAGATTAATATTAATAAAATACAGTCTCTAAAATGCTTGTATGCCAATGCTAGAAGTCTAAACAATAAGATGGGAGAATTAGAATATATAGCACTAAATGAGAGGTTAGATATGATTGCACTCTCAGAGACATGGTGGAAGGAGGATAACCAGTGGGACACTGTGATACCTGGATACAAACTATATCGTAATGATAGGGCTGAACAAATTGGTGGAGGGGTTGCGCTCTATGTTAGAGAGGGCATTGAGTCAGAAAGGATTAAAGTTTTGCAGGGAACAAAATTTGCTGTAGAATCTCTATGGATTGAAATTCCATTTATGAAGGGGAAGGTGATGGCAGTGGGAGTATACTATCGACCACCTGGCCAGAATGAACAAATGGATGATGAAATGCTCAAAGAAATCAAGGAAGCTAACAAAAGCCACAACAGAGTAGTAATAATGGGTGATTTCAATTACCCCGGTATCGACTGGGACAGTGTCACAGCAGGACAAGCTAAAGAGATAAAGTTTCTAGATGAAATAAATGACTGCTTCTTGGAGCAGCTGATTCATGAACTGACCAGAGGGGAAGCCATACTGGACCTAGTCCTTAGTGGAACGCCAGATCTGGTGCAAGAAATAAGGGTGTTGGGACCACTTGGCAATAGTGATCATAGTATGATCATGTTTGATTTAATCAGTGGAGGACAGATAGTAAAGGAATCCACAGTACTACCTTTTAACTTTCAAAAGGGAGACTATGATAGAATGAGGAATATAGTTCGGAAAAAACTAAAAGGAGCGGTTCCAAAGGTTAAAGACTTACAGCAAGCTTGGGTGTTATTTAAAAATACTATCCTCGAAGCCCAGACCAGCTGTATTCCACGCATTAAGAAAAGTGGAAGAAAGTCCAAAAAACTGCCAGCATGGTTTAAAGGTGAGGTCAGAGAGGCTGTTGCTGCCAAAAGAGCAGCCTTCTGGAAATGGAAAAAAGAGCCAAATGATGAAAACTGGAAACAGCACAAGCACTGGCAAGTTAAATGCAAAGCATTGATAAGGCACGCAAAGCGGGAATTTGAGAAGAAACTTGCTACGGAAGCAAAAACACGAAATAAAGACTTTTTCAAGTACATTCATAGCAAAAGGCCTGTGAGAGAGTCAATTGGACCATTAGATGATAGAGGGGTAAAAGGGGCAGTAAGAGGAGACAAGGCTATAGCAGAGAGACTGAATGAATTCTTTGCTTCGGTCTTTACTGAGGAAGATGTAGGGATGTTACCCAAGACTGAAGTGGTATTTAAAGGTGATACTGCAGAGGAATTGAGAGAAATATCGCTACACCAGGAAGATATATTACAACTATTTGATAAACTGAATAGTAGCAAATCACCTGGACCGGATGGTATACATCCCAGAGTGTTGAAAGAACTGAAATATGAGATTGCAGACCTGTTATTGGTAATCTGTGAACTTTCATTAAAATCATCTGTAATACCTGAAGATTGGAGGGTCGCCAACGTAACACCAATTTTTAAAAAGGGTTCCAGGGGTGACCCGGGAAATTACAGACCGGTGAGCCTGACGTCAGTACCAGGGAAAATGGTAGAAACCATCATAAAGAACAAAATTACACAGCATGTAGATAGTCATGGCCTAATGGGAGACAGCCAACATGGCTTTAGACAAGGAAGATCTTGTCTTACTAATCTGATCTGTTTTTTTGAAGGTGTGCATAAACAGGTAGACAAAGGTGAGTCAGTTGATATAGTGTATCTGGACTTTCAGAAAGCTTTTGAAAAGGTCCCCCATCAGAGACTTTTGGCGAAGCTAAAAAGTCATGGGATAGGAGGCAGTGTACTATTGTGGATCGGGAACTGGTTAAAAGATAGAAAGCAGAGGGTAGGGCTAAATGGCCAATATTCCCAATGGAAAAAGGTGAATAGTGGAGTACCCCAGGGATCTGTACTGGGTCCGCTACTTTTTGACATATTCATAAATGACCTGGAAAAGGGAATAACTAGTGAGGTTATCAAATTTGCAGATGACACAAAACTGTTTAAAGTTGTTAAAACCCAAGAGGATTGTGGAAAACTGCAGGAGGATCTGGATAAATTGGAAGACTGGGCATCCAAATGGCAGATGAAATTTAATGTGGACAAGTGCAAAGTTATGCACCTAGGAAAGAACAACCCACACTATAGTTACACGATGCAAGGCTCCACATTAGAAACCACCACCCAGGAAAAAGATTTAGGAGTCATCGTGGATAACATGTTAAAACCCTCCGCCCAGTGTGCAGCGGCGGCCAAGAAAGCAAATAGAATGCTAGGTATCATAAGGAAAGGGATGGAGAATAAAACAAAGGATATTATAATGCCTCTGTATCGCTCCATGGTACGACCGCACCTTGAATATTGTGTGCAATTCTGGTCACCGTATCTTAAAAAGGACATAGAGTTATTAGAAAAAGTACAGAGAAGAGCCACCAAATTGGTGAAGGGGATGGAAGGCTACTCCTATGAAGAGAGGCTAAAAAGGTTAGGGCTCTTTAACCTAGAAAAGAGACGGCTGAGGGGAGATATGATAGAGGTGTATAAATTAATGAATGGAGTGGAACGGATAAACGTGGATCAATTGTTTACGCTATCAGAATATAGAAGGACTAGGGGACATGTAATGAAGCTTCAGGGTAAACTATTTAAGACAAATAGGAGAAAATATTTCTTCACTCAACGTGTAATCAAACTCTGGAATCTGTTACCGGAGGATGTAGTAAGGGCTGTTAGTATAGCTGGGTTTAAAAAAGGTTTGGACAAGTTCCTGGAGGAAAGGTCCATAAACCACTATTAAAAAGGGACCCAGGATATCAATGCTTGGCCTAGTAAAAGCACTGCAGAACCTGTGTCTTTTGGGGAAACTGCTAGGTACGTATGACCTAGATTGGCCACTGTTGGAAACAGGATACTGGGCTTGATGGACCTCGGTCTGACCCAGTATGGCATTTCTTATGTTCTTATGTTCTTATGATTTCCTATTCTCTCTTTCTAGTTTAACCTACAGTGCCTCCTAGCTTCTTGCTCTCTTTTAAGCCCTGTAATTCCATGGCTTTAATTTTTTTTATATATAATGACACTCCTCCTCCCCTGTTTCATACCCTCACCTTCCTGAATAAAGTATAGCTTGATATAATTACATTCCAGTCATGGTTGTCAATGAACCATGTCTCCGTAACTGCCACAAAATCCAAGTCAGCCTCTTTCATTAAAACCTCAACATCTGGGATCTTATTTCCCATACTATGGGAAGCAAGACTGCTCCCTGCTCCTCAGCTCAAAGCCAATCAGAGGCATTGGAGACACTTTAAACTTGCAGAGCCAGAGGGTGTGCCTGCACCAGAGGGCCTTAGGTGGGGCACTGAGGCAGGAATATCGGCTTTCCATATCAGCGAATACAATTACAACTCAAAGAAACCACAACTACTCAACTTGATCACAGCTCCAAATTCCACTTTCCTAGGTTCCCCAGCAGCGATTTTCAAAAAAGGTTTAATTCCATCCACCAGAGCCAAGGTAACTACCTCAAAACCAGGCATTCTCTGCCTCCACTAATTCTTCCAGGCAAAGTTTCTCACATCTTCTCTTCCACAACAAGAATTCACAATGGTAGCAATAAATTACCTCACTGCAGCTATCCTCCTTACAAACTTTCTTCTACACGACACACAATCCATCCCTCTTTCCATAAACACAATATTGCGTCCACCTCTCTACGAAGCCATAATGCCCCCTTACTGCACAACCTTGCAAACAACAATCAAACGGCTTTGCCGGAAAAGCCTCACCATACTCAGCCCTAGCCCCCCTTCAACTCCACATCAATCACACATTAACATCCTCATGCGACATGCAATCAGCATAGAGGTAATTAATGCCAGATCAATAAACACAGGCAGGTCACCTTGAGACCCATCAAACAGATATCTTATGCATCACAGAGATTTGGCTTGCTCCCACTGACAATGTTCTCCTCAACCAGCTCATACCTCCCTTACACACAGCTTTCAACTGTCCTCGCACACACAAGATGGGTGGAGGTACTCTAATTCTGGCAAGAAGCAACCTGAGATTCAAGATCCGATCCACTGTGAAGAATATTCACTGCAGTATGATAATCACTGAGAACATGCACCTTGCCCTGACCCTAACATACAGGGCCTCGCATGCTTCCACCAAGGAACTTTCATCTACCCTTGAAGTATGCACAATTAACACTCCACACAAACCTCTGCTAGTTCTTGGTGACTTTAATCTCAAATCCGCTGCCGTCAGTGATTCAGAAACCTTCCTGAAAGCCATGGACTCACTCCAATACACCCAACTCATCAATGCCCCCACACACAGACACGGATCCTCTCCAGATCTTATCTTTGTACCCAACCAACTAATCAACCACAACTGCGTAACAACCCCCACAATTACACTAGTACCATGGTCAGACCACCATATGATAAAGAATTACTAATCACAAACATAAAATCACATGGGGACCAATTCCATCACAGAAGACGATTCAAGAGCTTCAACAAGGATACATTTCTCCAAGAAATACTCCCCAATCTACAAAAATACTACAATGACCTAGATAATCATATTCCATTTCTTGATTAAATTATCTCAATGGCTGCAAAAGCACCACAGTTCATGAACCCAAGGTACCAAGCCCAGATCAACCCCTTGGTACTCAAAGGACATGCGAGAAGCAAAGAGAGCCCTATGAAGAATAGAATGACATTGGAGATGGAACAAGTCTAACATCACCAAAGGGCTTTACCAAAGCAAGCAAAACATTCCTTTTTTTGTTAGTTGATGAGATTATTATGTTTATGTTTATGTTTATTGAACTTGATATACCGCTGAGGAAAATACATCACAGCGGTTTACATAGTAAGAACAGGTTCAGAAAGGAAAGGAAATTACAATATGAGACAGGAAAGCAAACAGGCAGAGTCATACAACAAGACTGGATGGGGAGGGGATGGGGGGACAGAGAAAGGGGGTCACACAAAAGGGTCGGGCAGGTCGAAGGCACGGGCGAAGAGGTGAGTCTTGAGGTGTTTCTTAAAAGTAGGGTGTTCAGATTCAAGTCGGATGGAGGAAGGCAGGGAGTTCCACAGAGCGGGGGCCAGGAAGAAAAATGCAGAGGAGCGGGTGGACTGGAGCCGAGCAGCAGAGGGTGAGGGGAGGTAGAGGCGGTTGAGGTGGAAAGAACGGAGAGAGCGAGTGGGGGCATGTAGGCGTACAAGATTAGACAAATACTGAGGTGTGCGAGTGTGAATAACGCGGTGAAGGAGTACCAGGATTTTATAGTGGATACGGAATTTGATGGGTAACCAGTGCAGATGGATAAGGAGAGGTGTGACGTGATCGCGGATGGAGGAGTGAGAGAGTAAACGGGCTGCGGTATTCTGTATAAGTTACAACATTATACTCAAATCTGCAAATAGACCCAGAGAACTATTTGATATAGTTCGCACCCTCACCAAAGAAACCAGTCTCAAGGAAGAGGAATCATCCTCCAGGAGCAAGCAGGAAGTCAGTCCACACTTATGGGTAACGTCGGCACCGACTGAGCCTGTGTGAAGCAATTCCCCAGCTTGTGAAGAAAGCCTTTGGGATTACTGCCACGCATGCGTGGTCCCCTTTCCGCTCAAAGGTGTTATCTTGTTCAGTCTCCCTTTTTCCACGGAGCCCTTTGGACGCACATCCTAGTCCCTTGGAAAAATTGTTTCATTTTTGGACTCTGGCCTGTGGTTTCTCTGGTAGCACCAGTCCTCTACCCGACCTCCAGTGCTGTTTTTCCCTGAGTGAGGAGATGTCTTTTTCTGTAAAAGGTTTTTTTTTTTCTTTTCCTTTTGCATGCTTCACACCCTTTTTTACCCAGCCGCTGGCCACAAAGGTCTTCAACCTAGTGGGGGTCTTTTTTGCCCCAATGGCCACTGGGTTTAAGAAATGTGACAGATGCTCCAAAAACACATCGTTCACAGACACCCATGACTGCTGTCTTTGGTGTCTTGTGGCCGACCATGTCCTGGAGCTCTGCTCTCTTTGCAAGAAAATGTTCTCTAAGGCCCTGCTAAGTTGTAAGCAGACGTCCGATGACATTTTCCAGAAGGTAGCCCCAGAATCCCTGGTGGCACCCTCGGTCAACTTCCCCAACTTGGGTCCCGCGCTCTTGGTGGCACTCTGACCAGGGGTCCCCTGAAGTGGAGAGGTGTAAGAAGACCTCAAAGTCACTGTCGGGGGCCCCAGACAAGCACGAGTGCTCCCGTACTTGGTCTCTCAGCCCCCCTCGGTGTTCCCGAGAGTCTGACAAGGAGAGGCCTCGTAAGGTACCTTGTACAGATACAGAGGCCTCTGGCGATGGCACCTGGTCTCCTGAGAGCCGTCCCGGTGAGGACCCCCTCTCCTGCTCCATGCCAGACCTGGTAACTTGCTCGCTTCGGCATCTCTCCTGGAAGATGGTCTTCCTGGTGGCTTTGTCTTTGGCACACTGAGTCAGCGAACTTCAGGCCCTCATGGCTGAGGCTCCATACACCAGGTTCTACAGGAACAGGGTGGTCTTCTGCACCCATCCCAAGTTCCTACCGAAGGTGATCTTGGACTTTCACCTCAACCAGGAGATAGTCCTACCGACCTTCTTCCCAAAATTGCATGCCAACCAGGCATCGGCTGTGTTGCATACTCTCGACTGCAAGAGGGCTCTTGCCTTCTACCTGCAGCATACCCAAGTTCATTACCAGTCCGATCTGTTCTTTGTCGCCTACGACCCCAGTCGCCTGGGGCAGGCAGTCATTAAGCACAGTCGTCCCTCGCCGCTTCGACTTTCGTGGCTTCACTCTATCGCGGTTTTTTCAAGTGCGAGTGTAATGGTGACTAAAGGGGTGTTATAGGTCATAAACAGGTTTTCTATCCTTCAACTACAAAAATATTCATTTTATAAATAAAGAATCCTACTTCACGGAAATTCACTTATCGCGGTAGAGTCTGGAATGGATTAACCGCGATAAACGAGGGATGACTGCACACCATCTCTGTCTGGGTGGTGGACTGCATTGCCTTTGCTCAAGCAAAGGCGGGTGCCCCACTGGATTGGCGGGTCACTGCGCATGGCATCCAAGCCAAGGCAACATCGGTGGCTTCGTTGCGCTCAGTGCCTCAAATGGACATCTGCCTGGCTGCGACCTGGTCTTCAGCGAACACTTTCGCTGTCCACTATTGCCTGGAGAGGGAGTCCTGCCAGGACAGCGCCTTCAGCCAGACTGTACTCCATAATCTGTTCAGGGTATAAGTAACTCCTGCCCTCCGACCCTTCTTCGGCTACAGAGAGCTTTTCCCCGGAGACCCAAAGACTTGGGCTCCTCTGGGCATAGATGTCTGCTCACGGCCTTGCGGAGGCATTTTTGGATTACAGGCTCAGTAGCCTGTAGCTGGGGAGTCCCATAAGTGAGGACTGACTTCCTGCTGCTTCCTGGAGAAAGCATAGTTACCCACCTGTAACGGATGTTCTTCAGGGACCTCACTACCCTCCCACCTCCCCTGAAGAGTTGCTATTTTTGCCCTTCCCTTGCCATCTGCTGCTTAGGGCTCTAGCTAGGGGACCTGACTGAACAAGATGGCACCTTTGGGTGGGAAGGGGACCACACATGTGTGGCAGCAATCCCAAAGGCTTCTTCAAAAGCTGGGGAATTGCTCTGCATGGGCTCCCTCGGTGCCGATATCACCCATAAGCGAGGACTGATTCCTGCTGTCCCTGGAGAACACCTGTTACAGATGAGTAACTATGCTATACACCCACAGACCTTTGCTGACTTCCTTCAATCCAAATTCATGTCTCCTCCACGATACACTCTGAACAATATCCCAAACTCACAGTACCCAGTCACATCTGGGGAAAATTCAGCATCCCATCTGCGGAGCAGATAAGACACTATCTCGGCAATCAATTTCAGCACTGCTCCTACTGATTCATGCCCAGTAGTCTGGATTAAAATCAGCAAAAAGAGCTCAGTCAATTCATCCACAACATGGTTTTCCAATCCCTTACTCTAGGCAGCATGCCAAACACTCTAAAGCTTGCAACTGTCCATCCAAGAACAATGCCCTAAGCAAATCTGACCCAGCTGCATACCGGCCCATCTCCAGCCTCCCCTTCCTAACTAAGATCATTGAGAAAAATAGTACAACGTCAACTCCAGGATCATATTGACTCTCACGCCCCATTAGACCCTCATCAACTTGGATTTCAACCAAACCATAGTGCTGAATCCCTTCTAATTTTCCTGTTCAACAACATGATCAGAATTATAGATAGTATCAAGATGGGATGTCTCCTAATTTTCATCAATATCACCTCTGCATTTGACACGGTATCATACAGCATCCTTCTGAGAAGACTAGAAGATATTGGGCTGCATGACGCCACCATGAAATGGTTCACCTCTTACCTCACAAATAGGCAACTTCAGGTTAAATGTGACTCCAACACTTCCCTTCCATTCACAGCAAGACAAGGTGTGCCACAAGGTTCCTCTCTTTCTGCACTTTTGTTAACTTATACATACAACCCATCTGCTCCATCATCAAAAAACACAAGATCCACTATACCATATATGCTGATGATATAATGATCTACACTCCAATCAACCTAGACAACCCGGACTACTCAAAAATAGCAGATTGCCTTGAAGAGATGACATGCTGGCTAACTCAACACAACCTAATGATAAACTGCAACAAGACAGAAGCTCTCATCACGAGACATGCTGGATTCACACCCCCTCCCACACTTAACCTAAACAACATTATGATACCCATTAAACCCGAAGTGAAATACCTTGGAGTCACTCATGACAGCAAACTGAACCTTCAATCGCATATCAGCAAAACTACCAAGAAAGCCTGTCTCAAGATGCGGATCATCAGACAACTCAAACCACTACTGTCAAAAACACTTTTGCACTGTTTGTCAAGCCTTAATTACTCCTATCTTTGATTACTGCAACCACATATACCTTGAACTGCCTAAACTGTCTCTACAACCCCTACAGATGTCACAAAACACTGCTGCTTGGATTATAACAGGATTATCAAAGCACGACCACATCACCCCTATCTTGAACCACCTCCACTGGCTCCCCATTAACTCCAGCATCAAGTATAAAGCACTATTAAACATCTTTAAAATCAAACAAAACCTCTGCAGAGAGCCTGATGACCCTTATCACCACTGACACTAGCACAAGACCTAGGAGGTGTCGCACCACGAATACCATCACAACCCCCAGTGCCTGCTCCAAGGCCTGTCAATGCACATCTGGAAGAGCTATATCCCTTGCCACTCCTGCTCTGTGGAACTCTCTCCTGGACCACTTAAGAGTCACTTCTGATATCAAGGACATTTGGAAGATTCTTAAAATGTCACTCTACATCAAACATTATGGGGACATTACATAACCATAGCCGCCCACAGAATACAGTCCATCATTTACACATGCTTCCCTTTCTCCACTCAGCCACCCTCTCTATTCCCCTTTTGAGCCTACCCTAACCCCAAATTTCATATCAGGAGCTTTACCGTGTACTTGGGATTCTCTATTAGCACTCTCACAGCAATCATTCTGTATATAACTCATGTTAAGTAGGTCACTATGTATATAGTTATGTTGCAGCTTCCCCTATATCCTCCTACATGCCTCATCACCCCTGTTGTATGTAATCTTTGTAGTTGCATTGTAAACGGCTTTGATTTAAGGAGAAAGCAGTATAGAAATCCAGTTAAGTAAAATAAATTAAAATAAATTTATGCATACCACTTTCCAGATGTTTCTTCTTTTACCAAGTTCTACAGAGAATATTTTACTTACCTGAGGGTTTTCACTTAACTGGATACTTTCTTCACCCATCCCCAGTGAATCAAGTTTAAAGCTGTCTTCAGAAGGGCTGCTGCAGAAGATTCTTTGACCCTTCTTGTATATGTGAATGCCATCTCTGCTTTGCCGTCCTTGGGGAAAATCATTCCAGGAAACTAAAAGGCTCTTGATGACAACATTCACGCAGCCATGCATGCATCTCCAGGATGTGAGCTTCTCTGCCTCGGCCTTTACCCTCAACAGGGAGGATTGAAGAGAACACCACCTGCACATCTATCTGCTTCACCCTCTGTCCCAGAGCCATGAAGTTACTTTTGATATGCTTGGAAGGATACCTAGCAGTATCATTTGTGCCGACATGGATGATCAACATCAGATATAATCAGTGGGCTTGATGAGTCTCTGAAACTCTCCATGACATTGTGGATTTTGGCATTTGGCAGACAGCACACCTCTCTGTACATCATGTCTGGTTGGCAGATGGATGCCTCAGTACCCCTCAGAAGAGAGTCACCAACCACCACTACCCTTCTCTTCCTTGTGGTCACTGATTCCACAACTTTGGGATGCTTGGACTTTGGTTCTTCCCTTTGCTGGGATGCTTTCACCTCCTCCACTTCCTGGGCTCCATACTGATTCTTCAGTTTGAGGGCTGGAGGAGTTGGATTGTTGATGCTGCAGGCTCTGGTGACTCATGTCCAACTCTCTTCATTCTGTAGCATCCCATCTTCATCTCTGTTGGAGAGCTTAGATATTTCAAGAAGTATGTCATCATTGTATTTCTCACTGTCTTGAATGCTTCTCAGCCTTGCCACCTCTTAATGAGCTCAGAGAACTTGTTTCATGAGGACTTCATCTTGTAGACATCTTGTACTTGGATCCGGTCCCTTGACTGGCAATAGGCTGTCTGGACAGAGACAAACTGTAATGGGGGCAACAGTTTTGGCAATACAATTTTTTCCAGTTATCTTTCAGTTGGTGGAGCTTTGGGTACCTGCTCAAATAAATGAGGGACCTACCAAAGTCCCAAACTATTACTCAGCTGAGCTTTTTAAGAGAAGGCAGATAACCTCTATGTGTGTTCCAACACCTGAGGTCAGTGACTTCAAAGAGTTTGCCTACCTCTTTGAACCTGAAGGCTAGAGGAGAGCAAAAAACTCTAGCTTCAGAAAAAAGGCTTTGTCCAACAACACAAAAAAATTCAACTTTTGCAATACAGCAGAAAAAGATGTAGCTATTAAGAGTGACAAAAAAGTGCCTTTTAAGAGCTCTCAGGCAGAGAATTGGTATTCAAGAGCTCTGATGTTTCAAAAGCAGTGGGGAGAGGCATAGACAATAATGATAAAGGCAAACAAAAAGCCAGGGACTACCCACCGGTCAGGGGCATCTGCTGCTGAACCAGTCGTAGCTCAAATTTGAAATGATGCTGTGGTATGATGCTAGGACAAAGTCAGCATGGACAAAGTCACATGGCAACTACTTCTGTTGCCACCTTCCTATCCCTGTCTTCAACCCTTTGCATGTGGCCGGACAGCAGTTAAAGCACTCCAGTGCTCTGTCATGCTTAAGTGCTTTACTTGCTGCCTAGTTGCGTGGGGTGGGGATTTGAGGACCAGGATCGGGATGCAGTGTGCCAGCACTACTAGAGGTAACTGCAGTGTGTGCAACATTCACCTACTTCCTACTTTCTGTTCTTTAAAAATGTTTTATATGCCCTGAGTGTAGGGAGACGAGCAAGGAATATTCTCTGAAACTCCACTATAACCCCCTCTTTCCTTGTAGATTCACCTCAGACACTTCCCTCTGATATCCTCTGATATCCTCCCTGCTGACCCATCTCCCTCAACTGCACCAATCTTCCCAGAGGCCCTTCTCAGACCAGGCCCCCCATGCTCTCACTCTGCCCTTGATACCCTTCTCTCTGGTCCGTTATGCAACACATACAGACGCACACTGCTTTGTACCCATACTGCCCATTGCCCCCCCCCCACACACATATCACACCCATATTATATCCCTGACACATACATACTCCTACTCCTATACCTACAACATCTCACCAACAGCAGACACCCCACACCCCTTTTATGTTTTAGGTATCTCCTGGACACCCCACATGTATTCCCCTATCCAACATAACAAACTCTCAGCCCCACACACAGTCTTGCTCCTGATATCCACTGACACACGCTCTACCTCTGATACCCCTCAATTTCCAAACCCCCCCCCCCCATCCACTGTTTGACTGGAACTTTGAAGGGGACCTCCTCTCCCCCACTGCCTTGGAGAAATATAGTATTATAGGGGGCCATCTTAATTTTTCCACCAGGGGCCCATTCAATCCTAGCTACTCTACTGAGAGTGAGATAAATATAGTATCCCTAGAAGGCAAAAAAATGGGAAACAAGCAGATATGGGGTAAACTACATGTAGTAGCAGTTACAATCTTGATCATTGCAGTTCCTTTCTATTTCTTGTTTTTACTGTATTTATTTGCTTTTTATTGTTCACCACTGTTAAGCTGCCTTGAAGGTTGCCTTGAAGGGCTGTTTATCAAATAGAATAAATACTATGGAATATTGTGGTCCCACCCTAGAAGAACAAGCGCCATAAGGACATGATCCGCTACAATCCAAACTGTTGAACTCATCAGTACCACCCCCAGGAACATCTTGATTTAATTTTCTGATTAAAACTCAAAGCCCTCTAAACCTCATGGACCTCTCCCTCAACGTAAATATAATCATGTTGCACACATACCGCAACAACATATCTGTATATATTGAACATCTGTTAAATGTAGCATTTGTACCGTGTCACACCGCAACAATGTATCTTTATATAGTTAGCAATTATTAAATGTAGCATTCATACCCCATGTAATTCTCCACATTTTAATACCCTGTTCTATGTAAAAGCTGGTTGCTGTAATTTTTCTATGTAAACTGCTTTGAATTAATAAGGCGGTATAGAAAACCTGTTAAAATACAATAAATAATAAACCATAAACTATAAACTAAAGCATGTATCTACCACTACCAAGATTACTGTTCCTACAGTGAATAAAAAATGTGGACCCCCAAATGATGCTTGGAAACCTGAAGCTCAGAATTTGCTCTATCTGGATCAGAATAAGTGTCAGGAATTCTGTAAGGTTTCTTTAAAGTAGGATTACAACTTTGCCTATAAAAATAAAATTGCATCCTATGGTATTTGTTCAAGAAAACAATTCATTGAGGCTCAATCTTAGGAAGGAAGCGTCAGCCTTTCAATGAGTTCATGAAACAATGCTTTCCAGATGGCTGGAAAATTTATCTAGAGCAAATAATTTGCAACCTGCGTGGGGGAAAAAACCCGAAAGAATGTAGTAAGCAAATTTTTTTTGTTGCAAATAAAGAGCATCCTAAAACTAAGTAACTTGTTTATGTATGATTTACTGGTACATGGGGGTTGTTAAAGGCAGGTGTTGCAATATATGAGAACTCCCATGCTAGGAATTATTAAAGGATGATTCCTTGAGAGGCTCATAGACACGAGTTATAAAATGAAATAAAAGAAAATGCCTAGAGAACCTTCACTGCTATTTATGTAGCAGTTCAGCACCACATATATTGCTTAGTATTAAACTAGACAACCGAAATACATTAAAATGGCTGCCCCACTTTAAAAAACAAATAAAAAATACATGAAGATAAGAAACAAAATTTCTATTAAAAATATTTCTATGCTCAAAAGGACACAAGACTCAAAAAAACCTTTTTTTATACACAAGATCCTTAAAAAGGAAATGAGATATCATAACCAGTTTTCAGCATGTTCAACAGTTAGCACCTTCAGAGTGCAATCATCTGGTTCATTAGCATGTAGCAATAGAATACAATAAAATGCCACTCACCTCATTCTTCAAGTGCTATCATCATTCAAGGGCATGTTTACTAAGCTGCACTAACTATTAACATGGGCTTGAGCATGCACTGACCCATGCTAACAGTTAATGTGTACACTAAACAGAAAGCACAGTTTCTGCTTAGCACACCATGGGGAATGACATGAGCCATGACTGGGGTGGAGAGTGGTTGTGTCTGCTGGTGAGAGCATGTGGGATATTGATGCATGCTAGCTGTCATGTCTTCCAATGGCATGGCTGCATCTGATGCCACATCATGAGGTTGAATTAAGTGCATCTAATACCCAATGAGATGGTGTTAAATGAAGGGAGGTCAGTTCCATGAGACTGGTGCCATATTGAGAGCTACCAGTGCTAGGACAGAAGCAGAGGGGGGGGGGCTTTTCCACCCCATTCACTTCTTGGACTACCAGGAGCCCCTGGGTAAGACCCATGGGAGTCAGCAGGGCGGGGAGGGCCGACATGGATGTCTGGAGTGTGGGGTCCTGATCAGAGTAGGAGGCTTAGGGATCCTTGGGGGATGGGGGCCATGTTGAGATGCTCTTCAGGGGATGGATGCTTCTGAAGAAGGGGCTAGATCAGTGAGCAGGGGTTGATTGGGAAGGGGGCCAGATTGATGGGGGGCTTGTTTGGCAGTGGGTCTTTTTTGGGTCTGGAATGGGTCTTTGGGGAGGAACATTGCATCTGCAGCTGCTTATACCTTCACTGAAAGAGAATAGGGGCCACGACTGAGGTGTACTACATGTCAGAAGATGGTATGAAGAATATGGAGTATCAGACCAGAGCTGGAATTACTCTGAAGAGAAATACGATGCAAACCCTTTAAAAAGTGTACCCACCACACTGATATCAGCTAGCCAGGACAGCAGAAGATGATAGTCGACCACATAGCTGTGGTTTGACAGTTTCATTTGGAGGGGAAAGTGGAGCATAGACAGATGTCTAAGGGGAAGTAGCTCCTTTGCATTTTCATTTGAATACATATATTTCATACATATTTATTATGTTTATTCCCATTCCCTCATCTCCTGCCCTTTACTCTTTGCCTTCCATCCCTTCAACTGACACTACTTTCCTTTTATCCCACCATCTTTCCCTGCCCCAAACCCTGTCTCCTCTCTACTAGCACCCCAAATTCATCCACCTGAAGTGCTCTCTGCCTCCCACTTATTTGCCCCATAGTCCTCCCATCCGTCGGCCTCCAGCTTGTTATCCTTTGCCCTGCTCTATCTCCCACAGTAAGAGGTGATGTTGGAGGATAGATGGAGGGGTCTGCAGGATGAAAATAGGGCAAGGGATGAATCTGAAGTCAACTCTATCAGAATTGATGGTATTTCATTCACAGAGAAAAAGATAGACACTGATGGCAAAACAAAAACTTTGAAATGCAGCTTAATATCTGTGCTATACTCCAAGAATTGTATTTAAAAGGGAATTATTAAGCAAGTTCCCCAAAAATGTTTTGTTGGAATAAATTCTTATTTGGGTGTTCTGGAAACAGGATAAAATACATTGCACTTTAAGTATTGTAAATAACATGATTAAATAGTCCATAAGTAGTGAGGCGATAGAATACAGTATATGAGAGCAGAAAGAAGATGGTGGAAAGTAGAGAGGAGGGTTAAGAATAAGGCCAAGGACAACATACGGAAGCAGTAGAGAGAGGAGGTAGGCAGTAAGCCCTCACCATTCAAGTTAAGATCTGGATGTCTGGAGGATCCTTGGGAAGCAGTACCACAGCAGTTTAAAGGGCAGAGGCATGAGGACAGCATAGCCCGAATCAAGGCAAGTGAGTGCCATGGTTGTGCTGCAAAAAACAAAATAACAAATCTTGTGGCAGTGAAAGTCCTGGACAAATTTTTGTGGATGGGCCCTCTTATTTTTGTCTTTTCCCCTGATTGCCTCTCCCCCAAATTATGCATCCAGTAAAATATGAATCACCGCCTAAGGCACAATCATCTTTAAATGTTAACTTTGTTATGTAATATCATCAAAAACCTAGAGGAACAGAAGTACCCAATCTAAAGATGACAAACAGGTGGGAGCAGGGCTGTCCCATTGGCTAGGCAGATGCCTAGGGTGGCAGATCTCTGTGGGCGGCAGGCCATGTGCTCTGGCACACATGGTCTGATACTCCCTCTGAGCGCTGAACCATGCTGCCCTCTCCCCCCTGTACTGAGCTGCGTCACACTGCCACTCCCCACTGCTGCTGATTCTGGTGACAAAGGGGGACAGGGGATGGCTAAGCTTGGCCTGCTGCTTTTGAACCCCCAAAGTTATATCGGAGGGAAGTCAGAAGCGGCAGACCATGTGTGCCAAAGCATATGGCCTGCCGCCCAGCCAATCCCCCCTCCCCCGGAATCAGCGGTAGTGTGGCTTGGGGGGAGGGGGGAGGAGCGGCAGGCCAGGGCTTCTGCCTAGGGAGCAGAAACCCTTGGGCTGGCCCTGGATGGGAGAAAAATATGCCATGAAGCATTAAATGTTTTAGTTTATCTCTAGATGGGAGTGAAAAGTGAAGATTCCGTACAGGATAGGAATGAACTTTGGTATAACCCCTATAGATACCCTGCATTCATGGTAACTTCCCCACCAATGGGTACAGACCAACAGCAATTAAAACACTAGCAGAATTCCTCATGTTCACATATGGAAAACTCTGGTAGATCCTCAACAAACGCAGGATAAAGGGACACCAAATTAGAAAGAGACATGAAAAAGCTTCACTGAAAGCCCCAAAAATCCAGACTTTGCATGCATTGCAATACTGGAATTATAGAAACAGACTTGTATTTCTTCTTTCACTCTGCAGTATATAAAGACAGAAGAGAAGCTGTGCATTCGGATTCTCAAAGTTGACACCAATATTCCCAACGCTAAACCAAAAATAAAATAATTTTTCTTACTTTATCTGGGTATTTTAAACCCTGACAAAACGATCCATTCCCACCACATACAAAGACACTATTTTTCTTCAGGGCCATTCTAGCTACCAAAACAAAGTAATACTCTGCCTGAAAGCACCCAAAGGGGTTTTGGTGTTCATTTAAAAATGCTAATTCTTAAATGGGGTTTGGTGTTCATTTTTAAAAGCCAGTTTCATTTGGACCTTTTAAAGCTTCCATTGTTCTGTTACAATGATGCCTCTAAGTGTGTGGTTAATTTAAATCAGCCTCTGTTGCCTGAGCAAGAGATCTGATCCAGGAATTGCCATCATAGCTTCAAGAGACTCTACAAAGCTAAGATTTCTATTTTTACTATTTGGCTGTTTTTTTATATAAATTAACCTTGCCTATTGCTTATCTGTTTTATTCTCTCATAATATTTCTTGGGCAGTGTTGTGTGTTAGGGTAACTGCATCAAAGGAGGGGAGCAAATACAAAAGAACTAGAAAAAAAACCCTTGCTCCTCCAATATTTCTGTCTCTATCACATTTCTATCTGTTCACAGCCACCTTGATCTATAGTCTAGTGGCAAACGACCTACATTTTGGTAATAAGATTAGAAACTTTAGCTTGTCTACATTCCTTGCATAGACTTTATAAATCAGAAATCAGAGTGTACCCTCAGTTCATATAAGGCCCAGTGGCCAGGGACACTTAAATTCCAACCCACCCCACCCATCCCTGGGGTTGCATTGCCTATATAGTCATCATATAGACTGATATCTGTCCTTTTTATTCTAGAACTGCTTTATAACCATCTTAATCAGCATGTCGTGTATTCAGTGCAATAGCTGTGGTGCCTTCATTCTAAGAAGAATCATTTGGAGCCTAAACTTGAGATATATAGGGCAAGTTCTATCTAACATGCAGAAAGAATTGACTCTATGAAGGGAAGAATTAGCTGAAATTAAACACACCTCATGGGTACAAAGTGGAAAAAGAATCCACCATTGCTCCCACAAAGAATTAAACAGCCCAAGAACAAATGGATCACAGTGGGCTCTGGTAGGTTGTGACCTGTAATACAGAGCCACCCTCCATCAAGGCATATCCCAGCATAATACCTTCTCTGCCTTGGAAACTGAAGTGCCCATAAATGAGAGAGTTAATGCCCAATCTACTGATGATGCATCAAACATGAAGAAAAAAACCGAAAAAAAAACCCATGAAACTGTTACTTGATTCCATCATCAGAGGCACCAACTTGGGAACATAGCTCGAAATGAGAGAAGATGGTCAAATGCCTCCCAGGCTCTTCAGACAGCAGGAATATGAACCAAATTGTTGGCATAGTTAGTGCAGAAAGTGAGCACTCCAAAATTGATGTTATCATCCACTTGGGTACAAATGACCTGGCTAGAAACAATGCCTCTACAGTTCAAAGAGATTTCCAGATTCTGGGAAAGAAACTCAAACCCATTGTTAACGCTATAGCATTCTCAGAAGTCCTATCTCTTTTTGATTAGGGGGCAGAAAGGCTGCATCGCATAATCAACTTTAATGCATGGCTCCAAACCTGGTGCAAACTAGGAGGATTTAGATATATAGGCGACTAGGGAAATAGATGGAACAACAAAAGGTTATACTGTGTGGATGGACTACATCTCTCTGCCGCAAGGAAAAGGATCCTAAGTGAAAAATTCAGGCATTATATAGACAGGCATTTAAACTAGGGAAAGGGGGTGACAGATGGAGAAGAACAAGTTCAGGACATCGCTCCCAGCAAAAACATAATATTGGAAAGAGCCACACTTATAAACAACTGAGCCCTGTAGGGATGGACCCTAAAGTTACTGCTTGGGTTGGAAATAGGTTGGGTGAAAGGCGACAAAGGGTACAGGTAAATGGAGCTCAGTCTGAGGAAAAGGAGTTTACCAGTGGTGTGCCACAGGGATCTGTCCTTGGTCCAAATCTTTTTAACATCTTTGTTAGTGATATTGTGGAAGGGCTGTCAGTTAATGTTTACTTGTTTGCAGATGATAACAAAATCTGCAATAGAGTAGACCCCCGGGAAGAAGTAGATTACATGAGGAGGGATGCTACTAAGCTCGATGAATGGTATAGATTTGGCTGAAATTCAATGCTAAAAAATACAGGGTCATGCATTTGGGCTTCAAAAATCCAAAGGAGCAGTACAGTATAGGGTTGAACTTCTGTCCACAAAAGAAGAGCGGGACCTGGGCATAATTGTTTCTGATGATCTTAAAGTAGCTAAATAAGTAGAAAAATTGACTGTGAAAGGCAGAAGAATGCTTGGGTGTGTAGGGAGAGGAATGGCCAGCAGAAAAAAGGCGATAATCCCCCTGTATAAGTCTCTGGTGCGACCTCATTTGGAGTATTGTGTTCATTTCTGGAGACTGCACCATCAAAAGGATATAAGCAGGTTGGAGTCTGTGCAGATGGTGGCTACTAAAATGGTTTGTGGACTTCGTTATGTAGCATATGAGGACAGACTTAAAGATCTTAATATGTATACTTTAGAGGAAAGGTGATATATGGGCAATATGATGGAGACATTTAAATACCTCTGTGGCATAAATGCACAGGAGGGTATGCTACGAGGGGACAATGGATAAGGGTGAAAGGGGATAGACTCAGGAGTAATGTGTGGAAATTATTTCTTTATGGAAAGAGTAGTAGATGTGTGGAATAGTCTTCCAGTAGAGGAGGTTGACACAAAGACAGTACCTGAATTTAAAAAAGCATGGGACAAACATAGAGGCTGTCTAAAGTTAAAAGGGGGACTATTGTAGTTGATATGGAAGGGCAGACTAGATAGGCCATGTGGTCTTTTTCTGCCATCATGTTTGTGTTTCTACACCAGTGGTTCCCAATCTATGGTCCATGGAACCCTGGGGGTCCATGAGACCTTTACATGAGGTGAATAAGATAGGGAAAAGAGAGAGGCTGGTGGGAATTGGCTGGGGGAAGAGAGAAACTGAAGGGAACTGGTTAGGGGGAGGAATAGTGAAAGATACTGAGACAGAGAGAGAGATTGTTGGAGATAGGAGAGGGAAGAGAGTTAGAGGGCTACTGAGGACAGGCATGGCTTTGTGGGAAGGAGGCTTGGGAAGAGCAGCAGGGATGAACTCAAGTGTCACTGAACTTCTTGGAGGCTGAAAAAGTGTCCATACAACCAAAAATGTTGAAAACCTCTTATCTACACCAACAGTCTAATGAAGAAATCTTATTTTATTCTCTTTATATATTACGTGCGATAAATTACTGTAAAGGTTTGAATGAAGACTATGAAACACATGGAGGTACTGAAGAAAGCAAAACACTCTTCATTCTTCTATCCAGTACTTACTAAATCCAGTATAAGTGATGGCCTTAGGGAGTGAAAAAAACAGACAACTTTTTGGGATACTTCCATCCCCTTTACCATTTTGATGGCTCTTCTCTGAACCTTTTCTAATAACGCTATATTCTTTTTAAGATACGGCGACCAGAATTGCACACAATATTCAAGGTGCGGTCACACCATGGAACGGTATAGAGGCATTATAATATCTTTTGTTTTATTTTCCATTCCTTTCCTTATCATACCTAGCATTCTATTTGCTCTCTTGGCCGCCGCTGCACACTGGGCCGAGGGTTTTAACATGGTATCCACAATGACGCCTAAATCTTTTTCCTGGGTGGTGTTCCTAATGTGGAACCTTGCATTGTGTAACCATAGTTTGGGTTGTTCTTCCCTAGGAGCATAACTTGCACTTGTCCACATTAAATTTAATCTGCCATTTTGATGCACAGTCTTCCAATTTATCAAGATCCTCTTGCAATTTTCTACAATCCTCTTGGGTTTTAACAACTTTAAATAGTTTTGTGTCATCTGCAAACCTCACTCATTATTCCACTTTCCAGGTCATTTATGAATATGTCAAAAAGCAGTGGACCCAGCACAGATCCCTGGGGTACATCACTATTCACCTTTCTCCATTGTGAAAATTGGCCATTTAGCCCAACCCTCTGCTTTCTGTCTTTTAACCAGTTCCTGATCCACAGTAGTACAGTGCCTCCTATCCCATGTCTCTTTAGTTTTGCCAAAAGTCTCTGATGAGGGACCTTGTCAAAGGCTTTCTGAAAGTCCAGATACACTATATCAACCGACTCACCTTTGTCCAAGTTCCTGGAGGAAAGAGCCATAAACCATTATTATAAGGGACCCAGGATATCCCTGCTTGACAAGACAAGCATTGAGGAACCTTTTGGGGAGACTGCTAGGTACTTATGACCTAGATTGGCCACTGTTGGAAACAGGATACTGGGCTTGATGGACCTTGGTCTGACCCAGTATGGCATATCTTATGTTCTTATGCTACTCCTGGACATCCACTTCTTATCCCTGAAGTAAAGTTGCATAGCAAATATCTACCTTTGGGATCCTCCCGGGTATGTGTGACTTGGATTGGCCACTGTTACAAACAGGATACTGGGCTTGGTGGACCCAGAATGGCAGTTCTTATGTTTTTGATTCAGACAGATCACTACCGTGCAAAGAGCAATGTTATGACTGTATTTCTGTGAACCATAGGGAAGATTTGCCATGTGCTACTCTTAAAATAATAAATATTATTTAGTAGATATTATCCAGAAATGTACTTTTTAAATGTGATTTAAACTAAGATAATGTGTAGGGTTGCAAGCTGTTTATCAGATTTTCCGGCTGATCCATGTCTTGTTTTACTCTGAATCCATGAGTTTGTAGTCTCACTTCTCAGAAGGGAATGCAATAGAAAAGTCACCGCTCCAAGACCTATAACATGCAAATTACTATTTGATTTGATATGATAGCAATTGCCTTTATTTTAATACTTGACCTATCCTCCAGTTCAGGGTTGGCCCTACCCATGAGCAGCTGTGTTTTTTAGCACATGGACCTGCCTTTTCAGTCTAAAACAGGCTTATACAAATATTCATAGAGACAAGGACATACAATGGGTCTCTGCACAAAGTAAGGTATCCCCCACAGGTGAGCTCTGCTCTAGTTAGAGCTAGATGTGAATCCAGCAGAAAGAGTTAGTTGGCTTTCCTGAGGCTATCCCTTTTTCAGTGTTATTGTTTTGTGTCCGGGATGTGAATTATGGTGAGCATCTACATTTACAATATTTGGTTTCACTTAGGAGCATGTTTACTAAGCTGGGCTAATGGTTAACACGTGCTATTTTCAACTAGGTCCTAATGAATAACATGGGACCTAGTTATAAATAGCACATGCTAACAAGAAGCCCAACTTAGTAAATAGGCCCCTTAGTATTGAAGCTTTTCATGCCACCAGTGGCATGCAGTTGGGACCTTCAAAGGAATCTGTGAATCCCCAGCCCTGTGATGATGATGCTGGGATTCTATTTATTTTTTTGCAATACTTTACCATGGAAACCAAGAAGCAGTGGCATCTCTCACTGTTGCCCTTGGCTCCCTCAATGGCATTGCATTACCTCAGTGTGTCTATCTCTCCCTGCAGCACCCCCTACTTTCCCTCTTTCATTTCTTTAGTTTTCTTACCCCATTAATGTTTCACTGCCTGCTGAATTCCTCCCCCCCCGCCCCCCCAGACCTGAGAAGAACAAGCAGAGGAAGAGCAGAGTGATTTTGCATATTCCTCTATGGCCCAGCACTGACTGCTGAGTCTGAACCAGTGGGGCTCAGCAGTGTCCCATGCAATTCAAGCTCAGCAGTACGGGCCATGCAGTCAGTTCTCCATAGTCTGTAATGGTCCACAGAGGAAGAAGACGCAGCCTAATGCACAACCACTGTGCTCCATCTCTGCTTGTACTTATCAGCAGCAGGAAGAGGAAAAAGAGGTGCCAGGGCCCAGGGATCCCTGAAGGGAGGGGGTTGTGTGCAGCAGGAATGGAGAGAGCTACATATGCATGCCTGATGGTGCAGATGGAGGTTAAGAAGGACAAGAGAGCTAGAAATGTATATAGGAGAATTCAGAAAGAGAGCCAAGGGGGTTTTGAGAGAAGGTTATGTTAGTGTAAGTGCTGAGATGGGGGTGAGAGTGATACTAGGGATTTTGAGACCAATCTGGGTGGGGGGAGGAGAACTTTTGTGTGAAGAAGGGAGTTTGGTAGAAAGCTATGGGTGTTTCTTGGGTTGCTGAGAGAGAGCTATAGGTGTATGTGCCAAGGGGTAGGGCTTGAGTGAGAGGAATGGAGAGAAAACTGGAGATCATGTTAAAGGATGGAGAAAAAGACAATTGGGTGTCTGCCCTGGAGAGGGGGAGGGGGGAGAGAAAATTATGTTTATGTTTATTCAATTTGATATACCGCCCTTCTGTGATAAGCAAGGCAGTTTACATTTCATAAAATACAGTAGGGATTGAACCACTGAAGAAAGAGTAAGAGAAGTTGGGTCATCTTCACCACCAAGATAGGAAGAGAAAGTAACCGTTAATTGTATTGGTTTTTTTTTGGCCTGGTCAGGAGGGAGGCAGAGAGAGGGGAGTTTAGGGAGCAAGAGAAAAAGAGAAGGGGCGAGTGCAGTGGGTCACAAAGAGATGAGTGTGGAGTGGTGTTGGGTCTTGGAATAATAAGAAAGAATGGGAGGAAAAATGGGCAAAAAGGAGATGATGTGGGCAGGAAGATCTAGGGGTACAAGGGAGAGATTTGGGGTGGCAAGAGAGGAAGAGAAGTGGATAGAGTGGAGGAAGGATGGAAAGAGGAGTGGGAGTAAAAGAAGGGGGAAAGAGAAGGGCAGCACAGTTGGTGGGTAAAATGAGGAAAGTTCTGGGCACAAGAAGGGAAGAGTAAATGGATGGAGCAGAGGGGCGTATGGAGTGGGGTCAGGAAGACAGTGGATATTTATTTATTTATTTGTTTTTATATACCGCTTTGTCTTGGAAATCAGCGGTTTACATGGAACAAGAAACACATATAACAATTACAGTTAATAACAATAAGTAATGTAACTATTTACACGTTCATGTATTCTTATTACTTTACAAGAGAGTGAATATATGGCAAAAGAAGGGGAAGAGAAAGTAGGGGGTTGAGACAGTGGGAATAAAAGAATGGAGGTAAATGGACAGCAGGATAAAGGAGAGGGGAATGTGAAGTGAAGGGATAGGAGAGAAAAGTAAAGAGAAGATCAGTTGGTGTGAGAGAAGGAAATTGTTGGATACAGTATGCAGAGGAAAAGAATGGGAAGGGATATGGCTGGTGGTTTTGTTGGAGTGGGAGTGTAGTGTAGAGGCTGTTGAGCCCCTCTTGCTTGGCACTTTTACTGAATACCCTATTGCAAATGCCACTGCACACCACAGAATTTTAGGCATCTTAGGAAGACAGTGGGGGAATTTAATATATAAAGTGAGTCACTGAAGGAGTTCTTTGACAAGTTTT
The DNA here is from genome assembly GCA_033557465.1 of Ichthyophis bannanicus. Taxonomy (NCBI): domain Eukaryota; kingdom Metazoa; phylum Chordata; class Amphibia; order Gymnophiona; family Ichthyophiidae; genus Ichthyophis; species Ichthyophis bannanicus. The sequence goes on from CM066034.1 coordinate 255,592,954, forward strand.
TTAGATCACTTTTATTTGAACAGGTTACTGACGATGCTTTTGTGGGCTCTGTACTGTATATAGCATGCTCCTGTCATTTGGCTTTTAATTCTTGAGAAGAAAGTGAAGGAATGAGCATGGCTTTTATTGTTCTCAATCAATGTGTGACTGTATTTAGTTTTACCATGGGTTGCCTATGGAAACCTGCTGTGGTACTGCGGTGCCACAGATTGCTGGCATGCTGTTTATATACCACCTCAATTCATAACCTTTATCAGAGCAGCCCTTGGAAATGTATCCTAAGCAGTCATCTGTGCTCAACATTTAATTGGTATTAGCATTTAATAAGTGTGTGCCATTCAGGCTTCTTTGGGCATTCATCTGGGCACCTAAAAAATAAAAATGTGTGTAAATTGCTTGTGCACGTGTACATCTATGAATGTATGTGCATAGAAGTGATCTGTGCATGCAGAAAAACCATAGCCTATATAATCAGCATGTAATTGAAATGAATACATGCAAAGAAAAGAGAGAAAAACATACATAAATACCTAAAACTTCCTTTTAAATGAGGATGAACCAAAGGTTTTTGAAGCTCTCATGCCTAGCATTTAAATATTGGTTTCTTTTTGTTCTGCAGAATGCTGTAAATTGTGAGGAACAAATTATTCACAGTGAGGTCCTTGAAGAGTTACACTTATTAATGAATCTTTTGACCATTGACTGATAGCGTTCAGAATGTTAACTATTGAGTACTGACGTGCTGGTTCTCCTCTAGCTCCTATAGGTCAAAGTTGCTTATTGGGATGATACTGTGATGTTCTCTCTGACCTGAATGTTAAGTTACTTTTTTTTATATTCCACACAGTACTGTAGTGTCACGCTTTTCCAGCCCCAAGCTAAATGACCATATTTAAGACGTTGGTACCCATGAGCAGGGCAAAAGAGTAGTGGGGAAGGGATCTTTTTTACCCAGAGATCAAAGCATAATCCTAAAACAAGCAGAATGAGACTCTTTTTAGCCAAGTATTTGGTGTCCTCAGCTTTTGGTCCCCTGAAGAGTTGCCTAAATCCAGGCCTGCTTCTGGTGAACTGGAGTTTTAAAAGGCTATGAAACCTTTCAGAAGACTAGCAGCAAAGATGATGCAGCATATGAGCTTTCAAGACTATACAGGCCCCTTCTTGAGATGCCTGGGAGGAGTAGCCTAGTGGTTGGGGCAAGGTACTTCAGGCCAGAAGGTCGGGGGTTCAAATCCCACTAGAGGACAGCAACCTTGGGCCGGAAGGACTGGGGTTTCTAGTCCCAAAGATGCTCCTTGTGGTCTTGGGCAAGCCACTTAACCCTCCATTGCCCATGTTCCCTGTAAGTATTAGTGTATGTTTCTCATATCCCCACGTGTTAAATGTATCCCCCAATTGTGTTGTGACCGCTTTGATTGAAGGATAAGGCGGTATACAAAAAACTGTCTAAATTAAAAAAAAAATATTAGGCTGCAGAGATAAAGAAAACTTGGCTGCCAGTACTATGGCAACTCTTGTTAGTCAGAGTAGTGTTGAGGAATTATCTTGTAGAAGACTTCCTTCCATGCTGGCACTGACCAGAGTTTTATTATCATCAAACAAGGTTTTTGCTGTTGCCTAAATGTATAGTCTAGAGCAGCGATGGCGAACCTATGGCACGCGTGCCAGCTGTGGCACGCGAAGGCCTTGCAGCTGGCACGCGGGAAGGTCGCACATTAAAAAAAAAAAAAAAAAAAGCTGCCCGCTGCCGCCGCGGCGGCATGGAGTGTCCCGCAGGGGCTCCCTCTGCCCGGCGGGACTCTCCCGGCGCTGCTCAGCCCCTCTCTGCCGGCTTGCAGAGACGCGAAGGGAGAGTCTCCCTCGCGTCTCTGTTAAGCCCGCAGGAGCTGATGGGACAATTCCCATCTGCCCCTGCGGTCTTAAGAGAGACGCGAGGGAGACTCTCTCTCCCTTCGCGTCTCTGCAAGCCGGCAGAGAGAGGGGGCTGAGCAGCGCCGGGAGAGTCCCGCCGGGCAGAGGGAGCCCCGCGGGACACTCCATGCCGCCGCGGCGGCAGCGGGCAGCTTTTTTTTTTTTTTATTGCCATGAGCCGAGGGAGGGGGGTTAAGACTGGCAATGGGCTAGGGAGGGAGAGAGGGGGGTTAAGACTCGCAATGGGCTAGGGAGGGAGGGAGGGAGGGGGGGGTTAAGACTGGCAATGGGCTAGGGAGGGAGGGAGGTTAAGACTGGCAATGGGCTAGGGAGGGAGGGGGGTTGAGACTGGCAATGGGCTAGGGAGGGAGGGAGGGAGGGGGTTGAGACTGGCAATGGGCTAGGGAGGGAGGGGGGTTGAGACTGGCAATGGGCTAGGGAGGGAGGGAGGGGGTTGAGACTGGCAATGGGCTAGGGAGGGAGGGAGGGAGGTTAAGACTGGCAATGGGCTAGGGAGGGAGGGAGGTTAAGACTGGCAATGGGCTAGGGAGGGGGGGAGGGGGGTTGAGACTGGCAATGGGCTAGGGAGGGAGGGGGGTTGAGACTGGCAATGGGCTCGGGAGGGAGGGAGGGAGGGGGGGTTGAGACTGGCAATGGGATAGGGAGGGAGGTTAAGACTGGCAGTGGGCTGGGGAGGGGGGTTAAGACGCAGTGGGCTATGGGGGGGAGTTAAGACTAGCAATGGGCTGTGGGCTGATGAGGGCTGGCAATGGGCTATGAGCTGATGAGGGCTGTCTGGAAATGGGGTGATGGGGGGGTTAGGACTGGTAATGGGCTATGGGGGGGGTTAAGACTGGTAGTGGGCTGATGGGGGGGGTTAGGACTGGTAATGGGCTATGGGGGGGTTAAGACTGGTAGTGGGCTGATGGGGGTGTAGGACTGATAATGGGTTATGGGGGGGGGGGCTAGGACAGGAAATGGGCTGATGGGGAGGGGTTAGGACTTGAGGTGGGCTGATGTGGTTAGGACTGGTAATGGGCTGTGGGCTGATGGGGGGGTTTAGGACTGGCAATGGGCTATGGGGGGCTGACTGGAAATGGGCTGATGGGGGGTTAGGACTGGTAAAGGGTTATAGGGGGGGGGGCAGAATGGGGGCATGGGGGTTAGGACTTGAAGTTGATTGACGGGGGGCTAGGACTGGTAATGGGTTGGGGTGTTGCTAGGACTGGAAATGGGCTGAGTGGAAGGGGAGGCTTGAACTGCAAATAGCTGATGGGGAGGGGGCTTGGAATGGAAATGGGCTGTGAGGGAAGGGAGCTAGGACTGAAAATGGGCTGATGGAAAAGCTAGGATAGGACTGGAAATGGGCTGTTGGGGGGAGCTAAGATTGGAAATGGGCTGTGGTGGGGGCTTGAATTGAAATGGACTCATGGAGGGGCTAGAACTGGAAGTAGGCTCATGGGGGGCTTGGACTGGAATTGGGCTGAGTGGAGGGGAGCTATGATTTGACATGGGCTGATGGTGGGGCTAGGAAATGAGTAGAAATGGGCTGATGGGGGGGCTAGGATTGAAAATGAGCTGATGAAGGGACTTGGACTGGAAATGGGCTGATGCAGGGACTAGAAGGGAATGGATGCTGGGTGAGACTGGAACTAGAAGGGAGCTGATGTTGGGGGAGGATTACAATGGGATGGGGCTGGGAGAGTAAAATGGAGAGGGGAAAAATATTTTGTGTAGGAGGGATGAAAAATCTACAATTGGCCAGGTATTGGGAGAGTAATTGGGGATTGAGGATGGAGGGGTAAAATTTGTGTGGATGAAATAGGAATGAGGAAAGAGCAAAAGGAGAAAGATTAGTATGTTAAAGCAGATGTAGAGAGAGAGAGAATGGAAAAAAAAACTAGAAGAGAGAAGAAAGGACAAATGGACAGCAGACGATGGAGAGTTAGCAGAAAACATGAAGAAACCAGAAGAAGGTGGCTGGACCAATTGCAACTGAAAAAAAAATGCACAAAAGGTAGAAAGATATCTCTTTATTTTGAATTTATTAACTGGAATATGTCAGCTCTGGGAAATGTGCATCATTAACATCTGTGCTTTGTTTGGTACAAGAGGAAATTCCTATTTGACGTTGCCACTTGTTCTCTTTCCCCAGTATTCTCTGAAATGTATTGGTTTAATATTTGCAGTGTTGCCTTTTGATAGGTAGGGTATGGTGCTTTGTGAGTCCTGGTAATGCTGTCAGGATACGGCGGGTTTGCTATGGGTTCTAAATGGGCAGCGTTTGTAGTAGTTCCTAATGTGCCTGGCGGTTGGCACTGGATTATAGTAATGTAGAAATCTTTTAGTCTTTCTTTATCCATACACTCATTAAGAGACATGTTACTAAAAGTTAGTGTATGGTAACATTATGCAAATATTTATGCAAATAAGACCACTTATGCAAATGACGTGCTGGCACTTTGAGGAAATTCTTTGGTTTTGTGCGGCAGTTTGGGCACTCGGGCTCAAAAAGGTTAGCCATCACTGGTCTAGAGGATTCAAAAACGGAAGGAAAAAGGGAAGGATACAATGAAAATAAATCATTTGAACACTAAGAATGCTCAGTGCAGCACTTTTTAGGTGTGCCTATTGTCAAGGCTCCAGTCTGTGTTGTGGTTGTCTGTGTGTATGTACATCTATTTGATTGCACATGCACAAACAGATGCGTAACACATCATTCACGCATCTAAAGAACAGCAAGTTTAAACAGCAGGTGGGAGTCCCAGGGTTCCACCAGCAGGGACAAAGGAAGCGGCATGTTTTACAGAGTGGGCAGTAGTCCAGGGGTCCTGCCAGCACTGAATACTGAGAAGTGCATTTACAGAGCAGGCGGGAGTTCCATGGGTAAGGAAGATTGGAGTAGCACAGAGAAGAAAAGAGCGGGGATAAAAAGGACAAGAGGGGGCAGGGTAGGAGAAGAGGGATGGAGCATAAGGGAAAGGGCGGGTTTCAGAGGAAGAGAGACTTGGACAGAACCTAAGGGAAGGGGCAGGTTAGAGAAGAAAAGGGGAAGAGTATAAGGGAAGAGGCATCCTCCATTGGCCATCCTCCAATCTTCAGGTATTATAGATGATTTTAATGATAGTTCAGAATATTAATAGTATGTCTGCAATCTCATATGTCAGTTCTTTCAACACCCTTGGATGTATGCCATCCAGTCCAGGTGATTTGCTACTATTCAGTTTATCAAATAGTTGTATTACATCTTCCTGGTGTATCGATATTTCTTTCAAGTCTTCTGCAGTATCACCTTTAAATACTACTTCATTCATGGGTAACATCCCTACATCTTCCTCAGTAAAGACCAAAGCAAAGAATTCATTCAGTCTCTGCTATGACCTTGTCTCCTCTTATTGCCCCTTTTACCCCTCTATCATCTAATGGTCCAACTGGCTCACAGGTTTTTGCTACGAATGTACTTGGAAAAAGTCTTTATTATGCGTTTTTGCTTCCACAGCAACTTCTTCTCAAATTCTCTCTTTGCCTGCCTTATCGATGCCTTGCATCTAACATGCCAGTGCTTGTGCTGTTTCCAGTTTTCATCATTTGGCTTTTTTTTCCATTTCCTGAAAGATGCTTTTTTGGCAGCAGCCTCTCTGACCTCACCTTTAAACCAAAAATGTAGCACAAGGAAGGGAAAGCTTAAAAACGTTTTATTTGATACTTAAATGAGATTACGTGTCAAAGACCCAACACAGGCCATGTTTCATCATAATCTGCACAATTAAAGAAATCGGCGCAATTATCCAGAAGATATTTGTGAATATAGAATATACAGCCAAGAAAGTATGCCAATACCCCTGATGAAGGTGTGACGAAACACGGCCTGTGTTGGGTCTTTAGCACGCAATCTTATTTAAGTATCAAATAAAAAGGTTTATAAGCTTTCCCTTCCTTGTGCTACGTTTTTGGACTTGGTCTCCTGGTTTTTCATGGCACAGTGCTTCTTTGTTGGTTGGCTCACCTTTAAACCATGCTGGCAGTTTTTTAGACTTCCTTCCACTTTTCTTAAAGCATGGAATAAAGCTTGTGTGGGCTTCCAAGATAGTATTTTTAAACACCCAAGCTTGATGTAAGCCTTTAACCTTTGCAACTGCTCCTCTTAGTTTTTTATTAACTACTATATTTTCCTCATTTTATCGTAGTCTCCCTTTCAAAAGTTAAAAAGTAGTACTGTGAATTTCCTTACCATTCCTCCTCCATTAATTAAATCAAATGTGATCATGCTCTGATCACTATTGCCAAGTGGCCCTAACACTCATCTCTTGCACCAGATCTGGTGTTCCACTAAGGACTAGGTCCAAAATTGCTTCCCATCTAGGCAGTTCATGAACCAGCTGCTCCAAGAAGCAATCATTTATTTCATCTAAACTTAATCTCCCTAGCATGTCCTACCGTGACACTGACCCAGTCAATACAGGGGTAATTGAAATCACCCATTATTATTACTGTTCTGTAACTTTTGTTAGCTTCCCTGATTTCTTTGAGTATTTCATCATCCATTTATTCATTCTGGCCAGGCGGTCAATAGTACACCCCCACTGCAGTCACCTTCCCCTTTTTACATGGAATTTCAATCCATAGAGATTCTACAGCAAATTGTGTTTCCTGCAAAACTTTAATCCTTTGTGACTCAATGCTCTCCCTAACATAGAGCACAACCCCTCCACCAATTTGATCAGCTCTATCATTACAATATAGTTTGTACCCAGGTATCAGTGTCCCACTGGTTGTCCTCCTTCCACCATGTCTCTGAGATACCAATCATATCTAACCTCTCATTTAGTGCTATATATTCTAACTCTCCCATCTTATTTTTTAGGCTTCTAGCATTTGCATACAAGCATTTTAGAGATTGTATTTTATTCATATTAATCTGGCTGTCGGTAGGCAGGAGTAATTTGGAATCTTTAAGCTCTGTCTGCTCCGTACTCAAGGGCATTTGGGCTACTTTTGTCTTTATTGGAACCTCTCTGCTGATATGCCCTAATTTCATTCTTTTGGTAGTATCCTTCAAAGATACATTGTTATGAACCATTGGCTCTTGGGCGACTGTTGGCTCTACCCTATTATCTAGTTTAGAAGGTGCTCTATCTCCTTTTTAAAGGTTAATGCCAACAGTCTGGTTCCATCCCAGTTAAGGTGAAGCCCATCCCTTTGAAACAGCCCCTCCTTTCCCCAGAATGTTCCCCAGTTCCTAACAAATCCAAACCCCTTATCCTTGCACCATTGTCTCATCCACACATTGAGTCTCCGGAGCTCTGCCTGCCTTTTGGGTCCTGCGCGTGAAACAGAAAGCATTTCGGAGAATGCTACCCTGGATGTTTTGGATTTCAACTTCCTACCTAAAAGCCTAAATTTAACCACCAGAACCTCCCTATCACATTTTTCTATGTCATTGGTATCGACTCCTCCCCAGCACTATCTAAGACCTAATCTAGGTGGCGTGTGAGGTCCACTACCATCGTACCAGAGAGGCATGTTACCAGATGATCCTCACATCCACCAGCCACCCAGCTTTCTACATGCCTAATGATGGAATCACCAACTATAATGGCTTTCCTAACCCTTCCCTCATGGGCACTTGACCCTGGAGAATCTTCCTTAGTGCGAGAGAGTTTTACATCACATGGAGGACAGGTCCTTGCTACAGGATCACTTCCTGCCACACCAGGGTGATGCTCTCCTGTTGTGTGACCTCTCTTGTCCATGGCAACCGGGATGCTGCCAGACTGGAAGTGGGACTTCAGTAATATATCCCTGTAGGTCTTGCCTATCTACCACTGTCTTCCTTATGTCCTTCAAGTCTGCTACTCTAGCCTCCAGAGATCGGACTCATTCCCTGAGAGCAAAGAGCTCCTTGCACCTAAGGCACACATAAGACCCATCACCAACTGGGAGAAAATCATACATGTGACACTCAATGCAAAAGACTGGAAAACCCCCATCCTGTTTCTTGACTGCTGTCTGCATCTTAGTTTTAAGCTTGTGTTTAGGTATTTAAGTTCTTTACCTATTAAGGGTTGGTGGGGATACTTATACTAATAAAACTACACCAAATGCATTTAATTAAGCTTCCAATGATCAAAGTACATTAATCTCAGGTCCTTAATGTATGCCTGATGAGGACAAACGGCTGCACCTGAGAGTGAATATGGCATCTCCTTTCCTTTTAAGAGGTTTATTCACCTATAAAGCTACAATTTTCCCAGGGTTGGGTGGTATGGGAAGGGAGGGAGGGAAAAGGACATTAAAAGCTTGCTACTACACAGTACCCTGTCCTGTGCTGCTTAGGTAATCTGTGACCAATTTCCAGGGGGAGTCCCACAGCCCTTGCTTGGATAGAGGGAGTCTTGGGTTCTAACTTTAACCAGAAAGCTCTCTTCTGTGTGTTAAATTTAAACTGAAAGCTATTTGCTGCTATTATGCCCTGACTGATTTAATAAATATACTGGGTTCACAGATTAATCGGCTTTAATCTAAAGAATTCCTTTTTCCCCAAGATTTAGAAAAATTCCCAGAAGTAAATACTTACAATTGAAGATCTCTCTCCAGAAGTAGCAGTCCCCTTTTGTAGTCCTTCGAGTCCCATCTTGTAGGATGCACCTTCTCCTTAGTGTTCTCCAGGACACTCAGGGTAGGAGAGCTTCTTTCGACGTCATGTTCCATAGCACGATTGCCCTTTCTTGTTTAAGATGGCAGCATTCTGGGCCAGTGCTCCTGGGATGGTGCAATCAAGACATCTATTCCAGAGGCAGTCTAGGCATTGGGCCTGCTGAAGTTTGGAGCCTCTTGATGGGTTTCCTGGCAGAGTGTACCAGGCTGACATACTTGAAAGCCCAGGATCACTTCCAGGACATTTGTGTGCAGGGCGGCATTAGGGAGGGTGACTGCTTTAAGGCCAGCACCATTCTTTGCTGGATATTCTGCTGACGGGACAGGGGCAGGAGTAAATCCATGATAAGAACGCGCTTAACGACCATCACCCCTTTTGTCAAAGCAATGGGAGAACAGAGCCCTTCGTCATATTTATCATTGCAAAGTTAATGAAGGAATGGCTAGCCAAGCATCGCCACATGCCTGATTGCAGACCTGTAGCTCTAAAACGGACCCCACAAAAGGAGGGTGGCAAATTGTCATGGTCATCCCTGCCAGAAGACCACACGTGCCCGGTGTGGTATTTTGAGATTGCAGGTTATTTTTTATTTGGTTTTATACTGCACTATTCAGGATCAGCACAGTTTACAAAATAACATTATACATGGAACAGTTTACATTGAACAGGTGAACAAGATATAAAACAATTAACTTATTTACCTTGATAGATCTAAAGATCATTCATAGTAGCTTTTAACAATGGGGAACTATTTACAGTCTGACATGATCTTGAGTATGATATTGATGGATAAACTTTGTTACATGGTCAAAGGAAAGGTGGAATAGGTATGTTTTGATTGCTTTGCGAAATCTGATATGAAATGAATTTGAGCAGGTAGTGAGTTTGATAGTAGAGAGGCGAAGAGGGAAAAGGCTCTGTTCCTGGCAAATTGGGAGCTTTTTCTGGCTATGGATGGGGTGGTAAGATTGTTTACCATATTTGTTCTTCTTGTTCTGTTGTCAGGAGTCTGATGTAGGAGATCTTCTGTTGAGGGCACTGATTGGTCGTGGAGAATTCTTGAATGTTATCAGGAGGGTTTCGTACATGAGTCAACTGCTTATTGGGAGCCAGTGAAGTTGGATTAGTAGAGGAGTTACATGTTCAAATCTGGATGCTCCATAGACAGTTTGTGCCACCGTATTCAATGCTAATTTTAATGGATGGATAGAGTATCCAGGAAGCCCTTGCAGGATGATATCTGCGTAGTTGAAGAGTGGAGTGATCATGGCTTGGAAGACCGTGCGGAAGTCATTAGGCTCCAGTAAGGGTTGGAAATGATGGAGGGAGCGTATTTTATGATAGACGGATCTTGTGATGTTCCTTATTTATTTTATTTATTTATTTACATTCTCTTATATACCACGCTATTCTGCATCAGTGCGGTTTACATTGAACAAACTGAAATTACATTGAACAGGGCATTATAACTTGGAGATAACTATTTTACAGGGAACATGGGCTATGGAGGGTTAAGTGCCTTGCCCAAGACCACAAGGAGCACCTGTGGGACTAGAAACCCCAGTCCTTCCGGCCCAAGATTGCTGTCCTCTAGTGGGATTTATATGGGGCTCCATGTTTAGGGACTGGTCAAGCGTGATGTTTAAGGACTGGTCAAGCGTGACACCCAGATATTTAACCTCATGGGTAGACTTCAGTTCAGCATTCATAACCTGTAGAGTTGTCGAGGGTATGAAAGTGAGGTCTTTTTGTGACAAAAAGGACTTCTGTCTTTTTATAATTCACTTTCAGATTGTGCACAGCTAGCCAGTCAGAGACAGCATTGAAGCAGTCAATGATTCTGGTGAAATTTGGGTTTTCTGTTGAGAAAGAAATGTAGAGAAGCACATCATCTGCATAGATGTGATAAAGAATGCCGAAAGATTGTACGATTTTTACAAATTGGTTGTAAGTATATGTTAAATAGCAAGGCGGATAGGGAAGAGCCCTGTGTTTGCAGATACATTTCTGATGATTGATTGTCCATACAGACTTGTTGACGATCTGTTAGGTATGAGTGACACCAATCAAGAGCTGAGCTCTGAATGCCCTTAAGACTAAGTTGATTGATCAAATGATTGTGACAGACTATATTGAAGGCTGAAGCAATATCCATGAATAACAAGATAAAGCCCTGTTTCTGATTAAGCCTAATATCAGGTTGTCAATTAAGGACGTGAGTAAAGTCTCGACCCCATTATGTTGTAAAAAACTATGTTGTGGATCAAGTGGTGCGTGGCTGTCAATATGGTCTTGTATTTGTTGCTGTACTATCTTCTCAATTATTTTAGACAGGAAAGGAAGATTAGATATGGGATGATAGGAGTGTGGGTCCTGTGAGTCCAGCTTGGGATTTTTTAGGAGCGGTTTGATTGAAGGAAAGATGGATAATCTTGGCAATGTGGGAGTTTAATTCAGGATAGGTAACTTTGATCGAATGAGAAGGGCATGGATCAGTAGATGAGGTGGTAGAATTAAGAACCTTTCAGCTTGTCGTGCTGTGAGGGCTTGTGTGCATCAGTGATGCTGAGGGCTAAGCTATCGGTAGTTTAACTACTTCTGTATCTTGCCATGAAAACCCATCGGGGCAGCAGCAGAATGGGACGGTGTTGGCGGCGGAGGATCACATTTCTGTGACAACGGCAACAACACTAAACTTAAACTGCATGGAGGAAAGGCCCACCAATCTACTTCTGTATCTTGCTATGAAAACCCAGTGGATAGTCACAACAAAACAAATTGCACTATAGTGCTGGAAGATGAGACCCCCGGGTCGGAAGGCACTCAATTAACTACTGAAGAAGAGCTGAAGACTTTTCAGAGTAAAGCCAGCATTTATGATGTGGTTGGATCAAAGCCCTCGGGACATCTGACTGCTGATGTAGCTGCTCATGAAATGATAGTGAAGCTGTAAAGATGTCCTACATATTGGGACATGGAGCATATGAAGCATGAACCAAGGGAAGTTGGAGATGGTCAAGAATGAAATGGAACGTGTACAACTTGATTTGTTGGGTGTCAGCGAACTGAAATGGATTGGCATCGGGCACTTTGAATCAGATGATCACATGGTCTACTATGCTGGAATTGAAAGACAAAGAAGAAATGGTGTTGCATTTATAATAAAGAAGAAACTTGTAAGAACTGTAATGAAATACAATGCAGTCAGTGAACACTTAGTCTCTATTCGTCTATGAGGAATGCCTATCAACACAACTATAATTCAAGTATATGCCCCAACAATAGCTGCAGAAGAGGATGAAATTGATGAGTTCTAAGAACAAGTTCAAGCTGAAATTGACAGAACATACAAATAGGATATCCTGATAGTCATGGGTGACTGGAACGCAAAAGTTGGCAACAAAGAAGAAGGCAAAGTGGTTGGAAAATATGGACTTGGCAACAGAAATGAAGCTGGAAAAAGACTGATAGAATTCTGCAGGACCAACAATAACACAAGCGACAACAGTACACATGGACTTTACCCAATGGATTGTACAAAAATCAAATTGACTACATCTGTGGACGTCAACGATGGAAAAGCTCTATAACATCAACAAAGACAAAACCTGGAGCTGACTGTGGTACAGATCATCAACTACTAGTATGCAAACTCAAGCTAAAGTTGAAAAAGAGCAAACCACTCATGAATGCAGTAAAATATGACATTGAGAATATACCACTGGAATTTAAAACTGCCTACAAAATTGATTTGCTGCTTTAGATAAAAATGACAGAGCTCCAGAGGAATTATGGAATGACATCCAGAAGTTTATGTTGGAAGACAGCAAGAAGTCTCTACAAAAGGTGAAAAAGCAAAAAACAGCCACAATTAATAACGGAAGAAACTCTGAAAATTGCCCAGAAACGCAGAGAAGCTAAAGCCAAAGGAGAAAAAGACAATCACAGAACTCAAGAGAGATTTCCAACGTGCAGCAAGACAGGACAAGGAAAAGTACTACAATGAAACATGCAAGGAAATAGAAGCAGAAATTATTAGAGGAAGAACAAGATCGGCTTTCCTAAAACTACGAGAGTTAAAGAAAAAATTCCAGCCTCGAATTGGAATGTTACAAGATGCCCAAAGTTCTATGTTGAATGATGCTGAGAAGATCAAGAAAAGATGGAAAGAATACACAGAGTTTTTATATGATAAAGATCAAGTGGACCAACAGCCGTTTCAACCTGTACCTTATCCGGAACCATTGGTTATGGAAGAAGTTGAAGCAGCATTGAAAGCCTTATCAAAGAACAAAGCACCAGGCATTGATGGCATTCCCGTAGAAGTATTTCAGCAATCTGATGCAGCTGTTACCGTGCTTACAAGGCTCTGCCAAGAAATTTGGAAGACAACATCATGGCCAACTGACTGGAAAAGATCTGTATTTGTACCAGTCCTAAAGAAAGGTGATCTAAATGACTGTTGAAATTATCGCACAATTGCTCTGATCCCACATGCCAGCGAGATTCTACTGAAGATTATTCAACAGATACTACAACCATACCTGGAACAAGAACTACCTGAAGTGCAAGCAGGGTTCAGGAAATGGCAAGGAACGAGAGGCCTCATCGGAGATGTGAGATGGATTCTTGAAAAGACTAAAGAATACTAAAAGGATATCTATTTGTGCTTTATCGACTATAGCAAAGTTTTTGACTGTGTAAACCATGAGAAATTCTGGGCCACATTAAGAAGCATGGGTATACTAGAACACCTGATCGTTCTCTTGCACAGTCTGTACATTGATCAAGAAGGAACAGTTTGAACCGGAACAAGGAGAAACAGAATGGTTTAAAATAAGCAAAGGTGTAAGACAAGGCTGCATACTTTTCCCCTATCTTTTTAATTTATATGCAGAACAAATCATCAGAGAAGCAGGATTGTATGAAGACAACAGAGGTGTGAAGATTGGTGGAAGACTCATCAAAACCGGTCGTCTGTGCATTCTGGCAGCAGTGAGGGATGACTTAAGCAAGGGGATACGGGACAGGGCAAAAGGTGGGAGAAAAGGGGTGGTGGAGCAGTTGGGGGAGGGACAGTGAACATGTCCTAGGCCTGGATGCCACTTGCCTGGTTGTGTTTTTTCTTTAGCATCCTTTTTTTGTCTGTCTTCTTATTTACGTTATAAAGGAAAATACCTGAGTTAATTTATAAGAGCTCTCTGATGAAATATGAACATGATTGCCTCAGATGATTTTGCGTGATCTGCATTGCAGCACCTAAATTGCTAATCTCTACAACGGGTTGGTGGAGGGGGCGGAGGTATTCTTCAAAGGTGACCAACCAGGTTTTCAGGATGTGCATAGTGAATATTAAGCAAATAATTCTGTATACATTTGATCTAAGAATCAATATATTTGCATATTTTGATCAGCCTGAAAATCCGACCTGGTTATGGACTTCTAAAGCTTCTAAATATCTGGTATAAAGGGCACTCATCTGTAGCTCCCCACCTAGTGTTGAATAGCTCCATTAAAATTAATGAAACTTGGATTCAAGAGACTGCTATAAATTGTCAAAATGCCATCAAGATCAGCAAATACACCAGCAACCTCCTGTGGCCAGGAGAGGCAAGTCTAGCTGCCCTCTAAACTAATGACAATGCTATTCTGTCATTTTGTTTTTAATTAAAAGGAGCTCTAAATGTTTGTCCTCATTCATGAACAGAATTTTTTCTATGCCTTCTATAGAAGGAACCACTGTAGGATATAGATCAGTTTATACAATCAATTGAATGTCAATTCATTGATAAAATAAAATGTTTATAGTGACGAAGAACTGAGAAGTACTTAGCTACTTGCTCAGAATGCTGAATCCAATATTTAAAAGATCTAGACACTAAATTCTAGGAGTTAGGAGTCTCAATCTGGTTTGCTTAGGCACAGAACTTAGAAAAATTTTAATGTTTAGCACCTTAAAATGGGGAGGGGACAGGTCAGAGGGTGGGAAATCGAGTGTTCTGCATTGATTGCTCATTCTGGGTACCTGTGAGGTACGTGAAGGTTTATCCTGGTAGGAAGTGGAGAATTGAGATGTCCAGGTCGAGATTTGTAAAATTCTCTATTTCACAAAGGCTCTGTCAAACATGGATTCTTTTTGCAAATAGATAGCAAATACATGGGAAGTTGATGGCACATAAGAGGGAGCAGTGATTTCAAAAAGCTGTTAAGTACCGTCAAGTTGATGTGAACTCGGTGACCCTGTAGATAGTTGTCCTAAACTGTATTTGGCCTTCAGTCAGGTGGTTTATTGTTGATAGGTGCTGTTATTGTATTTAGCCATAACATTGCTTGTCTTCCTCTTTTACAATGACCTTCAACCTCGCCAAGCATGATGCTTTTCTTTCATGATCTGTCTCGACATATAATGTGTCCAACATGTGAAAGTCAATTTGGAGTGGAGGAGTGGCCTAGTGGTTGGGGCAAGGTACTTCAGGCCAGAAGGTTGGGAGTTCAAATCCCACTAGAGGACAGAAACCTTGGGCCAGAAGGACTGGGGTTTCTAGTCCCACAGGTGCTCCTTGTGGTCTTGGGCAAGGCACTTAACCCTCCATAGCCCATGTTCCCTGTAAAATAGTTATCTCCAAGTTATAATGCCCTGTTCAATGTAATTTCAGTTTGTTCAATGTAAGATGCAGAATAGCCCGGTATATAAGAGAATGTAAATAAAATAAATAAATTTCTTGCCATTTGTGCTCTTAAGGAAAGCTTAGGTTTGATCTCTAGTACTGATTGATTTGTCCTTCCTTCAACTTGTCACCCTTTCTTCCTTTTCTAAAATCATTGAGGAGGAAACTGCAAATCTTCTCTCATCATCCAAACTCACTACCTGCTCCTTTGATCCCATTCCCACCCATCTGCTAAGAGCTATCTCTTCTACTGTCATCCCTTCCATCTGTCATATCCTTAACCTATCACTTTCACTGCGACTGTTCCCGTGGCCTTCAAACATTTTATGGTTACTCCTCTCCTCAAAAAACCTTCTAGTTATTGGCCTCTGTCTCTCCTCCCCTTTGCTTCAAAACTACATACTTGAACAGTTCACTGTTTCTCTTTTTCTGTGGATAACATTATAATCCTTTCAGTTTCCTCAACTCACAACCTCTGGGTCACAACTCTCAAATCACTCTGTGCACACATCAAACAAATAACTAAAACTTGTCACTTCTTTCTCTATACCATCTGTAAAACGTGTCTCTTCCTTTCTGAAGACACTAGTTAAGACCCTTATCTACTCTATAGTTACCTCCCATCTTGCTATTGTAGCCTGCTCCTTGCTGGTCTCCCTCTGAACCATCCTGCTCCCCTTCAATCTGTTCTAAATTCAGCTGCATGGCTCATCTCCCACCAGTCTCTCTATGCTCATGAAACCCCTCTTCTTAAGTCACTTCACTGGCTCCATATCCATTTCTGCATCCAGTTAAAACTTCTCCTACTGACCTACAAGTGCATTCATTTTGTGGCTCCTCACTACCTTTCCTCTCTTCTTACCCTTTGTCCCTGCTTGGGAATTCCATTGCTCTGGCAGATCTGGCAGATCCCTTTTATCTATGCTGTTCTCTGCCACCGTCAATTCCAGACTTTGAGCATTCCACTTTGCTACACCCTATGCCTGGAAAAACTACCTGAGTCAGTACGTTGGGCTCCTTCTATTCAAATCAAGGCTAAAAACTACCCCTTTGAGGCAGGAGCGGCCAAAGGTGGTGAGGGACTATGTGTGGAGACTCGTTGCAGGGCCTCATTTGCATAAAGGGACTCATTTGCATAAATATTTGCATAATGTTAATGTGCACACACCTTTAGTAAACATGCCTCTTAATGAGTGTCTGAATAAAGAAAGACTACCAGATTTCTACATTACTATACTCCAGTGCCAACCACCAGGCACATCAGGAAGTACTATAAATACTGCTCATTTAGAACCCACAGCAAACCTGAAATATCAAAACAGCACTACCAGGACTCACAAAGCACCAAACCCTACCTTTCAAAAGGCAACACTGCAAATAACCAATACATCTCAGAGAATACCAACACATCTCCTACTAGGGAAAGAGAACAAGTGGCACTGTCAAATAGAAACTACATGAACAGACTACCTCAGCTTGGTTACACATGCAGAGCATAGACTGTCACCAAACAAAGAACAAGGGATCACAATTTTGAAATAGGAAGTTAATAATTAACCCCAAAAGCCAAACTTGGAATGTAGAACACTGGAGAAATGAAACTATAAGTTAATTTCCTCTTGTATCAAAGAAAATGCAGACATTAATGATGCACATTTCTCAGAGCTGACATATTCCAGTTAATAAATTCAAAATAAAATACTATTTTTCTGTCTTTTGTTGTTTGAGTATTTTATTTTTCAGTTGCAATTGCTCCAGTCACGTTCTTCTGGTTTCTTTGTGTCTTCTGCTAACTCTCCATTGTCTGCTGTCCATTTGCCCTTTCCTCTCTCCTCTCTCCTCTGTTTTTTTATTCTCTCTCTACATCTGCTTTAACATACTGATCTTTCACCTTTTGCTCTTTCCTCCATTTCTTTCTTTATTCATTTTTCATCCACGCAAATTTAACCCTTCCATCCTCGGTCCCTACTTACTCTCCCAATAGCTGGCCAATTGTAGATTTTTCTACCATCCCACACAAATATTTTCCCCTCTAAATCCTCAATCCCCCAGCCCCATTCCCTTCTAGTCCCCCCCATTAGCTCCCTACTAGTTCCAGCCCCACCCAGCATCTGCTCCCTTCTAGTCCCATTCTCCCATCTCCCCCTGCATCAGCCCATTTGCAGTCCTGTCCTAGCCCCAATCAGCCCATTTCCAGTCCAAACTCCCCCCACCAGCCCATTTCCAATCCTATCCCCCATTAGCCATTTTCATGCCAGTCCTAGCCCCTACCCCGAAGAACCCCATGCCTGTCTGACCAGCTTGAGATGGAGCTGGGGAGACCCAAAGCCCCGGCTCACCCCTGCACAGTGCTGGAACGAAGAGCAGTATGCTCCTTCACTCCAGCAGCTGTATTCTCCTGAAGTGTGCTGGCGCACCAGATGTGTAAAGGGCATTTCCTGTTTCCTGGGGCTCAGCGTGACGCCACTCTTCACTCCGGTGCTGTGCATAGGTGAGCCAGGACTTCGGTAGTCCCCGGCTACCCCTGAAGCCGGCTGGCCCTGCAAACTGAACACCATTTGCAGAATGGATTTGGTGCAGGACCCCCTGAAGCGCGGGGCCCTGTACGAAAAACATTCTCGCTCAATGGATGGGCCTGCCCTGCTTTTATTTATTTATTTTTTTTTGTAAACTATTTTTTATTTTATTGAGGTCAAGAGCAAAAAAATATGTTTTACATCTGTCAAAATACAGACAGAGTATTATGCAGAGAAATTAAAATATCAAGTAAACTTACATTAATTTCTCAGGCAGTACACCCATAGTTTCAGCTCCTCACCTCCCATTCAACATCCCTTATTCATTGTTATAAAATACAGATATACAACATCCTCCTCAACGTGTGTAAATATATCTAAACAGAAGCTGTGGGAACGCTATAGTCAAATCGGTGAGCTGAAGATCCTCTCCCTCTAAACAAACAATGATCATGAAATGCACTTAGCCTGTCTATTCCCCCCCATGCCTTGAAAATTACTCATGATTCAGCACCCCCTCTTCCGCCTCCCTTCCATCTTCCTCCATCCCTCTCTTCCTTTCCCTCCTCTTCCTTCTACCCTCCTGCCCTCTTCCCCTCCCTCTTCTCCTAGAGAAACCTACTAATAGGACAATGATGGGGTTGGAAGAAACACCAGCAACAAGTTTGTGGAGAGATGATAAGCGGCAGTTATACCTAGTCATTATACAACAAGTTGCCACATACCAATGCCATAGAGAATCACTCATCTAGTGGAAGAAGAGGAGACCACATTTCTTCACCTCCCTCGGGTGTGCCTCATAGATCAGCCATAAGTTTCTCCATACGGTAAATGTCCCATACCTCAACCATCCATTTGTCCACTGAAGGCATATGTGATCTCTTCCAATATCTGCTTACAACCGAAGGGCCGCCAGCAGCAAGCAGTTAATAATATGATGATGATCTGGCTGAAGTGAGTCTGGAGAAAGATAACCCAATACACAAAATTCTACGTAAAAGGGAAAGGAGACTTAAGTCATCTGTGATATACGGTTATGCACAGAGCACCGGATCTTTTGAATCTTAGGACAGGACCACCACATGTCATAGAAGTCTCTTTGCCGGCCACATAGACGCTAGCATAGAAAATCGTCCATGTTTCCCCTACCTGGAGGACCACAGGTGTTCTACAGTGCACACATGAAAGAGAATCCGCAATTGTGTATTGACTAAGGAAAGAGAAATAGAACACGTGTGCGCGTAATGGTATACTTCTGTCTAGAAGTCATCTGTATGGGTCAGAAGGTCAGTGTTCCAGCGGGTTTCATGTATTTTTATCCGGATTCCCGTTGGGTAGTCTGCAACTATAGCACAGTAGAGCCTGGCAAAAAAAGTGATAAAACGCATGGAGTCAAACAATACCTTTTCCCACAATCATGGGGTGTGCCTACACTCCTGAGCACAGTTTGAATATCTCAGGCAATGATGCAGTTGATAATATTGATAAGGAGAGGGCTTAAAATGTGTCAACTGTTCAAAAATCGTCTTATCAACTAACTTGCCCATCCAGAAGGTCTGTCAAGCAAACTAACCCGCCAAAGCCCAAGGGCTGAGGTTTCAATAAAATGAGAACGCGGCCAGTACTGTATATGGTGTGCATCTGCGCCGGCCCTGCTTTGAGGCTGCTTTGGATCCGGATGCCCCTCACTCTCTTGTTCACCACTTACATGTATCTTACTATACTCCAGTCCCTAGTTTTCTGATGATCTTCATCTTGATTAGATTGTAACCTCCAATGAGCAAGGACTGTCTCTCACATGATATACACAGTATTCTTACAATAATTCAAAGACATTGATTTTCTTCATGACTTTCTTCTTCACTGTCCTACTTTCACATCTATATCATATTAATGAAAATACTGTGGCCTTGACAAGTCAAATCTTTGTATGCATAGATATATCTCTGCACTTGTGTCAATTATCAGGATTTTTGGCTTTTTCATGTTAAGGTGTAAACCCATTTTAAGATTATGTTCGTAAGAACATAAGATATGCCATACTGGGTCCATCAAGCCCAGTATCCTGTTTCCAACAGTGGCCAATCTAGGTCGCAAGTATCTAGCAGTTTCCCCAAAAGACACAGGTTTCACAATACTTGTATTGGGGCAAGTAGTGGATACTCAGCTTCAAAAAAAGGACTGACTCTTCCTGTTATAATATAATCCCAACGTACAGCCCCGGCAGCAGTCGGACGTTTCAGAACGATTTCTTCCGGGGACCGTTAAAATACTACAAAAAACACAAACAAACCCATCAATATACCTTCACCTTTACAAGAAAAAAATTAATTGAAACAATACCAGACTACAATAAAACACTCACCAAACATGCTGCCCACGTCTTCTCACAAGCCAATGCAACTCACAAGCCGGTGCAACTCGCTCACGATACCAGCTCAACTAACTCCAGCTCTCAAAAAAAATGCCGCGCATGCGAACAGTGAGGTACCACTGTTATATTATAACAGGAAGAGTCAGTCCTTTTTTTGAAGCTGAGTATTTATTACTATTTATTCTTTTTTGATGTTATTCTATAAGGACTGTGGCTTTTTTGTTTTGATTGTTTAAGAATCGTTCTGAAGCATAGTGACCAATTGACTTTTTTTAAACCCGGCTACATTAACAACTTTTATTGTATCCTCCGGTAACGAATTCCAGAGTTTGATTACACTTTGAGTGAAAAAAATATTTTCTCTTATTAGTCTTAAATAGGTTACACTGTAGCTTCATTGCATGTCCCCTAGTCTTTCTATATTTTGATGGTAAACAACGATCTACGTTTACCCGTTCCACTCCATTCATTAATGTATGGACCTCTATCATATCTCCCCTCGGCCGTCTCTTCATAGGGGTATTCTTCCATCCCTTTTACCATTTTGGTGGCTCTTCTCTGTACCTATTCAAGGTGCAGTCACACCATGGAACGATAAAAAGACATTTTATTATTCTTTGTTCTCCATTCCTTTCCTTATGATTCCTAGCATTCTATTTGCTTTCTTGGTCATCGCTGCACACTGGGTGGAGGGTTTTAAATATGGTATACATGATGACGCCTAACTTTTTCCTGGGTGGTGGTTCCTAATGTTGAACCTTACATTGTGTAACCATAGTTTGGGTTGTTCTTTCTTAGGTGCACAACTTTTGCACTTGTCCACGTTAAATTTCATCTGCCATTTTTATGGCAAGTCCTCTAATTTATCAAAGTCCTCTTGCAATTTTTCACAACTCATGGGTTTTAACAATTTTGAATAATTTTGTCATCCAAAATTTATAAATGACCTGGGAAAGGGAATAACTAGTGAGGTAATCAAATATGTTAAAAAGCAGCAGACCCAGAACAGATCCCTGTGGTACTCCACTATTCATCTTTCTCAGATTAGTAAGATAAGATTTGCCTTGGCTAAAGGCATGTTGGCTGTCTCCCATTAAGCCATGACTACATGTTCAGTAATTTTGTTCTTTATAATGGCTTCTACCATTTTTCACAGTACTGACGTCAGTCTCACTGGTCTGTAGTTTCCCAGTTCAACTCTGGAACCCTTTTTAAAAATTGGCGTTACATCGGCCATTCTCCAATCTTCAGGTATTATAGATGATTTTAATGATAGTTCACAGATTACTAATAGTAATCTCATATTTCAGTTCATCTGGTCCAGGTGATTTGCTACTCTTCAGTTTATCAAATGGTTGTAATATATCTTCTCGGTGTATTGATATTTCTTCAGTTCTTCTGTGGCATCACCTTTAATTACCATGGAGTGGAGGAGTGGCCTAGTGGTTTGGGCAAGGTACTTCAGGCCAGAAGGTCAGGGGTTCAAATCCCACTAGAGGACAGCAACCTTGGGCCAGAAGGACTGGGGTTTCTAGTCCCACAGGTGCTCCTTGTGATCTTGGGCAAGCCACTTAACCCTCCATAGCCCATGTTCCCTGTGAAATAGTTATCTCCAAGTTATAATGCCCTGTTCAATGTAATTTCAGTTTGTTCAATGTAAACCGCACTGATGCAGAATAGCACGGTATATAAGAGAATATAAATAAATAAATAAATACATTTCAGTCATGGGTAACAACATTTCATCTTCCTTAGTAAAACCGAAGCAAAGAATTCATTCAGTCTCTCCGCTATGGCCTTCTCCCCTCTTAGTGCCCCTTTTAGCCCTATCATCTAATCATCCAAAAGACTCAAGTTTTTTTTGCTATGAATGTACTTGAAAAAGGTTTTATTACACATTTTTGCTTCCACAGCAAGCTTCTTCTCACGTTCTCTTTGCCTGCGTTATTGTCTTTCATCTAACTTGCCAGTCCTTACATTGTTTGCTTTTTGTCATTTGCTTCTTTTCCATTTCCTGAAAGATGTGTTTTTGGCAACAGCCTCTCTGACCTCACCTTTTAAACCATGCTCTCAGTTTTTTCTTAAAGGATGGACTCCCAAAATAGTATTCTTAAACAATGCTCATGCTTCATGTATATCTTTAACCTTTGCAACTGCTCCTTTAGGTTTTTCTTAACTATTTTCCTCATTTTATCATTTTCTCCCTTTTGAAAGTTAAGATAGTACTGTGAATTTCCTTACCCTCCCCCCTCCATTTATTAAATCAAACGTGATCATGCTATGATCACTATTGGCAAGTGACACCCAACACCCTTAGCTCTTGCACCACATCTTGTGTTCCACTAAGGACTAGGTTCAAAATGGCATTTATTTCATCTAGAAACTTAATCTCCCTAGCATGTCCTGCCATAACACTGACCTAGTTGATACAGGGGTAATTGAAATCACCCATTATTATTACTGTGCTGAAATGTTTGTTAGCTTCCCTGATTTCTTTGAGCATTTCATCATCCATTTGTTCATTCAGGCCAGGCGGTCGATAATATACCCATACTCCCATCATACCCTTCTTACATGGAATTTCAGTCCATAGAAATTCTACAGTATATTTTGTTTCCTGCAAAACTTTAATCCTTTTGATGCCATGTCCTCTCTAACAGACTGCAATCCCTCCACTAATTTGATCTGCTCTATCATTGTGATATAGTTTGTACCCAGGTATCACAGTATCACACTGGCTGTCCTTCCACCAGGTCTCTGAGATACCAATCATATCTAACCTCTCATTTAGTGCTATATATTCTAACTCTCCCATCTTATTTTTTAGACTTCTAGCATTCGCATACAAGCTTTTTAGAGGGTGTATTTTATTCATATTAATCTGGTTATCGGTAGGCAGGGGTGATTTGGAATATTTTAAGCTCTGCTCTATACTCAAGGGCATTTGGGTTACTTTTGTCTTTATTGGAACCTCTGTTGATATGCCCTAATTTCAGTCTTTTGCCAGTATCCTTCAAGGATACATTGTTCTGCACCATGCGCTCTTGGTCGACTGTCAACTTTGCCCTATTATCTAGTTTAAAAGCTGCTCTATCTCCTTTTTCAAGGTTGATGCCATTCCAGTTAAGGTGGAACCCATCCTTTCGGAAAAGCCCCTTGATTCCCCAGAATGTTCCCCAGTTCCTAACAAATCCAAAACCCTCTTCTTTGCATCATTGTCTCATCCAAGCATTGAGAATCCAGAGCTCTGTCTGCCTTTTGGGTCCTCTGTGTGGAATGGGAAGCATTTTGGAGAATGCAACCCTGGAAGTTCTGGATTTTAACTTCCTACCTAAAAGCCTAAATTTGGCCTCCAGAACCTCCCTACCACACTGTCCTATGTCATTGGTACCAACATGTACCAAGACAGCAGATTCCTCCCAGCACTATATAAGACCTTATGTAAGTGGGGCATGAGGTCTGCTACCTTCACACCAGGGAGGCATGTTACCAGATGTTCCTTATGTACACTAGCAACCCACATGCCTAATGATCGAATCACCAACTATATTGGCTGTCTTAACCCTTCCCTCATGGGCACATGACCCTGGAGAAACCTCCTCGTTGTGAGTGGGTTTTACATCCCCTGGAGGACCAGACCTAACTACAGGATCACTTCCTGCCACACCAGGGTGATGCTCTCCTGTGACCTGACCCCTCTCCTCCATGGCAACAGGGATGCTGCCAGACTGGAGGTGGGACTACATCCCTGAGGGTGTCTATGTATCTCTCTGTCTTCCTTATGTCTTCCAAGTCTGTTACTCTAGCTTCCAGAGATCAGACTCATTCCCTGAGAGCAAAGAGCTCCTTGCACCTAGTGCACATTTAAGACCCGTCACCAACTGGGAGAAATTTATACATGTGACACAGTGCAAAACACTGGAAAGCCCCCATGTTGCTGCTGGACCACAGTCTGCACCTTAGTTTTAAGGTTGTGTTTAGGTATTTAAGTTCTTTACTTAGGTTTTCTGGGGATACTTATACTAATAAAACTATACCTACTACATTTAATGGACATTGTTGACTTCAAAATTAATTAATCTCAGGTCCTTAATGTATGCCTGATGAGGATAAACGGCTGCACCTGAGAGTGAAGATGGCATCTCCTTCCCTTTAAGAGGTTTAAGCACCTATAAATCTATGATTATCCCAGGGGTGGGTGGGAGTCAGGGAGGGAAAGAAGACTTATCAAAAGCTGACTGCTACACAGTACCTTGTCCTGTGCTTCTAAGTTAATCTGTGATCAATTTCTTGGGTGATTCACACAGCCCTTGCTTTGATAGAAGGAGTCTTTCAAAATGCCCTTTGATCTGTGACTTGGTTTTAACACTTACTTAAAAGAGTTTCAAAGGTCTCTTGTCCCCCTATCTTTAAGGCCTCTTTATAAAGGCCTCCAGAAAAAAAATATTGCTCAAAGAATACTGACCCTGTTTTTCCTCTTATGCTGTTATACTCTGATTTGGTTTAAATTAAAGCTCTTTGCTGATACTAGGCCCTGACTGAGTATTAAATTTAAACTAGCAGCTTTCTTCTGGGTTTTAATTTATAACCAGAGAGCTCTATGCTGGGTTCTGAATTTAAACTGAAAGCTGTCTTCTGGGTTTTAAACTTAAACTGAAAGCTACCTGTTGAGTTTTTAATTTAACTAAAAGCTTTTGCTGATACTAAGCCCTGACTGAGTTAACAAATATATTGGATTCTAATTTACATAGATTAATCAGCTTTAATCTAAAGAATTCTTTCTTCCAAAGATTTAGAAAAATTCTCAGAAGTAAATACTTACAATTGCAGATCTCTCCAGAAGTAGAAGTCCCTTTTTGTAGTCCTTCAAGACTGTTTATAAAATCAGTAGTCTTGAAGGACTTGATTTTTTTAAGCAGATGGTTCAGATTGTTTTCACTTTCAGCCAATAATGTGGTACTGTCAGCTTAGTGAAGTTTGTTGATGAGTCTTCCATCAATCTTTATTCCTCAGTTGTCTTTTTACTGTAGTTTATAGTTTACTGAACTTGATATACCGCTTTATAATAACCAACAAAGCGGTGCACCATCAGCTAAAATAAAAGGAAATACAGTAGGAAAGAGTACAAGGGGAGTAATTATATCAAATGATAGGAAAGAAGGGAACAGCACAAATAATGTGGGGTGGGGCACTGCTTACAATCTTCAGGGTCCAGTCCCACCCGAAAGGCTAGTTCAAAAAGAAAGGTCTTGGTCAAAGTCTTAAACTTCTTATAGCTTTTCTTGAGGCAGGTGTGGAGATGCAAACTGTTTCAAAATGAGGGGTCCACAATAAAGAAGGCAGAGTTCCTTGTGTTTTCATATTTTGCTCAAGATGGAGAAGTGATGTGCAGCATGTTTCCATGCAGTGAACTTAAACAGTGCCGGGGGGCATAGGGAATGATGAGCAAGGATAAATAAAAAGTGAGGATTTTATGGTGTATCTGGGAAAGCATCGAGAGCCAATGGTATTGGACCATCAGTGGGGTAATGTGATCAAATTTCCCAGTGTTGGAAAGTATTCTTAAAGCCTTATTTTGAATAGACTATTATCTTTTCAACTCATAAGCAGGAAGGCTGGCATAGATTACATTACAATGAAAAGGACAACTTGGAATCTATGAAAGTCCCAAAATATTTGAATGAAGGACATAGACCGTGTTATGGGAAGATTATTAACTGTGGGGACAGCAGTTAGGGTAGATGTACTGTCAGTTGCCATAGTCGTCTTGGTATTTAGTTGCAAAGCATTGAAATACAACCATGTTGTGACTTTATGAAGACAGGAATTTGTGAGAGATCAGGGTGAAGGAGATTGGTTTATGCAATCAGACGAATATCGCCAGCATATATGTAAAATGAAATGCCAGTAGAATGAATAAGGGATAATAAGGGGCTAAGAAAAACATTGAACAGCATTGGAGAAAGGACTGAGCCTTGTGTAACTCCTCAAGGAAGGGACAAAGAATTAGAGACCAAAACTATCCACAGTGATGTAGAAGGACCAGCAGGAGAGAGATGACGTGAACCAGGAAAATGTTACCATGGATACCTCTCCTGTAGAGGCGGGAAGGCATGATGTTATGTTCGACTAAGTTGAAAGCACTGATTAGATCAAGTGAGATGGCGAGGGCTATTTGGCCCTGATCAAGAGCATTATGAATCCCACTTAAAACAGAGATAATGATCTCTGTGCTGTGATGGGTCCAAAAACCAGATTGCTGAGGGTGAAGGGCAAGGGGGTGTTCTATATGATCTTTAAATCAAGATAAGACAATATGCTCTGTCAGTTTGGAGTGGCATGGAAGATTAAATGTGGGTTGATAAGTTGGCTGCGTCTGACGGTTCTAATTTTGAGCCTTTAAAAATTGGCCGTACCACTGCTGTTTGCCAAGCTTGGGGAAGTTGGCCTGACAGGAGGCTATTGTTGATAATTGTGTGGGCAATAGGAAGGAAGCCTTTTTGCTGCTCAGTGAGCCATGGTGACAGTATGGGATCCAAAGCAAAGGAAGTCCCTCTTTTGAAGTGAGTTTTTTTTTTTTACTGAGGAAGCAGATAAGTTCAGAGAAAGGTGAAAAATCAGACCATGTATGAGTCAGTCCTGGGGGTGGGTGATCTGGGGATTTGGGAGGACAGCAAACTTTGTCTAATCCTGGAAACTTTATTGGAGTAAAAGGATGCAAGAGAATCTCATGACGGGCAACCCAAGAGGCGGTTGATGGTGATGTTTTCAGTGAGAAAAGCTGCATGGCTATGGCAAAGATTGTCTTGGGGGAGTAAGCTGATTTTTTTTTTTTTTTTTTTTAAAGTCAGAAAGGAGTAGTAAACCCTTTTGGCAGTGCTATCCTTGTCCCAGTAATGGGAATGATTGGTAGAGTAGAGGATTGCCTGGACTTTTTCCAAGCTCTTTTGGCCTTCTGGAGAGTATCCGGTCCTACTTCTCTGAGGATTTGCTCTGCATATAAATTGAACAGATAAATGGAATGTATGCAGCCTTGTCATAAATCTTTGCCAGTTTTAAACCATGTTTACCTCATTTCAGTTTGGATGGGGAAATAAACATTGGGTGATATCACATGAGTATTCCCCCTAATCCCTTTTATAAAGGCATGGCCAATAGAACTTTTAAAATACATGTTTGTGCCAGGGAGCGGGGTAAATCTGGACATAGTCTATTTTGGGCTGATACGCGTGTTCCCTATATGAATGGAGAATGTAAAAGTTTGTTCCACCCAGGCCACACTCCCCCTCTCCTTTCTGCAACTACAACATGATATGGAAATCTGTTTGTAAAATGAGCCTTTTCTAAAATGGCTATCTACATTTGGATGCAATTTGCGCATGTAAGTTGTTGTATTTACACCTGAACATCACAAATAAGGCTTCTAAAATAACCACCATAGTGAAATTGTGGTGTGGATAGGGCACCCAAACCAAATGTTTTTAAGGGCTGACAGACACATTCCTACATACATAGGCATAGAGGGGCATTCTGTGCTGGCCGTCTCCCCCTTGTTCGGCTGATCAGATTCGGGCCGTACAGAGGTAGACTCTATTCTGATTGTGCAGGGGCTAGATGTGCCTGTGGGATCAGAATCTGGTCTATGGCCTGTATGTGCGGGCCGAGCCCCAATTTCGATCAGCTGCACATCCAGCCCACATACCCGGCTAATGCAGCCAGGTTCCTAAATGGAACCGCAGTGCTATGGCACCACTTTGAGGTGGAATACGTCCTCCGTCTAGATTTGAGGCCCCAGACATACAGGGCTGACCTCTGAAATGGCCCTGTACGTCTGGAATCACAGCCCGCCCATGTCCCGCCCTCGCTCTGCCTCTGCCTCCAGAATGCCCCCTCCCATCCCCATCTAGGCCTCACCATGCAAACCCGCTGTTCGTACGGGAAGGATATTGATAGGGCTGGCAAGGGGATGAATAGCAGGGAATTCATGGGACAGAGTGACCCCAATACCCATTAAAAAAAATATTCTCATGATCTGTGTAGATCCCAATACTACCTGATGATGGTTTTTCCTAAGAAGTCAATCTTAACATTATATTAGATCAGATGATGCAAAGAGGGAACCATTAAGTGAGGAAGAGAGGCAACATTAGGGACATGGGGGTCAAGATTTATCCAGCTAACATCAGGATTCAACCAGATAAACTTTGAACTTTGAAAATCCCAGACCTATAACTGTTTAAATTTTACCTGGTTAAAGTTTGAAAGAGAGGGGTGCATGCTGGGGCTTGGCTAAAAGTTAACTGAACGGCACCTCTATTCAGTGCTATCCAGATTAGCTTTATCCAGTTATGTTGGACCTTACAAATTATTGTCCTGAAGTTAAACAGATAACTTATTCAGTTTAGTTAAAGGAGCAGATTCAGTGTCTAAGTCAGCTGAATATTGACCTCGAAGTCAAAATGTGACAGTAACGGTGATAGAAGAGGGAACTTCCAGATGGCCATGAAAGGAGGGGGAAAATGCTGAGGAAACCTTGCAAAAATATACACCAAGTTATCCAAAAATTATTTAATTGTAGAAACCCTTTCTCCAGCATATAAAAGCATAGTTCTGACCCTCCCCAAAAGAGTGAAACTGCTTCCAAATGGGGAGGGAGGGGCCTAGCTTGCAGAGATATATGTACCAAGTAGGAATCTGCTATGATTGGCATGAACACATTTATTTTTCCAGAGGATTAAGAAGAGGTATAAGTTTCAGTCTTCAGGACCCAGTTATGATGGATGTGTTCCCAGAAAATGCTCCGTATTGCACCTACCAGTGGGTTTTACGATAGGAGCATAAGACTTAAGGTACCATATGAAGGTCTAGAAGAATGCATTTACAGATGTACAACTCTGATTTTTACCACTTTCAGCTTATTAATTGACCTTCCGTGAACTGAGTGGTCCCAAAGCATCATTTGATACAGGTTTTTATTAGATATTTGATTGATTAGCTGACAAGAAGTAGTGCAGCTAGTCCATGGGAAAAAATCATTTAATACAGTCTTTTAACCACCTTTTTACTGAACATGTAACATGGCTGCTGGCAGTCAGAAAAATGCTTCCTAAAGCAGGTTCCTAATCCTTCAGATTTCATTTGGATTAAAACACAAAGTCAGTGGGAACAGCAATTTGTGGTTAATGTAAAACCATTGCAGTGTGCTATATAACAAATCACTGCAATCTATTACATAGTGATTATTATAAATTATCCATTACTGCTATAAAATGCTAAGAGAATTTGATGACATACTTTGGAGAAATGGTTGAAATGAGCATGCAGTACCGGGCAACTTCTACCATAAAATCAACATCAATTGTTATGGGGCAAATATTACAGTGGCCTATTTATAAAATTGCTGTGACGTTTTTGTCTATACTTTTTTCAAGTTTTTACTCATGTGAAACATTTTTTTGTATACTATAGGAACCTCTGTAATCAATCAGATGCCCAAATTAATAGGTATTTTTACTACTAGCTTTTTAGGCACGTTTCACATCAGGCGAAATTGCCTCCTGTTGAGGGTCTGTTCATCTGTCTGTCCATAGGCATAGTTTGTGCATGTCCTAACAAAGCTATGACTATGAAGACAGAATGCAGCAGGCCACACATCTCACCCCTGCACCTCATTCCCACACCATCTACACATAAACAGACATCCCACCCCTGCAACACACAAACACACACATACAAGACACCCCCCCCCCCGCTCCACACACCCCCCCACACACACACTAGCCCTGCACCACACACCCATATCCGCACCCACATACATAGAAACATGACAGCAGAAAAAGACCATATGGCCTATCTAGTCTGCCCTTCCATAACAACTACAACGGTCCTCTTTTTTTTTTCCTTTAGAGATCTTCTGTATTTGTCCCATGCTTTCTTGAATAAAGATACTGTCCTCGTCTCTACTACCTCCACTGGGAGACTATTCCACGCATCTAGCACTCTTTCCGTAAAGAAATATTTCCATAAAATTGCTGTGAATCTATCCCCTTTCACCTTCGTTATGTCCCCTCATAGCAGAGCTTGCTTTCAATTGTGATGTGGATAGGGCACAGAGGTATTTAAATGTCTCTATCATATCTCCTCTATCCCACCTTTCCTCTAATAAATATATAAATATAAATATATATATATGTGTGTGTTGTTAAATGCCGTCGAGTCGGAGTCGACTCATGGCGACCCTCTGGATAACTATCCTAAATTGTGTTCGGTCTTCAGTCAGGTGACTCATTGTTGACAGACTGGTACCCGTAGCTGCTGTTATTGTATCGATCCATCTCATTGCTGGCCTTCCTCTTTTGCATTGACCTTCTATCTTTCCAAGCTTGATGTCTTTCTCTAATGATCTCTCTCTCCGCATGATGTGTCCAAAGTATAAAAGTCGAAGTCTTGTCATCTGAGCTTCTAAAGAAAGCTTAGGTTTGATCTCCTCTAGTACAGACTGGTTTGTTCTTCGGGCAGTCCATGGTATACACAGTATTCGCCGCCAGCACCATAATTCAAAGGCATCAATTTTCTTCCTGTCTATCTTTTTCACTGTCCAGCTTTCACATCCATATGATGTTATTGAAAATACCATGGCTTGAACAAGTCGAATCTTTGTATGGAGAGAGACATCTCTGCTCTTCAGAATTTTATCTAGGTCTTTCATAGCCATTCTGCCAAGAGCAATGCGTCGTCTGATTTCTTGACTGCTTGTTGCTTCTTTATTAATAGTTGATCCAAGTAGGTTAAAGTTATTCACGATTTCAATTTCTTCTCCTTCGACGATGAACCTGTTGATTATGCCAGTTGTCATGATCTTTGTCTTCTTTACATTAAGGTGCAGGCCCATTTTGAGACTATGTTCTTTGATTGTGAGAAGCAAATGTTTCAGATCATCTTCACTTTCCGCCAGTAATGTGGTATCATCAGCATAGCGAAGGTTGTTGATGAGTCTTCCACCAATCTTCACACCTCTGTTGTCTTCATACAATCCTGCTTCTCTGATGATTTGTTCTGCATATAAATTAAACAGGTAGGGGGAAATTCTGCAGCCTTGTCTTACACCTTTGCTTATTTTAAACCATTCTGTTTCTCCTTGTTCCGTTCGAACTGTTGCTTCTTGATCAGTGTACAGTTTGTGCAAGAGAACGATCAGGTGTTCTGGTGTACCCATGCTTCTTAATGTGGCCCAGAGTTTCTCATGGTTTACACAGTCAAAAGCTTTGCTATAGTCGATAAAGCACAAATAGATATCCTTTTGGTATTCTTTAGTCTTTTCAAGGATCCATCTCACATCCGCAATGATGTCTCTCGTTCCTCGCCCTTTTCTGAACCCTGCTTGCACTTCAGGTAGTTCTTGTTCCAGGGATGATTGTAGTCTCTTTTGAATAATCTTCAGTAGAATCTTGCTGGCATGTGGGATCAGAGCGATTGTGTGATAATTTCCACAGTCAGTTGGATCACCTTTCTTTAGTATTGGTATAAACACAGATATTTTCCAGTCAGTTGGCCATGATGCTGTCTTCCATATTTCTTGGCAGAGCCTTGTAAGTATGGTAACAGCTGCATTAGATTGCTGTAATACTTCTATGGGAATGCAATCAATGCCTGGTGCTTTGTTCTTTGATAAGGCTTTCAATGCTGCTTCAACTTCTTCTTTCATCACCAATGGTTTCAGATCATAAGGTACAGGTTGAAACGGCTGTTGGTCCACTTGATCTTTATCATATAAAAACTCTGTATATTCCTTCCATCTTTTCTTGATCTTCTCAGCATCATTCAACATAGAACCTTAAGCATCTTGTAACATTCCAATTTGAGGCTGGAACCTTTTCTTTAACTCTCGTAGCTTTAGGAAAGCTGATCTTGTTCTTCCTCTAATAGTTTCTGCTTCTATTTCCTTGCATGCGTCATTGTAGTACTTTTCCTTGTCCTGTCTTGCTGCACGTTGGAAATCTCTGTTGAGTTCTGTGATTGTCTTTCTTTCTTCTCTGGCTTTAGCTTCTCTGCGTTTCTGGGCAATTTTCAGAGTTTCTTCCGTCATCCATTTTGGCCGTTTTTTTCTTTTTTACCTTTTGTAGAGACTTCTCGCTTTCTTCCAACACAACCTTCTTGATGTCATTCCATAACTCTTCTGGAACTCTATCATTTGTATCTAAAGCAGCAAATCGATTTTGCAGGCAGTCTTTAAATTCCAGTGGTATATTCTCAAGGTCATATTTTGCTGCATTCATGAGTGGTTTGCTCTTTTTCAGCTTTATCTTGAGTTTGTATACTAGTAGTTGATGATCTGTACCACAGTCAGCTCCAGGTTTTGTCTTTGTTGATGTTGCAGAGCTTTTCCATCGTTGACTTCCACAGATGTAGTCAATTTGATTTTTATACAATCCATTGGGTGAAGTCCATGTGTACAGTCGCCGCTTGTGTTGCTGGAAGAAGGTGTTCGAGATGAATAGATTGTTGGTCTTGCAGAATTCTATCAGTCTTTCTCCAGCTTCATTTCTGTTGTCAAGTCCATATTTTCCAACTACTTTGTCTTCTTCTTTGTTGCCAACCTTTGCATTCCAATCACCCATGACTATCAGGATATCCTGTTTGCATGTTCTGTCAATTTCAGCTTGTACTTGTTCATAGAACTCTTCAATCTCATTCTCTTCTGCAGCTGTTGGGGCATATACTTGGATTATAGTTGTGTTGATAGGCATTCCTTGTAGACGAATAGAGATTAAGCGTTCACTGACTGCATTGTATTTCATTACAGTTCTTGCAAGTTTCTTCTTTATTATAAATGCAACACCATTTCTTCTTTGTCTTTCATTTCCAGCATAGTAGACCATGTGATCTTCTGATGCAAAGTGCCCGATGCCGGTCCATTTCAGTTCGCTGACACCCAACAGATCAAGTTGTACACGTTCCATTTCATTCTTGACCACCTCCAACTTCCCTTGGTTCATGCTTCGACCGTTCCATGTTCCAATGTGTAAGACATCTTTACAGCTTCTGACTCTCATTTCATGCGCAGCTACATCAGCAGTCAGACGTCCCAAGGGCTTTGATCCAACCACATCATAAATGCTGGCTTTACTCTTAAAAGTCTTCAGCTCTTCCCCAGTAGCTAGTTGAGTGCCTTCCAAACTGGGGGTCTCATCTTCCAGCACTACAGCACAATTTGTTTTGTTGTAACTGTCCATTGGGTTTTCATGGCAAGATACAGAAGTAGATTGCCGGGCCTTTCTTCTGCGCAGTTTAAGTTTGGTGTTGTTGCTGTTGTCACAGAAATGTGATCCTCCGCCGTCAACACTATCCCATTCTGCTGCTGCCCAGATGGGTGGTTTGTCTTGGTCTGGCATCTCAGCTGAGACCTGTCCATCTTGGGAGACCCTGCCAGTAGTTAAACTACCGATAGTTTAGCTCTCAGCATCACTGATGCACACAAGCCCTCACAGCACGACAAGCTGCATACCAAGTGAGGGATATATGTGTGTATATGTAGAATCAATGCAGAGGGTAGCTACTAAAATGGTAAGTGGTCTTTGTTATAAAGCATATGAGGACAGACGTAAGGATCTTTATTTATATACATATATGTGTGTATATGTATATAAATAAAGATCCTTACGTCTGTCCTCATATGCTTTATAACAAAGACCACTTACCATTTTAGTAGCTACCCTCTGCATTGATTCTATCCTGTTTATAGCCTTTTGCAGGTGTGGTCTCCAGAACTGAACACAATACTCCAAATGATGTTGCACCAGAAACTTATACAGAGGCACTATCACCACCTTTTGTCTGCTGGCCATTCCTCTCCCTGTGCAGCCAAGCATCTTTCTGGCTTTCGCTGTTTTCTTTTCTGCCTGTTTAGCACTTTAAGATCATCAGAAATAATCACTTCCAGGTCCCGCTCTTCTTTTGTGGATAGAAGTACTTCACCCCCTACACTGTACCACTTCCTTGGATTTTTGCAACCCAAATGCATGACCCTACATTTTTTAGCATTAAATACGCATACCTCCCCTCCCCACGCAAACAGTGCATCAAAGCCACACACACGCCCCTACTCACCTAGACACCCCACTCCTATACCATGCAGTCCACACACACACACACACACACACACATTACTGTAAGTCCCACTCCAAAGTTGGGTCAAGTTATCGGTGCCCAAGGCAAACCTTATACCCCTCCCCCATCAGAATCTGTTGTTTAGCTTTGAATGTCTTGCTCTTTGCCATCCCCAGACACTTTCATCCTAGGCAACTGCCTAGTCTGCCTGGTGGTTGGGCCACCATCCATGCACCAGACATATACATATACAGATATCCCAGTCCCGCAGCACACGCATGCACACACACAGAGACATGATATATCCATACCCACATTCACATAAAGATGCAACAAAGCCATGCACACACACCGATATCCGCCCTCTTAGATGCCCACCCTGGCACCACACACACACAGAAACCCCACTCCCACACCATGCATGTATGCACACACACATGCCATCTGTGCACCAGAAATACACATATACACACGCAAATATCCCAGCCTTGCACCACAGTACACACGCACTCTCTCACATACATTCACAAACACATGCACCACTCCCCTACACCACACACAGACATCCTACCCTTGCAGCACACACACTGAAACACGTCCACATCCAAACAATATCTAAAGATAGACACAAATATATAGATCTCACCTGGGTGTCTCATAAAGCCCCTCCTACTCTAAGGGGACACCCTGGTGAGATCGTCTCTTCACCCCCCCCCCCCCCGAGCCATTTTAGAAGATGGGCCCAACTCTGAATGGGGGCGTGGTGAGGCATGACTGGAGGCATTCCCAGGAAACTGGATGTCTTTGCTTGATTTCAGAAATATTTGGAGTCATGTCTGTTTAGACCTGCTCCAGGCATGTATAAGGGTTGGGAAACTGCTGGTTTTGGCTAAAATAACATCCAGAGGGTGCAGAGAAGATAACATTAATTCATCCTCTGTACATAGCAGCAGGGGCCACTGCTCTGCGTCTACATGTTCAGATTCTGAAATGCTATTCTATAGACACCCCTGCAGATCCATATCGGGCATGCCCATGTTTGTGAAATGGTGTCTGCTTTTTCCTTTTTTTTTTTTCAGACATTCTGGCATCTCAGATTGCTCTTGGATGACCTTTTTAAAATGCCTTCCACAAGTTCGTTAATCCTCTTACAAGTCTTAAGTGCTTCATTTACTCACTCGTATATGGCAAAAATGCACGCCATCAAAGAAGCAAGCCTTTTTTGCAATGCTTATCACATGCATTTTCCAACTTGTTAACTTGTGTACTATTGGGGCTATCCACAGAAGCAACTATCCATACCTCTAATAAACAAAGATTTTGTTCTATAACCTGAATACTGCTTACTGAAGATATGAGGAATAAAGGACAGTGCAAGGAATCTCATGGGCCATAAACACATCAATCTTTTATATAAAACAAAAGATGCATCATATTGGCTTCCTTCAGCAGGTTATGGAAATATTCACCCAAATATTCAATGTGGATATACAGGGTGGCCCAAAAAAAGTGAGAGCATCTCGTAAATTAAAAGCTTAAATAGTTTACTTATTTACCTTTTTTGGTTATATAACGTCTTTATTTTGACAATTTCCGGTCGCCATCTTCCTTTTTTTTTTTTTTAAGTTTGTCAATCGTTAACATCTGTCTTTTTGAATTTTGAAATAACTTATATGCTATGAGATGTTCTCACTTTTTTGGGCCACCCTGTATATGGACAATTAGATCTATATGTGACTCCTGAGAACAAGAGTAGAGAACTCATGGGTTACTGGTCTTCTCCCAGTTCTGATCCTTTGTTTGCGTTTTTTATTCAAGGAAATACATTTTTTACTGATACACTCTGGAATTATTACTATGTTTTGTGAGGATATGTGTACAATGTGTGTAGCATTCTAGTATCAGGATGCCATGACCCCTGTTGGTTAGTCAAGTGTATGTTGTCTGTTGTTCCCAGGCAATTGCAAAAAGAACCACTAGATTTTTCTTCATGGTTCTCACACTTGAGGCAAAACTGATAATCTTTTGGCCCTGTTTACAGCGCATTAATGAGTTAGCTTGTGAATTAGCTTTCATTGTTAGACAGCATGTTAATTCACAGGTGACTTGCTCATTGTGTTATGGGGTGAGAAATGGGGTTAGACTGCACATCAAAATCATTGCAGATGCAGTTACTGCCTTCTAAACAGGAGATGGCAAGTGCATCTATACTAATTTTCAGTATGCAGCACTTACCATGTGGTAAAGTACTTTTTTATGCTAGGAAGGCCCACAACAGTTAGCACACAGACTTTGCACTTGTGTATTAAATGCAAAAATTAATGCACAGTAAGTGCAAAACTTTGCTACAATTTATTAAACTGGCCCCTTTTTTGTTTAATTACAAAGCATCTTATTACATGTCCCTACATTTACAATGTAAATCATAATAACATAGGCACTCGCACTTCACTTTGCTACACCCCGCCTCCAAATCAGGTCCACTAGACGAGCTAGGTGGCTGCCTAGGGTGGGCGGTGGTGGTGGCAGAAGAGGCAAACATGATCAGCCACGCTGCCATCAGCTGCTGCTGATTTCCTACTGGGGAGGGGCGGCGGTGGTGGCAGGGGCGGCAGCTGTGGGGGAGGGCGGCGAAGTCAGGGTTTCTGCCTAGGGTGGCAGAAATCCCTGGGCCGGCCCTGCTCTAAATAAATTACTTATGCTCCAATCTGCGGCAACACTTAATGGCCCCAGCTTTATTCAAACGTACAAAATGCTTTAACTTTGGAACATGTACAATCAAACCTTTTCCGGATCAACTTTACAAATACACATTACTTAACTCCTTTCCCCCCCTAACTCCACAGCCGCACTCAGACACCTGGATAGTCCGTGTCAATCTATCCACAATGAGGTCCCGTTGAGCCCAGTGGCATTCCCCATCCCCTTTTTTCCCCCACCTCTGATAGCCAGCGGTGGCGCACACCTGCACCCCTGGAGCTCACGCTGGTGATGTGTGCAAGCTTCATTTCACTGCCAACCTATGCTTAAAACCCCCACTCTGCCTGAACCCAGGAAAAACTTACCCCTTTGACCCCACTAGTTGTGACCGCACCTCCCCATCACTCCCATGATTCCCCTTCCACAAAGGGTAAGCAGGCAGGAAAAACATGCTTCCCACTCCTGCCACCTCACCTTCTACTCGATAATGCCATAAAAACCTGGACCGTGCTCCTCACTCCCTTCCTCCCTCATCATTACCCCCCCCCCCTACTCACTGGCCAATCCTGCAGCCCCCACAGCCCTTATTCTCTCCTCTCTCTGCTGAAGCTCTGGTGGGCTCGGCCATGTTATCATGCTGCCCGCCTCCCCCCCCCCCCCAAGCTTTGCTGGAAAGAGGAGGAACTACTTATTATTTTAAATGCTTTTTCAAATCTGTTCAGAGTCTTAAGCTCTGAAGCATACAAGGCACTTTGGGCAGACAATATAAGAACATAAGAACATAAGAACATAAGATATGCCATACTGGGTCAGACCAAGGTCCATCAAGCCCAGTATTCTGTTTCCAACAGTGGCCAATCTAGGTCATACGTACCTAGCAGTTTCCCCAAGGGACACAGGTTCCACAATGCACCTTTAAGAATTCACTTGCTGAGAAGTTGAGTGGCATGGAGCAATCAATAAAGGCAGGCTCTAAAGAGTTTTGTGGAAACAAGAGAACAATTTGACTTGAGCAAATAACAACAACATAGGAATTCAGTGGCTATTTGTCAGAGCAATAATGGCTTTACTCCAGACTTTCCGCCTCTCATAATTCTAATTTAATTCCTCAGCTCCATTTTTGCTTATTTTTTATTTTACTTCATTAAAATGGAATCTATCTGTTGGGAAAGATATGGCGAGAATGACTGCAATCAATCCAACAACCGAGGTCACAATGTTAATGAAATATTTCGTGAACTGGTTGGCAGCTTCAATAAGAGAATAGCACAAGCCCCTTTTGCATGCAAGGTGAGGTATTAGAACAGTGACATGCCTATTCCAAATGTCCTTTCATTATTACTTAGAGATAAGGCTAATATTTACAGGGAATACATCAGATGTGTGAAAACATTAATGTTTGTGCACCTCTTCCATCTGTGCCTGTAAGTCCTTGCAGGCCAGGCTTGAGATATGAGCACTATATTCCAGCCAAAATATTTCAGCCCTCCATAAATCTCATTACCAAAGGAATTAAATGCATTGCAGCAAGTGATTTTTCTGTGCCATGCACTGAAATTATAATTTTATTTTTCACTTCCCTGAGACTCTATTGGGATCAGGCTTTAAAGCATTAATTATTATCACAGCATTGTTTCTGATTTTATATGGGTATTATAATAATCAACTGCTCTTTCTAATAGCTATTTGGTTCTTCTCTGAGTGCCACTGAAAAAGACTATTGGGACATGCGGTTCTCTCAAATGATATGGAATGAGCCAGGCAAAGTAACACTAATATACAATATGGGATTGTTGGGGTAATACTTATTGGAGAAACAAATGCTTGATTCAGAGTGCCTTCATTTGAGTTTTGTTTTTTTATTCTGTGGTCAGAACAAGTGCAGGTCTGTGCACCAGTTAAAACAGACTTACTTAGATGCAGGAGTTTAATTTTAGTATTTGTTTGGTTTGGTTTTGCTTGGGGCTTTTTGTATGTAAAGCTTACAAACTCCCTCATAGAAATGAAAAGGACTTTAAGGACCCGATATTCAGCACCGGCGGCTAGCACGATTACAGCAGCTAGCTACCAGAGATGAACTTTAAACCCAGATATTCAATGATGGGGTCATATCCAGCTGTGGCATTGAATATCCGGGATTGCAACACAGCTTCCAATGCCACAGAATCTAACCAGGCAGCGACGATGCAGAGTCACTGCCCAGTTAGCTCCTACGGGTAAAGATAGGCTAGCTTTTGCTGTGCCTATCTTTATCCACGGGTCTCAAACTGGGCAGTGGATCAATATCGCCACTGCCTGGTTAGCTACCGGCTCCACCTCATCTTCACCCCGGATTGCCTCCAACATGCCCTGATCCTAAGCAGTTAGCATAGGGACATATAATGGCATTAGTCTGGGATATTTAGCGGCACTATCTGTGTTTCTGCCACAGAATATTCCGCTTATTTATTTAGCTATGCTTATATATCAATTTTTCGCAAGGTCAAAGCGGTTTCCCTTAAACAACAAGTGATACGTCAAATGAATCATAACGTATTTACAGTTTGAATTAGGGGGTTTGTGATGGTGAAGAGGTTATACAATCAACGGTTGCAACTTATTTACAATCTAGATACCTCTAGAGTTCTTAACTTTGTTACATTTCCGATATTTGTACACAGTGCAAATTGCAGCCATGATGACATAATCTGATGTTTATGGGGTGTCGCAGTAGATGGCACCGAAGGGAAGATAGGTCCATGTTGTTCCCGAGTTTGGTTGAGAGAGAGTTCCATAGCAATGGTGCATAGAGGTCAAATGCATGGGCACATGCTTGGTGGTTGTATTTTGCCCTTGCATGTGGTATGGTCAGAACATTGTTTGTGATCTGTCTTGTGGATCTCTGTGTTTGGTTGTGGTAGTAGGGTGTGTAGATAGGCTGTTGGTGTAGCACTTTGTGAATCAATTGTAAGGTTTTATACTTGATCCGGGATTTCAGGGGAAGGTTGTGGAGGTGCTTCAGTTTTGGGGTGATGTGGTCGTACTTCGTTGCCCTTTGTATAATCATAGTGACTATGTTAAGGAGCTGTGCATAGAGAGTGGAGAGTGGGAGTCCTTGATAATATCGCATCACAGTAGTCGAGGTTGGGGGAGTGTCATTGTTTGAATTACTGATCTGAAGTCTTGGGGGTCTAGGAGGAGTATGAGGTGCATTATCATTTTGGTTTTGAAGAATATCATTTTTGTGGTCTTTACTGTTGCTTGAGTGAGAGGGTTTGGTCAAGTATGACTTCTAGGTATTTTATTTGCATTTGAACTCACATTTGGGTTGCTCTTTGGGTGAGGTAGGTTGGTGGAACGAAGGTTTGATCCTTTGTGACGAATAATGCTTCTGACTTCTTGAGGTTGATCATGAGATTGTTTT
Source organism: Ichthyophis bannanicus (assembly GCA_033557465.1). Taxonomy (NCBI): domain Eukaryota; kingdom Metazoa; phylum Chordata; class Amphibia; order Gymnophiona; family Ichthyophiidae; genus Ichthyophis; species Ichthyophis bannanicus. The sequence continues at coordinate 255,633,290 of CM066034.1, forward strand.
CTTGGACCCACCTGTATACATCATTGAAACAATGCAGTAATTGTGTGTGGTGGGATTTGTGGTTGTTATTGGACCACATAGCATAATTCCATCTGTGGAAGTTGATGTGTGATTGTATTATTGAGCAGAGTGGTTCTAAATAAATGTTGAAAAGCTGTGCTGACAGTGCAGAGCCCTGAAGTATTCCTTGGGTCTGGTGGTAGGGGGATGAGGTGCCGGAGCTTGTTCGAATTAGTAGATACTTGTCTGTCAAGTAGGATTGGAACCACTGGAGAACCTTATCCTTCATGCCGGATTCTTGTAGATGATGGAGGATGCTGTGCGAAACTGTGTCAAATGCTGCTGAGATATCTAGAAAGATGAGTATGTATCCGGTTTGTTTGGTTTGTAGTCTCTTTATCAGTGTACTTAGTAATGAGACCACGAGGGGTATTTACATGGCTTACAGCTCCGTAAAGCATGTAAATGCCTTGGAATATTGAGCCCTAAGTTTTTAACTAGTAACTTGTAAAACCAAAACTGAAAACTTGCATAACAGAATTCAGCCACTATTAAATGACAGCTCACGATTCGGTGTTAAGATGGCTGCAAAGCAAGATAATACAAAGATCCAGATATAGTAGAGTCCTCCCACAGTGCCAAAGGGGTAAATTTAAAAGGCATTTGCACAGGTAAAACAGAGTTTTATGTGCGTAAATAGTCTTTCCTAAAACTGCCTGTGTATTTATGCTTAAACTTATCTGCACACAGCCTGTATATGCATAGGTTTATCAGTTTATTGAAGCTGGCAAATTTTATAGACAGATGTGCTTCTGACATGCTTCAGCTATCAGCTTGATTTTTTTTAACCTATTCTCATTCTTTTGGCATTATACTGAAAGGGTTTCCTTGTTGCAATTAGGAAATGTAATGCATTTTGGGGGTTCTGTGAGGCATAAGACTGGTTCACTCATTGACTTAGAGGGTAACTTAATAACAGAGCGTGTGGCTATGAAGGCACATAAATGCATAAATGCTGGTTCTAATAGGGCAACATATGTGACTATAAAAAGGACTGGCCCATTCACCAGGCAAACTAGGTGGTTGCCTAGATCATCATAACCTGGTGGGTGATAGGGTGAGCCCCTCCTCTTTGACGTGACGGCTTAGTCACCACTTCAGCACCACAACAGGCCTTAAGCACACACTTCGAAGATATAATCACTGTGCCACCCATCTCGCCCAAGTGAGAGGCTGGATGCCTGGGCTGGAATGATGGCGGCAGCACAGTGAAAGGGAGGGGCACATTGGGCCCTGCCAATGGTGACTGAAACCCTTGAGCATGATGTGTCCAAAATATGAAAACTGAAGTCATGTCATCTGAGCTACTAAAGAAAGCTTAGATTTGTTCTTTGAGTAGTCCATGGTATACACAGTATTCATCACCAGCACCATAATTTAAAGGCATCAATTTTCTTCCTGTCTCTTTTTCACTGTCCAACTTTCGCATCCATATGATGTTATTGAAAATAACATGGCTTGGACAAGCCAAATCTGTGTATGGAGAGAGACATCTCTGCTGTTGAGAATCTTGTCTAGGTCCTTCATAGCCATTCTGCCAAGAGCAATGTGTCGTCTGATTTCTTGTCTGCTTGTTTCTTTATTGATTGTTGATCCAAGTAGGTTAAAGTTGTCAACTGTTTCAATTTCTTCTCTATCAATGACTAACTTACTGATTTTGCCAGTTGTTAGGATCTTTGTCTTCTTTACATTAATGTGCAGGCCCATTTTAAGAATATATACCTTGATCTTGAGAAGTAAATGTTTCAGATTGTCTTCACTTTCAGCCAGTAATGTGGTATCATCAGCACCCACGCTTCTGTTGTCTTTACAGTTCTGCTTCTCTGATGATTTGTTCTGAATTTAAATTAGAGGTAGGGGGAAAGTATGCAGCCTTGTCATAGGAGTAGCCTAGTGGTTGGGGCAAGGTACTTCAGGCCGGAAGGTCAGTGGTTCAAATCCCACTAGAGGACAGCAACCTTGGACCGGAAGGGCTGGGGTTTCTAGTCCCACAGGTGCTCCTTGTGGTCTTGGGCAAGCCACTTAACCCTCCATAGCCCATGTTCCCTGTAAAATAGTTATCTCCAAGTTATAATACCCTGTTCAATGTAATTTCAGTTTGTTCAATGTAAACCGCACTGATGCAGAATAGCGCGGTATATAAGAGAATGTAAATAAATAAATAAAAAATAAAAATACACCTTTGCTGATTTTAAACCATTCTGTTTCTCCTAGATCCATTCAAATTGTTGCTGCTTGATCAATGTAAAGGTGTGCAAGAGAACTATCAGGTGTACTGGTATACCCATGCTTCTTAATGTGGCCCAGAGTTTCTCATGGTTTACACAGTCAAAAGCCTTGCTTGTAGTCAATAAAACACACATAGATATCCTTTTGGTATTGTTTTGTCTTTTCAAGGATCCATCTCACATTCGCAGTGATGTCTCTCGATCCTCGCCCTTTCCTGAACCCTGCTTGCACTTCAGGCATTTCTCATTCCGGGTATGGTTGTAGTCTCTGCTGAATGATCTTGAATAGAATCTTGCAAGCATGTGGGATCAGAGCGATTGTGTGATTTCCACAATTGGTCGGATCAACTTTTTTCAGTATTGGTATAAACATAGATCTTTTCCAATCAATTGGCCATGATGTTGTCCTCCAATTTCCTGTCAGAGCCTCGTAAGTATGGTAACACCTGCATCCAACAGCTGTAATAGTTCAGTGAGAATGACATCAATGCCCGGTGCTTTGTTCTTTGCTAAGGCTTTCAATGCTGCTTCAAATTCTTCTTTAATCACCTGATCATAAGGTACAGCTTGCGACAACTGTTGGTCCATTTGATCTTTATGGTATGACTCGGTATATTCTTTCCACCTCTTCTTGATCTTCTCTGCCTCATTCAACATGGATCCTTGAGCATCTTGTAGCATTCAAATTTGAGGCTGTAATTTGTTCTTTGGCTTTCCTAAAGCTATGAGAGTTAATCTTGTTCTTTCTGATTCTATTTCCTTGCATGCTTCTTTGTAGTCTTCTCCTTGTCTTTTCTTGCTGCATGTTGGAAGTGTCCGTTGAGTTCTCTGATTGCCTCTTTCTCCTCTGGCTTTAACTTCCTTGCGTTTCTGGGCAATGTTCAGAGATTTTTCAGTCATCCATTTTGACCGGTTTTACTGTTCACCTTTTGTAGAGACTTCTCACTTTCTTCCAACACAATCTTCTTGTTGTCATCCTATAATTCTTCTGGAGCTCTGTTATTTGTATCTAAAGCAGCAAATCAATTTTAAAAAGCAGTCTTTAAATTTCAGTGGTATATTTCCAAGGTCATATTTTGCTACATTCATGAGTGGCTTGCTCTTTTTTTAACTTTAGCTTCAGTTTGTATATTAGTACTTGGTGATCTGAACCACATGTTTTATTTCATAACTTCATAGCGTGTCCCCTAGTCTTTGGTTTTTCAAAAAGAGTAAACAATTTATTCAAGTTTACCTGTTCCACTCCATTTGGGATTTTATAGACTTCTATTATATCTCCCCTCACCCTTCTCTTTTCCAAGCTAAAGAGCTCTAACCTCTTTAGCCGTTCCTCATAGGGATCCCCATTATCATTTTGACCCTCCCTTCTCTGTACCTTTTCTAAATCCGCTATATTGTTTTGCGATGTGGAGCCCAGAATTGCACATAATAATCAATGTGCAGTCAAACCATGGAGCAAAACAAAGGTATTATTGTGTCTTTGTTTTTATATTCTGTTCCTTAGCAATTCCTAACTTCCTGTTTGCATTTTTGGCCATCTTTGCACACCGAAAAGAAGATTTCAATGTCTTGTCCATGATGATTCCTAGATCCTTTTCCTAAGTGGTGACTCCTAATGTGGAACATAGCATTGTGTAACTATAGTTTGGTTTATTCTTCCCTGTGTCCATCACTTTGTACTTGTCCACATTCAATTTCTTATGCCATTTTGATACCCAGTCTTCCAGTCTCAAAAGATCCTCCTGCAATTTTTTTTTAATTTGCATGTGATGTAACAACTTTGAAAAATTTGGTGTCATCTGCAGATTTAATCACCTCGCTCATTCTTCCTATTTTAAGATCATTTAGAAATGTTTCGAAAGCACTGGCCCCAGCACAGATCGCTGGGTTACTCCACTATTCAGCTTCCTCTATTGAGAAAATTGACCATTTTAACACTACTGAACTAGTTCCCAGTTCACTGTAGGACATTGTCTTATATGTCGTGACTTTTTAATTTGTTCAGAAGTTTCCCATGTGGGAATTTCTCAAACAACTTCTGAAAGTCTAGGTCAGAGGTTCCCAGCTCCAGTCCTGGAGGGCCAAACACCATTCAGGTTTTCAGACTGTCCCTAATGAATATGCATGAGATGCATTTGAATACAATGGGGGCATGCAAATACATCTCATGCATATTTATTAGGGACAGCCTCAAAACCTGAATGGTGTTTGGCCCTCCAGGACTGGAGTTGGGAACCTCTGGTCTAGGTACCCTATATCAGCTGGCTTACCTTTATCCACATGTTTATTCATGCCTTCAAAGAAATGTAACAGATTGATGAGCAAGGCTTCTTTTGGCTAAATCCATTTTGAGTTTGTTGCATTCTACCTTGTGGGGGTCATTCTGAACCACAAATAGCAGGCCCCCGACTAACCTCTCTGCCGGTTGTGCAGTGAAGTTCATCGGGGGTGGGGCAGAGGTGGCCCGGGGGCGGAGAGTGGGTGGTTGCCGGCCCTGGACGTACAGGGCTGATTCTAATGTTGGCCCTGTACGTCCAGGGCCGGTGAAATGGCCGGGGAAATTATTCCACCCCTGGGGTTGAATAACTTCCCTGGACATTCCATTTTGGTGGCTCTGGGATGCGGAAGGGGCTGGGGGGGGGGGGCAAAAATTAAATCCCTGGAGTCTGACCCTGGGCTTAGGAGGCTGGGTCAGGCTGTGGGGGATTAACTTTTTCATCGGTGGCCGGCATCACACCATTTAAATAGAGCCGTGGCGGCTCAGTTTAAATGCCCTGACTGAGTTAGTCAGGCTTCACTGTACTTGCAGGCCGGGACTGAATCGCAGTCCTGGCCTGCATGTACAGTGCTGTTCGCAATTCTGATCCCACAAGGCTAGACGAGCCCCGTGGGATCAGAACCACGATCTCCTTTGTATGTCCGGGTCAGCCCGGATGTACAAAGGAGATCAACGTTGAGAACAGAATTGGGCCCTGTGTGTTTGTGTTCAGTAATTTTGTTTTTTATAATAGTTTATACCATTTTGTCCATCATTGAGCTCAAGCTCACCAGTCTGTATTTTCCAGATCATCCTTGGAGCCTTTTTTAAAAACTGGCAACTTCTAATCTTCAAATATCATAGAAGATATTAATGATAGATTAAAATATATGTGGAGGGAGGGATATTCAAAGCCATTTAGGAAGTTTGCTGCTGAATATGCTTAAATTTGGCCTCTAAGCACCCCAATACTAGCCGAATAATGCCAGTTATCCCAAAATGGTGAAAGTTAGGCACCTGAAATGCTCATCTCATTTTTGCTGCTTTAGTTAACCGGCCAGTGGCTGAATATCGCTGCTAGCTGGTTAGCTAAAGCACTATCTGGTCAAGCCGGATGTTCAATGCCTATGGCTAGATACAAACCCAGCATTGAATATCCAGGTTCACAGCTCAGCTAGCTACTTTATCGGTATTAGGCACTACTGCTGAATATCCCTCCCTACTAATATTAGCAATTTCATCTGTGGGTGCTTCCACACCACAGATGTGGGGTAAATACCCATCTGTTCGAGAAAGTTTCTACTCTTTAGTTTAATTTGTTCTATTATCTTCTAGGTTCACTGAAATGTGATTCAGCTTTTCTGACTCATCACCTTTAAATACCTTTTCTATCTTGAGTAGCGTCCTTTCATCTTCCTCTGTAAAGACTGAAGCAAAGAATTCACAAAAAGATTTTTTAAAAAGGCAGTTTCTGTGGCTGTAATGATGTGTAAGTGAAAATACCAGCAATGCTAGATCACTTTTAGAACACAGTGTGTGCATGTGTGAAGCTGATGAAAACTTGATAGACAGCTGGGTCAACATTATTGATATCCTTGCAGTTCAACCTCTTAATGTCCAATATCTCCTAAAAAAAAAAGTGGTCAATAAAATGGCTTTGGACTATATATGCATACATATTTGATACCGTGCACTAAACAAAGAAGGACTTCATGGGCAAAGGCCAAGGAGGACCCCACTGATCAGACAGACATAAAAAGGCAAGCCTAATCTTTGCCCAAATGCACCTTGAGAAACCACAGTCCTTCTGGAAAAATGTTCTGTGGACAGAAGAAACCAAACTTTGCTCTTTGTCAATGCAGACGAGTGATATATTTACAGGGAAAGAAATGAAGCTTAGAAGGACCCCCCCCCCCACACCCTTCCTACATTTAAATATGGCGGAGGTTCCATAATGTTGTGGGGCTGTTTTGCTGCCTGAGGAACTGGAGTCCTGAAACGTATTAAAGGAATCATGAAGTCAGAGGACTAACAAGGTATTTTGGAGTGAAATGTGCCACTAGTGTCGAAGATTATAGGTTCTCCAGCAGGACAGTGACCGAAAAGATACATCCAAAAGTACAAAAGAATGGTTAAAATGGAACAAATGGATTGTTTAAACTGGCCAGCTATGGGTCCTGATCTCAGTCCAATCAAACTTTTGGAAAGAGCTGAAATCTGCCATTGGTAAAAGGAATCCTTGAAACATTCATGAGCTGGAACAAATCACAATTGAAGAGTGGAAAAAACTACCAGCAGACAGATGTATAAAACCTATAGATGGCTACAAGAAATGTTTAGAGGCAGTCATCAGTGCCAAGGGTTATGCAACCAAATATTAGTGAAGGGTGCCATTAATCCTGTCCAGGTCATATTTTCTTTTTTTTTTTTCTCAGAACTTGCTAAATCTAAGTTGCACAAACTTCTTTTTATTGTTGTATATCTTTGAACATACGATTAAAATATTATGATGACATACAGTTAGAATATTTCCAATTATTTCTCAAGATATTGTACTACACATACCTAAAATGCAAGGTGCCAATAATGGCAACTGTATCTCTGCACCTTAACATTTTTTTAAATGTTCAGCCACAAGATACATGTGCATGTGTTGTGAAACTGCAGCATGTGCACAAGAAAAATCCTCCAAGAAGAAAGCACCACAAGACATTTTATTTATTTGTGGTTATATACTGCACTTTTCAAGATCAGTGCAGTTTACATAAAACATAAACGGTAAACAGTTTACATAGAACAGTAAGGTACTTAGAACCATGGAACATGTATTATAAAGGTATTAAGAATAGGCAACATAAACATTAAATGTTAAGCAGGGAAGTAAACACATTTCCAAATATGGCTACATGTGCATGTTTGCCAGGGTGGAACATATGAGTGCTGATGGTGGATATGTGCATGCAGATGGACACAATTTGGATGTCTCATCCAGTCATCGATGTGCCATATATGTGTAAGTGCCATTTGGGAACAACAGGAGTGTAGGAATAGACTAATGGTTAGAGCACTGGCTTGGTAACCAAGAGACCAGGGTTCAATTTCCACTAGCCCTCCTTGTATCCTTGAGCAAGTCTCTTAACTCTCCATTGTCTCAGGAAAAAAAAATTAGATACTGCACATGTTTAAGTACAATGTAAAAAAACAAAAACAAAAAAACCCCTGTTAAACAAAAACATTCACATGTCCATCTGCATACTATTGTATTTCTAGTCTACAAACACTTCTGCAGCCACTAGAGGATCATGCATTTGAGAGTACCAACATGGCAGCCAGGAGGGAGTATAACTTCTCTGATGCAGCAAGTAATCTTCTGGTGCTCTCTAATGAGCACAGGTTGTTCTGACTCCAGGGTCGCAGGCCACACCCTAGGCTGTAGTATGGAGAATATGGGAGAAATCTAAATCTTCTGACTTGCATCTATCCCAGCACCTGTTAGGCCACTTCATTCTAGCTCAGAGATGACACCAATGAGATTTGACATCAACACACTGTAATTGCAAGATTGCTCACTGGAGCCTGCCAGCGAGCACGTACACACACACACCCTGCATAATCTCCCAATGCCATGTCAGGATCTGACAATCCCTCAGCTTCTGATGCTGCCCAGAGCAAGCATAAGCCTGAGAGCAAGGTTGATAAAGACCTGCTCACATGCTGATGGAATATTTAGACATTGTCCATTCCTCCACAGGGAGGAAGTTAAGCCAGGCAGGTATGTTTGATTCTACTATCTCACTGCCTCCTAGTTGACATGCAGTACTCACCACAGTGGCATAGCGCATGCAATCACACTATGCTCTGCAATCTGCTGGATGTCTATTCCAGGCCCCTATAGGGCATGTAGAGAGAGATGCAACCAAAACCATGGACAGAAATACAGGTCGCTTTTTCGCATCAATCATGAGCTGCTCTTGGGTCACAAAGGCAGGGAGAAAAACTCTACTTGGCTGGTCCAGGGCCCACAGCTCCAGTCATCGATAAAAAGGCAACCCCTTCTCCCCCCCAGCACACAGAGGTGGTTTGTATCATTGAGGAAAGCTAGTCTGATGGTGGCAGGGAAAATCCATGGCTGGGAAGCTCTTATCCACTAATGTGCAACACTCTTCTCTTCCAGATTCTTTGGAATACATTGGGAGCATGAAACCTACAAGACTAGGTTCAGGGCAATCTGGAGGCTCCATTCAAAAGTGCTGCAGAAAGTGTGGCAAGAGCTGACTGAGCATCAAGATATGTAACAGCTATTGAAGACTCCGTCTATAGATGTAGTCGCACATGAGAATAACATTTGCAAAGGTGAAACATCAATACAAGGGCAGGCCATAACGTGGCAGCAGTTGTCATATGGCTTGGGCACAGAACCCATGGAAATTCCACCAGTGAAACTATAATCAAAGAGTAGGTGCCAGGGCAATTGGGAATGGCAAGTAGAGTGTAAAAAGCAAATGTATTCTTAGTATGTGCGAGTATTCGAGTGACAAACTGTAGAAAGACACCATCCAATCCCTCATTATTTGGAAGGAGAGTAAATAAAGTATGCCCTCCATATCTGGGGAAAGGACACACATATCAGAGACCCATTTGTGGCAGTGCAGTGGTGAGATGTGGTGCATGATAGTGGTGGATGATGATATTGTTGGGTCTGAAGCTTGCAGAATGTGTTTGCCCTAGACCCAGAGGTCACACAAAAAGGGCCAAAAGGCTGAAGATGTATGTAGGATGATGAATATCTTACAGCAGCCCTGTTTGAATTTTGTGCACACACACTCCACATTGACCTATAAACATGTGGAAGGAAGTGAGTGGGCAATGAGACGTGACACATCCATCCACCAGACAACAGCAGCAATTGCTGACCCCACCTCAATATTGGTTTGGTACCAGACAACAATTAATGAATGATGACAAATCACCTCTGAAGAGTATGCACCTGGAGACATGTAGAGGCTCGTACAAACACAACCTTGAAACTGCCACTGTGCTATGGATGTCTATGGCACCTTGCCCTACCAACACATGATCCAGCATGCAGTACTGACACAGACATGCACAGCCTAGCAGTGCATGGCTTGTGTGAGCCTCTGAAAGACCTTTTTCTCCACATCAGCTATGGCTGTGGTGTCAGGGGGAAAGAAGTTGGTCACCAACATCATTTCAATAGACATTGCACTGCTTGTAGAGGGTTAAGGAGGTACCATAGTACCCTACCATCTAGCTGCACCATTGAGGCCTTCCCTCTATCCAAGCTCAATCCCCTAACTCCACAACATGGTGCCTGCTGTTAACCACAGCTCCCTGTACACATCTATATAGATCTCCCTTCCCTCCCCTTAGAAGTGTTGTGGCTGAGCATTGTAACTCTGAGATAGGACTGCCCAATTCTGGGAAAAAAAGGCATGCGGATGACGAAAGCAGTAATGCTGAATGTAATGTATCCGTATGCTTGTTTTTTCATTCACCCAGCTAAAAATTCAACCTCTCACTAAGGAGAGGAAGAGGAAAAAGAGGATGAGGACAGGGATGAAAGTCAAGAAGAGGAGGAGGAAGGTGCAGCATGAGTAGCAGCAGTGTCGTCAAGCACCTGTACCACAGACCTGGTTTCCAATAATGAGGCAGAGAAGCAGATGCCAGCACTGGCACCACCACAGCCATGACTTCCAACACCCGAGGCAGAGCAGCAGACTCTAGCACTGGCACTATAGCCATGGAGGCACATTCCAAGGTGGCCGTCCAGGACCCTGTGCGGCCGATCGGAATTGGGATGCCCAGAGGTAGACCCGATTCTGATCCCTTGTGGGGCTAGATGTGCCTGCAGGATCATAATCAGATCTATGGCGTGAACATGCAGGCCAGGCCCCGATTATGATTGGCCTGCATGCTCAACAGATCCCCTACTACCTCAGTCAGGCTCCTGAATGGAGCTGCAGTGCTATGATATCCTGTCGCCATGGTACTGTGGCTCCATTCATGAGCTGCAAATGCCAGCTGCTGCCGATTTTGCTCATTCCCCATGGCTAGACCCTTGATCTGGCCTCCCATGGCCAGAGTCTAGCTGCAGGGAACTTCCTTGACCCCCTCTACCTTTTTTTTTCCCGACCCGGCAACAAGATTCCCCGATGTCCAGGGGGACTTACTCCACCTCTGAGGTGGCATAAGTCCCCTAAGTTCACAGCCCTGGACATAAAGGAGTGAACTCTGAATCGGCCCTGTACATCTGGGGTTGTGGCCTGCCCTCACTCTGCCTCCGGAATGCCCCTCCTGCCCCCGTCTAAGCCTCCCCATACAAACGCGTTGTTCATACGGGGAGGCTTTTGCCAGGGCCAGCAGGGGCGAATAGTGGGTATGGATGTCCCAACGGGACAGAATGACCCCTTGGCCTCTAGAGCCAGAGACAGAGCAGCATGTCACTGTAGTTTCAATCTTTTTTTTCTCAAGTTGCTCCTCCTTCATTTTTGTTAATGACAATTCTTTGGATGAGCAATCGCTTTCATGTGGAGTCCCTCAGGGTTCTGCCCTCACACTCATACATTTTAATATCTTCTTAAGTCTACTTCTAACTTTAATCCAAAGTGTGGGAATTTTAGCCTATGCCTATGCAGATGAAATCTTGATCGTTACGTATATAGATACTTCTAACCTTGATGTATTAGCTATGAATCGGTGTCCTGCCAAGGGTGAAGACTGGATCCATAAAAATCGTCTACTGTTAAATCCTAGCAAATCTACAGCAACATGGCTAACAGGTGGATCACCCCCACCCACTATCTCCCCAGCGGATCAATTATACTGACCATATCCTTCAGGTACTTGGGCATGCTTCTAGATTCTGGCCTCTCTAAGAGCAAATTAGTTCCATAGTAAAATCATCTTTGAACGCCATGAGACACTTCCAAGCTATTCATCCAATCCTTGATCAACTAGCCCAGGTCACTGTTATTCTTAATTTGGTCATCAGTTATATTGGCTATTGCAGTGCAGTTTACTCAGGATTGCCCATCTTTGAATTAAAAAGATTACAACTCATCCAAAACACTTCTGCTCATATCTTATCTTATGCTAAAAGACATGATCATGTATCCCCCTTCTAACTCAGCTCCACTGGCTACCATTTGCAGAATGTATCCAATACAAAATTCTAACACTGACTCTCCACCAGAAGGCATGTATTATCTTTTGTCTTTAATCATTAAATATTGCCCTGCCCATTCCCTATGCTCATTGCATAGTAATCATCTATGCCTACTATCTCCTGCTAGGGCACACTATGAAACCACTAGGAAATCTGCATTTTTCTGTCTAGTCCCCCTGTAATGGAACCACCTCCCTATCTTCACTCCCAGGACACTCTTATAGTGATTTTTCTACTACTACAACTTATAATTTGTATAGGGCTACAAGGCGTATGCAGCGCTGTCAGATTTTAAAACGTACCTGTTTAAACAGGCATTCAAAATCTCTGAAGCAAGGTGGGTGGGTCTCCCTGGTACCTGGAAGGTGCGCTTACTACTGGTTACGAATGTAGATAGTTTTGACTTTTGAATTCAGACTGTATGAATGTGTGTGGTTGGTTGTTCTCTCTGTCTCTCCTTACCTATCAATTTTTGGAATTCCTTTCATTTTTTCCATTATTTGATTGTAAATTATTATTATTTTTTTTAGAAACAAAAATACAAAGGCAATATAAGAAATAAACTGTAGTAGCATCACAGTTCTGGCCTCCATTACCACAGCCAGAGCAGCAGACACACAGCCCTAGCCTCCAGCATTACAGGCAGAGCAGTAAACAAACAGCCATAGCTGTAGTGCAGGAGGGGAAGGGGGAGGAGGAAGCAGGGGGGTGGGTGGAGGAGGAAAAGAGGGGAGGAAGGGGAGGGAGAAGTGGAACATTACTAAAAAGATACATGTGAGCGCCTGATTTAGAACAGCACAGCATATTGGAACTTGCCAGTGCAAATATCCATGATTATATCTGCACCCACCCCCCCCCCCCGGCATGAATAGGCTTCAGAAAAGTGCTTATTTTGGCAACTTAACACCTGTGGGAGGAAAAAGCCCTCTCATTCTTCCAATATTCTTAGATATCACAAAAAAGCATGCAGGTAGGTGGACATGGCTTTTGTGGCTGCTTTGCCACTGCATGTCTCTGCTTGCAAAATGGCAGGCCGGGACGTCTATGTGGTGTCAGATAGACATGTCCATTCCAAAATGCAATGGCAGGCATATCTGTCATGTAAGCTGCTATCATCCCTATTGGTTACCTGTACATCTCTAAGGTTGGGCAGAAACTTGCATGTGCCTGGCCCATTATTCTGCATATTCCCTATTGCTTTTGTTTTCCAGAGATGTTTATATTTTAGCGTAGAGACAGGCCAGTTTTAAAATGCAGTTGCACGTGGTCACCTTCTCTGCTGCCTTTCCCATGGAATTTGATATGTTCTGACACAAATACTCCAGATTATACCTACATGGCCATTCTAAAATGTGCATTATAGCCTATAGAGTTTATTTTAGAAGCATTATTTGCCATTTACACATGTAAATGTGACCACTTACATGTCTAAATTACATCCATGTGCAAATGGCTCATTTTACATATGGATCTCCCTCCCATGTCTAAATTGTAAGGGTGTACACTGGGAGAATGTCGCAAGTTGTTCTGGGTGGGACAAAAACCTACACGTGTATTCCCCATATAGGGAATGCACATATAAGACCTTGTCTGGATTTACACCTACTCCCTGACACGTATATGTATTTAAAAAGTGTTCCTTTAGGCCATCTCTTTACAGGAAAAATAAAGGATATATCACCTCTTAATCTCCCAAGGTTTATTTCCCCCTCCAAATCTAAATGAGGTAAAGATAGAGCCTCTGTAGTTAATAGCATCTGCATGTCTAGTTTTGCAAAATGGCTCAGATACATGTGTACATGGTGGCATTTGCATGTGCACATAATGGAATGCTGGCACTTGCACGTGTACAGTTGTGGTCAACATTATTGGCACCCTTGCAGTTCAATCCTTTAATGTCCAATGCAAATGCAATGTGTGCCTTCGAGTCAGTCCTGACTCCTGGCGACCCAGAAGCTCCTGGGTTTTCTTGGCAGTGACACTGGAAGTAGATTGCCAGGCCTTTCTTCCAAGGCAATGGAGGGTTAAGTGACTTGCCCAAGGCCACAAGGAGTGCTTGGTTACCAAGCCAGTGTTCTAACCACTAGGCTACTCCTCCACTCATCTCTCCCAAAAAATTGGCCAGTGAAATGGCTTTGGACTATATATGCACACATATTTGATGCGTAAAAGAATCAAATAAAATAAGACCAATTAAAAAAGGAAGTAGTATAAAAACTGGGAGATTGCCAGGTCATGATTACTAATGCCCAAAAGATCACCTGTAATTCAGAACTTGCCTAAAACTAATTTTGTTGGGCAAATAGTCAGGAGAGGAACAAATTGCTCTCCTATGACTACAATGTCCTTTTATTCAATTAAGTTCACTAGTATCTTTAGAACCTTATCTGGTAGTATCCCCATGAAACACAGGTCTGGCATCACCAACAAAGGGCCCTTTGGCGTCTGATGTGGTCACTCATTTGGAACGTCAGGCAATGTCCTGCTGCATCTGAAGCAGAGCTGTGAGGTTTCTTGAAATTTGCACATCTTGTGTGGGATGTTCCAAGAAGGACACTTTGTTGGTGACGCTGGACCTGTGTTTCATGGGGATACAACCAGATAAGTCCGCCGGTGTTTTTAGAACCTTAATTGAATAAAAGGACATTGTAGTCATACGAGAGCGATTTGTTCCTCTCCTGACTATTTGTCCAACAAAAATAGTTTTAGGTGAGTTCTGCATTACGGGATGATCTTTTTATGATCTGATAATTTTGCGGTTTGCCTCTGGGTTTTTTTTCTTAGTACATGATTATTGGCACCTTTATGAAAAATCCAAATCAGTTTGAACAGAAGAACCACATTCTCATTGCAGTAAAATTAGACACACCTGTGATCAATTGTCAATACTGACATGAAGTGAATCAACTAATGTATGATGGTTCTAATGTTTAAAATGGCCACATTCACTCCCTGTTCCATTTTAGATAATGGCTTTTCTGATGGTCTCAGGGAGCTCTCGTATCACCAAACTTCAAAGGAGTACAAGACCATCTCCAAAGACCTTGGGAAGCCTGTGTCTGCAATTCACAATGTTATTAAGAAGTTTTCTGCTCATAAAGCTGTCAAGACCCTCCCAGGATGTGGTGGAAAGAGGAAAATTACTCACTTTGAAGGTCAGTGGAAACTGTTGTATTAACACCCCATATAACATCCAAAGCGCTTAAGGCTGACCTGGAACAATCTGGAGTGGTGGTTTCAACTCACACCATATGCCATGTACTTAACAAAACAGGACTTCATAGGTGAAGGCCAAGGAGAACCCAACTGCTGAAAGACAGACATAAAAATGCACGCCTGATCTTTGCCCAAACCTATCTTGAGAAACCACAATCCTCCTGGGAAAATGTTCTGTGGACAGATGAAACCAAACTTGAATTCTTTGACAATGCAGACCAGTGATATATTTACAGGGAAAGAAATGAAGCTTATAAGGGAAGAAAAACACCCTTCCTACAGCTAAATATGGTGGAGGTTCCATAATGTTGTGGGGCTGTTTTGCTGCCTGAGGAACTGAAGACCTGGAACATATTAAAGGAATCATGAAGTCAGAGGACTAACACATTTTGGAGCAAAATGTGCTACCTAGTGTCAGAAAGCTAGGTCTGGGTCAAAGGTCATGGTTCCTCCAGCCAGACAATGACCCAAAACATACATCCAAAAGTACAAAAGAATGGTTAAAAAGAAACACAAGGACTGTTTTAAACTGGCCAGAATGAGTCCTGATCTCAATCCAATCAAGACCCTTTGGAAAGAGTTGAAATCTGCCATTTGTAAAAGAAATCCTAGAAACATCCATGAGCTGGAACAAATCACAGTTGAAGAGTGGGAGAAACTACCAGCAGACAGTTGTAGAAATTGATAGATGGCTATAAGAAATGTTTGGAAGCGGTTATCACTGCCAGCGATTGTGCAACCAAATATTAGTGAAGGGTGCTATTAATCCTGTCCAGGTCATATGTATGTGGTTTTTTTTTCTAAGAAATTACTATGGCTACGTTGCACAGACACTTTTTTTTGTTGTATACCTTTGAACATTATATTAAAATATTATGATGACATACAGTTGGAATATTTCCAATTATTTCTCAAGATACTGTACACAACACACCTAAAATGCAAGGGTGCCAATTGTAAGTGCCTGGATTGTCTCCTTTGATTTTTTCCCCCACATGTATATCTTTGAAATGGCCCCTCCTTCTGTACATGGATTTAAATCTCTGTGCGCTCCTTTAATTCCTTCTGTGTATTTTTAAAACAGCTCCACCCTTAGCAATGCTGCTTCTAAAATGACATTGGAATTGAGTACTCATCTAAAATGTGCCTTTATATGTGTAAGCACTGTCATTCGGTACTCCTGTCTAGAACTTTACACATAGAGGGGTCAGTATTTAGCATCTATATGCAGTGGTGTCCAAACCTTGTGGGCACCTGCAGCGGCACCCCCACTCATGACTGCTCAGCCCCCTTGCAGAGTTCCCCCTCCACCGGGCCCACAAGGTGAAAGTGCACATGACAAGTATACCTTAACATCTTGGGTGACTTGCCACACTGCCTCTGCTCCAGGCCTGGTTGTGACTTCCACCTGGGCTGGTGTTGCGGTTCATGCCGGGCTAGTGTAGCTGAATATCCTTGTGAACAGAATTTGTGGCTTGCAGGTCCACAAACTGTGTAAATTCCTTTGAATATCCCCCCTATACATATAGGGGGTATCCATATATATGAGAGTATATAGCACACACAATAGATGAATAATTTCTTATCTCTAAATTAGATGTTTGAAATTATTCTCTCCATTCCTGCAAGAAAACTTGGTTCATGTGCTGTATATATTTAGAGAGAGAAAGAAAGAGAGGCAGATTAAGAACAGGTGCAGCAGGACATCGTTTTGGTTGGGGAGACAAGCAGAACTACCTCCACCCTTTCCTCTGAAGCTCCCCACTTGCTAATATTGTGTGGACAAAATGTTAGTCAAGCCATTGCCCTTGTGGCCCACCATTTTTTTTTTTTTACTCCTATGTACATTTGCTGATATTTAAAATATCTAGGTTATAATTTAAAGCCACAAGAAAGCTACAGCAAGCAAAGAGGGACACAAAATTAAATAGTAAAAAGAAAATGCTCTTTAGAATTCAGGGAATATTATAAGACATTGACCATGTTCGGCCCAAGTGAAGGCATTTATTTATTTAACAGATTTTTTTTATACCACTATATGATTAAATTAAAGCGGTTTACACATTAACATGTAAAGTATTGCATTAAACAGGGAGGGATAGAGCGGATCAAATCAACTATACAGTTTACAGAACTAAAACATAGTATAGGATTAGTGGGATTGTGTAAGGAGAGGGGAATTACAGTTAGGTGTAACAGGACTTGTAATCTCGTCTCAAGGGTTCTATCTTCTTTAACTGTTTGTCCCAAAGTGTTCTATGAATAGGTAGGCTTTGAATCTTTTCCGGAATTCAAGGATGGCATCAATAGATTTAAGATGTCTGGGAGAGAAGTCCAGATTGAGGACGCATATAAGGAGAAGGCTCTATTGCAGGTGTATTGTCTGCTTTTCATCTTTAAGATTGGAATGGTGAGAAGATGTTGGCTGATAAATCTTCTTGGTCTGTTGTCTAATGTCTTGTTTTATTAGCGATTGTAGGCTAGTTGCAGAGAGGTTATGGGGGATCTTGACTATGCTAATTACACTGGTCGGCAAATTTTTACAAAAGTCATGTTACTAAAATAAAAATAGTCATTTCTTATCAATTTTTATATGCTGAACACGAATATGACAGTGAAATTGCAAAGTTGGCTCTAGGTATTTTGTAATCTACAAGAATTAATGTTTACATCATGAAATGCATGTCAATAGTAAATATAATAGGCCTTCGGTTAATACCTGTAAAAAAAACCAAGTCATAGACTACTACTTAGATTTTTTTTCACCTGTCTCTTGTACAGCTGTTCGGGAGCTTCTCTGGGGAGTGTCCAGCTCTAGTCGGCCAGCATTGTAGTGGACCATTTTCCCCGGTATCTTTGCTCCATCGTTGCGATATCCTGGTGAAAATGTTCGCCCTGTTCATCACTAACCATACCACAGATGTCAGGAAAGAAATCGAGATGGGAATCAAGGAAATGGATTTTTAGAGACATATTGCAGCCAAGGTTCTGATACTGTATCAGCATGTCTTCTACTAGTTCCTTGTAGTTTTCTGCTCTAACATTCCTGAGAAAGTTTGTTGACACTAGGCGAAAAGCATTCCATGCTTGTTTCGCATCACCCTGCAGCAAGTTGTTGAACCGGTCATCTTTGAAGAGCTCTCAAATCTGAGGACCCACAAAAACTCCCTCTTTAATCTTTGCTTCGCTGAGTCGAGGGAATTTTTCATGCAGGTATCGGACAGCTGGCGAAGTGCGGTCCATGGCTTTCACAAAGTTTTTCATCAAACCTAGTTTTTTGTGAGCCTCAACCAGAGCTGGGTGCTGGATATTCTTCTCTCCAACTGTTACATTTTGTCTGTGATTCCATTCCTTCCGCAAGTAGTGCCAATCCCTTGCTTGGCTATCCCACTCACATAAGAAACACATTATTTTATATATCCCTGCTGCAGTCCCATTAAAAGGGCAACTACCTTCAAGTCACCACAGAGGTGCCAGCTGTACTTGTTATAGTTAATGGAAGTTAGTAGATGCTTTAAGTTATCGTATGTCTCTTTCATGTGGACCTACAATAACGTAAGGTCAATTCTTAGAATAATACGGGCTATGGCCAATTGAAACAAATTACTCTATTGTAACATTAACTTTAATGTGATGATCAGCTTATTGTGGGAATTACACTACTTTCAAATCATCCCAAAATGCTCGGAAAGTCTCAGACTTGTCGGCACAACAAACAATGATACTAAGTATCTTTTAGTGGTGCCTGATAGCATCAATGACAATTTCCGGCATATACTTGATATCCCACAAACAACGCTTTCAGACTGCATGTATATATGTATATTACATTCAACTCCAAATGTTTTTCACTTAGCTTCAGGTGCTCCCCCTATGTGCTCTCCCATGTGGATGGCATGCGCTACTGGAATAGATGGAAGACAGTTTCCATTGTTCAAAAGCACAGCCTTCAGACTCAGTTTCGAAGAGTCTATAGTCTCCAGTCTTGTGGGTCGTGAGTGATTTTTAGGGCATTCATGAGGCTTTCAGTATTGGAACAGAATACCAGATTACTTTCCTTTCCGACTGTGTATAGTACACTGCTGACGTCAGATGGCTTCAGCAGCCGTCTGGCAGTAGTATTGCATTGCATCAGAAAATGATGCAATCAATTCTGGATGATGTGTGCATGCTGGTATTATGCAATGTGATGCAATATTACATCATTCAAGGCTTATTTGGTATGTTGATGTCCTACTGGATAAATTTACGCGGTGAAACGTCAAAAATGAACTACATGCAATATCTTCAAAACCAGAGCCAATAAAAATTTTTTAATGTTATATTCATGTTCAGCTCACCAAGATACTACAGATTAGGGCCTTTTAAAGTCAGTAATGATTTCAATGTTGACCAGTGTTATTGTTTTATATTTTATTCTGAGTATGACTGGCCAGTGAAGTTGCTTTAGTATAGGCGTTATATGGTCAAATCTTGTGGTTCCTGTTATAATGTGGACGGCACTATTTTGGGCCATTTGTAGAGGATGCAGAGCGTGTTTTGGTAATCCTTGATATATGATACTGCAGTAATCGAGATGAGGTGTTATCATGGCTTGGAACGCCAATCTGAATTCATTGGAGTCAAGCAGAAGGCGAAGGTTTTGTAGTATTTTATCTTGTGATATGCAGATTTAGGCTAAAGGAGTAGAGGAGTGGCCTAGAAGTTAGAACACTAGCTTGGTAACTAAGAAACAAGGGTTCAAGTCCCACTAGCATTCCTTGGGGCCTTGGACAAGTCACTTAATCCTCCATTGCCTTGGAAGAAAGGCCTGGCAATCTACTTCTGGTCACACTGCCAAGAAAACCCAGGAGCTGCAGGGTCTCCTGGAGTCAGCACTGATGCAAAGCACACATTGCATTTTGTAGGTTAAAACCTTGGTCCAGCATTATATCCAGATATTTTACCTCAGATTTTCCTCCAGATTTTATAGAGAATTAAGTCATGTTGATGGTTTGAAGGCTGGACCTTTTGTTAGATGGAGGGCTTCAGATTTTTTATAATTTACTCATTTACTCAAGTCTTCTCTTTCAGCTATTGAACAATTGATCTGAAATATGTTGTAATTGTTGTGCAGATAGTGGAGAGTGTAGTGTATATCATGCATCTGCAAAGATGTGGAAGGCATACCCATCAAAAGAACAACCCAGCCAAGCACTTCAGCAATCAGCTTTTAAGATTTTCTTTGAGCATTCTGTTCCATAGTCCCATTACACCAGGGTAAATTCAGGCATGTACAACAAACATTCAAACTTATACAGCAGTCAAACACATTTTAAAATTAAGTTACAGATCTATAGCCTTCTTTTTCTTTCAAAACGCAATTAATGTGCTTTCAAGCATGAATACCGTTCACAAGGGCCTGCGGTAATTGTTACCATGTAGGCATAACACTTACCATGCGCTAATTTCTGCACTTACTACAAATGTGTTTTGGGGCCTGGAATGGGTGGGTTAGGAGCATAGAGTGGGCATGGTCGGCACATTGCAGTTAGCATGCGATATGTTCCCTTGTGCTACCTGTTATTGTTGCAGTTAGCACGAGTGCACTGAATTCCACCTCAGTGGGTGGCATTAGGTGCACCCATGGCTACTGCACCAAGTGTTAGGGTATGCATCCCCAGGGTAATTGGCAGGAAAGTGCTGGCCACACCCTGGAGATTTACTGAAGGGGTTATGCACTTAATGCATATTAGTTTTAGCACTAAAGGCATGTTAATTGCAGAAACCTAATGCACTTTAGTAAAAGGAGCCCTAATTTTGTACCTAAGGCAATAGAGGATTAAGTCACTTGCCAAAGATCAAAAAGAGCGGCTGTGGGATTCAAACCAGGCTTTCCTGATTCTGTGTTCTGCTTTAAACTTTACAATACTCTTCCACTCCATTATTACCTTTTATCACATGGCCAGTCATTGGCAACAGACATTCCTGTTCCCATCCTCAGATATAGCAGTTTTAGGCTTCTGACTGATCTCTAGGAGCCTTCTGCCTCCCCAGAATATTCTGCAGCCTACCACCTGCTAACCCAGGAACCCAGAACAGATTCTGATCTCTCTAAATCATTTCTTGATTAGCTTCATTATTATCCTGCAATTACTGCCACATTCCTCTGTGGTCATAACTTTCTTCCAGATTGGCTTGAGGTTCCAACAACCCCCAGCAACCTCTACTTTATGCCTTTCTTATTAGCTTTACCTCTGGAATTCTCTTTACAGCACCCTTTGTATCTCTGGTGGGCTATTTTCTTCCTATTTCGTCTAGACCAGCGATGGCGAACCTATGGCACGCGTGCCAGCTGTGGCACGCGAAGGCCTTGCAGCTGGCACGCGGGAAGGTCCGCAGAAAAATAAAAAGCTGGCTCTGACTGCTGCCGCGGACGCGGCAAGGGCAGAATGCAGCGTCCCGCAGGGCCCCCTCCGCCCGCTAAGCCCCTCTGCAAGAGCTTTCAGATTCGCGAGGGAGAGCGTCTCCCTCGCGTCTCTGTTAAGCCCGCAGGGGCTAATGGGAAATTTCCCATCAGCCCCTTTAGACGCGAGGGACTGATGGGAAATTTCCCATTAGCCCCTGCGGGCTTAACAGAGACGCGAGGGAGATGCTCTCCCTCGCGAATCTGAAAGCCCTTGCAGAGGGGAGTAGCGGGCGGAGGGGGCCCCGCGGGACAGTGCAATCTGCCGCGGCAGCAGCCAGAGCCTGCTTTTTTTTTAAAAAAATTTGCCAGGGGGGGTTAGGACTGCTAATGGGCAGGGGGGGGGGGTGGTTAGGACTGCTAATGGGCAGGGAGGGGGGGTGGTTAGGACTGCTAATGGGCAGGGAGGAGGGGGGGGTTAGAACTGCTAATGGGCAGGGAGGAGGAGGGGGGTTAGGACTGCTAATGGGCAGGGAGGGGGGGGTTGGGACTGCTAATGGGCAGGGAGGGAGGGGGGTTAGGACTGCTAATGGGCAGGGCAGGGCAGGGAGGGAGGGAGGGAGGGAGGGAGGGAGGGGGGGGTTAGGACTGCTAATGGGCAGGGAGGGAGGGAGGGAGGGAGGGGGGTTAGGACTGCTAATGGGCAGGGAGGGAGGGGGGGGTTAGGACTGCTAATGGGCAGGGAGGGAGGGAGGGGGGGTTAGGACTGCTAATGGGCAGGGAGGGAGGAGGGAGGGAGGGAGGGGGGGGTTAGGACTGCTAATGGGCAGGGAGGGAGGGAGGGAGGGGGGGTTAGGACTGCTAATGGGCAGGGAGGGAGGGAGGGAGGGGGGGTTAGGACTGCTAATGGGCAGGGAGGGAGGGAGGGGGGGGTTAGGACAGCTAATGGGCAGGGAGGGGGGGGGTAGGACTGCTAAAGGGCAGGGAGGGAGGGAGGGGGGGTTAGGACTGCTAATGGGCAGGGAGGGAGGGAGGGAGGGGGGGTTAGGACTGCTAATGGGCAGGGAGGGAGGGAGGGGGGGTAGGACTGCTAATGGGCAGGGAGGGAGGGAGGGGGGTTAGGACTGCTAATGGGCAGGGAGGGAGGGAGGGAGGGGGGGTTAGGACTGCTAATGGGCAGGGAGGGCGGGGGGTTTGGACTGCTAATGGGCAGGGAGGGAGGGAGGGAGGGGGTTAGGACTGCTAATGGGCAGGGAGGGAGGGAGGGAGGGAGGGGGGGTTAGGACTGCTAATGGGCAGGGAGGGAGGGAGGGAGGGAGGGGGGGGGGTTAGGACTGCTAATGGGCAGGGGGAGGGAGGGGGGGGGTTAGGAATGCTAATGGGCAGGGAGGGAGGGAGGGGGGGGGGTTAGGACTGCTAATGGGCAGGGAGGAGGGAGGGAGGGGGGGGGGGTTAGGACTGCTAATGGGCAGGGAGGGAGGGAGGGGAGGGGGTTAGGACTGCTAATGGGCAGGGAGGGAGGGAGGGGGGTTAGGACTGCTAATGGGCAGGGAGGAGGGGGGGGGGTTAGGACTGCTAATGGGCAGGGAGGGAGGGAGGGAGTGAGGGGGGGTTAGGACTGCTAATGGGCAGGGAGGGAGGGGGGGTGAGGACTGCTAATGGGCAGGGAGGGAGGGAGGGGGGGGGTTAGGACTGCTAATGGGCAGGGAGGGAGGGAGGGAGGGGGGGGTTAGGACTGCTAATGGGCAGGCAGGGAGGGAGGGAGGGGGGGAGGTTAGGACTGCTAATGGGCAGGGAGGGGGGGTTAGGACTGCTAATGGGCAGGGAGGGAGGGAGGGAGGGGGGTTAGGACTGCTAATGGGCAGGGAGGGAGGGAGGGAGGGGGGGTTAGGACTGCTAATGGGGAGGGAGGGAGGGGGGTTAGGACTGCTAATGGGCAGGGAGGGAGGGGGGGTTAGGACTGCTAATGGGCAGGGAGGGAGGGGGGGGGGGTTAGGATGCTAATGGGCGGGCAGGGAGGGAGGGGGGTTAGGACTGCTAATGGGCAGGGAGGGAGGGGGGGTAGGACTGCTAATGGGCAGGGGGGGGCGGGCGGGCGGGGTAGGACTGCTAATGGGCGGGCGGGCGGGCGGGCGGGGGGGTAGGACTGCTAATGGGCTGTGGGCTGATGGGGACTGTCTGGAAATGGGGTGATGGGGGTTAGGACTGGTAATGGGTTATAGGGGGGGCTTAAACTGAAAATGGGGTGATGGGGGTTTAGGACTGGAAGTGGGTTGATGGGGGGGGGCTAGGACTGGTATAGGGTTGGGGGGTTGCTAGGACTGGAAATGGGCTGATGGGGGGCTAGGACTGGAAATGGGCTGATGCAGGGACTAGAAGGGAATGGATGCTGGGTGAGGCTGGAACTAGAAGGGAGCTGATGTGGGGGGAGGATTAGAAATGGGATGGGGCTGGGAGAGTAAATTGGAGAGGTGAATAATTTTTTGTGTGGGAGTGATAAATAATCTACAATTGGCCGGGTTTTGGGAGTGTAAGTGGGGTTTGAGGTTGGAGGGGTAAAATTTGAGTGGATTAAATAGGAATGAGGAAAGAGCAAAAGGAGAAAGATTAGTATGTTAAAGCGGATGTAGAGAGAGAGAATGGAAAAAAAAAACTAGAAGAGAGAAGAAAGGACAAATGGACAGCAGATGATGGAGAGTTAGCAGAAAACATGAAGAAACCAGAAGAAAGTGGCTGGAGCAATTGCAACTGTGTAACTGAGCTGAGGTATTCTGTTTATGTAATTCCATTTTGACATTGCCACTTGTTCTCTTTCCCCAGTAGGTCATGTATTGCTATTGTCTGAAATGTATTGGTTTAATATTTGCAGTGTTGCCTTTTGATAGGTATGGTGTGGTGCTTTGTGAGTCCTGGTAGTGCTGTTAGGATACGGCGGGTTTGCTATTGGTTCTAAATGGGCAGTGTTTGTAGTAGTTCCTAATGTGCCTGGCGGTTGGCACTGGATTATAGTAATGTAGAAATCTTTTAGTCTGTCTTTATCCATACACGCATTAAGAGACATGTTTACTAAAAGTTAGTGTATGTTAGCATTATGCAAATATTTATGCAAATTGACGTGCTGGCACTTTGAGGAAATTCTTTGGTTTTGTGCGGCAGTTTGGGCACTCGGGCTCAAAAAGGTTAGCCATCACTGGTCTAGACTGTTCCAAACTGCTCATGGTACCCACCTCATCAAAGGGGTCATATTTTTAACATTGAGTCAAACATCTACATGGCCATGTTTTAAGTGACTCCATTTTAGCCATAACCTAATGAGCTAGGTTGCAGCTAAAAATTGACTTAAATCTTAACTGACTAGATTTAAGCCTGCAATATCTGTGCCTAGGTTTTACTGCTTAGTGCTGAAAAAGGCCAGTCTGAACAACTACACTCAGATACAACACTGCCCAAGAGATTGACCACATTTTGACTAATAGGAATGTGCAGTCATGCCCCCCTCTTGTTTACCCAGCACTGGCTCCCAATATCCTACAGGATTGAATTTCTTATCTTAACCCACTGAGCATTATTCTCTTGGTTAACTTTCTACTACTACTACTACTACTAAGCATTTATACAGCGCTACCAGGCGCATGCAGCACTGTACAATGAAAACACAAAAAGACAGTCCCTTCTCTAAAGAGCTTACAATCTAAAAAGACAAAGCAAGAAAAGGAGTAGAAAAAAGATAACATGGGCAAAGAGACAAGAGCAGGAGAGACTGGACAAAGGAAAGAGGTAAGAACAAGTGTAAGAGGAAGAAAGGTGAAATATACTCCATTTCAAGATCTCTTTTCCTCTCAAAATTATTCTTGATAAGCCCCTCACGGTGCAGAATCAATTAGAGATAATCTGGTGCACTGCCTTCACCTACTCTGCTCCATCACAATGCCATAGGTGTACAATCTGAGCCCTCTTGGCAAAATTCAAAGCAGGGTTGAAAACATCGTTCTTTGTTCAGGCCTTTGAAACTCGAGCTGCATTTTATGGTGTTGATTGAGTTATTTTTGTTTGTCATATTTATTGACTTTGTGAACTGCTAAGATGTCAGTTTTCTGTTTAGTTGGTGGTATATCAAATATTCTTAAATACATACATAAAATGATTGGCTACTGGGCTCTGGCCTTCATCTGGCTAATTTCTGCTGCCCCCTCCCCCCACCTCATACACTCCCCTTTTCCTATTGCATGAATTAAGTGGGCACCTTCTCCCATATTCTCCTCTCCCAAATTCTATTTTCATCTGTCTGATTAGTTCTCTCCTTCACGTTTTTATCATACAGTACTTTGCTGTATCGTATTGAAAGGCAAATGAACAAATCTCCAATTAAGCTAAATATGACTTAATATAAAACAACTTAGGCAATGTCAAAAGACATTATTATGTTAATCATGTCATTTTTGAAGCAAAACTGAAAAAATCCCGAAATTTCATTTTTTTTCATTTTTATCATTTTATGCACATTATTTACAAATAATGCATGCTAAAAACAAAATGAAATAAAAACTGAAAACATGAAATAATGACATGAAATAAATAAAATAAATGGATATCAAATCAAGAACAAAATTGTTTTCTACATGCATAGTACGATTGAATGGCTGAAGATAGTCCTCTTGTTTTGGTGGCTAGCTTTCTTTAGCAGCCTGTTGTGGCTACATATTAAATTACAGAGAATTGTCCAGCAATCTAGCATTGAAAATCTTGCCTCAAAAACATATGTGTCTGATACTATGGTGAAACAAACATTTTGAGTGAGATTTGATAACGATTTGCAGTCACACATTCTGGAATACTGATCTCAGTCAATGTCTTCATTTTTCAAGCACACCTGTGCCTTTGGAATACAAATGGACAGATAAAGTGGAAAGGATAGCACTCGCAGCATATCCTGCAGCTCAAAATGGAAGTCTGGAAATGGATACTGTTGGGCCATCAGGTTTAACTGCTCACTGAAAAGGGGCTAAATTGCATCTATATATTCTAGGAAGAGATCATTAATATTAATGAAGTAGTGAAGCAGTACCTGCCAGTATAATGTGGTAAATCTTTATCACGTTAGAACATAAGAGATGCCATACTGGGTCAGACCAAGGTCCATCAAGCCCAGTATCCTGTTTCCAACAGTGGCCAATCTAGGTCATATGTACCTAGCAGTTTCCCCAAAAGACACAGGTTCCACAATGCTTGTTTTGGGTCAAGCATTGATATCCTGGGTCCCTTCTTAATAATGGTTTATGGACCTTTCCTCCAGGAACTTGTCCAAACCTTTTTTAAACCCAGCTACACTAACAGACTTTACTACATCCTCCGGTAACAAATTCCAAAGTTTGATTACACGTTGAGTGAAAAAATATTTTCTTTTATTAGTCTTAAATAGTTTACCCTGTAGCTTCATTGCATGTCCCCTAGTCTATCTATATTCTGATAACGTAAACAATTGATCTACGTTTACCCATTCCACTCCGTTCATTAATTTATAGACTTCTATCATATCTCCCCTCAGCTGTCTTTTCCACATTAAAGAGCCCTAACCTTTTTAGTCTTTCTTCATAGGAATATCCTTCCATCCCCTTTACCATTTTGGTGGCTCTTCTCTGAACCTTTTCTAATAACGCAATATCCTTTTTAAGATACGGCGACCAGAATTGCACACAATATTCAAGGTGCGGTCTCACCATGGAACGATATAGAGGCATTATAATATCTTTTGTTTTATTTTCCATTCCTTTCCTTATGATACCTAGCATTCTATTTGCTCTCTTGGCTGCCTCTGCACACTGGGCCAAGGGTTTTAACCTGTTATCCACAATGATGCCTAAATCTTTTTCTTGGGTGGTGGTTCCTAATCTGGAACCTTGGATTCTGTAACCATAGTTTGGGTTGTTCTTCCCTAGGTGCATAACTTTGCACTTGTCCACATTAAATTTCATCTCCCATTTTGATGCCCAGTCTTTCAATTTATCAAGATCCTCTTGCAATTTTCCACAATCCTCTTGGGTTTTAACAGCTTTAAATAGTTTTGTCTCATCTGCAAATTTGATAACCTCACTCGTTATTCCCTTTTCCAGGTCATTTATGAATATGTCAAAAAGAAGCGGACCCAGCACAGATCCCTGGGGTACACCACTATTCACCTTTCTCCATTGGGAAAATTGGCCATTTAGCCCTACCCTCTGCTTTCTATCTTTTAACCAGTTCCTGATCCATAATAGTACACTGCCTCCTATCCCATGACTCTCTAATTTTGCCAAAAGTCTCTGATGAGGGACCTTGTCAAAGGCTTTCTGAAAGTCCAGATACACTATATCAACTGACTCACCTTTGTCCACCTGTTTATTCACACCTTCAAAAAAACAACAGATTAGTAAGACAAGATCTTCCTTGTCTAAAGCCATGTTGACTGTCTCCCCTTAGGCCATGACTATCTACATGCTGAGTAATTTTGTTCTTTATGATGGTTTCTACCATTTTTCCCGGTACTGACGTCAGGCTCACCGGTCTGTAGTTTCCCGGATCACCCCGGAACCCTTTTTAAAAATTGGCATTACATTGGCGATCCTCCAATCTTCAGGTATTACAGATGATTTTAATGAAAATTCACAGATTACTAATAGCAGGTCTGCAATCTCATATGTCAGTTCTTTCAACACCCTTGGATGTATACCATCCGGCCCAGGTGATTTGCTACTCTTCATTTTATCTAATAGTTGTAGTACATCTTCCTGATGTATCAATATTTCCTTCAATTCTTCTTCACCTTTAAATACCACTTCAGTCACGTTTAACATCCCTACATCTTCCTCAGTAAAGACCGAAGCAAAGAATTCATTCAGTCTTTCCGCTATCTCCTTGTCGCCTCTTAGTGCCCCTAATAAAATAGTATTCAAACCAGGGAAGGGATTTTAGATTTAGCTGATGCCTTTTTCAAAAATAACTGAAGGTGAGATGCATTCAAGTACAATGCATATTTCCCTGTCCCCAGAGGACTTACAATCCAGGGGTACAATAATGAGGCAATGGAGAGTTAAGTGATTTGGCTAAGATGACAAGGAATAGTAGTGGGGTTTAAACCATGGCTTTGCAGTTTTTTAGCCTGCTCCTCTAACCTTTGGACTACTCTTCTCCACTTTCCCTCATGAGTAGAACCATGTATTCTTAATATGACCTAACAACTTAATGCAGATAATTTGACTAGAAGATGCTCAAACATCATTCAAAACATGGAAAAATGATCCAATCAGCACTGGCAAGTTAGAAGTAAAGAAAGAATTTGAAAAGAAACTTACCATGGAAGCATACAAACCTTTTCAGGTACATTCAAAACAAAACAAAAAGCCAGTGAGGGAGTCCGTTGGACCATTAAATGATAGAGGAGTAAAAGGGGCACTAAGAAAAGATAAGACTATAACAGAGAGACTAAGGGGTATGTTTACTAAACGGTCTTAATGTTACCAGCGCTGGTTGCAGTGATAACGTGAGGAATGCCATATAAGGTGGTGGGTGTGTCAGTGTAAAGGAAGCAATGGCGGGGTATCGCGCGATAGAGGTGCCCTGGCCAACACCGCACAATAGATGCGCCGTGCCATGTCATTGCGCGGTAACCTTAAGTTCGCGTGCTGAGCTGTGATCAAAAGACCAGAGGTGTAGCACACTGGTCAATGCAATGACTGCTGATACAGCGCTCATGAGTTTGATCCCCCAGTGGGGATATGGAATGAAGCTAGCCGAGGCAATTCCTTTTCCTGCCTGTAACAGGCAGACACATCCCAACAATCTGTACTGTCATCCAAAAAAAAGCCACATCCCAGTGCTGTAACCCAAAGCACCTTCTAGGGTGCAGCATGAGGCACATCATAAAGTGCTACGTCAACCAAGGCAAATTCAGAATGTGTCCCAGAGGGCGCCATGAATGGTGGTACCCCCTAAGGCATCATATAAGGTGCTGCATAAGCTGGAAGTACTTAAGGTGTCGCTAAAGACGCCCCAAGGATGGAAAGGTGACTAAAGAAATGTTGGCCAGGGGCAGTAAGGTGCACGAACCTCACAAGCATGAAATGTATGGGTCAAACACAGATGTAACCCTAACACAGCATAGAGCAGCAATGCAAGGCAATGAAGAAGTGATGTAAGGAACTAGATGTCTAAGGTGATGGAGCTGCCAAATCTGCGTGCAGCCCATGTGGCAGCTGGTAAAGTTGACAAATATATTGGGGGCAGCTGTACCGATGCACAGGGTGATGGTACTGTAAAGTGCAACAAGCACAGTGTGTGGCAGAGGATGGGAATACGTGTTGAGCAGAGGAGCCAGAGGTGGCAGGATAAGTGCAATGACAGGAGGACAGAGGACTAGCAGTGCCATGCAGAGCCAACACAGGAGAGGCAAATATGAAAAGCTGCGATGCAGAAAAGGGTGCCAGTGCAGGACAAGGGGTAGCAGCCTGCACATTACGCCAGGATGGCACACAGCTGGCAGACATAGACGGACAGAAGGATGGTCGGCAACTGTGATGAAGGTATAATGTGCGAGCAGCACAGATCCTCACAGATAGGACTGTTACAGGAATGCTAAGTAGTTGTGTAAGAGAGGCATTAAAATGCTTGGAACCGAGAGGAATCGAACCCATGACCACTAGCACAAATGTCAATGCACAAACCAGTAGGCCACAACACCCATGTGAGTAGCACAGCAAAGGCTGCTTACAAGAACACTGCAGGGCACCACACCAAAAGCCAGCTGTCTGCCAGTATAGGGCAACCCCAACAGCAACGAAGATGCACTGCAAATGCAGATCAGGTGTGTACAGCTAATATCACAGTCAGTAAGTGGGACTACAGGCGCATATAAACACATGCACATACACAATGAAATGTTCTGCAGTGGATACAGCATGCAAAAGAGCAAAGAACCCAAACCCAAAGGGTGGCAGGGGATGTTCTGTGGAGCAGGGCCAAATGGGGACAAGAACGGAAAAGGAGCATGTGAGAGCTGAACCTACAAGCAGACATGGCCCAGATCAGATCAGCAACAATAATGCTAATCCCCCAAGCCAACATGGACAGTACAAAGAAAGAGCCATATGTAACAGCTAATATGCGATGGATAGGCTGGATCAAGGGCACACCATGGTGTACAGGAAAGAGATGGAAGGGTGTGTGGAGAGGTGACCAATCATAACAGAGTTCATGGTCAGGTTAGCACAAAACCAGCAAAAATCAATGGAACATGTGGGACTTAAACATGCAACCTATGGTGCTGCAACACATGTACACAACCACGATCCCAAACAACCACAGCAAGTGCAAAGCAAATATGTCCCCCAATAGGAATGGTGGAATGGAAACCCTTAGCACCCTGTGATGTGGCAGATGGCTGCCACATAGACAGCTGCCACCGTACAAGGATGTGAGCACAGGTGGGCCATGTACATTACCCGGATACCACTAAATACATGTGTCAGTGTGGTAAAGCATAAGCAGAGACAAATATGCGTGAAACACACTTTTTTTTTTATTTTTATTGTGGGTAATCATGAGACATATCGTATATAGCGCCTGTCATCATATCAAGGTAGTTGGGCTACAGTGAACAAACATACACCACATTGAGCATGGCAGACACCCACATGACACACAAGTCACTGCGCCATCTAAAGATGTTGGACAGGAGAGATAATGTGCTGTAGCTTCATGGTGTTCACTATGCAGTAGCTCCCCACCCCCCACATGCTGCTGCAGGGCCCAAATGGCCTAGTCACATATGTGTGCATGTAGACACTAGGTGGTGCATGATGAGGGCCCAACACACATCAATCATGAATTGTCCCCCAAAGCATATGTGCCTGCCAGTACAGGAGGCAAACACCGTAAAACTCATAAATAGCAAGATGTAAGCACGTGTACACACATATAGAGATAGATATGTTGCAGCTCATCCAAAATGCCTGATACAGCAATCAAAGCATCACCAATGTAACCCAAAACAAAGGCGAATTAGGATATGGGAACAGGTACAAGAGGCACATTATCCCAGAGAACACCATAAAAGGAACCTCACAAACGTGCAGAGCTAGCACCGTGCAGAGGTTCCTCTGCAATGGGTGGCGTGGATACATGAACCTTAGACAGAGATCAGGGTACCTGGGATGCACACATGAAGGTAGAAATATGGACAATCACACAGCCACAATGCAAATGTAATCGGCCAATGTGAGTGGCGGAATGTCAGGGGATAAGGCCTACTGTGCAGACATGCAATGCTATGTGTGTAAATCAATGTACAGCGGCATGTCTGTGCAGTAACCAAACAAAATGACCTGTATATGGAGTCTGAAATCAAGGTCAAAGATGGGCCAGTACCCCACAAAGAAGCCACACTGCCACATGCACTGGTGTAGCAACATATACAGTCACATGCACATGCACTGTGTACGTTAAACCATGACACAGTGATGCCCCAGATGCACTGTAACCCCCTTGTTGAGCCAAACATCACTCCAAGATGTTGGTGGCCAGCACCAAGTGTCTGGTTGGAAGTCTACGGGGCAGGCAAAGGCCACAAAACATCAGTGAAGGCAGAAGATGTCAACAAAATGTGTCAAAACACCATGTCGCCATGTCCAATCACCGTTGACGCATGTCCAAATAATGGCGATATGTGTCATACATAAATAGTGTTGCACAGTGGTCTGTCAACACACAAGAGATAGGTAAACCCACAATCCTCAACACACACGCACAATGTTCACAGGGTCAACACCAGTAAGATAGAGATAGCACAGTCACCACCACGCCACAGGTGTACAGACACCCCCCACCACATGATAATGCAAACGGCATGCACACGGTATCATTACTGAGGCTCCCCCAAACACACACACACATGATAAGCTGAGCGTGCCAAGAGTAACATACGTGCACAATTGGGGATCAGTGGAGATTAAGGTCGTTGATATGCGATGATACACTGCTGCCGTCTGATGCTACAATGTAAGGGAAGGGTGTAAGTGTGGGCCACCCCCAGAACACCTAGGACCTGTAGTCACACACATCTCTGTTGGATGTGTCCCAGAAACAGTGCTGGATAAGACAAACTGTGCACGAGCACATGTGGATATGTATGCCAACATCAAAATATGGTGTATGGGGAGCATGCAAGATAGGTCCACCACAACATATGTGCAATAGACAGATATCCTCAGACATGTGTTGCTCATGACTCTCCACACAGACAAATTACCTGTATGTCCACTGACCACAGTGTCCTGCAAGTTGAATGACGTACACACAGCTGCCACTGCACCACAGCACCAGTAACGTCACCAAGCATGTCCTGTGCTATGAGAAACACAAGAGAAACATACATATGTTACGTTGGAGCTGTGCACCAAACACAGCACCCTCATGTACCCACCTCACATACCCCCCCGATCCGTCACAGTCTGGCAGTTCGTCAGGACACTGTACCAAATTGCTGCCTCCCAAACACTCCACTGATGTGTCCCTGGCCAAATATAAGAGCCTGTAGCCAGTCAGGCCCCTTTGTGCCCTCTCTGATGCCCTTGGTACCGTTGACCGAAACCGTCTCCTCGCTACCCTGTCCTTACCCAGTCCAAAGGACTTCGTACAATCCTGCCGCACCCATATCTCTCCCAGTGCACCCTCAGTGTGTGTTCCTTTGGCCCCACCTCCCATGGTAACCCGCTCACAGTTGCTGCACCAAAGGGATATATGCAGGAGCTGCTACATTCCCCTGGCACCATACCCAGTTCGCTGGTGCAGCAAGCTCAACCCCTGGCGTTCAGGAGCAGCTGTGTGGTGATGAGTCCCAAACATATCTCCCCACGCCTGAACTATGGTTTGCAATCCATATCGTGATCTCAGCTTGCCTGCTGACATTGCTGGCTGCATGTTCCCTCACTGCCTGAAAATGAGCATGGCCAATACCGGACATCTTATCATCGCCCCCAAACCTTCCCCAACCTTCAGAGTGTCTGTGTCTAGGTTCGTACACCGTCCATCTACTTTGTCTGCAAGGTATTGTTTGTCAATGACTCGTCTCTCCCCCTCTCCACACATATCCATCACATAGCTAGTGCCTGCCGTGTAGTTCCAGAAAACATCATCAAGATACCTGCCCTCACCCCCTGAACACAGAAATCAAACACAGATGCCCCCCCTTCATCATCTGCCACCCTATCTGATGTAACTTATGTCTGCCTTTGGAATCCTCTCTGTCCACTGCAGTGTATGCCATAGAGCGCTGCATTGCTAATCTACCGGTAGCCCCATCATGGCAATAATACACCACATGTCATGACAACTCACAGGCTCTCCATCTGTCTATGCATACAGGTCAAGCCGCACCTGCTGATCCTTACATGCAGTCACACTGTGGTTGCCCGGTACCTTTAATCTCATAACTCTGGTAGTACAAATACCACTACAACTGAGCATGTAAATAGTGCTAACACATGTATGCATCACTATACTGACACAGTGAACACATAGTCCCTGCTCATCTGAGCATACAACCCAAGTTATCCCCTCATAACTCCCAAATGTGATCCCCACACGTCAAGGCCACTGCTCCCATCCATGGCCTGCTCCCCTACTCTGGATGACAGACCACACACCTCTCACCTTGCAGCACCCAATGCCTACAGCTAACCACCTGTCGCTGCAGTGCAGCCACCCCCACCAACAAGGTCAAACATGTGACAGCTCAGTACATTGCTATTGTCTAATAAGCATGCCCACACCGATCCCCTCCATCCACTGGTGTCCCCTGGTCACACCTGCTGTGTTAAAGGTTTGACTACATTGTAAGCTGTCATGGCCTGGCATTGTCTCAGCTATATCAGGGCAGTGCTGCGTATGACTGTGCAATACTAACGCTCAGTAGTAGTAGTAGTAGTACATATATATCTAAAAAAAGGTTATGTCCTACATATGCTGTACTTACATGAGAAAAGCTCCTCGATCAGCTGCCGCCTGATTGCTGTGCCCTCACGTGTGTCACCACAGGCACGTACAGGAGGGCACATTGGATCATCTTCCAGATCCTCATTAATTTGGACATCGATATCGTGCCTGAGAGCAATGTTGTGCAGGATGCAACAGGATATGATGATCTCTGCCACAGTCACGGGTTTGTACTGTAAGGCCCCGCCGGTCCAGACACCTGAAGCGACTTTTCAAAACGCCAAAGGTGTGCTCGATGACGGAGCGACTGGAGGCATGGGCCTCATTGTACCTCAGTTCTGCACGTGTCTGTGGTAGACGCACAGGGGTCAGCAACCAGGGACGACACGCATACCCTGCATCACCTGCAGAAAGAAATATTTAACATTAAACCACGAGCTGATGTCCACACACATGCATACAAGACTGTACGTGCAAACTAACACCACAGACAGGTCAGACTGAAACATAGGACAGCACATGATGGGACACAACAACTAGGCCTCCGTGTTTAGAGGTGCGAGCGACTGAGCAGGGGGGAGGTAGGAAGAGTGCAATCAACATAAGCCCTCATCAATGCAGACACATGGCCAGACACCAGAGGTAGAAAGGTATTCTCGCCCGCCCAGAACCCATTGATGACACACATGCAATGCACCCTGGACAAGGGAAGAGTTGCTGACCTGTGTGAAGGTCATGATACTGTCCACAGACAGGTGGTGAGACAGGAACAGGGACCTCACCTTGCCAGACAGGATGGCAGAGAGAACTCTACACTGTTGAGAAACATGCAGCATACATGTGTGTTGTACTGTGACAACTCAGACACACAATGTCAAATGGCCAGAAACATCAGAGGTCATTGTGCTGGCAACACACAGCACCGCAGCACAGAAGACCTTGAGTGACCCCCCTCCCCAAGCGTTAGCCCTCACACACACACATGACACAGAAACACAACCAGTCACACATCTCAAAAACAAACATATGTGCATATGGTAGGTCAGGGGTACACGATGTGCATGTCAGAGATGACAAATACCCACCCAGCAGTATACAGTCCTTATATTGGCCAGCCTCAAATTGACCAAATATTGCAGAGTGATGCAGGATATAGGAGTCATGGGTGGACCCTGCAAACCTCGGGACCACATTCAGAATGCGCATATTTGCATCACATACAACCTGAACATTCAGGGAGTGGTAGTGTTTGTGGTTGCAGAACACTGCCTCCCTGTCTCTAGGCAGGACCAGGGCAACATGTGTGCAATCGATCGCTCCCATCATGTGTGGTATCCCGGAAAATGCCTCAAGCATCAGGTTCAGGGCCTCCCACTATTGCCTAGTGTTGGGAAACGCAATGCAATTCCCCACCCGGCTGATCATGGCACGCAGTACCTGGTGGAGACAGCGTGAGAAGGTGGGGCAGCTCATGCCACCTACTGCGGCCACAGATGACTGGAAACAGCCAGAGGCAAAGAAATGTAGGGCACCAAGGAGCTTGACCAGACCTGGTATGGCATGTGACCGACCAGCCATGGGCTCAAGGTCAGGTCTTAGATCCTCATAGCGCTCCCTAATAGCCCCTGTGCTCAGGCGGTAGAGGGAGATGACCTGGTCCTCACGCATGCCCTGGAGCTGGGCCCTGGGCCTGTAGAGGTGAGGCTGCAATTTGGCACGCCTCCTCTGCAGTGCCGGCACAGCCCCTGCCTGGCCTCCCCCCCCCCCATAGCTGCAGGTCTGTGTTGCAGCAGGACTGCACTCATATCCTGTGCGTCAGCTCCAGGAACACCATCTCCTTCATCAGACAACCGCAGCCCCTGCACATCCCCCAGTGCACAAGATGCAACCACAAAGCTCGCCATAATGGACACTAGAAACTCAACTCCCCTCACCACCTCCACCTCACAATAACCCAGCCACTCACCTCCCCCACCACTCTCTCACCTAACCTGACTCTGTCCCTCTTCTCGCCTCACCAACAACGTACACCTTCCTTCTCTGTTGCCTACCCAAACCTCACAGCACGTGGCTCGGCTGCATGTCTATTTATGCTTCATTTTCCGTCTGCGCATGCGCGTTGCACATATGCAATGGCGGAGACATGGCGTATGCGCAGTGGCAATGCATGAGGTGAGTATGCTGAACCTGGTGCCGCGCATGCAGACTGTTTCTACGTAGGGGCCGTACACGTGCAGTGCCAGCTCCTCCAATGCCCTGTCCATTGCAGCGTGTGTGGAACCATGCGGTGCACATGCGCATAGCCTGTACGTGTCTACACATGTGTGGTGCCAGGTCCTACGCACACCGCAACTGACACAGCGTTGGGGGAGCTGGCGCCACACGTGTATGCCCCCTACGCAGAAACATAGTCTGCATGCGCATGTGCGGTGCCAGGTTCCATGTACGCACCTCACGCATTGCTGCGCATAGGCTATGTCGCCGCCATTGCGCATGCGCAACACGTGCACACACACACACAGATGGAAAATGAAGCATAAATAGACATGCAGGCGTGCCACACGCTGAGGGGTTTGTGTAGGTGACAGAAAGAGAAGGCGTGCATTGGTGGGGTGAGGCAAGGACAGAGACAGGGTCAGGTTAGGTGAAGAGAGTGGCTGGACAGGTGAGTGGCGGAGGAGTTGGGTTCAGGGTTGGTGAACGGTGGAGGAGTTGGGTTGCAGGGTTGGTGACTGGCAGGGTTGGTGACTGGCTGGGTTGGTGAGTGGCTGGATTGGTGAGTGGTGGGGGAGGTTCGTGGCTGGGTTGGTGAGTGGTGGGGGAGGTGAGTCGCAGGAGGTCAGACATGGTCGGAATACAGAGGGGGGACAGGGAGAGCACGGACATGCTGGGGGCTGACATGACAGGTGGGGCATCCGGGGAAACGTCAGGAACCCAGCCTAATGAGCTGGGAGGGTTGGGACACCAGGTGTCGGAGGTTGCGGGCCCATCTGGTATGTTCGGTCCCACCCAGGAGCAGACAGAGGGGCGCCAATCAGCCAAGCGTAAGTGGAAGCCTGTGCCTGATGAAGAGAGGAGGAGGACAATATGATTCAGCCAGCAGGAGAACCACAACCTGCTGGCAAGTGTCCTTGAACACTATGAGGACCTCTATGGCCGCATGAGCTCACGCACACCTGTAAGCATAAGGACCCAGGTGTGGGAGGAGGTGCAGGAGGCCGTGGGACCTTGACAGTTTGAGGAAAAGATTCAACGACATTAGGTGGGGGGTCCATGCACACATGACCACCAAACGCAGACATGCTAGTGCCACTGGTGGGGGTGGTCCCTTCACCCCAAGCCTCACACCGCTGCAGCTGCAGCTTGCTGAGCATCTAGGCCTGATCTACCTCCATGAACTGTCCCCGGCACTGAACATGGCCCATCCACCAAGCACATGCTGTGTCAGCCACAGGGTGGTGCGGGCCCATGTCTTGAGAAAAGGTGTGCCCCAACAGATGCAGGGGAGGCCAAAGGGGCAGCAACGTCCAGCTATGTGTCCCCAGGGAGGCTAGGACAGGTACCTGGGGGTGTGCTGCGGCCATGCACAGTGGTGGATATGATGCAGCACTGAACAGGTATACTGAACGAGGGGGGGGCCACTCAGTCGGGCAGGTAGATTGACACCACTCCCCAACAGTGCACAGGTGCACACAATGATCTGCAGACAGGGACGGCCAACCCCCCCCCCCATATCTGTCCATGCTGCATATACCCCTACACGCCACATATGTCACACATCAGACAAACACATGAATGCAGCATCCAAACCTCTGTCACAGACGCAAACACACACCATGTGCAGACCAGGCGACAGACACACCAAGTCAGCCAGGCATCCCACTGACCACCCCAGGACACCCAAAGCATGGGCATATGTGCTGATACACCCCCACCGACACAGTGAATATGCCCTCCCTCCTCCATGTCATGTCCCTATCTCCAGACCCACTGGCCCCTGCAACAGATGCACTTACACCAACACCGACACCACCAGGGGTCAACCCCCTCACAGACACCGCAGTGCCGGGGACACTGTTCTGCTGTACCCCCCAGTGCAATTTCATGCATGGCAGGGTCCCCCCATCCCCTGCATAGGCGGTTCACAGGGTGCACAGTCCTGCATTGCTCCCCACTCACGACACACATGGGCCAACACTGTACCTGTCCCCGCACACTTCTGGATGTCCGCCACACCACCAGCAACATCTACCACCCATACCCACACCCCCCAGTGCATACCTGTCACCCACACACAATGTCACAGGCCCCACCCACCTTGCAGGGTCCCATGCACACACCCGCCACATGTAGCTCTGTGCTCATAGTCCATGTCGCTCACACAGTGCACATCTGGTGATGCGCAACGTGGGCACAGTACTTGCCACCCTGACCCCGAATCCAACATGCCAATGTGGCACTGCACCTTACGCATCACAACTTGCTGCCCCACCCACCCAGGTACATCATAGTTGACACACATGTGCTGACCCCATTGTAGGTGGCATGACATTGCCTAGAGGTGGTACACACATTGCCCATTGTAGTGACGTCCCAATGGTCTCTATGTCTGTGTCAATGTCAACCCCATATCTACTGGGCACCTTGTTCCACCCCCCAGGTGACATCCAGGCCATCGAGGCTGGTGAGGAGGGATATGGCAAAGAGCCTGAGCCAGTGTGGGACCCCGAGGAGCCATATCCAGAGGCTGCCGCCAGCACAGCTCCAGACACCCCAGGGGCCGATGTGATGCCTGAGGTTGTGGCCGCACCGGAGCATGAACACACACCACAGCGGTGTGTTCCTACCATCACCACAGTGGCTGGGGAGGGGCCGGAGGACATGGGGGTCAGTCCCACAATGCCACCACCAGGGCCTGCAGCCACACCACCAAGCGCAATGCATGTCGTCCTCCAGGAGCTGAAGGCACACACAGCATCGGCACAAGGATGCTGCAGGTAGGTAACTGGCAGGATGCTTGCATGTGCTGGTGTGACACACCAACCCCGAGACACAGCAGACACATGCACAATGACAGTGGCCCCCCTCACATACATATGCCCCCCTGGTCATGTCGGGGGGGGTGGCATGTTGGGAAATGACCAGGTCATGAACGTATGGGTGTGTGCAGCAGATGTCTCATGGGTCACAATCCCTCCCACCCACAGGCACTCGCCGGGCGTTGCTGGCACTACAGTTGGAACTGCATGGACAGCGGGAGGTACAGCTTTCCCAATGCCAGGCGGTCCGGGCCCTCACTCGGGTGGTGCTGGGGCTCCGCAGAGACATGCAGGAGCACAACCAAGAGACATGGCATCTGCAAGGGACAGACATAGAGATCGCAGCGGGGATAGGCCGGGTGGCTGACGCCCTCAAGGCCATGGTGGCTCGGATCCAGCAGCTAGCTGCAGCGCCAGAGGCATCGGCGGCCCCGGCGCAAAGGGGTGTGGGGGGTCATGAGTGGGGGTGAGGGCAGGGGTGGCCATGCAGGTGGTAGTGCTGTCAGTGTATGTACGACAGGAACCCGCAGCAAATACAGCCTTTGTTTTGGTTACCTATGTGCACGTGTCCACTGTTTGTGTCGGGGGTCCCATGGGTGGTCTGTCCCCATTGGGGTCACCATGGGCACATGTACCCTACCAAGCCACAGAGTGGCAGGGTGTCTGCACCAGCAGCCGACATGACAGATAGTTCCACACATGCCCTGTGTGCCATGCACCGTGCCATATGTGCACAGCTATACATATTTATTTATTTATTTATTTGACATGTTTTGTATACCGCCTTATCCTTCAATAAAAAAGTTCACAAAATACTATAAAGGTCATACAAAGGAAGGGAGGACATGCACCACCTTATTACATCAAAGTGGTTGGAAGTGAGACTACATAGCACAGGGAATGACAATACATACATTACAATACAATTAACTAACATAGTCATACCTTCAAACAGAGTTACCAACTATATAGCAAGGAGCATATGTTTCTTTTGCCTCGCACGGTCCAGTGCCTAAGGGCGAGGCCCGCAAGGCGCGGGCACACCCCCGCAGTGACAGTTTAAAAGTTCTTTCCTCGCGATCCACTTAGCAGGGGGAGGGAGCATTTACAAACATATGCTGGGGGTTACATCCTACCTCCCCCTCCCAACTGCTGCATATGTCTGCTTGATCACTGAGATAGTGGGGGCATCACCTCTTTGTCACTGCATATCATACACATCGAGCTATCTACATGGGTGACCCGTCTATCAGACACATACCAAGGTCTCCGTGTCATACTGACCGCACATACTTTGACTACAGACCCAATGGACAGATCTACCTAGCTGCGGCCAGTTGTTTATTTATATTTATTTATTTACATTCTCTTATATACTGCGCTATTCTGCATCAGTGCGGTTTACATTGAACAAACTGAAATTATATTGAACAGGGCATTATAACTTGGAGACAACTATTTTACAGGGAACATGGGCTATGGAGGGTTAAGTGGCTTGCCCAAGACCACAAGGAGCACCTGTGGGACTAGAAACCCCAGTCCTTCTGGCCCAAGGTTGCTGTCCTCTAGTAGGATTTGAACCCTTGTCCTTCCGGCCTGAAGTACCTTGCCCCAACCACTAGGCCACTCCTCCGCTCCCTCCAGCACCTGTCGGCAGCCGCTGCTTCCCCACACCAGCAGAGAAACCCTCTCGTAGTCTCAAAACCTTACCCTTCCGTCAGACACG
Source organism: Ichthyophis bannanicus (assembly GCA_033557465.1). NCBI lineage: Eukaryota > Metazoa > Chordata > Amphibia > Gymnophiona > Ichthyophiidae > Ichthyophis > Ichthyophis bannanicus. The sequence goes on from CM066034.1 coordinate 255,674,350, forward strand.
TGGATACTCGAGTCCATCTCATCTAACCAGCTTCACAGGTACAACTCTTACCTCTTCACCATCCTGTCGCATGGTGCATCCCTGTTAGACTGACTATCCGTGACAACATGGATGTCTCCATGTCTGCTGAACTGTGCAGCACATGGTTACATCAGGGTGTCACCAGGGGATACATCTGGATGCACAAATGGCGCTCCCCACTCCCTGTTGTGGGCCCTAGTCCATGTCTGTGTGACACATACACACTGGGACATGCACACAGGTGTCACACTCACCGCTACAGTATGTATTTACAGAGGACACATGACCATTGCAATGGTTGCCTGACCACATGATGTTTTACTTCACATTTGTGTCAGTACTTGCCATACAAGTGTTGGGTAGTCCATAAAATACAACACTCACCCACAGGCATGTAAACATAACTATAAAACGTTCGGTGATATGTCCCATGTGGTCAATTGCCATTGGACCCCATGTGCTAGTTGCAGGTCCCAGGACAGCGAAGGACAGGTGTGCCATGTGCACATGTGTGCCTCACACACCTGGGGGCCCTCCATGAGGGTATGGCTGGGGATGCGCTGTGAACATGCCATGATAATGCTGGTGGCGCATCACCTCAGCCATACCCTCAACAGCAGCTGTCAGCTGCATGATGGTGTGGCCATGGTCTCTCAGGGACCTCATGACGGTGCCCATCACCACACACAGGAGACCCACGCATTTGCCACCACGACACCTACACCAGGCAGCTGTTGTCTGGGTGGTAGCATCTGCATGGCCCCTATGTGTGGCAATGTGTGGGGGTCCCACACCCAGGCCGACACCATGACCACGCACATGGGGCAGGTGGCAGGGGCCCCCAGTGCCCTGTGCTGTCCTGTGTCCACTCCAAGACACAGGTTCCCCCTCCCCACCCTCCATGGCTCCCTCGCCCTGCCTGGACCCCTCGCCTTCCTCCTCGGGGGGGGGGGGGGGTATGCATCTAAAAGCAATTATAATACATAACACTAAAAATGAAAATAATACATATTAAAACATATAAAATATCAAAAACATAAAAAGAACAATTATGTAAACTAGGTATTGTTAAAATCAATATTAAAAAAACAGTAATCCTAAAAGTGAAAGGATAAAACCAGTGAGTGACAAATAGTACATGAACACATAAAGACAAAAAGTAGCCAAATAGTTAAAAGTTAATTAAAAATAATAAAACCACAAAGCTCTTATGGTGTAATGGAGGATGTTACAGAGAGGGTACTTATGTGATGCACCATGTAGAAAACATGAGTAGAAGTCTGCTGCAAGGGCCTTGCTCCCTTTGTTTCCTGCATTCTCCTGAGCAATGTTTTCCCCCTGGAAGGATATGCTAAGTTACAAAGAAGATGACCTACAGGCTATGTTGCCAGAAGACCCCTTCTTCACTGAGGAAGAAGGGGGACCCACGGCTAATGAAGAGTGGGGTGAAGTGGTCTGGCTCACACAGAAACTAGTACAAGAAGAAATGCACGCATCATCGTTATTGGAATATTGTCGGAAGAAAATCATCCCCAGGGGATTACGGATGAACAAAGCCCCGGGGATGTTCAGAGATGATCCCGTTTTTATGGCTAGTTGGACCAAAATTCTTAACAAATGCTCACTTGACTTAATGATCTTGCTGATTAACACGTCAAAACAAAGAACTGAAATTTTAAAGCCGCAAGTGAATACAAAAATTGATCAATTAAGACAAAATGTTTCTAGGTTTGAAAAGTTGAAAAAAGATTTTGATAGAAACACTACCGACTATAAGAAAGTAGTCAAAGAAAGAAAGCTCAAAAAATTTGAGATGAGAAGGATTACAGGGAGGGTACTGTTTATTATTGGCTTGACCCCAATGGTAAACCTAGACCCAGGGGCGAGTCTCGGTAACATAGAACTGTTCCCCCTACACCAGGGCCCTCTACTAAAAGTAAAACTAGACTTTTTTCACCGGAGCCAGATATTGAGAGGAGCACCAAAAGGAGTCGCAATCAAACGGATGATTTTGTTGATGCCTCAGCCTCTTTATTTTCTTCTAACATTCCTCCTCACCAGGATTCTAATAAACATCAGGATTTTCAAATGGATTCACTTTGGAAAGGGGGAGGGAGAGCACAATTTCAATTCAATCCACCAAGGTCCCCAGATCAGACGAGATACAAGTACAAGGAATACCGCCCACCCCCTTTCCCCACAGAGGGAGAGGGAGAGGCAGGGGTTACAATTACAGAAGGAACTCAAATGTAGACCCATAGGTGGTATCTTCAGTCTCTCTAATTACCAGTTAAATAATACTGAAATTGAAGTTCTAGATAAAGGTTTATCCTATGTCCCATTTACAAAACATGACCGGTTTAGTACACGTCGAGCTGTTCAAGTTTTTTAGGAAACTTAAAGTTATCGATTTCTTCCATAGACAGGACATATTATCTACAGATTCATCAGTGATAAAGAAACCTTCGACTTGGATTCCTCCGGGGAATCACGACATTTTAATTAGCGTCTTTGAAAAAATAGTGTTAACCAAAGTCCATGACCTTTATTCATCACACATCATACTTTTTTTTTTTTTTTTTTGTTTTTTAAACTTTTATTTTCATTTTATAACAATAACAATACACACAGTAATAAAACAAGGATGATTGCATCAAAATAAAATGGAATAAACCGGAAAATAACCCCATCAACCCTCCCCCCCTATGCTTCTTCTCTAGATAATAAAAAAAAAAAAGAAAAGAAAAGATATTAACCCAGGCATGGGGTCCATAGCAATTATGTTAGAACATAAACATAACAGTCATGATATACTATGGATCAAGAGAGAGATATAACTAGACAGTCAAGTGCGAGCATTTGGCCGACTGCACGAAATCTGTGAGTAATTTCCATTTAGACACCTGGTAGCGGGCCTGAAGGGAAGGGGTAGCCCTACGAGGAATTTGTTCAAACTTACTATATAGACAGACACAATTCCACCATTCTAGAGGACTCAGTGAAGAGCTATTTTTCCAATATTTCATGATTAACGATATGGCAATACCCATTAGAAAGTCAAGGAGGAAGTAAGCAGACTTCGGGAGAGAGGGGATGCCCGCTGCAGAACGGAGTCCCACTATTTTCCAGGAGAGTGGTTCAGTAAAGTGTAAGATAGATTGAATACGACCCCAGACCCGGCTCCAGTAGTGTTGTAGTGCGGGGCATTCGTACATGACATGAGTGAGGGTGCCTGTAGCTGCATGGCAAGTCCAACATTGATTACTCAGAGTGGAAGTCCATTTGGCCAGTCTATCAGGGGTATAGAAACAGCGATGGGCAAAGAAGAAAAGCGTCTGGGTTAAGGAAGCCGAGCGGGAAACACGAACCACTTTGCTCCAGAAGAGGTTCCAATGTTCAGGGGTTAGAGTTACACCCAATTCTCGCTCCCAAGTCTGCTGTGCAGAAGGGGGGACAGCATTCTGAGGAGCACAAAGAGTTTTATAAAAGGTGGAAGCAACACCGGACTGAGCCCCAATAAAGGAGACCACCTCAGTTATCCCTTGGTCATGAGGAGTTAGTGGGGGAAAAACCCCAGCACTCTTGAGACAGTGCTGCAACTGAAGCAGTTGAAAATAGTATTTAGAAGGAAGGCCAAACTCACAATGGAGCTCATTAATGGACTTCCAGCGAGCATTGTGAAACAGTTGATTGGGAGTCCAGATGCCTCTGGAATACCAGGGACTCCAGGCCACCGGCTTATGTTGAATTTGGAATCGAGCATTATGCCAAATTGGAAGCCTATCTAGTGGGCAAGTTAGGGAGTCTAGGGAGCTGATGAGAACATTGAAGGAGCGAAGTGTATCCAGGAGCATTGGTGGATAGTGGGCATCCAGTGGGAAAGTCATTCCAGGGAGATAGCTAAGTGGAATGGGCTTACAGAGGTCTTCTTCTATATCTAACCATATTGGTCTGGACGGGAAAGAAGCGTCCAACCAACGGGCACCCTGTTTGAGAAGAAAAGAGAGGTGATAGTTGAAAAAATCAGGAAATCTTATCCCACCATGTTCCTTATCTGACTGAAGTTTATGTTTCGCTATTCTAGGCGGTTTGTTCTGCCACAAAAATCTGATCAACAGGCCCTCGATATCTTTGTAGGTATGTCGAGGGAGAAGGCACGGTAACATTTCTAAGACATAATTAACCTTGGGAACAATCATCATCTTTATGGTATCCATACGGCCCCACCACGTAAGAGTAAGTGGAGACCAACGTTGGGTGAGCTCACGGACCTTGGTGATTAAATTTTTGACATTAAAAGCGACGGTTTCTTCGAGAGGATAACAGTAATGTACCCCTAAATATTTTACCATACGGGGCTGCCATACAAAAGGAAAGGTTTGCAAGTCTGCTTGGTGAACCTGGTGGTTTAGGGGAAAGGCGACTGATTTGGTCCAATTAATTTTGTAACCTGAAAGTTGAGAATAGCGGTCAATTAGATCCAGAACAACAGATACGGAGTCTAAGGAAACAAAAAGCATAAGATCATCTGCATACGCTGAGACTTTTATATCCCGACGGGGAAAGGGAGCGCCGTGGATATGTGGAGACTGACGGATTAACAGGATTAGGGGTTCTAACGCAAGATCAAAAAGTAAGGGGGAAAGTGGGCACCCCTGACGGGTGCCTCTTTGCAGTAAAAATGGCTGGGACTTCAATGTGTTGGCACAGACACTAGCAGTTGGTTGAGAGTATAGCACTTGAAGGCAACGGAGAAAATTATCGCCGAAACCAAACCAACGGAGGGTCGCAAATAGGAATGGCCATTCTAGCCGGTCAAAGGCTTTTTCGGCATCTAGGGAAAGGCCAACCAATGGACGATCGTGGGAGGCCATATTAGTTAGTACATGACAAAGAGTCCTGGCATTATCAGCAGTTGATCTGCCGGGAATAAATCCACATTGATCTGGATGTATTAAAGTGGTCATTTTGTGAGAGAGCCGAGTAGAAAGAATAGTGGCGAAGATTTTATAATCTGCGTTAAGCAGGGAGATGGGTCGGTAATTGGCTGTCAGGTGTGGGTCTCTCCCCTCCTTCTCAAAGACCACTATGTTGGCCTCTGAAAAGGAACCAAGGGAGGATCCGTCGGCTACTAGGGTAGTAAAGTATTGCTGCAAAAACGGGGCCAGATCAGAGCTGAAAGTTTTGAAGAACTCAGCCGGAAGGCTGTCTGGACCCGCAGCACGGCCGGAGGCACATCTTTTAATTGCATCCTGTATTTCCACAAGAGTAAACGAATGATCAAGGGCCGTGCATTCCTCAGCCGAGAGAGTAGGACGCTGTACACCAGCTAACAAGCGGTCGAAATGCTCAGGAACAAACTCACATTCAGATTTATACAAGCTAGCATAAAAATCGCGAAAAAGCTCTAAAATCTCATGATCTTTTGTGACAAGGCCATTCCCAGATGGGCTTCGGAGAGCTGCTACCCGTTTGGCTTCTTTTTTCCCCTTCAAAGCATTAGCTAGTAGTTTACCAGCGCGATTATTTTCCCGGTAATACAATCCCTGCTGGGATGCTATATTTCTAACAGCGGCATTATGCAAAATCTTGTTGTACTGAAAACGGAGACGTTGCAAACGAAGCAGAACACATGGGTCTGTTCGGGATGTAAGAATACGTTCACCAGCCTGTATCTGTTGTTCAAGGATCACCAATTGTTGCCTTCTTTGTTTCCCAAGACGGATTTGATAACTAGTCACCGTGGCTCGAATAGACGCCTTAAAACCCTCCCACCAGGCCCAGTTCGTTGTGTCAAGGGGAGAGTTAAAATGAAAGTACTCTTGTATGGCAGCCCGTATTACAGTTTGAAAATCCTGTTGGTCTAGGAGAGACCTATCAAAAGACCATGCTCGGGGACTTGCATTTTGCGCAGCAGTATGTATCGTAAAAGATATGGCAGCATGGTCTGAAATGTGCAAGGGGTGAATCTTAGCCATACCAATCTGCGATACCAATGTTTTAGATAAAAGAAAAAAATCTATTCGGGATTGTGATTGGTGAGGAGCGGAGAAAAAGGTAAAATCCAAATCAGAAGGATTCAATAACCTCCATATGTCCACCAAAGCCAAATCAGCGATCATAGCTGTAAGTATGGAGAGACTCTTGGGTGGACCACAGGTTCTAGGCGGCTGCCGATCCACCAAAGGGTCAAGGACCTGATTAAAGTCTCCTCCCAGTATTAGTGGGGTATGAGCGGAGGCTTGCGCAGCTTGTGCAATTTTAGCAAAAAAACCAGGATTGTCAACATTTGGAGCATAAATACAAATACACGTGAATTCTAGATCCCCCACTTTGAGATGAGCGCGAGCCCATCTACCCTCATTATCTGAGCTAATATCTAGCACGGTGGCCTGCAGGGATTTCTTAACAAGTATGGCAACACCACAGCGTTTAGCAACAGCGGGAGAATACGCCACAACAGCATAAGGCTTGACATTAAGCTTTAGTGTTTCTTTAGCATTTAAATGCGTTTCTTGAAGCAGTACTAAATCAGCATGCTCAGTATTCAAATAGCTAAGAATTTTCTTCCTTTTGATTGGACTATTGATACCTTTGACATTCAATGATAAGAGCTTACAGAAAGCCATCTAGTAATATACAAAATTCTGAGAGAACATGAAGTTGCACATTATTCCCTAAACTATGCATATTGGTAGCAAATGACTGTACACACGACATGAAATAATAAACTTTTGGTAGAAAGCATAAATAACCCCAAAAAAAAAAGAGACAGGCACCGAAGTGCACTAGAGAAGAAGCAAAACCCCAACTATTACTGGCGACCATGAGTCTGCGGGGGGAAGCCCCAGAGAAGGCCCGATACTGGCCATACTCCCTGCAGCAGGAACAAGTCCCGGGAGCCACCGAAGGGTGCAGAGAAGCAGGATGGCGGTTCAAAGAAGTAGGTCAGGAGAGCAGTCCAACCGCGTCCGCAGCGAAATCACTGCGATAGGCCCCAATGAGATAGAGATTTAAGAGAGCTTTGAACAGCAACACAGCTTGATGGTAACATCAACGCATCAGTTCAGCTTCTTTAGAGTCCAAAAATGCAGCGAGGAGGTCAGGATCCTCGAAGGTCCTGGTATGGTTATGCAGCGTAACGCGTAGCTTTGCCGGATACAGGAGACCAAATCGGGCCTGCAGTTGCTGAAGGCGAGGGCGATAAGCAAGAAGCTTCTTTCGGCGGTCCATCGTGGGCTTAGAGAGATCAGGGAAGAAAGACACTTTATGCCCATCTATCTCGAGGTGATGATTAGCCCGGGCAGCAGCCAGAATTTGCTCAGCTTGTTGATAGCGCAGTAGCCGAAAAATGATGGGCCTGGGAGTCGTCCGATTGAGCGCCATATTAGTGGGGACACGATGTGCCCGGTCTATCTCCAGGTCCTTAAGAAACGTCGTCTTCAATAGAGAGGGTAGAATATTGCCCAGATATTCCCGCAGATCTCCTGCTTCTACGCCCTCTGGAGCTCCAATGAGTCGAATGTTATTGCGACGAGCTCTATTATTGCTATCTTCAAGTTCCTTTTGAAGGAGCAAAATCTGGCGTTCAGCTTTATCGATCTTCCCCATTCGCACCGCGTGCGATTCAAGAGTCTCCGCCATTTTGTCTTGGCGCAACGAGAGGCCCTCGAGCCTTTCCTGCATCATGGTAAGGTCCTCACGCATGGCGCGGATCGCTTCTCCGTTGGATTGTACCAGTTCCTTTACACCACGAATCTCCTCGAGTATCACCCGCTGCATTTCAGGGCTCTCACAGAGCGGCGCCATCTTATGCGGGGAAGGCAGTTCCGTTTTGGAGCGTTTGCCGTGCGACGAAGTGGGGGAGCCGAAATCTAGGCGCTGTGGTTTAGGTCCCGCCATCCCTCCGATGCGCCCCGGCGATTTTAAAGCAAAATAGTGAAGTTTTGCAGGAGTTTAGTCAGGATTCTGTGTAGGCCTCTCGGGAGCTTCAGCACCAGGCGTCTACCCCGTTGGACATCAGGCTCCGCCCCCACACATCATACTTTTAATAATTTATCAACTCAAAGGAAAGCGCTCAATACCTTAAACAATAATTCCATTATTATAAAACCGGCCCATAAAGGCGGAGCTTTGGTGATTCAGAATAGAGATTCTTATATAAAAGAAGTTTTATGACAATTGAAAGATACTGACTTTTATACCAAAATATACGATGACTCAACACCTTCCTTGAAACAACAAGTTGATACTCTTATCTATGTTGGAGAGCAAGCAGGGTACCTAACTCGAAAAGAAATAGAATTTTTGACGGTTAAACATCCAGTTAACCCTACAATATACACACTACCAAAAATCCACAAATCATTAGATAATCCCCTGGGACGTCCGATAGTTTCTGCAATTGGTTTGTTTTTTGAGCTTCTTTCCAAGTATTTGGATATATTTTTTAAGACCCTTTGTAATCAAAGTAGGATCATATGTCAGGGACTCCACCCATATCATCAATATTCTAAGTGACTTTCAGAATTACAATGAAGATCTTATCTTAGCTACTCTTGACATAGCATCTTTGTACACAAATATACCACAGAAAGCTGCACTAGTTATCATTGAAGACACTCTATTCCAAAGACAGCCACTGATTCGGATCCCATCATTCTTTCTTACTCAAATGGCAAGTCTTGCAATGATGGAGAATTTCTTCTGTTTTAGAGGGCTGTTCTATAAACAAATAAAAGGGGTCACAATAGGGTTATCTATGGCCCCAGACGTGGCCAACCTCTATGTTGCCAATTTTGAGACAGTGTTTTAACACATCATCTGTTTATTGCCCAATTGAGACTTTGGAAATGCTATATATATATTTTATTTATTTACATTCTCTTATATACCGCGCTATTCTGCATCAGTGCGGTTTACATTGAACAAACTGAAATTACATTGAACAGGGCATTATAACTTGGAGATAACTATTTTACAGGGAACATGGGCTATGGAGGGTTAAGTGGCTTGCCCAAGACCACAAGGAGCACCTGTGGGACTAGAAACCCCAGTCCTTCCGGCCCACGGTTGCTGTCCTCTGGTGGGATTTGAACCCCTGACCTTAAGTACCTTGCCCCAACCACTAGGCCACTCCTTATATTATATAAGCGCTTATCTCTTCCCATTGCTTTCAGTACCATCTCTATGCCGATGACTCCCAAATCTACCTCAAAACACCTAATATTTTTCCGGCAACCCAGTCCAAGATCTCTGCTTGTCTCTCGGACATGGTTGCCTGGATGTCTCATCGCTGATTGAAACTGAACATAGCCAAAACTGAACTTCTTGTCTTTCTGCCCAACTCCTCCCCCCACTTCCCCCCTCTCAGTCCATGTGGATGGATCTACTATCCTTCCTGTTCCCTCGGCCCGCAACCTGGGAGTCATCTTTGACGCCTCTCTCTCCTTCTCCGCCCATATCCAGCTTGTAGCTAAGACCTGCTGCTTTTTCCTCTACATCATCAGCAAAATCCACCCCTTCCTCTCTGAACACACTACCAAAACGCTTGTCCACTCCTTGATCTCCTCTCGTCTCGATTACTGCAACCTACTCCTCGCTGGTCTCCCCGTGAGCCACCTCCTTCCCCTCCAATCTATACAGAATCATGCTGCTCGACTAATCTTCTGCCAGCCTCGCCATGCTCACATTACTCCTCTCCTCAAGTCACTTCACTGGCTCCTTGTCCAATTCTGCATCCAATTCAAGCTTCTCTTGCTGACCTATAAGTGCATTCACTCTATGGCCCCTCAATACCTCATATCTCTTATCTCTCCCTATGTCCTCTCACGAAACTTGCGCTTCACTAACAAATCACGTCTTTCAATGCCTTTCACCCGCACTGCAAACTCCCGATTGCGCTCCTTTCATCTTGCTGCGCCACACGCCTGGAATAGCCTTCCTGCGTTTGTGCGCCAGGTGCCCTGCCTGGCCCTCTTCAAATTCAGGTTGAAGACCCACCTCTTCACCGTTGCATTCAGATCCTAAGTTCCATCCTCATCATACCCTAACCCCCATTTACATTTATGACCAAACCATAGACCAAGCTGTACCTAACTGTACCACACCGTATCCTCCGCTGAACTGACTAATGCTCTGTAAGCTCCAATGAGCATGACTCTGACGGGCAGGGACTATCTCTTGTATGTTAGCCACCTCTTGTAGGCTAACTGTGCAGTGCTGCATGTGTGGCACTATATAAGTGCTAAGTAGTAGTAGTAGTATATTGATCATGTTTTAATCATTTGGGACGGTATGGAAAGTCACTTTTTGACTTTTATGCATGGCTTAACACGCTTGATGAAAACTTACAATTTGAAGGTTCATATAGCACTTGTGAAATTCCATATTTAGATATTCTTATGAAGAAAACTAAAAATGGTTTCATCACAGATCTCTACCGGAAACCAATAGATAGGAATACACTACTAAAGTTTGATAGTTTTCACAATAAGTCCCTTAAAAAACATTTACCTGTTAGCCAGTTTCTAAGGATACGTCGTCTATGCGCACATCAACAAGATTTTGAACATCACGCCAAAGACATGACAGACAGATTTTTACAACGTGGATATCCTAGTCATTGCATCCAAGAGGCCTACAACAGAGCTAGAAACACCAATAGAGACATTCTACTTACCACAAAATAACACGGGCCCTCAGATAAATTAGTTTGTGCTCTCACATTTTCCAATCTATCACATAATATTGTTGATATATTGAAAAAGGAATGGTACCTGCTATCCTCATTACCAGCTTTTGCATCAAAATAGTTAACTATTGCTTACAAACGCAATCACAATCTTGCTGACACTTTGGTTCCCTCGGCTTTATCTAAACCAAGAACAAATCCGAACGTGAAAGGACACATCAAATGTGGGAGGTGCTCTGTGTGCCCTCACGTTCTGATTACAAAAATTTTTTTTCAACATGGTGGTTCAAAAATTTTTTTACACCAGTTTTCAAATTGCAACACATCAAATGTAATTTACGCTATACGATGTCCTTGCAATATGCTCTACATAGGCAAAACAAAAAGACCAGTAAAGGTATGTATCATTGAGCACAAAAATTGTATGCAAAGAAAAATTGAGGAGAAACCCTTAGGGGCTTGTTTACAAAGCCGCGGTAGCGATTCGCGATCGTTATTGGAGCCGCGGCCCCATTGAAATCAATGGGGCCGCAGCTCCGATAACGATCGCGAACTGCTACCGCGGCTTTGTAAACAAGCCCCTTAGTCTCCCATTGGATAGAAAATAGTCATTTAATTTCAGATATACAATTTTTGGTTATCAAAGTGGTGCAACCTTATTGGCGTGGTGGAGATTTAGAAACAATTTTATTAAGGTTAGAACAACACTATATTTATGAACTCAACACACTCACGCCATTTGGTTTGAACCAAGAAGCTGACCTATCCATTTTTTTTATAGTTCCCAATTTCTATTTATATATTATTTTTATTTGTTGGCCCATTTTTTTTAGCTTGATTACAGAAGTCATACATTTTTATTTTTTAATTATTTATCTTTGTGTGGTTTGCACTATTGTTTTTAGTTGTTTGTCCCCCCCCCCCCTTATCAGATTTTCCTTTTTTCTTGTCTCTTGATTTTATTGATGCATGGGGCACAGCAGGATGCATGTTAGAAGAACATTTTTTACAGCTCTAGTTAAGGATATTCAATATTTGTCGAGAGAAAATTTTTTAATTGATTGAGCAGTATAATTTTCATTTGTCCTTGTTTGGACAATAACCTTTTCACTCTATTATGATAAATTGTTGTAAGGATCATGACATATTCATACACCCGTTCCCCCTTTTTTAAAATATGCTTCTTAGCATTATTTATTGCTCATGCTTTTTATGTCGTTACTGTTTTTTAAGCATGTTTTATTATTTTATACAAACACTATGGCTAACACTTTATTATGATACTATCTATCCCTCAAGACTGTATACTTTGTATCTACTGCATTATACTGCCTACCCCTCTAGACCCATATACTGTGCTCTGCTTATCTACTGCCTGACATACAGACTAGCATCCCATCAATCACCATACACCTAGCTGAGCCCGCTTAATACTCCAGTCCACCATGTTAACACCCATGATGACTCCTTACCAATGTGCCCTTGCCTGCTGCTGCGTATTCTTAGCTCTGACACATAGCACCCTTGCCCTCATCTCCTATCACAATCCCATCCTGGTCCCAGATGCCATCACACCTCAGCAAAAATAAAACCCAGACCTCAAGCGAATCCACCACAGCATCATCAAAACGCTTCCGGCCATTCAACAAGGAGGAAATCCTGGACAAAGCCCAGCCCCTCCAGAACCTGACGGCACAAAGCCTCGACGACATGATCTTCATGTGGAACACAAGCCTGGATGCCATAGTCCAACTACCACTCATCAAAAAGTCAGCAGGAAGAAGAAAGAATGCCCCCTGGTACTGCCCTGAGCTACGGACGTTGCTTCTCCTGCTCAGAAAGCTCGAAAGGCGCTGGCATCGCTCACGATCAGCTGAGAACCACGAAACATACACTGCTGACTTGGGAAGACACCGTTCAGCAGTCACAAAGAGAATGAAACAATTCCATGCAGAGATATTACAGCGCTCCCTAAATAAACCACACCAGCTCTTCAGCCTAATTAAGATCTTAACGAAGGAGCCCTCTCCCACGCAACCAAGCCTCCCTGACCCTCAGGAATATGCTGACTACCTGCACGCCAAGACAAGCCAGACCAGCATGTCCTCCTTGTACGGGGCACCCCACCCAATCCCTCCACCTCCTTTGACACCATCCACGAAGGACATCAAGCACATCATCACCACCTTCTCCGCCCCAACTGAAAAAAGCATCTAAGACATCATCACCGCCATAAACACCACCACAGCACATAACGACCCTTGTCCAGCATTTTGGATAAAATCCCTGCGTGCTGAGCTCAGCCCTTTTCTATCCGAACTCATAGGTCTATCATTCTCGACTGGGACTTTCTCCTGAAGCCTGAAGCAAACAGCCATCAGACCGCTACTAAAAAACATCAAATTAGACCCAGCAAAGATGGACTCCTACAGGCCAATTTCAAGCATCCCACTTCTGGCAAAAATCATTGAGAAGGTCATACAATGCCAACTTCATGACCACATTGAGACTAGTGCACCCCTCAACCCCTGCCAGCACGGATTCTGGGAATCACATGGGGTGGAAACGCTGTTGACTACATTATTCAACACATTGACCATTGGCTTGGATAACATCAGACAAGGGTTTGCCCTGATCTTGGACATTGAAGCAGCCTTTGACACTGTGTGTCATGAAATACTCCTGACATGTCTCAGTGAGAAGGGTGTCCAGGGCACTGCGCTAGGCTGGTGTGCATCGTACTTAACAGATAGATGGCAACATGTTCACACCGGCCTCTCCACCTCCTCACCTTTCCTGAAAGAGAAAGGCGTGCAACAGGGATCCTCGCTCTCAGCCCTACTATTCAACGTATACATGCAGCCCATTTGCAACCTCATCCGCTCTTTCAATATTAATTGCCTAATCTACGCCGACGATGTGTTACTATACATGCCTGTCTGGACAGATCATCCAGACCTCTCACCACTATCCGCCTGCTTCGATGCTGTCACGGATTGGCTACACATTGTCGCGCCTCCTTCGGCCAGGCTGTCGCCTAGGGGCTGGAGACGTGAACTTTTATATGTTTCCCCAATGATTGCCTATAATTGTAGTTGTGCGATTGAAATGACTCGGCCGAGAAGGTTTATAGGTTCGCAGGATTTTTATTATTTTTTTCTTCGGACAAATGAACTTCTTATTTATAGTTCAATATATCAAACATAAGTTGCGGGTGTTTTTCCCAGAGTAATCAATAAAGTAAAATGCTTTTGTATTCAGCTTGCCAAACAAATCAACAGAAAGTATTTCTTCATACAAAAACAGCAGTGAAACTCTTGTGCAGACAAAACCAGCTTCCCACGTGGCTTTAAAACAGGAACAGTTTGCACCTCCCCAGCAAGGCATAAATTTCTATTGCAGACTATTTCCTTCTTCTCACACTCATTAGTTTCTCTCTCTCTGCTGTACTGCAAACTCTATACTTCTTAGCCAACAGTCCTTTAAACACACAGTCAGAGCTTAGAATCTCAGCAACCTCATTTGCATATTCTGCTCAGCCGTGCTCTTCTTGAAAGCAGCTGCTAGGTTTTCAGAGTATCTAGAAACCGTCTAGCTTTCCTTATTTCTTATAAACTAGAAAGCAATCCATTTCTATGTCTGAGCTTGCTTCATTTATCACAGGGGCTCCTAAATCCATGCTTTCCACATCTGACTCTGTTAGAGAAGCATTAGATTCAATCTCAGACCTATAGTGCTTTAACCTCTCTAGGATTTTCAACACTCTGCTTAATGCAGACTCTTCTCTCTTCTGAGGAGTGCTTTTACAATTAGGAAGTTTCTTAACTTTCAGATAATTAGTAGAGGATTTTAAACGGCTCACCTTAGTTTGTGGAAGTAAGCTTCTGGCAGGCTTTTCTGCTGTAAGCTCTGTTTCCATATAAATTTCAGGAGAATGCTTTCTGCTACTCACATGGCTTGCAATTTCCCCTGGGTAAGCTTTCCCTCTAAACGGAGTTCTCCTGTCTCTCTTACAGGTCACTGGGCTAACTTCAATACCTCTGGCTGGCCTTGCCTTCCTCCAAGAGGTCTCTGGTGAAGTTTTCCTGACTCTCCGTGTTCCTTCCTTGGTTAGTGCTCTGGAGCTCCTAGGGCCTCCTCCCCTTCTGGGACCTTCTGCCCTATTCCAACCGATTCCAGAATCAGAGCTAGGACTCCTCCTTGTCCTTCCTCTCTCAATGAAAGTTTCACCTTCTCTGGCAGTCCGTCTCCCAATGCACTTCCTCTCCAGGCTCTCTAGGCCCTCTAGCCTCTTTAGCCTTTCAAAGCCTCCCTCATGTCTTTCTCCAAGTTCCTGCCGTTTATATCTGTGATTTCCCTTTCTGCCTCCTAGCCACTCCCCCAGCTGTCCCTCGTGAGCAGGGCTGGTAACTATGGAGCTAGGGCGTGTCTCTTCACTACAAACTTTCTGCAGGGAGTTTTTTTTCTGAATCAGGAGTTTTAACCCCTAAACTCCTGGATTTGGTTCCTTTCTCTGGGGAAAATGACTGATTTTTCCCTCTTTTCTTATGCTGTCTCTCGGCTGCGCCATCACAACATGCAGAAACTCAAAATAAATTTTAAAAAAACAGAGGTCCTCTTTATCACCAGGTACCCAACATTCACTCCACCCACCTCACTAAAGGTGCGGGACGCAGAGCTCCTCAGCAAGCCCATAGTTCGGTACCTAGGGGTCACGCTGGATCAACAGCTCAATATGAAGGCCCAAATAAGCAACATCATCAAGGCGATCTATAACAAAATTCGGACGCTTCGCCACCTGTGACAACTGCTAGAGCCAGAAGAATTTCGGACAGTCTACCAAGCACTTGTAATTCCTCATTTCGACTATGCGAACGCCATACTACACGGTCTCCCGAAAAACACGCTGAATCCCCTGCAACTAGCAATGAATGCGGCTGCCAGAATTCTGCACGGAGCCTCCAGGAGGGAACATATAGCCCCAGTCATGAAACACCTGCATTGGCTCCCGATCCACTGCAGATCTCCTTTAAGATTCTAACATTGACCTACAAAGCCATCAACAAATGCTCCTCCACCTCATTCACAGATCTCATACAGATCACCCCCCTCAACAGAATAAGGAGCTCGGCCACCCTCAATACTCTGAAACTCCCGAGGGCGATCACAAAATGCTCGCAGGCAACTAGAAACAGAGTTTTCGTGCTATATGCACCAACATGCTGGAACACCCTGCCACCTGCTATCCGTGCTATCAGTGACCTCACCCAGTTCAGGAAGGCATTGAAGCACTATCTGCTCCTCCAGCACTATACCGAACCTGATGACAACCCGCAGTCAGTCACACTCAGGACCCAGGTTGACGCCCCCGCTGCAGCCACTCCATGAGTCTGCTGCTCAGCCCGCTAGACCCTGATCCACTCAACGGGTAGAGGTATACTCCCCTGCCCTATCATCATGTATATAGCTGAGCCAATGTGTGAATAGTGTCGAGCTGTCCTCATAACTTATGACAACAAGTTACCCTGTACATAGTTACCCTGTTAACACTGTATATAATCCCCTGTTTATTGTAAGTCCGGTGTAGGCTTGCCTGCACTGCAGAAATCGGTTACCTGTAAACCGCACTGATTTATAAAGAGCGCGGTATAGAAGAGACATTAAATAAATAAATTATGATATATTGTTGCAAGGATCATGAGACACTTTTATACATCCGTTTTTCTCTTTTAAAATATGCTTTTTAGGATTATTTATTCTGTATTCTTTTTATGTCACTCACCCCCTCCTTTTTTTAGCACATTTTATTATTTTATATAAATACCATGGCTAAATACATTTTATTACTTAGATATCCCCTATTTAATTATATTTAAATGTATGATATATGTACACATTCACTTTCATTTACATGCGTTACCTTTTGCTCAGGTTTTTGTTTCCATTCATTTGAATACATCTCACTATTTCACTTAAGCACAATGGTAAACACAATTTCAGGCTGTACTTTCATTATGCCTGACTGTTTTGGGACACTATCGATTTCATCCTTTCGGTTTACCATTACTCTCGTTTATGCCTTGACTTAACTTTTGCCATGTGCGTCTGATCTGTCAATCTCCCCTTTGGTGCGAAATCAGGCTTATGTACTTTGTAATGCTCACACGCCATCACACGTAAGGATTCCTGCATTTACTCACTGCGAGCATAACTTTGGCAATTCATAAGGTAACATTTGTTTGTTTATTTGAGCTGGCTAGTTTATATAACCTTCTCCACAATACAGTGATCTCCCTAAAGTAGATTGACGTTCTTTCTGTTTTGTATTATGCTCACGGCAAGATTTTTGTATCGTCATCTTTTTGCAAGCTGTAACACCCTATATGTTCTTCTCTTATTCCTGTTTTCAGTTCACGTTTTGGCATGTTTCCTTGATTCATCGGAATCACCACCCCTTTATTTCTTTCCCCTCCCCCTTCCCTTCCCGCCCCCCCTTCCCTCCCTTTCCCCCCTTCCCCTCGATACGGCTTCATGATGTACTTGAAGTTTTTGATTATAACATACATTGTCTCCAGGAACAAGCAGGAATGTAGTCTTCACATATGGGTATCGTCGGTACCGAAGGAGCCCGCGCGGGAACGCTCCCCAGCGTCCAATTAGAAAGCTTTTGGGAGCATCACTCAGCGACTGTGTGCTGCTTCCCACTTTTCCCAACTGTCTCTCTCCAGTTTTTCATTTTCCGCGGAGCCGGCAGGTCGCACTTCCTGTCACCGCAGAAAATATCCCATTTATTCTTCTTTTTTGTGGTCGCGTCTGCCTTCCTTCAACGCTACACCGGTACCGCCGGTTCTTTCTTTCTTTTCCTTGTAAAAAAAAAAAAATTTTCCTGGAGTCTTCCAGCTTTTTTTCCCCTCTGGTGCCACGTGCCATTTTGGGCACTAGGCCCAACTTTCCTCTACAATGGAAAAACCAGAAGCGGGTTTTAAAACATTTTCTAAGTGTGATGGTACCATCTCCGTCACCGACACCCATGAGTGGTGCCTCAAATGGTTAGGTCCTGACCACTCTATCTCCGAGTGTGTTGCCTGTGGGATGATGTCGAAGAGGGGTCGGCAAAACCGAGCTGCTAAACTTAGCACCCTTTTTTCCTCCGATGCAGCATCTGTGGCATCAACATCTTCCAGGGCTTTGTCTTCCTCCCATGGATCTCAGGTAACCAAACATAAGTCTAGCTGGTCCTCAAAGGGTAGATCTCCTAAGTATCGAGATGCCTCTGGCGTTGCCCTTGAGGGACTCACACCGGCAAAATTGCCCTGGCAGGAGGCTTCGGCTTCCAAAGCATCATCAGGGCTCCAGGATGTTCTCGAGGTCCCAACCTCGGCAGAACTACTGGTGCCATGCTCTGGGGTACCGGCCGCTTTGTCCAGTTCCGATACCCAGGCATCGGCAGCATCGATAGACCAGAGATTCTTGGCTATTGAACGCAGTCTGGCGGCTCTTCTCTCAGCATCGATGCCCCTGAAACTGCTTCAGACAATTCAACCGGTAACGGTACTGGCACCTACATCGGTACCGGGGGCAATTGCATCGACGTCGGCAGGTGGACTACCGGTACCGACGCATGCTGTGCCCTCCGGTACTGACAAGTCGGTACTGGGCCCTGTCGATACCGACTTCGATCGGTACCGGTATCGTGCGCCGCACGATTACCCGGACAGGAGATACTTTGAATCCTCCGAGTCTGAAGACGCTGACAGCTCTTTCGATACCAGAGTACTTCTTCCAGAGGATTCTTCCTCTCCTAAACATAGGATGTCTCCTCCAAAGGATATATCCTTCCAGGATTTTATCCGGGATGTGGTTTGAGGTCTTTCCATCACAGTGGCTCCTGAAACAGAGCCTAGGGCAAAGGAATTGGAGATTTTACAGTATTCTAAAGCTCCCAAAGAGGCAGCTACTTTGCCTATTCATGAGATCTTGCATGATCTCATGCTAAGGATGTGGGAAACACCTCTCACCGCTTCTCCTCATTCATGTAGGCTCGATACCATGTATCGAGTTCCTCCCTGTCCTGGATTTCAAAAAACTCAGCTGCCCCACCATTCCATGGTGGTGGAATCAGCTATGAGAAGGATCAAAAGTGCAAAAAGACATGCATCTAATCTGCCAGGACGTGAATGTAGAACTCTTGATGCCTTTGGGCGTCGAACCTTCCAGGCCTCTATGCTTTCTGCCAGGATTAGTTCCTACATTTTATATATGGGAATGTTCCTTAAGGAAGTTACAGGACATCTAGAGCTTATGAGCCCTCTCCTTCCTGATTATAAGAGACAAGATTATTTTGCACTTAGCAAACATGATCAGGATGTTTCCAAATTCGTAAATCGTGCAGCTTTTGATTGTTTTGAGTGCATAAGCAGAACTTCTGCTATTGCCATAGGCGCACGTAGGATTGCCTGGCTCCAGGCATCTGCCTTGGAACCTTGGGTACAGGGAATATTCCTTGCACAGGAGAGAATCTCTTTGGCAAAAATTGGCAATAGAAAGCTAATGAGCTAGATGCTGATAATCTCACCTTGGATAGAATATCAAAATCTACAGCTGATCCTGCAAGGAAAAAGTCCTACAAAAATCATTCTTCACTAGAAAGAAGTTCTACCCCTCCTATACCCAGCAAGGGCATCATTCAGGTCAGTCTGTCCAAAAGGGTCAGCAACAACCTAAACAAAGGAAAAAAAAGGCTGCTAAGCCTCAACCAGCTCAGCAGACTCAGCCTCCACAGGGGCTTTGACTCCCATCTAGAGAACTTTGTCTTCCTGGCCCTGAACGGGCCAGAGCCTTCCACCATTCCAGGAAGGTTATGTTAGTTTGCCCCCAGATGGGGCAGATAACAGCAGAAAGTTGGACTCTGTCCATTGTAAGAGAGGGATGCAAGCTTCACTTCCTCAGCATGCCCCCTCCTACAGTGGTAAAACAGTTCAATTCTCAGACCTCTCTCAACTCCCAATTAGATCACGAGAATATATATATATAAGAATATAAGAATATATATATATATATAAGAATATAAGAATATATAAGAATATAAGATATGCCATACTGGGTCAGACCAAGGTCCATCAAGCCCAGTATCCTGTTTCCAACAGTGGCCAATCTAGGTCATATGTACTTAGCAGTTTCCCCAAAAGATACAGGTTCCGCAATGCTTGTACTGGGTCAAGCATTGATATCCTGGGTCCCTTCTTAATAATGGTTTATGGACCTTTCCTCCAGGAACTTGTCCAAACCTTTTTTAAACCCAGCTACACTAACAGCCTTTACTATATCCTCCGGTAACAAATTCCAGAGTTTGATTACACGTTGAGTGAAAAAATATTTTCTTTTATTAGTCTTAAATAGTTTTCCCCTGTAGCTTCATTGCATGTCCCCTAGTCTTTCGATATTCTGATAACGTAAACGATCGATCTACATTTACCCGTTCCACTCCGTTCAATAATTTATAGACTTCTATCATATCTCCCCTCAGTCGTCTCTTTTCCAGGTCAGTCTGCTTCTTGCCCAAGGGGCAATAGAAGAAGTACCTATTCATCAACAAGGTGCAGGGTTCTATTCCCCTTTTTTCCTTATTCCAAAGAAAACAGGAGGGCACAGACCCATTTTGGACCTCAGAGAATTGAACAAATTCCTTTTCAAAGAGAAATTCAAAATGATTTCTCTGGGAACTCTACTGCCATACCTTCAGAGTCAGGACTGTCTTTGTTCTCTAGATCTCAAGGATGTGTACACTATGTTCTCATCCATCCAACTCACCGAAGGTTTCTTCGCTTTCTATTTCAAGGGAAGCACTACCAATACAGAGCTTTTCCTTTTGGCCTGGCCTCGGCACCAAGGGTGTTCACAAAATGCATGGCTGTGGTGGCAGCATTTCTCCGCACCCTAAAAATATTTGTCTTCCCTTATTTGGACGATTGGCTCATTCGAGCCCCATCAGAGCCAGAGGCCAGGTTTCTCTATCTCGCACAATGCGTATCCTTCAATATTTGGGACTTGTCATAAACTTCCCAAAATCCAACCTAGCTCCCACTCAGTCTCTAGAGTTCATAGGAGCCCTGCTGGATACCAGACAGACAAGGGCCTATCTTCCACAGTCCTGCTGCCTTCGCATTGTGCAGTTAGCTTCCCAAGCAATGCTAAAGTCTCACCTCACTGCTCAGGAAATGTTACAATTGCTAGGCCACTTGGCATCCACCGTGCATGTGGTCCCTTATGCCCGCCTCCATATGAGGGCAGCCCAGTGGACTCAGGCGTCAGGTTGCCTGTCAGACAAAATAGCAACCTCAGATCGTCTTATTTTATTTATTTATTTATTTGAGCACATTTTTATATCGCTCCTTCCAGTGGTCAGCAGCGGTTTACATTTAACAATTAACTCTGCAGTTTAGCAGTTACATAAAACAATGAGAAGATAACTTAGAACATTGGAAGGTAACATTGATTTAAGATAACTCAATAATTCAAAACTATTTACATAATAGAAGGGAAAGATGTTAGCTTACATGTTATAAGTTTAACTATTGTGATGGTGAAAGCATAGTAGACAGCATGGATATGGATGAAAATCCTGAAAGCCCCATGGAAGTCAATGGCAGTGCACAGATGCAAGGGGATTACAGCCTACGTCAGAGATAAGTTCAGCTCCCTGCAAGAGACAGACCACGCCCTAGCTCAGGGGTGGAGACAAACCACCCTCCTGATTGGTCAGAGGAGGGCGGAGCACAGGGAAGGCCCAGCAGGAAGCAGTGGTTAAAAACCACGTGTAGCAGACAAGGTAGAGGACAAGGAAGGAGCCAAGGAGAGAGCCAAGGAAAGAGACAAGCACAGAGTCAAGCTCAAGGACAGAGACGGAGAGACGAAGGGAGACTCCAGGGAGTGAGAGTCAGTGAGAGACCTTCTGGAGTGAATGCCAGAGGAAAGTGGCTGAGGCCAGACAGAGAGAAGTCTGGGTGAGAGAGGGAGCCAGAGAGAAGGCTCAAACTCAGGCAGCAGCAGCTCACCGAGAGGCAGTGGCAGTCTCAGGCCAAAGCCCGTCTACTGTTCCAGAACAGGAAGAAAGAGATATTGTGCCAGCATTTAAAAGCAGAAATACAAGTAACTGGAGGAGAAGTGCACGTCAGGCCAGCAACCGGGACAACAGTGATAGCTGGAGAGGTGGAAAAGGTATCAGTGCTGACATACAGAAACGTTGCATTACAAAGTGAGAATAGCTGTGATAGAGTTCTGCTGCAGTTCATTGTGTGACCACACGGAGCAGTGCAGAGTGTGAGGACACAGAGCAGCAGTAAGGCTGAGAAAGGAAAAGTTTATTTGATTTGTTTCTCCTGGTTTTCCTGAGTTCATCTTTTCTGTTTGGAGATGTTATCCTTCTGCCTTGGTTGTATTTGAACCCCAGCGTGCTTTTGGAAACCCCCATAAAAGAAAATAAAAATCTTGCAAAGCCTTACCACCGACTCAACTACAAATTTATTGCCTGAGGAGTAAAAGAACTTTATTCTAAAGGACATCAAGGCCGCCTACCAGCTGTCAGCCTCTTGGCCCAGCCGGTGGGTGTCGCACTATATACAGTATTTGAATAGTACATGCAAGTAGATTTACAAATTAATTAATTCTTTGTGGATTTGGGGTATTCATATGCTAACATATAGTTGACCTCCATCAAAATTGTTTCAAGCCCAGATTACTCTGTTATTTCAGTCTGGTTGAAGTATTCTTGAAATAAATGTGTTTTAAGGCTTTTACGGAATGATGTGAGATCTTTGTTAGTTCTTTTGTCTCTCCAATGGTGGCAGTCACCCCAGAATCTGTTGGTGGGGTCCCCTTTTCAGCAACCCCCACCCCAAGTAACTCTAACAACAGATGCCTCACAGGTGGGTTGGGGAGCCCATTTGCAAGGCCTCTCTACCCAGGGTTCCTGGACTCCACAGGAGACCGATCTACACATCAATCTCCTAGAGCTCAGAGCAATCTTTCTTTCTCTTCGAGTGTTTCACACCCAGCTTAGCTACAAAACTGTCCTAATTCAAACGGACAACCAGGTAGCCATGTTCTATGTGAACAAGCAGGGCGGAACAGGCTCTCTGTTGCTCTGCAACGAAGCTTTGCGACTTTGGGCCCTCGC
Organism: Ichthyophis bannanicus; assembly: GCA_033557465.1. Classification (NCBI taxonomy): domain Eukaryota; kingdom Metazoa; phylum Chordata; class Amphibia; order Gymnophiona; family Ichthyophiidae; genus Ichthyophis; species Ichthyophis bannanicus. Next base: position 255,697,239 of record CM066034.1, read on the forward strand.
CAGAGAGCATCAGATTCATCTCCTTGCGGTGTATCTTCCAGCATTCAAAACTCTTGGGCAGACAGACTCAGTCGAGTTCTGCTTCCACACGAGTGGTCTCTCCATGCAGACCAGGTGGCCAAAATTTTCCAATTTTGGGGAACCCCAGACATAGACCTCTTTGCAAGTCCGCTGAATGCCAAACTTCCCCGGTTCTGTTCCAGAATTCCGGCTCAGGGTTGCCAGGCCAGGGATGCCTTCCTCCTCCATTGGGGTCGGGACTTTCTGTATGCCTTCTCACCCATTCCCCTAATTCCCAGAACTTTATTCAAGCTTCAGAGAGACAGAGGCCATATGATTCTCACAGCCCCACATTGGCCACGACAAGTGTGGTACCCTCTGCTCTTGCATCTCTCTCAAGCTCCATCTCTGTAGTTAGGATCTGCTCCAGATTTCCTATCCCAGGAGGACGGGATGCTGTGGCATCCCAATCCCCAGTCTCTACATCTCAGGGCCTGGTTGCTGAAAGCCTAGAACTTCATGGTCTTAGCCTTTCTCAGCAAGTAAAGGATATCCTTTATGCTTCCAGGAAACCATCCACAAGACGCTCTTATGCTTTCAAATGGAAAAGGTTTACCATATGGTGTTCACAGAAGGGTCTTAACCCTCTTGCAATACCTCTGGAATCATTACTGGAATATCTCCTTCATTTGTCTAATGCAGGGCTTAAGACCAATTCAGTGAGAGTTCATTTGAGTGCTATTGCAGCTTCTCTCAAGCCTTTAAATGGGCAACCTATTTCCTCTCATCCTATCATAGCGAGATTTATGAGAGGCCTTCTTCTAACTAAGCCTCCCGTTAAGCCACCACCGGTGGCATGGGATTTAAATCTGGTTCTTGGCCAGCTAATGAAGCCGCCTTTTGAACCATTAGCTACTACACCTTTGAAATTCCTTTCCTGGAAGGTTATTTTTCTTGCAATCACATCAGCACGTTGCATCAGTGAATTGCAAGCATTGGTGACTGATCCTCCTTATACAAGGTTCCATCATGATAAGGTAGTCCTTAGGACTCATCCTCACTTTATGCCAAAGGTGGTTTCACATTTTCATTTAAACCAAGCAGTTTACCTTCCTGTTTTTTTCCCAAGACCTCATGCCTCTAATGCAGAAAGGAATCTTCATACTTTGGACTGTAAAAGAGCTTTGGCCTTTTACTTGTAAAGGACGCAGCAACATAGAAAGTCCTCTCAACTCTTTGTTGTTTTTGATCCTAGTCATTTAGGACTTCCAGTCTCCAAAAGGACACTGTCCAACTGGATTGCACAGTGTATATCTATTGCCTATCGGAGTATGAACCTTCCTCTTGAAGGCCATGTCACAGCGCACAATGTGAGAGCCATGTCAGCCTCTATGGCTCATCTTCACTCTGTCTGACAACATCTGTCGAGCAGTTACCTGGGCCTCGGTTCATACCTTCACAGCACATTACTGCTTGGACAAGGACTCCCGCCGGGATGCCTTGTTTGGTCAGGCTGTTCTTCAACACCTGTTCCATAATCAACTCCTACCCACCATCCCTGGTAGGATGCCAGAGATCCATGGGGGGGAAGTGTAGCCCTTTCAAAAGGGCACACAACCTCTGGGGTTTCTCCCTGGCATCTGTAGCTAGGGAGTCCCCATATGTGAAGACTACATTCCTGCTTGTTCCTGGAGATAGCGTAGTTACTCACCTGTAACAGGTGATATCCGGGAACAGCAGGAATTTAGTCTTCACAACCCACCCACCTCCCCTAGGAGTTGTATCTCTCTATCTCTCTCTTTTTCTCTCTCCCTCTCTCTTTCTCTCTTTCTCTCTCTCTCTCTCTCTCTCTCTCTCTCTCTCTCTCTCTTTGTATCAGCTTTAAACTCAACTGGAGAGAGACAGTTGGGAAAGGCAGGAAGGCAGCACACAGGCATTGTGGGATGCTCCCAAAAGCTTTCTAATTGGACGCTGGGAAGCATTCCCGCGCAGGCTCCTTCGGTACCGACGATACCCATATGTGAAGACTAAATTCCTGCTGTTCCCGGAGATCACCTGTTACAGGTGAGCAACTACACTTTCTCATCGCATTTATTGATTCTTTCGGATTACCACTCCATGCATTTGATTATATAGTCAAGCTGCCCTTTTTTTGTTTATAGGATACACACAAAAATCACAACAGCAGTTTCACTGTGCTTTTATACATAGTGCTAAGTTTTAATATTTGGTTCTGTCCAATAACGTTACATCAAGCTTTCATTTATGTTACTATTTCTTCTGATACTTAAGATGTCTTTATATAGTTTTATGCTATGGGCAAAAGGATTTTCCCTAAAAATTCATTTAATAGTGAGTATTCCCAGCAATTCAGGACCATAGCTGGCTCCCTCTCTCCTATTATGTGGTCAACTGAATAGGATCTTTATTGTTGTTTTGCTCCTCTCATCTGGCTCTGCCTTTCCTTCACAAAAAGTTTATTTGCATTTACATTGTCTCCGTTCCTTTTTAACACCGAGTTACTATTTGAAAAAAAAGGTCTTTTTCAAGACTTCTATTCATATGTGTTTTCTACATGGTGCATAAGTACCCTCTCTGTAACATCCTCCATTACACCATAAGAGCTGTGTGGTTTTATTATTTTTAATTATCTTTAACTATTTATTTGGCTACTTTTTGTCTTTGTGTTCATGTACTATTTGTCACTCATTGGTTTTATCCTTTCACTTTTAGGATTATTGTTTTTTAATATTAATTTTAACAATACCTAGTTTATATAATTGTTTCTTTGTTTTTGATATTTTATATGTTTTAATATGTATTATTTTAATTTTATTAGTGTTATGTATTATAATTGCTTTTAGATGAAGGCTTCATGCTGAAACACATAGGGGCTTTTTTATTAATAAACTCAGCACCTGTGACCTCTACTGGCCTTCACCCATTGTGTTTCTCTGCTGTTGCTGCTGCGAGGGCCTTGCTCCCTTTGTGTTCCCGCCTATAGGAATCAGTCCTCACAACCCTCCCTCCTCCCCTTGGAGTTACTGTACAATTTTTGCCATCTTCTTTTTGTCTGCTCTAGCTGTCATCTGAATAAGATGGCACCCTTGAGCGGGAAGGGGACCATGCATGTGTGGTGGCATCCCCCAAAGGCTTTCTTTGAAAGCTGGAGAAATGCTTTGCATGGCTCCATCGGCACCGACGACACCCATATGTGGGGACTAATTCCTGCTGTCCCTGGAGAACACCTGTTACAGGTGAGTAACTATGCTACATATTGTGACGCGCCCCGGTCGCACAGCACCCCCTGGTGGCGGCGTAGTGGCGCGGGGGCGGGGGTCACCAAGATGTTTGTGATCAGGGTTGGCCAGGTGCGAGGGTCAAGGGCCAGAGCCTTGTTCCAGCCTCGTTGCCAACTCCCAAAGAGACTACAGTCTTGCACGAAAGTGGAGGGAAAAGAAAAAGGCTTTATTTTCCCCTTTTAGCACTAAGGGTTCATAACATAGGATAAACACTCCGGTACGTAGCAAAACAAGTCTTTACAGCAGATTTTGAAAGTAAGAGATGGAATAACCAAAAACTGTTAACTTCACAGTGTCAAAAACATCCAATAGCAAATTACTTCATTCACTCAATGAGCTCTGGAACGCTTCTATATCACTTCCAGCACAGTATATACATTCCATAGGACTATCAATGTCCTCCTGCACAGATTCCACCTGCATGGCCTCCTCTGACTGCTCTGAGGGATCAAGGTAAGTGTCCTTCATGTGAGTTCGTCTCACTGCTTCCCAAGGCTTGGCAGTTTGTTTGGGCCCACGGTTCAGCTTGGTGGAATACCAAAATGGCATTTCTTGCTCTAGAGGTTTAAAAACATTCTCTCAATAAGGTTTTCCTCTAAAAGTTCTTTTCTTGCTCAAACTATCTTTTAACTTTTGCTTTGGTTCTTGTTTTAGATAAGGAGAACCACCTTCCCAGGATTCTTCTCTTAGCTTGACTTCAGGCACACAATAACAAAGGTTAAAAGCTTTACCTTTAGGTTTCCGTTTGGTTCTCTGTGGTGAGGCTGGAGGCCTACCTTGGCTGCTGCCTTCAGTATCAGTGCTCTCAGGTATATTCCTCCTGCTCTCCCAGTCTTTTCTCCTCTGGCCTTTGAGGCCTGTTCTCTTGTGGGCTTCAGGGCCCGGTCTGGCTTGGCTTCGGCCTTCTCAGCCTGTCCTCTCTCTTACAGGACTGGTTCTCCTTTCCCAGCCTGTCCTTTTACTCAGGCTTGCTTGCGGCCAAGATCCCACTCTTGGGCTAGTACCTTCATAGCATCTCTTTGGTCCTTCTCTGGAACACACGCATTCGCTTGGTCTCTCCCAACTGGTGAGGGTGATCTTTCCACAGCTCCCTGAGTAGTAGCTCTCCAAGCAGACGAGGTTTTAGCAGCTGAGCTTCTTGCAGGTAAGCTCCTAGCAGATAAGCTTCCTCTTGACTCTTGTTTGCTTCCTCTTAAATGTGTGCTTTTGGAACATGAGTCCTGCCCACTAGGGCGTGGTTCTGTGGTCTCTGTCCTAACTCTCCTGCTCCCTCTAGGTGAATCCTCTGGAAATTGCAGGCAATTTCTTTTTCTTTCCGACTTCAAAACTATTTTTCTCTCCAGAAGAGGGTCCACTGTATCACAATATGAATTGCTTTTGTTTATCTTTTACTCCTTTTAGACACTGAAATACACAAGATGCCTGAAGTCATTATTTTATCTGTAAATCTCCCAGCTTTGTTTTAACAACATTTTCAATTTCTGCAGTGTTCTTCATTGTATATAAGCTAAATACTCAGATTATGAATTTTGAGATTTTCTGGATTTATTTTACCATTCAACAAGAAATGCATCAATAAAGGCCATAACTACAAGAATAACCCTCTGCACATCACCATCTGTAAACTCAGGGCAGTGTTAGAACAAAACATGGGTTAAGGCACTGCTTTGATAGAATTATCCCTGATGTTTTGACCATTAGGTGCTTTGCTCCAAGGAGAAAATGTATTTATTCTTTTCAAGTAGAAAGCTTCAAGAAATTTATTTTGATGGATGGGATTCTAGTTTTGCTGCTTTTACTCATTTGAATAAAAGCAGCTCTACTAAAAAAAGTTATAAAAATGACCTGTTAGATGAAATAACAGGAAATATATTTCTCTACTACATATATTGAACTTTCTTGACAAGGAACTTGGCAGAAATATGAATTTGAGAGCATGCACTGAGTTTATTTGGATGCCTAAAAATTAAACTGCAAGCAAATTGGCTTGATATGCGCACAATCAGTTTGCATGCTTATAATAGCAAGGCCGCGGGCCCCCCCCGGGCATGTGCGCGGCCGGCGTTAACCGGGGGGGGGCAGCGAGTGCGTGCGGCGGCGGCTTCGAGGGAACGTGGGGGCGGGATAGCGGGTCGCGGCACTCTCATTGGCTCCCGGGGGCACTGAAAGGTGCGGGAGCCAATGAGAGGTTAGCGCGGCGGTTTGGGCAGGGATGTGGTGGGGGCTGTGTGGCTCCTCCGGCCTTTCCCGTGTGGCGGCCGGAGGGGTCAGACGTCCGTTTTTAGTGCTGCGGGGAGGCCCGGCCACGTGGCAGCCAAAGGTGCCCAGCGGGGGTTTCCAGAGGGACTCGTGGCCCCCTCTTCTTACCGCGGGGCGGCAGGTGGAAGGGTAAGCGACCAACAATTGCCTACAAAAAAAAAAAAAAAGTCAAATAAATCCAGAAAGGTAAACCCCTTTAATTGCCGTTGCTGTACTGAACGGCAGGGTTTGGAAGGAGGGCGGACATGGGAAGGTGGATTAGGACCGGGTCCAGGAGGGGGGGAAGACGGGGGGCCCCTCCAGGGTGCGGGGCAGCGCAGGGGGGAAGGGGGGGCGGCAGGCTACCGTCCGAGGCAAGGATGGCGGGCCGGTGAGGGGGCGCGGTGCTGGTCAGCGCAGTGACCAGGCGCCCAGCGCATCTCGGCGCAAAGGTGCGCCGGGAGCTTCCGAGAGTCAGCGTGGGAGTCACAGGGGGCTCGGAGGGCCGAGGGAGGGTCCCCTGCCTCTGAGGGGGGGGGGGGGCATCTGAGGTGGGGGGATCTGCCACAAGGGGCGGGGACACGGAGGGGAGGCTGCTAGCGCCGCCTAGTCCGGCTACAGCCCCTGCATTGCTGGTTAATGAGGTCACGGGGCAAGGGCAGCCCCACGTCCCATTTGGGGGAGGGGGGTGGGGGTAGGTCCCTGCATGGGCGAGGTACAGCAGGTGGGAGGGGCGGGGGCGAGTAATTGGGGGGCCTGGCAGGGTTACACGGGAGGGCCGGGGTTTTTTGGGGGGCCTTCGCTCCCACTTGGGAGCAATGGCAGCGGGGAGGGCAAGGGTCTTCCAGGACCGACTGGGTGGGTGCATGGCAGCAGCCTTGCGCTGGGGCGGGTGCTTTGGTGCCTTTTTCTTTCTTCTCTCCACAGGTACCCCTCGGTTGGCAAGGCGCAGGAGCAACTTGGCCGGGTATGTTGCAGAGAAGGGAAGAGACGACGCGTCCCGCGGCAACCCTCAAGGTATTGCCGAGCTCGACGACCGCCACATCGGAAGGACAGGGATCTATGGCAGCGTCTACGGAGGCAGCGGGTATGGCAGGTGAGCCTATGGGTCAGGTCACTGCGGTGTCGGCGGCGAGTGACGGGCCGGGGAAGGGGGCGGCTAAGAAAAAAAGGTGGCGTTCTCATCGTAGGTGGCGGGCATCAGGCTTGGGGTCGTCCACCTCATCTGGATCTTCGACACTGTCCTCAGCCTCTAGGGATAGCGTGGGGGAGGGTGAGGGCGCGATGGGGCCGGTGCCAACGGTGGCCACTTTCGCTGAGCTTTGGCAAGGCGTCCCGCGGAAATTGCGGCGGAGGATTCAGGAGCATCGTTACGTGGACATTTTTAGATTGCTGGTAGGCCGTAAGCGTTCCAGGGACAGTAGGAGGAAAAGGAAGGCCGACGAAAAGGCCGGGAGGGTACGCCGCGTGGCGCGTAATGTGACGAACTGGACGCGTGCTTTTTTGCGGCTAGCCAGTGTTTGGGGGCGGGTGCATCCTGAGCAATATGGGATGTTATTGGCGTATGCGGACTCCATATTGGAGGCCTCTCAGTCTCATGATGGTTGGGTTGGGCTTGGCTCAACTACGACGAAAAATTTCGGGACAAGATGGAGGAGAATCGGTCGCTGTCTTGGGGTACGCAGGACATCAATTTATGGCTGACGCAGATGTCGGTCAGATCCGCCGGGGGGCCGGCGCAAGGGGTACGGGGCGGGTTAGTGGCAGCGTCCGGAGCACAGCGGCCCTTTCGGGTCGGGGAGTCTGCGATGGGACCGAAAGCGGGCGATGGTGGGGGCATCGGGGATTTATGTTGGCGTTTTAACAAGTCCTCCTGCCCGTTTACAGACTGCAAATTCCGGCACGCGTGTTCAGTCTGTTATGGGGGGCACTCTGCCCTTAAATGTGTTAAACGGGGACCGGGCGGATCGGGCTTGCCCCCCTCAAAGCAGTGAGACTTGGCGGGGTTTGGCGCCGACTCCAGTCAAACTCGATGTGTTTCTGGAAGTTTTGAGGCGTTATCCCAAGAAAAAAGATAGGGTTATATTGGAGGGGGGGTTTTGCGAGGGGTTTCAGATTCCGACGTGCGGACGGGTGGGGGTGAGCGTAGTGCGGAATGCTCCGTCAGTGAGGCGCTTTGCCAGTGTGGTGCGGAAGAAGTTAGCGGAGGAGAGGGCTCTGGGGAGGGTAGCGGGTCCTTTTGACCAGCCACCTTTTGCAGATTTGACGGTGTCCCCGCTGGGGGTAATACCAAAAAAGGAGCCCGGCAAGTTTCGGCTCATACACAACCTCTCGTATCCTAGCGGCGCTTCCGTGAACGACCTGATTCCTAGAGAGCTGTGTGAGGTACGGTATGCATCGTTTGATGCAGCAGTTGAGCTCGTCCGCAGCTGCGGGCGGGCCTGTTTGATGGCAAAGGCGGATATTGAAGCGGCTTTCCGATTGTTGCCGGTCCACCCGTCGGCTTTTCCGTTGTTAGGATTTTGTTTCGAGGGCAGTTATTACTTCGATAGGTGTATGCCGATGGGGTGTTCGATCTCCTGTGCGCACTTTGAGCGGTTCAGCACCTTTCTGCACTGGGCGCTGGTGGACAGGGTGGGGTTGGATCAGCTGGTTCACTATCTGGATGACTTTTTGATCGTGGGGGCAGCTGGGACCCAGCAGTGTCAGGTACTGCTAGATGGTTTAGTCAGTATGGCGCGGGAATGGAGTGTGCCGTTGGCGTCTGATAAGACGGAGGGCCCAACGACGCGGCTCACCTTTTTGGGAATCGAGTTGGATTCTGTAGAGATGGTAGCGCGTCTGCCGATGGTCAAATTATACAAGCTCCGGGTTTTGGTCGCAAATGCGTTGTCGTCCGCGAGGCTGACGCTACGGGAGATGCAGTCGTTGATCGGGTCTTTAAACTTCGCCTGTAGGGTGATTCCGATGGGTCGGGTTTTCCTGAGGCGCCTTGCAGCGGCTACTGCGGGAGTTCGCAAGCCACATCATCGACTGAGGGTGTCACGTAGCATTCGGGATGACCTGGCGATTTGGGACGAATTCCTTAAGGATTTCAATAGGATTACGGTGCTCAGGGACAGGGAGATTACAACTCCGGAGTTGCAATTGTTTACGGATGCGGCTGGTGGTCTAGGCTTGGGGATTTATTTCGGGGGCTCCTGGTGCTCAGCGGCGTGGCCAGTGACATGGACTGCGTTGGGTCTCACAGCTAACATAACTTTTTTAGAGTTATTCCCGATCCTGGTCGTTTTGGTATTGTGGCCAGACAAGGTGCGTAATCGGAGGATTGTGTGGTGGTGTGACAACGAGGCAGTGGTGTCGGTCGTGAATCATTACTCGCTGCGCTGCCGGCCGGTTGCCGACTTGATGCGACAGGTTGTGTTGGCTTGTCTGAGATTGAATACTGTGATACGGGCGAGGCATATTCCTGGGAGTTCTAATCTTGTTGCTGATGCTCTTTCCCGTTTCAAGTGGGAGCGGTTCCGTGCTTTGGCACCGGAGGCAGAAGAGGAAGTGAGGTCGGTCCCCGAGCAGTTATGGCAGATTGGCCTCCAGAGATGATTGATCTATTGAAGGCGTCGGTTGCGGCGACTACTTGGAGGGCGTACAAGCGGGGCTGTGATACCGTGGTGGAGTTCCTTGAGGAGCGCGGATGGCGTGGGGGTCTGCCAACGGATCAGCTTACGGGTTTGTATGTGTCGTCAGTGAGGGCGGCGGGTTTCTCCCGTGCCACGGTGAGTAGGAATTTGGCGGGGTTTGCCATCTTTGCCAAGGCGGTGGGTTGGGGGGCGGGCGGTGTGGGTTTCCTCATGCGTAGACTTCTACAAGGATGGGAGCGGGTCTGCCCATCCCCGAGGGATGGACGTCGGCCCATTACTTATGAGTTGCTATATCGTTTGTGTTGGGCGGTGCCGCAAGTGGCTTCATCGGCGTTCGAGGGCGTTCTTTTTCGTGCTGTTTTTTCCTTGGCCTTCTTTGGGGCTTTCCGCGTGGGAGAGTTGGTTGCGGACTCGCGGGGGGCAGCCGGGGCGGGGGGCCTACAAGCGCACCATGTGAAGTTGGAGCCGTGCGGGGTTGGGCTTTATTTAGCGCGTTCTAAGACAGACCAAGTAGGGCGTGGCACATGGGTTCAGTTGCGAGCGATCGAAGGGGCAGCCGTTTGCCCGGTGGGGCTACTGAAGGCATATTTTCAGCGCCGGCCCCGGGGGGGGGGGGGGAATTTCTTCATTCATGCGGATCGCAGCGTTCTTACGCGTTTTCAGTTTACGGCGGTACTGCGGCTGACGTTGCGGTGGCTGGGGGAGGAAGCGGGGCTGTTTGCGCCTCACTCTTTTCGGATCGGGGCGGTGACGAGTGCTGCCGCGGCAGGGTTGCCCGAGGATGCTATCCGGCGCATAGGGAGATGGAAGTCCGGGGCATGTCGCAGATATGTGCGCTTGTAAGGGCGGGGGGTGTTGGCTAACTATGGCTCTTTTTGTTTTGCAGAAGTTTTGCCAGATGCTTGTCAATGCTGGGTGATTGGCCACTCGTTTGTGTATTGGGCCAGTCGTCGAGCAGCCCTGCACCCGATTGGGCGGAATTTGGGATTGAAAGACTGCGAGGTGACCGTTTCATGGCTGGGTGAGCGGGGACTGCGATGGATGCAGCTGTTGCCTTTGCTGCGGCACCACGCTCGGCTGAGAAGGACGCCGGATGCCTTGTTAATTCATCTCGGTGGCAACGATTTAGCATCATGGACCTGTCGACAGTTGATTCGCACTGTCATTAAGGACTTGGGGGCAATACTGTCAATTTTCCAGGGGATATTCCTGCTGTGGTCAGACATTGTTCCAAGGCCAGCTTGCAAAGCTCAAAGGCGATGGTTGCGTGGATTGACGAAAATTAATCGTCAAATAGGCAGATGGGTGGTGGAGCGGGGAGGGAGTCAAATATTACATTCCTGGGTAGATGTGGAATGTGCTGGCTTATATAGGGAAGATGGGGTACATCTGTCTCCGGTCGGGATGGATTTACTCCTTAATGATTGGCAGGAGGCCTTGGAAGATATGCTCAGACACAGGGTGACTGGTCGCAGCTTTGCCGGGGGGGGGGGCGGCTCAGGTCGGGTTTGTCCTGAGCCGGTGGCGGGATCCCGAAGGTTTCCGGGGTCCGGAGCCGGAGCTAAGCAGTAGGGCGGGGTAGGGTACCCCCGACCCGGACAGTCCCTCAGGCTTTTGCTAATAATATGGCGAAGTCGGAAGAGGGAGGCTAGGCAATTTGCCGGGGCCTGGACACGGCAGAAGCGGCCTCACTTTGCTACCCACATGGCTGGTGAGAATTCGCTCTGCTGGGGGTGGGTGGGGGGGCAACAAAATGTTTGAATTTGTTGATGTTTATTGTTAAATGTTATTAATGGGCCAATAAAGCTGCGACCAGTTGAATTCCCAAACAGGTCTTGTATATTTATTTGTGGTGGAGTATTTTGTGGTGCATGGGGAAAAAGGGGGGCTGCTAAGTGGAGCCGCGGAACGGTCCGCCTTACCCGGTTAAAGTTCTGGTGCACATACAATGCGCACCTAAAGAACAAATATGTGAAAAGGACATGAAAAATGCTTGTAAATTGGGAAACATTTGTTTTAAATAAGCATAAACTAAATTGATTTGTGGATATGCGCATCCATATAACTTTATAATTGTATTCGTCATTCTTAGGGTCCTGTGATCTGAAATGTGCTTTGTTTAACATATATTAAAAGCGTGTACGCATGTTAGATACTTACAATAAATAGCAACTTTTTTGTAGTATTCCCCATTAACGGGCAGAAAAAAAGAGGAGAGGAACTTCCACAGTCAAACACCAAAGTCCACAGAAGAGTGGGGAAAAGCAGGGCCACACCAGTAAGGGCTGTGAGCAAACACCTTTATTCAAAAGACCTGACTTGGCCAGGTTTCGGCCATTATCTTTTACTGTGCATTTTTAGCTGTATTCAACTTTTTAAAATCTTGCACACTGGGCACCGAAGCATTTAACAATCATTTTTTACTTTCTAAGCTATGATTTAACAAGTTGTTGAATGTAGATCACTTATTTAAGCACTTTTGTACTTTTGTTCCTTCCCCCCCCCCCCCCTCGGTAATATGTTACTCTTTAGATGTGTTCTAACTTTCACTTAATCCTAATTTATCTTTTTATTTTGTTTTTATTTGTAATTATTTTTAAAAGTTGTTCATTCACTTTTTCCCTTGGTAGCAGAAATTTTATAGTAATTATTTTTCAGATTTTTAAGCTTAACAAGCTTTCTAATGTGGATCGGTATGGGTCACTGATCCATCAGATTTATACTCTGCCAAAACATTTTCCTTTCCTCTGCCCTTCCCCCCCTCTTTTCCCATCCCCTTACAGTATGTATATTACTATCTGCCAATATCAAATTGTTTGCTACAATCCTCTCTTGCTAATTCAAATGCATTCTACCTTAATTTGCGCGGACCAAATGCTTAGATGCCTGTGTAATACTATTTTATTTATTTATTTATTATTTATTACAGTTGCTTATGTACTGCACTATTCGGTATCAGCGCGGTTTACAATATAACAAAAACAACCTAAAACATGAACTGTTTGGTTTTACATAGAACAGGAATACCAACTTGGATAACAGGGTTGAACTATATACATAAGCGCTGATCCTGCCACATTTTGACTTTGCAAATGCCATCTTACAAGGTCTCCCCCAATCCACACTAACCCCCTTACAGTTGGCCATGAATGCCGCAGCTAGGGTCCTTTACGGAGCATCCAGAAACGACCACGTGACTCCTATTCTCAAACAGCTGCACTGGCTACCGATCCATGGGAGAATCACCTTCAAATCACTTCTATTAGCATTCAAGGCAATCAAGTGTACTTCATCCTTCTCACTCGCGCATCTTATCCACATGGTCCCCCCCAACAGATCCAGAAGAACAACAGCTGTAAACTTGCTTGCAATACCAAAGGCTTCGACAAAGTCCAACACAAAAACCACAAACAGGGCATTCAGTTTTTACGTCCCCAAATGTTGAAACGCTTTACCCCCCGACATTAGGGCCATTACCAATCTATATCAATTCAGGAAGGCTCTCAAAACCCACCTTTTCCTCCAATACTTCCCAGACAGCAATTGAACTAGATATCCCTCCCAAGAAATGACCCAATCTAGAAAGGCCCATACAATTTTTATCTGCAGTGTAGATAGCTTATGTATATAGTTAACCCGGTTATCCAAGTTTGTACTCCTGTTCATTGTAAAAACCTGACAGTTGTCGTTATGGTCGTTATGTTATGATGTAAACCGCACTGATCCTAAATAGCGCGGTATATAAGAAACTGTAATAAATAAATAAAATAAATGAGGGATAAAATCAACAGTATATACACTGCTTTGATCTCTTCTCTGCCTGCACTTGTTGCTGTTCCGTAGTAAGTATGAGTCTTAATTCATAATTCTTTCAATTGTGACAGGAATGAAAAACTGTATATGTACAACCAGAAAAAAATGCCATCTCTAGTGAATGGATGAATGTTATAATAGGTATAATCAACAGTAAACATTATTATGTATTGGTGAAATGAGCATATCAGTGCTCTTAAAAGGCATGTAAAACTAAGTGATATCCAGCAACCATTAGTATATAGCTTGGATACCCATTTTGTATAGATGCACTTAAAAATACATGACAATAGTGCGGCTTTTTTAAAATGTATTTGATACAGAAAACACAATTGCAGAAGCATCTTATTATAAACACAATAGGAGCAAATATTTTTTAGTTTAAGAAAAGGAAGGAACAGAAAAATCTATGCTTATATCTAAAAGCATCTTTAATCTTTTTCTTTTTTAAAGTGTGCATTGTTTCAAACCGCAAAACCAACATCGGAAGTACAGAGCAATGGCAGGAAGCATTCGCTAAAGGAAAAAGATGCTGAAAATAGGAGGTGCTGAAAAAAAGCGTATTATCCAAACTTTAAACCACATTTCACCGAAATAAAAATAAAAATAAAAAACGGGAACCAGAGAATTACCTCATATAGAATTTAAGCTGATGTTTTTTCAGCATATTTTTACCTTCAGCGGTTTTTTCTTGCCATTGCTTCTTACAGTTTCAGTGAGCTCTTCCGATGTATGTTTTTAATTTTGACACAGTGTGCACTACCTTTTTCAAAGATTAGTGATACTCTTAGATGCAAGTACATGGTTTTCCATTCCCCTTCTTATCTTAGGCTACAACCCACTAACCCACATTATATTCATAATAAGATAGTTCTGATTTGTGTGTTTTCCATATCGAACTCGGTACAACGAAGTTGTATGGCTGTTACACACTTTTTAGTGCACGTATACCAATAGGGTATTCACACTATATATTAATATTGCCGGATACTTCTTAGTTTTACAAGTCTTTTAAGAGCATTGTTGCATTCACTATGGGCCTGATTCTGTAAGGCAACTAGTGGGGCTGTACATCACTGTGAAATGTGAAGCCCCGCTAGCCATCTTGCCTGAATTCCAGCAGCCTCTCTCCCCGCAAGCACAGAGCCATTGTGCGGGGAGAGCAAGACGGGAGTGACACGGGGGCAGGGCATGGGTGGAGCATGGGCAGGCTGGGCACCCAGACGTAGAGGGCCAATTCAGGTCATGGGCCTATATGTCCAAGGAGCACCAGGGGGATGCACAGCTTATTCCACCTCAGAGGTAGAATAAGCACTGGGCACCTGTGTGCCCCAGCTCGGCAGCCCCCTCAAAGCAAAAGAGCGACTAAAGGTAATGCCCCGCCTCCCGATCCTGGCCCTGGCAGATCCGCTAGGTGTCGGGCAGCGGGAGAGCTGATTGGGGGGGGGGGGGGTTTCCGACAACAATGCAACAGTGGGAGCAGAGGGAGGCCTGGCCATCCTGCTAGCTGTACAACCCCTGCAGCTGCTGAAGGGGCATGCCGGGCCACCCTATTGCCTGATTCTGCTACCGTGGGAGCTTCTTGCTCCCGCGGTACAGAATCAAGTACAACAGAGCCCGTCCTACTCTGGGACTTCTGGATGGCCCTGACGTGTCCTTTCCTGGATCAAGCTCCACACCAATAGACGATAACTTTTATCATTGATTTTACTTGTGGCACTAGTTAATGCAATATTTATTTATTCACTAGAGAGAGAATTGTGTTTTCTAGTTGAACATATATATAATTTTTCACTCCGTTCACTATTGCTCCACATAGATTTTTAAGTACATTATTTTTATCGTGACAATGTATCTTTGGCTACTGTGTGGTTTTCACATATTTGATAATGGAATGCAGCTTAGATTCTGATTGTCTTCATACAGTATAGAATTTCTTCATGTTACATTAATAACTGCATTTTTTATGTGTTTCGATGAGTACTTTTTAGACTCTGTACAACATCAAAAATTTCTTTTGATGGGCTCCTTCTTTAATTATTCTTAATGTTGATTTTACTCCTGATACCAGCCATTTATTTCTTTTTTTTCCTATAGGCGTTATTGTTTTCTCTAGCAACATATTCCCAATATGACCATAGTATAGTCAAGGCATGTCCAACTTCGAACAGGTCGTGATCTACTTTTTCCGGTCAAAAGTGCCGGTGATCTACCACCATGAAAATTAATTTTCAAATCAGTTTCATATTAAATTTTAACCCAATAAAGTTGGAGGATTCCCCCCCCCCCCCATTTTTAATGAACCTTCTGTCATTTACTTGGATGTGATCAGCTGTTAAGCAAATTAAGCAAAAACAAAACAGAGAGACGAAGATCCAGTAAGAACTGCGAGGGGAAATGGAAAATACATTTTTTTCTTAAAGTTTTATTGAGTAATAACTTTCTTTAACTGTCTTAATAACTTTCTTTAACTTTTATTGAGTAATTTATGTTAAACTTAGGTCGAGAATTGATCCAGGCTGATCTTGCGCAATCTTTAATATTTCGCTCTTGCTCATTAGTGAGACGTCTGAGCCTGCATTTCATCCACCAGCTTTTTGAAGTTGGGTGAATATTGCATGAGGGCCAGTCTCAGGGAATCCTGGAGATGTTCATCTGTCATGTTGGAACGTTGTGTACTCTGTCATTTTCAGATGGGAAAACGCAGATTCACACAAATAAGTTGAACCGAAACAGGAGTGTACAGCTTCACTGCATCTTCTCAAGTTGGGAAATTTGTCTCTAGGCACTAGCTTCCAAAACAATTCTTGCTCAGCACGGATCTTGAGAAAAATGTCATTTTTAGGGTTAATATTTCGTTTTGAAGATATGGCTTGTTCAATGAGTCATTTTTACTGATAGCAGTTGCAGTTTCTTTAATGTCCACATCAGCTTTGAATGGGTATGACAAGTTCTCCACAACTGTTCCAATTTTTTGAAAGTCACAGAATCTGTTTTCGAATTCCTGGATAATAGAACAGATTTCTGTCACATACTTCTCGTTCTGAAAAACAAAATTTGTATATTGTCCCAGATGGTCCTGTGTATTAGGAAAATGATCAAAAGTGTTTGCAAGGTCAGTCATCATTAGCTCAAATTTGCTCTTGTAGGATGAAACTGTACTCATCTTGCCAATGCATTTGTTTTTACCTTGTAGTTCAAGGTTCATATCACTTAGTTTGCCTGTAAAGTCGGCGAGAAATGCCAGATCACATAACCACTCCTCATCTTCCAACTCTGCTTGGTAATCTCCCCTCTCCTTCAAAAACCTTATTTCATTCAGCAAATCACGAAATCTTTGCAGAAATTTGTGCCTACTTAGCCACCTTACATCTGTGTGCAAAATGATTTCCGCTGCCCCTTCATCAAGAGTAAGATTGAAAAGCCGTCTTTGAAGTGATCTTCCACGAATTGAATTTACAATTTTGAAAGTGATGTCCATGACAGTCTTTGTATTGAGTCTCTTGCTTGCCAAACTTGCTGGTGAATGATGCAGTGGTAAGAAAGGAAATCTGGGAAGTCGTCATGCTGTCTACAGAGGGCTATGAAACCGTTAACCTTACCTGTCATTGCTCTTGCTCCATCAGTAGTGATGGAAACAAGTCTATGTAATGGAAGATTACATTTTGTCACAAAAGAATGGAAAGAACGGAATATTTCCTGACCGGTAGTTCTCCCTTTTAAAGAAATCATTCCAAGTAGTTTTTCTTTAACACTGAAGTCTTCAAAAACCATCTGGATAAAGACTAGTAACTGGGCTGTGTCTCTTATGTCTGTAGATTCATCCAGTTGGAGTGAGAAAGCAATACAATTTAAACATCCTCTAACAATTGTTCAGTTGTGTCTCCCCACGTCTTTTCTATTCGCCGCACGACTGTGTTTCTTGACACTTGTACATCTTGAATAGCAGCTATGATCTCTTTCTTATTTTTAAATCCTTCAAAAAGATTGTCAGCTGCTTCAAGAAAACAATCTTTTACAAATTCCCATTCAGTGAAAGGTTTGCATTTCTTTGCGATCAGGTTGCTGACCTTGAAGGATGCTATGGTTGCATTGACCGAATGTGACCTTGGCTTCGCCATCAACTGTTGCTGAGTAGCCAATTTCGATTTAAGTTCTTTGAGCTTCAGTTTGCGAATTTCACTTTTGGGTGGAAAATCAGCATCAAACTTATTGCTATGCAGAGCCTTATAATGACGTTCCAGATTATCCTTTTTGGACAAGGATACTGGGGCGTTACAAATTAGACAACAACACTTGTCTTTCACCGTGATGAAGAAGTAGTCCATTTCCCATTCATCATGAAAGTGGTAGGTTTTGCTCTTCTTTGGAACACTCATCTTCATTATACTGTGGTGGCTGGATGTAAGAAGACCATATCTGCTAAGTTAGTATAAACACTGGCTGAATCTGGTCCAAAACTGTCACTGTCCCAAAGTATTAAAGATCAACAGGAACTGAATACCTCTGGATGATATGCAATACAAGGACTGGAGATGCCAAAACCATACATGCAGTTCTAAAAGTAAAAATAAGAATTCACCATACTGGCACCAATAATCAAATACCACCAAACAATCATCAAAAAAACTCAAACACCTGTCCAGCAAACCACATAAAATCAAATACCGCCAAACATGTTCAAATACCACCACACGCGATTTAATAAATTCTGCACACAGTGTCGAATCAACACAAAGGCAAGGCGACATAAAATTGCAGTGTAGAATCAATGCAAAGGCTAAGCAAAATAAAATTGCAGAGGCAAGCAAAAGTCACAGTGGTTTGAACCAATTTGAAAGCAAGGCATAGGCAAGTTAGAACAAAATTGGAAAAGCCCACCAAAATCACCAAATTCTTGACACTTTGTTGTGTCTGCCCGAAAACGTTTAATAAAAGTGAACTATAAAGTGACCAATGACCAGCACATGACACAACTAATATGGTAAGTGTATTCAGGTAAAGCCCGGGTGAATGGATATCGCCCGGTATATATAACACTTCTAAAGGGTGTTGGGGCGGGGGCAGGAATGGGTGATTCTGAGAGGCAGGAGACCAGGTATGACGCCAGGCCTGTGGCGTCTCATCGCGGGGTGCGGGCGGCAGCCCCTGGGGTACCCACAAACTATTGGCACGAAAACAACAAGTGCCCCCAATACACCTGCAGGCAAGATTCCCGCAGGCAGGGAAAAAAGACAGGCAAAGGATCAGCAGTGGCGGCAAGCCCTCGGCAGACGACCTGCCGGCATGAGCTCTCTCCTAGCAATGGGGCAAGCTGCTGGAGAGATGGAGCCAAGTGGGGCTGGCGATCGACCTCTGACCCCTCCGCGATCTACAGGTAGATCACAATCTACCTGTTGAACATGCCTGGTATAGTCTGTCTAGGTGATTTCCTCTGTGTAAATGTGTCATTGTCTGTTTCCATATTTTATAATTTATATTTTAAATTTTATGTTTTATACTTGATGTTTATACATGAATGTAAAATGCATGTTGGTTTTAATTTTTGTTTTGCTTTATTTTATTTATTTACATTCTCTTATATACCGCGCTATTCTGCATCAGTGTGGTTTACATTGAACAAACTGAAATTACATTGAACAGGGCATTATAACTTGGAGATAACTATTTTACAGGGAACATGGGCTGTGGAGGGTTAAGTGGTTTGCCCAAGACCACAAGGAGCACCTGTGGGACTAGAAACCCCAGTCCTTCTGGCCCAAGGTTGCTGTTCTCTAGTGGGATTTGAACCCCTGACCTTCCGGCCTGAAGTACCTTGCTCCAACCACTAGGCCACTCCTCCACTCCAATGGACTTTAGACCCCCAGATGCAGGCCTAATGGCCAAAACTTGGCCAAGTTGAGCCTTTTGAATAAAGATGTTTGTTCACAACCCTTACTGGTGTTGCAGTGCTTTTCTCTGCTGTTCTGTGGACTTTATTCTCCGTTAACATCAACAGAAACTGAATGCAGCCTCACTTAAAGATTATTAAAATGAGCTGTGCGGCATGCAAATGCGTGCTAAGCATTTCACGAATAATTAAAGAGGATTAGCTCATATCATGTACAGCAATGACATTTGCGCTAACATTTTTTCATTGGTTCAGTAAACTAATGTACTTGTCAAGATAGCCAGCCCTTCCTCACCCTAGTCAGCCAAGCAGGATTCAAACCCTCATCTTCCAACTCTTCTACCGCAATTAAGGGGATCTTGGACAAATGCAATAAGGAACACATTTTTATCCCTGGCAATATCAGACATCATACTTTGAAGAATTCAAAGGTTAATTAAAGGGATGGTGTGTTATTGGCTTGCACAATTAATGTACAAATTTCGGATCATGTTGAGTTTGGATATGGTACAGAGACTAAAGAAATAGTTGTATTGATTAAGAGTACTGGCAGCTTCACAGAAGTTTATTAGAGTAAAAGACTATTGTCCGTACAACCCCTGATGAAGCTTTCCATTGAAAGGAGGGGCCTCCTGTCTGTTCTGGATATCATAAAGTGAATGAAGGAATTGTTGTATTGATTGAGTACTGGCGGTTTCATGGAAGTCTAATAGCAAGATGAGTATTGTTTGATTAATACCTCATGCTTTTCATACATATATGATGGACTATTATATAACCGAGGCACAGCGGATGCGGTGCTCTCCCTTTCACACCCCCCCTCGCTCCGTAATAATCACACAACTCCAATATTGGCATAACACCGGTCGCAGCTTTATTAACTTTTAACCACAGTCAACAATAATTCCAAACAATCAATTTAAACCTCCACCTCAACAGTAATGACTCACCAGCCATGTGGGTAGCAAAGTGAAGTCATTGCCGTTGCCACCGCAGAGAGTCTACGGCTATCAACCTACCACCCCTTCCTCCGGCTTCACCATATTACTAGCAAAAGCCCCACCGGGGTTATCTGGGTCGGGGGTACTCCAACCCCGCCCTACTAATAGCTAAGGTTTCGGACCCCGGAAACCTCCGGGATCCCGCCGCCCCCCCCCCCCAGCTGCAACATCCCCAATATCCCATTCCCTACCCCAGGTAGTGCGCGGGAGGGTGGGACGTCTGCTGCCGCCTTCCCCCTTGCACACCCGAATGCAGGGCTCGCCAGCTTGCTCTCCTTTCCTCCCTCCCCCCTCTCTTCATTTTTCTCCTGATTGGCTCCTGCGTCTGAGTGGCGGTGGCGGGAGCCAATCAATTTAAAGGATGCCGCCCGGGCCTCCCATGATGCTTCCGTCCCCCACAGCCTGCTGAAGGGGAGGATCGCCACGTGCCACCGGCCCGGTTACCGCCGGGTGGCCAGGTACGTGGCTTGCTGCCTTCTTAATTCCATAGACTAAAAATAATTTGTTTTTAATCACTGGGATAGGAATAGTTTAGTTTTTGAATGTTTTCCACTAAACACTAAAAATAAGGCGTTTTTTTTTTTAAAGAATGGATGCAGTATGCTATAGCCCAAATAAGTAACTAATTTTGACTAAGCTTTTGAGGTCTTCGTCGTCTTTCACGAAGTAAATCAAAGTTGATCGCAGCAGTTTGTGTTGACAAACAGCAGCATTTTGTAGTGCAAATTGCAACCCTTCTATTATGCAGTGCTAACCTCTTGCAAGTAGTATATATTTACAGCATTTCTGGCTTGCACACAAAAGATGTAACCGATATGCTCTGTAACTTGTTAGAAGAAAGGATATCCCCATACATCAGACATATTTCTGAAGCAAGGATTCTATTGGTGTTAATATAAGGGCATAAGAAAAATACTTCTTGAGTACAAAGAAAGAACAACCCACTGAAGTATTTTTTAAATTATTTATTTATTGGACACATCACTTGAATTTCAAGCAAAATGTGTTCAACTGGCTTGTCTAAAAAAACCCCCCATGAGACCTACAATTATAGTTTTCAACACTGGAAAGTATTTTTCAATATGGCATGTATTCTTATACTGATATAAGACACTCTTTATTAATTTAAGCACTTATGTTACTCTTTATGATAAAGGTTTCTCTACTATGTTTCATGAGATAATTTAAACTATATTCTATTTCAGCATTTTTCATTCTGCCTTTCAGCTCTACTTTAATTATGGTACTTTTTGCTTCTTTGGTAATCAGTGTACTGTATATGCAGGATGGGCAATTTTATGGATAACTCTGGAGCCACTTGCATCTGGTTTCACACCTTCCACCGCTTCCTAGTATTTGGTTCCAAGTCAATAAATACTGACTGCTCCTTTCTTTATACCAATTGATTTCCCATTGCAGTTAATCTAAAGGGAGATTCCTGATTAATGTTAGAACTAAAGATAATAATATTCTGTTGAAAAATGTTGAATTGGTTTAATCTCCTTTCTCTTGCTCACTAAAACATAGGGATGCATTTTGTGATTTGTATAGTTCATAAAGGGGCATGTTTACTAAGCCTCATGCTAGTAATCTGGGTCTGGCCGCATTACTAGCAAGGGGCACGGCACTAGATGCAGGGGGACGGGGACATAATGGGATGAAACTTTGGAAGTGAGAAAAATAGCTAGAAAGACGCATTGAGTTTGAAAATGGATAACATTGGACCAGGGGTTCCGGAGGAATAAGTCCCTTGAAATCTAGCCTAATGTATTTCTATGGGAAAAGAAGTTCCAGTTTCAGTAGCATAGAACATTACATACAGTGAAATACAGCAGTTAGAGAATTGTTCCTTTTAAACTCCCTCTCCCTGTTTCTTATTCTCCTAATCCTTGCAAAATGCCCCACTATCGAAAACTGCCCCACCTTTACTATTGTCCCACCACTCAGCAGACTGTGTGGAGGAATTGGTTAAATGGAAACATCTTATTAAGTTTTTTAACAAGCATCTTTGAACAGCTAAGAAGGATAAGGTTAATGAGTTGGTGGGGAAGATGGTAGGGGATGCTAGGGCCCTGATATTTTTAGTAAGGAAGCAAGCACAGTGTCCGTGATGGGGAGAGTTGTAATAGAGGGAGATATTGGGGTTAAGGATTGGGCCATATTTTCTGATGATAAAGTGCACTTGCTTGTGGAGGTGTGTAATAAGGAGGAAGGTAGTGAGACTATGGAGAGGTTAAGTATGAGGTGAAGGGTGAGATATTAGGGAAGGTAGAGATTGTGTAAGTATTTCATAGATTTTGGCTGGTTTCAGAGAGAAAAGAGATTTGAAGAATGGCAAGGAGGAGAACTTGTCAACTGGATCTTTATCCCTTGTGGTGGTAAGAGCTACTGAAACTAAAAAATTGTTAGTAAAGTAACTATTCTAGTAAATGCTTCCTTAGTGCAGAGAGAAGTCATACTTTAAACATGCAGTAGAACACCCTCTTTAAAAAAGGAAAGGTTGGATGTAAGAAAGATGGAGAACTGGTATAGCTGGAGAAGAGGGAAATATTTGGAGACTGTGGGAGAATCAAGCAAGTACCTAGCATAGGGAGCTGGGGCAACAGATTATAAGAGGATGTTAAATATTATTTTGCAGAGACACATAAAGTATAGTGAGTATGCATCTATGACAAATGCATTACAAACTGCTTCATCATAGTAACGTAGATATGGTGAAGCATTAAAACATAGTAACATAGTAAATGATGACAGATAAAACCCAGCATGGTCTTTCTAGTCTGCCGTGTAAGGTAGCTAGAGCTTTTAGAGTTGTACCTGCTGCTACAGACAAGTTCTCTCTCTCTATTTAGAAATTATTTACGGTTGTTTTGATTCCACCCTCTTGCTATATAGGAATTCTTGGTGTCTGTTTCATGCCTTTTTGAATTCCCTCACTGTTTTTGCTCACAGCACCTCCTTCAGGAGAGCATTCCAGTCATCCATCGCCCTTTCTGTGATAAAATATTTGCTGATGTTGCTTTTAAGTTTACCTTCTTTCCCAATGGGGAAAGTGTTTCTGATGTTATAGTGGGAGACCATCTCACATCCAGTGATCACCAGATGCTGTGGTTCAGTATTAGGACTAGGGCTGATAAAGTCCATTCAAAAGCGTGGGCCTCAGACTTCAGGAAAACTAACTTTGCCAAGATGGGACAGTACCTTGAGGAATCATTACCAGGTTAGGAATGGCTGAGGAATGTAGAGTAGCAATGGGCAAAACTGAAAAGGGATATTATAAAGGCAACAAATCTTTGGTTCTCAAAAGAAGTAGCTGAAAAGGTGAACAAAAAGAGGGTGGCCTTGGCGGTTCCGGTGACGTCAGAGCTGCGATGGCCGCTTAAAAACAGAGCTCCGGCGATAATGCAATATTAAGTACCCACAGGAGAGTAATAACAAAGAAAGCCTGCACCCCAGTGTGATCGGAGGACACAGGTACCCGGTTGGAATTTCTGGGACGGAGCAGATGGCAGCATGGAAATCAGGACCAGATCTCAAAGCATGCGCGTTTAAAAGCACAGCGGGAACCAAAAGCCACGCGGTGAAAATGGCAGCGAGTAGTGGTGAAAATAGCGGAGCAGAGGATGGTGAAGCTGTGAAGAGAGCATCGAATGAGGTCCAAGAACTACGGGCAGAATTGAAAGAATGGTTTGATTCGACCAGACAGGATCTGGGAGCACTGAAAACGGAGGTACAATAACAAATGATATGGCCTCGATGGGAGCCAAGCTTGAGGAGGTGGAAAGCAGAGTGGAGGAGCAAGGTGGTCATTGTGGCCCCTATGAATTGCGCTCGGATTCCCTGAATGAGGTGCAAGAGGAGCTATGGCAGAAAATAGAGGACTTAGAAAATAGATCTCGTAGAGCAAACATTAGAATCAGGGGTCTGCCTGAAAGTGAAGGCACAATAAATTACGTCACTCTAGCAGAAGAGTTCTGTGGGGAGGCCCTAAAAGCAGCAGGCCTGGCGGTGGAAGGTGTGTGCCTTACAGTTGATAGAGCACATAGAGCCTTAGGACCATGGAGAGAAAACAAAGTGTGTGATGTGGTGCTGTGCCTGCATGAATTCAGAACGAAAGAGCAGGTGATAATGGTGGGGAGGAAATTAGGCAAGATCCAATGGCAGGGTGCTGAGGTGGAAGTTTTTGCTGAAATATCGAGCATCACAATCAGAAAGAGAAAGGAATACCAAGCGGTAACCCAGAGGCTGAGGGAAGAGAACGTTCGGTACCGATGGTTGTTCCCGGTAGGACTACAATTTACAATAAATGCAAAGACAATGACTGTCTATTCTGTGGAAGTTGCACTGGCGGGTATGAGGCAAGCTGGATGGACTGATTTCCCGGTGAAGCAGGCGGAGCACCAGGAACAATTAGATAGAGGTGGCCTTGAAAAGAGCCCGCAGCAGCAGTGGAGCAGAGTGCCTAGAGGGGAAAAGTGCCTGAGGCGGCAGAGGATGCTTAAATTAAAAAACTGGACATGTTTTGGTCTTATACCTTTGGTTTGTTGACATTGAGGTAGTTGGGGTTCTAGACGGAGGAGAGCCTTGTCATTTGCAAAAGTGGGGGGTCATCCCCCTTCGGTTGCTAATGTAGAAAGTTTGAGTGGGGAATGAGGTGGGAATATTTAATTGTTTAAGTGTTTAAATGTTTGAGGGTTTCAACCGAGGGAAGGAGATGAGAAGCTGAGGATGAGGGTGTTCTTGATTTGGTAACTTCTGTGGGGAAAGGGTGTTACGGAGAAACTTGAGGTCTGTTGGGCCTGAGGTCATCAGAAGAGGTTCTAGTGATAGAACCGGTGGGTGTGGAGAGAGTTGGGAGGGGGGATAAGAGGGGGGAAAGGGGAGAGGGGGGCGGGGGGTGGAAGGGGGGAGGAGGAGGGGAGGGAGGGGGGAAAATAAAGGCTAAGGGTGATGGTAAAAGCTCAGAGTGGGAAGGTCACGGATGCCAGATGTACAGATAAAAACTGTGAATGCCAGAGGCCTTAACTCCTTCAGGAAGAGGCAGTTATTAATGACAGAGTGTACCAGACTGAGGGGTGACATTATCTTTGTCCAGGAGATACATCTGCTCACAAAAGATGAGTATCGAATAGGCCATCCGCGATATCCTCAGCAGTTTTTTGCTTCAAATAGAATGGAAAAGCAGAAGGGAGGGATGGGCATATTATTGTCTGCAAACATTCTTGGACAGGTAGGGGAAATAACTAGAGACAGGAAGGGGAGATAGATGATTATTAAATTGCAGTGGGGTTAGAGGACTTACTCACTGGTGAATGTGTACGCCCCAAATGCTAACCAGGCAAATTTCTTTAGGAGACTTCACAATATATTGAATGCGAAGAGTGACAGAATCTTAATTATGGGGGGAGACTTTAATGTCGCCCTAGATCATAAGAACATAAGATATGCCATACTGGGTCAGACCAAGGTCCATCAAGCCAGGTATCCTGTTCCCAACAGTGGCCAATCTAGGTCATACGTATCTAGCAGTTTCCCCAAAAGACACAGGTTCCACAATGCTTTTACTAGGTCAAGCATTGATATCCTGGGTCCCTTCATAATAATGGTTTATAGACCTCTCCTCCAGGAACTTGTCCAAACCTTTTTAAATCCAGCTACACTAATAGCCTTTACTACATCCTCCGGTAACAAATTCCAGAGTTTGATTACACGTTGATTGAAAACATGTTTTCTTTTATTAGTCTTAAATAGTTTACCCTGCAGCTTCATTGCATGTCCCCTAGTTTTTCTATATTCTGATAACGTAAACAATCAATCTACGTTTACCCGTTCCACTCCGTTCATTAATTTATAGACTTCTATCATATCTCCCCTCAGCCGTCTCTTTTCCAGGTTAAAGAGCCCTAACATTTTTAGTCTTTCTTCATAGGAGTATCCTTCCATCCCCTTTACCATTTTGATGGCTCTTCTCTGAACCTTTTCTAATAATGCTGTATCTTTTTTAAGATACGGCAACCAGAACTGCACACAATATTCAAGGAGCAGTCTCACCATATAACGATATAGAGGCATTATAATATCTTTTGTTTTATATTCTATTCCTTTCCTTATGATACCTAGCATTCTATTTGCTCTTTTGGCTGCCGCTGCACACTGGGCCGAGGGTTTTAACATGTTACCCACAATGACGCCTAAATCTTTTTCCTGGGTGGTGGTTACTAATGTGGAACCTTGTGTCATCTGCAAATTTGATAACCTCACTCGTTCCCTTTTCCAGGTCATTTATGAATATGTCAAAAAGCAGCGGACCCAGCACAGATCCCTGGGGTACACCACTATTCACCTTTCTCCATTGGGAAAATTGGCCATTTAGCCCTACCCTCTTTTAACCAGTTCCTGATCCACAATAGTACACTGCCTCCTATCCCAAGACTCTTTAGTTTTTCCAAAAGTCTCTGATGAGGGACCTTGTCAAAGGCTTTCTGAAAGTCCAGATACACTATATCAACCAACTCACCTTTGTCCACCTATTTATTCAGACCTTTAAAAAACATAACAGATTAGTAAGACAAGCATTGTCTAAAGCATTGTTGGCTGTCTCCCATTAGGCCTTGGCTATCTACATGCTGAGTAATTTTGTTCTTTATGATGGTTTCTACTATTTTTCCCAGTACTCAACCAGGGGACCAGCATGACGGCCTCTGGTCATTATTCCTTTCCCTCCCCCACTCCCCCCAGCCCCCCCCTGCCCCAAATAACTGCACTGCCTCCGCATTTGTCAAAAAAGATGTTTTTTATTGCTAATTGTCAACAAGTGGAAATACAGTATCAAAACTGTTGGCCACAGCATAAACCCAACAACATCAAAACATATTAACACAATTCCATCATAAACAACATAACTATAACTTCACTCTTATTACCTCATCCCTTCTCAAGAGGCACAGCCCACATTTCCTCATGTCTTCTGACACCCGGCAGGGATATTCTGGAAAAATGGCCGTCCAAGCCTTTTCCCCACTGCCATCGGTCCCAACCTTTGTATACTATGTATAAAGTTCACCTGTTATCCATGTTTAAATTCCCTGTTCTATGTAAGTTCAATGTATGGCTGTTCCACATTGTACAAACCTGTTCCTTGTAAACCGCGCTGATGCCGAATAGTGCGGTATAGAAAAACGTTAAATAAATAAATAAATAAATAAATAAAAATAAACCAGCATGACAACGTATAAGGGGTGCTTCAGTTAACAACCGGTCCTTCAGGGCTCCGTGACTCTTTGCAGCAGTGTCCGGATCTACCTCTGCCCAGGGCCCGTCAAAAGGCGTGAACAGGGCTACGATGAGAACTATATGAGGGAGGCCCTCTGGACACTGTTCCTGCTTCACCATCTGGGTACTCTTGGGGGACACGTCAGCTCCTTTGTGCCCCGCTCCCCCTTCTCATGTCTGGGCTGTGCGCTCTCTCGTAAGGGTGGGGTCCCTATTTTTTCTGCCAATCCCTCCCGGCAGCGACTCCTCGTTTGCCGGGATGTTCCCCCCCACCCCTCGCTGCTGCGGCCAACACATGCTTCTGCCACAGGCGTTCAATTGTGTCTTGTATTGCACAGAGATACACATCCATCCCGATATCTGATAAATGTATCCCATCCGCGCGATACAATCCGGGGCAGTTTTCTTCTATAAGGTCGTGGACGATGCCATATCCTCCGATTGATTCCATGAATCGCGCCATCCACCTGTTCACTTTTTTTCTTGTTCTTTCTACTGCGCGATGCGACCATTCGCCCTTCCATACTCGCCGCGGTATGATATGGGACCAGACCAGTAGTGTTCCTGGAAAGGCACCCGTCAGTATCAGCTGGTCCCTCTGCATTTTCTTCATGAGCTTCGCACTGCACGTACCCGTCAGGTCATTACCTCCCAGGTGCACCACTATTGCCCATGGCTGTCCACCTACCTTCTTTGACTGTAGTAGGAATGGCATCAGCTGGTCCCACACCATACCCGGCGGCCCATCCATTTCACTGCTAGCTGCTCCCTGGGGAGGCCCAAGTTAAGCCCCTGCGGTCTTAGTCTCGTCCTCTTTTCCGCCCAATGAACAAACGAATGGCCACATATCCACGTCTCGCAAGGAGAATTGGCACCTATATAAATTACAGCTTGTTAAGATCACATTGGGTGCAGCAATACCATGGTAATAATATCGTTTCTATGTTCACACAGATTATCCTATCAATTGTACAACAGAACTCACATCACTCCTGAACTTTTCCTTAACAGAATTTCCCCCCGCCATTTTTTTTTAAAATATATATATATCTGCCTATTCCCACCCGGCGTCAAACCGGGCGCACGTACAATTTATATCTGTCGGGGCGCCACCTCCCAATGTTCATGATCTGCTCCCTCGTCATTCCTATACTGGCCGCCGTTGAAGCGGCCCCTATATGGAATGAATCGGTGCCGTACAAGCACGCTTCAAAACCCGCTGCCTCCAGCGTTAACTTTAGCACCTTGGTGAACTGGAAGCATGAGAGGGGGGTCCCGTCTGAATGTATCAGCCAGTGCTCAGCCCCTGTTGGCCGTATACGCTTGTATTCGGTGAAGGTTGCTACTGGGCAGGATGTGTCCCCTGGCAGCGGGGCTAGCACTATCTGTGTGCCTTTTGCCTCGGTGTCGGTTTTCAATCTCCGTATATGCAGTATGAGTGTCCCATTCTGCAGGCTGACATCCCTCTCCCGAATCCCCTCCTCGGCGGATTTGCGACTCGCCGAGGCTACCAGCTCGCCTATTCTGAACGCTCCAAAAAACACCCAAGAAAATGCGCAATTGAATAGCCGGGTCTCGAAGTTGTTGACACATATCTGGCCCGTGACCGCTATCAATCTCTGCAGTATTTTGTGGGTTATAGGGTGCCGGCCGTCTTTCCTGCCGCGCTGCTCCGTCATCCAGTCCTTCATCACCTTGGTTATAACAAAGTCCGCTCTTGGACTGTTCTTACCCATTACTTTCGCAAAGAAAGTAATTGCTGCCAACTGCGCTTTTACCGTTGATTTTTTGACTCCGCTACTCCTAGAATGCAGAATCCACTGCAAGATGGATTCCGTCATGGGACAGACGTCCTGGATTCCGATTCCTCCGCAGAAGGTCCGAAATTTCACCCATGCCGCCAGGTATTTCCATCTTGTCCGCTCAGATAGGGAGCTCAGCACAAGCTCCCAAACTTCGGTGGGCCAAGGTCCCATACCTGTGGAGGGATTACCGTTTTGGCTGCATCGGCTTCTGGAACGAGCGACCGGAAGAGCTGGATCTTGGAACGAGAGAGAGCATCAGCAATGTTATTATGCTGCCTGGGGATGTGCTCCGCCCTGATATTTATGTTATGTTTTAAGCACAACATTACTATGTGCCTTAGGAGCGCCACAACCCCCGGGGTATGAGCACGCATTCCATTTATTGCACACACCACCACTACGTTATCGGTATGGAATGTGATTGCCTTGTTGCCTAGCTGCGGGGCCCATATGTATAGCGCCACCACGATGGGGAAGAGCTCCAGGAAGCTAATATCTTTGGTGATACCCCCGTATTGCCATTCGCAATGCCATTCCTCCGCACACCATGCGCCTCTAAAATAGATTCCGAACCTGCTCCCTCCCGCAGCGTCAGTGAACAGGTCAAGGTCCTTATTCGGCACCGGCTGCTCCTGCCAGAACGCCAGGCCATTGAAGGATTGCAAGAAGAGCTCCCACATGCGCAGGTCTTCCTTTATGCCCTTTGTGATCCTAATCTTGTGATGCTTCCTCCTGACCCCTCTTGTCGCCATTGCCATGCGACGGCAGAACACTCGTCCCATTGGCATGATCCTGCATGCGAAACACAGCAGACCCAGCATTGATTGGAATTGCTCCAGCGTTGCCTTTGTCCGTCCTTGAATGTCGTGGACAGCAGCTCTCAGCTTTTGGATTTTGTCATTGGGCAGGCGAGACCGTTGCGCTGTTACGTCGAGCTCTATGCCCAAGAATGTGATGGTCCCTATGGGCCCACTAGTCTTTTCTGTCACCAGGGGAATCCCAACGCACTTGGCCACTTGCTCAAATACGTTGAGAATCCTTTGGCAGTCTTCCCCTCCGTTTACGATGAATAGGAAGTCGTCCAAATAATGTACGACGGTGCCATGACCAGCAATGTCCTCCACAACCCAATGTACAATTGCGCTGAACTGCTCGAAGTACGCACACGATATCGAGCAACCCATGGGTAGGCATTTGTCATAATAATAATCCCCATTGAAGGTATAGCCCAGTAGCGAAAAGGACTCTAGGTGAACCGGAAGCAGTCGAAAGGCAGATTCGATATCTGCCTTCGCCAGCCTAGCCTGGCGCCCTAATTTCTGTACGATGTCCACGGCCTGATCAATCATCGAATATCGCACGGAACATAGGGATGGATCAATATGGTCGTTGACTGAACTCCCTTCGGGGTACGATAGGTTGTGGATTAGGCGAAATTTCCCTGGCTCCTTTTTTGGGACTATTCCCAACGGAGGCACCACCAGGTTCGGTAGGGGTAGGCAGGTGAAAGGACCAGCCACCCTCCCTAATTCCCTTTCTTTTGATATTTTGTGCTGCACCACCGATTCAAATTTTTTTGACTGATGGTGAGTTGCGGATTACCTGCCCCCACGGTGTGACTGAGGATGAAATCCGGAATCCCTGAGCAAAGCCGTTCTCAATATTGAGAGCTTTGTCCTTCATAGGGTAGGCCCTTAGCCATGCATGCATGCGGTCAAGCCTGATGGGGGTTGGGGCCATGCCCATCGTTCCCTCTTTGCTGCACTGGCCGGAATGGCTTGGTATCCCTATTGGCCCGGCAAGTGGTGGCGGGGTGATTGCCCCCGCAGCTAGAACATACATGCCTAAATTTGCACGGCCGCCAGGTGCAACTCCCTGTATTATACTGGCGGCACGCTCTACGACCGACCTGCTGGGAGTTCTGCCGCCATTGTGGCGCCTGAAAGGACTGCGAGGTCCCTTCTTGACTCCATGGTCTGTTGGGGGACATTTCCTCGAGCCATAAGTCCACCATCCTGTGTTGCAAGGTCATGGTTGGGTCCTCCGCCATGTTCTGCCTGAACTTTACATCATAGTTCAGCCAGGCCCACCCGCCTAGACGCTTATGGGCTTGAGTTATGGTGTCAAGGTACTTGATCAGGTACTGGCTCAATTCCGGCTCCCGCTCCAGAACTACGCTCATAAATACGTGAAAGGCCGAAACCCAATTGTTGATAGATTTTACAATCTTGGGTTTCTTCTCCCATCTCCTATCTTTTTCTTTGCTCTCATTTGATTCCCATTCCTGGTCTCTGACCAGCAAGGAGAATATATCAATAAATTCCCTCCGCCAAATCCGCTTTTTTAACTTTCTGGGCTCCGTGCTGGCTAGCGAGCTCACTCCACAACGTGGGTCTCCGCTCACTGCTGCTGGGCTGGCTAGTGTGGCCGGCACCGTCAACACCGTCCCGGCTACACTGGGCTCACTGGTATTAGCTCCCCGCGTGTGCGTTTCGCTGTGCCCTGCCCATACTCTTGCTAACTGCTTTTCTCTATGGGATTTACTGTTCTTCTTTTTGAAGGTCTTCAATATGCTCCGCATTGCTGTTGCTAAGGAAATATCCCCTTCTGCATCAGAGGTAGATTCCTCTGATGACGAGGATGAGACTACCAACGCTCCCCTTACACCCATAGACTTACCGGCCGCTGTGCTGGTGCTTGGTGTGCAGTCGCTGGTGCCTGGCATGCTATCGCTGGGACCTGGCGAGCTGTTGCTGGTGCCTGGCGTGCTGTTGCTGGTGCCTGGCGTGCTGTTCGCTGTTTGTGGTGCTGCTGCTCCCGTGCTAGATGCCTCCAGCCGTTGTTTAAAAGCACTCAGGCCATGCTGATTCACCTGTTCGAGTATGAGTCGGAAAAGTTAATCTAGTTCCGGACTGGATGTCGCCGGCGAGGGAGCGTGCGCTTGCTGAAGTGTTGGGGCCCGCCTGCTCTGCTGTGCCATCTTGGACACGTCCCCGTTCTTCGTCTTCCCCTGCGTTGTCACTGTCGGTGCCCGTTTTGCAGCACCGCGTGTCGTTCTACGCCCTGCAACCTGCCTGTTCCCTCTTTCCTCAAAATTAGGTTGTCTCCTGTGGTCCTTTCCACCACTCTGTGTGACTTTCCGCGGCATACTACCCTGTTTGGAAAATGCTATAAAGAAAACAATGGGAAAATGGAATGCTCATATTAAGCTCTTTGCCAGTGCCTGGTGCAAGCCATCCTTGCCGTGGACCTGAACATATTAACTATGAATCGGTGGAGCCCTTGTTGTCCCTTATTCCTTTTTTTTTTGTCTTCCCTCATATAAATGGATGTATCTACCCATATATATATATATATATATATATATATATCATATTTGTCTCTTCCTTTTATTCCATTGTGTTGTTTTTTTTGTTTTGCAATCCCACTTGCTCCCACCAGATGGCACTACACAACCGCTAATACAACAACATATACTCTGTCCCATTGTCAAATCCCACTTCTTCCCAACAGATGGCGCCCCCCTGCATGCAAATACACTACCAGTCTCTCAACTTTCTTTACCCCTTCGTCATAAATATCCCCGTTACACCCGAAGTTACATCAACAGCGTGTCTCCCTCAGCCTCCCTGCTATGCACATTTGACAATGCTCCTTCTTACAGGTACTGATAAATTAAAACATCTTGGCATTATTGAGCAGCTTACTGTTGTTAAGACCTTACCTTGCTCTAGCCTCTGGTAGAGGTTACTCATTCAACAACGACATTCTTTCTTATCATTTTCTTTTTTTTTTTTGTATCATTTAAACGCCATACATTAACAACACACCACATGCAACATAACTTTGTTCCGGCAGCAAATTTTCTTCTTTTCTTTTTTTTTTTTTTTTAATCCCTCTGAACTCCCTAATGCGTTGCTCCCCTGCCACTTGTGCCAGCACCTCCCGCCACATGCGCGCTGCATGTTCTTCCCCCTTGGCTGTTTTACTCCTTGTAGCATCAGGTACGCACTACCGACGGCCATCCGTCCGCCCCGAGTGACTCCCCCAATCGTTAGACCGCATTGTCTGCCCCAGCAAAGCGCTACCGACGGCCATCCGGCCGCCCCGGGTATGTCCGTTCCCGCGGGCTCCCTTCTCTCGTCCTCCCCCCACACGCTGCTGTGATCCTGTTCCTGCGTAAGAGCCTCATTGCATCTTCGCCCCAGCTATGCGCTACAGGCGGCCATCCGGCCGCCCACTCCTCTAATCGACAGGCCGCAAGTAGAGCCTCCTTGCTTCTTTCCGCTCCCCCCCTCCCCCCCCCCTTTCTCCCTTGTAGCTCACCCCTTCGGTGTATTTTGCTTTTTTGCTCTATTTAAAACGTCCCGTTCCTGTGCAAACTGGCTGTCCCGCCGCCGACTGCTGTACTTCGCGGCCCTCTTCCGGCGATTGAGCTGCCACGTGTTGAGATAAAAAATTGTCTGCTCGTGCTGCAAATTGCCCGCTCATGCTGTCCCAGGGAGGAGGGAAAGAGGGCGAGCCGCAGCGCGACCGGTGCTTCTATAGCCGGCCGCTGCGCTGCCCTCCCCCTCCTCTCCCACCCCCGCCCACCGCCAAGGTTAACCCTTGGCCTGCTGACCCGTGCCTGTGTCCGGCCGTGGTAATCCACAGCCGGATCTGACATCAGGTTCACCGGTCTGTAGTTTCCCGGATCACCCTTGGAACTCTTTTTAAAAATTGGCGTTACATTGGCGATCCTCCATTCTTCAGGTATAACAGATGATTTTAATGAAAGTTCACAGATTACTAATAGCAGGTCTGCAATCTCATATTTACATTCTTTCAACACCCTTGGATGTATACCATCTGGCCAAGGTGATTTGCTACTCTTCAGTTTATCTAATAGTTGTAATACATCTTCCTGATGTATCGATATTTCCTTCAATTCTTCCACACCTTTAAATACCACTTCAGTCATGGGTAACATCCCTACATCTTCCTCAGTAAAGACCAAAGCAAAGAATTCATTCAGTCTCTCCACTATCACCTTGACGCCTCTTAGTGCCCCTTTAACCCCTCTATCATCTAATGGACCAACTGACTCTCTCACAGGTTTTTTGCTACAAATGTACTTGAAAAAGTCTTTATTTCACGTTTTTACTTCTGCAGCAAGCTTCTTCTCAAATTCTCCCTTTGCCTGCCTTATCAATGCCTTGCATTTGACTTGCCAGTGCTTGTGCTGTTTTCGGGTTTCGTCGTTTGGCTCTTTTTTCCATTTCCTGAAAGATGCTTTTTTGGCAACAACAGCCTCTCTGACTTCACTTTTAAACCATGCTGGCAGTTTTTTGGACTTCCTTCCACTTTTCTTAAAGGATGGAATACAGCTGTTCTGGGCTTCCGTGAAAGTATTTTTCAACAACACCCAAGCTTGATGTAAGTCTTTAACCTTTGCAACTGCTCCTTTTAGTTTTTTCTTAACTATTTTCCTCATTTTATCATAGTCTCCCTTTCAAAAGTTAAAAGGTAGTACTGTGGATTTCCTTACTATCCCTCCTCCACTAATTAAATCAAACACGATCATGCTATGATCACTATTGCCAAGTGGCCCCAACACCCTTATCTCTTGCACTAGATCTGGTGTTCCACTAAGGACTAGGTCTAATATGGCTTCCCCTCTGGTCAGTTCATGAACCAGCTGCTCCATGAAGCAGTCATTTATTTCATCTAGGAACTTTATCTCCCTAGCATGTCCTGACGTGACACTGTCCCAGTCGATACCGGGGTAATTGAAATCACCCATTATTATTACTGCGCTGTAACTTTTGTTAGCTTCCTTGATTTCTTTGAGCATTTCATCATCCATTTGTTTATTCTGGCCAGGCAGTCGATAGTACATCCCCACTGCCATCGCCTTGCTCCTTTTACATGGAATTTCAATCCATAGAGATTCTAAAGCAAATTTTGTTTCCTGCAAAACTTTAATCCTTTCTGACTCAATGCCCTCTCTAACATAGAGCGCAACCCCTCCACCAATTTGATCAGCTCTATCATTACGATATAGTTTGTACCCAGGTATCACAGTGTCCTACTGGTTGTCCTCCTTCCACCATGTCTCTGATATTCCAATCGTATCTAACCTCTCATTTAGTGCTATATATTCTAACTCTCCCATCTTATTTTTTAGACTTCTAGCATTTGCATACACGCATTTTAGAGACTGTATATTATTCATATTAATCTGGCTATTGGTAGGCATGGGTAATTTGGGATCTTTAAGCTCTATCTGATCCATACTCGAGGGCATTTGGGCTACTTTACTCTTTTTTGGAACCTTTCTGCTTTTGGTAGTATCCTTCATGGATACGTTCTTCCGAACCATGTGCTCTTGGGCGACTGTCGGCTTCCCCTTTTATCTAGTTTAAAAGCTGCTCTATCAAATGGATACTTCTAGAGGAGTGTCCTCGATATCCAAGCAGCATAGAATGGGCTTGAAGAAGCTACAAAGGGGTTTGGGTTTGGTGGATCTATGGAGAGTAATTAATGAGGGGCAATGGGACTACACATTTTTCTCAGTGGTACATGAGGTGTACTCTCGTATTGATATGATATTTCTTGATCACACTCTAGTAGCGGACGTGAAAGATTGTGAAATTAAAGAGCGAATGTGGTCTGACCATGCACCAGTCATATGCTCGCTTCAAATGGGGGATCCACGAATTAATAGAGCATGGTGGAAGCTAAATCAAATCACTACTGGACGATCAGGAAGTGGTGCATCAGATTGCAGATGGAATAGCAGAGTATGTATTGTTGAATGGTACGGGTGAATGCTCACCGGGTAAAGTTTGGGTTGGCTTAAAAGTGATACGGGGAAATTTTATGGCGGTGGGTGCTCACCGTAAGAAGATGATGAAGCAACAGGAGAGCTTATTAGTTGCCATAGGAGAGGTGGAAAATAAATTAAAGAGGGACCCAGCATATAAAAAATTGAGAGGGGAGCTGCAAGGTTTGCGTGGCAAACTGAGTGAGCTGCGAATGCAGGATATCTGATTTAAGCTGAATATGTTACAACAGAAGAACTTTGAATTCAGTAACAAGGTGGGGAGGATGCTGGCCAGGAAAGTGAAAAAATTACAAACTAGGAACAGCATAGTAAAAATTAAGGATGGTAAAGGGAAAGCTTTATGGACTGGGAAAGAGAAGAAAGGTTCGTCCAGTATTACCAAGGGTTATATACTCCGGAGGAACATATTGAAGAGGGGAAAATAAGATAATATCTGGGAAGTGTGATGCTCCATCAAATTACCTAGGAGGAGGCGGAGGGTTTGTCAAGCCCTATTGGAGAGCAAGAGGTACTGGAAGTGATAAAAGAACTGAAGGGACATAAGGCACCTGGGCTAGATGGATACCCAAATAAATTCTATAAAATATTTTTGGGTGTCTTAGTTGGGCCGCTGGCAAGAATGTATAATTCCTTTAAGGAAGAGCACCTGATGCCCTTTTCATTAGGTTACTTTCTTTTTGCTGCTTTAGGGGAACTTTCCTTGAGCACAGTAGGTTGCTGAACTCCAGTAACCTCCTCAGGTTTAGAAACTGCTAACACCTAATCAGGAGTTAGTGGGCCTGTTTCCTGAGTGCAGTTGAAGCCTGCATAAAAGGCTCCAATGCCCTGCCCTTTTGAGGCTTTCCTAACCAGGGTTTGTTTGTTTTATTATATTACATTGCTAGCTTTCTGACTGGGAGCTCTTAAAAGGGTTTTTTGTATATTTTTTAAAGCAAGATTATTTTCTTTTTGCTGCTTTAGGGGAATTTTCCTTGAGCACAGTAGGTTGCTGAACTCCAGTAACCTCCTCAGGTTTAGAAACTGCTAACACCTAATCAGGTGTTAGTTCCCTCCCTACCCACCCCGACTCCCACCCACCCCTAGTGAGCAGTCTTGCTTTATAGGGCGCCTCCCCCTTTAGCAAATCACAGAGAATTGAACCAGCACATTTTGAGTATAATTAAAGAGATTTAACTGCTTTTTCTCTGAAAGGACAGCTGCGAAACCGGCTGATACTTGGTAGATCTCTCTCTTTTGCTTTAACAGGTACCTAAGCTTCACAAACAGAACAATGGCTGCGAAAAATCATATTGCTAAAGCTGTTGCCCCCGTTACAGCTTCTGCCTCGGTCCAGACAGAGCTCCTAATGCCAGTTGAAGGACCGGTTCCATGTGCAGGGTGCCTGCATGCTGAAGCTCTGAGGAAACAAGTGGAGGAACTCAGAGAGGAGGTGGCGAGGCTGAGGAGCATTCAAGAAAGTAAGAAGTACATTGATGAGATGCTTCTTGCAGCAACCAAGCTCTCCAGCACAGGAGAAGATGGGTGCAAACAGAATGTCAATGGTTGGACACAAGTCACCAGGGCCTGCAAAATCACCAATCCGACTTCTCCAGCCCTTGAATTGAAGAACCATTATGCAGCCCTGGAAGTGGAGGAGGTGAAAGCATCCCTGGAAAGGGAAGAACCAGAGCTCAAGTACCCCAAAGTTGCAGAATCAGTGACCAGAAGGAAACGAAGGGTAGTGTTGGTTGGAGACTCTCTTCTGAGGGGTACTGAGGCGTCCATCTGCCGACCAGACTTGATGTCCAGAGAGGTATGCTGTCTGCCTGGTGCCAAAATCCAAGATGTTACGGAGAGTTTGCCAGACTCATCAAGCCCATTGACTATTACCCAATGTTGCTAATCCATGTTGTAACAAATGATACTGCTAGGTATACCTCGGAACGTATCAAAAGTGACTTCATGGCTCTGGGACAGAGGGTGAAGCAGTTAGGTGCACAGGTGGTGTTCTCTTTAATCCTCCCTGTTGAGGATAAAGGCCAAGGCAGAGAGGCTCGCATCCTGGAGATGAATGCATGGCTGCGTGGATGGTGTCATCGAGAGCGTTTTGGTTTCCTAGACCATGGGATGCTGTTCCAAGGGTTGCAGAGCAGAGATGGCATCCATCTGTCCAAGAAAGGTCAACGCATCTTCGGTAGTAGACTGGCTAATCTACTGAAGAGGGCTTTAAACTAGATTCGTTGGGGATGGGTGAAGAAAGCCCCCAGGTAAGTGAAAGCCCCCAGATAGGTGATACATTAAATACCTTTATGGAAATGTGTAACAGGGGTAACATATGGAAAGCAGTGTGTATTAATGCCCGTAGCATGGGAAATAAGATCCCTGAAGTTGAAGCTTTGGTGGGAGTGGCTGACTTGGATTTAGTGGCAGTTACAGAAACATGGTTCACAGAAACCCATGACTGGGATGTAACTATACCTGGCTATACTTTATTCAGAAAGGACAGGGTAGGAAGAAGGGGAGGAGGAGTGGCACTATATGTAAAAACTACTATTAAAGCTTTGGAATTACAGAGCTTAAAAGGGAGAGAGGAGGCATTGTGGGTTAAACTAGAAAGAGGGAAAGAGAAATCTATTTGCATTGGTGTGATATACAGACCTCCCTCACAAGAGGAAGAGGTGGACAGAGAGTTAATTGAAGACATACGCAGCATTGCTAGGAAAGGGGAAGTGCTACTGATAGGAGATTTCAATATGCCAGATGTTGATTGGCACATTCCTGCTGCAGTATCATCTAGAAGTAAGGAGATCCTGGATTCTCTACAGGGAGAACTATTCAGGCAATTGGTAACAGACCCCACACGTGAAGGGGCCATACTGGACTTGGTGCTTAGCAATGGTGAAAGTGTTTCTGATGTTGTAGTGGGAGATCATTTTGCATCCAGTGATCACCAGATGGTGTGGTTCAGTATTAGTACTACGGCTGTTAGAATCCATTCCAAGGTGAGGATCTTAGACTTTAGGAAGACTAAGTTTGCGAAGATGGGCCAATACCTCAGGGAGTCGTTAGTGGGATGGGAACAGCTGGGGGATGTAGAAAAACAGTGGGAAAAACTGAAAGGGGGTATTTTAAGGGCAACCAACCTTTTTGTTAAAATGGTAAATAAAGGCAAAAGGAACAGGAGACCGCTATGGTTTTCGAAGGAAGTAGCTGAAAAAGTGAAGAAAAAGAGGGAGGCCTTCATGAAATACAAGAGATCACAGAGAGAGGAAGACAGGCATCTGTATTTGGAAAAACTTAGAGAAGCTAGCAAAGTAGTCAAGAAGGCAAAGATTCAAAAGGAGGAGGAAATAGCCAATGCAATAAAATGGGGGGATAAGACATTTTTCAGATATATTAGTGAGAAGAGGAAGGGCAAAAGTGGTATTGTCAGACTCAAGGGTGCAGGGGGGGAATATGTAGAAGCTGATAAGGATAAAGCGGAATTGCTTAACAAATATTTTTGTTCTGTGTTCACAGATGAAGAACCAGGAGCAGGACCTCAGAAAACACCCACAAATAAGAACAGAAGCGAGGGACATCTTGAACAATTTTCAGAAGACTGTGTTTGTGAGAAACTAGCTCAACTTAAAGTAGACAAAGCGATGGGACCAGATGGGATACACCTAGAATACTGAGGGAACTTGGGGACGTTCTAGCAACTCCACTGACTGACCTTTTCAATGCCTCGTTGGAGTTGGGAGTGGTGCCAAAGGACTGGAGAGAGGCTCATGTGGTGCCTTTACACAAAAGCAGAAGTAAGGATGTGGTTGAAAACTACAGGCCGGTTAGTTTAACTTCAGTGGTGAGTAAATTATTGGAAACGCTGCTGAAAGAGAAAATAGTGAGGTTTCTGGAGTCTAGCGGATTACAGGATCCGAGGCAGCATGGATTCACCAGAGGCAGATCTTGTCAGACAAATCTGATTGATTTCTTTGACTGGGTGACCAGGGAGTTGGACCGAGGGAAAGCTCTAGATGTGGTGTATTTAGATTTCAGTAAAGCCTTTGACACTGTTCCTCACAGGCGACTTATAAACAAACTGAGCACCCTAGGGATGGACCCTAAAGTTACTGCTTGGGTTAGAAATTGGTTGGGTGGGAGGCGACAATGAGTACAAGTAAATGGAGCTCACTCTGAGGAGAAGGATGTTACCAGTGGTGTGCCCCAGGGATCTGTCCTTGGTCTGATTCTTTTTAACATCTTTGTTAGTGATATAGCGGAAGGGCTGTCGGGTAAGGTTTGCCTCTTTGCAGATGATAGCAAAATCTGCAATAGAGTAGACACCCAGGAAGGTGTAGATAACATGAGGAGGGATCTAGCTAAGCTTGAAGAATGGTCTAGAATTTGGCAGCTGGGATTTAATGTTAAAAAATGTAAGGTCATGCATTTGGGCTGCAGCAATCCAAGAGAGCAATACAGTATAGGAGGTGAAGTACTTTTGTCCACTAAAGAAGAGCGGGACCTAGGCGTGGTTGTGTCTGATGATCTTAAAGTAGCTAAACAGGTAGAAAAGGCCACGACAAAAGCTAGAAGGGTGCTTGGGTGCATACGGAGAGGAATGGCTAGCAGAAAAAAGGAGGTGATAATGCCTCTGTATAAGTCTTTGGTGCGACCTCATTTGGAGTATGGTGTGCAATTCTGGAGACCTCACCATCAAAAGGATGTGAACCGGATGGATTCGATGCCGAGGGTGGCTACTAAAATGATTAATGGGCTTCATTATAAAGCATATGAGGACAGACTTAAGGATCTTAATATGTACACCTTAGAGGAAAGGCGGGATAGAGGTGATATGATTGAGATGTTTAAATACCTCCGTGGCATAAATGTTCAGGGAGAGAGCCTCTTTCAATTGAAAGCAAGTTCTGCTACGAGGGGACATGGGATGAGGGTGAAGGGAGATAGATTCAGGAGTGATATGCGGAAATATTTATTTACGGAAAGAGTAGTGGATCCGTGGAATAGTTTCCCAGTGGAGGTGGTAGAGATGAGGACAGTAACTGAATTCAAAAAAGCATGGGACCAACACAGATCTCTAAAGGTAAAAAGTGGACTGTTGTAGTTGTTGTTATGGAAGGACAGACTAGATAGGCCATGTGGTCTTTTTCTGTCATCATGTTTCTATGTTTCTATGTTTCATTGTGTATGGCAGTGATTAGCATCTTACATAAGGAGGGAAAGGATCCAGTGGAGTGTGGCTCCTACTGGCCTATCTCATTGTTGAAGGGAGACTTAAAGATATTTGCAAGAATTCTGGCTAAAAGGCTGATGCCGCTCCTGGGTAAACTAGTACATCAGAATCAATCGGGGTTTGTGCCCGGAAGGTACACATCGGACAATATTCGGAGGGCTCTAAATATAATGTGGGAGGGGGAGAAAAAGGGGGAAAAGTTGTCGTTTCTGGCCGTCGATGCTGAAAAGGCTTTCGACAGGGTGTGCTGGGATTTCCTATTTAGAGTATTAGAAAAAGTAGGTGTTAAAGGTGCCTTTCTGAAGTGGGTCCAGATTTTATATGAAATGCCAATGGCGTGCTTAAAAATCAATGGGTTAGCCATGAGAGCATTTGAATTGTATAGGGGTACCAGGCAGGGCTGTCCTCTATCGCCCCTGTTATTTATCCTAGCTATGGAGCCCATAGCTCAGCGAATCCTGGATAGAGTGGACATCACGGGAGTGCAGGTGGGACGCTACGTCCACAAAATATCGCTGTTCGCAGATGATGTTTTGTTCTTTATCACAGAACTGGAGCAGTCACTCATTGCAGTTCTAGACGAGCTAGGAGGATATGGAAAAGTATCCGGGTTCCGTATAAACGCTACTAAGTCTGAGGTACTGAACCTAACAATAAATAGGGGCGAGGAGGACCATCTGAGGCAGGCGTTTCCCTTCAGGTAGGCAAAGAGTAATATTAGATACCTCGGAGTGCAATTTACCAATAAGCATGATAGGCTGTTCCAGGAAAACTTTGAGGCAGCCAGAAGGAAAATGTTCCGAGAATTAGAAGACTGGGGAAGATATGAGGTATCCTGGCTAGGCCGGATCGATCTGGTTAAAATGATAGTAGTACCCAGGTTACTATATCTGTTTATGAATCTACCTATTGGGGTTCCGGTGGGGTATCTAAATAGAATGCAAAGCAGGATTATGAAGTATATATGGCAAAGGAAAATTCCCCGGGTAGCAAAAAACATTCTGTATACCAACAAGAAGGTGGGTGGAATGGGGGTCCTTCGTCTGGCTCGGTACTATGAAGTGGCTCGTGTGCAGGCTGTCTTCGAGTGGGAGCTGAGGGGGGACACTGAATGGGTACAGATGGAGGGGCAAGGGAGTAATCAAGGGACAGAGTTGCATAAGGTAATCTGGTTAAAAAATGGGGTTCCCAGTGGGAGAGGTCAAGAGAATCCCTTTGTCACCCTTACGTTGCAGAAATGGTGGAGATGGCAGGGAAGATGGCATGGCACTCAGGGCTGCTCTAAATTTATGCTTCTGGTAACTGACCCTTCCTTTAGGAGGTGGGGGGAGCTCAGACTGCGAGTGGTGGGGCAATTTAAGGCACATGGGGAGTGGGTGCAGTTTGAAGATTTGCAATGTGAATACCAATTACCAAATGAGGATCGGTACCGGTATCTTCAAGCCCTATACTTTTGTAAAGAAATAGCAAGAAGGGGGGATGGTCCTCAGGGTGGAGACATAGATGGGTTATTTGGGAAAAGTGAGGTGAAGGGCCTTATATCGCAGCTGTATAAAATGATGGAGGTAGTTAATTGCGAGACATGGTCACATAGGAAGGCATGGGAGGTGGATCTTAACAGGAGCTGGGATGGAGAGCAATGGGAGTGGGTCTGTAAAGGATTATTTAAGGGGGTTTTGTCTAGCAGCATTTTGTAGCATAAGTATAAAATGCTATATTGGTGGTATTTGACCCCCCGCCCCCCAAAAGGTACAGAAGTGGCAGGGTGGATCTGCAGGATGCTGGAGAGAATGTGGAGAGGTGGGGGTCATTCCTACACATTTGGTGGGAGTGTGCCCAATTAGGTCCACTGTGGAAAGGGGTAGCTGATTGGTTAAGAGGTTGCAGGGGAGGAGGTGGGGTTGGGGCCTTGTTTGGTGCTGCTTAATGTAGAAAACCAAGAGGGGAAAACAAAGTGCTATGGTTGGTGGGGAATAGTATGTATGGTTACTAGACAACTGATTGCACGTAGATGGAAGTCTATGATAGTGCCCACAATAGAAGAGGTGAAGGGGAAGGTGGATCATTTATGCTTAATGTACAGGATCACTGCCCTACAGCGGAAACAGTTGCTGGGCTTTCAAAAAACTTGGGGCCCATATATTCTGTGGAGAGGAAAGGAGGAAACATAAGTTGAATTGCCAAAGATTTATT
The DNA here is from genome assembly GCA_033557465.1 of Ichthyophis bannanicus. Taxonomy (NCBI): domain Eukaryota; kingdom Metazoa; phylum Chordata; class Amphibia; order Gymnophiona; family Ichthyophiidae; genus Ichthyophis; species Ichthyophis bannanicus. The sequence goes on from CM066034.1 coordinate 255,740,432, forward strand.
GACAGGAGGAAAGCAAAAGGGGTGGGGGGGGGGGCGGGTAAGGTCGCCAATATGAGTATCTGGTATGAATACTGAGTTTTAATGTGGGGTCATGAAAGCTTGTTGAGGTTGCATCGAATATGTAAGACTATACCCTATTGTACTGTGTACGTTTTGAGGGGGGGGGGGAGGATAGGGGTTTTTTGAGAGACTTTGAGGGAAATAAGAAATGTGAATTTAACAGCTGTGTGATTTATGGTTGTTTTCCTAATAAACAGTAAATAAAAAAAAGAGGGTGGCCTTCATAAAATACAAGAGCTCACATAAAGAGGAAGACTAGCATTAATATTTGGAAAAACTTAGAGAAGCTAGGAAAGTAGGCAGAAAAGCAAAGATACAAAAAGAAGACATGGAGTCGAGGAGTAGCCTAATAGTTAGAACTCTGGCTTGGGGACCAAGAGACCAGGGTTTGATTCCCCTAGCACTCCTTGTGGCCTTGGGTAAGCCACGTAACCTTCCATTTCCTCGGAAAAATCCAAGTTATCAATGTCCCTGTTTGATGTACATGACCAAGTTTAAGTTACAATGTAAGCTGCTTTGACTGAAACGATAAAGCAGTATAAAAAAAATCCCTGTTAAATAATAAATAAAAATAATCAATGCAATAAAATGGGGGGACAAGACATTTTCAGATACATTAGTAAGAGGAGGAATCGCAAAAGTGGTATTGTTCGATTCAAGCATGAAAGGGAGAAATATGTAGAAACTGATTGGGATATAGCAGAATTGCTTAAATTTTTTTTTGTGTGTTCACAGATGAAGAGTCAGGAGCCAGGACCTCAAACAAACACCCACAAATAGGAAAAGAAGTGAAAGGGATCTTCAATAGCTAAATTAAAAGTAGACAAAGCAATGGGACCAGATGGGGTACATCTGAGAGTATTGAAGTTCTTGATGTGAAGTTCTAGTGGCTTCACATGCTTATCTTGATCTGGGAAACTACAGACCGGTGAGCCTGATGTCAGTACCGTGAAAAATGGTAGAAACCATCATAAAGAACAAAATTACTCAGCATGTAGATAGTCATGGCCTAATGGGAGACAGCCAACATGGCTTTAGACAAGGAAGATCTTGGATTTTGAAGTTGTATTTTAAGAAGCGTTCAGTACTATTTAAGGGCAGAAAGACTGCTATATTCCCTGACGTCTCAAGAGAGACCCAGAAAAGGCGTCAAGCTTTTTTGTTATTAAGACCTGCCATTGTTCAGATGGGTGCCTCATTTCTACTTTGTTTTCTCTGTAAATGTATAATTTAATGAGCATAAGTATGTGTTTTTTCAACCAGAGGAATTGTCTGCATTTGTTAGCTCTCATATTGTAATATCTTCTCAGTGATCAGTCTTGTTATTGTTAAGATGCTTCATCCTCCGCCCCCATTTAAGAATCAATGATCTTTTTTTTTTCCTATTTTAAGAGTGGGAGGACCCACCTGTCCTCTTTGTCTCAATATTTGCTTTTCCCCCAATGATTTGTGGACTAACTATACTCTTGTGCGTTTTCTATGTGGTAAATTGTTGTTAGTATTTTCAATTCTTGTTGTACAAGTTGTTGTTTTTCTGTACAAGCGTTTTGCTTGATTATTACTGTAAAATTGCATAAATAAAAAATGAAAAAAAAAAGACAAAGAAGATCTTGTCTTACTAATCTGTTATGTTTTTTTGAAGGTGTGAATAAACAGGTGGACGAAGGTGAGTCGGTTGATATAGTATATATGGACTTTCGGAAAACCTTTGACGAGGTCCCTCATCAGAGACATTTGGCAAAACTAAAGAGTCATGGGATAGGAGGCAGTGTACTATTGTGGATCAGGAACTGGTTAAATGATAGAAAGCAGAGGGTAGGGCTAAATGGCCAATTTTCCCAATGGAGAAAGGTGAATAGTGGTGTACCCCAGGGATCTGTGCTAGGTCCGCTGCTTTTTGACATATTCATAAATGACCTGGAAAAGGGAATAACGAGTGAGGTTATCAAATTTGCAGATGACACAAAACTATTTAAAGTTGTTAAAACCCAAGAGTATTATAATGCCTCTATAACGTTCCATGGTGAGACCGCACCTTGAATACTGTGTACAATTCTAGTCATCGTATCTTAAAAAGGATATAGCGTTATTAGAAAAGGTTCAGAGAAGAGCCACCAAAATGGTAAAGGGGATGGAAGGATACTCCTATGAAGAAAGGCTAAAAAGGTTAGGACTCTTTAACCTGGAAAAGAGAAGGCTGAGGGGAGATATGATAGAAGTCTATAAATTAATGAACGGAGTGGAACGGGTAAACGTAGATTGATTGTTTACATTATCAGAATATAGAAAGACTAGGGGACCTGCAATGAAGTTACAGGGTAAACTATTTAAGACTAATAAAAGAAAATATTTTTTCACTCAACGTGTAATCAAACTTTGGAATTTGTTACCGGAGGATGTAGTAAAGACTGTTAGTGTAGCTGGGTTTAAAAAAGGTTTGGGCAAGTTCCTGGAGGAAAGGTCCATAAACCATTATTAAGAAGGGACCCATGTATCAATGTTTGACCCAGTACAAGCATTGCGGAACCTGTGTCTTTTGGGGAAACTGCTAGGTACGTATGACCTAGATTGACCACTGTTGGAAACAGGATACTGGGCTTGATGGACCTTGGTCTGACCCAGTATGGCATATCTTGTTGAAAATCAATGCAATGTTGGACCACCGGGGCTGTTAACACCCTTGTGGTTATCCGAGACCGGTGCTCCTGAAGACTTTTTTTCATGGGACGAATTTCAACATTCTTTCTCGGACTTACGTTGGCGGATTATGGATTATATCCCTGAAAGATCCCGGGGAGGTGACCGGGGGGCAGCTCTTCTCTATCGTGAGCAACGCTGGATTTTCCTCCTACAGTCACTAACCCCGGGAGGTCTCAACTCCTCATTAGATTGGTGGAGTATTCTTTGAAGAAATATACCTTTAAATTTTGGCCAGGTTCCTATTGGTTACGAATGTGATCAGCTGATTCATTGACATTTTAAATTGCGTTGGGGTTTTTTCCTCTTTTACGTCAGCTATGGTTTTGAAGAAGGGCTGAGAAATGAATACGCCCGAAACGCAACGTTGTGTCAACATACTGTTCACCAACGCATTTGTTTGGATTACAGATCATTGACGGTGGTGGGAAGGTTCCCCTCGTCGAAGACGATACTCCTGCTGCTTTTGAATTTTTTCTGATGGACCCACGGGAGTCTGGACTTGAGCTAAGTACCCGTGTTTAATATTAGGCAGCTATATTGTGGAGTGCAGGCTACGGCCTTTTACTATCACAGGACTCATTTTCACATTCGGTTTTGTACCCTATGGGTTGTTTATATCCTTTTGGGTATTTTGGGGTGTTGCTATCCCTTTTAAAAAATTTCTGATTAAAAAGGAGCATTCTGCCTCAAGAGAGCGTAAGTTTTCATGGCAGTAGCTCCGACAAAAATTTCTTTCTGTTCGAGTGATCTCTTTTGTTAGGTAGAAGTTCTTTCAAGGCAAGCCATGTATAGGCGTTCTGAGGTAGGAACTTGTGATAAGGAAGCTTATCATAGCTCAGGAAGGAGCTATAGAAAAGGTGAAGTGTCTCTGAACAAGCAACCTGTCAGTTCTGGTAGAAATAAGAAAACAGAATTTTCCCATAAAAGACTACCAGTCCCAGAATGCACCAGGTTTCCAACAGCCATTAGAGGAGCTGAAGTGGGGAAACGTGTGTTCAATCAGGAGGGCTATGAGGTAATCCCTAAGCACTCATCTCAAAGGGCAGGGCCTGATTCAGCACAGCTGCGCTGTATTAGGGAGGAGCACTCATCTAAGCAGAATAAGAGTAGAGTTTATTCTACAGATGACCATCTTCATGATCACCTTGGATATCCAGAGAATTATCCTCAGTTTCATCTGAAGGATTATCAGAAGCAGAAGCCAAACCGGACGGACAGAGAGGGAAAGAGACCCTCTGGAAGAAAGAGGAGAGAAAAGCCTTTGAGAGGTCTAGAAGAGTCCAAAGCAGTACGTATACTGGGAGATATTCCAAGGGCCAGCATACACCATTGGACTGGGGAAAGCCAGAGGAATGGTGCTGCAGAGCTAGGAATCTCCAGACGCTACCTGTGAGGGAGACGGCTGCACGTGGAAGGGACCCTAAGACCCGTGCCAGAAGGTATGTGAAGAGAGATCCAGTGTCCAGGGATCTGGATTGGAAGGCTGGACATAAGAACTGGACTACATACTGGCCAGGCTATATAGAGAGAAACTCTAACAGCAATGGAAGCTCAGGTATGAACACTGATCTATGCCCTAGCTATAACCTTGAAAGACAGCAGGGAAACAAGTATTCTCCTGAAAGTGCTCCATTGAGAGATTCATCTGTGCCAATCCATGATATTGAACCCATGCTTGTTGAACAAGGGGGAATAATAGCAGATGAAGATCCTGTTTATATGGACTGTTCTCTATCTAAACTCCATTGGTAACTTTCTGTTATAAAGTACAGCAACCATCACAAAGAAATACAAATGTGTTCTTTAATCTACTCAGAAAAGCTCCTGAAGCAGGATTTTGACCCACACAGTAGAAAGCAAGCCAGCTAAGGGGTTTCAGCTGGATAACTGCTAGCAATTAAGCCTTACCTAATTGCTTGTGAGCTAGGAGAGAATCACTTCTGAATCTATGTGGGAAGTAATCAGAAGTTAACCTGAAAAAAACAGTTTGTTTCTTGCTTTGTGGCTTTTCATTTGTTGTTTCCTGATTTTGACTTTGTTTTTCCAAGTTAACACTGAAAGCAAGTTACCTGATTTATGTGCTACCAAGCATATCTGTGTTGGGAGAAATAACCCCATAAATAAATATCTTATAGGCTTTACCCAAGAGCACAACTAAATTATTGTCAGCAGCTGTGTCTGGTGTGAATGAACTACATTGCCCACAATACCTTGCAAATCATATAGATATATGCACTTGACAAGACTGTGAAGATTCTCACCCAGGCAGCCGTCTGACAAACTTTAACTGGAGCCGGAGGAAGGGCCGGGAGAATCAGCTTGTGGAAGTTTAACAAGCTGAGACGCAAGTAGAGCTGGTTTTTATTTTTAATATTTTATTTAAATTTTCCTGAATACCAATACATATATCAAAGAAACAAAATAAATATATTACAAAAAATCCAAGAACAATGTAAGCCCACATAAAAAGACCATATCAAGGGAGAGGAGCCAGCCAAATTGTTACTATGAAAGAAAAAGGAAAAAAGGAGTATTTAAACTCCACAATAGGGAGCAAAATTTATAATCAATTCCACCAACTAATTCCCAACTGCCTCCTTTTCATTCACATGCCCCTTTGGGCATATTCCTTTGGGCATGCACCTGCTGGCACGTGCTTGTGGTTGCGTCCCACGATGAGGCCTGAGATCTTATGGGTCCCTTCTGATGACATCAATCTCATGCCAAAGCATGAACAGGCCCAGTCACACAGAAATTGGAAATGCAGGCAAAGGTGGAGTCCAAACTTCCAGTCGCCCGCATTTGAGCCTGAGGTCTTATGGGCCCCTTCCAATGATGTCAATCTTGCACCGAAGCTTGCACAGGCCCAGTCACACAGCAGATGGAAATGCAGACAGCGGTAGAGTCCAAAACTTCCCAGTTTCTTTTTTCTTTTGCTTTTATATACTTTCCTTACATATAGATCTCTTGCCTTTGTTATGGCCTCTTTTAGTTTATCTCACTGCCTTTCCACTTCCCTTATCTTCTGCCACCATGCCAGCTCCTCCTTCAGGTACTTTCCCATTTTACTAAAGTCGGCATTTTTGAAATCTAGGACTGAGTTTTCTGCAATTGGGTTTTGTCCTGGCTTTTACATCAAACCTCACCATACGGTGATCACTACTACCCAAGTGGGCACTCACATGGACATTAGACACACTATCTCATAGTAAGCACCAGGTCCGGTGTTGACCATTATCTGGTGGGTTCTTTCATCAGTTGCCTGAGCAAAGCCTCTTGTAGGGCATCCATGACCTTCCTTCATCTTTCCATATTTGCATACAGGATATTCCAATCCCCATCTGGCAAAGTCACCCAGTTTCACTCCCTCTTTTACTACCTTTGATCGTCTTTGTCCATTTGATCATCAGAAACAATCACGCCCAGGTCCCGTTCTTCTTTCGTAGACAGAAGTACTTAACCTCGTACACTGTACCGCTCCCTTGGATTTTTGTTCATTTCCTCCATTTGTGTTGGAGGTCTGTAGACTACACCAGTATGGATCGTAGTACCATTTCCTCTTTCCAAACTAATCCATGGTGCTGCTTCTTTTCCCCAATTTCCTTGCAATTCAGCTGCTTTAATGCTATTTCTGACATAGAAGGCTACTCCTCCTCCTTTCCTGCCTTCTTTATTCATCCCAAATAGATTATATCCAGGTATAGCAATCCCATTCATGAGACTCATTAAACCATTTTTCCATGATGGCCCCAATATCCAAGTCCATATATATCATGAGGCCTTCCAGGTCAGGAACTTGATTACCTAGATTATGATAATTTGTGCTCATTCCCTTCCAGCAGGTTTTGGTAAGTTTGCTTCTATTTTTGCATGGATTTTATTCCTGAAACCTCTTCCCCTGTGTTATTGATGCATGAGTTAATATTATGTCTCTTTTCTACCATTATTGTAATAATGTTTGCTGGGATGACATCCTGAACTTGTTTTCCATTCATCACCCCCTTTCCTTAGTTTAAATACCTGTCTACATATTGCCTGAATTTTTCACCTAGGATCTTTTTTCCTGCTACAGAAAGATGCAGACCATTGTTACTGTATAGCCTATTGTTACATCTATTGTCCCAGCTGCCTATATATATAAAGTCTTCATGTTTACACCAGATTTGGAGCCATGCATTAAAGTTGCTTATGCTATGTATTCTCTCATCCCCCTTACAGTGAACAGGTAGAACATCTGAGAATGCTATAGTGTTGACCATGGGTTTAAGGCTCTCTCCCAAAATTTGGAAGTCTCTCTTATACTATAGAGGTACTGTTTCTAGCCAGATCATAAGATGGAGGTGATGGCCTCAGATCACTGCTGAAAGTGTGGGTGGGACAGAGCACATTAATGCACCTATTTTGGAGATGTAAAAGCTTCTGAACTTATTGTGAAGTTATCTGAAGAGGATTAGTCACTTCTGGTGATTATCATTTGAAATGGATTGTCATTCCTTAGTAATCCTATGGTTCTAGTGCTGGCTGCCACAGCAACTTGCTATAGTTTCATTGGCATCAATGGATAAAGCACAGACTGCATCTAAACGCTGGTAAAAACATTTTATTTTACCTTCCTGGAAAGGGAGGTCACGTGAGTGCATGAGTGGATGAGGATGCTCCTCGTCTCGCTCCCGGGCTGCCCTGCCTATCTTTTTTTTAACTTAATCTTTATTAATTTTTCAATATAATCCAGAACAAACTGAATATGGATGAATACAGAAATACAATACACACTACAATTTAAGGAAATAACAACCAGCTGGTATAGACCCCAAAATAAGAAAACCACAATATGGTCCCAAGCAAAAGAAAAACAATAAAAAGAAATAGACAAAGATCATATAATATAGACCTTATCTAGAGCACAGATGTTAATAAATGGTAGCCGGTAAGGGACTCACACCCCAGCCCGATCCATTCCCTGAAGAAATATAATCAATTGTTGGGGCTCAAAAAAAAAGAAATTGCTTAGTATTATGTAACACAACACATTTACATGTATACTTCAACTTAAATTACACACCCAAATCGAGAGCCCTCTGGCATAATGCCAAGAATTCTCTCCTTCTTTTTTGGGTATCCCTTGATAAATCGGGAAAAATCAATATTTTGGACCCCATAAATTGGGAAACAGACATTTTAAGGAAATATAATCTTAAGACAGAATTTCGATCGGACTCAAATGCAAATGAAACCAGAAGAGTAGCACGACTGGTCACTACCTCCAAGGAGCTTTCCAAAAAGTCTGAAAGATCTAACTGTTCATTCACCGCAGCTCCTTCAGAGCTCTTCTCCCTGCTCTCCAAACCAGAAGAAATAGATACATATTGGGCACGAACGATTGGAGGTATTGAATCAGAGGGCATGAGAAGTACCTCAGTAAGATACTTGCGGAGCAATACCATAGAATCCAGCAAAGGAGATCGAGGGAAATTTAAAAACCTCAAGTTGTTCTTCCTAAGTTGAAGCGAAGGAGCAGACGCCGAAATAAGAGGTCTGAGCTTCACGAGCCTGGTCTGACTAAATGGGGAAGAAAAGGAAACAACGAGCAGCAAAACCCCCTGATGCCTCTTCACCTGCAGCTGGTCTGATTCAGGCTTCGATTCCGGCGTTCTTCTCTCCTATGGCGGCGTCTTTGGCTTCGGCAGATCCGTCGAGTCCCTCGGCGGATCTGAGCAATGGGGTGGTGTTGAGCCCCTCACAGGATTTGCTGCCGCAGCCCGGAAAGAGTTTTGTGGAGAGGCTGACTGCAGGGGATTCCCTGGTGGTCCAGGATTCGGATGCAGGTGGGGCATCTCCGCGAAACGGAGCTCGAGTTGTCTTGGGGTTCCATCTGGAGGAGGAGAAGTGGTGCAGACAGATGGAACAGGCGGAGGGGTTGACCCGGTGTCTTTTGGGTCCCCTGCAGCTCTGGGAGCCCCAGTGCTGACGTGCTTGGAAAAAACGGCAATTGTTACATTAGATAGCTTATGGGAAGCTATCTCAGCCCTGCAGAAGTCCCTGCTGCCTGTTGTGGGGGTTTTATTTAAGGAAGTGTCTGTGTTAAAAGTACAGAGTGGAGTTTTGGATTCTAATTTTGCAGAACAGACCACCAGAGTGACATGGCTGGAAGCCCAAGTGGAAGAGCTAAAGAACTTGGGAGACACTCAGGCCAAGGATCGTCTGATTGCAGTTCGGCGTATGGAGTTTCTGCCCTGCCTATCTTTGCATAATACAATCCAAAAACACTGATCTTTGGGATGAGTCCCCCCCCTGCTTTCACTAAGTCTTTCCCATGCAGAATTGGTAGGCAGTGGTGAGTCAGCATGTGATCAGCGCTGAAAAAGGACAAGATAAGACTGCATGAGAATCTAAAATGGCACCTGCGGTGGCAGGGAAGGCTGCACCAGCCTTTCCAGGTTTGAAGAGTGTAGCTTCAGCACCGGATGACTTGGCTCATGAGGTGGTTAAGCTACTAGACCCCAAATGTGATCGGGTGATGAAGCTGAAGGAAGCTGGAGATGCACTGTTGGAGATAAGCTGCAAGATAGTCTCGGTGCTGAAGGACAGCAAGGTGCATCATGAGTGAGATGAGCAGAAACAGAAAAAAAACTCATTGAGGCGCTGTATGCCAAAATGGATGACTTGGAGAACTGTTCCAGGCGGAACAATCTGCATATAGCAGAAACCTGGACAGATCAACAATTCCCTCTTTATTTGAGCAATGGCTGCCTAAAGAATTGGGGCTGAACTCACTTTTGGGGGCTATCACAATGGGGCGTGTGAACCGTCTTGGGCCTAAAATTGAGGGCCGCAACCGGCCGTGCCTGATTCTGGCATGAATATTCCATTTCCAGCATAAAACCCAAATTCTACAGAATTTTGGCAAGATCTGTGCCTACAGGAAGGCAGGAGAAGAGAATCTTCCGCAGGAGTATCAAGGGATCAGAGCGGAAGCTAAAGACCACGGCCAACACAATGAAGATGGTATAAAATAGCCTTTATTAACAGACCCAACTCAAACGGTTTCGGCCGGAGGCCTTCCTCAGGAGTCTAAAACAGACAAATATGACCATCAATATTAAAAAATAAAAACAAATATAAAGCAAAAACTATACATTCAATATTAAAATAGGAGTACATTACCATAGACAAGCAAACAAACACCCAGAACAAGGTGGACTACGCCACTCTTCCCAGTCTATAAGGAGATAAATAAAAAATACACTTGTCAATTAGAAAAAACATACGTCATCCAGAGGGACATTGACTCACAAGGAGAAATAAACAATATTCAGCAGAGAAATATCATCAAGAAAATAGATATAGATCATGGGAAATACAAATCAAACTGCATTTTTACTTTTTCACCGTTTGAGCATATCGTTGGGTTATTATGGCAGTATGGCTGATACTACTATTGTTTTGTTTTTTTAAACCCTCCCTGTTTTTTTAAACCCCCCTTTTTTCAAACCCTGTTTTTACTGTTTGAGCATATTGCTTGTTTATTATGGCAGTATGGCTGACACTACTAATGTGTTTGCATGCATCTCTTTTCCTTCTTCTTAATGCTTATATAGTCAATGTTCAATGCTCATGCAGTTCTTCTTCCTTTGTTTAAGATATTGAAATATTGTATTATCATTTTTCTGCATCTTTTGGTACTCATGTTTTGCCACTACTTACAAGAGAAATATATATACATATTTTTATTTTTATTTTTATTTTACTTTCCTTTTTATTTCTATATTTACATTTATATTTATATTTTTTTACCTATATGATTATTATTATTTTTATGCTTTTTTAATTGATTTGTTTTTAATGTTTTTATCTCTTATCTTCATTATCTTCATTATATGGATTATATATTATGTTATTTTTGACTCCCTTTTTCCTTTTTATGACACACAATATATACTTTTATATGCATCAAAATATATTATTTTATTTGTATTTCTTGTATGTTTAGTTTGATTTGTATTTCCCATGATCTCTATCTGCTGAATATTGTTTATTTCTCCTTGTAAGTCAATTTCATGGAATGTAGGCGGGATTGGTTCTCCCATTAAGTGGACAAAAATCTTACAAGCTGTAAAACGCAAAGGGGCCCAGTTAGCACTGCTCCAGGAGTCGGAGACCCACCTAAGAGAGGCAGAACATGTGAAATTGGCACATGATTGGGTGGGTGATGCTTATGGGACCTCCTCGGGAACCCGGAAAGCTGGGTGGTGATATTGGTCAAAAATGGCCTCACTTGGAGGTTCCTAGTTAGGGGGCGGATTCCCAGGGACGCTTTGTCTTCTTAAAGGCTAAAATAAACAATGAAGAGCTTCTAATTGGTGACATTTATGCCCCAAATGAGTATGATCATGGGTTTTTGGTTTTTTTTTTAGAGATATCCTTTGTCAAGTGTTTTCCAGTAAACGTAATAGCCATTCTGATGGGTGACTTCAACTGCCGTCACAACCCAGAGCAGGACAGGTCTGGTAGAGGTAATGTTTCTGGTTGGACCAGAAAAGGCATCCGTTTCCTCTTCAGAATGGGTAACCTAGTAGATGTCTGGCGAGCCCTCCACCTAAGGATCTGGGAGCAGACACATCTGTTCCGAGCACACTCCATGTAGTTCTGCATTGATTACATCTTGGTATCAGAAGGGGGCTTTGACCAGACTTTCTGAATGGAGATAGAACCTGTGCTGATTAGAGACCACGGGATTGTCTAGATGGACTGGGCAACTAAAGGAGAGGCACGTATGAGCTGGTGATTCCCGGCTTTTCTATGGGAGGATGTCTAGTCTAAGGGGCTTCTAGAGGAAAAGTGGGATGAATATTCCCACTTTAATGAAATACATAAATCAACCCTTGTCTTGTTCTGGGAAGCTACCAAAGCCGCGCTACGTGGTTCCATAATAGCCTATATGATACAAAGATGTTAATACCTAGATCATAGTCTCCTACGTATGGAGTGTAAACTGTCAAGCCTGCAATGATGGAGTTATTCAGTCGGGGGATAACCAGGCCACCATGAATATAGAGACATGCAAGCTGACCTTAAATCTCTTTTACATAAGAGGGCTATTATGTATATGCAATATTATAAACATTGTTTTTACCAGTATGGGAACAGATCAGGATAGCTTCTGGCTAGGGTGGTGTGGGACTGGGGTGGTTCTCGTTTTGTGCCTATTTTAAGAGAGAAGGGTTCTTTACATAGCCAGTCTCAGTAGATTGCTGCAATTTTTCATTCGTCCTTAATTGTCTGCTGTCTCAACGAATAAGGGTGACCTGCACGGAGTGGTGGGTACACCTCTCAGCAAAAGCATAGGAGGGGTGACCTGCATGGAGTGGCAGGTGCACCTATTCTTGCCACCTTGCTGGGCAGACTAGATGGACCATGATGGTTTTTATCTGCCATCATATACTGTGTTACTATGTTCTACTCCCAACTCTACACAGCTGAGTCTGTGGACCCTGATGCTGGAGCCGCTTTTCTACAAGCCCTTCCCCTTCCGCAGTTGACAGAGGCTGACAATGTGACTTTAAATGCTTTGATTTCTGGTCCAAAGATACAGAAGGTGATAAAGCAGGGTAAACTGCATAAGACGCCTGGCCCGGATGGGTTCGGCTCCGAATACTATAAGCTGTTGGAGCTGCATCTTACATCTGTGCTAGTGGTTATATATGAGGATGTCCTAAAGGGGGGAACCTTCCCCAGGGAAATGCAATGTGCTGGCATCGTGGTTATCCCTAACGTGGGTAAGGACCCTTTAGATCCGGCATCATTTCATTCAGTTTCTTTGATCAATTATGATATGAAAATATTGGTCTCGATTTTGGCGGACCGCCTGAATACTATACTCCCCTGGTTGTCTTTGTTCCAGGACGAGATGTGGCAAGAAATATTTCTCAACTGCTTCTTGCAATGGAATGCTGTGCATCCCACCAGCTCCCATTGCTTTGTATAAGCTTTGATGCGGAAAATGCATTTGATAGGGTGGGCTGGTCATGCTTATGGAATGCCCTTTGCAGCTTTGGTTTCATGGGGGACATTTTGCATTGGATCCATACCTTGTATGTGTAACCACAGGCGAGAGTAGGGGTGAATGGGATCTTTTCAGAGCCTTTCATCTTAGGCCGGGGTACCCGCCAGGAGTATCCTTTATCCCACTTAATTTTTTATCTTGTCAAAAGAACCACTTCTCTTGGCCTTACAGTTGGATGAGCAGGTGATGGAATTATGGGTGGGGACTGAAGAACTGAAGCTTAGTGCCTTCGTTGATGACTTACTGCTCTGCTTGAGAGAGCCGGAAGCCTCTCTGGGAGGTCCCTGCAGCTCATAGATACCTTTGGTAGCTTTTCAGGCCTTTAAAAGAAATAGACTGAAGTCAATGGCCTTAGATGTGGGTGGGAGAGTCCAAACAAGGTGGAACTCACCATTCTCCCTGGTCTGGGCTGAGGTAGCGATCCGGTACTTGGGTGTGCAATTGCCGGCAGATCCAGCTATGCTATATGCTAAGAATAGTCTGCCCATACTCACTAGAACATTCTCCAATCTACAGAAATGGTTGTACCTCCCCCTGTCTTCAAAAGGCCGTACTGCTCTGTTTAAAATCATGGAACTCCCTCTCCGGTTATATATTCTGGAAGTCTGGAAGAAGCTTGAACAAAAGCTGAACCACTTCATTTGGAAAGGGAAGCACCTGTGGATTCCACTTCAGGGTCTTCTCCTTAGGTATGATGAGGCAGACTTCGACTATGGCTGGGCTTGGAGGTGCACGCAGTTTCTGCTGGTTGTTAACCAGGAGTTTGTCCCAGGTTTATCATCCTCTGCACCACAGTGATGAGCCTTTAAGGAACTCATAAGATTAGGTGACCTCTGCCCGGAGGGGAGGTGGGGCGTGACTCTTTTCAGAAACTGCAGATGAGGTACGGGCTTGAACAGAGGGACTTCTGCTATTTATAGGTGTGACACTATGTGGGAGCTTTAAGGTGGATAGAACCGTGCCCCCTACCAGGTGGGGGGGGGGGAGGGGGCGGTCCTATGCTTCAGTCTGAAGGACTATTAGCTTGGGAGGGCTCGCAAACGAAGGAAGTCCGGGAACTTGTCCATCCTGCTCTGGATCGGGGATATTTGGAGCACCTCTGAGTGCTGGAGTGAAGATGGGGTGAAAGAAGCCTTGTCCTCAATGCTTTGTACATAAGAACATAAGATATGCCATACTGGGTCAGACCAAGGTCCATCAAGCCCAGTATCCTGTTTCCAGCTTCCTAAAATGTGCTTCCCTGTCTGAGTGCATCTATTTGTAGGAGCTGCAATACAAATTTCTGTAGCGGACATTTGTGCATGATATGGGGGCCACATAAAGTTGGCTTATGCTTGAACAATTAATGCAGATGGTGTGGAGGGCAGCGTGGTACTCTATCTCACTGGTTCTAGTCTTGTGCAAAGGTGCAGGCACTTTGGAGGAGCATGAGTTCCAAACTTAGGGAAATACTACACATCAGCTTGATCCCTTCCATCAGGACATACTTGTTTGGGCAGTCAGGGGGAGCAACACATGCTACACCTCACTGACAGGGCTTCCTGATAGTAAAAAGAGCTTTATTAAGCAGATGGCTTACCGAGGAGGCCCTGGGCTACTGCCAATGGGAAAACTACTTCTCAGATATAATGTACATGGAGCATATGACAGCAAAACAATGGGGGACCAAGGCGTGGGAGTGTTTCTTAGAAATTTGACAGCCCTATCTTGAGCAGCTATCTCCATCATGGGGAGCACTGCTGAATGTGTGAATGGGAGTCCAATCAAGGTGGTCGGCACAATAAGTGTAGTTTGTTGTATGATGAGGATATAATTTTAGACTACGAGATGTGATGCTGGGGGGGGGGGGGGAGGGGGATTTAGGGAGTTTGGGGGGTGTAGCGAGATGCGTGGTGATCACTGCCCCACTACTAACCTAAGCCTCCAGTTCTAATGGAGAAGGCTTTCCTAGTATGGAGCATAATATATTTTTTTAAACAAAGGAAGTATTGCCATGATTATTAACCACATTTTACATATACTGTACTGTAATAGCTTGTATTATTCATATCCTGCTTTAGGAAGTACAGTTTAACTTAGCTATCAGTGCCAACAGAGGAATGTTGTCATATCTGTGTTACTGTACCTCCAATTGGCTTTACCAAGGGTGGGGGATATCTCAAGCTATTAAGCTCTGTTGGTATGTTGGTAGGATTATGGGTTTATCTGATACTCCTATGTAAGGTACTCTCTTGTTGTTGGATACTTAATCTCGATAAAGAAGACTTGCAGTTACTTTCCTGGAAAAAATATATTATATTTTTTTGGCTTCAAAACATTTGCTAAGAAGATTACACTTTTTGCAAAGAAGTCTACAGACTTTTTGTATAGTTTGTGCGTGTAATTAAAGACTGCCACGCCTACTGAAATCAGTTTAATCTCATTAAAGCAAAGTTAAATTATAGGTACTTAAAAATTCATGAAAAGACAATAAAGATTCATACATATGAAAGAGGCTTTAATTTGGAACTGTGAAGTTTATAATCACACATATGAGCACAGCTGGTATGACCTAGATTATATCAACATATCTTTCCCATTTATCTTTCTGAAGTCCTTCCCTGCACTCCCAGAGCATTTTAACAAATTCTTAGATCCTTTGTGATCAACATTGCAGCCTGCAGTTAAAGGGTAATTTTATAACAGGGTGCAGAGTATAAGGTAGGCAAAATGCTCCTTTTTATAAAGAGAAATAGGTGTCTATTTTTCTTTATAAAATTATAGCGTAAGTGGCTGAAAATGTCTTAATTTCAGGTGTGGACATTTACACCAGTCTTAGAGCCACATTTTGAAACTATGTGCATAAATTATAGTATTCTATAATCAAAGTGCGTAATTTCATTCTCTGCCTATGCTCTGACAAAACTGACCTTGTGCCCACCCTCAGTGAAAGTGCATGCCGTGATATTAACACACATACTTTTACACTGGACATGTTTTTACAAGAGGCATGCACGGATGGCTAAAATATCCTTTTAGGGGACTACTTTCATGCGTAAATGCAGCTGCCTCCTTTTACAATTAGCGTCTTAAATGTCAAAAAGTTCCTCTCAAGACCAGAATGTGGAAAAAAACAACAAAACTACTCAGCCTTATTTAGGAGGCATAGGAACATAAGCCTTGTATGGTTATCTCATGCATAAGTTGAGGAAGCAAGATTGAAGGTAAGAACCATTGGTGCTAAATTGCACTTATTTAAGGAGCATGATTGTGCGTGGGTGTACTGTATATACAGTAAAGACAGGCTGAGAGCTCTTTCTGAGATACTAACTGGAAAAAAGCCAGGATGGAAAGAAGTTAAAGCTATTTTTCTACAGTCTACAAATTTTCTGTAAGATTTTACTTAAGCATGGTGCTTACAAGTTGAATTAACTAATCTGGTTGTTTCTAGTGAAGAGTGGCTGGGCAGGAAGGTCAAACTGAAAGCAATAGAAAAGAGCATATATGCACGTGGTCAGTCAGAAAAGTATCCTCACTTACAATGTCCTTTCCAGAAAAGTCTGAATCGGGAGAAAGAACAATCAAACACAAGGGTGAATCTTTCATGGGACAATCAAATATCTCCTGAGTCAATTAAATATCTCCTGAGCCATCCTACTCGGGACACATTGCAGACACACACTCTCTCTACTTCAGACCCACCCACTCATGCAGATACCATGTATTCTTCAGATAGCACAGAAAATTGCTATATTATCTGCATTTTGCATGTGTGATCTTTCAACATGACCAGATAGTGTTTAACATGCCCCTTTCGATCTGATGCTCAAATGTTAAGTTAATCCAGTTGCTGGATAAACATCTCATGCTTATAATATAGGAAGGCAATCGGGACTAAAAAAATGTTCCTCTAAGCAGAATCCAAGTTATCCTTTCTTATTACTCAGTGTACTTTCTGAATGACTGAGGGCAGTCTGATAAAATTAGTTGTGCCTAGATGGTCTGGCAGGATCTGATGGTAGATGAGAAGCCAAACAATGTTTTCAGGATCTAATTATGCATATAAATATTAAAACTTGTTGTTATAATCTAATTTTATATACAAGTCATATAATTCACAATTATTGCTATTATTATTATTATAAATGATAGCCCCATTTCTTGAGAGAAACAGATAAAACTGACACTAGGATTCAAATAAGGAAGTGACGGCGTCAAACAACCTTCACCAGTTTCACAAGCAATCATAATTCTGTGGAGGATAGTCCAAAAATAAACTTTATTGATCTTTTAAAAGTGTGAGTGCAGAGCTTCGAGTTGCATATCCTGTAGAGGGTTACAGTTAGCCTAGAGCTGTTCTTTTGTATATTGCTCATATGTCTTTTTAGATACGTCTGATTTTTTTTATCTCTGTCCCTCTAGTAAGTTATAGTTTAATCTCTGTCCCTCTCATATGTTATAGTTATTGTATAATTATTTTATAGTTATATTTATAGTTATGTCCTGCTGTACACGTCGGGTCATTTAAATTTGTTCAAGCGCTCACACACTCCCTCAAGGCTTCCCTGATTGGCATCTGCAATGGAGGAGCAGGAATGCAGGATTCTCCTGCCCCCCCCCCTCCCCCTGTTGCTGAGGCTAATCAGGGCCCACTGCTGCACATGCCAGGACATATACATTTGTTCAAACGCTCAGACTCACCTGTGCCTGGCAGGCCCATGTCTGAGGGCCTTGCCAGAGGGCAGTTTGGCATGACCCTTAGACGCGGGTCAAGAACACAACCAACCAACCTGGACAATCGCAGATCCGACGATAAAGAAAAAAAAACACCCTCCCACTTCTCCCAGACTACAGAACCAAAACAACCTAATCTGACACTCTACACAAGTAGACAACCCTCAGCGCACAGAACCCCCATCAACACCAGCAGCAGAAGGCGGAAGGTAAGCCCACACGTCCTGCTACCAAGGTCAATCAAGGCCTTTTCCCAGAAGAACTAAAGCTGAACAGGCCTCAAACTTCGAGACAACAAAACTTCAGAAAACTTCTTAAGACTGATCTATTTACAGTACATTTCAAGGACCTCACATAAATTTTCTACCTCAAGACATTACAGGATCACGATTCTACCCCCAAGACATTACAGAATCTCAATCCTAGCACACCTCTCAAACAGCCCAATTTTGTATATATGTATAGAGCTTATTATGTAAATAGTTCACCGATATAATCTAGCGCACTGCCCCACACACTACACTTCTCAGTTCTCACACTGCATGCTACAAACCACACTTTATTATTGATTTTGATTGATGTGCCACACCGCCTTGATGTAACGATAAGGCGGTATACTAAATCCTTCTAAATAAATAAATAAAATAAATAACAACCCAATCAATCCTCGCACTCAACATGAACATAAGATATGCCATAGTGAATCAGACCAAGGTCCATCAACACCAGTATCCTGTTTCCAAAAGTGCCAATCTAGGTCATAAGTACCAAGCAGTTTCCCAAAAGACACAGGTTCCACAATGCTTATATTGGGTCAAGCAGTGATATCTCGGGTCCATTTTAATAATGGTTTATGGACCTTTCCTCCAGGAACTTGTCCAAACCTTTTTTAAACCCAGCGACACTAACAGCTTTTACTACCGCCTCCGGTAACAAATTCATGATTACATGTTGAGTGAAAAAATATTTTATTAGTCTTAAATAGGTTATCCTGTAGCTTCATTGCATGTCCCCTAGTCTCCCTATATTCTGATGACGTAAACAATCGATCTATGTTTACCTATTCCACTCCGTTCATTAATTTATAGACATCTAACATACCTCCCCTCAGCCGTCTCTTTTCCAGGTTGAAGAGCCCTAACCGTTTTAGCCTCTCTTCATAGGGGTGTTCATCCATCCCCTTTACCATTCTGGTGGCTTTTCTCTACCTTTTCTAATAACGCTATATCCTTTTTAAGATACGGCGACCAGAATTGCAAACAATATTCAAGATGTGGTTGCACTATTGAACGATACGGAGGCATTATAATTTCCTTTGTTTTATTCTCCATTCCTTTCCTTATGATACCATCATTCTATTTGCTCTCTTGGCCGCCGCTGCACACTGGGCCGAAGGTTTCAACATGTTACCCTCTGACACCTAAATCTTTTTTCCTGGGTGGTGGTTCCTAATGTGGAACCTTGCATTGTGTAATCATAGTTTGGGTTGTTCTTCCCTAGGTGCATAACTTTGCACTTGTCCACATTAAAATTCATCTGCCATTTGAAAGCCCCGTCTTCCAATTTATCAAGATCCTCTTGCAATTTTCCACAATCCTCATGGGTTTTAATGACTTTAAATAGTTTTGTGTCATCTGAAAATTTGATAACCTCACCCGTTGTTCCTATTTCCAGGTCATTTATGAATATGTTAAAAAGCAGCGGACCAGCACAGATTCCTGGGGTACTCCACTATTCACCATTCTCCACTGGGAAAATTGGCCATTTAACCCTACCCTCTGCTTTCTATCTTTTAATCAGTTCCTGATCCACAATAGTACACTGCCCATGACTTTTTAGTTTTGCCAAGTCTCTGATGAGGGACCTTGTCAAAGGCTTTCTGAAAGTCCAGATACACTATATCAACCGACTCATCTTTGTCTACCTATTTATTCATACCTTGAAAAAAACATAAAAGATTAGTAAGACAAGATCTTCCTTGTCTAAAGCCATGTTGACTGTCTCCCATTAAGCCATGACTATATACATGTTCAATATTTTGTTCTTTATGATGGCTTCTACAATTTTTCTCAGTACTGACATCAGGCTCACTGGTTTGTAGTTTCCTGGATCACCCTTGGAATCCTTTTTAAAAATTTGTGTTACATTGGCCATCCTCTAGTCTTCAGGTATTAGAGATGATTTTAATGATAGTTCACAGATTACCAACAGCATGTCTGCAATCTCATATTTTAGTTCTTTCAACACACTTGGATGTATACCATCCAGTCCAGGTGATTTGCTACTCTTCAGTTTATCAAACAGTTGTAATACATCTTCCCAGTATATTGATATTTTCTTTCAGTTCTTCCGTAGTATCTCCTTTAAATATCACTTCAGTCATGGGTAACATCCCTACATCTTCCGCAGTAAAGACCAAAGAAAAGAATTCATTCAGTCTTTCCGCTATCTCCTTGTACCACTTAGTACCCCTTTTATCCCTCTATCATCTAATGATCCAACTGACTCTCACAGGTTTTTTGCTATGAATGTACTTGAAAAAGTCTTTATTACACGTTTTTGCTTCCACAGCAAGCTTCTTCTCAAATTCTCTCTTTGCTTGCCTTATCAATGCCTTGCATCTAACTTGCCAGTGCTTGTGCTGTTTCCGGTTTTCAACATTTGGCTCTTTTTTTCCATTTCCTGAAAGATGCTTTTTTGGCAACAGTCTCTCTGACCTCACCTTTAAACCATGCTGGCAGTTTTTTGGACTTCCTTCCACTTTTCTTAAAGCATGGAATTCAGCTGCTCTGGGCTTCCAAGATAGTATTTTTAAACAGTACCCAAGCTTGATGCAAGACTTTAACCTTTGCAACTGCTCCTTTTAGGGTTTTTTTTTAAACTATTTTCCTCATTTTATCAGTCTCCCTTTTGAAAGTTAAATGGTAGTACTGTGGATTTCCTTACCAGCCCTCCTCCATTAATTAAATCAAATGCGATCATGCTATGATCACTATTGCCAAGTGGCCCCAACACCCTTATCTCTTGCATCAGATCTGGTGTTACACTAAGGACTAGGTCCAAAATGGCTTCCCCTCTAGTCAGTTCATGAACCAGCTGCTCTAAGAAGCAGTCATTTATTTCATCTAGAAACTTTATCTCCCTAGCATGTCCTGCTGTGACACTGACCCAGTGAATACCAGGGTAATTGAATTCACCCATTATTATTACTGTGCTGTAACTTTTGTTAGCTTCCCTGATTTCTTTGAGCATTTTATCATCCATTTCTTCATTCTGGCCAGGCGGTCGAAAGTACACCCCCACTGCCATCACCTTCCCATTTTTCAATGACATTTCAATCCATAGAGATTCTACAGTTAATTTTGTTTCCTGTAAAACTTTAATCCTTCGTGACTCAATACCCTCTTTAACATAGAGTGCAGCCTCCACCAATTTGATCAGCTCCATCATTATGATATAGTTTGTACCTAGGTAGCACAGTGTTCCTATGGTTGTCCTCCTTCCACTATGTCTGAGATAGCAATCATATCTAACCTCTCATTTTAGTGCTATATATTGTAACTCTCCCATCTTAATTTTTAGACTTCTAGCATTTGCATACAAGCATTTTAGGGTCTGTATTTTATTCATATTACCTCTGCCAGATTAATGTGGAATCTTTAAGCTCTGTCTGCTCCATACTCAAGGGCATTTGGGCTACTTTTGTCTTTATTGGAACCTCTATGCTGATATGCCCTAACTTCATTTTTTTGGCAGTATCCTTCAAGGATACATTGTTCCGAACCATGCATCCTTGGGTGACTGTTGGCTCTCCCCTGTTATCTAGTTTAAAAGCTGCTCTATCTCCTTTTTAAAGGTTAATGCCAGCAGCCTGGTTCCATCCCGGTTAAGGTGAAGCCCATCCCTTCGGAAGAGCCCCTCCTTTCCACAGAAAGCTCCCCAGTTCCTAACAAATCCAAAACTCTCATTTTTGCACCATAGTCTCATCCACGCATTGAGACTCCGGGGCTCTGCCTGTCTTTTGGGTCCTGCACATGGAACGGGAAGCATTTCGGAGAATGCTACCCTGGAAGTTCTGGATATCAAATTCCTACCTAAAAGCCTAAATTTAGCCTCCAGAACCTCCCTACCACATTTTCCTATGTCATTGGTACCGACATGTACTAAAACTGCAGACTGTTCCCCAGCACTATCTAAGACCTTGTCTAGGTGGCACATGCGGTCTGCTACCTTTGCACCAGGCAGAAATGTTACCAGACGATCCTCACATCCACCAGCCACCCAGCTATCTACATGCCTAATGATGAAATCACCAACTATAACGGCTGTCCTAACCTTTCCCTCATGGGCACATGACACTGGAGAAACCTCCTCTGTGCGAGAGGGTTTTACTTTACCTGGGGGATATGTCCTAGCTACAGGATCACTTCCTGTCACACCAGGATCACTCCTGTCCCGTGAACTCTCTCCTCCATGGCAACAGGAATGCTGCCAGACTGGAGGTGGGACTTCAGTACCATATTCCTGTAGTTCTCATCTACGTACCTCTCTGATTTCCTTATGTCCTCCAAGTCTGCTACTCTAGCCTCCAGAGATCAGACTCGTTCTCTGACAGCAAAGAGCTCCTTGCATCTAGTGCACATGTAGGACCCCTCACCAACTGGGAGAAAATCATACATGTGACACTCAATGCAAAAGTCTGGAAAACCCCCATCTTGATGCTGGACTGCTGTCTGTATCTTAATTTTAAGATTGTGTTTAGATGTTTGAGATTTTTGCCTACTAAGGGTTGGTAGGGATACGTATACTAATAAAACTACACGTAATACATTTAATGTACTTCAAAACCTGGACCCTACAACACATCCATCCTCTTCTTGATTTTTTCTCAGCCCTTCAAGCTCTCATTACATCCTATGCAGACTACTGAAATTCAGTACACCATGGACTACCTAAATCAACACTCCATCTTCTTCAAATAGCTCTTCACACGGCAATAAGGACCATTACTGGAACTTCTAAATACAAACACATCACCCCCATCCTCAAACACCTCCACTGGCTTCCCCTGCAAAGCAGAATCCTCTACAAAATCCTTCTAATGATTCATAAAGCCCTGAAGCATCAATCATCCATCCACTTTCATTCCTCATCATACCACAGCCTTCGAAGAACCTCCACAATGAATATGCTAACTACTCCCCCCCCCCCAAAAAAAAAATGTAACAAGGAGCACCTAATAAGCTCGTACCAGATCCTTTGACCTTTACGCCCCAACTGCCTGGAACTCTTTCCCTGCCCATAATGTAGACAACCTATCCTACCGCAAACTCCAAAAGACTCACCTATTCACCCTCCTCTTCGGCCCCATACCCCCCTAACCCTATGCCCCTGAACAGCATTTACGAATCCACATGAAGGGCAAGATATTGCAAGTACATATAAATAGTTTCAGCCTGTACATAGTTAATTTAAGTTAACTACTGTTCCTTCTCTCTGTACAAAGTTACCTGTTTTTGTTGTAAACTTTAGTTGTAAAACCAAGTTCCTTGTAAAACCAAATTCCTCGTAAACCACTTTGATCTCTGTGAAAAGTGGTATATAAATACAGCCAAATAAATAAATGTGCACTCAGTGATTGCAGCTCACCTGGATTCATTCTTCAATTCAATACCCAGGTTACACATTACCCAATGCTATCTTCTTGATTCGGTGAGCAGGATGTCTATGGTTCTGTTAATGATTTCAACAAGAAAATGTTATTTTTACAAGAATAAAAGTAATTCAGACCTATTTGGGACTCTTAATACAATGATATCTAAAAACCATTCTTTGCTGCTTAATATTTCAGAAGCAGACATGAAACCACCACTAAACTAAAGTGGCATAATAACACATTAACATAGTAGATAGCAGTAAATAATAGCCAGAATGCATAGTAAGATGGTTAAGGTTGTAACTGCCCAGCCATACAGGTTACCCCACATGCCTTCATTTAGTGTTGCAACTGCCACTCTGTGCATACTACATCTCTATGGGATATGTTTACTAAAGTGCACCAAGGTTGGACACCTAACATAGGCACTCACACTTTCCTCGCAACATTCACCTCCAATAAATATACTGTGTACTCACTACAGTATGTGGCAACTAAGTGGCTGCAGCTTGTCACAGGGTAGATGCAGCAGAGCCCTTGAAAACCAGCAGAAATGCAGGAAGTAGGATGGATTCTGACAGTGCAGAGGAACACAGGTTAGGATGTTGCCATAGGCAACCTAAACAAAACAGCTCACGTGCAAAAGAAACACGCCCAAGCAGCAGAAAGGCCAGGAAATTAGGAACTAATGAAAGCCAGCTGGGAGTGGGTGGAGCTGACACGCACGTAGAAAAGCTCAGTGCACGTGGAGTTAGACAGAGCCAGTGTGAGGAGGAGAGCCAGTGTGTGCAAGAGAGCCAGCTTGAGAATCCAAGCAAGAGATGGAGTGAGCGTGGGAGCAGGAGTGAGAGTGAGAGTGAAGGAGAGAGAGAGAAGACACACGCAGGACACAGCAGGAATGGAATAGAACCCGGTTGGAGCATGGGAGCAAGCAGCTGTGAGGCTGAAAGACAAAGACATAAGGGGAGAAACTCTAATTGGAAGGGAGCTGAGGGCAGAGCTCTGAAAGCGTCTAAGCCCAGCAAAAGCTATCAGAAAGGTAACCAAACATTTAATTGTGAAGTTAGCTGGAGGAAGCCTGTAGAAAGTTTTTATACAAACAACTGGCATAAAAAGAGTAAAGCTTTTATACCTGAGCATAAGCCTGTGTCCAGAAGAAGTTTCAAAGACAGGAGCCAGGAGAGGTTTTTACTGGATTTTACTCCAGCGTCTGTAGCAGCTGAGCACAGCCTGAGTCAAAGACGGTTTAAAGCTAGCCCTATTGTTTCTAGTAGAGGGAAAAGTGAAACTAAGAATTTCCTCTATCTCCTACCGCATTTGAGACGCTCCCAGGGTAGACACTCCAAGGAATACGGTAGCAGCTTAGCCAGCATTCTCACCCAGATGGAAAGAGACTTCCTGAATAGTAGGGGGAGACTGTTCAGTAACGTACCATATGCTGCAAGGGATGAGTCCTTAACGGAAGAGCCCGAAGAGATGCAATGTGAGGTGCAGGGAGATAATGTAAGTAGTGATTACATGGACTGCACGCTCACGGTCTCTGAATATATTGTCTCTGAGATAAACGAGTGAATTGCCAAGCTTGAAAGCCACAAAGGAAATGATCTTTGTATGCTGGAAAGAACTGTTTTGAATACTTTTTCCTTTACCTGTTTAAAGCTGAAAATAAGCAATTTCTGTTCTCATTTTTACTTTGTTTTTGCCCAAGTGGGGCTGTGTATGCTTTTGTTTTGCTCACCCCAAAAGAAACCTCTTGGAAGGGGAATAAAACCTTTTGAGCCTTACCTCGGTGCTACAACTGATTCTTTGACTACATATCCCAGAGGGCCAAGCAAGGCTCTGGGCGGGGCCTAGTCTTGATGATGAATGATGGAGTATGACAAGCTTTATTCAAAACTTCCAACACTGAAACTTAGTAACCGTATACAAACACACACATTCTGGTTCACCTTACAGCTAACTCACTTCACATTAAATGCCCCTCCCCTGGCAGTGACACACAGCTGTGCCCCCCCCCCCCCCGAAGTTTACAGTGGTGGTGCAAGAAGGTTTTTCCTGCCTAACACCCCCTCCTACTCTCACTGACCCCATAGCAACAGACTCCTTCTGCCCCCACTAGCTGAGACCAACCACTTCTCACCAAATCCCAATTGAAGGTGGGCAGGATGGGAGATGGTGCTCTCACTCCCACCTCCTCGCCTTCCAACTCCAGAAACGACTGCCAAAACCCTGACCCTATCCTTTCCTCCCTCAGTACACTCACCCCTATTGGTCCTCCTTTAGCCAAACCCCACCTCTACCCCCTCCCCTAATGTCAGTTCCCTGCCTGCCTTGATTACCCTCCTACCCCTTACTCCCTCCCTAGGATGGCTCCAGGTGCTTGGCCATGTTGCCCCCAGGGCTGGCCTGTCTATTGAGCGAGAATGTTGTTCACACAGGGCCCCACACTAACTTTATTCTACAGGGTTTGCAGGGTCGGCTTCAGAGGGAGCTGGGGATGCCAGAGGCCCTGGCTCACCTCCGCACAACCCTGGAGTGAAGAGCAGTATGCTCCTTTACTCGCGCTGTGTTCACATGAGCCTACCGAGTGCCGGGAAACAGGAAATGACCTTTAACCTTTTTCAGCACTCAGTGGGCTTCATGCACAGCAGCTGCTCTTCACTCCAGTGCTGTGCAGAGGTGAGCTCGGGCCTCTGGTGTCCTTGGCTCCCTTGTAAGCTGCTCAGACAGGTGCAGGGCTCTTCGGGGTGGGGAAAGGGCTAGGATAGGACTGGAAATGGCTGATGGGGGCTAGGACTGGAAATGGGCTGATGGGGGGCAAGGATAGGACTGGAAATGGGCTGATGCAGGAGGCCGGGATAGGACTGGAAATGGATGATAGGAGGCTAGGAATGGAAATGAGCTGATGGGGGAGTTTGGACTGGAAATGGGCTGCTGGGAGGCTGGGAAAGGACTGGAAATGGCTGATGGGGGACTACAATTGGAAATGGGCTGATGCAGGAGGATGGGAGAATGGGACTAGACGGGAGTGGATGCTGAGTGGAGCCGTAACTAGAAGGGAGCTCATGTTTTGGAGGACTAGAAGGGGATGGGACTGGGGGAGTAAGGATGGAGATCAGAAAAGATATTTTGTGTGGGAGGGAAGAAAAATCTATGATTGGCTGGGTATTGGGAGAGTAAGTGGGGATTGAGGATGGAAGGTTGAAATTTGAGTGGATGAAAAAGAAATAAAAAATAAATTATAAAAGAAATGGAGGAAAGGAAAAGGGCAAGATCAGTATCTTAAAGCAGATGTACAGAGAGAATGGAAAAGAACTGGGAGAGAAGAAAAGACAAATGGACAGCAGACAATGGAGAGTTAGCTGAAGAGACGAAGAAACCTGAACACAGTAACTGGAGCAATTGCAACTAAAAAATAAAATGCCCAAATAACAAAAGGTAGAAAAATACTTTTTTATTTTGAATTTATTAACTGGAATGTCAGCTCTGGGAAATGTGTGTTGCTAACGTCTTTGCATTTTTGTTTAGTACAAGAGGAATTTAATTTATAGTTTTATTTTTCCAGTGGTGGTGTACATTCCAAGTTTGGCTTTTGGGGTTCCCAGTTTAATTATTGTCTTTCTATTTCTAAATTGTGATCCCTTGTTCTTTGCTGACGGTCTATGTTCTGCATGTGTAACCAAACTGAGGTATTCTGTTCATGTAGTTTCTATTTGACAGTGCCACTTGTTCTCTTTCCCCAGTAGAAGATGTATTGGTATTCTCTGAGATATATTGGTTTAATATATGTTGCCTTTTTGATAGGTAGGATATGGTGCTTTGTGAGTCCTGGTAGTGCTGTTATGATACGGTAGGTTTGCTATATTCGAGATTGGGTGATGAGGACTTCTCCCCCAATGGTTTTTGATCTTGCCCCTGGCCATACTGCTTGTGGTCATTGTAAGTTTTGCAATCAGATCTTAGCTGGTTGGGATTGGACTGACCCTCACACATTAAAGATCTATACTATGAGATGGCATATGACATGTGATTCATCATCTGTGGTATATTTACTCATTTGCCTTTGTCAACTTTTGTATGTGGGCTGTACTACTCATCCTGTGAAGATTCGCATAGCTGAACATCAGTCAAGGTTATCCAAACGAATATTGTCAATACCGATTGTATTCCATTGCGTTGAAAATAACCATTCATTTGAACAACTACATTGCCATGTTATCTATTTATGTTCTGCATTCAGCGCCTGGTGGTGACAGGACATGAAGCCTTCAGACCCGTGAACAACGCTGGAGTTTTCTTTTGAATTCAGTTAATCCAGCAGGTCTTAATCAAGAAATTGAGTGTTTGATCAATTTTTGTGAAATTCCACATTGGGTGACTATGATATTTTTTGTCACCTTTGTGGGTGTTGCATTATTTTAGATAATTTGGTCTTCAGATTTTGATATTATGCTTTGATGTCCTAAAAGAGCTCTTCTATCTGCCTCTATTCGTTGATTATAGCTTTTTCAGCACCAATTGGAGCTTATATTTGGCCTGAGGAAGAGTCCTCGAGATTTTCATCGGGCTCGAAACAGTCTGTTTTGCTGTTTGCTGCTGGTGCTGCTATTGACCTTCCATTTTGGCTTTGCTGAACCCTGTGAAGCAACCACGGGGGGCTTCCTACAAGCTAAATGTTTATAAATTATCTTTTTGTGGTTCACTTTGAGGGGTCTCATGTTTTGACGCCTTTTAGCGTCTTTATATTAGATTAAAAAGGAATCTGTTTCAAGAGGAGCGTATGCTTCTCCAGACAACATTTCCAACAAATAAAAAATTGAGGCTTATTTTTGCTTTGTTTGGCTCTATCATACCCTGGCTTTATTTTTATATGATGGGTTCTAAATAGGCAGTGTTTATAGTACTTCCTAATGGGCCTGGCGGTTGGCACTGGAGTACAGTACTGTTGAAATCTGGTAGTCTTTCTCTATCCAGACACTCATTAAGAGGCATGTTTACTAAAGGTTAGCGCACATTAAGATTATGAAAATATTTATACAAGTGAGGTCCTGCAATGAGTCTCTGCACATGGCCCCGCACCCCCTTGGGGCCACCTCTGGGTGCACTTCCTAGTCTTTGGGTGCCAGGGAGGGAGACTAATTAACATGCAGTAAGTGCAAAATATTAGTGCAATAGGTGCGTATGGTCTATGCTCACCTTTGGGGATATTACTGACAGGCATGGTATGAAAAACCTTGTTAAGCTAAATTGTCAGCCGCACTTAATACAGGTGCACTTACAGCCACCTTTTAAGGTGGCTTTAAGTGCAAATGTGCTAACTGCATCAATCAAGACTAGTGCGTGCCAATGATGCCTGCACTAACCCTAACATGTTTTGAGTCAAAATAATGTGGGTTAGGTGCAAACACATTATAGTAATTGTTCTGGCAGTTAGCCTGCAGGCAAGCCCTGTGAGTACCCATTCTGGTGCTTGGCAATTACAGCAGGCACCCATGCTAACTGCAACATGGGCATATAGTATGCACTATTAAATCCCATGCTACCACAATGTGTACTCCAACCCCCAACCAAACACTGTTACCTTGCAGGCAGGAAAACTACCACATGCTAAAATGTGCATTAACTGTGCATCATGTGATGTGGCAATTACTGCAGGTCTGCAGAAATGTTTAATGCACACTGAAAGGCTTGTTAACCACATAGCACCCTTTAGAAAAAGGGCCTCTTAGTTCTATTGTTTTAACTTTTTAGTCTCATAATTTTAATTTCATATTTATTTTTAATGTATTTACACTCCTTCCAGGAATACAAAGGAACATGTGCACCAAACAGTGGTTGAAATAAGCAGCTTTATTATGAAACAAATCCCAATGCGTTTCTGCGAAACCGCTTTCTTCAGGGTGTACCGTCTATGTTGCTGTACTGTAAACTGAAAATCTGAAAGGCATTTAAACCACTTTTAGCAAATCCTAGAAGCAAACAGTGAAATGAACGCCAAATGACACTCCCTTCATTCACTATGCATTGTAATAAGGCCATGCCTTTTGGATGAGCTGTGGAGTTGGATACTTTGGTTTTAAGAATATAGTGGATAAGTATGAATATTATCTTTCTATATTATTTTTCACACTTTTTAGATTTTTTGTATAATGTTTTTTCCAATTTTACTTATTCCTGGTGTCTCATTCTTTTCTAGCTTTTTCAGCTATACTATATCCCAGAGATGACTGGATTTCTGGGTGTTACAGGATGATTCCATTAATTCAATTTAGGATTGCTTGTATTTGTTTGATATACTTGTCTGTCTTTTTTTTTAACTGAGCAATGTGTGAATGTATACCCCTGTGGCAGGCATATTATCAAAAACGTGGCCATATTGGGGTTTTATAGACTTTTTTTTATTTTTTTTGTTCATTTTAAAAATGTCTTTTCTTTAATTTATTCTTTTCTTTTTGATTTACATTTGCTTGTTTTTGTAATCAATTTTTAAATGAGGTTTGAAACAATAACCATTTAACCTTTCTTTGAAAAAAAAATTGAATGCAATTCAATTTCTATCTCAGATAAGTATTTTTTATTATTTCATACATTGTAGATGTTTTGGTTAAAATTTTTAAAATGATTAAAAATTGGCCTAGAAATGATGAACATTAAGTTGATGCAGGTTTATCCACATCATAAAGATATTTGTGCTGCTTTCAGACACTACTACTACTGTCACAAACTGCTATTAACAATATATATGAAGGTGCGATCTAGATGGATGTTATATACTCAAATAAGTTGAACCCTAATGAGTTTCTGTGCATATTGATATTATTGATTTGCAAGGATCAGTGAACTTTCTAGCAATAAATATTTTTTTTTCTGAGACGTACATATTGCACTTAGGGACATGTTAACAAAGCATACCAATATTTACCACACACTCAAGCCATGCCATTAGCAATTACTCAGTGCAGTTGCACCTAATATGCATTAATTTTGACTCAAAACCAAAGATGAGCCAAAAATGCTCAGATAGTTCTATAAAGAGCCATTTAAATTTAGATACCTTTATGAGCGTAAATAGTATTTTAGCCATTTACAAATGTGAGCACTTATTTATTTACATTCTCTTATATACCGTGCTATTCTGCATCAGTGTGGTTTACATTGAACAAACTGAAATTACATTGAACAGGGCATTATAACTTGGAGATAACTATTTTACAGGGAACATGGGCTATGGAGGGTTAAGTGGCTTGCCCAAGACCACAAGGAGCACCTGTGGGACTAGAAACCCCAGTCCTTTTGGCCCAAGGTTGCTGTCCTCTAGTGGGATTTGAACCCCCAACCTTCTGGCCTGAAGTACCTTGCCCTAACCACTAGGCCACCCCTCCACTCCACTTATGGCTATATATTACACAGTTGCAATTCTCTAACATATTTATCTAAACATATTTATATTTGTTAATGGCCACTTAACGCTAGTATTATATGATTTTATAGAAGCACATTATTTTGCATAAAAACATGTGTAAAGCGTAGTTACTCACCTGTAACAGGTGATCTTCGGGAACAGCAGGAACTTAGTCTTCACATATGGGTGATATCGATACCGACGGAGCCTGCATGGGAACGCTCTCCAACATCCAATAGGAAAGCTTTTGGGAGCATCCCACTGCACCTACATTACTGCCTTCTCACTCTCCCTTATCAAGTTTATAGATGAGAGAAAAGGAGAGAAAAAGAAAACCTACAACTCCTAGGGGAGGAGGGTGGGTTGTGAAGACTACATTCCTGCTGTTCCCGGAGATCACCTGTTACAGGTGAGTAACTATGCTATGTCCAGGAACAAGCAGGAATGTAGTCTTCACATATGGGACTCCCTAGCTCCCAGATGTCAGAGAAAAATGACCTCAGAACCGGTTTGGCTCAGGATAGGCTTCAAGAGGTCACGGATCCTCCATGGATGTCTGGTATCGTTAAGTTCCGGGATGGAATGTAGGAGTTCCCCTTAAGTCTGAAAGAGATGCTGGAGAACAGCTTAACCAAACATGGCATCCCGGTGGGAGTCCTTGTCCAGACAGTAATGAGCAGCAAAGGTATGGACTGAAGACCAAGTTGCTGCTTTGCAGATTTTGTCATGGCACGAACATTATAGGCAGTGACATGACCCTCAAGGGATAGTCCTGCTTTATCATAAGCAAATGAAATGCTGTCTGCTATCCATTTAGAGAAAGTACATTTGGATACTGACAACCCCAGATGACTAGGGTCAAAGGAAATGAACAACTGAGAAGCCCTTGGTGCTCTCGAGTCCTTTGAAGATAAAATGCTAAGGCACATTTGCAGCCAAGAGTATTGAGGGTTGCCTCTGCCCTAGATGGATGTGGTCTAGGAAAAAAGACAGGGAGGTAAACTGACTGATTCAAATGAAAAGGAGACACCACCTTCGGCATGAAGTGGGGGTGAGTCTGAAGGATGACCTTGTCATGGTGGAACAGTGTGTAAGATGGGTCTGCCACCAAAGCTTGAAGCTTGCTAATGCATCTAGCTGTAGTGAGGGCAATAAAGTAGATGACCTTCCATGTTAGAAACTTTAGCGAGGTCATGGCCAAGGGTTCAAAAGGCAGCTTGAGAAGCTGCCCTAGAACAACATTGAGATCCCAAGCCACAGGTGGTTGTCTGATGGGAGGCTTGGTCAGCAAAAGACCTCTCATGAAGCACTCTATGAGTGGCTGTGAGGAAATGAGCTACCCATCCTAGGGATGATGAGAGGCTGCAATTGCACTTAAGTAAACTCTTACTGAGTTGGTCTTGAGACTGGATGAGGATAGGTAGAGGAGATACTGGAGGAGCACCTCCACTGGAGCTGAGAAGGGATTGAGATCCTTCTGGGAACACCAGTGAGAATATCTACACCACTTGAAAGCATATGACTGTCTGGTGGATGGCTTTCTAGAGGCTATCAGGATCTCCTTTACCTCCTGAGTAAGGTTATGATCTTGTAATGCTATGCTTTCAGCAATCATGCTGTGAGGTGGAGAGACCGTGGACTGGGATGGAGCAGTGTCCCCTTCTCCTGGGAGAGGAGATCTGGAGCTGTTCCACAATCTAGGGGTTCTGTCTGAGACAGACATAGCAGGAGAGGAAACCACAGTTGAAATTGCCAGCACAGGACTATGAGTATCATGAAGCCCCTATCCGCCTGGAGCTTGAAATGCATCTTGGGAATTAGGGGAATGGGAGGGAAGGCATACAGGAGCTCTCGACCCCAGTGGAGTTGAAAAGCATCCACTTGCTGGTTGCCTGACATAGGAGTCCTGGTGCAGAAGCGAGGAAGCTTGGCATTCTGTGGAGTGGCAAACAGGTCTATCTCTGGAGTCCCCCAAATCTGAAAGATGAAGGATGCTGTCTCTGTATGGAGAGACCATTCGCGGGGAAGAAGGATCTGGCTCAATTTGTCTGCCAAGACATTTTTCTCCCCTAGGAGATACACCACTTGGAGGTGTATCTGATAAGCAATGGCAAAGGATCAGAGATGGAGAGCCTCCCTGCAGATGGACCAAGATCCTGTTCCTCCCTGCTAGTTCACATAGAATATGGCCACTTGATTGTTCATCTGGACCAGGGCCCTTTGGGAACATAGGTGCTCTAATAGATTTATCTGAAGTTATGACTCCTGTTCTGTCCAGAGGCCCTGAGTGGAGAGAGCCCCCAGATGGGCCCCCACCCCAGTTTGGAGGCATCCATCATCAGGGTGCTTTGATGTGGATGCATCTGAAAAGGTGACACATTGAAGGGATGTGGCCAGAGGGGCAGAGTCTCAGATCTTGTCCCTGAGACGGCCTGAGGCCTGTTTCCACTGGGATGTCAGAGCCCATTGGACTGTGCGCATATGCAGATGGGCATATAGAACCACATGTACTATTGAGGCCATATGACCTAGAAGCTGCAGCATTTCTCAGGCAGTTAGGTGGTCTCTGAGACATACCTGAGATGCCAGTTGAATGAGATGAGAACAGTTGGGCTGGGCTAGAAATGCCCTTGGCTGCTGGGTGTTTAAGAGAGCTCCTATGAACTCTGAGTAGGAGCGAGATGGGATTTTGGAAGATTTATCCCAAATCCCAAATGTTGAAGTACGGAAGAGAGACAGGCAGACCTCCTGGGAGGTGCCTGCCTTTATGAGCCAATCGTCTAAGGGAAGACAAATAGCCCTAGAGATCTTAGAAATGTGGCTACTATCATCATGCACGTTGTGAAGACTCTTGGGGCAGAGGCGAGTCTGAAAGGAAGGACTTTGCATTGATAGTGCCTTCCCTGAAATACGAAGTGTAGATATTTCCTGTATTCTGGATGACTAAGGATACGTGTGTATGCTTCCTTTAGATCTAGAGAATAGAGACAGTCCTGACTCTGGTGATAGGGTAGGAGGGTCCCCAGAGAGACCATCTTGAACGTCTCGCGGACGAGAAACTTGTTCAGATTTCTGAGGTCCAGGATGGGTCTGTATCCTCTGGTTTTCTTTGGAATGAGAAAGTTTGGAGAATAGAAACCCATTACCTGTTGAGATGTTGGAACCTCCTCTATGGCACCTTGTGATAGAAGAGAAGTCACCTCCTGCAGCAAAAGAGCAGTGAGAGGGGTCTGAGAATGATATTCTCCTACTAGTGATGAGATGCCACCTGTGGGCATAATGTCAGAGTCTGCCGGCAATGTGAAAGGGGTGGGGGTTCTCCAGAGACAGAGTGGCTATGTTCCTAGGAAAAAGTAAAAAAACAGGAGCAGATTGAGCCTGCAGAACTGGTTGAGTCTTAGGAGCGTGTGGCTTCTTTTGTTGTTTGGGAGGCTGTTGCCTCTTCTAAGCACCCTGAGGTTGATATTGAGAAGCAGAGGTATAAGAAGGGTAAAACCTCTTCTTACTAAAAGTTTTCTTTGCAGCTGCTTTCTTCTTAGCAGGGTTGGCAGTAGTCCTAGAAAGCCTATTTACTCTTTCTTTCAGCATGTCCCAGGTTTCTCTCCTTGCCTTGACCCTCTTCAGCATCTTTCTGATGCCCCCATATTCTTCTGATTCAGTCCCTTGGTTGCAGTCCTTTTCTTTATGGCAGCAATACTCAAGATTCTTTTAACTGCTTAGTCCTCTTCCTATGACATCTCTCCCCTCCAATCCTGTCTCCATGCTTTTGATCTGTGTCTTCAAGATCATTACCTTTTTCTCAGCATCACCAAATGTGAGTCCCTTTGGTTTCCCTCCCCCTGCCATCTCTTCCTACCCCCTTCCTTAGGGAAGCTCAGTCAAAACCCTTGGTGTCATCCTGAGCTCTGCCCTTACCTATAAATGTCAGAGTAACTCTGTCTCTAAATCCCTCTTTATGTTGCATTGTATCCCATTTTTACACTGCTCATTTAGCATCTTCCAGCTTAAACTACTCATTTTGCCTGTTATCACCAAGATGAACTAGTGCAATACCTTATATCCTCATTTGACCATTCCTCCTCCCTTCTTATTTCCCTTCACTGGCTCTCTGACACCTTTTGTATGTAATATAAAGTCCTTATTCAAGAACCTGTGCAGGTATAAATGCATGTAGGTGGGTATTTTCTAAAGTACATGTGTACTTCATGACTCCTCACACCCTCTGTCTAAACAAGATTCCTGAACATGCCTATATGTCACTTGCAGAAAAATACTTATCCTCTTTTACCATGTGCACTTTTAAGTGTGCAACCCCTGGGGTAATTTTATAATAGGTTTTTTTTACTTGCTTGAAACGGTTAGGTAGGAGAAATCCTTTATAAAATTACCCCCACATTTCCAGAAGGTGAATGCCAGGTAAAAAGAAGCAAGAGCAAAATAAACCAGGATTATGTGAAAACAAAACTGCATACTTTTGTAAAACTGAACAAGAAGGGTTCTCTGAGGAAGAAAAAGTAACTTTCATAGTTCTTTGTTTGCATTATCTAACTTTTTGTGCTCTCCTGAGTGGTACTTATTTTCTTCCAAGCATACACTAGATCCTTGGCTTTTTTACTTTTAGACTTTAGTGGAAAAGTTCATCCAATAAGCATCTGTGTGAGAGGTACATGACAAAAATCTCATAATACGCCTGACACGTGAAGATCAAGAGCAATCGGTGAATCAATTTCCCCAAAGTATACCTAGGTTTTCATTTATCCTTCTATCATGACTGACTGCTGAGAAATGATAACCCTGCTGCTCTGACCTTGACCTATTGCATAATCCAATCTCCTCCCTCGCTAAAATCATCTGCTCGACATGTGGCAATCCATTATCCTGCTAAATTTGTTCCAGATCATTAAAATTTTAATATTTTGGAACAAAGAGAATCAATTACCAAGGATGCTGAAGACAAACAAGCTGTACCCAAATATAGTAGGAGTGTACTTAATATTGCTGTATTTCTGAAACTTATCTCAATACCCTGTGGGCCAAAGCAAGTCCTCCTTGATTAAAATATAGTAACATGGCAATCAGTTATAGCCAAACAGTTATGGGGTAGTTTTTTACAATATGCATGAATAAATAGTGAATGCATACTTTTCTTTGTGCAGTTCAGCTAGCTTTTTTAAAGCAAACGTATAGGCAAACGTCTGCTTTAGAAAATGATCTCAAGAGAACCATGCACTACATTTACACCTGCTCTTCAGTGTGTAGGGCTAGTTCTGAACCAAAGCCTGAACCATGCAATATGGCTTCCTGTTACAAGATGGAACTCTTTTCTGCTGTTTTAGCCTCAAACCTGCAGTTCAAGCAATTCTGTCAAGTTATGAGCAATATAGCAAAGCTATTATTTTCAAGCCATGGCTACGTGCAAGAGAATTCTCTGCTGAGGCTGTTTGGCATAGCTGGAATAGAACTTAGCCACCATCGAAGGTGCAAAGTACTTCACCAGCCTGGACCATGCCTCAGAATTTTGGACTGTTGCTTTCCATCCTGAGAATCAACCTAAGCTGGCCTTCACCTTTGGTAGGCGGCAATACACCTGGAATCAGACACCCTTCAGTTATTTGAGCGCACCAGCAGACTGAAATATTTTCCTGCATAAGGCCCTGCCTGATGCTGAGGCCAGAGGCATCCTTGTGTATGTAGATGATATCTTAATGAAGAGCACCACCTTGTCTGATCATTTGACGAAAATACAGCATGTCTTCCAACAATTAAAAGCTGCAAGAGCAAAGCTGTCCATGCCAAAGTGTCAATGGTGCCGAAAATCCCTCAATTATTTAGGAGACAGTTTCTGCTGAAGAATTGTGGCCCCAAAAGAAAAGAATTGTGGCCTGCAACAGCTTAGATGCCCAACCAATTTAAGCAAGCTTCGCTTCTTCTTGGGCACCTGTAAATATTCCCGCCATTTTGTGGACCAATATGTGGAGATTCTCTGTCCTCTAGTCAAACTCCTTAAAAAGGATGCATCTTGGGCATGGGGACCTGAACAAGAGGCTGCCTTAGGAGAGCTGAAAGCTACCCCGAGTCATTGACTAGTGAAGCCAGGATCTTTTGAGTTATGCATTACTCATAATTGAGTTGCTTCATTTATCAATGATAGCTTGTGTTTTGTTTTACTAATACACTTATGCATTTAGGTATTCAGTTGAAGTTGCACAGACACATTATATTGTATGACCTACAGTAGAAACATAGAAACATGATGACAGAAAAAGACCACATGGCCTATCTAGTCTGTCCTT
The DNA here is from genome assembly GCA_033557465.1 of Ichthyophis bannanicus. Taxonomy (NCBI): domain Eukaryota; kingdom Metazoa; phylum Chordata; class Amphibia; order Gymnophiona; family Ichthyophiidae; genus Ichthyophis; species Ichthyophis bannanicus. Next base: position 255,777,319 of record CM066034.1, read on the forward strand.
CCACAACAACAACTACAACAATCCACTTTTTACCTTTAGAGATCCTCTGTGTTGGTCCCATGCTTTTTTGAATTCAGTTACTGTCCTCATCTCTACCACCTCCACTGGGAGACTATTCCATGGATCCACTACTCTTTCTGTAAAGAAATATTTCCGCATATCACTCCTGAATCTATCTCCCTTCACCCTCATCCCATGTCCCCTCGTAGCAGAACTTGCTTTCAACTGAAAGAGGCTCTCTCCCTGAACATTTATGCCACGGAGGTATTTAAACATCTCAGTCATATCCCCTCTATCCCGCCTTTCCTCTAAGGTGTACATATTAAGATCCTTAAGTCTGTCCTCATATGCTTTATAATGAAGCCCATTAATCATTTTAGTAGCAACCCTCTGCACTGACTCCATCCTGTTCACATCCTTTTGAAGGTGCGGTCTCCAGAATTACACACCATACTCCAAATTAGGTCGCACCAAAGACTTATACAGAGGCATTATCACCTCCTTTTTTCTGCTAGCCATTCCTCTCCGTATGCACCCAAGCATCCTTCTAGCTTTTGTCGTGGCCTTTTCTACCTGTTTAGCTATTTTAAGATCATCAGACACAACCACGCCTAGGTCCCGCTCTTCTTTAGTGGACAAAAGTACTTCACCTCCTATACTGTATTGCTCCCTGGGATTGCTGCAGCCCAAATGCATGACCTTACATTTTTTAACATTAAATCCCAGCTGCCAAATTCTAGACCATTCTTCAAGCTTAGCTAGATCCCTCCTCATGTTATCTACACCTTCCTGTGTGTCTACTCTATTGCAGATTTTGGTATCATCTGCAAAGAGGCAAACCTTACCCGACAGCCCTTCCGCTATATCACTAACAAAGATGTTAAAAAGAATCGGACCAAGGACAGATCCCTGGGGCACACCACTGGAAACATCCTTCTCCTCAGAGTGAGCTCCATTTACTTGTACTCTTTGTCGCCTCCCACCCAACCAATTTCTAACCCAAGCGGTAACTTTAGGGTCCATCCCTAGGGTGCTCAGTTTGTTTATAAGTCGCCTGTGAGGAACAGTGTCAAAGGCTTTACTGAAATCTAAATACACCACATCTAGAGCTCTCCCTCGGTCCAACTCCCTGGTCACCCAGTCAAAGAAATCATCAGATTTGTATGACAAGACCTGCCTCTGGTGAATCCATGCTGCCTCGGATCCTGTAATCCGCTGGACTCCAGAAACCTCACTATTTTCTCTTTCAGCAGCGTTTCCAATAATTTACTCACCATCGAAGTTAAACTAACCGGCCTGTAGTTTTCAACCACATCCTTACTTCTGCTTTTGTGTAAAGGCACCACATGAGCCTCTCTCCAGTCCTTTGGCACCACTCCCGACTCCAACGAGGCATTGAAAAGGTCAGTCAGTGGAGTTGCTAGAACGTCCCCAAGTTCCCTCAGTATTCTAGGGTGTATCCCATCCGGTCCCATCGCTTTTTCTACTTTAAGTTGAGCTAGTTTCTCACGAACACAGTCTTCTGAAAATTGTTCAAGATGTCCCTCGCTTCTGTTCTTATTTGTGGGTGTTTTCTGAGGTCCTGCTCCTGGTTCTTCATCTGTGAACACAGAACAAAAATATTTGTTAAGCAATTCCGCTTTATCCTTATCAGCTTCTACATATTCCCCCCCTGCACCCTTGAGTCTGACAATACCACTTTTGCCCTTCCTCTTCTCACTAATATATCTGAAAAATGTCTTATCTCCCCATTTTATTGCATTGGCTATTTCCTCCTCCTTTTGAATCTTTGCCTTCTTGACTACTTTGCTAGCTTCTCTAAGTTTTTCCAAATACAGATGCCTGTCTTCCTCTCTCTGTGATCTCTTGTATTTCATGAAGGCCTCCGTCTTTTTCTTCACTTTTTCAGCTACTTCCTTCGAAAACCATAGCGGTCTCCTTTTCCTTTTGCCTTTATTTACCATTTTAACAAAAAGGTTGGTTGCCCTTAAAATACCCCCTTTCAGTTTTGCCCACTGTTTTTCTACATCGCCCAGCTGTTCCCATCCCACTAATGACTCCCTGAGGTATTGGCCCATCTTCGCAAAGTTAGTCTTCCTAAAGTCTAAGATCCTTACCTTGGAATGGATTCTAACAGCCCTAGTCCTAATACTGAACCACACCATCTGGTGATCGATCACTGGATGCAAAATGATCTCCCACTATAACTTCAGAAACACTTTCACCATTGGTAAGCACCAAGTCCAGTATGGCCCCTTCACGTGTGGGGTCTGTTACCAATTGCCTGAATAGTTCTCCCTGTAGAGAATCCAGGATCTCCTTACTTCTAGATGATACTGCAGCAGGAATGTGCCAATCAACATCTGGCATATTGAAATCTCCTATCAGTAGCACTTCCCCTTTCCTAGCAATGCTGTGTATGTCTTCAATTAACTCTCTGTCCACCTCTTCCTCTTGTGAGGGAGGTCTGTATATCACACCAATGCAAATAGATTTCTCTTTCCCTCTTTCTAGTTTAACCCACAATGCCTCCTCTCTCCCTTTTAAGCTCTGTAATTCCAAAGCTTTAATAGTAGTTTTTACATATAGTGACACTCCTCCTCCCTTTCTTCCTACCCTGTCCTTTCTGAATAAAGTATAGTCAGGTATAGTTACATCCCAGTCATGGTTTTCTGTGAACCATGTTTCTGTAACTGCCACTAAATCCAAGTCAGCCACTCCCACCAAAGCTTCAACTTCAGGGATCTTATTTCCCATGCTACGGGCATTAATACACACTGCTTTCCATATGTTACCCCTGTTACCCATTTCCATAAAGGTATTTAATGTATCACCTACCTGGGGGCTTTCACTTACCTGGGGGTTTTCTTCACCCATCCCCAACGAATCTAGTTTAAAGCCCTCTTCAGTAGATTAGTCAGTCTACTACCGAAGATGCGTTGACCTTTCTTGGACAGATGGATGCCATCTTTGCTCTGCAACCCTTGGAACAGCATCCCATGGTCTAGGAAACCAAAACGCTCTCGATGACACCATCCACGTAGCCATGCATTCATCTGCAGGATGCGAGCCTCTCTGCCTTGGCCTTTACCCTCAACAGGGAGGATTGAAGAGAACACCACTGTGCACCTAATTGCTTCACCCTCTGTCCCAGAGCCATGAAGTCACTTTTGATACGTTCCGAGGTATACCTGGCAGTATCATTTGTTCCAACATGGATTAGCAACATTGGGTAATAGTCAGTGGGCTTGATGAGTCTCGGCAAACTCTCCGTAACATCTTGGATTTTGGCACCAGGCAGACAGCATACCTCTCTGGACATCAAGTCTGGTCGGCAGATGGACGCCTCAGTACCCCTCAGAAGAGAGTCTCCAACCACCACTACCCTTTGTTTCCTTTTGGTTACTGATTCTGCAACTTTGGGGTACTTTAACTCTGGTTCTTCCCTTACAAGGATGCTTTCACCTCCTCCTAGACTTCCAGGGCTGCATAATGTTTCTTCAATTCAAGGGCTGGAGAAGTTGGATTGGTGATTTTGCAGACCCTGGTGACTTGTGTCCAACCATCGACATTCTGTTGGCACCCATCTTCTCCTGTGCTGGAGTGCTTGGTTGCTGCAAGACGCATCTCATCATTGTACTTCTCACTGTCTTGAATGCTCCTCAGCCTCGCCACCTTCTCTCTGAGTTCCTCCACTTGTTTCCTCAGAGCTTCAGCATGCAGGCACCCTACACATGGAACCGGTCCTTCAACTGGCATTAGGACCTCTGTCTGGACCGAGGGAGAAGCTGTAACGGGGGCAACAGCTTTAGCAATATGATTTTTCACAGCCATTGTTCTGTTCGTGGAGCTTAGGTATCTGTTAAAGCAAAAGAGAGAGATCTACCAAGTACCAGCCGGTTTCACAGCTGTCCTTTCAGAGAAAAAGCAGTTAAATCTCTTTAATTATATTCGAAATGTGCTGGTCGAAATGTGCTGGTCCAATTCTCTGTGATTTGTTAAAGGGGGAGGTGCCCTATAAAGCAAGACTGCTCACTAGGGGTTGGTGGGAGTCGGGTGGGTAGGGAGGGAACTAACCCTTTTAAGAGCTTCCAGTCAGAGAGCTAGCAATTTAATATAATAAAACAAACAAACAAACCTTCAAATCCTTACTGTTTGTTTGATCTATGGAGCCCTGGTTAGGAAAGCCTCAAAAGGGCAGGCACTGGAGCCTTTTATGCAGGCTTCAACTGCACTCAGGAAACAGGCCCACTAACTCCTGATTAGGTGTTAGCAGTTTCTAAACCTGAGGAGGTTACTGGAGTTCAGCAACCTACTGTGCTCAAGGAAAGTTCCCCTAAAGCAGCAAAAAGAAAGTAACCTTGCTTTAAAAATATACAAAAAACCCTTTTAAGAGCTCCCAGTCAGAGAGCTAGCAATGTAATATAATAAAACAAACAAACAAACCCTCAAATCCTTACTGTTTGTTTGATCTGTGGAGCCCTGGTTAGGAAAGCCTCAAAAGTATATAGCAAGTTATTCATTGAGTTTAGATTAAGTACACTGTACTACTGTTTGAAGTTATACTCATTACATTGAATTGATCTTATATATATAATTTAAGTATTAACTTCTTTTACCGCTTGTGTATATTCAAGATATGAATACTCATGCAGTATTGCTTTCAATGCATCTGTTGTGCTGAGAATATACCATTATTATACTTTAGTTAACCATGTCATTTGGTTCTGACCTGCACAATAGTCATGTTAGTTAGGTTTTAAGAAGGAATATGCTCCCTTGTAGCTATTTCCATCTTAAAAGAGGAGGGAATATAGGGCTGGTACCTGTAGCCTGTTCTGAACCAAAGCCTGAACCATGTAATATGGCTTTCTGTTATAAGATGAAATTATTTTCTGTCGTTCAAGTTTCAAACGTGCATTCAAGCAATTCTGTCAAGTTATGAGCCATACAGCAGAGCCATTTTTTTCAAGCCATGTCCAAGTGCAAAAGAACTCACTGCTGAGGCTGTTTCTGTTCTACTTCTCCAAACACTTGCAACAATGTATGGACCTGCATACCAGCATCTTTCTTTCACCATGGACCTTTGGAGAAGGATCACCTGACAACTGTTACCTGATTCGCTGAAGATATATACAGAATCTGAGACCAGCCAATCCTTGTGCTGTGACAAGGAATTCAGGACAAAGAATGATATGCTGGGCACAGAGGGATACAGACACGTTTAGAGACACTTTTTAGGCACTTGGAGAGACTTTCGTACTACCTTTGGTCTCTCTTGCTTGTTTCCAGCTGGAAAGTCAGATGGTGTGCAAAGACAAGGACTAAGCTCAAGAAGGAATGACTCTCTCCCACAAGCCTGAAACTCTGTGTTTTCGTGCTGCTCAGCCAGACACCTGCGGCCTGCATTGGACCACTGCCATCCTTTGCGCTGTGTGCCATTCTGGAGATGACTCCTCGGACCCAGCCATAATTGTTCTTCTGGAAAAGCTAAGGTATTGGTCTTAATTCTCCCAGGAGTGGGCCTAGCCAGACAGACAATTTTCTGTAGTCTGAGTGTAAAGCGAATTAGTGACTTTCGTTATTAAAACAGTGACTCATGATCTTCATGTAATTGTAAACATAGGGCTACATAACTTACTACCTCATAATTCTAATTAATTCTATATCTGAATTATTTTTCTGGTAAACTTAGGAGTATACGTTTGGGCCGTATGCAGTCATGATGACCTGAAAATCACTTTTGTGCATAAAGCACTGATTTACCCACAGAAATACCTTTGAAAATTAATGTCTGTATCATTTACTGGTGATAAATTGATAAAGACTTTTTTTCTATGTGTAAAGCCTCTTTTATTTGTATTTTATAAAATTGTGCGTCAAATACGGTATGTAAAAATGAAGTGCATGGAAAGAGCATGCCCACTGGTTTAACGGTAAAACATTTTGACCACTCATCTTCAGTTCTAAGTGGCTTAAAAGATACATAATAATAAGACATGACACTACAACATTTAGTCCTTTATAATGAAACTACAGTATTAGAGGCATTTTTACTAAAATGTGCAAACCATTAATATACACTTTAGAATGCACTAAGCAGTTAGTGTGGGACCATGGTAACTACTACCACATGCTAAAACAACCAGTGTGTTAAAAACCCATGTTAATTGCTTAGAGTGTGACAGGGTGGGAAATGGATGGTTTACTGTAGGAGCAGAGCATGGGCACTGAGTGCACATTACAGTTAGCGCAGCTATTATTAACATGTGCTAATTGTCAATGGGTGGCACACTTAAATAAACATACTCCTATTATCTTAATCTTGTATTATGTCTTTAAATCTGACCGACAGAAAAAACAATAAATCTAACAGTCTATACCAGAAATCAAATAAAATGATTATGGCCATGGTTTATTTTACTTTCTATACCGCAATTGAAACATATAACAGAGGTTATAAAAGGCTTCTTTAGAAAGGAACATTTTCAAATTCTCTTTGAAACCTTTTTTTAAGCATTTATTTAAGACTTTTTACTTTAACAGTTTAAAAAAAACACTCATAAAAGAGAATTAACAGTTCCCTCCCCACTCCAGCCATTTTAATCAGGTTACAATCATCCAGTCTTAAAGACAACATCAGGAAGGTGCAGTAACTTTATACGTCAGCTCATATTTATGATATAAACAAATCGGATTCCACCAGTGATGCCACAGGAGTGTTGAATTATCTTTCCAGTTATTAATTAACTTAAGTTCAGTCCCAATGATGAAATCAAATAGAAACCTGTCTTTCTTAGCTAAGGAAGATATACTTACAAGAGATCTCAGAATCATAATACAGAAAGTCAACTCCAGTTTGACCAAAGCTGGACCAAAAGATTTAATGTTCAGGCAATCAGAGAGCAGTTGTGAGAACGTACCAATGTGCACCTTGCAAGACCAGCAGCAATTACCCTGATCTTTTTGCCATTTGGCCAACAAGACCAGAGTAATAAAAACCAATGGGTCAGGAGCAGAGCCTGGTTGCTGGTAAAGATTGATGTGTAAGAGCTGAGATCCGGAGGGAAATTGGCAAGAATCCTGACTTATGCTGTCTTTAGTCAAATAGTTCCCACCTACTTGATTATTATTCAATCCCGGATATGTCTGGCCCCAAATCGATGCGGCTGGATTACCAAGTTTCTCAAAACGCCAGAGCAAAGAGAACCAAAATGGAACCTTTCTCTCCTCACAAGATGGTGGTCATCCAAGACTGTCCTGAGACTTTGCAGGAGCTCCTGGTTGAGATTCAGACAGTCAAAGACCTGGTCAAGTCTAACGGAGAGTCACTATGTGCAATGCAGGAAGATATCAATGCTTTGAGAACGTCTATGGAGGCAATTACGGCTCGTTTGGAGAAGGTGGACGGTGAGGTGGCATCACATGGGGAAAGTCTCAAGACCATTGAAAAGCAGGCCAAGCTGATACGATCACTACAAAGAGAGGTGGAAGACGGCAATAATTGCTCACGGAGAAACATAAGAATACTAGGAGTACCTGAGGGTGCAGAGGGTTCTGATATGGTATCCTTCTTGCAGGCCATGATTCTGGGTGTGTTAAAGTTGCAGTTTGTTATGCCATTCAAAATCGAGCGGGCCCATCGAATGCCACTCAATCCGTGGTTGCGGGCAAGCGTCCACGCCCAATCATTTTGAAAGTTCTACATTTTCAGCAAGTAGCTCAAATAATGGAAGCTGCCAGAACACTTTCAAATTTGGAATACCAGGGAGATAAACTCCTGTTTTTCCCAGATTTCGCGAAGGCAACGATGGATCGGAGAAAGAGTTTTCTGGCGCTGCGTCCACGCTTATTACAGCTACAGGCCTGTTTTGGGCTGCTCTGTCCTGCCCGCATGAGAATCACGCTGCATAACCAGACCAAGACTTTTGATGACCCAGGGCAGTTATATGCATTTCTGGAAGATAAGAAGGCAGTGGTGATGCGTTGAAGTTCATTTTGCAGCTTTATTTGGTGCAGTATCATGGAGCTTCATATCATGGCGTTTGACTGGTCTGAGGTCGTGTAAAGGAGATTTATTCACGCAGAAGCGACATTTAATCATGCAGTATTACTATGTACTGGGACACCTTTTTTTTTTTTTTTTTAAGGAACGCCAAGGTACTTTCCTGGTCAAGATGTTTTCTTTTGTTCTCTCTCTCTTTCTTCTTTTGTGTTTTGTGTTGTTTGTGTTGTCTACAGTGGTTGAGAGAGTCTTGGAGCTTGGAGGAGTGAGATGGCCCTTAGTCATTCAGCTGGGTCTCTTAGGTCATAAACTGATTCAGTGAGGGTTTCCCTGCCATGAAATTTTGGTGGTTAGGGTTTTTGGGTACATTGTCTTTTCTATTATTGTGGGAGGTGGGCAAGCGTGAAATTTTAAGTGGCAATACAAGTAGGAATGTATTAGGTCATTTTGCCCTCCGTGTCTGTCTTGTCCTGGTGGGCTCACCCACTAATTTTGTGGGTTGTATAGCCTCCCTGGGTTTGGTTTGGTGGTTCGGTGGTGTTTTTCAAAATTATAGGTTCTTATTGTGAGCGATCATGTACAGGGGCCAGGGCTAAATTACATCTTTTTTTGTTGGGCTTTCTTTGTTGGGCTATAAGTGCAGCAAACACTCTAAGGGCGTTTAAGGTGGTGTTCTCCAATGTAAAACTATATGCTACAATTGGGTATGTTTTTGCAACATTTGAAAGTAAATTTGAGCTATATTATCAGTATGTCTTCCTTTAGGATAGTTTTGCTGAATGTTAAGGGCATTAACAATCCCATTAAGAGGAAAAAGATTCTTTTGTATGGCAAGAAAGAAAGTGCTGACATCTTACTGTTGCAGGAGACACATTTGAATGCAAAGGAGTCGTTAAAACTAGGTGCAAATCCCTTTTCTCTAGTGGCCTTCACAGCTGTCCAGCATAAGAAAAACGGGGTAGCCATTTTAATAAGGAAAGCTCTATCCCTCATGATTATTCAAACTAGGTCTGATACCGATGAACGGTGGACTATGGCTGTCATTAAAATTGGATCCACCGAACTGGCCTTAATCAACGTTTATGCTCCTAATATTGATTGTCCTACTTTTTTTGCTCTATTGCGGCCCTGGCGCAGGAGGTGTCCAGATATCCGACTATAGTGGGAGGAGACTTCAACCTCGTGCTAGACCCATTGATAGATAGGAATCCAATGAGAACCATTAGGGTTCCCAAGGCTCACCCAGTTCTTGTATCTCTAATGCAGGAATTGGGTCTGAAAGACATTTGGTGGCTGCAGCACCCTATGGACAAAGAATTTACTTTCTTCTCTCCTCCTCATAACTCGCTATCACGTATAGACTTCTTCCTAATCTCCAAGGGACTTTTACTCTAAAATTAGTGAGACTACTATTCATGCAGCTCATATCTCTGATCATTCCGCAATCTCTCTCAACCTGCTTGATTCAACGAGCTATCGACCTCACCCATGCTGGCAATTTGATAGGACGCTTCTAACCAGTCAGGAATTTCAGGAGGCCATCCTGGTGACCATAAAGGAGTATTTCCAATTCAATCTACTGCAAGATTCTTCGGGCTGGGCCTGATGGGAAGGCTTTAAGGCTAGTATACGAGCCACTCTTACTAGTTTCGCTTTAAAACAGGCTAAACAGCGTAAAGCAGAACTTAGTGCACTAGACAAACAGATTAAAGCGGGTGAACATATCTTATGCCAGAAATCTGATCCTAACATTTTGATAAGACTGCAGTGCCTTAGATTTAAATATAATTTGATTTTGACCACTGAGGCCTCACAAAATATTCAAGGGCAGAAAGGACGATATTACTTAGAGGGTAATAGAGCTGGATGGCTGCTAGCTAACTCGTTAAAGGGTCATAAGGAATCTTTGCGTGTTACAGCTCTAAAGGATCCTCAGGTGCAACAATTGATTGTCAAGGATCCTGATACTGCAGAGACCTTTTGCCAATTCTATGCTCAATTATACTCCCCAGAAGTATATTTTTCTGTGGAGTTTGATAGTTTGCTAAATAATATCCAAAGGCCGATGTTAGATCAAGAAACTGCTGCGGGATTAGACAAACAGATAACAGACATGGAAATTATCCAGGCTATTGACTCTTCACAAGCTGGCAAGGCTACCGGACCAGACGGTCTTCCAGCTGAATTTTATAAAGCCTTTTCCAAAACTTTAGGGCCATACCTTCAACAATATTATAGACTTCTTCTAGACAATGTGGCACAGACTGGAGCATTTGCCTCTGCAAACATTGTTGTCCTGGAAAAGCCTGGGAGGGGTCCTCAATTAGTAATTATCAGCCAATTTTGTTAAACATAGACTATAAAGTCTTTGCAACCATTGTAGCTGGTCGTCTCTCTAAATTGATCCCTTCCTTATTTATTTATTTATTTATAGTCTCTTCTATACCGCACTATTCAGCATCAGCGCGGTTTACAGTGAACAAAGAATTTACACATTTCCGATGGTACTTTGTGTTTACAGTTGAACAGGCATAAACAACTTGGATAACAGGGGTAACTATTTACAATTTATAACATAATCATAATCCTTGATCCACCCAGACCAATCTGGCTTTACTGAGGGATGTTCTACAGTCGATAATGCCAGAGTGCTTTGTCATGTTTTGGAAGGCACAGAGGAAACAGAACACCCTCTTGTGGGACTCTCATTAGACACAGAGAAAGTGTTTGAACGGTTGGAGTGGCCTTTTCTGTTTGCTGTTTTGAAATGGTTTGGATTTGATGAAGGTTTCTGCAGTCTAATTAAACTTATGTATGCGAGACCTAGTGCAAAAATTTCTGTGAATTCATCTCAGTCTAGAGAGTTTCTTCTAGCATGGGGTACTGGTCAGGGTTGTCCTCTTTTCACCCATTCTATTCAATCTGGCCTTGGAACTTTTGGCCTTATTAATAAGGCAAAGCCTCACTGTTAAGGGTGTCTCTATTGCTGGCATGGACATTAAACTATCTGCATATGTGGATGATCTACTGCTTTTCACCACACCTAGCTCCATGCCGACCATTTTAGAGTTGATAGATAAATATTCAGGATTATCTGGCTATAAAATTAATTGGTCAAAATCTGTCGCCGTCCCCTTGAACTCAAGAGTATGTAGAATGGATATGGAGGAATTTCCTTTTGTATGGGAACCTAAGATGGTGAAGTATTTGGGAGTTCACTATTGCTACCCACTTAGTGTAATCCTACAGTACAATGAAGAAGAGATCCTAACTACAGTTTGCAATATAACAGCAAAGTGGTCGCTGGTCTATCTTTCTTGGTGGGGTCGTTTTGAAGCTATAAAAATGACTATCACTCCTAAATTGATTTTTATATTAGAAATGCTACCTGTCTTTCTTACAAGTGTATCATAATGGAAGGATTCTGGTTCAATTTCTATGGAAAAATAAACCACCTAGAATTGTTCTTAGGAAGCTCAAATCTAAAAAAGAGGAGGGGAGGGGTGAATTTCCCAGACTTTCAGGCCTATCACTGTGCTTTTTTGCTAAAACAAGGATGAGAATGGGTGGAAGAGGCCGTAGGTATATGCCCAATATGGCTTGAACTAGAAGAGAGATTGAGTACTCCTCTCCCCTTGAATATTCTTCCTGGCATGGTGTCTTTTAGGAGGATGAAGTCTCATAGAATCATATCAGACACGCAGAAGGCTTTTCAGCAGTTAGCAAGTACAATTCCTAAGGAGGCTTGCTTATCGAAACTAATACCCATCTGGCATAGTCCCTTTTTTTAAATTAATCAAAGCTCATTTGCATGGCAAAAATGGTTTAGCAAGGGCATTTGAAGCGTTGGCCAACTAATATTGGATGCCAAGTGGAAACCCTTTTCCACCTTGCAAAGTGAATTTGATCTACCTCAGTCCCTATATTTTCAGTGGATTCAGCTGAGGCATTGTATAGAAAAATCCCAGTTAGGTATCACTTCACTATCTGACGAATGGGGGTTAATGAATAAGATAAGTTCAATATATATGACCTCTGGGTTGGCTTCCCAATATTATAAACTAGTGGTTCAGAACAATACTTCTCAGGTCATTGGAGTTAAGCGAGTATGGGAACGTGACACTGGAGAAGTACTCTCCCCGGAAACTTGGACAAAATTCTGGAGTAAGGTAAAAAGGGTTTCTCAGCCTGCCTCTGTCTCATAAGCTTTGCACTTTTTTTGCACACAGAGCACACTTTACCCCGGTGAAGGTTGCTAAATGGGATAAGGCAGCTGGGAATAAGTGTTGGTCTTGTCGGGGAGATGTCGGCACTTTGAGACATGTGGTATATGATTGCCCTAACATTCAGTCTTACTGGGTTTCAATATGGAATTGCATTCAAGAGGTGCTGGGATTTAGGGCCACTCTCTCCTGGTCTGTGGTCGTTTTTCGATCAGCAAGTGACATCTCGTCGTTACAGAGGGATTGTCAATTTTTGCTGGACTTCATGCTGGGAGTGGCCCTATATCTCGTTATTTCTAATTGGAAACATACTGCAGAGCTTAGTTGGCATGAATGGTGGAACCGCTTGTGCTTATGCTGCAAATATGAACAAATGCCACAGTGTGGTAGATCTTACACCATCCACTTTTCTTAAGTGGAAACCCCTACAAAATTACATTTCTAAAGCACGATATGAGATATAATAAGGGGTTATTAGTCAATCCTCGTGTTTCTTAGTTAATGGAGTGGTGATCTTCTAAAGCCCTCAGGCATGGTAGGCCTTCAGCTGTGTTGTTTTCTATAGCCCCTGATGATCGCATGATGGTGGGAAGGATAGGGTGGGGCGGGCTATAAATAGCTGCTTATTTTCTTTTATTACAGAGAAATATTTTGTATTTTGATTTGTTGCAATTTGGTTTTGTTTCTTTTGTATTCTGTTGGAAAATATAAATAAAGAAGTTAAAAAAAAAAAAAAGCCCAATGGGTCAAAAAAATATAAAGGCTGTGTTAGGGAAGCTGATCTGGTAATACGAATCAGTGATCCCCAAAACCGATCCCAGTGCCAATGAGGTAAAGACTTCCCCTTTCCAGTTCCCAAACCTTTTCTATGCTGACACAGGGTCACCCATAACAATCTCTAATGATGGAGTTAAATATTGAAGCGGCATTAGCTGAACCTGCTAATGCACTTGCCATGTTCAATAATCCCTATTCGTCACCTAAATTTGATAAATCAAAACCTGCTTTTGAGATGCAATACTGCAGTTGAAGACACTAAAAAAAAAACATTTATCTGGCAAACAAAAATTATGCTGCAATTCTAGAAATGGTCGAATGGCATTAGAAGACCAAAGATGTTCTAAGGTTCATATTCCTTTATCTTGCTATATCCACCAAGTTAATTATCTCAGTGAATTTTGAACATTGGATTATGCCAGAGAGGTAGCTTATTAGGAAGGTGGATTATCCTCTTTGAGTAAATGGGAAACCATGTTAAATGCCAACTGCATGGCAACCATTACTGGGGAAGCTCTCTTGGCTTCAGAATGACACATAGCAATAAGGAGTTGCAGTGGAATTGGGGAGACCATGCTCTTTTCCAACGAATGCCAAGTAGGTTTCATCTACCCAGGGAGTTCGTCAACCCACTTTGAACCTTGCTTAAGCAAGATGGGCCGATGAGACCATTTAAAATCCGAGATCTGAACCCCACCTGCATCCTTCTGTAACTTCAACTTCCATGTGGTTGTGTGGGAGGTCTTATGTGTCTACAAAAAGGAAACCAAGTTCTGCTCTAATTTTTTGTAGAAAAAGTTTGGAAGAACTAAAGGCAGCATACGCAAGACATAGTTAACTTTGGGAACTATCATTTCAATATGGCTCCACCTTGATATATAAAGGGGAGATCATTTGGTAACAAGTGACTTCACCATACTAAGACAGTCCACAATGTTTTTAGTAATAGTATCCAAGATGGTAGGGCAAAACCATACCCCAAGATATTTAAAGGAGGTGCCTACCCATTGAAATGGAAAATGAGTTAGATCAATCTTAGACACATTTACAGTACTCAGGGACCAATTGATTTTGTACCCAGTTAAGAGGGAATACTCCTCTATAGCCAATAACACAACTGAAATGTAAGAGAGATCTACAAACAATAGGTCATCCATGTAAGTAGAAAGTTTGACTAGATCTTCACCAAGATGTATGCCAACTATATCAGGTGTTTTGTCATATTAGTAGTGCTAAAGGCACCAAAGCCAGGTTAAATATTAAAGGTGATAATGGACTACCGTGATAGGTGAACATACTAAGAGAATATCCTTGATAAATTGGAGTTTGCACAGATCCTCGCAGAAGGTACCTTAACCATATCTACAAACCTATTCAAAACCATTCCAACGATTGAAATAAAAAAAGACCATTCCAATCTATCAAATGCTTTTTCAGTACTGATTGATGACCTCTCCAGTCGGTAAGATTGAGTCATAGGAAACTGCTAAGATATTACATAGTAACTGGGCATTATCCATGGTGGAGCGACCTGCGACAGAAGCACATTGGTCCGGATGTATTAAAGATGGGATTACTGTATATAATCTAATAGCTAGGATCTTCACATAAATTTTGTAATCTACATTTAGTAGGGAAATCAGTCAGTAATTTTCAACTCTCTGTGGGACTTGCCCTGGCTTCTCATGAACCACCATAGTGGCTTCCACAAAGGAGCCCATGGATAGAGATTACTGAAGGAGCATGGAACAAAACACAAGTTACTTTGTGGCTAACTCAAAACTGAATGCCTTGTAAAATTCTAAAGGAAATCTCTCACAACCTGAAGCCTTATCAACAGGCAACTTTTTGATGGCCTAAAAAATTGTATCCAGTTTGATATCTTTATCTAACACCGCTTTCTGTTCTAATGATAAAGTAGGATGAGTCAGATGTCTCGCCATTCGATCAAACTCTCCCTGTTTCCCAGCTTTATTACGAGAATAGAAGCTGCTCATAAAATTCACAGAACTGTTCTAAGATTGCTGAGTCCTTTGATAGTAAGGTATTGTTCAAGGTTAAATGTTATAATGTAAAGCTACAAATAGTCTTTGTAACATGTTAAGTTTTATGTAAACAGCCCCTGATCTCTGGAAGGGGCGGTATAGAAAAACACAACAAATAAATAAAAATTGTGGAGTGACAGCTTAAAGTGATCCTATGGACAGATACTCCCATCTCTACTATGGATCTTTACAGCTCTTTCAGGGTTATCCTTGGTGTCTTTGTGGCATCTCTGATGAATGCTGTCCTTGCCCAGTCTGTGAGTTTTGGTGGGCGGTCTTCTGGTTTGTAGCGGTGCCATATTCTTTCCATTTTGTTATAATGGATTTAATGGTGCTCCGTGGGAAATTCAGAATTTGGTATATTTTAATAACCCAACCCTGATCTTTACTTCTCCACAACTTTATCTCTGACCTATTTGACGTGCTCCTTGGTCTTCATGTTGCTTGCTTAGTGTTGTTGCAGTTGGGGGCCTTTCAGAACAGGTATATTTATACAGGCATCATGTGACACTGATTGCACACAGGTGGACACTAATCAACTAATTATATGATTTCTGAGGTTAATTGGTTGGATTAGATCTTATTTAGGGGTTTCATAGCAAAAGGGATGAATACATAGACCCTCACAGCTTTTCTGTTTTTACTTTTTTTTTTTTTTGGACTATATTGTTAGGTCCATTACCTAACATCCAAAAGAACATTCATTTTTATTCCAGGTTGTAATATGACAAAACAGGACAAAAACTGAGAGGATAAATACTTTCACAAGGCACTGTATGTGATTCAAATAAACTTCTGGCTCATCTGCATTCTATAGCTAAATCTTGTAAGTAATTTTTAACTGATTGGCATGATTGGAAGTTTCACATATTCCTGGCTGTGGTAACATATGGCATAGTGGCAGCTACTATTCAAAGCGCCTTGATAGCTCATTTTGGAGGTCCCCTGAATCTTCCTGGAGGCCTCCATACCCTGGTGACTAGAAGCCCCTGCAATCCCCACAGGCATAAATGTTTACAAAAAGTATTCCCCTGGACACCTATGGTAATTTAAAGATCCAAAGTGGTCTAATATACTACAATCCCATTCCTTCCCCATGAAGCCCAACCTATAAAGTTATCAAATATGCCAGCCATGCCTTTCTTCGCACCATTTCCCCCCCCCCCCCAGAACCCTAACTCACCCCAAGAGGCCCCAGGGATTATGGGATGGCAAGGACAATAGGTGATCCCCACCAGTGCCACTGACCACTAGGGGTCATAATGCCAAATAAAGGCATGTGGAAGAGAAAGGGGACTCTTTTTAGAGCAGTGGTTCTCAACCTTTTTTGTACCGTGACCCCTTTTACCATTGGTCAACTTGTGATGACCCCCAATGATAAAATCAAATGTGTGTCTCTTCCTTTACCATTAACTCATTGTCGCTGTAATAATTTGTTGAATTATTAATATATTATAGGTCTTTGCAATATGTTTTTATTTATAAAATTTACTTATTTAAACCACAATAATTAATCACAATAACACATAACAATATTTGATTTAAAAATTATTATGATTTTGTAGTCAAATCACTAATATGAAATAAAATTATTTTTTCTACCTTTGCTGTCTGACCAATTTATTCTCTAATCATGCTGGTCCCGATCTGAGGCTTCTGCTTTCCTGTCTTCTCTTAGCTCTCTTTCTGTGGTAAACGACTTCCTTTGGAGGCGGGACAATGCTGCACGGAGCCCGTCGAGAGACGGGAAGGCTCCGCAACATTTTCACAGGCACAGCCGTGGCTGCAGAAGAAGGGAGGCGGTGAGCTTGCCACTGTCGAGAAGCGGACTCGGCAGCGGCAGCAACTTGTGCGATTTTTTTAAAAAAATTTTTAACTGGAGTGAGGCGACCCCTGCTAAATCCTGTGGCGACCCCCTGTGGGGTTCGCAACCACAGGTTGAGAACCGCTGTTTTAGTGTCATTTATGCCCTGCTTCAGGGCAGGGGAGATGGAGGGGTTACTAGCCCATCGGGCATTTCTGGTTCTCAAAGATGTTCTCAGGAGAACTCCAAAACAGGCCACAAGATCTCTTTAATAGCAGCTATCACCTTGCAAAGGATCTCATTTTTTTTTTTTGCTACAGCTCTGATTAGTTTTTTCTGCTAACATGGGTCCTCAAAGCCTTTATCACATGCTCATTTTTGCAACTTTTGGCATTAATGAGCTGCTTTACATGATTTTGCATTGCAGTAGTTCACTAATAGCTAATATAAATAAACTTCCATTCCGAAGGGACTTTGCATGAAAGTTGACTACTGCAAAGTGTTCTTTTTTTTTAGTTATTCACATAGTGTGCTTCATGTGAAAAATTGTGCAGAACACCTGAATTTTGGTGTTCTTGCAAGTTTCCAGGTATAATGTCCTTTTTTCCGGGAAAACATGCTTTTTCAAAGTTACTTTGCATCTTAGTACATGATCATCTATATATGCAAGCTGTATGAAATTATTTCTACTGGTCTTGTGTAAGGAATAATTAACTGCAGAATTCTTCTGCAAATAGGTTTCCATTACTTTAACATGAAGCCATCAAATGACATTCAGAATGCATATTAATAAATAAAATTTTAATATTGTAAGCTGAAAAACTGTTCCAATATGTGAAACATGTATTTAATAAAGCAGGATAGATGTTTTTTCTAGCATTCTGAAATATTTTTGCATTAAATATTCAAAGCGGATTCTTTTTTGTCTAAGAAGCAAGCCTAGATTTTTTTTTCCATGGGTGTAGCTAGCAATATATAATGAGATATTTTTAGTTACCTGAAATGACAATTTAAAAAAAAAGGTCAGATGCTACTACATTTGAAATACAGTTGCTAACAGTGCTATTGTTTTTGCTTCACCCCATTTGTTAAGGATATGATTATCCATTTGCATAAATATGGTAATTAGGCAGCTCATCTGCATGTTTGCAAGAATCTAAATATCACCTTTTGATTGTTGTAAGCAATTGATATATTACCTATTTGCAGGAAATCTTTAATGACTTTTTTTTTATACTATGCAGGGCTAACTGTGCTGGAAAGAGAGAAAAAAAATCTCCTGCTGATATTTCTACTGCCATCCATTAGAAATGTTTTCTTTAGCACAGTGGCTATATTTAAGTATTTAACAACAGTGTGTTATTTGTATGCTCGTGCATGAACATAGCATGTAGGGAGTGATTTTCAGATTCCTCTGTGGCAAAGCCTGCAGGCACTTTTCACCCATGAACTTTACACCAAACCTCCAGGAGAGAGAATTCATTTTCACCTCAAAACTTACCTGTGGATTTTTGTACCTCCCTTCTGCTCAGGTAAATTTCCTGCACGAGATGAGCAACAAGAATGTATTTCCTAACTGGTTTTATTGAGGGAGGGCAATTTTTCAGGCAGCCAGTTTACACGCACAAACGACTAGCTGTGTAAATGGTTTTGAAAATTGTCCATCGTGAAGGATTTTTTTTTTTGTGCATAAAGAAAGGCCTCTTTACATGTGTTAATGGCCTCATAAAATTACCCCAGGACTTACATGCAGAAAAGTATGAGTGGTGTCAAAAGGTCATGCACTTTTACATGAACCATCTGTAGGCATATTCTGGGGCAGAGTTAGGGTAGTTTACGTGTGTGGTTTATAAAATGTGTATTTATGCATTTACTCTGCACATGATCATTCATGCTTACTCTCAAGCAGGTATAAATGTCCACAGCTTCAATTGAGCTTCAATTTCAGCTCTTTTGATCTAGTCTTTTATAAAGGTGTCTTACTCAACACTGCTAAGAATTTGCAGTTAACAGGCGTGATAAGTGCAAAACCTCCATGTTAGCTGTCAGGGACAAGAACTGTATGTTCCGGGAGCTAAAACATGTTGGAATACTCTAACAAGCAGCAAAGTAATGTGATGGCACCTAATGCCACCTACGGAGGTGATGTTAGCTGAACCCATTCTGCATGCCATGATGACTGCGTTTGTGCACTACTGCGGTTACCATGCCCATGCCCATTCTCTACTTCTACCCATCCACCCACTTATTAACTGGTACTTGCACAGTAGTGTGCAAGTGCCAGTTAATAAAAATGTTTTCAAGTACATTTGTAGCAAAACATATGTGAGAGCCAATTGGACCATTAGATGATAGAGGGGTAAAAGGGGCACTAAGAGGACAAGGCCGTAGTGGAGAGACTGAATGAATTCTTTGATTCAGTCTTTACTGAAGATGTAGGATACTTACCCATGTCAAAAATGATATTCAATGGTGATGTATCAGAGGAATTGAAACAAATTTAGATAAATCGGGATGATGTAATACAGCTATTTGATAAACTAAAGGACAGCAAGTCACCTGCACTGGCTTGTATACATCCAAGGGTGCTGAAAAAACTGAAATCTGAGATTTCTAACTTAGTTTTATTAAACAGTGAACTATCCTTAAAATCATCTGTAGTACCTGAGGATTGGAGAGTGGCCAATGTAACGCCAGTTTTTAAAAAGGGGTCCCGGGGTGATCTGGGAAACTACAGACCAGTGAGCTTGACATCTGTAGTGGGCAAAATAGTAGAAACTTTTATAAAGAACAAAATTACGGACTATGTGGATAGTCCTGGCTTAATGGCAGGAAGCCAACATGGATTTAGGCAAGTAAAGTCTTGTCTCACTAATCTGTTTTTTTTTTTTTTGAAGGTGTGAATAAACAGGTAGATAAAGATGAGCCGGTTGATATAGAGCGTCATTCTGAAACACAAATAAGCCACCTGTATATGTGGGATAGATGTGTATCTCATGAAAATGTCAAAAACTGCATTGTGCATATTCTCGGCCCTGCATGTATACTGCACATAAATGGGGATCCCAGAACGTGGGCAGGAGGGGGCATAATGAGGATGTAACAGCCATGGAGATGTATAAAGTGTTTTCCGGCGCTACCCGTGTATGTCCACAGAGGTTCCTGCTGATGGGGAGGAGTGGCTCAGTGGATGGGACAGGTTACCTCAGGCTGGAAGGCAGGGTGTTCATTTCCCACATGGGGACAAGCAACTTCAGGCTGGAGAGACTGGGGTCTCTAGTCCCATGGCCACTCCTTGTGGCCTTGGGCAAGCCACTTAACCCTCCATTGCCCCAGGTACACTTAGATCGTGAGCTCTTCGGGGACAAGGGAATAAAAAGTACCTGTTAGCATACATGTAAACCACACTGATTCTAAAAAGCGCGGTATAAAAAAGAAAAAATAAATACAATAAAAATAAATAAAATGTCCAAGGTATACCTGCTGAAAGTTGGAATAAAGGTAGGACTTAGAAATATTTCTGCCCTGCACCTCAACGCAGCCCATAGTGGTGAATGGATGTGTAACCTATGCTGTGCACTGTTGTATCTGCAGGCTGGGAAACCACAGCATGCAGTGTTCCTGAACAGAAAGCGGAGGAGAGAGAGGGTTGAGGTCACAGCAACAAAAAAAACCCACCCCCACAAATGTATGGTAAAGGGGATAGGTTCACTTACTGGTTATGCTGGCATTTGCTGAGTGAGCTAATGGAGCCCTAGGATTCCATGTGTAAATGTAAGCCCAGCCATTGGTGCCATGTGCAGCACCCTGCTAGCTGGAGTGTTGCGCTCCGCACAGCAGACCTTTACAATATGCCCTGTGCGATGTGTACAGTCTCCGGATGCAGACAAGGTCAGACGCCAGTGACCCTATGGTTATGTTTTGTTTATTCATTTGATATACTGCCCCCCCCCATGACATTGGGGCACTTTACAACATTTCAAAAAACAAAAGAAAAGAAAATGGGGCAAATGCCCCAGAAAGGAAGCGGAACTACAAAATTTGATAGGAAAGGAAGAGAAAAGATACATTCAGACAGTCAAAACAACAGAGCTAAGGTAGGAAACAGGAGGGGGGGGGGAGATGAAAAACAGAGGAGAAAAGGTGGGTCTTCACAGGGGAATGAAACTTAGAATAGGATTCTTCTAGGCGAAGGGCAGTAGGAAGGGAGTTCCATAAAGAAGGACTGAGGTAGAAAAAGGCTTACTGCTGGGTGGATTGTAAGCATGCATTAGATGGAGAGGGGAGTTGGAGCCGATTAACATGGACAGAGTGGAGACTTTGGGTGGGAGTATGAAAAATTAGGAGGTATGCTAAATACTGAGGTCTGAGTATAGATGGCTTGGTGTACCAGCATGAGAATCTTGAATCCGAAAGTCCAGTGGAAGCTAGTGAAGCTGACAGAGAATAGGGGTAATATGATCTCAATGGGAGGCATGTGTGATGCGTCAAGCCGCTGTATTTTGTATTAACTGTAACCCATGGCACATATTGTGTGCACAGGTCACTGTTGTGGTTGATTATGTATGTGGGCATATGATTTGCAATGCGCATACAAGGTCTGACCCTTGCGGCTGATATGCTCTGTGAATGTTTGAGGTCCACTTGTATAGGGATTGTGTATGTCAGTATGCATCTTGAAATGTAGTGATCAGGTATGATGATGGGTTGGAAATACTGATATCCATGGTTTCCAGTCCATCATCTCTGTTGTTCAGTGCAGGGCATGCTGTTGGCAGATGTCTGCTTCTGAGGAAATGCAAGTGAGAGTGCATGTGTGTGTGTGTTTGGTTGAAGGACTGCATGGGGGGATCTAGGTTTCTCATCTACATATCCCGGGAGGGGGGAGAACGGTATGCCTGGCAGGTACCTGGATCATAGGGATGACTACAGCATCACCAGGTGCAAGTGAGAACAGGCAGGAGTAAGCAGGACAGGTCCATGTTCATGTACCTGTCCATACACTTCCCTGTCACTAATAAAGGGACCTCAGCAGGAGGGTATGGAACATAGTATGCCATGCCATGGTGTACCAGCATATCTCCAGGAACAAGCAGGAATGAGTCTTCACATATGGGTACGTCGGTACCGACAGAGCCTGCGCGGGAACACTCCCCAGCTTCCCAAAAAGGAAAGCTTTTGGGAGCATCCCACAGCGCCTACGCGCTGCCTTCCCGCCTTTCCTAACCAACTCTCCTCAGTTCTTCTTTGCCGCGGAGCCAGCAGGTCGAGCCCTGTCACCGCTGAAGAAGTTCTTTATTTTATTTTATTTCTTTGGTCGCGTGTCTGCCTTCCCCGACTCCGGACCGGTACCGCCGGTCTTTTCTTTCTTTCTTAAAAAATAAAATAAAAATATCGATATATTTTCCTCACTTGGTGTATTTTTCTTCTTAAGGCCTCAGGGCCCACAAGAAAATTTCCCTCATGGAAAAACCAACCTCCGGGTTCAAAAAATGCACTAAGTGTAGCGGTACTATTTCTGTTACAGATACCCATGAATGGTGTCTTAAATGTTTCGGTCCTGAACACTCCATTCTGGATTGTCCGTCCTGCTCCCTAATGTCTAAACGGGGGTTACAGAACCGAGCAGCTAAGCTCCATGTGCTGTTTCCCGCTGAGGCACCAGCAGTAGCATCGACATCTTCCAGGTCTTCTTCTCCTGAAGGATCTCAGGTAACCAAACATAAACCTAGCAGGTCCTCGAAGGGTAGATCTCCCTCTAAGCATCGAGATGCCTCCGGGCTTGCCCTCGAGGATCCTGCACCAGCCAAACAACCCCAGCGGGAAGCTCTGGCTTCCAAAGCTCCTCCTATGGGGTTACAGGTTGACATCGATGGCACGGCCTCGACCGATCACCTGTTAGAATGCTCTGGGGTACCGGCAAAATCTCCCGGTACCGATCTCCAGGCATTCATGGCGTCGATGGATCAGAATGTTCTGTCCATGCAGCAGGCTATTTCAGCCTTCATTCAAGCTGCGATGCCGGTGGTACCACAACGAGTTCCGTTGTTGGTATCGACTCCGGTACCGGCACCAGCACCGATACCAGTTCCGACCGCATCGACATCGACTAGGACAGTGGTTCCTTGTCCAGGGCTGTTTCTCGGTACCGATCCGGTTCCGAAAACGCCCGATGTTGATACCGCTCGATACGCGTATCGAGCGTTAGAAGAGCACCCTGACAGGCGATACTTCGATTCCTCTGATGATTCTGATACATCAGATGAGTCTCCTGAAGTATCCATAGCCCTTCCTGAGGAGCCTTCTTCTCCAAAAAGAAGAATGTCTCCTCCAGAGGACTTGTCCTTTCTAGACTTCATAAGAGAAGTAGCTAAAGGACACTCTATTTCAGTAACCTCTGAATCAGAGCCTAGAGCAAAAAAATTAGATATTTTAGGATACTCTAAGGCTCCTAAAGAGGCAGTCACCTTACCAATTCATGAGATTCTTCATGAACATATGATTGATTTATGGGAGACTCCTCTCACTCTCTCTCCTCATTCTCGCAGGTTGGACACTATGTATCGTGTCCCTCCTTGTCCTGGGTTCCAGAAAACTCAGCTTCCTCACCATTCCATTGTGGTGCAGTCAGCTATGAAGAGGATAAAGAGTACAAAGAGACACTTTTCTGCTCCTCCAGGAAGAGAATGCAGGACCTTGGATGCTTTTGGTAGAAAGATCTTCCAGGCCAGTATGCTTATTGCCAGAATCAACTCATATAGCCTTTATATGGGTATGTTTCTGAAAGAAGTTGCACAAAAATTGCACAACTTCCTCCCCTTTCTTCCAGAGGATAAAAGGGATGAATTCAGCCTTTGGCTTCAGCATACTCAGGACATTTCAACGTTCTCCAACAGGGCAGCTTTTGACTCCTTTGAAGGTGCCAGCAGAGCCTCAGGCATTGCCATAGCTGCTCGCAGAATTGCTTGGCTCCAGGCTTCTGATCTAGAACCCTGGGTTCAAAATGGCTTAGGAAATCTACCCTGCACAGGTGAAAATTTATTTGGCAAAGAGTGGCAAATTAAAGCCACTCAGATGGATGCAGAGAACTCTGCTCTGGATAGACTTTCAAAGTCATCCTCCTTCCCTGCCAAGAAAAAGATCTTTAAAAAGTCTTTTTACAAAAAGGGCAGATTTCCTTCCACTTCTGGCCAACAATCTTCTGGCCAACAATCTTCTAAGCAGGCCAATCCAAAGTCTACAGGGGCTGCTGCAACTCAGCAGTCCCAACCTCCTCAGGGTTTTTGACTTGATGCTAGAGAACTTAGCCTTTCTGGCTCTACAACAGCCAGAACCTCTCACCATTCCAGGGAGGTTAGCTCATTTTGCTCCCAGATGGGAGCAAATCACATCAGAGCAGTGGACCCTCTCCATCATCAGAGAGGGCTACAAACTTCATTTCTCAGACCTTCCTCCCCACACCATGGTGAGACACTTCAATTCTCCCACGCCCCTTCTCGACCTTCTGGGTCAGGAGGTGACTACCCTTCTTGCCCAAGGGGCAATAGAAGAGGTTCCTCTTCTTCATCAAGGGTCAGGGTTCTATTCCCCCTATTTTCTCATTCCAAAGAAGACAGGGGGATACAGACCCATCTTAGATATCAGAGAATTGAACACATTCCTATGCAAGGAGAAGTTCAAGATGCTTTCTCTGGGCACTCTCCTTCCATACCTTCAAAGTCAGGATTGGCTTTGTTCTCTAGATCTCAAGGATGCGTACACACATGTCCTCATCCATCCATCTCACAGAAAATTCCTACGTTTTCTTTTCCAGGGAAAACATTACCAATACAGAGTGCTTCCTTTTGGTCTGGCCCCTGCTCCGAGAGTGTTCACCAAATGCATGGCAATAGTTGCTGCATTTCTACGCACTCTGGGAATATTTGTCTTCCCATACCTGGACGACTGGCTCATCCGAGCTCCATTTCAGTCAGAGGCCCAGATTTCCCTGGACCGCACAAGGCGCATTCTGCAGTATATGGGACTGGTGGTAAACCTCCCAAAGTCCCAGCTCATCCCTACTCAGTCCCTGGAATTCATAGGGGCCTGGTTGGATACCACCACTGCAAGGGCCTACCTTCCTCAGGCCCGTTGCCAACGTCTAGTGCAGCTAGCCCCCCAGATTCAGTCAAAGAGCCACTTAACTGCCAGGGAGATGCTACAACTGCTAGGCCACATGGCTTCCACAGTACATGTGGTACCCTATGCTCGCCTACACATGAGAGCAGCTCAATGGACTTTGTCCACCCAGTGGACTCAAGCTTCAGGAGCTCTCTCAGACCAAATAGCAACTCTGCAATGGTGGATGTCCACTCAAAATCTGTTGCTGGGGTCCCCCTTCCAACAGTTGTTGCCCCAAGCAACCCTCACAACAGATGCCTCCCAAACAGGTTGGGGAGCTCATCTACAAGACCTCTCCACCCAAGGCACTTGGTCCCCACAGGAGACCTCTCTTCATATCAACCACTTGGAACTTCGAGCAGTGTTTCTAGCTCTCAAGGTCTTTCATACCCTCCTCAGCTACAAGACAGTCCTTATTCATACGGACAATCAAGTAGGCATGTTTTACATAAACAAGCAAGGAGGAACTGGCTCTCTGTCGCTTTGCAACAAAGCTCTAAGATTATGGGCCTTCGCCAGAGAGCATCAAATCCATCTCCTGGCAGTATACCTCCCAGGAATCCAAAATTCTTGGGCAGACAGACTCAGTCGAGTTCTGCTTCCACACGAATGGTCCCTGCATATGGATCAGGTACTCAGAATCTTCCAAGAATGGGGAACCCCGGACATAGACCTCTTTGCAAGTCCGTGGAATGCCAAACTTCCCTGGTTCTGTTCCAGAATTCCGTGTCAGGGAGTTCAGGCCAAAGATGCCTTCCTCCTTCATTGGGGTCAGGGCTTTCTGTATGCCTTTCCACCCATTCCCTTGATTCCCAGGACTCTATTCAAACTCCAGAGGGATCGAGGATCTATGATCCTTATAGCTCCACGCTGGCCACGCCAAGTGTGGTACCCTCTACTTCTGCATTTCTCCCAAGCCCCCTCCCTGGACTTGGGAGCTGCTCCAGACCTTCTGTCCCAGGAGGAAGGGACTTTGTGGCACCCAAACCCCAAGTCCCTTCACCTCAGAGCTTGGTTACTGAAGGCCTAGACCTTCAAGACTTGAATCTTTCTCAGCAGGTGAAGGATATCCTCCATGCTTCCAGGAAACCTTCCACCAGGCGTTCCTATGCTTTTAAGTGGAAAAGATTTTCCATTTGGTGTGCTGAAAAGGGTCTTGACCCTCTGGCACTACCTTTGACTTCTTTGTTAGACTATCTCCTGCATCTCTCCAATGCAGGACTTAAGACAAATTCAGTAAGAGTCCATTTGAGTGCTATTGTAGCATCCCTTAAGCCCATCAATGGACAACCTATCTCCTCTAATCCTCTTATTTCAAGATTCATGAGAGGCCTAACTTTAACTAAACCTCCCATTAGGCCTCCTCCGGTGGCATGGGACTTAAATTTGGTTCTTGGTCAGCTTATGAAGCCACCTTTTGAACCCTTAGCCGCTACCTCCTTGAAATTTCTTTCCTGGAAGGTTATTTTCCTCATTGCAGTCACTTCTGCTCGCCGCATCAGTGAACTGCAGGCCTTAGTGGCTAATCCACCTTATACAAGGTTCCATCATGACAAGGCAGTCCTTAGGACAAATCCACACTTTATGCCTAAAGTGGTCTCACCTTTTCATCTTAATCAAGAGGTATATTTACCTGTCTTTTTTCCAGCTCCTCATGCATCCAGTGCAGAGAGGAATCTTCATACTCTGGATTGTAAAAGAGCTCTTGCTTTTTACTTACATAGGACACAGCAACATAGAAAGTCTTCCCAGCTTTTTGTTGCTTTTGATCCTTCTCATTTGGGACTTCCAGTCTCTAAGAGAACACTGTCCAATTGGATTGCTCAGTGTATTTCTTTAGCCTACCAGAGTAAGACCCTTTCTCTGGAGAGCCATGTCACAGCTCATAATGTGAGGGCCATGGCCACCTCTATGGCTCATCTAAATTCTGTGTCCATCGACCAGATCTGTCGAGCAGCCACCTGGGCCTCTGTTCATACCTTCACAGCCCATTACTGCTTGGACAAGGATTCCCGCCGGGATGCCTTGTTTGGTCAGGCTGTCCTCAGACACCTGTTCCATTCTTAAACAACTCCTGCCCTCCTTCCCTGGATGGATGCCTGAGATCCATAGGAGGACGCAGACCCCTTTCAGGGTCTCATATCCTTGGGGATCTCCCAGGCATCTCAGCTAGGGAGTCCCCATATGTGAAGACTTCATTCCTGCTTGTTCCTGGAGATAGCACAGTTACTTACCTGTAACAGGCGATCTCTGGGAACAGCAGGAATAAGTCTTCACAACCCACCCACCTCCCCTAGGAGTTGTATCTCTCTTTCTATCTTTCCTTTCCTCTCTCTCTCTATTGTCTCAGCTTTAAACTCGAACTGAGGAGAGTTGGTTAGGAAAGGCGGGAAGGCAGCGCGCAGGCGCTGTGGGATGCTCCCAAAAGCTTTCCTTTTTGGGAAGCTGGGGAGCGTTCCCGCGCAGGCTCCGTCGGTACCGACGTACCCATATGTGAAGACTTATTCCTGCTGTTCCCAGAGATCACCTGTTACAGGTAAGTAACTGTGCTTGCTCTACACCATGTACATAGTTGTAAGGAGTGACTTTGGTGTCTCTGGGCATGTCTGTGTGGTGCTTGCACTGCTGTTTGCTGTCATTCCACTGGCCCTTTTTTAGTGATAGGGAAATTTTGGCTGGTTCACTATGGTGGACTTGTTCTGCTGGGTTCATGTGCTTATTTAGCATTGTACAGACATGTTCCTGAGATGTCCACGCCATGCATACCTAAGGAGGTCGTCTTCTGTCATGTATGTAGTGTTGTACTGCTATTTGTGCCAGATGGATCACTCTCTACCTGTTTTTCTGCTGCATTACAATGCACTGTGATTGCTTTGTAGTGTTCTGGGCTTCCACAGACTAGTTTTTATCGTCTAACTTGCATCCTCCTATGGGTATCACTTTCCATGGCCACAGCTGCTTAAAAACTGCACATTTTAAAGGGGAGGCGTGGCCATTCGCGGATATATCATGGAGAGAGGCAGGGTCACAGAGGTACATCTTTTCAGAATACGGTGAGTGCAGGGACATCCAAAGCCATTGTTGGCATATACCCATCTTCGTACAGCATAGCACTGTGTACGGGCTGCGCCTAGCACGTCTGTGGGTGATTCTATGCATGCGGCTGCATCTAGCCCCATGTGTGCAGAATTGGATTCTATTTCTGCATGTTTCCATTTCAACGTGCCCGCTGCCCAGACATGCATGTTTTTGGAAATGGCCTATTAATGTATCTAGATTTTCAGAAAGCCTTTGATAAGACTCTTGCGGAATTTAAAAAGTCATGGGATAGGAGGCAGTGTACTACTGTAGATAAGAACTGGCTAAAAGATAAAAAACAAAGAGTAAGGCTAAATGGACAATGTTTCTCAATGAAAAAAGGTGAATAGTGGAGTACCCCAGTGATCTGTGCTTGGCCCGCTGCTTCTTAACATATTCATAAATGACTTGTAAATGTGAATAATGAGTGAGGTGTTCAGATTTGTAGATGATACAAAATTATTCAAAGTTGTTGAAACACAAGAGAATTGTGAAGAATTGCAAGAGGACCTTGAAAAATTGGGCGACTGGACGTCCAAATGACAGATGAAATTTAATGTGGACAAGTGCAAAGTTATTCATTTAGGAAAGAAGAACCCAAACTACAGTTACAGTACACAATGCAAAGTTCCACATTAGGAATCACCACTGAGGAAAAGGATCTGCGTGTCATGGTTGATAGTATGCTGAAACCCTCGGCCCAGTGTGTAGTCGCGTCTAAGAAAGCTAATAGAAAGCTAGGAATCATAAGCAAAGGAAGAGAAAATAAAACCAAGGATATTATAATGCCTCTGCATTGCTCTATGATGTGACCACACCTTGAATATTGTGTGCAGTTCTGGTCATCATATCTTAAAAAGGATATAGCAGAACTGGAAAAGGTACAGAGAAAAGTAATCAAAACGATAAAGGGGATGGAAGGATTCCCTATAAGGAAAGGCTTAAAAGGTTAGGGCTCTTCAACTTGGGAAAACAGATAGCTGAGGGGAGATATGAAAGAGGTCTAAAAAATGGAATGGAGTGGGTTAATGTAGATTGGTTGTTTACTCTTTCAGAAAGTAGAAAGACTAGGGGGACATGCAATGAAAATACAGTATAGCACATTTAAGACTAACTGGAGAAAATACAGTTTCTTGCAAAAATATTCATCCCCTTGGTTTTTGTCCTGTTTTGTCACATTGTATAAACCTGGAATGAAAATGGAGGTTCATTTGGATGTTAGGTAGTGGATCTAACAATATAGCCCAAATTGGTGAAGTGAAATGACAATAAAATACCTTGTAAAAAAAAAAAAAAAGTAAAAACGAAAACGTTGTGGGTGCATATGCATTCATCCTCTTTACTATGAAACCTCTAAATAAGATCTGGTCCAACCAATGAACTTCAGAAGTCACATAATTACTTGATTAGGGTCCACCGGTGTGCAATCAGTGTCACATGATGCCTGTATAAATAAACCTGTTCCGAAAGGCCCCTCACTTTGCAATACCACTAAGCAAGTAACGAAGACCAAGGAGCACTCCAGACAGGTCAGAGACAAAGTTGTGGAGAAGTATAGATCAGGGTTGCGTTATAAAATAATATATCGCAAATTCTGAATATCCCACGGAACACCATTAAATCCATTATAACAAAATAGAAAGAATATGGCACCCGCTACAAATCCAACAAGAGAAGGCTGCCGACCAAAACTCACAGACCGGGTAAGGAGGTCTTTAATCGGAGATGCTACAAAGATACCAAGGATAACACTGAAGGAGCTGCAAAGATACACAGCAGAGATGTGAGTATCTGTCCATAGGACCACTTTAAGCCATACACTCAACAGAGTGGGGCTTTATGGAAGAGTGGCCAGAAAAAAGCCATTGCTTAAAGAAAGAAATAAGAAAATACATTTAGAGTGTGCAGAACAGCAGGATCCCCAAACGCATAGAAGAAGGCTTTCTGGTCAGATGAGACAAAAATTTAACTGTTTGGCCATCATGGGAAATGCCATGTGTGGCACAAACCCAACACTTCCCATCACCCAAAGAACACCGTTCCCACAGTAAAACATGGTGGCAGCATCATGCTGTGGGGATGTTTTTCTTTGGCAGGGACAGGAAAACTGGTCAGGATTGCAGGGACGATGGATGTCTCTAAATACAGGGCAATTCTTGAGGAAAACCTGTTTTAGTCTGTCAGAGATTTGAGACCAGGATGAAGGTTCATCTTCCAGGAGGACAACATACTGCTAAAACTGGTTTAAAGTGAAATATTTAAATGTTTTGGAATGGCCTAGTCAAAGCCCAAACCTCAATCCAATTGTGAATCTGTGCCATTACCTGAAGATTGCTGTACACCAACGCAACCCATCTAACTTGAAGTTTCAGCAGTTTTGTCATAAGGAATGGGCGAAATTCCCAGTGTCTAGATGTGCTAAGCTAATAGAGACATACCCTAAGAGACATGCAGCTGTAATGGCGACAAAAGGTGGCTCTACAATGTATTGATTTTGGTGGGTGAATCCGTGTGCACCCTCCTCCCTTCAGTTTTGTTGTGTCTTTATTATTGTTTGTGGCACAATAAAGGATATTTTGCACCTTCAAAGTTGTAGGCATGTTGTGTGTATCACATGGTGCTAACCCCCAAAACTCAATTTTAATTCCAGGTTGTAATGTGACAAAACAGGACGAACACAGAGGGGATGAATACTTTTGTAATGCACTGTATTTTCTCACTTAGCATGTAAACAAACTCTGGAATTCATTACGGGAGGATGAAATAAAAGCTGTTAGCATAGTTGGGTTCAGAACAGGTTTGGATGAGCTCCTGGAGGTAAAGTTCATAAGCCATTATTAAAGAGGACTAGGGAAATCCACTGTTTACTCCTGAGACAAGTAGCATGGAATGTGTATACCTTTGGGAACCCAACACGTACTTGAGACCTGAAAGGGCCACTGTTGGAAACAGACACTACAGAAGCAAAAACTACGCAGAAACAAAAAGACCAGTCCAAGGCGTGATTAAAAAGGAAAGACTGAGTTCTTATTGAACCTTTGACAGCCCGACATAGGCTATGTTTCGTCACCCTTCGTCAAGGGCTTGTCAGGCATAAACTAAAAATGTAAGACACACAAATGCTTAAAATCATAAAAGAACAGAGAAACAAGACAATGAATAATTAAAAAATTCATAAATAATTAACTAAATCATGCAATTAAGAAAATAATAAATATATAAAAAACAGTAAATGTATCATATATAATCAAATATACTTAAATAATAATATCACAGGACATCATTCATGCATGGCAATGGCTGTGAATCATAAAACTCAACAAACGTGGTACAAACAGGTATATGATAACCCTAATAATAGTCCCTATTTAGGGACTATTATTTATCTTATCCCCCTTTTTAAACAAAATTTATTCGTCAACACAGTACATTTTTGTTTTATTGCATGGATTAGGGTTATCATATAACCCCTCCCCCCCCCTTTTTGTCCTTTTGCTCTTTACTGACTCACTCCTGCCCCCCCCCCCCCTTTTTTGATGCAGGTGAAAATTCCCATTTCACAGTATGTCCTGCCTCCATCTCTCTTGTTTGTCCACTCTTATGTTGTGATTAGTATATTGATGCCATGTACAGTTTAGTATTTACTTGTTTTTAATCTATTTATTTATATTTCTCTTAGTGTGAATGTTTACATAGTCATTTCCATAACAGCATGATATAAGACCATCTGTTTTTATGGTCTTCAACAGAGGTATTTATGAGCACATACACACATATATATTCCTTATACATGTTTTTAAGTTTCTGAGCATATATGTTTTGGTTTGTTTTATATTTGATTATATATGATACATTTACTGTTTTTTATATATTTATTATTTTCTTAATTGCATGATTTAGTTAATTATTTACGAATTTTTTAATTATTCATTGTCTTGTTTGTCTGTTCTTTTATGATTTTAAGCATTTGTGTCTTACATTTTTAGTTTATGCCTGACAAGCCCCTGACGAAGGGTGATGAAACACGGCCTATGTCGGGCTGTCAAGGGTTCAATAAAAACTCTGTCTTTCCTTTTTAATCACGCCTTGGACTGGTCTCGCTGTTGGAAACAGGACACTGGGCTTGATGGGCCCTTGGTCTGACCTAGTATGGCATATCTTATGTTATATTATGTACATTCTGGTAGTCAGGAGCTGGCCTGCCCGTGCATTAGCTTTCACAGTGGCCAGTTACCGCTTGCTAAAATGCACATTGACTGTTAGTGGCATTTAGTAAAAGGGCCCCATAGAAACCTGTGGGCTTTATTAAAAAGACTTAAAATATAATGTAATCAATGTATTTTGTAGCAATTTATCACTAGCAAAAGCAACAGATTCATCATTAAAAAAAACATTCCCCCAGGTAAGTAAAACACTAAACATCTCTATCATGGGTAAAAAGGGCAACATCTGGAAAGTGGTTTGTATTAATGCATATAGTATGGGAAATAAGATTCCAGATGTTGAGGCTTTAAAGAAAAACGTTGGACTCAGTAGCTGTTGGACTCAGTAACTGTTATAGATTCATGTAAACTGACATGATTCATGTACGCTAGTAGCTAGAGCAGCAGCCTCGTACCTAGGAGATCAGGGTTTGATTCCCACTGACACTCCTTGTGATCTTGTGCGCGTCTATTCCCTTGGGGAAAAAAGGCCCGGCAATCTATTTTGGGTCATACCTTGCCAACAAATCCAGGGGCTGCTGGGTTACCAGGAGTCAGCATTGACTTGACGGCACTTAAAAAAAACAACCAACACAACATTCAGGAAGGAAAGGGAGGAGGAAGGGCAATATATTTTAAAAATAATATTAAAGCTGCAAAACTACAAGGCTTGCAAGAGAAGCGGGAGGCACTGTGCTTTAAACCGGATATAGGGAATGGCGCATCCATTTGCATTGGCGTTGCATATCACAGGCAGAGGTCGACAGGGATTTAATAGAAGATATTTTGCAGTATTGTTATGAAAGCAGAAGTGCTGCTGATAGGTGATTTTGATATGCCAGATAGTGATTGTGACATTCCTGTTGCAGTGTTATCTAGAAGTAAGGAAATCCTGGATTCCTTACATGTGAGGTGGCAATACTGGAACTGGTATTTATGAATAGGGAGAGTGTTTCTGATGTTATAGTTGATCATCTCACATCCAGTGATTACTGGATAGTGTGTGGTACAGTATTAAGA
Organism: Ichthyophis bannanicus; assembly: GCA_033557465.1. Taxonomy (NCBI): domain Eukaryota; kingdom Metazoa; phylum Chordata; class Amphibia; order Gymnophiona; family Ichthyophiidae; genus Ichthyophis; species Ichthyophis bannanicus. The sequence continues at coordinate 255,810,633 of CM066034.1, forward strand.
CAAGGGCTGATATAGGCCATTCAAAAGTGAGGGTCCTAGACTTTAGGAAAGCTAACTTTGCCAAGATGGGACAATACCTCAAGGAGTCATTAGTAGGTGAAACTGAAAGGAGATAATTTAAGGGCACTAAACCTTTTTATTAAGAAAGCAAGTAAATGTACAAGGAAAACAAGGCCACTATGGTTGTCAAAAGAAGTAGCTAAAAGGGTGGGAAAAAAGAGAGTTGCCTTCATAAAGTACAAGAGATTACAGAAAGAGTAAGACAAATATCAATATTCAGAAAAGTAAAAAGAAGCTAGGTAAGTAGTTAGAAAACAAAGATACAAATGGAAGAAAAAATAGCCAATGCAGTTTCAGATATGTCAATGTGAGGAGTACAATAAGTGCAAAAGTGGTTTTGTCAGACAGAGCGATGAGGCCAGATGGGATACATCGGAGAGTATTGAAGGAATTTAGGGAAGTTGAGTGGCTCCACTGTCTGACCTTTTCGATGCTTTTTAGAGTTGCAAGTGGTCCCAGAGTACTGGAGAAGGATGCATGTGATCTCTTTACAGAAAAGTGGAAGTAAGAATGAGATTGGGAACTACAGGCCAATTAGTCTGACCTCTATGGTGAGCAAACTAATGGAAACACTGCTAAAACAGAGGATAGTGAGATTTCTAGAATACAATGGATCACAGGATCTGAGACTGCATGGTTTTACTAGAGGCAGGTCTTATTAGACAAATCTCATTAATTTTTTGACTGGGTCACCCGAGAGATGGACCAAGGGAGAGCTCTAGATGTGGTGCACTTAGATTTCAGACTTAGATGTGGTGTCTGTAGCATCTTTGACACCGTTACAGACAGGTGACATAAATAAATTGAGTGCCCTATGGATGGACTCTAAAGTAACTGACTGGGTTAAAAATTTGTTGAGTGGGAGGCAACAAAGGGTACAGATGGCTCTCATTCTGAGAAGGATGCTACCAGTGGTGTGCCACAGGGGGATCTGTTCTTGGTACAATTCTTTTTAACATTTTTGTAAGTGATAATGTGTAAGGGCTATCTGCTAAGGTTGGTCTCTTTGCAGATGATATCAAAATCTGCAATAGAGTGGACACCCAGGAAGGAGTAGATAATATGAGGAGGGATCTAGCAAAGCTTGAAGAATGACTGAGAATTTGGCAGATGATATTTAACACTGAAAAATGCAAGGTCATGCATTTGGGCTGCAAAAATCCAAAGGAGTGGTACATTATAGGAGATGAAGTATTTGTCCACGATGGAAGAGCAGGACCTAGGGGTGACTGTTTTTGATGATCTTAAGGAAGGCAACAGTGAAAGCCAGAAGGATGCTAGAATGTATAGGGAGAAGAATGGCCAACAGGAAGAAGGAGGAGATAATGCCTCTGTACAAGTCTTTGGTGAAGTGGAGGAGTGGCCTAGTGGTTGGGGCAAGGTACCTCAGGCCAGAAGGTTGGGGGTTCAAATCCCACTAGAGGACAGCAACCTTGGGCCAGAAGGACTGGGTTTTCTAGTCCCACAGGTGCTCCTTGTGGTCTTGGACAAGCCACTTAACCCTCCATTGCCCATGTTCCCTGTAAAATAGTTATCTACAAGTATAAGGAGCGGCAGGTGCACCTATTCTTGCAATCATTCTGGGCAGACTAGATGGACCATGCTGGTCTTTTTCTGCCGTCATTTACTATGTTACTATGTTATAATGCCATGTTCAATGTAATTTCAGTTTGTTCAATGTAAACCACCTTGAGATCAGGAAAGGTGGTATATAAGAAATGATAAATAAATTTAGAGTATTGTTTGCAATTCTGGAGACTACACTTTCAAAAGAATATAAAAGGATGGAGTCAGTGAAGAGTGTGAGTATCAGAATAGTCATTGGGTTTTGTCATATGGCATATGAAGATAGACTTAAATATCTCAATATGTATTCTTTGGAAGAAAACAGGGTTGGGAGAGGAGATAGAGATTTTACCTCCATGAAATAAATGCACAGGAGGAGATCCTCTTTCAACTAAAGCTCTGCAACAAGGGGGCATAGAATGAAGGTGAAGAGAGTAATTTGTGGAAATATTTCTTTACCGAAAGAGTAGTTGATGCATGGAATCATTTCTGAGTGGAGGTAGTAGAAACAAAGATCCAAGAAGAGAGCACACACACCCATAGTTGATACAGGAAACAGCAAGAAAAGGTGTGCCAAACAGTGGAAGGTTTGAGGAACTTTTAGAACACCACCTCAATGCGTTTCGGCTAAACGCCTTCTTCAGGTATACTAGTCTCAAGTAAAAACATTAAAACATGATATACATCAAATTAAGAATTACAGTGATGGATGGATGGATAAATAAATAAATACCTATATAAATCCAAAACTCAAGAAACTAATATAATAGAAAAATTCAAATCAAAGAATAAAAATATCTAAGACAAGAAGGCTGATAATATGTTTACTGGAGATACTACTTTTAACTCAGTGATATATTGTATAAACTGTAATGAAAATGTACCAAGAAAATAATACGGACATATGAGGAAGATGGTTACTGTAATGAGACACAGTGCTATTCACTATTAAGTAACAGTAAAGTGTAAGCCATAATCGACTGGAGCCAAGAGAATGATAGCAAAATAGTGTGCAGGGAAGGGTAGAGAAAATCGCAATGAAGAACTCACAATAACACTGCTGGTTAGAACAAAGATATTGTACTTGACTGTATGCAGAAATCCTGATGGAGGAAGGTAAAGACCAAGTTAGATATGAATCTAAATAAAACTATATGTTATGTATGCCCATTAAAACTAACCCCTAATATTAGGGAAACAAACACGTGCCTTTCCGTCAGACACCAGCATTTTCAGACGCCAGTCTGATGAAAACAAGAACACTGTTGCACTGCTCTTTAAAATCGGCCAGCTTCATGCCAAAGGAAGAGTCAAAGGGCAAAAATGGCATGAACATAATAACAGGGAGGGTGGACGGAGGCGAGAGGAGGGTAAGAGGGAAGGAGAAGGGGAGGGAGGAAGGAGGAGGCCTTGTATGTGCATGGGAGCCATGTTTTAGAATACAGCAGAAGATGTTTTTGGAAGATACATGTCTCCCGTGCATGTACAAATGGCCTAGTCGCTTTATGGAATAACTCCCACAGGGCCTGATTCTGCAAGGTACCTGGTAGGGCTGTATATCCTGGTGGGATGTGCAGCCTTGCTAGCCGTCCTACCCTGATTCCGTATACCACCCTCCCTGCACAGCCAGAGTCGTAGGGGTGCGGGAGGGGGTGGAGCAGGAATGGGCTGAGGTGGCAGGTCCTGTATGTCCTGTGGAAGGGGTTCGGATGTCTTGCTTATTCCATGCGAAGGTGGAATAAATAGGGGACATGGCAGGGAACGGGCCTGGGAAGCACACCCAGGACCAGGGGCGGAGGCAGGTAGGTCCCTTGTCCTGATCTAGTCCCTGGCTGCCCCGCCAGGTGTTGGGCAGTGGGGAAGCAGGGGTCTTCACTGTAGCGGGCAGAACGAGCAGCGGGGTGGCATCAGTGTGTCTAATTCTGCACCCGTGGGAACGTCTGGCTTCCGCAGTGCAGAATCTGGTCCTAATGGACTCATGTTGCTTAAGGCTGTCCAAACCACCCAGACATGCCCCTACTCAGATCAGGCTCACACTGTATTGGACATCCATGTGTCTTCACAAAATAGGCTTAAAATAGGACTCTACTTGACTTATCAACCTAAACAACTTATAAAATTACTCTGTGTGCTGCTTCTTCATAATATGTAAAAGTCTAGCCCAATGTACGATTTAATAAATGACTTACTCTGCTTGCAAATTCATGCAAAGCAGCTCATTATTATGCAAAACGAATAATATCACTTGTGTTAAACATCGCAAGCTGCGTTATTTATGTAAAGTTACAAAACTTCCAGAGATGTTTTTATCTTTTTACTGTGCCTGTTGGGGGTGGAAGGGCATATAAAAAGGGCCAGTGTATTTTAATAAATTGGCTTTTTCACCCATGATTCCTTTACAAACATATGAGTTCCCCAAACTCACCCCACCCCTGATTCTTGATCCTTTTTAAAAAATGAAGGGCGATCCCCACTGACTGCCCCTTGTACTCCAACCACCATCATCTCATCACCTAGAAGGTACAGGGCCAGCCCAATCATTAAGCAAGTAAGGCAGTTGCCTAGGGCAGCAGCTTCGAGGGGGGGGGGGAACCAAAGAGCAGGGCATTCAAAGCTAAACAATAGCCTATGACAGCTAGGCCTAAGGTTTGCCTAGTGAGCCAACTCTGAGGCCAGCTCTGCAAAGATGATGGTCTTCTACCTGTTCAATTCCTGTTTGTTTAAAAAAAAAAAGGCATACTCCCTCTGATCTACCTATCCTCCTTGCACCTACTGGTGCTTCCTGGTGGGTAATGAGTGGCAGAAGCAATCAGTGGTTGCTCCTGCTTCCTCAGGTGCCTCGTCAAAAATGACAACACCATCTCCTAGCTAATATAAGATGGGATTGAAGAAGAGAGTGATTCCGTGATGCATAAGCTCCTTCAAAACATGCTTTATCATGCCAGAGTTATTGTTCCAGTTAAGTGCTTTCGAGTCAATGTCGACTCATGGAAACCCTGTGGATAGATGTCCTAAGCTGTATTCTCTCTTCAGTCAGTCGGCTAATTGTTGATAGAGTGGCATCCATAGTTGCTGTTACTGAATCGATCCATCACTTTGCTGGTCTTCCTCTTTTGCATTGACCTTCATCCTTGCCAAGCATGTCTTTCCTTAATGATCTTATTCTTTGCATGATGTGTCCAAAGTATAAAAGTAGTCGTCTTTCAGCTTCTAAGTAAAGATTAGATTTGATCTCATCTAGTACCAGTTGATTTGTTCTTCTGGCAGTCTATGATATACACAATGGGCCCGATTTTTGAAGGCATTTACATCATGAACAGCCCATGTTAACCATGCAAATGCCTTAATTGGGGATTTTCAAAGGCACCTACATGGCTAGTGTCTTTGAAAATCCCTGATTAAGTCCCCTACGTGCCGTGATGCTATCCAGTTAGCATCGATGCGTGTTGAGAGTATTCCGGGGCAGACTGGAGGCGGAGAATGGTGCTAACCGGGCAGCAGTGATTTTGGATGCTGTCTGGTTAGCACTCTGCGCTTTAAAGATAGGCGTGCTGGTGCTAACCGGGCAGCATCCAAAATCGCTACTGCCAGGGTAGGCTTGGCGACTGTGTGGCGAACCCCAGATTTTCACTTCTGTCGCCGTGGAAGTGAAAATCCGGGTTTAAGGGGTCGCAGGCAGGGCTATGTAGCTACGGCACTTAGCCCTGCCCAACTGAAAATTGGGCCCAATATTATTTGTCAGTACCATAATTCAAAGGAATCAGTTTTCTTTCTGATTTTCTTCTTCACTGTCCAACATTTGCATTGCTCTTGACAGAGCAGCTATGAAGGACCTGGATAAGATTTTCAGGTGCAGAAGCACATCTCTGTATACAAAGATTCAACTTCTCTATGCCATGGTATTTTCACATCAGAGTTATTGAACTTCATTTGCTTAATGGAATTAATGGACTTCATTTGCTTAACTTAAAACAGACAAGCTCCTATGTTTCTGTGACTACTGAACAAGAAATGTTTAAAAATATTTTGGACTGAAAATTAAGGATTTATGATGAGACTGAAGTGACTTACCTAAACTTAAGATTCCCAGCGGCATGTTTACTAAGCTTCAGTAATGGTTAGCACAGGGTCTAGCAAATGCCGAGTGTGCCATCATAACCATTATCGTATGTCAAATATGTGGCCTTGTTAAGAATTCCAAACTAAGCTGAGTGGAAACTGGTTGAGTCATGGGCAGAGTGTTCACATTACAATTAGAACAAGCATCTTTAAAGTACACTAGCTGTCAAAGTTACTCATGCTAGCTTGATAGGGGCATATCAGGCATGCTTCCATTTGTTAGAGTGGGCTCAGCAACAGCCCCACACTAAGAGGCACTTTTATTAAAGGATGCTAAGGTGTTGCACCTAATGTGCAAAAGCACCAAAACGATAGTGTGTTAGATGCAACACCACTGCATTAACTGTCAGGGGTGTGGAAAACATTTTCCCGACAGTTATCATGGAATCCTGATCCTTCATGGATGCCACATTAGCACAGGTGAACTTAACTCTACCTATTGAGGTGGTGTTTGGTGATCCTGTTGTGTCAATTTTAGCGGTAGACTTTTATTTTTCCAAATTTACAAACTACTAGTGACCAAATTATGCAGTTTTGCATGCTGAATCTAAAGTTATCTTCAGAAACTGCTTAAGGTGAGTCTTACATCAAATCACATTTGAAATATGTGGAAATTAAGTAATATTTATCTGAACGTACAAATAGTCTGAACAACACCTGTAGCCACATAACTGCATAAATGACATTTTAAAGACAATTATCTTTAATATTATTTAACTAAATCCAGCAAAGAAGCCATATCCTGTTTGCTTCGATTTTCGCTCATGAGCTCCCTACTGACCATCTGACCCCTAATATAAAGTTCCCTCCTTTCCTAATTGTACAAAATGACAGTGGCCTCAGTTGTCATTTTTGCACTCCTTTCTATGTGATGGCCAGTCTGGAACCAGCATGGGCTTGCTCAGAAATGCCTTGATCTCTGCTGCTGTTATGGCACAGGTAAGAGGATGCTCAGAGACTCCAGATTGTCCACCAGGCAAGTGACAGCTGGGTAAATCCTGTTAAGGATAACCCAACGCCCCCTTCCTTTTTGATCCATCTTGGATCATGGAAGAAAAATCCCGACCTGCTGCTGGGTGACCCACACATACTTTGCCTCTAGGCCCCCCAATATGCCTCTTCTAGTAGACCGCGGCACCAACTCGCTGACCCTGAATGCCCCAAAAAAGGCTATGGCGAAGACTGCTTAAAAAACAGCAATGACTCGAACTTCGAAGAAGTGACCCCTGGTAATGCCTCCCATATCTGTACCAGGAGATCATGTGATATCGGATGGAGCCAATCCTGTGAGCCAAGGGTCAACCATTCTCAACACACTAGAAGATGCTGAACCACAAACAAGGCTTGAGGATTGCCCCAGCCAGCATCCTTGCTGAAAAATGAAAAGCCAGCCAATGTCGACCATACTGCCACTCTAGACCATTCCTCTGCCTTGGCCCTTACTACAAAATGGCCCAGTAGCTCATCCACAACCCATCCTCCAGGGCCAGCCCCTACAGGATAAATACATACCCACCTTCCTATATCTGTGTCGGTACGTTACCCACGTCGCCAGTGCCATCGAGGCTTGCAATAGGGCAATCGCCTCTGGAATCCAATCCGCCAAAGATGGGCTGGGACTACCGTGGCTGCTTCCTCCGCTCCAGGTACCAGCAGTTGAAAATGAGACTAACTGAAATGCGACAAAGCGTCAGCTATGATATTTTGCCTACCCGGAACATGGCGAGCCTGGGCCGTGATATTAAAGTCCAAGCAAGCTAATATGAATATAAGCATTAAGGCCGCGACCCTGGGACATTTGGGCGCTTGCCTGTTAATGATCTCCACCACTGCTGCGTTGTCGCAACAAAACAGAACCCTTCTGTTTTGAAGATGGGCAGGCCATATGGATAAAGCCATCACAATAGGGAATAATTCCAGAAAGGCAACATTCCGCGTCAACCCTGAAGCATGCCACTCCTTGGGCCAGGCCTCCGCACACCAAGCCCCCTGGCAATAGAGCCCATAACCCCTACTACCCGCTGCATTGGAAAACTGCAAATCTGCGCTCGACACCTCAGGAAGCTGCAGGACCGAGCATCCATTATAGTCTGCTAGAAAAGCATCCCATACCCGCATGTCCCGTGACACCCTATTGTGGTAATGAGGTTTTCTTACCCCAGCTATTGCTAATGACAAATGCCTAGAAAAGGGGCACCCCATTGGAATGACTCTACAAACAAAATTAAGATACCCCACCAAAGACTGCAGGTCCCGAAGCGTGATCTTGGATACCAACCCCGCCACCGCTGCTGCCACCACCAGATCTCTCAAATTCTGAATGTTCTCCCTCGGCAGCCACGCCACTAGCACAACTGAGTCGAGCTCTACCCCCAGAAAAGTCACACGTTACCAGACTGACGGTTTTTCCAACCGCCAACAGCACGCCAAACTGCCTAGCCATCGATGTGAAGGCTGCCAGCAGTCTATCACACGGTCAGTTCGTTCAGGAACGATGAACAAAAAATCATTCAGGTAATGCACAACTGATAATCCCGTCTTTTGCATGAGAACCCAATGTAGGAAGCTGCTGAAGGTCTCAAAATAGGCGCAGGAGATAGCACACCCCATCGGCATGCATTTGTCAAAATAAATGCATGCCTCAAATTGAAAGTCCAATAATGCAAAAGCTGAAGAGTATACTGGTAGCAGCCAAAATGCAGATTCGATATCCACCTTTGTCATGCGGGCCCCGGTTCCATACTGCTAAACTAAGGCCACGGCTGCATCAAAGGAGTCATACCTAACCATACAAAGCTCTGGAGTGATATGGTCATTCACTGACTCACCAGGCAGGAAAGACAGGTTATGAATTAAACTAAATTTACCCTGTTCCTTCTTCAGGGCCCCTAAAGGTGAAATAATAAATGGGCAAAAAGGAGGTTCATGGAAGGGCCCCACAATTCTTCCTAGAACACATTCCGCCTTCAGTTTGTAATGGATGACATCCACAAGGCGCAACATTGAAGAAGAATTGCGTGCTGTTGTGTCCTGTACTGGACCCTAAAACAGTAGCCGAAAGTCCTGTTCAAAACCACATAACAATTGCCCACTCCCACACCGGTCCGCATACCATACCAACCATGGCTGCAATGCCTCTAACTTTATTGGGGTTGGGGCCAGGTGCCATCACTTGCTGGGAGACTGGGCACCTACTCCCCCCTTTTGGCTGCATTTGATTGCAGGGTGACTGCCCCCGCACAATGAGCAAACACGCCTGAATTTACAGTCCAGAAAAGGACAGGAGGACTTGTTAAAGCGCCAGCATAAGTCCCCCTCCCCCCCGCAACCCTCCCTTTTGCTGTTGCCATGCCTCCCTGTTGAGTTACGAAAGGATCACAGGCCGGACGGTGAAACCTGCACTCCCGCCTTGGATCCCGCCACCGCCCCCCTCCCCAGCCTTGCGTTTGACAGACATTTTTGTGTAAGCCCCAAGCTAATGTCCTTTGTCCCCCACAATAAATGCATATTTTCTTCCATCATATCCCTAAAGTCCTCGTCGTAATTCAGCCAGGCCCAGCCTTCATATGCCTGAGATGCCGCCAATATGGCATTTGCTTAGGCTAATAAAGCCCCATACTGCCCTGGAAAATAGTGCCCCCATACACTAGCCAGTCTCAAGAAGGCTCTAGTCCAGTTTAGCATGTTGCTGGAGACCTTACTCACCCTGACGGCTTTCTCATCATCCTTTCTTTTCTTTTTACTCTCCCCAGAGCGCTTCCTATCTTCTAACAAGTGAAAAATATCAATATATTTACGCTTCCTAATTTTATGTCACAGCTTGCGTGAGACCCCCTCCCATAATTTTGTGCAATTGACTAGCGAGGAAGTGCTCCCATCTTTACTCGCTTGTCCGGTTTCCGTGGATGCTGCAGATGACGATGTGGAGGAAAACGAGGATGAGCTGTGCTGACACCTATGCACATGCTTATGCGTGGCTCTAGTTTTCCAACCCCTGGCTATGCCGCACCCGCCATTGCGTCCCCCCCCCCCCCAGCCTCCTGCACCCCTCTCTTTCATGCTCACCTGAAGCCGCCCTGGTCCCTGTCAATTCCATTGAAGCTTGTGAATCCACTGCCAGCGTGCTAAGGCTCTGCATCAGAGACACCGAATCCTCTCTTACAGAACCCTGGGACTTGGATGTGGCTGAGGCCACTGTGGGATCCGCCAGAACCTGGGAGGATGGGACAGAAAAGACGTCGCCAGCAAGCCCACCTGGAACATGACTCGCAACCCAAACCTACCCACTACCCCAGTTCATGCCTGACGCACCCAACCCTCCAGCCGCCCAGGAGGCCACGAGGACTAGACCTAGGTCAGTCCCCACATCCATAGCCCAGTACCCCGCGAACCCATTGTCTGTAGCCAATCGGTCATGGCACAACTGCCCAAAAAGGTGATATAGCATGTGTTGCCCCTCCTGGCAGTCGGGGTCCTGAAGCCCCCGTAGGGCCCACTGCTCCGAAACTACCAAGCGCCCCCGCTTCTACTGCTCCGTGATCCAGACCCATGTCCACCTCCGCAGACTCCAGCATTGTCACACAGCTCAAAACCCCAGCACAGTCAGGCCTGTGAATCCCTTGAGTACCCATAGAAGAGCCATCTAGGTCAATCTCCAGGCCTGTCTCCTCTGAATTCCCCAGCCAGCACTCACATTCCCCCCAACCCCTTCAGCCTCCTGGACCCCCTCGCTGATACTCCCCACTCTGTGCCCCGACCAGCAACCCTCCCCATTCCCTACTCCTATTCCAAACCTGATCCTGCCTGCTCTGCCCCCTTCCCCTCCACGCTAAATTTGCCAGCCCCTGCACAACTCCCACATCCTGTACTTGTATCCCCATGCTGCCTGACAAGCCCCTATCCCTGCCACGATGTCCCTGCCTTCCTCTCTCCCCAACCTGCTGACCTGACGACGAGCTCACCCTCCTTTCATGCGCAGGTGCTGCCGCCGCGCCACACTCCGCATGCACTCCAGCTCCCTTTCATTAAGAAAACTAAGGCCCCACTCACTGTTCACCTGCACCTCACCTCTGCCGCCCCAGCAACGTGAAAGGAAACGCCCCAGCACTACCCCGCACCTGACCATAAGCAATCTGCTCGCTGCCACCCATCTTCGGCCATCCAGGAGGGGAAATGAGTGGAGCCAGTAGCCACCCCAGTCAAATGAACCACTCCCGTGCACTGGCCCCACTGACCAATGAAATCGCCCTGCGTTGATGACACAGGCTGATTTCAAATGTCGCCACCATTCCCCACCCCCACTTGTGCTTGCTCGGGAGGCGGCTAGGCCTAGGAACCGGAGCACCTGGTTACTGTGCGGCCCCTGGGACCCAGGCCCAGTGGCCTCTCGAATCTCCAGTCAAGTAATTGGGTGATTGTAGTTGCCTCAGTGTTGATGGGTCTTACAATGCTGTCTCCAAGCTGAGTCTTCTCATCTTTCACCTCTGATCTTCAATATCTTCTCCACTGCATCTCCACTCTCCTGTTCCTCTTCACTGCACAACATATGTAGCTTTCAGAACAGACTCGCTGTAACCATACCAAGATGACCTTCTCCGTGTAGGCATGACTATCTTCTTTATCTCTTCACACTGTTCTTTCAACAGTTGCAGCTGGAAAAGGAAATGCCTGGGACCTTGTGTCAAATTGCTATTTATTTTTATATTGAAGTAGCTCATCATGTAAACCCCAACAGAAATAAGTAAGATAAATTGATAACTGAGGCACAAAAGGCATTAATATGCAGTATGAACACATAAAAATGATTATCAGTGCACTTAAACATATTTCAGTAATTTGTGTATTTTTGTGTAATTTCCTAGAAATTACAGGTAGGTAAATAACATATTACACAAAATTTAAAGCTAGTTGTTGATTTGCCATATGAAATTGTACAAATTTTTCACTAATGCTTTTTAAAGTTGACATCTCCAAAACTGACACATCCTATGTGCCAATGCGGTTAGCGTGGGGTGTGAACCCAGAGCGGACTGCACGGAGCACACCATGCCCACTCTCCGCCCCTGCCCCACCCATTCACTACCCGAACAGGAGTTACACAGTTAGTATGGGAATAGTCCTGCACTAGCTGACTGTGCATGTTCCAACATGCATTCAGTGTGCACCAGAACATGCGTTGTCAGCTGATGGACTTTAGTAAAAAATCTCTTAAGTTTTGGGGCTGAACGCGCAGTATGCTTCTGCATTTCAGTAAATATGTCTCATAATGTGCTCTCTATTAAATTTTGATCATTCTTATAGGTATATAAACTAATGGGAAGCTGAATGCTTGATTATATATGTTTTGATTTTCTTCTCAGCTCATTTGGATTTTTTGATATAGTGCCTTACAAGCTAAACTTAAAATGGTCACCTTTTTTGATTTCTTACACGGGCATCTTCTTATAAAATTACTCAATAGGGCATCTAGTGCAAAAAGGTGCCTATTTTAAAAAGCATCAAGAGAACGAGTTCTCATAACACACACATGCCAAGGTGTAAACTTGTATGAATATAGAAAATGCAGGCATATATCGCAATTCTGCCTCCATCCCACCCAAACTATGCCCTGGGAATGTCTATGCCGAAGTTGCATAAAAGTAGGGTCATACTTTCCATGTGCTTACTTTTTTACATGCGGTTGCATAATTTTATAAAACCCTTTTTCCTCATGTAAAACAGACTTTGCATGCAAAAAAACGCTTTATGAAATTATCTCCCTAACAATGGACAGATTCCAATGCAAATACCGTGCTTCAATACCTTATCTGCTTTGAAAGATTATTTCTATAATAGACCTATTTACATGCTTTGTGCTTTAATGATGGCAGGGAAGCACATAATTTGTGTAGGAACTTACATAAAATGTAATTACTAACTTTTTGCAGGCTTTGCATTTTATTTGATCAGGAAATTGAACCATTAAATATGATATATTTCACAGACACTAATTATATTAGTTATTGGTCTTTAGCATTTGAAACAGACTCTCTTGTTAATTACTTTTGACACTTTAACTTGTATAAGACCCTTATTTATTTTTTTCGTACTACTTTCTTCTCCTTGCCCTTTACATTGATGAAGGAGGCACAAATTAAAGCAAAGTAAAGCAACCCTGATAACAAAACATACTCCTGCCATCCCTTCAGACTTTCATGGTTTCATTGGTTGAACCCAATATTGATTTGCAGACAATTGCCATCATCTTCATCAGACTTCTTATAATAGCGCTACTGTTTCTAGAAAATATTTTTTGTGTAAGGAACATGTCACAGTTTGTTGCAATTAAAATATTTAGGGACTTTTCTTAGCTGCACTGCATTAAATACAGTGTAACATAGTAAAATAGTATATGATGGCAGATAAAGACCATCACGGTCCATCTAGTCTGCTCAGCAAGGTGGCAAGAGTAGGTGCACCTGCCGCTCTGTGCAGGTCACCCCCTCTCCATGCCTTTGTTTAGGGGTGTACCCACCGCGCTATGCAGATCACCCTTATTTGTTGAGATACATGGTTTTAGATTTGTGTTTTGAGATGTAGTAGTGACCTGAGACTATGCAATTTGCAATAGGCAGCTCATAAATCTGTATCAAATTGGACAGCTTCAAATTGTAGATGCTAAATACACTAATGTAATAATATCTTGGGTTGATGTGTGTGTTTTCTATTTAACTAGTGAACAGGTCATTCCAAATTACCATAAGGTCATATCTATAGGATGAGTGATCTAGAAAGTACCTTTCATTTCCCCTTTCCTAACAAACTCATTAAATACACACTTGCCACAATGCTTGATGACTTGGTTACCTTGATATATTAAGATTTAATAGGACAAGAAATCATTATATCCTATGTGGGAAAAAATGACTTCTAGTTAATAATATATCTATGTAATATTTGGTGTGCCTGGCTTAGCTCGTCACAAAATTATATTATGATGTTTCTGCCTCAAATGGTTTGCAATGTATATTTGAATATAAGTAGGTAATGTGACTTGGGCAGGATAACATATCTAGGTCTTCAGGTTCACAGTTCTGACCTGCCCAATAAATCATGAATGTGCATATGCCGAGCATATGGAATCAATTCTCAATTCTCTTGAGCCATGGAGAAGATGGCAGCTTGGTGTCTCAGCTCCACTGCTCTTGTCTTGAATAACAGTTTGTATTTGTGCATTTGTTAGTGATATCTTGGTTGTGAGGTGTGAAGGCACTCAAAAAATGGAAATTGACCAAATGTGAAAACAGATAAATAATCCTTTACTGTTGCTTTTGGGCTTAAGCGGAGCAAATGAGATCCAGGTGATGACTAAAGAAAGCAGGCTCACTCCTGATCCTCTTATGGAGGAATGGCTGGATCTCATTGCTATGATGCTGGTGAGTCATGAAACTATGAGAAGAAACCAAAGTGAAGGTGGCAAAGTTGCCCAATGCTGTTGTGTTTCAGGAAAGAATTGAACAAAGTGAAAAAAACATATTTCAGATATCAAGGATATACAGCAAGCTGCCATTAAGGATTTCAATATTTACAGCATGATGTGGAAGATTTATATAATTGTAACCACCATAATAAGCAGAATTTCGGGCTTGCTGGAGAAAGGTGAGGACACAGACATGTTGATGAGCCTGGAGGGATTTATTCTGTATGTTTTGGATGTACCCTTTTCTAAGCCATTCAAATTGGAGCATACCCACCAAGTTCCCTTGAACCCACTATGAAACTCCAAATTCCCTTACCTAATAGTCATTAAAGTTTAGCACTACTTTCAGATATTGTTTATACTGGCTGCAGTGAAGGCTAGACACCTCTTGTTAGGGTATGAAGATTTTATTTGTGACAGACCTTGTTTAATTGTCAGTTGACACAATGGTTTTGTATCCTAAAACCTTAACAGAGGCCAGATGTACATGGAACACCGTTTTGTGCAAGCTGGTGATTGCCAATGAGAAGAAACATCTTAAGTTAAGCCATGATAATTCAGATCCATCAAGCTCAGCATCTTGTCCAACAGTCTAAGTCTGTGTCACAAGTACCCGACGGATCTCAAAAAGCAGGTCTATTTCTTAAGGTTATTTCTATGGCTAAGCAGTGGCTTTCCCAAGTCTACCTGACTGATAATTTTTATGAACTTTTCCTTCAGGAACTTGTCCAAACTCTTTTGAACCCTTCTATGTAATTCAATTTGACCATGTCCTCCATCAACGGATTTCACACTTAATTGTGCACTGCATGAAAAAATACCTTCTATGATTTTCTATCAGTCCAATGGTTGTTAGTTTCATGGTCATGCTATTGTTTAATACTGTATTAAAGATTAAATTCTATCCCCTATTCAACCATTTCACCTTACTTATGATTTTTATACATTTTCTCTGTCATCCCTTCCAAGCTGAAGGGCCATCTCCAGGAACAAGCAGGAATGTAGTCTTCACATATGGGTATCGTCGGTACCGACGGAGCCTGCGCGGGAACGCTCCCCAGAGTCCAATTAGGAAGCTTTTGGGAGCATCCCACAGTGCCTGCGTGCTGCCTTCCCGCCTTTCCCAACTGCCTCTCTCCAGTTCTTCGTTTTCTGCGGAGCCAGCAGGTAATTGTTCCTGTCACCGCAGAAAATTGTTTCCTAATACTTTATTTTTTGTGGTTGTGTCTGCCTTCCTCGACGCTGTACCAGTACCGCCAGTTCTCTTTTCTTTCTTTCTTTTGTTAAAAAACAAAAAACCACAAAAAACCATATCCTTATTTTTTTCTTTTTTCCAGGTGCACGTGCCATTTTGGGCCTTAGGCCCAAAATTTCCTCCATTATGGAAAAGCCCGCTTCGGGTTTCAAAAAGTGCACCAAGTGTGGCGGTACCATTTCCGTCACCGACACCCATGAGTGGTGTCTTAAATGTTTAGGTCCTGACCACTCTACAGCTGAGTGTATTGCTTGTTCCATGATGTCCAAAAGGGGTCGACAAAACCGAGGTGCTAAGCTCAGTGCCCTTTTTTCCCTCCGATGCAGCTTCAGTGGCATCGACGTCTTCCAGGGCTTCGTCGTCCTCCCATGGATCTCAGGTAACTAAACATAAGTCCAGCCGGTCCTCAAAGGGTAGATCTTCTTCCAAGCATCGAGATGCCTCTGGCATTGCCCTTGAGGGTTCTGTACCGGCAAAATTGCCCCGGCGGGAGGCTTCGGCTTCCAAAGCATTATCGGGGCTCCAGGATGTTCTCGAGGCCTCGACCTCGGCAGAACTACTGGTGCCATGCTCTGGGGTACCGGTTGCATCCGGTACCGATACCCAGGCATCGGCAGCGTCGATAGACCAGAGGTTCCTGGCTATTGAATGCAGTCTGGGGGCTCTCCTTGCGGCATCGATACCCTCGGAACCGCGTCAGACAGTTCAGCCGGTATCTGTACCGATAGCATAGACATCGGTATCGGCTTTGCCGGCACCAAGTCATGCGATGCCTTCCGGTGCCGATACACCGGTACCGATTCCCCCGGTACCGACTTCGGTCGGTACGGGTATCGGGCTCTTCAAGAGCATCCGTACAGATGGTACTTCGAATCCTCGGAGGACTCCGAGGATTCTGACAGCTCTACCGGTACCAGGATACTTCTCCCGGAGGAGCCTTCTCCTAAACGAAGGATGTCTCCTCCAGAAGATATCTCCTTTCAGGATTTCATCAGGGAGGTGGCTCGTGGTTTGTCCATTACTGTGACTCCAGAAACAGAGCCCAGGGCTAAGGAGTTGGAAATTTTACAATATCCCAAAGCTCCTAAGGAGACAGCTACCTTGCCTATCCATGAGATTTTACATGATCTCATGTTGAGAATGTGGGAGACACCTCTTACCACCTCTCCTCACTCTCGCAGACTGGATACCATGTATTGAGTCCCTCCTTGTCCTGGTTTCCAGAAAACTCAGCTTCCTCACCACTCCATTGTAGTGGAGTCGGCTATGAGAAGGATCAGGAGTGCAAAGAGGCATGCTTCTAATCCTCCAGGACGTAAGTGTAGAACCTTGGATGCCTTTGGACGTCGTACTTTCCAGGCTTCCATGCTTTCTGCCAGGATCAGTTCCTATATTTTATATATGGGAATGTTCCTTAAAGAAGTCACAGGAGATTTAGAGGTTCTTAGCCCTCTCCTTCCTGAGGACAAAAGGCAGGATTTTCTCACACTGGTTAAGCATGCCCAGGATGTTTCTAAGTTTGTCAATTGTGCAGCCTTTGACTGCTTTGAGTGCATAAGCAGAACCTCTGCCATTGCCATAGGTGCACGTAGAATTGCCTGGCTCCAGGCATCTGATTTGGAGCTCTGGGTGCAGGACAAATTGGGCAATATCCCTTGTACAGGTGAGAATTTATTCGGCAAGAATTGGCAAGAGAAAGCCAATGAGTTGGATTCCACAATTCCACTTTGGATCCTGCGAGAAAGAAATCTTTCAAGAAGCCTTTCTTCTCGAAAAAGAAGAGGTTTTATCCCTCTTATTCCCAGCAGGGAGGTTCTGCAGCTCAGCCTGCTCGAAAGAGTCAGCAACCACCTAAACAAAGGAAAGCAAAGACTGCTAAGCCTCAACCGTCTCAGCAGTCTCAGCCTCCACAAGGCCTTTGACTTTCATCTAGAGAAATTAGCCTTCCTGGCTCTCAATGGACCAGAGCCTTCCACCATTCCAGGAAGGTTATGTCACTTTGCCCCCAGATGGGAGCAGATAACAGCAGAGCATTGGACACTCTCCATTATAAGAGAGGGGTACAAACTGTACTTTCTGTGCATGCCCCCTCCCACAATGGTAAGACAGTTCAATTCTCAGACCTCTCTCATCAACCTGTTAGATCAAGAGGTCACTATGCTTCTTGCCCAAGGGGCAATAGAAGAAGTACCCATTCATCAACAGGGTACGGGGTTTTACTCCCCCTATTTCCTTATTCCAAAGAAAACAGGGGGATACAGATCTATATTAGACCTCAGAGAATTGAACAAATTCCTCTTCAAAGAGAAATTCAAAATGATTTCTCTAGGAACTCTGCTGCCATACCTTCAGAGTCAGGATTGACTTTGTTCTCTAGATCTCAAGGATGCGTACACTCATTTTCTCATCCAACCAACTCACAGAAAGTCCCTTTGGTTCCTTTTTCAAGGAAAGCACTACCAATAGAGGGTGCTTCCCTTTGGCCTGGCCTCGGCACCAAGAGTGTTCGCGAAATGCACGGTTGTGGTAGCAGCATTACTCCGCACTCTAGGGATATTCGTCTTCCTCTACTTAGACAACTGGCTCATTCGAGTCCCATCAGAGTCAGAGGCCAGGACTTCTCTATCTTGCACAATGCATATCCTTCAGTATTTGGGTCTGGTCATAAACATCCCAAAGTCCAGTCTAACTCCCACTCAGTCTCTAGAGTTCATAGGAGCTTTGCTGGATACCAGAAAAGCAAGCGCCTATCTTCCCCAGGCCTGTTGCCTTCACATGGTGCATTTAGCTTCTCAAGCAGTGCTAAAGCCTCTTCTCACTGCCCGAGAAATGCTAAAACTACTAGGCCACATGGCATCTACAGTGCATGTGGTTCCTTACGCTTGCCTCCATATGAGAGCAGCCCAGTGGTCTTTATCCATTCAATGGACCCAGGCATCAGGGTGCCTGTCAGACCAAATAGAAAACACAAATTGTCTTATTTTGTCCCTCCAATGGTGGTAGTCCACTCAAAACCTGTTGTTGTGGTCCCATTTTCAACAACCTTTACCCCAGGCAACTCTCACAACAGATGCTTCTCTAGTGGGTTGGGGAGCTCCTCTACAAGACCTCTCCAGCCAAGGTACTTGGACTCCACAGGAGACTCATCTACACATCAATCTCTTGGAGCTCAGAGCAATCTTCCTTGCTCTGTGAGTGTTCCACACCCTGCTCAGCTACAAGACAGTCCTCATTTAGATGGACAGGCTCTCTGTCGCTTTGCAACGAAGCTTTGTGACTATGGCCCTCGCCAGAGAGCATCAGATTCATCTCCTGGCAGTGTATCTTCCAGGCTTACAAAACTCTTGGGCGGACAGACTCAGTCGAGTTCTGCTTCCACACGAATGGTCTCTGCATGCAGACCAGGTGGCCAAGATTTTTCAAGTTTGGGGAACCCCGGACATAGACCTCTTTGCAAGTCCATTGAATGCCAAACTTCCCTGGTTTTGTTCCAGAATTCCGGCTCAGGACTCTCAGGCCAGGAATGCTTTTCTCCTTCACTGGGGTCAAGACTTCCTTTATGCCTTTCCACCCATTCCCCTAATTCCCCAAACCCTGTTCAAGCTTCAGAGAGACACAGGCCGAATGATTCTCATAGCCCCACATTGGCCACAGCAAGTGTGGTACCCTCTGGTTCTACAACTCTCTCAAGCTCCCTCCCTGGAGTTAGGGTCTGCTCCAGATCTCCTGTCTCAGGAGGGTGGAATGTTATGGCATCTGTGATGATGAAGGCAGTTCAGAGGCTATGGAATGCCAGGAGAATGAACTCTGTGCCTTTAAGAGTGAGAGCATTCAGGGTTTCCCCAGCAACCGAGAACCTTTGACTCATAGCACAGTCACCATTAAGCCCCGCCCACTTCAGCACATCAGGGCTGGAGTGAAGCCTAGCAGCTCCCACGTGTGCTGGGAAAAAGGTGTGGTCCCTGAGAGGGAGCAGTTTAAAACTCCTGTGTTTGGAAAGTCAGGGAGAGGAGGACCGGAAAGAGAAGGAGGGAGACGAGGAGAAGAGAGGAGAAGGAGTGGCAGTGAACCCAGAGGATCTGGAAGAGAATCCAGAGGAACTGGAGCTAGAGGAGAAGGGGCCCAAGGAGGCACGAGAAGTGCTGGGCTCAAGCTCAAAGACAAGCAGTGGGATCTGCTTGGAACCGGTCCAAGGCAGTCTCAGCAGAAAGGAAGTTTGCTACAACGGAGAGAAGTGTCTGCAGAGAGAAAGCAGCATGGCTCTGGCAAGGAAAGAGGAGAGCTACTAAACGGCCCTGAACTAAGGCAAGTGTGTCTTCCAGAATTCCTGCCTGAAAGAAAGTTAAGAGAATTAGTTCCTGATAGAAGGAATAATTATAATAACCAGCTAAGCTTTAGCAGTAGAAACAATAGCTTGTCTGCAGGTCAGCACTCCCAGCTCTCTGAAGAAATAGAGCAGAAAAAGGTTCTATTAGAGAGATTGAATGAAATGCTCCAGAAACAAACTAGTCAGCTCTACAGCCAGGTACCCTCTGAAGAATGTTGTGAGGATGCCATTGAGGAAATGGATATAGGAAGCTGCTATGAAGACTATGACGATAGCTCCGATGAGATGCAGTGTTCTTATTGTAAAGCTAATGAATTAGAAGTGTGTTAAGCTTAAAACCTGTTTGAAGGAGTGAATGCCATAGTAAGGAACTTACCTGATTGAAGGACGCAGCACAGAGAACAGCTGAACGTTGTTAATCAAGCTGTTGCTCTGTAAGGCCTGAAACTGAAGGGAGAGCTCAGTGGACATTTTAAAGCTGTTTCTGTTATAAAGGAGCTGTGAAGTAAACACTCCCATAAGAAGCTAATGTGCCCATGAGAAGCTTTATAATCTGAGCTTTGAAAGCAAGTTCCTAAGAAGCTATCTATTGCTGATACCAGTAATCCTGTGCATACTTTGTAAAAGTTATACCTTTGCTTTGGAGAAGAATCCCATTATTGTTTATTCAGCCTGTTACTTGTGAATATGATGGAAACCCCAGAACACAACAAATAAATATTTCTCTGTTTCGCCTGACCACTTGTCTGCACAACTACTTTTGCCTAATATAGATAAGTGAAACTACATATCCCAGCAGCCCTCCTGGCAGCCATATTGGGAGGACTTATTCTAGGGCAGCAAGGCGACTCCATCCTGGTGCCCGGCTATACGCCCAGCCAGGTGGGGGCGACACATCCCAATCCCCAATCTCTGCATCTCAGGGCTTGGTTGCTGAAGGCCTAGATCTTCATGATCTTAACCTCCCTCAGCAAGTAAAGGATATCCTTTATGCTTCCAGTAAACCTTCCACAAAACGCTCTTATGCTTTCAAGTGGAAAAGGTTTACCATATGGTGTTCGCAGAAGGGTCTTAACCCCCTGGCGATGCCTCTGGAATCATTACTGGAGTATCTCCTTCATTTATCCAATGCAGGACTTAAAACTAACTCAGTAAGAGTCCATTTGAGTGCTATTGCAGCTTCTTTCAAGCCTCTAAATGGACAGCCTATTTCCTCTCATCCTCTTGTAGCAAGATTTATGAGAGGCCTTCTAACTAAGCCTCCCATTAGGCCACCACCGGTGGCATGGGACTTAAACCTGGTTCTTGGTCAGCTCATGAAGCCACCTTTCGAACCCTTAGCTACTACCTCATTGAAATTCCTTTCTTGGAAAGTTATCTTTCTCATTGCAATCACATCAGCACGCCGCATCAGTGAATTGCAAGCACTAGTAGCTGATCCACCTTATACGAGGTTCCATCATGATAAGGTAGTAGTTAGGGCTCATCCACACTTCATGCCAAAGGTGGTCTCGCCTTTTCATTTAAACCAAGTGTTCTACCTGCCTGTGTTTTTTCCAAGGCCTCATGCATCTAATGCAGAAAGGAATCTTCACACTTTAGACAGTAAAAGAGCTTTAGCCTTTTATTTGCAAAGAGCACAGCAACATAGAAAGTCCTCTCAACTCTTTGTTGCTTTTGATCCTTCCCATTTGGGACTTCCAGTCTCCAAAAGAACACTATCCAACTGGATTGCACAGTGTATTTCCTTTGCCTATCAGAGTAAGAACCTACCTCTGGAAGGCCATGTCACAGCTCGCAATATGAGAGCCATGGCAGCTTCAATGGCTCATCTGCACTCTGTGTCTATCGACGACATCTGTCGAGCAGCCACTTGAGCCTTGGTTCATACCTTCACAGCCCATTACTTCTTGGATAAGGACTCCCGCCGGGATGCCTTGTTTGGTCAGGCTGTTCTCCAACACCTATTCCATACCTAATCAACTCCTACCCCCACCATCCCTGGTTGGATGCCAGAGATCCATGGGGGGAAGTGGAGCCCTTTCACAGGGGCACACAACTTCTGGGGTCTCTCCCTGGCATCTAAAGCTAGGGAGTCCCCATATGTGAAGACTACATTCCTGCTTGTTCCTGGAGATAGCATAGTTACTCACCTGTAACAGGTGATCTCCGGGAACAGCAGGAATTTAGTCTTCACAACCCACCCACCTCCCCTAGGAGTTGTATTTCTCTTATCTATCTCTTTCTCTTTCCCTCTCTCTCTCTCTCTCTCTCTCTTTGTCTCAGCTTTAAACTCAATTGGAGAGAGGCAGTTGGGAAAGGCGGGAAGGCAGCACGCAGGCACTGTGGGATGCTCCCAAAAGCTTCCTAATTTGACTCTGGGTAGCATTCCCACGCAGGCTCCGTCGGTACCGACGATACCCATATGTGAAGACTAAAATCCTACTGTTCCCGGAGATCACCTGTTACAGTTGAGTAACTATGCTTTTCCAGCCTTTAATAAGAAAGATGCTTCTTCCCCTTGATCACTTTTGCTATACTTTTCTGAATCTTTTCTAACTCCTCTATACCCTGTCTGAGATAGAGACGAATAGAACTGCAGATAATATGCACGGTATCATATCCTAAGGTCTGTGATCCATTTTTTTTCTGAATAATCTTTAACATTCTATTTAATTTTTTTAGCAGCTATGATACAATGGGCTGAACCTTAAAGTCAATTTACTGTTTCAAGGATCAATTTTCGGAATCCTGGCAATTTTTGGTTTTGGACCCAGAATTTAAAATAAAGGGGGGAGGGGATTTTCAGCAGTGGTGGCCAGCACAGTTAAAGTGGTTGGCTCTTGCCACTTTTACATTGCCCTGGATATTCAAAGATGGGGCCATATCTGAGACCTGGCATTGGAGATCCAGATTCAGGGCTGTACCAAGCCATAATGCGCCCTGTGCGACTTGCACATCTCGTTTTCCCCCTCCCCCATCACAGGTTTGCCATTTGCCCCATGCCCAGCATCTTGCCTTACCCCAGACATTCATATCCAACCAGCTCCCCGCACTGCCCGACCTTGCCCCACCACCGTTGTTTGTGGTTCCTTGGCAGCGGTGGTGGCAGCAGCAGAGCAAACATCCTTTTAAAACAAAAAATGTGACTTTCTGACTGCACTTGCATGCAGGAGTGATCCATCCCTCCCTCCTCTGACATATGCTTGCATCAGAGGAGGGAGGGACTAGTCCAGCCATTCCAATGCGGGTCTTTGCAACTCTGTGCTTGAATGGCTGGTCTGGTCCCTCCCTCCTCCAATGCGAGCATATATCAGAGGAGGGAGGGATCAAATATGCATGCAAGCATGAAGTCGGAAAGACCTGTGATTTTTTTTTCTTTAGAATTGGATTCCGCTGCTGCCAATGCCAACATCACTGCTGCCGCCAAGGAAACACAAAAACAGTAGTGGGGCAAGGGCAGGCAGCATGGGCGGGAGGAGCCGAGGCCAGCCGTCCCAAATGCACTCCTGTTTCTTTGCATGTTGTGCGGCCGCACTGCTCACACAGGGCTAGCTACGGCACTGTCCAGGTTACCCAGATTGCGATCTTGCAATCCGGTCAGCGGCAATTTTCAGCTGCTGGCTGGATTCCAAAATCAGTTAGGACAACCATTCAGCTGTCTTAACCTTAGTTGATTAGGGTAATTGGGCAGCGGCTGAATATTGCCCCTGCCTGGTTGTCATTTGATGCTGCCTCTGCTCTGCCCCAGTGTACACCCCGATGCAGTGGCTAGCATTGGGGTGTGCAGTGGTGGCACCTGGGGATATTCGGTGGTACTAACTGAGTTCGTGCTTCTGAATATCCCAGTGATCATGATTAACGTGGTTAACAGGTTTTCTAACCATGTTAATCGCATCAAATCTCCCCCCACCCAACTCTTTAGGGCTTACTGTCAATGTCTTGTGAAAAGTCAACAGCCTCTTATTGTAGTGTTTGTGAGAAATGTACTGGAAGAAACTAAACACTGATGAAATCCTGTGAATAAGCTGAAATTGGTCATTTATTATTAGTCTAAGGGTCACAGTCTCTAAACAGTGTTGTTTTGTACATGCCATAAAGAAAATGAACCACACTCTTTTGCCAAGTTATGTTGGGATGATCTCTAGCTGTCTAGGATGACAAATAATGAAAAAGGGGATTTTTTTATTGTTTAATATTTTGCATATGGACTCCTTTCTCCTTTGGTAAGAACATTTTTGCAGAATTTTTACAGTTATAGATTTTGAACATTCATTTGCATGTGTCTTACAGAAACCACCTCCTCATATTTGCACCAAGATCCATGATAATAAATGTGTCACTATCATGTCCTTGTGGAGAGTAAATTTATAACAAATTGCCCATGAGTGAAGACCACATAGGCACCTATTTTTAACTTATATTATAAAGACACATGTCTTTATAAAGTACTAGTACAAATCTGAAAGTAACAGTGGCTAAACTGAAGCCACTGACATCAATCCTGCATGGGAGAAGGCATAAATATTATCACATAAACTATACATGTATAGATTAAAACATACACAATAATTTATGATTTCACCTGCATGCCACCCAAACTGCTCCCTTGAACAAATTGTTGTTGTGCTGTTGTGTCAGTGTTAACTCATGGTGACCCTCTAGATAATTATCCTAAAGTGTGTTCATTCTTCAGCTAGGCAGCTAGTAGTTGATAGAATGGCATCCAAAGCTGCTGTTATTCTATCAATCCATCGCATTGCTGGACATCCTCTTTTGCACTGACCTTCAATCTTGCCAACCAAGATGTCTTTCTCTAAAGATCTTTCTTATCACACGAGGTGTCCAAAGTATGAAAGTTGAAGTCTTGTCATTTGAGCTTCTAAAGAAAGCTTATATTTGATCTCTAGTACAGATTTGATTGATTGTTCTTCAGATAGTCCATGGTATACAAAGTATTCTTCACCAGCACCATAATTCAAAGGCATCCATTTTCTTCCTGTCAGTCTTTTACACTGTCAAACTTCAGCAGACCATATGACATTGAAAATACCATATTGAAGAAAATCCCTGAAAAATTCTAAGGACCAAAATATAAATCAATATATATATTTTTTGTCAGAGCTGTATATACAAAAGGGGGTGGAAAATTACCACCACCTCGCTGTAACCGCTCCTTTTACTCACAATATTAAAGGGTTTGAGGTATTTAGAGTGTGAAGACCACCACCACTTATCTGAAGAATGCTGGATATATTCACAGCTTTTCTCCATTTTCCTGCACAGAGTCCACAACATGCCACGTTTCGGGTTAAAACATTTCAAACCTTGCTTCAGGTAGAATGGATGTTTGTGTCCCAAAGATCATGCGTTCTCTTCAACACGATCTGACAAGCGAGCAAAACTGCCAGTACAATGCTTTATAATGGTGTCTGACATCATGATTGAAGGACAAACCAGCCAATCAAAAATCAACACACACTTTAGAGCCAATAGACTGGGGTAATCCCCATTGAGAAGGGAACCCCCCCCCCCCCCTGTTATTCATTGGACACAGGAGTAAAGGGCAAGACAAAAACATTAGAGAAGAGTATGCCATTCCAATGCTGCATTCAATCCATATGGGGTAACTGTCCCCAATTGAAAAATCCAACCCTGTTCCTTGCATTGGAGCCTTAACACTCGATCACCCCCTCGCAGGTCTGGTGGCACAAAATCCAGAACACGCTAATGCAAATGTTCAAAGCTATGATCCTCTTGAAGACAGTGTTCCCCTATAGGTGCAGACAACGTTTTTGTGTGCAGGCGAGAGGCATGCTCTGACAAGCAAATTTTAACCAGTCTAGTGGTACAGCCGATGTAGTAGAGAGGACAAGGGCAGAAAATAAGGTATACAACAAAGGTCGAATCTCAAGTGGTATGCCATCATGACAAAAACACTTTCGATGTCCGGAGGTTGCACCAATCAGTGCCGCTGAGTGACAATGTACAAAACCGACAGCCCCCACAGGAAAAATGTCCAGGGTCCAAATGAAAAGTCACAGGGCGATTGATGGTAGACGCAGAATGAACAACAAGGTCTCTTAAGTTAGCCCCTTGAGAATAAGCCAAAGTTAGATTTTTACTGGAAAAGCATGTATGCAGACTCAAAGCCAAAATTTGTGTAATATCATTGTTACTTTTTGAATACAAGCTACGTAGGGAAGAACTCCCACTATCTTGTCATCCATGGGTGATTCCGTTGTAGTCCAAGATGTGGGAGACAGTAACCCACTCCCAGTGCGTGTACCATGCACGCTTAAAGGCTGACACCACAGTTCTAAGAGGATAACCACGGGATAAAAGACTCAACTTTTAAGTGGTGGTGGTCTTCTCACTCTAAATACCTCAAACACTTTAATATTGTGAGTAAAAAGTGTGGTTACAGCGAGGTGGTGGTAATTTTATCACCCCCTTTTGTATATAGAGCTCCGACAAAAAATATATATTCTTATTGGTAAACTATACTTCTAATATATCTTTGGATTTATCTTTTTGATTGATAATACCATGGCTTGGACAAGGCAAATAATTGTAAGCAGAGATATCTCTCTGCACTTGAGAATCTTGTCTAGGTCCTTCATAGCTGTTCTGCCTAGAGCAGTGTGTTGATGGATTTCTTGACTGCTGGTTGTTTTTATTGATCCAAGCTGGTTAAAATTGTCTACTATTTCTTTTTCTTCTGCATTAAGGATAAAATGATTGATTTTGCCAGTGGTCTGGATCTTTGCTTTCTTCATCTTAAGCTGCAGGCCTATTTTAAGAATCTGTTCATAAGCAGATGTTTCAGATCGTCTTCACTTTTAGCCAATATCGTGGTATCAACAGCAAAGTGAAGGTTGTTGATGAATCCTCCATTAGTGATCCTCAAACAGTCCTGCTTCACTTATGATTTGTTCTTCATGTAAATTAAACAGGGGAAAGTATGCAGTCTTGTCATGCAATTGCTGATTTTAAACCATTCTGCTTTTCCTTATTCTGTTTGAACTGCTGCTTCTTGATCAATGTAAAAGTTGTGCATGAGAACTATCAGATGTTCTGGTACAGCCATGCTTCTTAATGTGGCCCATAGTTTTTCATGATTTGCAGTCAAAAGCCTAACTGTGGTCAATAAAACGCATATAGATATCCTGTATGCCTTAGTCAAAGGGTGGTGTATCAAATGTAATGAACAATAATGATTGTGGTATTCTTTTGTCTTTTCAAGGATCCATCTCACATCCACAATGCTATCTTGTCCCTTGCGCTTTCCTGAGCCCTGCTTGAACTTCAGACAGTTCTCAATCCAGGTATGGGTTATAGTGTCCACTGGCATGTGGAGTCAGAACAATTGAGTAATAATTTCCACAGTCAGTTGGATCACCTTTCTTCAGTATCTGAATTGTTATGAGCCAGTTCAGAAACATCTTTTCCGATCCATTGGCCATGATATTGTCTTAAAAAAAGAGTCTTGTAAGTATTGTAATAGCTGCATACGATTGATGGCATTCCCACTGAAGTATTATAGCAATGCCCAGTGTTTTGTTCTTTGAGAATGCTCAGTGCTGCTTCAACTTCTTCTTTCACCAGTGATAAGGCACAGGTTAAAATGGCTGTTGTTCCACTTGATCTTTATGGTATAATGATTGCGTATTCTTTCCATCTTTTCTTGATCTGCTCAGCATCATTAAGCATACCTTTTTCTAAAGTCACATACAAGTATGTGCCTAATTGCTCTACGAATGCTATCATAAGCTAATTTTACAAGAGAGTGTTTACTTGCATGTACTAACATGAAAAATCCTTTGTAAAATTACTTAATGGTTAGAGCACTGGCTTGGGAACCGAGAGACCAGGGTTCAATTCCCACGAGCACTCCTCATGGCCTTGGGCAAGTCACTTAATTCTCCATTGCCTCAGAAAAATCCAAGTTATCAATGTCCCTGTTTAACGTACATTACCAAATTTAAGTTGCAATGTAAACCACTTGACTGAAATGATAAAGTGGTATAAAAAATCTATAAAATAAATAAATAAACAAACATTACAAGATTTGTGCACACTTCAGTATATTCAGAGAGAGGTTGCTTTCTCTAAGCTATCCTGACCTATCCTGGTTTTCAGAATATTTGTAAGGAATATACATGAGGTAAATCTACATACTGGAAAGATAGTGCATGCAAATCTATCTCATGCGTATTTCTTGAGAGGGTGTCCTGAAAACCTGACTGGTTTGGGGGGGGGGGGGGTCTCTTGGTAGAAGTTTGGGAACCTCTGTGTTATACTATAGATTAAAAGAGAAAAGAATTTCAAGGGTAAAATCAAGGCAAATGAGCAAAGTCAAAAGGATAATGTGTTCTGTTGCATTTGGAATGATTCTAATGACTTTTAACTATTATGGCAGTTTTATGAAAAGTAATGATCCTTACAGTACTAAATGCCATATTCTTGCTCAAATAGATAAAAATGACTGTTAAATGTGACATGTTATTTGATGCATCATCTTTTTAAGTAATTATGGTAGCATTTAGTGTTATCAATACACATAAATTTGACTTAGGAGACCTGTATTGCTTAGATTTAATGCCCAATGAAAAAAACACGTGTAGCTTCAACATAAGGAAAGATAACATTAATAAACACATTGTTGTTCCTGTCTGGCTTTCTACCTAGCACAGATAATAAACTGAAAATCAATAATTTAATGAGTTTGGTCTGATTCAGCTACAGTCTAAATTTCAGTATTTATATCAAATAGTTTTGATATAAATAAATAATCATTGCACAAAGCTTTTCCTGTAGTTTGCTGATTTTGGCTCATTGGATAGCATGCAAATCCAGCCTTTTGTTTCTAAAGAAAAAGCAGTAAACCCAATTACAGTGGTGCTAGTAAGCATTCATGATCTTTCTGCACAAACTGATCACTGCATCCCTGCATTACAGTATCAGCGTGGCATTATACAACCAACAGTTTCTGTGTAAAGATATATGGCAGCATCAGTCTGACAGGCTGTTCCTTCAATAAAGCATGTCCCACTTAGTACAGTAGATCCATTTCTGTATTGTTATGAGCCAGTTCATAAACACAGGATCAGGATCACATGCACCAGGTTTTTGACTTATAGATATGAGGGATAATTTTATAATATAGCACCCATGTCAAAATACCAAAAATGTCTATTTTATGATATTTTATAAAGGCCAGACATTTTCCAGTTTTCCTATTTTTTAACACAATTATATAGTATTAAGTATACATTTTAATTTTTAATGGACCTCAAAATAAGAGAGTACAATAGTGTTAAGTTCCATAATCATCATATCCTTCATATTATCATAGGTCTAATTCAGTCCATTTCATGTTTATTTTATTGCTCATAAAAGCCATCTTAAATTTTTTTAAATAGATCTAATTTTCCATATTTTATTTATGAATCAAACACTTATCTGACAATCCAATTCATCTTCCTCCATCTAATTTTTACATGTCATGTTTCAATAGTAAGTTTGCATCAGGGAAAGCACTTTCATTCATTTTTGTGTCTAATTCATCCAAATCAGGATAAAAATCATCTCAGTATATCTCCTATGATAAAGAAAAACGTCAGCATTTCTTATCAAGCACCCCATGTGATCACAAACACCAGTCAGCATTCATACAATGTCATTTATCATTTATTATTCTTTATATACCTCCCTTTGTGGAGACATACAGAGTGGTTCACAAACTTAATTTTAAAAATATAGATACAGAAGAGTGAATGCCAGTTCAAACAGGAAAGATTGAAAAGTGAACCAGATTTATCATTTTCCATTGTATTTCATTAATTGAAAGGCCCTTTTAAGCCAAAGTTCTATAATTAGTGCTACTGTATTCTGACATACTTGGAGGGACATGGACATATGATAACATAATGTGGAAATATAGAATCACAGTCCGTACTATAAATGCAGGACGCGTGGTGACGTCCAGGCCAGCCGCCCCTAACCAGGTGGCACGGCGAGAGGTGAAGCGGCAGGAGGTTTGCGAGAGAAGGGGGGAAGGGGAGGAGAAGTAGCATCATTTAAACTCATTGGCTCCCAGTTCGCACACGTGTGCGCGCAGGGAGTCAATGAGCAGTTTGGGGTGGAGGCGGGAAGAGTGGGAACAGCCCCAGCGGTCCGGCGTGAGGAGTGCGGTGGGTCCGTGGCTGGCTTTTGCTAATGACATGGTGAAGTCGGGGCTAAGGGGGGAAGGAAGTTGGCAAGGCGGAGGCGAACTCGCCTTGCTAGTGATATGGCTGGTGAGATATCATTCCGCTATTGTATGCACTATGGATTGTTATTGGAGTTGATTGTTCAATTGTTTAATGGGTAATAAAGCTGGGACCAGATGTTTTTCACAAAAGAAACTGTCAGAGTTTTGTGTGGGAAAGGGGGAAGGGTGGGGGGGGGGGAGGTGGAGCATCGAGTCCGCCCTACCTCTGTTATGGGCTTTAAACACCTTTTCATCCTTACGTAGAATGGCGCTAATTAGGTCCTTATATTGTAAACTGACACCGATTACAGTGCCCATAAGCTGTATGTTTCTCCTCTGTAGCGATTAGTTCATTCTCTAAAGTACTGTAACCAGAGGATTATATCAAGGACACAAATAAAAGTTTTTACTTGAGGCTTCAGGTGCCTTTGTTTTGTTGGTGGTGCTGGCATCTGGCAGGAGAAAGCTGGAACAGTATCAAAAATAAAAGAAAGACACGAATCAAGACTTATAAATGGTAACCTTGTTGGAGATACCATTACACAACAAATAAATAAGCCCTTATAAAGACATATAAAGAAAATTTAATGAGGGCCTCAGTTCGATGTCCCTGCCTAATTAAGCAGTATGCAAAGGCTATGGGCACTAACTACTCCTGTGTAGTCTCATTCATCGGTTCTTATCTTAGTCCAAATTTGTATGCATTTTTTTCAATTTTCAATGCATAAAAAACGGTACTTAGCTGAATGAAACAAATAATGCCACAAAGCTCCCAGCTGTGAAACCAATACTCGACTCGAGTTTTGCTAATGTATTTTCCAGAGGCTGCTTCAGGAAAACAGCACAGTAGGATAATGGAATAATGGCCTTCCTGTAAACCACCCCCATATTTCCGAGTCTTTAAAGGAACCTTAGCTGGTTCTACTTCCCCTTCTTAAGGCAGGGACCAGACAGTCCATCCCCGACTGTTCCTCCTACAGCATGTTGTGAATGAGCACCATTTTTGGAGTTTTTGTTGTTTAGTGGAAAAAATAAAAGAAAATCACAGCTGACATGGCCATATGTAAACAAAATAAAGTTTGGGCTTGCTGCAGTTCAGGACAGTAAGGGTTAAAACCTTAATAATGCTTTACAGTTGTAAATGAGAAAGAAAGTATGGCAGCCATTTTAAAATGACAATAAAGAAAAGAGCAGGGCTGTATTGCTGGCAGGTTTTAAAATGCATGACTGTGGTACAAAATTAAATAAAGACTGGGGCTACTGGCCGCCTTTAAAGTAATTAAATGGTTAAATGAAAGGGCATGAGGCTGCCGGTGATCAGGCAAAGCAGAAATCTTGCTGGAGAGCTCTGCTGAAGCTTATTGCAGGCAGGAGAACAGTTGAAGTGATGCAGTTTTGTAACTTGTATTTCTAATGTATTATGATTTTAAGTGATGGTACTAAAAATCCTTTAAAAGAGTAATTAGAGCTGTTATGGGGGGATTTTCCTTAATTTGTAGGAAAGAATGTTTTGAAAGATGTCAAAGGAGAGGAGTGGAAAAATGCTAGTATACTGGTGCTCTGGAGTGAAGAGTGAGTTGGGGATTGTCAGTGTAGAGAGAGGAATTTGCTAGCTGCAATAAGAGTAAGTTGGATTTGAAGATTTTTGGAGGTATTTGGAGAGAACTTTGTAATACTTAAAGAAGCTAGAGTGGTTTCATTAATTTTTGAGAACAGAAAGCTGGAAGTGTGGCCTTTTTTGAAGATCTTTAGAAGAGATTTGATTGACACCTTTGAAGTACTTTCAGTAGGTAATTTTTAAGGATTGATGAAGCTGTGTAAAATTTGTTGGCTGAAAACCTGTAAATTAATTTGAGAAAGATTTAACTGATCAGAGGAACTTGACTGTGGTTATAGCAGTCAAAAGCTGGTAAATTGGGTTATGGGTTAAAGCTAATTGGATTGTACCAGTTTCAAACTAGTTGGTTCAGAGGTTCTGCAAGTTCTGAAAGAAAATAGTGAAAAGGATCTCAGACAGTTTTAAAGTAAAAAACCTGAGACCACAGCTGATGAACTGTGTGGTGATAGTGCATTGTGTGCATAAGTTTCCAGAAAGGATCAACTTTGAAAAAATTTCTGGTTTTAAGAGTCTGTTGGGAGACTTAAGCATGTTCTAAGAGAAGAGGATACTGAAGGTAACCGGGTAGCTGTATCCGGTGCTCTACCCCTCGCCTTTACCCCCACCCCCTCCCTTTCCATACACTCTCATCACATTCCAACAAAATTCACACCACACTGAACTCGGAAACAACAGGTCGTAGATTTATTGCCCATTAACATTTTAACATTAGTAACAGTCCATCAAACCAACCCCCAGCGGAGCAATCCTCACCCGCCTTGCAATTAGCAAGGTGACCTCGCTTCCGCACCTGTTCTAGTCAAACCACCAGCCAAGTTACTACCACCCCTGCCCGACTTTGCCATATCAATAGCAAAAATCTGCTAGGGGTTATCTGGGTCGTGGGCACCCTGCCCCACCCCAAGTAGCCTACGGCTCCGGACCCTGGAAACCTCTGGGATCCCGCCACCGGCACAGGCTCATTGATGTGCCTTTGCCGCCCCCCACCCCGAGCTCAAGCTGCGACCTGCCAGTGCCATCCTGCACATCCTGCTCCAATGCCTCCTGCCAATCATTCAAGAGTAGATCCATCCCCACCGGAGATAGATGTAACCCGTCACTCCTGTAAAGGCCCGCACAAGCCACATCCACCCATGCATGCTGCACCTGATACCCGCCATGCTCCCCAACCCATCTCCCGATCTGCTTATTGATCTTCATCAGTCCCCGAGACCAGCGCCACTGCCCCCAGCACGCTGGTCTCGGGATGATATCAGACCAAATCAGCACCACTCCCTGAAACATTTTCAATATCTGAGCGAAATCTTTCTTTGCAGCATTGATCATTTGCTTGCAGGTCCATGAAGCTAGATCATTGCCTCCCAGGTGCAACAGTAGCAACCCTGGCGGTGTCTTCAAGCGCTCGTGGTGTCGAAGCAAAGGCTGCAGCTGCATCCACCGCAGCCCCCTCTCGCCCAGCCATGAAATCGACACCACCTCCGGCTCCAGTCCCAAGTTTAGCCCGATAGGCCTCACCGCAGCTCGTTGGCCGGCCCAGAACACAAATGAATGCCCCAGCATCCAACATCCCCGAACACATCTGCCCCCATCTGCAAAAGAAAAGAGTGGTTAAATATCCCCCATGACCTTTTGGCCAGTCCACCTCATAAACGGACATAACCATGAAAAGCCATGGACCGCCATCTGCCAATCCCTTGAATCTGGAGTCCCGAC
This sequence comes from Ichthyophis bannanicus, assembly GCA_033557465.1. Lineage (NCBI taxonomy): Eukaryota > Metazoa > Chordata > Amphibia > Gymnophiona > Ichthyophiidae > Ichthyophis > Ichthyophis bannanicus. The sequence goes on from CM066034.1 coordinate 255,844,004, forward strand.
AGCCCAGCCCCCGCCGCACTCGTCGCTGCCCCGATGCGAAAAGAATGCGCGGCAAATTGGCTCGAGTCTTCGCCTATCTGCCGCAATGCCAACCACAACACCGCTGCCACCTGGAAGCACGTCACCACCCGTGCATCCCTGTGGACAAACAGCCCGCCCTCTGCCCTTGGGTGCATTCCTAGGTATTCTTGCATAGTAGCCACCGGGCACGTGGGCCCCCTATCGCCTGCAGCACCACCCACATGCCCTTTCCCTGCTGGTCTGTGTTAGACTTTTTCAACAGCACCCTTAACTGCCCCCATCCACCCGCACCTGCTGATGTTGCAAGCTATTCCCGACTCGAGATTTCTTGGAATTAGCCACCAATTCCCCCACCCAAAATGCAACAAAAAAGGCCAAACTGAACACTGCCCTGAAAAGTGTGGGCTCATAAATTGACACTGCCACCATAGGCAACGCCTCGCATAGTCCTCTAAGCAATTCATGCGTCACCGGCCACCGATGATCCCGTGGCATCGGCCGTGACCGCCCCACCCCTGCATCAATTTTCGAGCTAGGAACCCTCCCCCAGAGGGACCCCATCCCACCGCCCTCACGAAAAACACAAAACCCGCCAGCTGTCCCCACACCGCTGACCGCCACATCCCTCACCCCTTAGCAGTGAGGGTATATTGCCCTAATAAGTGATCCGACACTGCACCCCGTTGCCACCCCTGCTCCCGCAAGAACTCCACCACTCTTTTGCAACCTCTGCAATACGCCTCCCATGTTCGCTCTGTCACTGAGCTCCGCAGCATCTCCCTCATATCTGCAGGCCACATCTCCATAAGTTCCAAGGGACCACAAGCCCCTTCGCCTCCGCCTCTGGCACCAGCTGCCGGAACCAGTCCCACTGTAAATGGGAAAGAGCATCAGCAATGCAGTTATTATGCCCTGGAATGTGTCGAGTCTTTAACCCTACATTCAGCCGCAAACAGGATAATACTACATCCCTCATAAGGACACTACTTACACACACCATGGCGTATAATGATTAATGACACTCACCACCGTTTCATTATTTATTTATTTATTATTATTTATTACAGGCTCTTATATACCGCGCTATTTAGCACCAGCGCGGTTCACAATATAACAACAGACCAGAACAACAAGCTTTTTGGTTTTACATAAAACAGGAATAAGAACTTGGATAAATAAAATGGGGAACATTGTTAACTGAGACTATTTACATATGTAATTACATGTAGACCATACCACTCTCCTGTTACGCAGCTGACCTGGCAACAACTCAAGCGCCACCAAGATGGGGAAAGCTCCAAGAACGTGATATTACCTAACAGTCCCGCTTTACGCCAAAATGCTAACCAGCTATCCCCACACCACGTCCCCCGAAGTAAATTCCCAACTCAAAGCCTCCGGCTGCATCCGTGTACAGATGCAAGTCCTCGCTAGACAGCTCCTCCTCCATGAGCACTGACGACCCATTGAAGTCCTTCAAAAATGCGTCCCACACCCGCAAATCTTCCCGGATGCTCCTGGAAATCCAAATTCGGTGGTGTGGTCTACATACACCCACCGTCAAGGCCGCTAATCGTCGAATGAATACCTGCCCCATTGGTGTATAACTCTACATGCAAAATTCAGCGACCCTATCAACGTCTGCATTTCTTTCAACGTAACCTTCCCAGAGGCCAACGCATTTGCTACTAAAACCCGCAACTTCACCACCTTCTCCATTGGCAGGCGAGCTTACATTGCTTCTGAATCTAGTTCAATGCCTAAAAAGGTAAGTCACGTCATCGGGCCCTCTGTCTTCCCTTCAGCCAAAGGCACCCCCAATTCCTCAGCCACACTCACAAAACCCTCCAACAATGCACCACACTGAGTAGCCTGCGCTGCACCCACAAACAAAAAATCATCGGGGTAATGCACCACATCCGCGCAACCCACCCTCTAGGCCACCGCCCACTGGAGAAAGGTACTAAATTTCTCAAAACAGGCACACGACACGGCGCAGCCCATGGGCATGCATTTATCAAAATAAAATTCCCCCGTAAATTGGAAACCTAACAGATAAAAAGAGGCGGGGTGGACCGGCAACAAGCGAAAAGTGGATTCAGTATCCACCTTTGCCATCAATGCCCCCTGGCCTGATTTCCGAACTAACTCTACCGCCCTATCAAATGAGGCGTAACGCACCGTACAGCACTCGCGCGGAATGTGGTCGTTAACCGAAGCCCCCAACGGGAACGACAAATTGTGAATTAACCAAAACTTACCCAGCTCTTTCTTTGGTACAATCCCCAACGGAGACACTACAAATTTCCTCAATGGGGCCTTGCAAACGGACCCGTTATCCTGCCCAACTTCAACTCAACAGCCAACTTCTCACGCACTACTGCCTCGTAACGTCACACCGATGGGCCATTTTTAGCGGCCACCGCTGCTACCACACCCCGAACTGGGATAACAAAACCCGACTGGAACCCCAACTGCAAAACTTCCCTATCCCCTTTCTTTGGGTAGCGGCACAGCCACGCGCTTAACACCCCAACCCGTATGGGAGAGGGGGCTACGCCAAAACCCGCACCACTACTTGGGGGCCGGCAAGGTGGCCAATGGGGCACCTTTTTAATACACTTTGTTGCTGAGTGCCCCTCCTCCACAAGCGGAACAAACATGCCGAAACTTGCAATCTGGGAAAGGACAGGAGGACTTATTGAACCTCCGACACACATCCCCAGCTCCCTGCTTGTTCGGCAATATAACCCCTCCCCCACGAAAGGAACCATTCACCCCAGCGTTAGCTGCCATACCTATCTTGACTCCACCCCCACCCCCTCCTCCTACGTTGGTTCTGACCGACATCTGCGTAAGCCGCAAGTTGATATCTTGTGAGCCCCAAGTTAATGACTTGTTCTCCTCCATTTTATCTTGGAACTTTTCATCGTAGTTGAGCCACAACCACCCATCATGGGACTGCGACGCTTCCAGAATGGAGTCTGCATATGACAGCAACATCCCATAATGCTCCGGGCAGTGCTGCCCCCAAACACTTGCCAAACGCAAGAAAACCCTCAACCAATTTACCACATTCCGAGAGACCTTCCTAATTCGCCCTGCTTTCTCATCCTCCTTGCGCTTCTTCTTACTGTCCCCCGAACGCTTCCGACCTTCCAGCAATTGGAAAATATCAATGTATCGTTGCTTACGTATTTTACGCTGCAACTTCCTCGGCACCCCCTCCCACAACTCCGATAAGGTTATCACGGTAGTTGTCCCCCCATTGGACATGCTCCCCATTGTCACCATCCCCTGCCCCCCTGCCCTCCTCCCCTCGTTCCTTGAAGATGCTGTAGATGAACTTGATGACGCCGAGGAGGACGAATCAGAACTGTGCCGCCGCCGCTGCCTGCAAGAGTACTTCTTTTTCTTGCTCACCTTTCCCGACCGCTCCGCCCCCTCCTTTGCCCACCTCTAGAAGCTCAGCCTGCAACTCAGCCAGAGCTGTCAACCCCATCATTTGCCAGTGAAGCACCTCCTGCGGGGGATCTTCGACCAACCGCTGGGCACCCGCTCCTCGTGCGTCTGCCCCTGGATCCGAACCTCCTCGTGTGTCCACGGATGTCCTGTCCATATTTGCTGCCCGTGCCTGGCCCCCCCCCCGACCCTTGACTCACTCCCAGAGATGCCAGAAATGGAACCCGTGGAGACAAAAAAGGCAAAGCCGGGGGGGGGGGGAACAACTGCTGACCATGCCGGCTGCCAAGCCCCCACCCAATCCGCCCTGATGAGCCCTGTCCTCCCCCCATCCACTGCTTCCAAGCAGTCTGTCCCATCGCCCCCAAACCCCCCTGCCCCTCTAGCCCTCCCCCTGGGAAAAACACCACTGTACCCCATACCCAGGCATATTACCCGCCCACCAATTCCCCTCCCCGCCCTCCCAGGAAAGGGTCCCGTGGGCCTGCCCCAGAATCCTCCCTCCCACCTCCTGCACCACCCCAACCCCTCTGCACCCCCTTGACCTCTGCCGCCCACTGCCTCCCCCAGCCCCCCTCCTCCTAATAGACCCCGCTCCATGCCCCCGAGGTCTGCACCCCACCCCTGCCCTCTGGCTCGAAGCTGGGGACCCAGTGCTCCCTCTTGGCGCCCTCCTAGGGCTGCCCGCCCTCCTACCCCTAGGCACACACCTAGACCGCTCACGGGGGCCTCCCTGCAAGCTGCCCTGCTGCGACCCTGCACCCCGCACGTGCAGCTCACTGCCTCCCTTTCCCTCCAGCCATCCTTTCCCCCCAGTCTAGGCAACTCCCTCAACCTTTGAGGGTTTTTTTTTGTTTTGTTTTGTTTTTATCCCCGTTCCTGGCACTCCCCCCCCCAAGCCCTACACTATGTCTCCACTTGCCCCAATTACTTTTAATACTCCTGCTGCTACTCGCCTGCTGCAGCCATTGGTCAGCGTGCTCCACCGGCTCCCACTCACACAGCTGCAACCCATGCTGGCACCACCGCACTACCACCACAGATCCCGTGGCTCTCCGCCGACCTGCCTTTGCTCTGCGGCCTGCTGCCCCGATCTCCCGATGCCACAACCGCCACGCCAGCCGCTGACCCTCTCCAACCATGTGCTCAGCGAGCACCACCGCTGCCGAAGCACATGGCCTGCACCACCGCCGCCGAAGCACATGGCCTGCCCCCACTCCGATTGGCTCCTGCCGTGCTCATCCCCGCGGCGGAGCCAATCAATTCAAAAGACGCGGCCTGCGTCCTCGTGCCTCTCACGCCCCACCCCTCTCTCTAGGACTGGATAAGTGAACTGCCCGTGTATATACCTTTTTTTTCGCAATTTACATTATTGCCTGTTAACTATACATGTTCTCTGATCTGTATCCATGCCATATGTCTATATATAGCTATGATGCTTCCCTGACTGCATATGATACAGCTGATTATCTACGTTGTCATTCTGCCAGTCAAATTGGTACACCTACCAGCCCTCTTTAACAGCATTATTTAAACAACTAACCCACCCACACGTCGCCTTTCAAATACACACATTTGAAGATTCCAAATGGCCTTCCACTTCATCGCCTTTGTCAGTTTTTACCTTCTCGCAGTTTGGCTTGGGAACTCCCTCGCCCTTTCCCCCTCATCCAATCAAATCCCAATCCTTCAGAATCATGGGAGAAGATGGTCAGGGACCTCCTATCATTATCCAAAAGGTGAAGCTCACACGCATCACTCTCACTTGCTACACATCGCACTCCAACAATTTAAGAAAACTAAACAGGAGGAATCCCCTCATTCCCGAAGCCTAAAATGTGCCCTCATAAATGCACATTCAATTCGTAAGAAATGGCCTGTAATCCCAGACATAATTTCCCTCCATGATCTGGATATACTCATGATCACTGAAACCTGGCTGTCATATGAGGACAATGTCCTCCTCAACCAACTCCTACCCCCCAACTTCTCTATACACACACGACATAGAGAAAATAAGAAAGGAGGAGGAGCGCTCATACTCACCAAGACAGACCTTCATTTCCATACAACTGACTCCACTAGCACAAACAACTTGGATATAATATCCATTGCAAACGAACAGTGCTCTATCAACCTGCTATACAGAGCCCCCTCATCCTCCCCAGACGATCTCCCTTCTATTTTAGACCTAGCTGCCAACATCCACAATCCTCATACTCACCAAGATAGACCTTCATTTCCATACAACTGACTTCACTAGCACAAACAACTTGGATATAATATCCATTGCAAATGAACAGTGCTCTATCAACCTGCTATACAGAGCCCCCACATCCTCCCCGGACGATCTCCCTACTATTTTAGACCTAGCTGCCAACATCCACAATCCCAATACACCAAACTGGATAATGGGAGATTTCAATCTCCCATCTTTACATCAAAATCAGGCTTCCGCCCTCCTAGATGCTATTGAAGATCTGGGATACAAGCAAATAATCAAAGAATCCACGCATATAAAGGGAAATATTCTCAACATGGTATTTGCTCCACAGTCTGTCCTCGAACAAAGCAGCGACCTTGTGATGTCTGTTACCTCTGTACCTTGGTCAGACCACAAGCTAATCAGCTTCCAGATACCCATTAACAACAAGCAACCACTGGACAACAGAAGATTAAACAGCACCTCAAGAGCGTCAATAAGAAGTTTTCGACCGTTCAACAGAGAGCTCATCCTGTCTGAGACCCACCCACTCCTCAATGACACAAATCTCAACCTCGATTTGATCTCATCCTGGAACAGCAACCTTAGTGCCATTGCACAACAACCGCACCCTAATAACACCCCAAGGAAAAGAAACTCTGCTCCATGGTACTCCCCTGAGTTGCGGTCTTCTATTACACATTTGCAAAGACTTGAGAGACGATGGCACCGATCATCCTCCATAGAGGATCAGACAGCTTACAAACTCCATTTATCAATTAATCGAGAGACAATCACTGCCAAAATGAAGCAATTTCACATGACACCCTCAAAAGATCACTGAACAAACCACGTGATCTGTTCAATTTAGTCAAAACCCTATCAAAGAAACCATCTCCTGAGCAGCATGATGAGATTCACCTGCAAATATTTGCTGACTACCTGCAGTCTAAACTACTACAGACAGACAAAGTCTCAGCAGCCATTGCACAAGAGCCAACCTGCCTAATGTCCCTATCTATGTTCTCCACACCATCCGCAAAATACATTGAGGACACAATCACATCTCTCAATATCACCACAGCTCAAACCGATCCTTGCCCAGCCTTTTGGATAAAGGAGCTACTCAGTGAGTTCAGCCCTTTCATTACAAGACTTATGAACCTATCATTCACAACCGGATCTTTCCCCACAGCACTCAAACATACATCCATTAGACCTCTCTTAAAAAACTCCAAACTAGACCCACAGAAGGTCGACTCATACAGACCCATAGCTAGTATACCTCTCCTAGCTAAGATAATTGAGAAAGAGGTACAAAGGCAAATCCAAGATCACATAGACTCAGCGGCCCCTCTAGACCAGTGCCGACATGGGTTTAGAGAGTCTCATGGCGTGGAAACCCTCCTCACCACCCTCTTCAATAATATAATCACAGGCATCGACAACATCCGTCAAGGTTTTGTGCTTATTTTCTTGGACATCGCTGCAGCATTCGACTCAGTAAGTCATGATCTTCTCCTGGGGCGACTGAAAGAGAAGGGCATCTGCGGCACTGCGCTCGAATGGTGTAAATCATATCTGGCTGGAAGAATGCAACATGTAAAATCCGGAGCTGTAGAATCAAAACCTTTCCATCAAATGCAAGGTGTACCGCAAGGTTCCTCTCTATCATCACTCATGTTCAACATATACATGCAGCCCATCTGCAATATCATCAGATCTTTCAATGTGAACTGTTTGATATATGCAGATGATATACTGCTCTACATGCCGTTCTCTACAGATCAAATGGACCTTTCCCCCCTGATAGAATGTTTCGACGCAGTTTCAGATTGGCTCCAATCTCAAAACCTCCATATCCAACACAAGAAAATAGAGGTGCTCTTCATCACGAGGGACCACAATTTCACTCCACCATCCCAAATAAAAGTTAAGAAAGCGGACCTTCAAACAAAAAACACAATAAGATACCTTGGGGTCACGTTGGACCAACGTCTTGATATGAAGGTGCACATAAGTAACATAGTAAGAGCAATATACTTCAAGATCCGAACACTCGGGCAGCTACGTTCCTTATTAGATCCAGACGACTTCCGGACTATATACCAAGCACCGATCTTACCTCACTTCGACTATGCTAACGCCATTTTACAAGGCCTCCCACAATCTACCTTGAACCCACTTCAACTTGCCATGAATGCCGCAGCAAGAGTCCTCCATGGGACCTCGAGGAGTGACCATGTGACGCCTATCCTGAAGCAGCTTCACTGGCTCCCCATACATGGAAGACTTGTTTTCAAGACCTTGCTACTGACCTTCAAGGCCGTCAATGGTCTTTCATCCTCCTCACTTACAGAGCTCATTCACACCGTTCCACCGACCAGATCCAGAAGAACAACATCAATAAACTCCCTAACAATTCCGAAGGCCTTGACAAAATGCACCCTGACAACGGCAAACAGAGCTTTCAAATTTTGCCCCCCAAGATGCTGGAACACTCTCCCATCAAACATTTGTGCTATCGTTGACTTAGCCCAGTTCAGGAAGGCTCTCAATCATCACCTTTTCCTCAAGTACTACCCAGTCAGCAATGACGCCTAGCTAACCCCACCAAAGAAATTAACTACATGTCACTTCTAGAGCTTTACATAAGGCCTATTTGTAGATATCTCATGTAAATAGTTCACTCATGTTATCCAAGTTTGTTCACCTTGTTCTCTGTAAACCGAACAGTCTGTTGTTCTGGTATTTTGTTTATAGTTTGTAAATAGTTCACCCTTGTTATCCAAGTTTGTACACCTTGTTCTCTGTAAAACCAAACAGCCTGTTGTTCTGGTCTTTTGTTTTAATGTAAACCGCGCTGATGGCAAATAGTGCGGTATATAAGAAATTGTAATAATAAATAAATAAATAGACTGTGATGATGGGGGGGAACCGACTGGAAATGGGCTGTGATGGTGAGGGGGAGAAATGGATTGCAATTGGGCTGTGATGATAGGGGGAATGGACTGCAATTGGGCTGTGATGGGGGAGTACTGCAAGTGGGCTGTGAGAGTGGGGGGGGGGGGGGGTGGAAACGGACTGGAAATGGGCTGTGATGGGGGAAACGGACTGGAAATGGGCTGTGATGGTGGGGGGAATGGACTGCAATTGGGCTGTGATGTTGGGGGATAGGATTGCAAATGGGCTGTGATGGTGGGGGGGGGGGGGAGAACAGGCGAAATGGGCTGTGATGGTGGGGGGAAACTTAGACTGGAAATGGGCTGATGAAGAGCTGGATTAGGACTGGAAATGGGCTGATGGGGGCTGGAATAGGATGAAGTGGGCTGATGAGGGGGCTAGGATTAGAAATTGGCTGATGGGGGAGCTTGGAGTGGAAATGGTCTGCTGGGGGACTGGGATGGAACTGGAAAAGAGCATATGGGGGTCTAGGACTGGAAATGGGCTAATGAGGAGCTGGAATAGGACTAGAAATGGGCTGATGGGGGAACATGGGCTGGAATAGGACTGGAAATGGGCTGATGGGAGCTGGAATAGGACTGGAAGTGGGCTGATGGGAGTTGGAATAGGGCTGGAAATGGGCTGATGGGGGAGCTTGGAGTGGAAATGGACTGATGTGGGGCTGGAATGGAACTGGAAAACAGCATATGGGGTGCTAGGACTGGAAATGGGCTGATGTGGAAGCTTGGGAGACTGGGACTAGAAGGGGGCAGATGCTGGGTGGGACTAGAGCTATAAGGGAGCTGATTTTGGGGGAGGACTAGAAAGGGGATGGGGAATGAGAATGGAGAGGGGGAAAGATATTTTGTGTGGGAGGGAAGAAAAGTCTACGATGGGCCGAGTATTGGAAGAGTAAGTGGAGATTGAGAATGGAAAGGTGAAATTTTAGTGGATGATAAAGGAATAAGGAAAGAAATGGAGGAAAGAGCAAAAGGGAAAATATGTTAAAGCAGATATAGAGAAAAATTTGGAAAAAATCTAAAAGAGAAGAAAGGGCAAATGGGCTCACAGAAGACACGAAGAAACTAGAAGAAAGTGACTGGAGCAATTGCAACTGAAAAAGAAAATGCACAAGCAACAAAAGGTAGAAAAATACTTTTTTATTTTGAATTTATTAACTGGAATATATCAGCTCTGGGAAATGTGCATCATTAACGTCTTTTGTGTTTTGTTTAGTACAAGAGGAAATTAATTTATAGTTGTATATCTCCAGTGTTGTTGTACATCCCAAATTTGGCTTTTGGGGTTCCCAGTTTAATTATTGTCTTCCTATTTCTAAATTGTGATCCCTTGTTCTTTGGTGACAGTCTATGTTCTGCATTTTAACCAAGCTGAGGTATTCTGTTCATATAGTTTCTATTTGACCGTGTCACTTATTCTCTTTCCCCAGTAGGAGATGCATTGGTATTCTCTGAGATGTATTGATTTAATATTTGCAGTGTTGCCTTTTGATAGGTAGGGTTTGGTGCTTTGTGAGTCCTGGCAGAGCTGTTATGATAGTCTGGATTTAATATGAGTTCTCTCCATGGCTGCTCCAACAATATGGAACAAACTCCCGGACGATTTGAGGGCAACAACAGACCTCAAAGACTTTAGAAAACAGCTGAAGACCATGCTGTTCATAGAACACTATGGACACATCACATAACCTCAGAGAATGTATAACAGCACATGATACCTCCTAACACTGTATGTATAGAAAATGTTTTATAGCCCCAATGTATATAGCGCACATTGTACATAGCTCAAACTAATCTCGCACACAACACAGCATACACCCAAGTCGAAGTTTCACCCTCACTGCATGAATAACACGCTCACTTTACCCGATTGTTTGCTGTGATACCACCTTGATTAATAAGATAAGGCAGTTTAGAAATACTGTTAAATAAATAAAATAAATAAATAAATAAATGGTCAGTGTTTATAGTACTTCCTAATGAGCCTGGCGGTTGGCACTGGAATATAGTAACGTAGAAATCTGTTAGTCTTTCTTTATCCAGACAGTCATTAAGAAGCATATTTACTAAAAATGCATATTAACATTATGAAAATATTTATGCAAATGAGGCTCCCTATGCAAATGAGGCCCCGCAATTCATCTCTGCACATGGCCCTGCACCTCCCTTGGGGAACACAGGAAGCAAGAGCTGTAGGTTGGTGAGGACTGCTTTATTGGAAAACACCCCTATGCGTTTGGTGCAGTTCTGCTGTGTGTCCCCTGAGGAAGGCGTTGCCGAAACGCGTAGGGGTGTTTTCCAATAAAGCAGTCCTCACCAACCTACAGCTCTTGCTTCCTGTGTTCCCCTTCTGTTCTGCGAGAGCAGTGCTCCTCCTTGTCTACCGGCACCTCCCTTGATCATAACATAATTGCATTTGATTAAATACATGGAGGGAGCACAGCAAGGAAATCCACGGTGCAAAGGTTAAAAGTTTGCATCAAGCCTGGGCATTGTTTAAAAATACATCTGGTCTTGGCTTCCAATATAGTATTTCACATTTTAAGAAAGGTGGGAGAAAGGCTAAACACCTGCTGGCATGGCTTAAAGATGAGGTCAGAGAAGCGGTTTAGCTAAAAACATCTTTCAGAAAATGGAAAAAGAAGCCAAATGATGAAAACAGGAAACAGCATAAGCACTGGCAAGTTAGATGCAATACACTGATGAGACAGGCAAAGAGAATTTGAAAGAGAGCTTGATATTTAAGGAAAAACTCACAATAAAAATTTTTTCAAGTACATTCATAGCAAAAAAAAAATTGTGAGTCAGTTGGATCATTAGATGATAGGGAAGTAAATGGGGCAGTAAGGGAGAATAAAGTCATAGTGGAGACACTTCTATCTTTATCTTTATTAGAGTGCTTGATATACCGCCTAGGCTAGCGCATCAGAGTGGTGTACAATCAATGCGGCCACAAGGAAAACAAAGGAGGAAAGGAACACCATCAGACAGGAAAGCAATAGATTAGAGGACAGACAGAAAATTAAAGGGATAGAATACAACAAACATATGAGGGGGGATGGGGGGTTGGTCAATAGGGGGGAGGCCTAGGGGTCAGGCAGAGGGAGGTCAAAAGCAAGATGAAAAAGGTGGGTCTTGAGCATTGCCTTGAAATGGGGAAATGATACCTCAGTGCGCAGTGCTTGTGGGAGTGAGTTCCAAAGTGCAGGGCCTAGGAATAAATAGGCAGAGTGGCGGATAAGTTCAAGATGGGCATGGGCAGGAGAGGGAAGAAAGAGGCGGTCCCCATGGGAGGAGCAGAGAAGGCGTGGGGAGGTCTGATGGTGAATGAGGTCTGCAAGATAATGTGGAACATTCTGTGAGTGGTTGTGAGTATCTTGTGGATGAACCAGGATTTGATGGGAAGCCAGTGGAGCTGCATGAGGAGGGGCGTGACATGGTCGGAGGAAGAGGATTGAGTAAGGAGACGAGCTGCAGTGTTCTGGATAAGTTGAAGGCGACAAAGCTGACGTTGGTGGAGACCTGTGAGGACAACATTGGAGTAATCTAATCTGGAGATGACAAGGGATAGTACGAGGGTAATAAGGGAGGGCAGGGAGAGGAAAGGGTGAACGGCGCAAATTTGGAGTAGCAAGAGGAAGAAGTGATGGATGAGCAGAGAGATGTGAGAATGGAAACAGTGATGAATCGAGGGTAACACCAAAGCAATGAAGGGTTGGAATGAGGGGCACTGGAGTGGTCCACAGCAGAGGACAAATGGTGGGAGGTGGGGATCCAAAGGAGAACCAAAGGGTCGCAAACTTGGAGGGGTTGAGATGAAGAAAATTGCTGTGCAGCCAGGAAGAAATGGCAGAGAGATGGGTGTTTAGGGGGGAAAGATCAGGGGCAAGGGAATCAATGTGGTAGAGGAGAATATTGTTATTGTAATAATAAGTAATAATAACTGGAGATGCCAAATTGCTGAATGGTAAGTGCGAGTGGGGCAAGAAAGGCATTGAAAAGAAGGGGGGAAAGCACCGAACCCTGAGGAACTCCACAGAGGAGGGGGGAGGTGACTGGTGAGGTGACAGAATCACTCAGGACAGAGAAGGTGCGGGATGAAAGGAAGGAGTGAAACCAACAGTGGACGGTTCCATGAATCCCAAGGTCATGCAAGTGGGAGAGGAGCATGCAGTGGTTAACCAGGTCAAAAGCCAGAGGACAGGTCTAGGGAGAAAGCAATGGAAAGGTCACCCCATTCGTGAGCATGGTAAATCTCATTCAGAAGTGCAAGTAGGATGGTCTCGGTGCTGCGTCCAGACCTGAAACTGGATTGACAAGGGTGAAGGGAAAGAGTGGCATCAAGGTGAGTGGAGAGTTGTGAAAAAACTAACTTCTCAAGGACCTTTGAGAGGAAGGTGAGGTTGGAGACAGACCATCAATTGGCAAGAGTGTCAGGATCGAGGGATGGCTTCTTTAACAGGGGTCGGATGAGAGCGTGTTTCCAGGTAGTGGGAAAGAGGCCAGAGAAAAGTCTAGAGTTGACCATGAGAAGAGTATACGGCACTAAGGAAAGGGAGGGTTCCAGGAGCCAGGAAGAGGGAAGAGGATCAAGTGGACGGGTGGTCTTGTGTGAGGAGGTGATGGTAATGGGATGAAAGGTATGCCAGGTGTGGGGGAAGGCTGGAGATGCAGGAGGAGAAGGGGTGGGGAGGTGAGGTGAAGAGGAATGGAGAAAGGGGTAGAAGGCAGGAGGGGATGGAGGCGCAGAAAGGTTGAATTTTACTGGAGAAGAAGGAGGCAAGCTGGGTGGGATCTGGAGGAGTGGACAAAAGGGTGGAAGGTATAGGGTGGTAGTAGGGGCTGAGAGGGAGCGGAGAACATGGTAAAGCTGCTGAGAGGAGCTAGAGGAAGAGAAGATCAGGTCTAAGTAGTAAGCCCATTTAGCTGTGTTGATCATAGTACGGTATTGTTGTTGACAGAGACAGTAGGAAAAGAGGGAATCAGTAGTGGGGTGCTTGCGCCAGTCTTGTTCTGCATGGCGAAGATATGTATGTTGCAGAACAAGATGGGATGATACCATGGGTGGTGAGTGGGTTAGAGAGAGTGCGGAGTGGGGCAAAGGGAAGCAAGGCAGTCCAGAGTTGAAGATAAGATTGAGGTCCAAGCATCCGCCTGCTTGTCTAAAGAAAGAGAGGAGGAGGAAGAAGGGTGTCAACAGGAGGAAATTGTTGCTTGGTGAGTGGAGTGATGTGATGCCGAAGTTTGAGGGGAGGCAGGCAACAGGTGGGCAAGGACAGGGTGGTGGGCAAGGACAGGGCCATGAGAAGGGAGAGTGAGAAGAAAAGACATGAGTGGTTAGACCAGGGAAGGGGGAGGGGAGAAATGGAAGATGGGACAAAGGAGGCATTGGTAGGCATGATGATGAGATCAAATGTGTATCCTATGGAATGAGTGGGGCAGGACACGTATTGGTAAAGGGAGAGGCCCTCTAACAGAGATAGGAAAATGTGATCCCTTTGGCAAGAGGGGGAATCATAATGGACATTAAGATTGCCCAGGATTACTAGATTGGGGGAGAGGAGGGATGCCTCTGAGATAGAGTAGGAACGTGTCCCAGAGATCAGGACGAAGGGAGGGAGAGGAATAGAGAAGCAGAAAAAGGACAGGTGGCGTGGAACCGAGCCGAAGAAGAGTAGTGGGGCTGAGAAGCTACCTTGGAGACAGGGATGGAGGGGCGCTAGATGACTGCCACACCCCCACCACTCACTGAATGAATTCTTTGCTTCGGTCTTTACTTAAGAAAATGTAGGGAAGTTACCTATGCCAGAAATGATATTTAAAGAAGATGTGTCAGAGGAATTGAAACAAATCTTGTTAAACGGGGAAGATGTAATATAGCAATTTGATAAACTAAAGAGTAGCAAATCACTTGTACCAGATGGTATATATCTCAGGTAGATGAAATAAATGAAAATGAGATATCAGACCTACTGTTAGTGATCTGTTAACTATCATTAAAATCATCTGTACTATAGTTCCTGATGATTGGAGACTGGCCAACATAGAAACATGATGACAGAAAAAGACCACATGGCCTATCTAGTCTGTCCTTCCATATCAACAACTACAACAGTCCACTTTTTACCTTTAGAGATCCTCTGTGTTGGTCCCATGCTTTTTTTGAATTCAGTTACTGTCCTCATCTCTACCACCTCCACTGGGAGACTATTCCATGGATCCACTACTCTTTCCGTAAAGAAATATTTCCGCATATCACTCCTGAATCTATCTCCCTTCACCCTCATCCCATGTCCCCTCGTAGCAGAACTTGCTTTCAATTGAAAGAGGCTCTCTCCCTGAACATTTATGCCACGGAGGTATTTAAACATCTCAATCATATCACCTCTATCCCGCCTTTCCTCTAAGGTGTACATATTAAGATCCTTAATGTCTTATTTTAAAAAAAAAGGCTTCTATGGGCAATCCAGAAAACTACAGACCAGTGAGAATGACATCAGTACCAGGCAAAATGGTGGAAATCATTATAAAGAACAAAATTACTGAACATATAGTCATGGTTTAAAGGGAGAAAACCAACATAGATTTGTCCAAAGAAAGTTTTGTCTTACTAATCTTCTATATTTTTTTGAAGGTGTGAATAAACAGGTAAATAAAGGTGAGTCAGTTGATATAGAGCCCAATTCTACCCTGTGCACGTCCGGCCCATCCAGATTTCCAAAATAAGGATAGGGCACAGTTGTTCCAGATTCTGCAACCACAGGACCTATACATTTGCACGGTTACAGAGTCTGGGACCATGGATGGGCCAGCATGCACAGTATCCTGAATGGGAAGACGTACAGCATACTGCACATCTCCACTGCTCAGTGCTCCTGCTGGTGCCATGGTGTCCCATCGCCATGGCACCGGGACACTCAACAGCAGCAAGCAAGACCTGACAGTGATCGAAGTCCCCCATCCCCATCGCCCGACCCTCAAAAGGGGCAGCCAGGGCTGGGTTCGGATAGTGGGGGGCTCACCCGCAGTAGCCCCATTGACCTGGGGGGGGGGGGGCGAAAGACCCTGATCTCAATGGCACCCAGCGCATAGTCCACCTCAGAGGTGGAATAAGGTGGGCATCCAAAGTGCTGCTGCCAGACGTACAGGGCTCAACTGGACTAGGCCCTGTATGTCTTGGTGCTTTGGCCTGTCCCCGCTCTGCCCACTCTCCTTTTCCAGTCCTCCCTCTCCTACTCCCATCCAGCACTCCGTGCACTAACCCTCTGTACTTGCAGGGAGGGCTTGGCCAAAACAGGGGTCAGACGTCTAACCAGGACATCCAATCCCGCTATTCGCATCTCTGCATTGGGGCAATAGTGTATCTGGATTTTAAAAAAGCCTTTGGCAAGGTTTTTCATGGGAGACTTTTGGGGAAATTAAAGAGTTGCCAAGTTACCGAGTTCCAGGAGTGAGATTAGTTTGCCAGTTCTGGTTTTAAATTTGCCTTGCAATGTAGTATGCTATTTGTAGTCCCTGATTTAATCCATTGTAATCAGTGCTGCAGGTCCCATAATGCATCAGGATGAGATTGTCAGAAATCCAGGACTGGCTTAAAATCTTGCTCTTGGGACTGGGTACCTTGGCAACTCTGAAATTAAAAAGTCATTTGATAGGTGGCAATATACTATTGTGGATTGGGAACTGGTTAAAAGAGAAAAACAGAGAGTAGGGCAAAATGTCAGTTTATCAATGGAGAAAGGTGAATAGTGGAATACCCAAAGGATCTGTGCTGGGCCCGCTGCTTTTTAACATATTCATAAATGACCTGGAAATGGGAGCAGTGAGTAAGGTGGTCAAATTTGCAGATGACACAACATTATTCAGTTATTAAAACACAAGAGGATCGTGAAAAATTGCAAGAGGACCTTGAATAATTGGATGACTGGGCATCCAAATGGCAGATGAAATTTAGTGTGGACAAGAGCAAAGTTATGCACTTAGGAAAGAACAACCCGAGCTACAGGTATACAATGTCAGGTTCCACATTAGAAATCACCACTCAGGAAAAAGATCCGGGCTTCATTGTGAATAATAAATTGCAACCCTCCGCCCAGTGTGCAGCAGCAGCCAAGGAAGCAAATAGAATGCTAGGAATCATAAGCAAAGAAACGGAGAATAAAACTTCAGATACTATAATGCCTCTGTATTGATCCATGGTGTGACCGCACCTTGAGTATTGTGTGCAAATTCTAGTTGCCATATCTTAAAAAGGATATCATGGAATTTGAGAAGAGCAACCAAAATGATAAAGGAGATGGAAGGATACCTCTACTTGGAAAGGTTTAAAAAGTTAGGGTTCTTTAGCTTGGAAAAGAGACAGCCGAAGGGAGATATGATAGAGGTCTATAAAATAATGAGTGGAGTGGAATAGGTAAATGTAGATCAGTTGTTTACTCAATTAAAGAAGTAGAAAGGCTAGAGCAGGTGCAATGAAGCTACAATGTTCATTTAAAACTAATCTGAGAAAATATTTTTACACTCAACATGTAATCAAACTCTGGAATTCTTTGCTGGAGAATGTAGTAAAAACTATACGTGAAGCTGAGTTTTAAAAAGTTTTGGAGGAAAAGTTCATGACCCATTATTATAGTGGACTGGGGAAATCCCCTGCTCATCCCTGGGATAAGAAGCATGGAATCTGTCTACTTTTTGGGAATCTGACAGGTACTTGTGGCGTGGATTGGCCACTGTTGACACAGGATACTGGTTTCGATGGACCTTTGGAATGACTCAGTATGGCATATCTTATGTGCATTCTTTGAGCATAACATTTTTGTACTCTACTGCAGTCATTGGTGTTAACGCACCTTGACTATTGTAATGGTCTTTATTTGGGGTTATCTGCAAATTCAATTGTGTCCTTCAAATAGTCCAAAATGCTGCAACTTGCCTGTTGGCTGGTGTAAGTTGTTATGGCTTGTTTACATTGGCTCCTGGTGTTCTGGAGGGTGAAGTTTAAAATTTTTGATGATGGTGTTCCAGGTATTAGCTGGAAAAGTACTACTTTATCTTTCTTCAGTATTGACGCAAAATGTTCCAGGATGCTGTCTGCGTGCAGAGTGTCAGTAGTATCTGAGTGTTCGTTCCTTCTTTGTATTTTGCCCATCTCCATGAGACCCATTGTTGAACATTTTCTTTTGCAGCTTCCAATTATGGAACTCCTTTCCACTTGAGATAAGAATGATTTCCAACGTGTTCCTGTTTAGGAAGAAGTTTAAAGCTTGCTTTTTCATGTCTTTTAATGAGATGCATTGATTATCTTTAATGAGTATTGATGATATTTTGTTGCCTGGAATTTTATTTTAGTTTTATGTCTCCATGAAACTTTTATACATGTATTATTGTACCCTGCCTAGAACTGTTGATAGTGCTGACTATAAATATTTTTAATAAATAAATAAAGCCACAAACTAAAAGCACATCCCTATCACTCACCAATGAGATGACACTGCTTTCCAGACACACTTTTTTATTTACAATGTAGTTGACAGTGAAGACTTTTTTTTAAGCAACATTTTATTGATGCAGAAGTTCTGTTATTTACTTTTTCTTCAGAACAAAATGTGCTGCTCTCATGAATAGCTCCATGTACAACTACTGAAAAAATATGACCTTGATGAAAAACTCCACTATGATAATACAGGCTCCTGTTTAATAGCTTTTAAGAGCTATTCTGTATATCATTTTCTATTCCAAAATGTTGTGCCTTCAAGGCAATAGAAGAGTTTTATTGAGCAAGTTCTTACAGTTTTAAAAGTTTTCTAGTCAGTTCTGTATAATTTTATTATGTAACTTCTGACAATGTTATGCTGTATTTTCTGTGATATTCCTGAAATGTAGAAGTCTCCAGTCCACCTATCTGACTAAAAATAATCTGTATTGGTTTTGCTCTTCCCAAGTTCACATGAGGATTCTTTCAGCTTTGAAACGGATGCCACTATATGAAGGAATTTTTCTATAAAATGGAAACTACTTCATTAGAGGACTGAAGTGGAGAATGAGCCTAGTGCAGCAGCCAGAAAGACAGAGGAACCAGGATTGAAATCCCACTGCTACTTCTTATGTCCTTGAGCAAGTCACTTAATCCTCCAATACCTCAGGTAAACACTTGGAGCCCAATTCCAAAACATGCATGTCTGGCCCGTGGACATGTCTAAAGCAAAAATGGGCCCCTGTTGAACCTAATTCTGCAGCTGTGGGTCTGAACGTTCCCTTGGGCCTGGAATCATAGAGATAGGCGTGTTTGGATACGTGCAAGTGCATTCCAGCTGGCCCCGTGCCTCGGACATTGTTTAAATGGTTTGGACGTCCCCGCGCCCACCGTATTCTGAAATGTTATACGTGTCTGATGTTGCCCATGTCCATGCGGCCATGCCTCTGCTGGTAAAATGTACATCTCCTAAGTAGATGCTAACATTGACAGTGTTGTATTCATGCAATCAAGACATGAATATAGTCAACATATGTGTGGTCTTGCAAAGGAGACTATGTACACTTGTCTGTTGCATGCCAATACAAGGTTATCTAATTGAACCAAGGCTACTGCAATAGCAAGTGGAAGGTGAAATATTTGTCCTGATGGCAAAACATACAAGGAATTTGCAGAATACTTTAGATACTACTTTGGTAGATATCACTGCAAACAGTACTTGCACTGCCAAGTATGGGTCAGAAAAGATCAAAATGGGTCCCTACAGTAACATGTCTGTACATATCCTCGTCAATAACAGGGACCCATCAGGATGAAACATGCAACAGTGAAAACATGAGCAATATATGCCCATATGCACCATCCGCTTTCTTTGCAGATATGCATAATCTTTGAGACCTCTGATGGTGCATTTGGCTGTGTATTTGTGCTGTGTGCGCTGCAGCATGCCTGCACTCTGAGGGTCCCCCGCTGTTGACAGGGACATGCCCTGCTATGTTTTGGCAGAGCAGCTTGTCTGACTATATTGCCCATTCACACTGGCACCTGGTGATGCTGTGGTCAGCCCTATGGTACACATACTGTCCAGGCATTCATGTCCCCCCAGATCTGCGGATCAGCACCCCAGGGCCTCTCCTGCAAGCCTCATACATCCAATACACACACACACACACTTGCGTGCAGTCGCAGTTAACATACCTCTTCCATGACCATGCTCTGCGCCTATACACGACTGCTGCTACTACATAATTGCATGGCATCTCAGGACTACACATCTGATCTGTATTTCTCGGCCAGACACAAACCATCCCTACAGCAAAGGATCTTGTGGGGGACCCTTTGCATAGCTCCTTTGGCATATATAGCACATGCCAGGCTAAAGACTATTGCAGTGCTTTAGAGTTCTGTTGGAGTGTTTTGTACTGTCACTTGGCTTTACAAACATTCCTCACCAGTGCATTCTATTCATCACCACTGCATCTTGTGCTCTCCCAGACAGCAATCACACCAGATGAATACAAACTTATCATAGCCATTCATCTCTATGGGACGTGCTGGAATGAGCAGGATTTTTTCTAAGTCCAGCCTTTATTCCACATGTCTACAGGTATAACATGGACATGCAAGGGACATGCATGAGTCTTTCATAGATACACTTTATGCAACGCCCCCATTCCTTCCCTTCCCTTCCCCTCATAATACAGAGCTAGACGTTTTTGCATGATAAATCTCTATCCTGCACATACATGGGGCTTATTTGTGTTTCAGAATCACCTCCTTAGCTGCTGCTATTCAGTGGCAGTGGCTATTTAAAGCACTTAGTTGCCACTGCTTTAATTTAACCTGGATATTCAAAGCCGGAACTTATCTGGTGTCTGGTGCTGAATATCTAGGTTTACCTGACAGCAGCAGGACAGCAGATCATGGATGAGATGGTTTACAGCGAGCACTGAAAAAACTGGCACCACAGACATATGTTGATTCTGTAAGAAAGGCTTGGAAACAGTGACTCACCTCATAGCTGGCTGTGAAGTTCTGATAGCGGAAAATGCCTATACAGAAAGGCCCACAAAGTAGCACGCCTCATCCATTGGAAACTCTGTAAACACTACAATATCACTGAGTCTGAAAAGCACTGGGATCATGACCCTAAGAGAATTACAGAAAATGAAGAAGTTATGATTACCTGGGACATTCCCATTCTGACGGATAAGAAACTGGATGCAAGGGGACCCATCATAGAGGTAAAGGAGAAAAGCATCAGAACAGCATTGATAATAGAGGTATCTGTGATTATTCTGTTAATCGTGTGGAGAGGCAGAAGATCCTGAAGAACCAAGAAATGCAATCTGAGACCAAGAAAATGTGGATATAAATCTTTCCCATTGTACTGGGAGCCACAGGCTTGATAAAGAAGAATTTCCAAGCACATCTTGACAAACTACCCATACATGTTACATCTTATGAACTCCAGAAGTACCACTAGAAAGGTGTGAACTAAATGCAAATAATAAAATAAAATTAGTGTGCCTTCAGTGATTTTTTTTTTTAAGTCCATTTTCCATCATGACTGCTTCCTTTGCTTTTTTCCATTGGTAATATGCAGACTTCCTTCATTCCTGCAGTAGTCCAATAATTAATAGAGATAGGCAAAGTAGTGTAATCCATAGCCCTGCCTGTTGCCTGTTACATCTATTGGGTGGGATTTAGCAGATTGCAATCTCAGATTATATAAAATTAGGAAACAAAGGGGCAATGACATTGGTGGTGGTGGTTTTTCCCCTAACAAATACACAAAGCACCTTCACTATTCCCCTGCTAAGAACTAAAATTAACCAGTTTACCTCCAACTGAGCCTTCCCCCTATTTACGTTATCCATTTGGAACAACTTTCCTGACAATTTACATTCAGTCTCTGACCTAATGGACTTCCGTAAGTGCCTCAAAACCCACCTCTTCAAGGAATACTTTGATACTGCAACCTGAAACTCACTCCCCGTCTCCCCCACCTCTCAAGACTATAGGACCGATTCTGGGATGCGTATTGCGGGGCTGCATGTCCTGGCGGGCCCGATTCTATGCATCATAGGAACATTTTGTTTGTGCGGTCCATAATTGGGTCCAATGAGGCCTATCTTGCTCGGGCCATCCGGATGGCCTGGATGTGCTCCTACATGTGAATCGGGCTCCGCGTAACTCTTCTGCCTTCCAGTACTTCTAGATCTAATACAGATTAAGTTCTACCTGCCAAGTTTAATTCCCTTGATCCATGTAAAATTGAAGTTCCTTCATCTGTAAACCATTTTGACTTTGAAATAAAGCAGTATATAAAAATAGCTAACTAAATAAATACATAAATAATTTAAGGTATCATTTTTGAATTATGATTTGATTCTCTAAACCAATGTTTCCCAACTAGTATGTCATGGGACACTTTTTTGCCTGCAGACTTGATCAAGTGTGCCATAACGACTAGCCACCACTGTCTGATGCTCAGGTCCAGATCAGGGCAGTGGGATCAGCTCTCAGGGCCTCACTACAACAAGTCACCAGTAATGGTTCCTAAACATACAGGAACTTTTTTATGAGCATACATATAGTCACTCATGTTTCTCTCCTTCCTAGATACAGCATGAGCCCTGGCATGTTGGAGTTAACAGGCAGCACGTAGGGGGTTTTAATAGCCAGGCCTTGCTTTATGCAGTACACATGGAGCCTGATCCCAGAAGGAGCATGTTTGGGCTGTCTGGACATCCCTGAGCAGGACGGGCCCATTATGATCCGATTCTGCACCGTGGGAGCCAGACATTGCTGTGGGTGCAGAATTGGGCCCTGAGACAGCCAGGCATGCCCATGCATCCCTATGGGGATGTCCTCCCCATTTGCCGGTCCCTTTGCCACATTGATGACCTCCTGTCACCCGCTGACCAACCCTGTGCTGAGCAGCCAGGGTCTGGATCGGGCAGCGGGGACCCATCAGGCATCGATCCCAGCCTTGGGCCTTGGGATGGTTCCCAGGGCTGATCGCCAACAGTTCCCATTTTTTATTCCACCTCCGCAGTGGAATAAGCAGCACATCTCGTATGCAACCGCAGAACGTACAAGGCTGTGACCCAAATCAACCCTGTATGTCCTGCTGCCAAGTCCCTCCACTGCTCTGCCCACTCACCTCCCCCTCCTGGCCCCTGCAGCCTGGCACGCACGGCAGCCCTGGCTGAACTAAAAACATACATGTTCATGGAATACTTCGACACTACACTAGACACACAGAGCCTTTTATTTATTTTATTTGTATTTATTTTATTTAACTGTTTTTTATACCACTTTATCATTTCAATCAAAGCGGATTACATTGTAACTTAAACTTGGTAAACGTACATTAAACAGGGACATTGATAACTTGGATTTTTCTGAGCAATGGAGGGTTAAGTGACTTGTCCAAGGCCACAAGGAGTGCTAGTGGGGATTGAACCCTGGTCTCTGGGTTCCCAAGCCATAGCTCTAACCACTCAAAAACCTCTACCAGTCACTCTGCCCACAATATCCTATGCTACACTAAACTGAATTCTAAAACTATAATTGTAAATAGTTATTGAAATGTTACACAGTTTAAATTGTGATATATACAATTGTATTGTTAGCTGTTCCATGTAAAATTGTTGTTGTGTTCAAGCAAGCCGCCTTGATAAAATTGAAAGGCGGTATATAAGAAATGCTAAATAAATAAATAAATAGGGGTGAGTGGGTCATGGCCCCCTCCACTTTGGTCTCAGGCCTATCCAATCATCGACACCAGAGCAGTCAACATTTGCACTGGCTTGTGCCCACTCATGCTAATTCCAGGCCCGCCAAAAATTCACTCCTGGTTATGGCACTGAAGTCAGAATTTAAGGTCATGATCCTATAAATAGGTATAAACAGGAATATGTTAGATACTCTCCCTATGATTAATACTACTCCAATAACTTAGGTAATGGAGTTGCGATCCTTAGGTGTCATAATAGAATGGAATTGGAATGACGTAGGTGGCTGCTATCACTCAGTATATTTTAAATTAAAACTGATTTATCAACAAGCCATACTTGGGGCCAGTGGAAACATGAATGATAGTACAATCCTTATTATTAAGTGTCTTAGATTATTGTTTTATATGTGGGTTTGAAAAATAAATGGCTGCGGAAACTGCAGGTGATGCAAAATGCAGCAGCTGGATTCTTATTGGGAGGTAATTAGAGTGAAAGTGTATGCCCATTATTGGAAAAACTGCATTGGCTCCCCCATTAAGCAGAGGTGTTAAGCTTTTAGTGATTGCTTCTAAATTGAATAAGCTAGAATATCTGCAGATTAAACTTTGGAGATATAGACCAGGAAGACCGCTCTGCTCTTCGCAGGGGAACGTATTGGAGATACTGGAGGTCTCCTACCTCTGAGAGGTTACATGAAGAGTTAAAGGCTTCAGTATGGTACGGCCAGAGCAATGGGGTGCCTTGCCTGGTCCCCTAAAAGAGGAAACTAACCTAATGGCCTTTAGGAAAGGCTTGAAAACATTGCTGTTCCCCAAGAATGGTTAACGTGGCAAAGTAGAGAGCTGGGTATTTGGTTTGAATACTAGAGGAAGAACAGGGAATTTCTAATTCTATGTTAAGAACTGTCTATACTTCTGTAGGATTCTGACATTTATTATTTGTTGTTTAATTTGTAAACCATCTTGAATAACCTTTGTTAAAAACATAGTATGTAAAAGCTTTTAAATAAATAAAACCTAATCCTTTTACTCAATTCCTAATACTTTGTCATTTGACCTATTCTTCATTCATTTGTTCTCCTTCTTGTTCCTTCCCTCTCCAATTCTTTTCTCTTTCTTCGTCATATTTATTTTTAAATTTTTTGAGTTGCATCCACCACTTGCTGTGCATGCCTGCTGCTTGCCCATTTTTTCCTCACTGAGCAGTGTTCTGAAATATCTGAGGTACAATTAATTGGACTAAAAATAAAGTAAGAAGGATGTGGAGAGGCACAGTGTCCGATGCCTACAATTTTTTCCCAGGGTTAAATTTTTGCTGCCAATGGTCTTTCTTTTGAAGGAGATATCTTTGGTAATGGCATCACAACACATTTCTGAATGCTAATTTTGGTAAAGGTAATAGAAAAACTTTCATTCTCCTATGCTGATGGATATTTCAAGGGTAGTAGATATTGAAGTATTCTACTCTTATTTTTCTCACAATTTATTGTTTTGGAGAAGGTATGGCCTTAAGATAGTGTCCAGAAATGTAGACCTTTTGTGGGATATATTATTTTTGGGACATCATGAGAAACGTTTATGTTCTGCACAAATTTTTCATGTATAATAGACCTTTCTTTAAATGTAACAGAGGAGAACAGGGCAGGTCCAAGGATTTCTGCCACCCCCCCCCCCCCAATGCCAAGTCACTTCCGCTGATCTGGGCTCCCCCACCCCACTGGCAATGATTCCATCTTGAGGGGACAGGTGGGCAGCGGCAGCTTTGTGTTGCTGCTTTGTTGCCTGTGGCAGACCATGTGCTTCAGCACACATGGCTTGCAACTTCTGACGCCCGCCGACGCAACTTTTGTCGGAGGAGGTTCAGAAGCATCAGGCCATGGGCCGGCCCTGGAGGATAGGAGTATGATACAGAAAAACTCTGTATCTTAGAGGTTCCAATGATGTCTCTGCTATTGACTGGGTGTTTCTGGGAAAGCTATTTATTTTTCTGGAATCTATATTTGTTTCTTATTTTTACTAAAATTCAGAGGAGCAACCTCAAAAACATTAGGAAGTTTCACAAACACTATCAAATTGTGACTGGGTCTTGAAATAAGAACTTAAAAGTACTGCAGTGAGTTGGAGGAGAGCGAGAGTTCCTGCCCTGGAAGGAGCCTGGAGGAGTACTAGTAATTTGGAAGGGAGAATTTTTGCCTTGGCAGTGAAATCTAGCAAATTCTAGAGGTGACATCATTGAATCACGATGAAGGCTAGTATAAGAATTGCTCCCTTTGCGTGGCTGAGGGCATGTGACATATGGAGAGTGGCCAAAGGAGATGGCCCCTTTGGAGCTACTGAGGATTCATTGATGAGTCTTTGGGACTTGTATGGAAGTGGCTTTATTAGATTTATTTATGTTCTTTCATCATCTTGATGGAGAAAAGGAAGGGAAAAGCTAGACTCTACAGAAGTGAAGATTCCTATTTTTTAAGTTCATGTTGTTGTTGTTGTTAAGTGCTCTTGAGCTGGTATCGACTCATGGCAACTCTGGATAATTGACCTAAACTGGGTTCAGTCATCAGTCAGGCAGTTCATTGAGTGGCACCCATAGCTGCTGCTGCTGTTGCTGTTGTATCGATCCATCTCATTGCCAGTCTTCCTCTTTTGCGTTGACCTCCTACCTTGCCAAATATTGTCTTTCTTTAATGATCTCTCTCTTTGCATGATATGTCCGAAGGCTGAAAGTCTAAGTCTTGTCATCTGAGTTTCTAAGGAAAGCTTAGATTTGATCTCCTCTAGTACTGACTGGTTTGTTCTTTGGACAGTCCATGATATTGTCACCAGCACCCCTTTTTGGCCCTGTTAGGCACCCGCCTAGGGCCGTGAGGTGTGGGTTGCCTTATTAAAGAAATAGTCCATAGCCGTGTAATTAAGGCAAAAGAACTAATTCGGGTTTTATTCCCCGTCCCACATAGGATTCTTTATGAACAGCACAAATGGAACACAAAAGAAAAACTGTTTCTTCACAGTATAGAAAATAAACTCTACGCCAGCACAATGTATCACAGAACTCCTGCTTGCTTGGCTAACATAGGGATGTAATTTCATCAGACAGACAAAGCGTGCAATCCATGGAATCCGGTTCTATATCACACTCCTGGTTTTCCCATTGCATCTGCTCATAGTCTGTATTTGGAGGCACATAACAATCTTTACAACTGAAATCCTCACAGCTCTTCCCTTGAGTGACACTGGTTATTCTATTTGGTAAGTGCTCTATATCAACAGGGTTCAAGAGTCCTGTGCTAGGAATGGTCTCTCTCAGGTTCCTTCTCCAATAGGGATTTTCCTCCCAACTACTGGGTTTTGCTCTGCTGGCAATGCCTGGCTTTTTCCCTCTAGCTACAACAGGGTACTTAGCTTTTGTCCCTGGGTAATGAGCTTCTCTCTCTGGGCTTTGGCTGGCTCCTCTCCAAGACTTCCACGTCTCTGTAGCCGGGTCCAAGCTGAAATCACTTTTTGAAGAGAGTCTGTGTCTGCTGCCTCTTGCTACCGGGACATTTCCTTTACTTCCTGGTTCTAGCAAGGTCTGCTGGTTGAGAGGACTTCCTTCCTCTTGGTTACTCACTCTCCAGTGACCGAGGCCCCCTCTGGCTTGGGAGACTCCTCTGCAGCTACAGATTGCTCCACCCTTTGGCTTCTGCTCCTGCCTTTGCTGCCTTGGCTCCAGCCCCTCCCTTTGCTCCTCTACTGGGCTTTCCCTGTAGTTTTTATGCTCCTGTTTTCTGCACGTTGTACGTGCCCTTCCACTCAGGTGAGCTTGATTAGCCTTTTGGCTTTCTGCTGCGTCACCTTTGGTGAATGGAAAGTTTTCTCCCCTATACTTGGGCTTTTTGAAAGCTGAATATGTTTGCTGCCTATGTGTTTGTGAGGTAAGCTCTTCCTCTTTTCCTATTAACATAGGCTCTGAGCTAGCCATTTCCTCATATAACATAGGCTCTGTACTAGTTACCTCATCACAATATACAAAGTATTCGTCGCCAGCACCATAATTTAAATACATCAATTTTCTTCCTGTCTATCTTTTTCACTGTCCAATTTTCGCATCCATATGATATTGAAAATACCATGGCTTGGACAAGTCAAATCTTTGTATGGAGAGAGAAATCTCTACTCTTGAGAATCTTGTCTAGGTCCTTCATAGCCATTCTGCCAAGAGCAAAGTGTTGTCGGATTTCTTGACTGCTTGTCCTTTCTTGATTGATCCAAGTAGGTTAAAGTTGTCCACTATTTCAATTTCTTCTTCATCAATTATTAACTTATTGATTTTGCCATTTGTCAGGATCTTTGCCTTCTTAACATTAAGGTGCAGGCCATATGAACTCATTTGTTGTGACTGGACAGTTCTAAGTCTCTGAAGTTTGTTACGTATCTCTGGTATTTTCTGCAGTACTAATGGAAGAGGAATTGTCCTTGAGTTATTTTCCTCATCCAATCTTCTTTACCATCTGTGGCAGTGGACTTAGAAACCTCTCCTCTTGGTCCTGTTGGGAAGACTAGGGAGGGAAGGAGTGGTATATAAGAGTTTAGTGATGTCATTATGGAAGAAGAGAATGTGTTTTTTAATATTCAAGGTCCTGGGAATTTTGCAACATCAAGGGTGAATGAAGGAATGTTAGTGAACCCTTCTCAGGGGATCATGGTGATGATCAAATATCTCTTATTAAATGAGTGGTTTTTGCAATTTTCTCTGATAAAGAGGGAGATTTCCCCATAAACTTACCAAGGCAGGTCACTAACTTAGAGACTGGGGGGGTTGTTGCTAAAATGGCGTGCCCAGCCAGCGGCATACCAACTGCAGGGTGCTGGCCGGGAGAAGGATGGCCCCCCACTGACCCACACTTTGGAGGCAGTGGAGAAAACTTATCTTAAAGATGTAATTTGCGAGACTTCAGCTAGCAAAAAGGAGACAGCCTGGATTGGAGGCAGCACAGCAAGCCATCTGTCTTTAAGGTATGTTTACCACGCTGCCTCAAAAGTGTGGGCCCAGCTGGGGAGTACATGGCACTGCTCCATGATACACCATTGGGGAGGCACCATTCTCAAAGGGGGGCATCAGCTCTGGGTACTAAAGGGGCTGGAAACGCCACTGTATCTAGCCTAGTTATATAAGTTCTCTGGGGAGATTGTAGCAAAATTCTACTCCTTGGATGGGTTTGTTGGGGATCAAATTCCATGTAAAAAGGGAAAGGCAATGGCAATGGGGGTTTACTTCTGACCGCCTGGCCAGAATGAACAGATGGATAATGAAATGCTGAAAAAAATCAGGGAAGCTAACAAAAATTACAACATAGTAATAATGGGTGATTTCAATTATCTAGGTATCAATTGGGCCAGTGTCACAACAGGATATGCTAGGGAGATAAAGTTTCTAGATGAAATAAACGACTGCTTCTTTCAGCAGCTGGTTCATGAACCAACAAGAGGGGAAACTATTTTGGACCTAGTCCTTAATGGCATGCAGGATCTGGTACAAGAGATAAGGGTGTTGGGGCCACTTGGCAATAGTGATCATAGCATGATCGCATTTGATTTAATAAATGAAAGAAGGATTACAAGGAAATCCACAGTACTACCTTTTAACTTTCAAAAGGAAGACTATGATAAAATGAGGAAAACAGTTAACAAAAGACCAAAAGGAGCAGCTGCAAAGGCTAAAGATTTGCATAAAACGCAGACATTGTTTAAAAATACTATTCTGGAAGCCCATACCAGCTGTATTCCACACTTTAAGAAAAGTGGAATGAAGGCCAAACAACTGCCAGCATAGTTTAAAGGCGAGGTCAGAGGGGCTGTTGCGGCCAAAAAAGCATCTTTCAGGAAATGGATAAAGGAACCAAATAATGAAAACAGGAAACAGCATTAGCATTGCTAAGTTAGATGCAAGGCATTGATAAGGCAGGCAAGGAGGGAATTTGAAGAAAAGCTTGCCATGGAAGCAAAAATGTATAATAAAAACTTTTTCAAGTATATTCGTAGCAAAAAACCTGTGAGACAGGCAGTTGGACCATTGGATGATAGAGGAGTAAAAGGGGCGCTAAGTGAAGACAAAGCTATAGTGGAGAGAATGAATGAATTCTTTGCTTAGGTCTTTGCTGAAGAAGATGTAGGGAATTTACCCGTGACTAAAATGTTATATAAAGGTAATATATCTGAAGAATTAAAAGAAATATTGATAAACCGAGAAGATGTATTGCAACTATTTGATAAACTGAAGTACCAAATCACCTAGACCAGATGGTATACAGCCAAGGGTTTTGAAAGAACTGAAATATGAGATTGCAACCCTACTATTAGTAATCTGTCAACTATCATTAAAATCAACTGTAGCACCTGAAGAGTTTAGCATGGCCAATGTAAAGCCAATATTTAAAAAGGATTCCAGGGGTGATCTGGGAAACTACAGACCTGTGAGTCTGACATCAGTGCTAGGCAAAATGGTAGAAACTGTTATAAAGAATAAAATTACTGATCATGTACTCTATATAGTCATGTTTAATGGGAGAAAGCCAACATGGATTTAGCCAAGGAAAGTCTTGTTTTACTAATCTGTGTTGCTTTTTTGAAGGTGTGAATAAACAAGTAGACAAAGGTGAGCTGGTTGATATAGTGTATCTGGATTTTCGGAAAGCCTTTGACAAGGTCCCTCATGAGAGACTCTTGGTGAAATTAAAAAGTCATGGGATTAGAGACAGTGTAGTATTGTGGATCAGAACCTGGTTAAAAGACAGACGGCAGAGAGTAGGGCTAAATGGCCAATTTTCTCAATGGAAAAAAGTAAATAGTTGAGGGAGTACCCCAGGGTTCTGTGCTGTGTCTGCTGCTTTTAACATATTTATAAATTACCTGGAAATGGGAATAATGAGTGAGGTGATCAAATTTGCAGATGATACAAGATTATTCAAAGTTGTTAAAACCCAAGAGGATTGTGAAAAATTGCAAGAGGACCTTGAAAAATTGGAAGACTGGGCGTCCATATGGCAGATGAAATTTAATGTGGACAAGTGCAAAGTTATGAACCTAGGAAAGAACAACCCAAACTTTGGTTACACAATGCAAGGTCTTTCTACTTTTTGATGGCATAAACAACTGATCTACATTAACCTGCTCCTCTCCATTCATTAATTTATAGACTTCTATCATATCGCCCCTCAGCCTTCTCTTTTCTAAGATGGAGAGCCCTAATCTTTTAAGCCTTTCCTTATAGGGGTATCTTATGAACCATCCCTAGAAGCTACCACCCAGGAAAAAGATTTAGGCGTCATCATGGATAATATGTTGAAACACTCCACCCAGTCTGCAGCAGTGGCCAAGAAAGCTAATAGAATGCTAGGAATCAGAAGGAAAGGAATGGAGACTAAAACCAAGGATATTATAATGCCTCTGTATCGTTCTGTGGTTTGACTGCACCTCGAATACTGTGTGCAAATCTGGTCATCGTATCTTAAAAAGGATATAGCAGAATTTAAAAAGGTATAGAGAAGAGCCACCAAAATATCTTAAAAGTTTAGGGCTCTTCAATTTGAAAAAGAGAAGGCTGAGAGGAGATATGATAGAAGTCTATAAATTAATGAATGGAGTGGAACAGGTTAACATAGGTTGTTTATGCCATCAAAAAGTAGAAAGACTACAGGACACGCAGTGAAGCTACAATGTAACCCATTTAAATCTAATAAGAAAAACGATTTTTTTCACTCAATGCGTAATCAAACTCTGGAAATTGTTATCAGAGGATGTATTAAAAGCTCTTAGTGTAGCTGGGTTTAAAAAAGTTTGGACAATTTCCTGGAGAAAAGGTCCATAAACCATTATTAAAGAGGACCTGGGAAATCCACTGCTTACCCCAGGATGAGCATTGTGGAAGCTGTGGACTTTTGGTAGAAGTCTATAAATTAACGAATGGAGTGGAACAGGTTAACGTAGATCAGTTGTTTATGCCATCAAAAAGTAGAAAGACTAGAGGACCTGCAATGAAGCTGCAACGTAACCCATTTAAAACTAATAAGAGAAAATATTTTTTCACTCAACGTGTAATCAAACTCTGGAATTTGTTACTGGAGGATGTAGTAAGAGCTTTTAGTGTAGCGGGGTTTAAAACAGTTTTGACAATTTCCTGGAGAAAAAGTCCATAAACCATTATTACAGAGGATCCGGGAAATCCACTGCTTACACCAGGACAAGCATTGTGGAAGCTGTGGACTTTGGGTACCTGTCAGGGACTTGTGACCTGGATTGGCCACTGTTGGAAACAGGATACTGGGCTTGATGGACTTTGGTCTGACCCAGTATGGCACTTCTTATGCTCTTATCAAGATAAAAGGATTGTTGAATTAGAGACTATCAGCAGTGCCTTGGTCAAGGGTAGTACTGTGCTTGAGAATAAATTGGAGAAAACGAAGAATGTGCTAAGAATGAACAACTTATATTTTTAGAATTTTACCATTTGTAGGATGATCACTTCTTATAAGATATTTAGATTTAGATATTTCATTCTCAGTCAGTACTACAGTATGTTCCAGTCTTGGTGATGTTATTTGGGGGTGATGAAGAAATAGATAGCTGAGAACAAACTACCCTGATGGAAACCTCTATTCAGGAGACTACCAACAGAGTAACTTTGGTGGTCTCCTTTGTCATTCTCTGACAGGGATATGGTTTTGAGATTATTTCCTCAAGAAAGGCTTGTTATGGTTCATGATAATAGGATACATATTTTTCCTAATGGCTCTCCAAAGACTCAGCAGTCTATTAGGAGGGCTTTTTTGCAATTGCAGTTTAGGGCATCTGCCCTAAAAATACATTTTTCCTGAAGGATCTAAGGAAATTTTTCATTAAATATGAAGGAAAAGGTTATGGGCTTGATGCAGAAACGCGAATAGCGGGTTGGATGTCCAACCCCCGTTTTGGTCTGGCACTCAGTTTTGAGTCCAGCCCTTCCTGCACATACAGAGTATTATTTCTGGGAGTACTGGATGGGGGCAGGACAGGGAGGTCCGGAGGCAGGGATTAGTTGGAGGGAGGGCAGGCTGAAGTACCCAGATGTACAGGGCCTATTCAGGTCAGGGCCCTGTGCGTCCGGCATTTGCACTCAGCTTATACCACCTGGAGTGGGAATAAGCGCCAGGTGCCCTCGTGATTGGGGCTTTCTGCCCCCCCCCCCCAGGATGATAGAACTATAGCAGATGAGCCCTCGCCGCTTGAGCCCAGTCCTGGCCAACCCGCCAAGTGTCAGACAGCGGGGAAACGACATTTGGGGCACTGTTAGGCTTTCGGCGCTTCTTCTGGGCGTCCCAGTGCCATGGCGATGGGGCATCACTCCACCGGCAAACCAGCAGGAGCGGAGGGGGGGGGGGCTAGCCATGCAGACTGGGGATGTCTTCAGCAGCGGAATCAGGAGTACGCTGGACCATCTAAGTGCCTGATTCTGTACCGTGGGTACATCTTGCTCCCACAGTTGCAGCATCAGGTACAATCTGGGCCCGTCCATGTTTTGTATGTCTGGATGGCCCAGGCATGCCCCTTTTGGAATTGGGCTCCACATTTGACTACCTCAGTTGTTAGCGTTAATGCAGAACTGAGAATGTCATCAAGATACTTCTAGAAACAATAGCTGGAAATTTTTGGAAGCATTACATATGTTAGATAATTTTTGATTAATATTTTTATTTTTTTTAATTCTTTGACTACTTCTGCTCTTTTCCCCTTTTTTGTGGGCTTTTAGGCTTTTAGGGTTATACAGGATTATTATGGTTTAACAAGTTTCCTTTTTGAATGTTGCATGACACAGCTCATTTTCCTGTACTATAGAGAGATTTGTTTCTTTTCCATTTTCTCATATGTCCTTGAAATACTTAATTCATATTAACCCTTTCCAGGCCGAGCCCAAAACTCTCGGAATCCAAAATTCTGACTAAATATTCCTATCAAATGGTATATAATACATGACCATAGCAGAAGGAAAATCACTATTAGAACATATTGAATAAGACGGGTACAATTTTCCTGAAATATGCAAAAATTAACCCAGCTGCAGAATGTGGATTAAAAATTTAAACCTGGCCTTGAAAGGGTTAAATTGGAAAAAAAACCTGGGGGGAGGTGTCCATTACTAATGGTTAGCATAAGCCAATACCGTTGTCACATGTAAAACTCCTTTTTGGCTAGGATGACTAGGCTGAAATGAGGATATCCAAATTGGGACATTCACAGTTCCTCAAGTATTTTACAAAAGGCTCTGGTGAAGATGGAATATTTTGTAAAATAAATGTAATGATGCTCACAAATAGACATGTACATATATGCCAGCATGCACATATTCAAAAAAACAGAGCAGACTCCCTCAGGTCTTTGCACGTGTATGCACTAGTTACTGTGAGAACAATTTTATAAGAAGGCAACTATTTTATGTGTGAAAGTAGATTCCTACTTAAGCTCTATTCTATGAAGAAAAGAAGGCATTTAGTTTAAGTAGCTGAAAATTTACATAAATGAGTGTGATCACATACATCAACCCTAGAGCTTAAATAAATACCCACGCCTATATTTCTAGAAAACATGCATAAATTATACGCTCCATCCAAACTCTGTCCTGTGCATGCCCACTCACCAGTGCATTTATGCATGTATTTATAGAGATACAGCAGGTGCCTCTTGTCTATATAGATGACTATAATACTTCCATTTGCATGCATTTTTGATGCCTAAATATAGATGGCTCCTTATAAAATTACCCAGTACCTGTGTAAGTGCCGATCTATCAACATACATGAGTATTTACCAGTACTTATACATATAAATGCTATTTATCACAAGACTGCACATAAAAGAGGAGCCAATTAGAGCCAAGTGAAATAATGGTTTAAACATTTTTCAGAGGGTGTTAGACACCATGAAAGCAATCACAACTGCCCCTTAATCTCAATCTCTGGTGAAGACCCCATTGTCAAATGAGCACATAGCTCATACTTACACATGCCTAAGGGCAAATATAAATATTGAGAGGGAAAATTTTAAAATATATATGGGCATTGCTATTGTAAAATGGGAAGTACATGTATAGCTTTTTGAACCACCCAAACCACATCCAGAACACATTCCCGTAAAATCTAATGAGGCAATTTTATAAAGTCTGTTTTGCACGTGTGATTACATATGCACATAAATGGCCTCTCATAAAATGTAGACTACTGTGAAAGAATGCACATTGGTATAAACTTTTCTATATTGCTGGAAGGCATAGCAGGCGGCACCATCTGAACAGAGCAGATGTAGAGTTCATAAGTATGCATACTGATTACGAAATAAATTTTTCTATGTGCATACTTGCACAGTTTATTTGGGCTTATATACACCTCTTCTTCAGCAGGTATAAATTTATATGCATTTTAAGGCATGATCTTACTTTAGAATTTTATAAAGATACATAGACACCAATATGTCTTTGTAAAATAGCCCCTAAGTAGGCATCTACATGCCCTTTAAACTAGGCAACGTGATTTAAAATAACCCTTTGTTGTTGTTGTTAAGTGCTGTCGAGTCGGTGTCGACTCATGGCGACCCTCTGGATAGTTGTCCTAAATTGTGTTCGGTCTTCAGTCAGGCGGCTAATTGTTGACAGACTGGTACCCGTAGCTGCTGTTGTTGTAGCGATCCATTTCATTGCTGGCCTTCCTCTTTTACGTTGACCTTCTATCTTACCAAGCACGATGTCTTTCTCTAATGATCTCTCTCTTCGCATGATGTGTCCAAAGGATGAAAGTCTAAGTCTTGTCATTTGAGCTTTTAAAGAAAGCTTAGATTTGATCTCCTCTAGTACTGACTGATTTGTTTTTTCGGGCAGTCCATAGTATACGCAGTATTCGGCGCCAGCACCATAATTCAAAGGCATCAATTTTCTTCCTGTCAATCTTTTTCACTATCGAGCTTTCACATCCATATGATGTTATTGAAAATACCATGGCTTGAACAAGTCGAATCTTTGTATGGAGAGAGACATCTCTGCTCTTGGCAGAATGGCTATGAAAGACCTAGACAAGATTCTCAAGAGCAATGTGTCATCGGATTTCTTGACTGCTTGTTGCTTCTTTATTGATAGTTGATCCAAGTACTTTAAAGTTGTCCACGATTTCAATTTCTTCTCCTACAATGATGAACTTGTTTATTTTGCCAGTTGTCATGATCTTTGTCTTTCTATTAAGGTGCAGGCCCATTTTGAGACTGTTCTTTGATTGTGAGAAGCAAATGTTTCAGATCATCTTCACTTTCAGCCAGTAAAGTGGTAGCATCAGCATAGCGAAGGTTGTTGAGTCTTCCAACAATCTTCACACCTCTGTTGTCTTCATACAATCCTGCTTCTCTGATGATTTGTTCTGCATATAAATTAAACGGGTAGGGGGAAGGTATGCAGCCTTGTCTTACACCTGTGCTTATTTTGAGCCATTCCGTTTCTCCTTGCTCCGTTCAAACTGTTGCTTCTTGATCAATGTACAGATTGCACAAGAGAACGATCAGGTGTTCTGGTATACCCATGCTTCTTAATGTGGCCCAGAGTTTCTCATGGTTTACACAGTCAGAAGCCTTGCTATAGTCAGTAAAGCACAAATAGATATCCTTTTGGTATTCTTTTTAGTCTTTTCAAGGATCCATCTCACATCCGCCATGATCTCTCTCATTCCTCGCCCTTTCCTGAACCCTGCTTGCACTTCAGGTAGTTCTTGTTCCAGGTATGGTTGTAGTCTCTGTTGAATAATCTTCAGTAGAATCTTGCTGGCATGTGGGATTAGAGCGATTGTGCGATAATTTCCACAGTCAGTTGGATCACCTTTCATTAGTATTGGTATAAACACAGATCTTTTCCAGTCAGTTGTTCATGATGTTGTCTTCCAAATTTCTTGGCAGAGCCTTGTAAGTACGGTAACAGCTGCATCAGATTGCTGTAATACTTCTATGGGAATGCCATCAATGCCTGGTGCTTTGTTCTTTGATAATCACTTAATGAATAAAATTGCGCTCAATATAACAAAGTATGATAATATCTTCAATCCTTCAACAACTGTGCTGGTAATTTCCCAGTTTATAATTACTAATGATTATTAATCCCCCTCGGAGGTCTCAGACTTATGGTAGCAACTGTCTTTGCGACGATGCCGGTTTAAAGAAACAGTATGCTAGTTAGCATCAACGACCTCCACTATGATATACGGTGAGGGTGATAAAGAAGGCAGCTGATTATATTCAATTTAACATCTTCAGCACTTTGTTCACATAAAGCACTAATACTTCCATTCAGTTTCCTTCGTTGCCTTCATTTAAATAATCTTTGCCACCAGATAATTCAAGTGTTCTA
Source organism: Ichthyophis bannanicus (assembly GCA_033557465.1). Taxonomy (NCBI): domain Eukaryota; kingdom Metazoa; phylum Chordata; class Amphibia; order Gymnophiona; family Ichthyophiidae; genus Ichthyophis; species Ichthyophis bannanicus. The sequence continues at coordinate 255,880,754 of CM066034.1, forward strand.
ATCGCCCCGTTCCCGACGCCTCCCCTCAGCGCTTCAGAGCGTTTCTCCTGATGCGGTTCTTCAGGGGGTGGGGTGTAAAACCTGGAGGATACATAAAGCACCATATCTTAACCTAAACCTATTATCCTACTATTAAAATTCTATTCTAAAATCTAACTATAGTCTTACTCAGAGCTTTAGTGCCCAGTACTCACAAACTGCTGCCCGCGTTACATTCGAGATTTTGTCATGATCGCTCTTCCCTCTATGTTCCCTCTATCCCTCATCAGATTGAAAGCAAAAAACGCCGCGCATGCGGTCTAGTTCCACAGCTGAGATTTTCAAGAGAACCTTGTTGACGTCATATGTAAATTTCAGTAAGAGCCAGAAGACTTGTTTAAAACTCGTCTCTTCTGAGTTGGATTAAATGACTCCAGTATATTTTTGTCGTGATCATCAAATTTCAATTTATCAAAAAGTGTTGTATGTAGATCTGTATGAACAGAAATCATAATGAATCATGAATGAATTCATAATTAGAGGCATGCTGACCATTCGACCATGGCATTCAGACCATGCGGTATTACTGTGTCCAACTCAAAAAACCAGCGTTGTTCACGCTGGATGAGAGCTTGGTCGAGTGTCCGATCTATAGTACTTCTAACTATCTGCTCAATGCAGAAACACTCTAGTTGTTCAAAACTGTGTCCATGATCTAGGCAATGTTGGACAATAGGGGCTGCCACTGTTCTACAGTGTATTTTGCTGCGGTGTTCCCTCATGCGAGTCCGAAATGTTCTTAAAGTTTTTCCTATATATAAAAGACCGCAGGGACAGCGTATGACATAAACCACCCTTGTGGAATCACATGTGGTAGCTGAAACAATATTATATTTAATGTGGCGATAATGGAATGTAGTCATCTCTACTGTGATCGCACAAATGTCACACGTTCCACAGGGTTTGTGCCCTTTTTCCCTATTGTCTTCTTCCAAAGGTGGCAAACAAGCTGGACTCACATATTCTTTTAAATTACGGTGGCGCCGTTCTTTGATAAGGCTTTCAATGCTGCTTCAACTTCTTCTTTCATCACCAATGGTTCTGGATCATAAGGTACAGGCTGAAATGGCTGTTGGTCCACTTGATCTTTATCATATAAAAACTCTGTATATTCTTTGCACCTTTTCTAGATCTTCTCAGCATCATTCAACATAGAACCTTGAGCATCTTGTAACATTCCAATTCGAGGCTGGAATTTCTTCTTTAACTCTCGTAGCTTTAGGAAAGCCAATCTTGTTCTTCCTCTAATAGTTTCTGCTTCTATTTCCTTGCATGTGTCATTGTAGTACTTTTCCTTGTCCTGTTTTGCTGCACATTGGAAATCTCTGTTGAGTTCTGCGATTGTCTTTCTTTCTCCTCTGGTTTTAGCTTCTCTGCATTTTTGGGAATTTTTCAGAGTTTCTTCCATCATCCATTTTGGCTGCTTTTGCTTTTTCACCTTTTGTAGAGACTTCTCACTTTCTTCCAACACAACCTTCTTGATGTCATTCCATAACTCTTCTGGAGCTCTGTCATTTGTATCTAAAGCCGCAAATTGATTTTGCAGGCAGTCTTAAATTCCAGTGGTATATTCTCAAGGTCATATTTTGCTGCATTTATGTGTGGTTTGCTCTTTTTCAACTTTAGCTTGAGTTTGCATACTAGTAGTTGATGATCTGTACCACAGTCAGCTCCAGGTTTTGTCTTTATTGATGTTATAGAGCTTTTCCATCGTTGACGTCCACAGATGTAGTCAATTTGATTTTTGTACAATCCATTGGGTGAAGTCCATGTGTACGGTAGCCGCTTGTGCTGCTGGAAGAAGGTGTTTGAGATGAATAGATCGTTGGTCTTGCAGAATTCTATCAGTCTTTCTCCAGCTTCATTTCTGTTGCCAAGTCCATATTTTCCAACCATTTTGCTGCCGCCTTTGTTGCCAACCTTTGAGTTCCAGTCACCCATAACTATAAGGATATCCTGTTTGCATGTTCAGTCAATTTCAGCTTGAACTTGTTCATAGAACTCTTCAATTTCATCCTCTTCTGCAGTTGTTGTTGGGGCATATACTTGAATTATAGTTGTGTTGATAGGCATTCCTCATAGACGAATAGAGATTAAGCGTTCACTGACTGCATTGTATTTCATTTCAGTTCTTGCAAGTTTCTTCTTAATTATAAATGCAACACCATTTCTTTGTCTTTTATTTACAGCATAGTAGACCATGTAATCATCTGATGCAAAGTGCCCGATGCCAGTCCATTTCAGTTTGCTGACACCCAACAGATCAAGTGGTACACACTCCATTTCATTCTTGACCACCTCCAACTTCCCTTGGTTCATACTTCGTGCGTTCCATGTTCCAATATGCAAGACATCTTTACAGCTTCTGACTCTCATTTCATGCACAGCTACATCAGCAGTCAGACGTCCCGAGGGCTTTGATCCAACCACATCATAAATGCTGGCTTTACTCTGAAAAGTCTTCAGTTCTTCCCTAGTAGCTAATTGAGTGCTTTCCGACCTTCTATAAGGTCTATTTGTATGCATCACCAGCATTTACTCATTTAGATGCATAAGTTGGCACTTATGTGCATAAGACCTCTTATAAAATACATGTTGTTTGCATCATGTGTACTTTCACTATGAGTATGCAAATGGATGGAGTTTGGGCGAAGTGCAGACAGAACACACAGGTATGCATGCTCATTATAGAATGCTATAATTTATGTATGCATGTACAAAAAGCAGGTGCAGTAATTTACACTAACTCTAGGGCTGGTGCCATTGCATATTAATTTAAGGTGCGTTCTCTGCACTTATGCTAGTATTTTCTAAAATCATATACACATGCTCTTGACTTTATAACATAGGCATAATATGCGTGCATGAAAATGTGCATTACCTAGGCAAAACATTACAAAGTTACCCTCTTTGGGCCCAATTCTGAGAGGCAAATAGCGGGGCTGTACATCCTGGGAGAATATGCAGCCCCGCTATCCATCCTGCCCGTATTCCGGTACACGATCTCCCCGCATGCACACAGCAGCAGGGCGGGAAAATTAGGATGGGGACATCAAGGGGGTGGTGAGGGGACAGAGTGAGAGTGAGCCATGCACCCAGACGTACAGGGCCGATTCATGTCACAGCTCTGTATATCCGGTGGGTGGAAGATGGCTATGCTACTTATGCCTCCTGGAAGGTGGTATAAGCAGCAGCGATGCTGATGGTGTGGCCCAGCAGTCCCCCAACAGCACAGCATCTGCAGGTGAGGCCCCACTGCCTGACCCTGGCCCTGGCAGACTCTGCTGAGGGTCGGGCGGCGGGAAAACTGTGGTTGGAACTGTGGAGGGCTGGCCGTGCATTGGGGAGGATGTCTCCCACACGTATTCAGGGGCATGCTGGGCCATCTTGGTGCCCAATCCTGCACCCACGGGAACGTCTAGTTCCCACGGTGCAGAATCAGGTGCTTATGGGCACATTCTGTAAGGGGCCATCCAGACAGCCCGGACATGCCCCATCTGGGATCAAGCTCTGTGTCCCATGGCATTTACACATGTAGATGGTGGTGGTATAAAATTGGGATTTATATGTGCATGGCATTTATATGTGTAAATGATACTAGTTACACATGTAGATACTGCACAGCTATTCAAAAATGACCTCTTTTATTTGCTGCTGGGTTCATTTTATTCCTATGGGCCCTGTGGTAGATAGCTGATGATAATGTCAGCACCTGCTAACCAACAGTACATGACTTTCTAGGTGTTTCTTTTCAAACTCAAACCCAGTATTTGATTTCTGCAATCAACATTACAAAAATTATTCACCATACATGGTTTAGAAATCCTATAATTGTAAACTAATTTAGGGCCCTGCTTATAAAAATAGGGATGGAAAATAACTCTCCAAAACTATTGTCTATAGTGCTGTGTGCCCTGAACTGAGAGGAAGTTCAGATTTCTAATGGGACAACACATAGCTTCTGACTGACAGTTTGCAGATTTTCCTTACTTAGATACTAGACAAAATAGGCAAAAGGGCAAAAGTAGCTTCTGTATCACCTCAACGCAAACTCCCATTTGTCTTAATTCTTTAATTTAAAAAAATGGAGTGCTGATGAGATTTAGCTCATTAATCAGTCGAACTGTACAATTAAGCTTTTTAGCACTGTGAAAAAATTGTCCTACAGTATTTTAGAAGATGTCCTGTCAGCATACTAACTGATTAGTCTAATATAATGAAATGCTTTTATCTTGCAGAAGTGGATGGTCTAAGACTCTCAAGAATTTCAGAAACTTGCCAATAGTATATGCTCACAGTTAAAACGCTTCAACTGTTACAGTGAGCTATTTTTCTATGAAGGGGGTCAGTTATTTTGTTTAACTTCTGTAATTAACTCCCAAGTTTCAAATTTTTGCACTGATGAAATAAGATTACAATAAACATAAGACTACTTCAGTAGATCTGGGACACTTTTTCAGCTTGATCTATGATCAGAGATCTGCCTATCATTACATTCAAGACTGTTATTATTTCTCAAATTCTCTGGCCTGAGAGTCCTATAAATCACATAGATCAATATTAATGCCAAGTAACTCTTTTGTACAATGTATGAAGAAAGAGAAGATCCTTATTCACAGTAAATTCTAATTGAAGGATAAACTTCTGGATTATTAATTTTTCGACCCATCTTAGTTCTTTTTATTTCAATTTATTTCTCCTCAACAGTGATTTTTTTTTTTTAGTCCTATCCTTCATTTCCTATGGTCTCCATTAGTTACTGTATGGTACTGTGTTGTTTTTGGAAGATGATTAGGAAATATCAATCGTTTTGGTCCTATATGGTGTTTTTCTCAATCCTCCCTGTGGAGGGTGGAGGCTGAGGCATAGAAGCTTGCATCTTGGAGATGAATGCATGGCTGCTTGGATGGTGTCATTAAGAATGTTTCTGCTTCCTGGACCATGGGATGGTTTTTCAAGGGTTGCTGAGTAAGAGATGGTGCCCATCTATTAAAAAGGGGCAAAATGTCTTATGCCACTGACTGGTTAACCTATTGAAAAGGGCTTTAAACTAAAATCATCGGGGAAAGTTGACCAAGGCCCCAGGTAAGTAAAACATTAAAAACGGTATAGAAAAGGGCACAATCTAGTGTGTACAGATTCCCAATGCCTGTAGTATAGAAAATAAGGCTCTGGATCTAGAAGCTGTAATGGAAGAGACTGACTTGTGTTTAATAGCAGTTACAGGAATGTGGTTCATGTAGAACTATGAGTCATTATGGACAATAAATCAACCTTCAAGTCGCAGGTTTCCTCCCTAGTACAGAAATCCTTATACATTTTACTTATGCTACACTCTATTAAGCAGTATTTTGGCGTAAAATCACAAAGAAATCTAATCCACACATTCATTATAAACCATTTAGATTACTGTACCTCTCTGTTCCTGGGAAGACTTATATGCACAATAAAATGCCTACAATTTATTCAGAATACCACAGTGAAACTAATATATAGGGCTAAGAGAAGAGATCATATTCTTTTTTTTTTTTTTTTTTTATTATTTATTTATGCAATTTTCCAAAAAAACCCAAGAAACTAACAATTCCTTGCCAGAAAATAGAGTACATGTCAACAAAACCATAATCTCACCAACATAATATAAGGATAACAATTCAAACATTACTCCAAGTAGTCCACATGGTGGGGGAAAGAGCAAAAGAAAAATACTTCCAAACAGAGGTATTTTGGAAGTAAATGTATAGGATAAAGTAATTAATAGATAATCCAAGAGGCACGGAGGACCCAAGTACTACTATTTTTTAAGAGAACATACTACAGTTGACATTATCATTCTGGCGACACGGCTGTTAAAATTCTAGCATTGATGAAGGTATTAAGATCATTTGGATCTGAAAAAACATATTTAACATTCTTAATTATTACCAAACATCGACACGGAAACCTAAGAAAAAAGGATCCCCCCAACTGAGTCACACCTGCCTTATATAAGAGGAACTGTTTCCTCCGCTTCTGGGTTTCTTTAGTCAAATCAGGAAACATTGAAATAGTAAAACCCATAAAGGATTCTAAGCGTTTTTTGAAAAACAACTTCAAAAGCCAATCCTTATCTGAGATTAAAGCGCACTGAACTAACAATGTAGAGGCAATACAGTTTTCCCCCTCAACATCAGAAATCATACCAGAAATATCTAGAGCTTCAAAATTAACTTCAGATACAACTACTGGGTTCTCAGCATTTTTCTTAGCTATTGGGAGATAATATACTTTAGCCAAAGGGGGAATCAAGCCCTCAGGGATTTTTAAGACTTCCAACATATATCTTTTAAACATATCTAATGCAGTAACACCAGACACACGTGGAAAATTCAAAACACGTAGATTTGCAGCCCTGGAAGCGTTTTCCAACACTTCCAGCTTATACTTAATTATCCCCTGATCTTTCAACAAAGCTGAAGAAACAGTAGAAAGATTATCTAGCTGGGATCCCAGATTATTAGTCTGACTCTTCAATTGTTCATTAACAGACATAACAATGTCGATATTAGCAGCATTCCTCTGGATAGCAACATCATTTTCATGAACATGAGAGGCCAAAGTCATAGTTTGTGAGATAATCGCTGAAGATAAAGTGGCAATAGCGTCCCATATGGATTCCAAAGTAAAAACCTTAGGACGAAGGAGAAGAGGAGAGCTCAACGAGACAGGCGTCGAAACAAGCACAGAGGATCCTTCCTCACACATAGAAGGTGTCGACTGAAGAGCCGCCGCTCTATTCTCACCCGAAGCCTCCCCGGAATCACCGGGGGTCAAAGGAACCACACGAACAGCTGGCACCCTCTCTGCACCCGGGGTTCCCTTCCCGGAAAGCACCAAAGCTGCCGTAGCTGAACCGGGGTCCGACGCAGCTGGGCGTGGCGGCGGAGTTCTCTGTGCTGGGGAGAGAGAAGTCTCTGAATCCGACGGAAGCGCCCGAACCTCACCACCAGGCGAAACCAAGCCGGCTCGAATCCCCTGCTTCTTTTCCTCAGGTAGATGGACGAAACGGTCCATAGGACCCGAAGTGGGCTGTCGGGGCTCAGAGGGAGCAGCCCGCAACTTCCCTTTCCGTTTAGGCATTCAAACTGTGGAAACACTCCGCAGCCATCTTAGGAATACAGCTCCTCCCCCAGGGGAAGAGATCATATTCTTAATAAAGAAAGATCGGTTACCAATCTCACAACATATAACTTTTAACAACCTTGATGCTCTCACATCATTCCTTTTACACTGGGCTACCATGATATCTGGTTTCTCTCTCTTCTTATTCCATATATACTACATAGTTAAGATCATCCCAAACTCATCTTCTCATCATCTCTACATACCGACAATTGAAGTAGCGTAGTTACTCTCTTGTAACAGGTGATCTCCCGGGAACAGCAGGAATTTAGTCTTCACATATGGGGGACATCGGTAATGATGGAGCCTACATGGGAACGCTCCCCAGTGACAATAGGAAAGCTTTTGAGAGCATCCCACTGCATCTGCGTAGCTGCCTTCCCAACTCTCCCACCTCAGTTCTTCATTTTCCATGGAGCCAGCAGGAAGCAAATCCTGTCACCACAGAAAATTCTTTAGTTCCTTTTTGACGTCAGCAAATGCCTTCCCTTTGACACTGGAACCATCTCTTGCTGTCAGTTCCCTGATTCTTTTTTCTTTCTTTCCTTTTCTGTTAAAATAAAAACAAGAAAATAAACTTTTCTTCAGGTGCATCAACATCATTTTAGGCCTTAAGCCTACCATACTGTCCACTGACATTATGGAGAAACCAACTAGTGTTTTTAAGAAATGTTCTAAATGTGGCAGTACCATTTTGGCTCAGATCATGACTGGTGTCTAAAATGCCTCAGGACGGATCACCAGCCATTAGAATGTCCCCTTTGTTCCTGGAGATATGAATGGATGAGAAGCACTACTTTTGCTTACAATGCCCCAGCTCTCTAGAGCTCACTCTTGAATATCCACTCGGAAACCTCTCATACAAAATTTAAAAAGCAGATAAAAACCTGGCTGTTCCAGCAGACCTTCCAGGATTATATAAAAGAATAACATGCATAGACTACTTCTTTCTCTTCCCATCCTTTCCATATGGCCCATGCTTGTAATTCAATATCATCTGGGGAATTATTGTTCTAATCCCCACCTTTCTTCATTTGTCATTTGCCTATAGGCTGTCACTTTTAGTGTTTTTATTAACAAGATAGAGTATTTTAGTTTTAGTCATGATTGTACTTTTGTATGATTGTATGTTTAATGTGCGTTTACCATTATCAGCTGGAATATAAATTGCTAGCATGTAAGCCTTTGGGGTTGCCAATAATGGTATAGCAAATGATCTAAATAAATAAATACAAACATATATAGAGATATAGATCTATCTATCTATCTATCTATCGATATCTATATCTATATCTATCTATATCTATCTATATATCTATATATATATATATATATATACACACACACACACACACACATGCGACATACAAGTCTCCATCACAGGCAGAAGCGGAAAGAGATTTAAATGAAGACATTCACAATATTGATATGAATGGTGAAGAGTTACCGATTTCAATATGCTAGATGTTGATTGGGACATTTCAGCTGTGATATCTTCTAGAAGTAGGTAGATAACTAGAGTTTTGATAGTGAGAACTGTTCTAGCAACTGATAATGGAAGGAAGGAATTAAGAGAGTGTTTCAGATGTTACTGTAGGGGATCATCTGGCATCCAATGATTACCACCTAGTATGTTTCGATAGTAGGACGCGAGTGGAGATACTGTAGTTCATTCAAAAGTGAGGGTTTCATTGTAAAGATAGAGGAATAACTCAAGATGTTGTTAGATGGATGGGAACATCTGGGGGCTGTAGAAAAACAGTGGGCAATGAAACGTTTTGTTAGGAAAGTAAATAAAACGGAGAGCAAAAGGAGACTGCTATTGTTCTTGAAAGAAGTAGCTGAAAAGGTAAGGAAAAAGAGGTTAGCTTTGATAAAAATAAAAGCAACAATATTTGAAAAAGCTAAGAGAAGATGGGAAAATAGGAACGCAAAGATGCAAATGGAAGAAAAAAATAGTCAATACGCTAACATATTGGGTCAAAGTTTGCTTTTTATAGCATATTAGCGACAGTGCAATACTTTCGTCCTAAACCTAATCCAGCCTCCAGTATCCCATCTGGCTCCAGACAAAGCACTGGTGCCTGATGGGATACAAACAGCCACTTTTAGTTTAGCTATCTCCTCACAAACATGGTCTTCAGAAAATATAATAATTATAAAAGCAATACAGTCTCCTAAATAAATCTATAAAGACAGAACTCCCAAATTAGAGATAAATGGTCACTAGAAACATAGAAATATGATGACAGAAAAAGACCACATGGCCTATCTAGTCTGTCCTTCCATATCAACAACTACAACAGTCCCCTTTTTACCTTTAGAGATCCTCTGTGTTGGTCCCATGCTTTTTTGAATTCAGTTACTGTCCTCATCTCTACCACCTCCACTGGGAGACTATTCCATGGATCCACTACTCTTTCCATAAATAAATATTTCCGCATATCACTCCTGAATCTATCTCCCTTCACCCTCATCCCATGTCCCCTCGTAGCAGAACTTGCTTTCAATTGAAAGAGGCTCTCTCCCTGAACATTTATGCCACGGAGGTATTTAAACATCTCAATCATATCACCTCTATCCTACCTTTCCTCTAAGGTGTACATATTAAGATCCTTAAGTCTGTCCTCATATGCTTTATAATGAAGCCCACTAATCATTTTAGTAGCCACCCTCTGCACCGACTCCATCCTGTTCACATCCTTTTGAAGGAGCGGTCTCCAGAATTGCACACTATACTCCAAATGAGGTCGCACCAAAGACTTATAGAGAGGCATTATCACCTCCTTTTTTCTGCTAGCCATTCCTGTCCGTATGCACCCAAGCATCCTTCTAGCTTTTGCCGTCACCTTTTCTACCTGTTTAGCTACTTTAAGATCATCAGACACAACCACGCCTAGGTCCCGCTCTTCTTTAGTGGACAAAAGTACTTCACCCCCTATACTCTATTGCTCCCTTGGATTGCTGCAGCCCAAATGCATGACTTTACATTTTTTAACATTAAATCCCAGCTGCCAAATTCTAGACCATTCTTCAAGCTTAGCTAGATCCCTCCTCATGTTATCTACACCTTCCTGGGTGTCTACTCTATTGCAGATTTTGGTATCATCCGCAAAGAGGCAAACCTTACCCGACAGCCCTTCTGCTATATCACTAACAAAGATGTTAAAAAGAATCGGACCAAGGACTAGAAAAGGAAAAGTAAAGAGAAAGGAAAAATGAGGCGGGGAAGGGGAGTGAAGGGGATAAGGGGGGAGGGGAAGGGAAAGGAGAAAGAAAGAAGGGATATGTTTTATTTAACTGCATTTATATACTGCTTTTCACCGGGTCAAAGCGGTGTAACATATAACATGAGGGGGGGGGGGGTAGAATTTTACAGGGTGGGGCCATCACCAGGGACAACACTTAATGATTTGGGTGGACATAGACATGTACACTTCTGCTGAATCTAGGTATTAGATCGTGTGGATAGGGTGGCAATTCTGATCAAAGGTGTTCACGGAATAGGCTTGTTTTCAGCTGTTTCTTGAATGATGTGATGTCAGCGTTGCTTCTGATGTGGTTTGGTAGGGAGTTCCAGAGGGATGGGGCATAAAGTTCGAAGGCTCTGTTGCAGGTCCGTTGTGTGGACTTGGTTCTTTTGTGGGGGACGACAATGGAGTTATTGGAGGATTGTCTGGTTGATCTGTTGTGAGATGGGCGAGGCAGAAGGTGGTGGAGTGAGGTGTTCCGTGTTTGGTGGATAGTCTTGTGGACGAGTAGGATAGCTTTGTACTTGACTCTTGCTGGAACTGGCAGGAAGTGGAGGTCTCTTAGGATCGGGGTGATGTGGTCCCGTTTTTTCGCATTCTGAATAATCCTTGCTGTGGTATTTAATGCAGTTCGGAGGGGGTTGGTGTGTGAGGCGGGTAGTCCATGGTAGATTATGTTGCAGAAATCCAGATGAGGTAGTGTTACTGCTTGCATTACTGTCCTGAAGTCGTGGGGTTCCAGAAGGGGTCGGAGACGTTGCACAGTTTTAGCTTTGTGGAATATTGTCCCAGCAGTTTTGTTGATTTGTTGTTTGAAGGTGAGGGCCTGGTCAATGATAACGCCTAGATACCTTATTTGGGGCTGGACTTGGATTTGTGTGGTTCCCATGTTGAGGTGGGTAGGTGGTTTGAAGTCATGTTCTTTTGTTACTATAAGGGCTTCGGTTTTCTTCATGTTGATGGATAAATTGTTCTCTTGTAGCCAGTTGGAAGGGAAAAGGGGGAAAGAGGAGAGAAAATAAGCGGGACGGAAAAGGGGAGGGGAAGGTGGATAAAGGGGAGAGGGAAGGGGAGAAGCAGGAGGAGAGTAGGTGTGGGGAAGGTGGTGGGGGTGGGGTGTGTGTGTACGTGTGCATAGGGAGGAGGAAAGGGGTATAGGGAAGAGGAAGAAGAAAAGAAGGGAAAAATAAAGCTGAGGAAAAAGGTGAAAAAGCAGACAAAGGAAAAAAATAGAACAGTGGATCATACAAACTAAATTACAGAAAAATCTGATAACATCCTTATTTAAATCAGCAGGGTCCATTGTGTTTAAATTATAAATATAGTGTTATAATCTCAGTAGTGACCCATTAATATTTCAACCACTCCAATTCTGTGACATGACTGATCACAAAATACCTCAGTTCTTCAAAAGAGTAACCAAGAGCCCTACAGTGTTCTACTAGTGGGGCAGTCTGTATTTACCTTTTTATTCAATTCTTGTGCTCATTTAACCTTGTCCGTAGGGTGCAAGTTGTTTTACCTACATATAAGAGCGACAGGGACATATGATGATATACAATGCCTTGTGAAAGTATTCATCCCCTCAGTGTTTGTCCTGTTTTGTCGCATTACAACCTGAAATTGAAATGGATATTTGAGGGTTAGCACCATGTGATTTACACAACATGCCTACCACTTTGAAAGTGCAAAATATCTTTTATTGAGATACAAACAGTAAGTAAGACAAAAAACAAAACAAATCATGTGTGCATAGGTATCTCTCCCCCCCCCCAACCCCCAAAGTCAATACTTTGTAGAGCTTTGCTGCAATTACAGCTGCAAGTTTCTTGGGGTATGTCTCTTTTAGCTTAGCACATCTAGCCACTGGGATTTTCACCCATTCCTCAAGGCAAAACTGCTCCAACTCTTTCAAGTTAGATGGGTTGCATTGGTATACAGCAATCTTCAAGTCATGCCACAGATTCTCAATTGGATTGAGGTCTGAGCACTGACTAGGCCATTCCAAGACATTTAAATGTTTCCTTTAAAGCACTCCACTGCAGCTTTAGCAGTATGTTTAAGGTCATTGTCCTGCTGGAAGGTGAGCCTTCATCCCAGTATAAAATCTTTGGCAGACTGAAATAGGATTTCCTCAAGAATTGCTCTGTATTTAGTGCCATCCATTGTTCCTTTAATCCTGACCAATTTTCCTGTCCCTGCTGATGAAAAACATCCCCACAGCATGATGATGCCACCACCATGTTTCACTGTGGGAATGGTGTTCTCAGGGCGATGGGAAGTGTCGGGTTTGTGCCACACATGGCATTTCCCATGATGGACAAAAAGATCAATTTTCATCTCATCTGACCAGAGAACCTTCTTCCATGTATTTGGGGGGTTCGCCACATGCTGTTGTGCAAACTCCAAATGTGTTTTCTATGTCTTTCTTTGAGCAATGTTTTTTTTCTGGCCACTCTTCCATAAAGTCCTACTCTGTGGAATGTATGGCCTAAAGTGGTCCTATGGACAGATACTCACATCTCCGCTGTGGATCTTTGCAGCCCCTTCAGTGTTATCCTTGGTGTCTTTGTGGCATCTTTGATTAAAGCCCTCCTTGCCCGATCTGTGAGTTTTAGTGGGTGGCTTTCTCTTGTCAGGTTTGTAGTGGTGCCATATTCTTTCCATTTTGTTATAAAGGATTTAATGGTGCTCCATCGGATATTCAGAATTTGGGATATATATATTTTTTTATAACCCAACCCTGATCTATACTTCTCCACAACTTTATCTCTGACCTGTTTGGAGTGCTCCTTGGTCTTCATTTTGCTTGCTTAGTGGTTTTGCAGAGTAAGGGGACTTTCAGAACAGGTATATTTATACAAGTATCATGTGACAGATCATGTGACACAGACTGCACACAGGTGGACCCTAATCAACTAATTATGTGACTTCTGAGGGTAATTGGTTGGACCAGGTGTTATTTAGGGATGAATACATATACACTCACAACTTTCCAGTTTTTACTTGTTTTTTTTTATACATCTACAAGGTATTTTATTGTCATTCCACTTCACCAATTTGAACTATATTGTTTTGTACATTACCTAACATCCAAATGAACCTCCATTTTCATTCCAGGTAGTAATACGACAAAACAGCACAAAACCCAAGGGGATGAATACTTTGACAAGGGACTGTATATCACATTCTTAGTATTACAATTGTTTCTATGATGCAGAAGGATGTTTTATGCATCACAGGATGTTCAAAGACACTTAGTTCTAATGAAACAAAACAAATGGTACACTGCCCATATTTGTAATGTCCTACTGTGTGCCCTTTGGGTTGAGGTATAATGGGCAAAGTGGAGGGGACCAAGAGGTCTCTCAAATTCTTCTATTATATGCCTTGAAACGCTTATCATTTTTCAAAATGTGCCAATGTTTTCTAAGGATCTTAGAAATAAAACTGAACATAATTAAGAATTTCAAAATGTAGACCAATTCAGAGTCAGACCTACCTTTGAGTGGATCATCACAATTCAATGCCCTAGCTTTAGAATATCTGAATAGAATGCAATCTCTTGGTAACCTCTTTTTGTAAATCTATGGGCGTTTCCTAATTGCCCAATTAGTGATGGTCAATGAGGATCTGAATTAGACTTGGTAACTTTCTCAGATAATATATTTAGACATGGTTTTATAGAATTTCTGGCACAAGAACATGGCAAAAGAAAAACATTTGGAGTTAATCTCTACAACGGGAGTCAATAGATTCACAAAGTAAAAAATCCAGTTAGCATTTTCCATATAGTTCCAGAGCAGACAAACTTTGGGCCAATCAAGAAACAAGAAGGAAGATCATCTGCAAAATTAAGAGCAAGCTGACTGGAACCAGCCCCTACTGAAATGTGATAACTCTTTTGAAAGATGCCTGCCTTGCCAGGCCAAGGTAACCTGTTTGAGGCCAGCCTGTGACGAAAATAGTAGAGAAAATGAATTTTGTTTTTTCAATGTTGCTTTCAGATTAAAAACAATATGAAATGAAATAGAAATATTTGTTGATATCTCCCATGTCATTTCAAAGAAATGCACATCCCTACTCCCTGTGCACCAAAATATCCTTCAGGATTTTGTTGTCATCTTTTGTTTGGCCACTTTTAAATCATCCAGTATGATCACCCCCAGATCTCACTCTTTTTTTTCATGCACTGAAATACTTAATCCATTTTACTGTACTGCTCCTTTGGATTGTTGCAGCCCAAATGCATGACCTTGCATTTGTTGGCATTCAATCTTACCTGATAAATTCTCAACCATCCTTCAAGTTTCACTAAACACCTTCCAGGATACCTATCCTGTTGCAGATTTTTGTATTATCTGTAAAAATGTTTACCTTTCCCAACAGATTTTACTCGATATCACTTCAAAAATGTTAAAAAGTACAGAACCAAGAACTGAGCCCTGCGGCCCTATCTTTGGAGTGAACTCCATTTACTACTACCCTTTATGCCTCTGATTCAACCAGTTTCATTCCCAACCAGTTACTGTAGGGAACAACAAATAAAAAGTGCCACAGTCACTTTTCTGGACCTTTCAGCAAATAACACATGGCCTTAAGTTCTGGTTTTAATAAGGCCTGACTTTAAAAAAATCTTGTCTTCATGTTTTACTGTACTGGCTGTTTTTTCTATTTGCATCTTTGCTTACCTCAACTCTTTACCAGCTTCCCTCTGCTTCTGCCACTGTTCTACTTCTCTTGTATTTTTTTATCCAGCTAGCAATTTCTTGCAAAGTTAGTTTTTCTCATGTCTTGGATTCTCACTTTTGAATGAACCATCTTCACCCGTGTCCTAGTATTGAAACGCACTATCCAACGATCATGACATGCCAGATGATAACCCACAACATCAGATGCATGCCCCCCCATTTGTAAGAACCTCCTGTGAAGGTTCATTTACCAATTACTAGAATAATTCTCACTGTAGAGAATCTAGGATCTCCCTGCTTCTAGACAACACTGCAGCAGGGATATCTCAATCAACATCTGGCAAATTGAAATGATCTAACAATGTTTCTTCCCCTTTCAAAACAGCATTTTGAATGTCTTAAACTCGTAAATCTGTTTCTTCTGCTTGCAAAGTAGCTCTGTATATCACATCAATGTACCGTAAATAGATTTTCCATTCCTGCTTTCCAGACTAATGATGATACTAGTTTAGAATCCTCAGTAGATTAGCCATCAGCCTCTGCTCATCAGCCCTTGGAAAATCATGTCATGGTCCAGGAAACCAAAACTCACTCGACATCATCCTTGCAGTCAGGCATTCATCTCCAGGATGCTAGCTTCTCGGCCTTGGCCCTGATCCTTGACTGGAAGGACTGAGGATGACACCTTTTGCATATCTAACTCCTTTACCTTCTCTCCCAGAGCCACAAGGTCACTTTTCATAAGCTCAGGTTGAAACCTAGCAATATCATTTGGGTCATCATAGATGAGCAGCATCACTTTACTTGAGGAGTTAAGTTGAACTTTCTGTAACATCTTGGATCTTGGCGCCAGGCAGATGGTCCACCTCTTGGGACATCGAGCTCGATTTTGAGTTAGGATGGCTAGGTGTGAGTACAGGGTCTAGCCATCGCCACTATCCTATAACTCCTGATATTCAATGCCGGGGTCAAACGTGGCCCCGGCATTGAATATCTGGGGTCACTACACATGCTTATCTTTTTTACCCAAAGAAGATACCAGATAGTAGTGCCATATTGGCACCATCCAGTTAGCCTCTGTTGCTGCCCACAACACACCCCGGAATGCCCACAACATGCCCCGATGCTAAGCGGTTAACATCGTGGTGTGTTAGTGCCTTTGAATATTCCGCTGAGGGCATTTAAATGGTTTACAGGGCTGTAAACAGTGTAAATGCCTTTTGAATATTGGGCCCATCATGTCTTATGGCAGATGACTGCTTCTGTACCCTTCAGAAGAGAGTCACTAAACCCCACTATTCTTCACTTCCTTGTGGACGCTGGTCCTACAGATTTGGGGTTTAGAGCTCTGATATCTCCTATTCCTGGGATATTGTGGCCTCTTTCACTTTCAAGACTGAATAACAGTTTGTTAGTTCTAGAGAAGGTAGAGTTAAGGTATTGAAGATGCAGGATCTGCTGATACAGTGTCTTCTGCAGCAAAAGGGAAGATCTTAGATGTCTCCAGAAGCATTTCATCTATGTACCTCTCATTGTCATGAATGTTTCTTAGCCTCACCACCTCCTCTCTCATTTCCTCAATTATTTCCTGAGGGATTCAATCTGCAGGCATCTTGCACACTGAACTGGTCCCATGCCCTGGATCGGATTGTCTATCTTATGTAGAAGTGGTGATGGGGGAGACAGCTTTGGTATTACAATGTTTCCCAGACATTTCCTGCTCTTGTAGGTTTGGTGCCTGTTGGAAATTAATGAGAAAAGACCTACCAAAGTCCTTACCCTGTCCTCAGATTTTCTGTCTATAAAAAGAACTATCAAAAAGAAATATCCTAAGGGAGCCACAAATGCAAAGTATACTAAGAAAAAACTCCCAATTGTACTCTCAAAGTCACAAAGCAAAAAAGCGTGAGAAAACACCGCAAACCAAACTGACAAGGAGCCAACACAACGGACAACACTGTGTTAGAGGAAAAAAGACCTCAGCCACCCCTTCTGACAAAAGTAACAGAAAGGATGAGCCAGTCATATGGCAAAACCCAGACAGAAATCCTGCCACAGCAATTTTCAGATTATGACCTGTTGGCTGCTATTGCTTTATTATTTTGCTGACTGTTACTATTACTGCTAGGAGTGGCCCACTGTGTGTTTTTTGGAGTTGGGGTCTTTAATTTGGCCAAAATTTCTTTTTCGCTAGAGGTTTTTCTGACCACTGATGTCATTTCGAGTACAGGTCATAATTTGAGCATTGCTGTAGCAGGATTTCTGTCTGGGTCTTGCCATATGACTGGCTCGTACTTTCTGTTACATTTGTAAGAAGGGGTGGCTGAGGTCTTTTTTCCTCTAACACAGTGTTGTCCGTTGTGTCGGCTCTTTGTCAATTTGGTTTGCGATATTTTTTTCTTACGCTTTTTTGCTTTGTGGTTTTGAGAGTACAATTGGGAGTTTTTTCTTAGTATACTATAAAAAGAACTAGCCTTTTTTATGTTAAAACTAATACCTTTATTCATATTCCCTGTGTATAATCCTACTTGTTTGCTTACCTTTAATTGTGGTCTTATTGCTTCAGACTAGAAAATGTGTTTATGTAGCCGTGGTGTGTAATATAGTGTGATCCATTTGCAGAATTACCTCAAAGATTTCTTAAGATATTAATAATCAAAGACCCCTAAAATATACTATATTGATTTATTTCCATAGAGAATCTAAATTGGGACTATTTCTTTAACACCCTAATTTGCCTACCCAAAAATAAAAATATCTAATCTAACACTTAATTGGGGGGTTCTGTTTGGGTGGGTGAGAGCTGGGGTGGGAAAGGAGGAATCTAATACTTCAGCAGTGCAGTGGCTTCAAAGAGTATTTGCTACCTTCCTTCCTCTTTCAACTTGAAGTCTAGAGGAAAGGAAAAAAAACAGGGGCAAAAAACCCCCATTGCCTATAACAGAAAAATCCTCTTCTGTAAATGGCTACAAAAAAATAAACCAGTAAGGTAAGCAGAAAAAAATTATCTAACAAAAATCCCTTCTTTTTGAAGAACTCTAAGGCAGAGAGTTTGTAGCAAAGATCACAGAATTACCTTGCTTGAAATGAAGCTCCTCTGGGAATGGCAGTGTTTGCAAGGTAATGTAACTTTTATATAGCACTCAGCAAACTAACACTTAGATAAGCTAATTAAGAATACTCATACCTCAGCAGTGCGGTGGTTTCAAAGAATATTTTCTACCTTCCCTCCTCTTTGACACTGAAGGAAAATAGGTATTCAAAAGTAGAAAAATAACACACAGTTGTTCAATTATATTCTCTCTCATTTAAGCCTATAGCACCAGATGGTGCACTCCTACTTCTGACATGGCTTCTCCCTTCAATCTTGTCATCAGCCAATCATCACACTAAAACTGTGAACTGATGCCACAGGACCGTAATAGAGGCTTGAAGGATGTGACCTACTCCCTATCTTTAGACTATGCCTTTCACATGACTTCTTGACTGCTGATGGGTCTCCTTCTGTACCAGCTGTTGCACTCCTCTTTTGGGCTTTCCCTGCCACTTTGATCCAATCATCAGCTATTGCCCCATTAAAACTGTGGCCTGAATGCTAGAGATGGCCCATTAATAGTTACTGAGCAAAGGTGCAAGCCAAAGGCCATCCTATTGGAGGATCATTTATTATTTTCTTTGGTTTTACTTTGTGTGCTCGTAAGATACTGTTGTGTTATTGTGGGTTATTTGGGTTAAAATAGAAGATCTGTGTATTAGGTATTAGGATGTATGGATTTTTTTCTAATTCTGTTACTTATTTGAAATAAGAGCACTGATTGGTCAAGGTATAATAGCAAGATCTTGATGACTAGTCTAAATTTTCATCTGGTGATCATGGACACTTTCTGTTTTTAAGGAATATTAATTTGGCTATATTTAAGACTTCCTCTAATATAGAGATTTTATGGTAAATATACTAAGAGGGTAGTGTCTTTGAAACTTTTCATTCTTTCAAGGGAAAATTCATTGGTTTCAGACTCTTTATTCTCCATTTTCTCTTTTATTTTGCTTAATGTTCTTTCTTTTTGTGGATTTTTTTGGTTAATGATTTATTGTTTAATTGGTTTGGTATTTTGCGTTTAACAGAGTCCTGGCTCAGAGTCAGACAAATATACTAGGCCTGTCCTGCTGGTTTTATTGCTTTTCATCTTTCATATTTGAGTAGAAAGCAGGCTGCAATAGTTCTCACTTGTAAGTATAATTCTGGGCATCCATAGTTTCTTCTCGGTATTTTTTAGATATGTTTTATGCAAGTAATAGCAACTGTTAGGAAGGTTCTGTCCATACATTCACAAACAAACCTATACATATGAACATCAGCAAAATTTTCCCATTCCTTTCTGAACATACTACTAAGACACTTATCCACTCCTTAGTCACCTCCCTTCTAGACTATTGTAATTTGCTCCTTGCTGGTCTCCCTCTGAGTCATCTCTCTCTCCTTCAATCTGTTCAACACTCTGCAGCGTAGCTAATCTTCTGCAAGCCTTGTCATAAAAACATAAGATATGCCATACTAGGTCAGACCAAGGTCCATCAAGTCCAGTATCCTGTTTCCAAAAGTGGCCAATCTAGGTCATACGTACCTAGCAGTTTCCCCAAAAGAGACAGGTTCCACAATGCTTGTATTGGGGCAAGCAGTGATATTCTGGGTCCCTTTTAATAATGGTTTATGGACCTTTCCTCCAGGAACTTGTCCAAACCTTTTTTAAACCCAGCTACACTAGCAGCTTTTACTACATCCTCCGGTAACAAATTCCAGAGGTTGATTACACATTGTGTCTTAAATAGGTTACCCTGTAGCTTCATTGCATGTCCCCTAGTCTTTCTATATTCTGATGATGTAAACAATCGATCTATGTTTACTCATTCCACTCCATTCATTAATTTATAGACCTCTATCATATCTCCCCTCAGCCATCTCTTTTCCAGGTTGAAAAGCCTTAACCTTTCTAGCCTCTCTTCATAGGGATATCCTTCCATCCCCTTTACCATTTTGGTGGCTCTTCTCTGTACCTTTCTAATAACGCTATATCCTTTTTAAGATTCGGCAACCATAATTGCACACAATATTTAAAGTGTGGTTGCACCATGGAAGGATACAGAGTCATTATTCTATCTTTTGTTTTATTTTCCATTCCTTTCCTTATGATACCTAGCATTCTATTTGCTCTCTTGGCTGCCGCTGCATACTGGGCGGAGGGTTTTAACATGTTATCCACGATGACGCCTAAATCTTTTCCCTGAGTGGTGGTTCCTAATGTGGAACTTTGCATTGTGTAACCATAGTTGTGGATTGTTCTTTCCTAGGTGCATAACTTTGCACTTATCCACATTAAATTTCATCTGCCATTTGGATGCCCAGTCTTCCAATTTATCAAGATTCTCTTGCAATTTTCCACAATCCTCATGGGTTTTTAACAACTTTAAATAGTTTTGTGTCCTCTAAAATCTGATAACCTCACTCGTTAGTCCCTTTTCCAGGTCATTTATGAATACTCGCCTCTTCGCTGCCGCTTTTGGATCTTGACTCGTCTGATGTCCTTTGTGTTTCCTTGCTATTCCTCCTAGATGTATCCCATGTCTACAGCTACTGTGGTGTCTGTCTTGATTAGATGGTAAGCTCTGATGAGCAGGGACCATCTTTTACATGTGTTTGCAGCACTGAGTACGCCTTACAGTGCTATACAAATGTTCAGTAGTAGAGAAGAAGCTAGAAGTGAAAGCAATGGGACGGCAGAGAAGATGAGCAGGGACACTGATGAGAATTGTGAGTGTGATGAGGGCCCTAACCCCTGGCATAAAAATGTGAAAAAAACTGTGGCAGCATGATCTTTATTGAGCCAGTGAGGAGCTATCTCCAACCAGTACAAACACAAAGACCACCTGCACGGAGTCAACCTGTGCATAGTTATGTCCTTAAGCTACTATATCTAAACTTGTTTAGAAACCCAAGTTATCCTGTACAAAGGTTCCCCCCCCCCCCCCCGTTCTATGCAAAATGCTATCCTGTACAAAAGTTGTTTCTTGTTATATGTAAACTGTTGTTGAGTTTCTTGTAAACTACCCCTGATCTCTGGAAGGGGTGGTATAGAAAAATGTACCAAATAAATAAATAAATAAACTAAATTGACAGGTGAGGAAATGTACAGCATGCAGGTGGAGGCATAAGGAGAGGAAGTAGCCTATGCCAAAAGCAGTGACCAAATAAGGTGATAGGAGGAGGCAGAGGGAAGGGAGATGGGAAGTTCAAGAGGGGGAGTGGGAGGGAAGGGAAGTTCAAGAGAAGGGTTGCGAAAGGGGGGTAGAAGAGAGAAGGGTATAGAAGGAAGAGGAGAGAATATGAAGGAGGTGGGAGTATGAGTAAGAGAATGCCAGGTAGGCCGAGGGCAAGGGATTGTACAAGGGGAAGGAAAGGGGGAGGGGACATGGAGAGAGGAAAATGCATATTTGTATGCCCATAGCTCAAACACAAACTCTACTCAATAGACACTCACAAACCCTAACTCCCCCAGCAATTCCTCACCCCCACAGAACATCGTACCCCCTCTCCTTGAACAGTACCCAGACATCCCCACAGACACATACCTACACTCTTTGCATAGACACAAATATATAACGCGCACCACTCTCTCTCACACACACACATATACCTTGCATCTATCAGCAGCCACCATACACATCCAATACAACTTCCGATCCACACAGCACCTGCCATCCTAATAAAGCACACACTATCATGTCTTTTCCCACGGAGTTCCCTACATAGACATGCCTAAGTCTGTGAATGAAGGAAGAAGAAATAAGATATTAATATATGCTGATTAGATTTGGAAGAAGAAGAAACTGTCTAATTTGTTTCATATATTGTCATCTGCATCTCTTGAATTCAGTCCATTCTAGTTCATAGATTTAGTTTACAACTGAAGCTCGTGCAGACTAGATGGACCATGCTGGTCTTTATCTACTGTCATATGTTATGGGGCTTATTCTGTCCCGCTATTCACCCCCCTACTAGCCCCGACAAAAGCCTCTCCGTACGAACAGCGGGTTTGTATAGGGAGGCCTAAAAGGAGAGGGTGTTCCGGAGGCGGAGTGAGGGTGGGGCATGGGTGGGTCTTGATCCCGGATGTACAGGGCCAATTCAGAGGTCTGCCCTGTACATCTGGGTCCTCGGATCTTGATGGGGGACTTATTCCACCTCAGAGGTGGAATAAGTCATCCTGAACACAGCGTTTTGGTGGCAGCCGATTGAGACAGGTGAGGTAGGGGTGCAGGAAGTTCCCCACAGCTGGACCCTGGCCAGCTGCGGGGAAAGGAAGATATCGGCTGTGGCCAGCATTTGTGGCTCCTGAATGGATTTGCGGTGCCATGGTGATGGAATGCCATGGCTCTGCAGCTTCATTCAGGAGCCTGACTGAGCTAGTTGGGTTGTGGTTGGGCGTGCGGCCAGTCAGAATCAGGTCCCAGCCTGCACATCCAGGCGCTAGACCTAATTCTGATCCTGCAGGGGCCACGGGATCAGAATCAGGTCTAGCTTTACACAGCCCGATTCTGCCCGGACGTACAGGGGCTGGACAGCCTGAGTGGACTAGGCCTTCATGTTACTATGCCTTTCCAGTAGTAGTTAAATGTGAGTTGGAGATCTTACAGTCTAAGTTTGTACCTGAGGTAATGGAGGGTTAAATGACTTGCTCAAGGTCACAAGGATTTCACTCAATTTTTTACTGGTATGTATTTTGTATAGGTCATTTCTGTCCCTAATTATGTACACAGTAAATGTTTGGGCATGTTTTTTCTATTTGATTAGACTCAGTGTAGAGATCTTTCTTATCACTTGGTCAGATCATTATCCTGTCAAGTTCATTGTAACAGGTCATCCTTTTTTGTTTGATAGCAGAAACAGAAACATGACAGCAGAAAAAGACCATATGGCCTATCCAGTCTGCCCCTTCATACCAACTACTATAGTCCCATTTTTTTCTTTAGCGATCTTCTGTGTTCTTCCCATTCTTTCTGGAGTTCAGATACTTTCCTGGTCTCTACTACCTCCACCGGGAGACTGTTTCACCATCTACCACTCTTTCCATAAAGAAATATTTCCTCTAATCCTATTTGTTTAAAAAAAGTAGGAAGGTTAGTGGAGATTAATTTTTGACTAGTACTGATTTTTCATAACCTGTTGAAGATCATTTGGCTAGTAGGTATGAAATATTAAGTTAGCTTTAAGAAAATACCTGCCAGATTAGAAATCAATCAGTGGGTTGATGGGTTGTAAGAACATTTCTTTGTTTCAGTTCATTTCTCATTGTGAGGATTTGTCTACTTATTTTACTGAGACGGTATGCAAGATTCGTGCAGGCCTTTTGCCAAGTGTACTGAATTGGATTTATCTTTGCTAGGGACAGGTGCTGAGTCTCACTCTTCTTTATCAAGTGAAAGGTCTTGTTTTAAGGCCTTGGAATTAGCTGAAGTGATGGTATTATTAAAGATCTTTCATTCAATATCTGTTCTTTAGACCCTTTCCATCTATCTTGATTAAATTGTCTGGTGATGTAGTTAGACCACCCTTGACTTCTATTATTAATGGATCATTGTTGAAAGCTGTTTTTCCTGAGCCCAGCAAGCCATTCTTGAAAAAAATCATTGTCAGATGTGGTCATATGAAGACTTCTAACTGGTTCCAAATCTCCCATTTTTCAGTAAATTAATAGAGGGGGCTGGCCTCAGTCAACTGGAGGTTTTCCTGGGCGTGAATAGCTATTCATACCCATATCAATTTTGCTTTCATGACAGTTTCACTACAGAATTTGCTCCTTTCTACTTAGTTGATGATTTAAGGCTTCCCGGTGGTCAAACAGCACCTTGATTTTTTTATGACCTTGCTCTTAAAATGAGGATGCTGCTGAGAACCAAGTGTAAATGGTGTAAGTCAGGATCTGCCACTGACAGGGAGCTCTACAATTCCATTCTTATAGATTATCAGTCTGCTGCTTTGTAAAAAAAAAAGTGCGGGGTCAATATTCAAAAGGGTATTTGCGATTTTAAGATTTGCAAACTGCAAAAACCCAGCCCATCTGGTTATTTAACAGCACTAACCAGGTAGTGCCACTGAAAATCTTCACAGACCACCCTGAAAATTTCTGGAGCTGTCCTGGCAGCTGTTCAGTCAGCTGCGATATTGAGCTGCTAATCAGAAAGCTAAACTGCATAAAGTTAGGGCAAAACTGGATGTTCAGCATTGGACGCCTGATAAGTTCCCGGCACTGAATATATGGGTTGTTTCAGAAGTGGCAGCCAGCAGCTTTAAAAATGCTGACAGCTGTTACTGAATATCGACCCCTATCATTTTAAAAAGGTGTTTCAGACATCCTAGAATAGGCCATGTGTACTCCTTCATGCTTTGCAATAATTACTTTAATAAGCCACCCTTGAGATCTATGTCCCCATTATTCCTTGGTGTATTGCTAACCTGTTTTTTAACAATGAATTTGATAAGATTATTGCTTTTTTAATCTATCTGTGCTGGAAATAGAACAGTCAGATAAAGTTTCCATCCTGCGACTCTATACCACTGATGAAAATTGGGGTTTCCACTGCTATTAAATTAGTTAAAATAACTCTTTTTCCTAGGCTGTGAAATCACACAGTCATATACGTTACATCTGTCCCATACTATGCATGGTATCCATGACAATCCCTCAGAATAATTGTTCTAGGCCTCACTGTTATTTTTATCTTAATTATTTCTTTAAACTCGCCTAGAACTTAGATCCAAAAATCTTTAACAGGAACACAGTCTAAAAAAACATTGCACAATCCTCAATCTCCAAAATCCATTTTGTAGTAATATAGGGGCCGATATTCAGAACCCTTAGCCAGACGACCAACAGGAGGCTGTCCGTTTAAAGGTGCCCATCGCAATATTCAGTGGTGCTATCTGGATAGTGCTGGTGAATATCTTCACAGACCACCCTAGCACTATCTGGTTAGTGCAGGGGTGGATCCTGGATGGAGCAAGGAGGGTGTTGGGACTATCTGAATAAGTGCCGAGTTTATCTGGTTAGGATTTTTAGGCGCCACTTATCTAGGCATCTTAAGCTGCATGAAAAGTTGGCCTAAGGTGCGATCAAGATAAGTGCTGGCTAAAAGTCCTGCTAACCAGACAAGTGCCAGCACTTATCTGGATAGAGCTGCTCAACTTGAATATTCAGCAGCAGCTGCTATCAAGATATTGCCATTGAATATTCTGCTGATATTTCATTGCTATGGCAGACCACGGTGGTGTTTAAATATCATCCCTTTTGACAATCCAGTTCATGATATCTCATTTCTATAATCTCCCTGTAATAGTTTGAAACAGAAGACTTTAAATAAGTGGAAACCATCTTTTTAATATTTTCTCAGTTGATTCTTCTTTTAAATCTACATTTACTAGCCAAATATTTCTGTTTTAATTTTTCATCTTTTTCTATAAAAAATGATAGTGTTATAACCTTTATCTTAGTAGTGTATATCCATTAGTGAAGAAGAGAATTATCAAGGATTACTTCATCTTGTCTTGTAAGTGAAGTAATACAATACTTAATGCAACCACCTGGAAATTCTCTGGGGGGCAGTATAATGGTTGACTTCCCTGGTGGGCTGAGTGTATGTTTTATTAACCCCTAATTGTCTAGGAGTGTAAGAATACCTATTGTAGATCCCCTGGAATATTTTAAGCAGGAACTCAGTCTGGATGAAAAAAATTATAAGGATAAGATAGGAGTTGTTAGATGTTACAAAAGTATATTTATTCTTCAAGAGGGTAAGTATAAGTATTACCTATATATAAAGGGTGATTACAGGTAAGTATGATCTTAGTAGTATATATCCATTAGTGAAGAAGAGAGCTATCAAAGTACTTCATCTTGTCTTGTAAGTGAACTAACATAATACTTAATGCAACCACCTGGGAATTCTCCAAGGGGCAATATAATGTTTGGCTTCCCTGGATGCTTCCCTACAGTCGGAAGCAGATATTTCATTGGCCACCTCTCGTACTTATTGCAACCGCTTTTGTTTTCTTGTAACCATTGATCCACATCTGACACTTCTGGAAGTTCTTCTTCTAGCATAGGTATATCAGATGGCAATAAGTTTCCCTTCCTAGGAAGAGATAAGCCAGCGTACACCCAGTTGAGTAGATAAAATAATTATATATTTGGCATGCCTCTAGGAGATGTGACCAATTATATTTTTTATCATCATCAAAGGTCTTCAATATCTGGTGCGATGTCCTATTAGATCTTTTGCACTTGCTATTTCCTCTGGGATGCTATGGGGTCCTTCTGCTCTTATGGATTCCATAAGCCCAACAGAATTCTTTACTCATAGCTGACTCAAAAACTCTCCCCTGGTCTGAGTGGATGCGCCTGGACAAGTCATATACTCTGATCTACCTTTGGACTGCAGCCCTTGCCGTTGTCCGTGCTGTTTGATTTTTCATGAGTATGGCCACTGTAAATTGCAAGAATATATTCATGGCTATCAATACATTCTCATTCCTTGTTTTATCTTTATCCAGCACTGTATAATCAACAGCTAGTACCTCTAGGGGTTCTCTGATATCAAAACATTTAATCTTGATTTGTCCTCTTGGAACCATTTTTTTAGTCAGAATTCATTTTTTACGTAAATTGATCCATTGTTCCACATCTTTAGACATGTTAGTCCAGAAGTATCTTATCTGAATATTTTTTGTAATCTCAGAGGCGAAGTGTCCTCTCATGTCATGGAATTCTCCTAAGATTTTTTCTCTAAGGCTCTCAGGTACTAATAACTGTTTTATAACAGCAATCCAAGGGAGCAATACAGCATAGGAGGTGAAGTACTTTTGTCCACTAAAGAAGAGCGGGACCTAGGCGTAGTTGTGTCCGATGATCTTAAAGTAGCTAAACAGGTAGAAAAGGCGACGGCAAAAGCTAGAAGGATGCTTGGGTGCATACGGAGAGGAATGGCTAGCAGAAAAAAGGAGGTGATAATGCCTCTGTATAAGTCTTTGGTGCGACCTCATTTGGAGTATGGTGTGCAATTCTGGAGACCGCACCTTCAAAAGGATGTGAACAGGATGGAGTCGGTGCAGAGGGTTGCTACTAAGATGATTAGTAGTCTTTATTATAAAGCATATGAGGACAGACTTAAGGATCTTAATATGTACACCTTAGAGGAAAGGCGGGATAGAGGTGATATGATTGAGATGTTTAAATACCTCCGTGGCATAAATGTTCAGGGAGAGAGCCTCTTTCAATTGAAAGCAAGTTCTGCGACGAGGGGACATGGGATGAGGGTGAAGGGAGATAGATTCAGGAGTGATATGCGGAAATATTTCTTTACGGAAAGAGTAGTGGATCCGTGGAATAGTCTCCCAGTGGAGGTGGTAGAGATGAGGACAGTAACTGAATTCAAAAAAGCATGGGACCAACACAGAGGATCTCTAAAGGTAAAAAGTGGACTGTTGTAGTTGTTGTTATGGAAGGACAGACTAGATGGGCCTTGTGGTCTTTTTCTGTCATCATGTTTCTATGTTTCTATGTTTCTATAACTCTTCCATCTCTGGGACTAATAATTTTCCTAATCAGTAAGGCATTCTTAAGATCCAATTTTCCTTCAGTTTCAACAGCTTTTTTGTTTGTCGGAGCATTAGTCATATCCAATGAGTGGGAATTTTCAACTGCATCTATGATTACTCTCAAGGTTAAATCAGCCCATTGCATATCTCTCAAATTCTGGATTTCAAATTCAGTTTCTCTTTCAACAGACTGTTGCACCCATATATGGCCTTGTATTTTTCTCTGGCTCAATATGGAATTCGGATTAGTCCTGACTTCCTCTTGTCGCAAAATCCAGAAATCTTTCTCTTCATCCACATTTTCTTCTTCCTCCTTCTCAGGAAGTCTAGAGAGAGCATCAGCATTTCTGTTATATCTTCCCGGCTTATAGATTACTTCAAAATCAAGTTCAGCTAGCTGTGCCAGCCAACGCTGTTCTACGGCCTGCGAATTAGCTGTTTCCAGATATTTGAGCAGGTTCTGATCTGTGCGAACGGTAAACTTCTTAAATAACAAGCATTCCTGGAACTTGTCTGTTGCTGCCGTTGCTGCAATTTTGATCAAAACATTCAGAGTGTTTCGGCCCTCTACTCACATATGCTATTGCCACCTCTTGGGCATTCTGGACTTGGCTTAAGATGGCACCCAATCCCCTGGAAACTTGCATCAGTGGTGAGTATGAACGAGGCACTAAAATCTGGGAATGCCAATACAGGAGGCGAAGTCATCTTTTTCTTCAGCAGCACAAATGCTTTTTGGCACACTTCTGTCCATTGGAGTGATTGTTCCTTCTTACCTTTCCTGGGTTTACCAGTCAGGCAGTGCAAGGGTGCGGCTGCCTGTGCAAAGTTTGGCACAAATTGTCAGCAGAAACTTGCGAACCCGAGAAAACTTCTGGTTTGAGTGATGGTAGAAGGAGGTTTCTAGTCTAGTAAGGCTTTTATCTTTTCATTGTCTGCACTAATTCCCTCCTTTGAAATGAAGTAATCAAGGAACTTAACTTCCTGACAGAGGAGCTTGCTTTTTGTGGGCATTAACTTCAACCCAGCCTCTTTTAAGTGCGGAATACCAGCTCAAGATGTTCCAGATGTTTTTCAAAAGAGGGCGCCTATGCTAATATGTCATCAAGATACAACAGTAGTATTTCCAGGACATATTCACCTAATGCATACTCTTCAATCTTGAAAAGCAGACAGGCACATTGCATAACCTGAATGGCATTCTCATCCATTCATAAAGGCCAAAGGATGTAGTCATTGCCATCTTACACATATCATGTTCCGACATTCACATCTGAAAATATCCTGAGATAAGATCTAAAGATGAAACATGTTATGTGTCCCAATACATCCATGGATTCATCAGTTCTTGGCAATAGATATGTATCTTTAGCAGTGATGGAATTTAATTTGTGATAATCACAGCAAAATCGTAATGTTCCATCAGCTTTTCATAATACTATTACTGGTGATGTCCAGGGGCTGTTGCTTTTCCTCAGAATCCCCTGATTTACTAATTCATTCGCGTGTCTTTTAAAGTCTTCAATGATATGGTTGCCTAATTGGGGTGGCAGTACCCGTGTTGATGAAATGGGTTATGGCAGCTGAATACACAATATCATTATTATTTACTGAAAATACATCATTGTGATGAATTAACAATAATTTTAAGGCCTTGGCATGTTTCTTCATTTAATAAATCACAGTTTATCTTTATGGGAGGTATATTCTGTATTCAGAATACATCTTGAGAGCCTTGAAGAGTACAGATATTTCCAGTCACAAGTGTCTCATCTTTATATTGTATTTGCAAGTGTGATTTCACCAGCACCTCCTCTACAGAAACCCACAGCGGTAACTGCATATCCTTTTCATCCCAATTTAAGAAACGTATAGGCACAAAACCTCTATTAGGTTGAGTCAAAATATTGGCACTAGCAGTGTCTCAGGAAGATTGACCACTTTGGTGATAGTTACCAATATACTACAGGCCTCCATTCCTCTTACATTATGATAATGGGTTTTGATTGTTCGCTCTGAAAAGGAGGGAATATTATGTCTTTGGAATCTGGTGGTCGTCACAAGTCCCAACCATTATTGCGGGTTATGTTGTGGAAATCTCTTCTGGTTGATTATCGTATTCAGAATTTGAGACACCCCAATGGACTTGCTCTTGGAAAGGTCACTCAAGTCCTGGAATACTACACTTACACTTGATCTACACTTGATCTTAGCCAAAAGGCCGAGAAGCGAATAAGCCTTCTAAGTACTTGAGAACATTCATTTGGATGATCCCCAATATATTCTCTACTGAGCCATTTTTATTTTGTTTTTTACTACAAATATACACTGGTTCAGTATTCTCTAGCCTAAGCAGCAAACATCAGCCTATATATAGCATACAACATGCAGATCCATGCCATTCACCAATGTCAATCACACTCAGCTGCCATCTTTGAGACAGTCCAGTTTTTCAAACACAAACTCAGAAAACAATTATCAATCCAATACTGGTAGAGCTCTGAAAGGAGTATGCCTCTCACTCAGCCCCAAACAATGCCACGGATCTCCTCCACAGAAAAAATAGGACAGCAACTCCTCCCCCCCTCACCCCAGCTCCTGGAAAAGCCAAAAAATATTTTTATTTTCTTTTTAAAAATTGCTGAAACTCTTTTCCTTGTAAATGTATTATTTCTTTTAGGAATAGTAAGTATGTTTTTTTTCAGCCTGAAGAGTTATCTTTGTTTATTAGTTCTCATATTGTGACTTCTTCTCCTCAGTGAATTACTCATCGTAGTTGCTATTTCTCTGTCCTCCGCCTCTGTTTTATCTCTTGAGTATCTTTTCTTCTTGTTGGATATCAAGGAACCACTTTCTCCATGTATTTTGTTTTTCCTTACGCCGATTCCCCCATTATTGTGGGCTAACTATACTCTTGTATTTCTGATTTCTATGGTATTTTTTTTTGTATTAACTAATTTCTTTACAAGTTGTTTTCTGTACAAGCAAAATTTTGCTTGATTAATTATTGTAAAATTGCATAAACAAATAAATAAAAAAAAAATTGCTGAAACTTCAGCCACTACGTATAGACACTTTAGCTCCCACACAAATGGGAACCAGGCCATCTATGGTAAAAGCCCAAACTCCCAAGTGATCAGATATATTTACAGTTTTAACAGCTGCTGCTATCAACAATGCCTCACCACTGATATACCTGAAATATACTTGATTTACTGTAAGTGAAATAATAAATTCTACCAAATTATGCTCCCATACTGTATGATCTCACAATTTGGAACTCCCTGCCAGAAGCCATCAGAGCTGCACAATCAAACTACTTAAAATGCACCTCTTCAAGGAACACTATGGACTTTATGACAATACCTAACTATAGCTTTAGCATACTATCATGATCAGTTATCCAAATCAACCCTCCACAATTATCCCTCTCTGTAATATAAATGATCCCCCTCCATACTTGATCCTCTGTTGAACCGTGACCTATTCCCCTCCCCTTGTTAACCCCATATTTATCTCCAAGTTATTTCTCCCTGTTTTTTTGTAAAAACAAATCCACTGAGATTGTTATGATGTTCAACGTAAACCACTTTGGACAAAGGTGGTATAGAAAAACTGGTAAATAAATAAATAGATAGATAATACTTGGCATCCTGGATTAGTTAAGTTCTCAAAACCCCCTCAATCATCATAGAAAAATTGCAGGAAAATTCACCAGAGGACCACAACAGCTAACAGAACAGCCACTCTCCACTAGGTAAGCCTGCTCCTGTCTTTGGGCTCCTCATCTCAACTAGCCAAATCTCAGCCAGTTGTGGACAACATAAAACCCAAGCACCAGGAAAAAGAGGGGAGAAGGGAGGCTAATTCAGCCCAATATTATCCAGCTCCAGCTGAATTTGGGGCTTTTCTTTATAAAAATTACCTCCTTAGGGGCCCATTTTCTAAAATGCAATATGCAGTTAATGCATGATTGTGCGCACACTGACTGCATGGTGGGACTGCGGTAACAGTTACCACTGGGGCATGACTGTTAATTCATAGCAGTTTTCACCTGAACTGCCAGTTGTGCGTTAGGGTGCCAAATGTGCGGGTTGGAGGTAGAGAGTGGGCATGCTGAGCACACTGCAGTTAGCATGCACGGGAGCTGCACACTAACTGTCAATGTTGCAGTTAGCGTGGGTGTATTTAACATCTCAGTAGGTGGAGGTAAGTGCACTCGCAGTAATAGTGCCATGTGTTAGGTTACTCATCTGCAGGTTAACTGCTTGGAATATACTAGCAGTTACCACGGAGGCTTTGCATTTAATGCACATTAGTTTTTGTGCTAAATGCGTATTAAGTGCAATAACCGAGGCAGCTCGGACCCGGTGCTTCCCCTGTTCCCCACTCTTCCTCCCCCCCACCACCTCCCCTTGCCCCCCCCCCCCCGGCCTCACCAGCACCCCCTTAACTGCCCTTTTCCCTTTCTTTACCACAGAATACAACAGACACGAATTGGGAATTAACTGGTCGCAGCTTTATTAACTTACATAACATTCCAGAACATTTCCGTTTAACATTACCTTTGTAATAACCCAACCAGCGAAACGGGCCTTCACCAGTTGTGCTACTAGCAAGGTGACCCCGTTCCACTTCCGCCGCGGCTGAGCCAGCAGCAAACCTCTGTCCCCCCTTTTCCACGGCCTCGACATATTATTAGCAAAAGCCGGCCAGCGACCCCCGCCCCAATTATCATTTAAGGCTCCGGACCCCGGAAACCTCCGGGATCCTGCCCCCCACCAGCTGCAACACCCCACTCCTACCCACCACCCCCTCCCATACAGGGCGGGAGGGTGGGAAGCCAGAAGCATGACACCTCTTCCTCGCTTGCTGCCTGAGCGCCGAAAGACCGGGACACCATGTGCGCCTCTGCACGCTGCCCTGGCCTCCCTTCCGCCCATTGGCTCTCCAGACCATCACTCATTGGAGAGCCAATGGGTTTAAAAATCCCCCCACATCCTGTAGTTTGAAGCGTTGCCGGATCCTGCGAAGGTAGAAAAGAAAATACAGGGGGGGGGGGGGGAGGGGAAACAGAGGTATGCCAAGCAGGTTGCCAAGCACCCAACCATTCCCCCCTGGATGAACCTTGCCCTCTGCCAACCCAGTGCTCCCAGGCCACAGGGGCCACAGGTGTCCCTGAGACTCTCCGCACACCCGACGGCCCCATGGGGACAGTAAATCCTTGCCCCCCACCCAGCTGCCCCCCACCCAGCTGCCCCCCTCGTCCCCACCCCACCCATAAAACCTCATCCCGCAATACCTTGCCCAGCCACACCTCCCACCGAGCCTCCCGCACCCCCTTCCGCCCCATTCCCACCTGTCTCTCGGCTAAGAACTGCCTCAGCACAGACTGACGCAGTGCTGGGCTCCAAATCCCTGTCTGGAAGCCCCAACTCACTGATCTGCGGCCCTGCCACACCCACTCCCTGCTCCCCAGCTTCCTTACGCGAGGGCCTCCCTCTACCTGCCCCAGGAAAGGCTGGAGCCCTCCCTCTTCCTCTTCCAGTCCAAAGTCCTGCGGCCAGCTTGACCCCCTCTGCCTCCACCAGACCCCCCAAATTCACTGTTGGCCATTCTCGACCCCAGCAGTGATGGCACCTTCCTATTACCCGCAGTCCTCACACCCCTGCCAGCCCCCTCCCCCAACCCTGCTGGCTCTGATGAGCAGGCATCACCCAGCACGCAATTAGCCCCCTTTCACTTAATCTTTTTGGCAGAATATGCCCCCTCACCACCAACCAACTGGTACTTGCCCTTCCGTGCTGACCGCTTCAGATCAGGAACTCTTGCCCGCTGCCGCCGCGGATCCCTCAGACAGCTCTGCCCATGCAGCAGACAAAACCAGCCTGGACTTCCCTGCCAACCAAGCCTCAGTCAGCCGCCGCCAAAACCGCTGCAATCCCCACCAGTAGAGGCCAAAAGCCCAAGGCAGAGGCACGACACCTCTTCCTCACTTGCTGCCAGAGCGCCGAAAGACCGCGGTGCCACGCGCGCCTCTGCACGCTGCCCCAGCCTCCCTTCCGCCCATTGGCTCTCCAGACCGTCACTCATAGGAGAGCCAATGGGTTTAAATGCCCCCATGTTGCTCCGCCGCCGGCTGCGTGCAGGGCCCCGCACCAGGCCGCGCGCCCGTTTACCATTGGCCATCGGGGACCCTGCCCTGTGGCCTTACAATAACCGAATGCACTTTTGTAAAAAGGTCCCTTAGAGTAAATATACTTTATTTATAAGAGAGAAGGCTAATTGTTTCCAAGAAATAGTTTTCATACTAGTCTTAACAATTGGTACATTATATTTTCCCTATATAAAACATAGGGATTAGCTGTCAAATAATGGCCTAAATCACTAAGAGAGTCTACAATCAATATGATTTGCCAGTCATACTCATATAATTTATCTGAAACCGTACAAATTTCCCTTCTTTATTACAAAAATGTTTTTTGTGGGTGTGAGATAATAACATTACCACATTTGCTAGCAAGTTAAAAACAAGATGAATTAACAGTTTTAAAGATATATATATAGATTATTTATTTATTTTATTTATTTAACAGCTTTTATATACCGCACTATTCATCATCAGTGCGGTTTACATTAAACAACAAAATACCTGTCAATATATAACTGATCTAGGTTTACAGAAAACAGGGAAGGTAAACTGGGTGTGATCTGGGGATAACTATATACAATTAAATATGTTACATCAAGGTTTGGTATTTGACGAGCTGCAGTATTTTACACATTTTAAACCTTTGTTCTGGGTTGTTGTTATGTGTAAGAGATGAGTGAGGCGGAAGACAATTCTATGGTGTGTATGGTAGCTTGAAGTGCAAAGTGAATAAATAGTGCTTGATGGACTTTCTGAATTGGGTGATATCCTTGATTGATCTGATGCTGGGAGGTAGTTTGTTCCAGCACTTGGGAGCATAAGACACAAAAGCTCTGTTAGTGGTTTGTTGTGTCCATTTTGTGGAGATACTAGGAGTAACTAGTGTGTTTTCTGCTACTAGTTTCCTGGATCTATTGTTTGGTGCGTGAGTGAGGAGATTTGAGATCGATGCAGGGGATATTTTATAAATAGCCTTGAATGTGATGAGGAGAGTTTTATATATTATTCTGCAATTTATCGGGAGCCAGTGTAGTTCGATCAGTATTGGTGTTATATGATCTCTTTTTGAAGCTCCGGATAAGATGCGGGCTGCCGCGTTCATCGCCAGTTGAAGTGGACTTAGTGTATTCTTGGGGAGACCATGAAGGATGATATTCGCATAGTCGAAGTGCGGTGTGACTATTGCTTGAAAGATTGTACGGAAATCCTTGGTCTCCAGCATTGGTTTCAGGTGACGCAGTGTTTTTAGTTTGTAGTAGATTGTCCTTACGGTGTTCTTTATGTGCTCCTTAAGATTGAGTTGTTGATCGAGTATCACACCGAGGTACTTTATGGAGGCCTTGATCGGGAGTTCTGCATCTCTTACTATGAGGGTGGTTGGTGGAGAAAATTGCTTGTTTCTTGTGGCTATGAGCACTTCGGTTTTCTTGAAATTTATTCTCATGTTCTGATTGAGAAGCCAGTCGGTTATTGCATTGAAACAGTTGATATATATATATATATAAATTTTTTTTTCAGTTTCTATCATGTGTCTCAGAAAATACTGATTGGAGAGTTTTCCAACCTAACTCAATTAAGAAAGCTCAGAATCCAGGATCTAGTGAACAGTGGGCAGACTAGATGAATCCTAAGGGTCTTCACATATTCAAAATCTATGACTAGATTCACTAGAATGATACATTTGAAGAAAACTTAAAAAATTCAAAATCATTATTATGGGCAGTGAAGACAAAGCCTATTAATTACTGTTTTAGGGAAGGTGCTTGTCAGGGCCGCATTGGCCAGTTACTTCACTTTCTCATTAAAAAATCCTTTCATAGGCCACAAACTGACTTTAAGGCCAGGGTATGAGACTACTTTGAGTATCTGTGGAATCTTCTTTTTCCAGTTGATTCTAACATTTCATTTTGATTAGTTCAAAGAAATGATATGATTGCTGTTTACAAATACAGTACTCAAAAGATCAACCTGTACATCAGTCAGACAATGGGTTTTTTCTTCTCATTGTATGTCAATTGAGAATGCTTTGGAACTAGGGCCTGATGTTTGCATTTCATAATATGGCAGAGACAAGAACATCATTTGGCATTAGGAAAGCAACAATTTACTGCATTGTTAAGGCAGAACCTTAAAGAATTGGGCTAGACAAGCTACACCTGCAAATCCAGCTTTGAGAAAGGTTATGGAAGCAATGAGGGATACATATATGTACATGGTGATGTGTTCTGTAGCAGTTTCAAAGTAGGAAGCCAAAGAAGGATCTGCCATATTCAATGTGAGCAAAGAGATGGAAGGATGCTGTCCCAGAAAACATTCTATCACAGCGATATACATTTGAATTAAAAATTACATAAAAAGAAAAAAAAAAACATAACCATAAAACTAGCCAGTATGTTTTATTTTCTATAGCTGAAGCAGAAGCGAGAATGAATGCAGAATCATTCTGAAACACCAGTGTTGTCAGTTTGGTGCATCTTAGGATGCAAGAAAATCTTTCTTATCCTGAGATTATTGTGGATACACAGTTGCTTGGGGTTGGAACAATTTTTTCTGCATGTTTCTGAACGTTTTAGAAAAGTCAGAAAACATTGGTAAATGATTGCATTTAAGGGCATATTTACTAAGCTCCATTAGGGGGGACATGTTTACTGATGTACACTACCTATGTAGCATGGGGTTAGTGTGTGGTATCAGCCCTGTACTACCAGAGTAGCACTCATCTGGGTGCTGACTGGGAGGGATGGGGTGTTACCTCTGAAGCACTACTGGCATGAGCGTTGGAAGCCCATGCTACTTACAGTTGGCACAGGTAGCGTGGGTCCTACTAACAGCACCTCAATGGGTAGCATTAGTTGCTCCTGTAGTAGGTTTACTGTGGTGACCTGTGGTAACTTCAGGGGGACAGCTGTACCCACCCCACTGCAGTGAGCGCAAAGTCCCGTGCAAGTAACACGCTCCAAAACCATGTTATCAGCGCAGGGCTTAGTAAACATACCCCTAGATGTTTAATGCAGCTTTTATCATGCGCTAACAATGTAGAGCTGCTGTAGCTGTTTATGCAGTGCATTTGCTTTTAGCATGTGCTAATTGCTGTATTATGGGCAGGGGCTGTACCTTCCAATTAACTGCTAATATAGCACATAACACAATGCAGTTAGCTATCCTTCTCAGAGGTATAGATAACTGCATTCCGAGGAGTTGGCCTTGTGGTTAAAGAACTTTAGTGATCATTTCTGCCTTCTCTCAAAGTGCTCAGAATGTCCCCCAAGAGCCACTGAGGTTTGGCACCTAATGGGGATAATTGTATAAAGTCTTTTTTGTGCACATGTGGCCACATACGTGCATATAAAGCCTGTCACAAAATTCCATCTGGCATAAAAATACCCCACTGATGTGAAGGTGCATACTTTGCTGATAGGCATAGCCAGGGGCATGATCTGGATGCTTACATGTTTTTATAAATTAGCACTTAAGTAGGCACCCGCTTGCTCTCTTAAAATAGGCTCCCCTTTATCAAATCACCCTCCTCGTGCTTTAACTTTGGCTGTTAAAGCGCCCTAGGGAGCATGTTTACTAACATGTCCCCCTGCAGTTACTGTGGGGAGATGCACCTTACAGTGCTAAGCGGCGAGCACATCTAGCTTGGGCGCATTTACTGCCAAGCACTGAGGAGACAGTAAGAGCGCCCCACTAATGACAGCAGTTGCGGCTAATATGTGCCAGTGATAGTCATGCTAGCCATCTATGCTCATGTATATTTTTTTACGTTTCAGTACTCTTGTTGTGAATCTTCCTTTAAAAAAAAATGATTATCTAGCTTCGCACTTTCTTTTACTAACTACAGAGACCTTTGGTTTGTCTTCATCCCTGTACTTTCTTTTGTGCCTGGTCCTGGTGCATGAATTGGTGATCACCACTTTGATGTTGACAACTGTAATTTTTTTTTTAGTTCTTTCAGCTGCTCCAGTAGAGACGCTCTAAATCCTTCAACCCGTCATCTCAAGATGCAAATTAAAGCCTCCTGAAATGTAACGTGCTGACAAAGTGCAAAAGTTGAAAGCTGTGTCTCTAACTCCAGAAATTTTAATATTGCTTCATAAAACAGTGATTCATTTAGCCCCACAGAAACATATAGTCCTGGCACTGGATTCTGTCTTATTGTAAGCAGTCCATGTTCTCTCTTTCTTATTTTATCATTTGAGAACAATTGACACTAGAGCTTGCTTGCCTTTTTGTAACAATGATACCGAGAAGGGCAATGCACTCTTCTTTAAGCAAATTTTGCAGCTGGCTGTTGTAATTCTCTGCCTTCTGCACTACCATAAACCTTTGCAGTATTGGCAGCAGTTCATGGCATTGTTAATACAACCGCGCACAATGCATTATGAGTTAATCAAGCATCTTACTCTCTGCATTACAGTTATTGGCTCACCAATGAGTAATGCATCAACTATAAGGTTGCTGACTTCCTGGCTTGTGCTGCCTAGATATTCCCTTTTGATTAATGGATCTCCTTTTTTTTTAGGTTTAAGAGTGAGAATATAGATGTTTGAATTTATTAAATGCACAGTACCTCTCTCCTATCATGAAAATGTTTCATTCTCACCCACACACATAAGGTCAGTTTTGAGTACTTAATTTAGTCTGTTGAAAATATAGACAAGAAGAGGGTACATTTCTAAGAAAGTGACTAGTAGAAGTATGTTTTCATGTACCTATATTAGGGTAATTTTATAAAGACAAAAATCTACTTGTCTATAAAGTACGAGCTTAAGTGACAGATCTCACACCTAGATTGCAAGTGCCGACATGTATACCACTCCTGGAACTGGAATAAATGTCTGTGCCTATAATTTTTATCTACATGCATTCATATGAGGGTTGCTATTTATATTTATGGCCTTAGCAATAGTAAGTGTTGCCAGGCACCATCCAATGGTTCCATTGGAACACTGACATTGTTGAACATAACCTTATTCATAACATTTTATCATTTGAGCGTGATTTGTTGTTTACAGTAACTTGAAAAATTCATCTCGGGCGAAAAATGGAATTAAGTCATGAACATTTTCGTGCAATTATTTTTCATAACTTTTGACGTGGATTATCAAGACAAGAGTACATCGATGAACTTAATTTTTTATACGGTGATAAAGCACCATCCTACAGCACTGTAAAAAACTGGTATAACGAATTCAATCGTGGCCAACGTTCGCTCAGGGTCAGGGTCGTCCAAAATCGGTTGTTGTGCCAGAAAATATCGATGCTGTGTGTAAACTGATAAAGCAAGATCATCATGTGACATACCGTGAGATTGAGGCATCTTTGGGCATTAGTATGACAAGCATCAATAAGATATTGCATGATCATTTGGCCGTAAAAAAGATTTGTTCGTGTTGGATCCCGCATAATCTGACAAACGCTCAAAAGAAGGCTCGTGTCGATTGATGCAAGGAAATGTTGAAAAAATACGTTCAAGGTGCATCAAAGACTGTGTATAACATCTACACAGGTGACGAATCATGGATCTATGCATATGAGCTCGAAACAAAACAGCAGTCGACTGTATGGGTCTTCTAAGACGAGCCAAATCCAACAAAAGTTGTTCGCGGAAGAAGCACATTGAAGCAAATGGTTGCCTGTTTCTTCGGCATTACCGGTCACGTGGCGACAGTGCCGTTAGAGCAACGTAGGATGGTCAATTCTGAATGGTAAATGACCATTTGTTTACCAGAAGTCTTCGGAGAAATTCGGAAAAAGTTGAAGAAGAGGCGAATAATTCTTCATCATGACAATGCAAGCTCTCACACATCGGCTTAAACAAAGTAATTTTTGACCGGCCAAAACATCAAATTGATGGGTCATCCACCGTACAGCCCTGATTTGGCACCCAATGACTTCTTTTTATTCCCGCACATCAAAAACAACAAACAAATTACGTGGTCAACGATTTTCAACACCCGAAGATGCGGTTGATGCATTCAAAATGCATGTTTTGGAGTTATCTCACGGCGCCGCCGGGCTCGGTCCCTAGGCCGGCGGAGTAACCGGGTTCCCGGGGGCCGAGCCCGTTGGAGTTGCTGTGGGGGGGGGGGGGGGTGTACTGGGTTGAGCGCGCCGGACCATCAGCATCGCGCCCACGCCGTGACGTGGGATATGCTGATTGGTCCAGTGGATTTTGAAGAGGCGGGCCGGGCAGTAAGCGTGGGAGATCGCCGGCGTGCGATCTCCCTCTTCCTGCCGTGCCGGTGACCGGAGCAGTCGTGTCGGTGGGGGCGGCTTCGTCGACGACGGTTGCTTTGGCAGGTTTGTGCGTCGGGGGTTCGGGGGGTGGGCGCTTTACCCTACCGTTCGGCCGGTTTCGCCGCAGCGACGCGTTATTCAAATAATCATACAAAATAAAAAAAATAAAAAAAATTAGCGGACGGCACGGGAGGCTGAGTGCCGGTGTGCTCGGGGGCGCGAGAGCCTGGGGTCTTTTCCGGGCTGTTGTTGGGGCCTCTTGGGTGGAAGCTTGCGGGGTTCCTGGCCGGTGCTTCTGCTTTGCTCCTCTGCTGCCGGGCCACGTGCTGTTGCGGTCAGCGCCACACGGCTCGTCTTCTGCGCTTGTGGTGGGTCCCGCTCTGCCAAGGGAGGTGAGGTTGGGCCTCAGGCTCTGGGTAGGCCTTACTTTTGGGCTCTGCACCTTTTCCTTCCTTGGTTGAACGGTGAGGGGGTTGCGCCTTCATTTCAGGTGGCATGGCCCGTTCTCAAAAGGGAGTTGTGGGGGGACGGCAGCCTGGCACCGTGGCAGCGCACACCCGTGGGCGCGGGACCAGCAGGCGCGGGAGCACACCGGGGGGGGGGGCAGGTGGGACTGAGTCTGGGGGCGAGGTAGGGGCCCGGGGACGGGGGTGGGTTCGCCAGCCTCGGGGCAGGGGGCGGCAGGGACGGGCTGCGGCCCGGGGTGGCGTGAGGCCTCCTCGCGGGGGCGTATCGGTCTTCCCACCTGGGAGGGGGGCTGGGGGTGAGTGTTGCGGACCCGGGTGCGGTTGGGGAGGGTCTGGCTGCCCCTGCGGCTCCTCCTGGAGCCCCTGGCGGGGTCTTGTTGGCGGAAGGGGGGGACGCTGGTCCCTCTCCTCCGTCGATGGGGGAGCTTGGCGGTGTTTACTCGGGGGGCGCCCCCATGGGGCTTCCCTTCTCCCCTTTGGGTTTTACATCCAGCGGCGTGGACGGGCACCTCGCCCGGGGTGCAGTGGGCTCCCCGGTGCCATGGGCTTTTGGTGCGCATCCCTCCGGGGCGCCGGGTCCATGGGGGGGTGGCAGGGGTGGTTGGTTTGGGGCCGGGCCGGCGGGGGTGCCAGCTCCGGCGGGTTGTGGGCTGGCGGGCTGGGAGGCTGGGGGTCAGGGTTCCTCCGCTTGGAGTTGGGGGGCGGGAACAGGGGTGGCCTCGGCGCCTGGGGCGGTTGGTGCTGGCTTCTCTCCGTCTTTTTCCCTGCAGGTACCTGAGAGTTCCGGGAGTCGCCGAAGTATGGCTACGCGAGAGAGTGGAGCGGCGTCTGCGGGGTCGACAGCGGGACAGACGGAGCGGGCTGCTGGACCGGTGGTCGCTGTCACCCCAGCGGTATCTGCGGTGGAACCCGGTGAGTATGCTGGGAGCAGTGAGATCGCCCTCGGGGGGGCGCCTGTTGCGGAGAGCCGTGGTGCGGACGGGGGGAAGGCGAAGCGCAAGCGTGGCAGGCGTCGGCGGCGCGACTCCTCATCGTCGTCCACTTCGTCTTCGTCCGCGCGATCGTCGTGTGACTCCGTGCCGGATGCAGGCAAACGGGGCGAAGGGGTAGGTACCACGGTGGTGCACTGCTCTGAACTGTGGGAGGGAGTACCTAAGAAACTGCGGCATCGTATTAGGCGTCGGCGGTATATCGACATTTTTCGGTTGTTGGAGGGCAGAAAACGCTCCGGTGACAGCAGACGGAAGCGCAAGGAGGATGAAAAAGCGGGCCGGGTGCGGAAGGTTTCCCGCAATACTCTCAATTGGACTAGAGCTTTTTTGCGCTTGGCCAGTGTATGGGGTCATTACCATCCTGAGCAGCATGGCGCTCTGCTTGCTTACGCTGACGCAATCTTGGCGGCGTCCCAGGCGTACGATGGCTGGGCCTGGTTAAATTACGATGAGGAATTCCGCGATATGATGGAAGAAAATGGTCGGTTGTCATGGGGTACGAAGGACATTAATTTGTGGCTTACGCAGATGTCTGCCAAGAGCAGGGCGGGCGGCGTGGTGGCTGGGGGGGGCAAGGTCGGGGCTGCGGCTACTCCTTCTGGGGTGCGGTCCTTTCGGGCACCTGGGCCAGTCGCCGCGCAGTCCAGGGCGGGCGGGATGGGAGGAGACGTTTGTTGGCGCTTCAATAAGTCGTCGTGCCCCTTTCCCGACTGCAAGTTCAAGCATGCTTGTTCCTTGTGCGGAGCGGGCCATGCCGCTATGAAGTGCAGTCGCAAAGGGGTGGCGGGAGCCCCGGGGGGGGGGGGGTAAGTGAGACAGCGTCTGGAGATTTGGCCCCCACTCCCGTGCGGGTTGAGGCCTTGCGGCCGTGGCTTCAATTGTACGGGGAGAAGTGGGGTGGCGCGGCGGGGGGTATGCTTTTGTCGGGTTTCAGCGAGGGTTTTCAAATTCCGTTGCAGGGGGTTCCCCGTGGAGCCTGTTCTAGGAACGCCAGTTCGGCTACAGCCCTGGCGGAGGTTGTGCGTCGGAAGCTCAGCACCGAGGGTGCGTTGGGTCGCATTGCTGGTCCTTTTCCGGATCCCCCCTTTCCTACGTTCGTTGTCTCGCCGTTGGCGGTCGTCCCCAAGAAGGAGCCGGGCACCTATCGGTTAATACACAGTCTGTCTTGCCCTCCCGGGGATTCTGTTAATGATCACATTCCTCGTGAGCACTGTTCGGTGCGTTATGCGTCGTTCGATGCGGCGGTGGCATTAGTTCGGCAATGTGGGCCGGGGGCCTTGCTCGCTAAAGTAGACATTGAGTCCGCCTTTCGACTGTTGCCTGTGCACCCTTCGGCGTTTCCATCTCTCGGTTTTCGCTTCGAGTCCCAGTTTTACTATGATAAGTGCATGCCTATGGGTTGTGCGGTGTCGTGCGCTTATTTCGAGGCTTTCAGCACGTTTCTGCACTGGGTCCTCGAGCAGCGGACCGGTTTGTCCACTATCGTGCATTATTTGGACGATTTTTTGTTCGTCGGGCCCGGGCGGTCAGATACCTGTGCTACCCTGTTGGGTGCCTTCCACGGCTTGGCCGGGGAGTTTGGTATACCCATCGCGGCGAGCAAAACAGTCGGCCCATGCACGTGTCTGAACTTCCTGGGTATTGAAATTGACACTGACCATATGTTGCTGCGGTTGCCGGCACAGAAGGTGGAGCGGCTGCGGCAGCTGGTTGCGTTGGTGGGTGCGGCGGCCAAGACCACTCTGTGAGTTTTACAGTCTTTGGTGGGACATCTTAATTTTGCTTGCAGGGTGCTACCGATGGGGCGCCCCTTTGCACGGCGGCTATCCTTGGCTATGGCGGGGGTGCATCGGCCGCACCATCGTATTTGCGTGTCGGTTGGCATGCGCGAAGATCTGCGGGTGTGGGACGCCTTTTTGGCTGACTTCAATGGCTGTAGGGTCGTTCAGTGGCCGGAGCAGTCCAATGCGGATTTGCACTTGTTCACGGACGCGGCGGGCAGTTCTGGTTTCGGGGCATACTGTCAGGGAGCTTGGTGCGCGGAGGCGTGGCCTGCGGATTGGGTGGCTTCTGGGCTGACCCGTAATATTACCTTTTTGGAGCTCTTTCCTATTGTGGTTGCGCTGTGGGTATGGCCGGAGCGTGTGCGAAATAAAAGGGTGTTATTCTGGTGCGACAATGCCGCGGTGGTCGAGGTCATGAATCGCAACGCACCACGGTGCCCGCGGGTGGCAGCGATGATGCGGGTGTTTGTGTTGGCTTGCTTGCGCCTGAATGTCACCGCCAGAGCGCGGCATGTGCCTGGCGTACATAACTCCATTGCTGATGCTCTGTCCCGTTTCCAGTGGGCGCAGTTCAGGTTACTGGCTCCGACAGCAGACGCAGTTGCATCGGCGGTGCCACCACCATCTCTGGCGGATTGGGACCCCGACGTGATGGCACTGT
This sequence comes from Ichthyophis bannanicus, assembly GCA_033557465.1. Taxonomy (NCBI): domain Eukaryota; kingdom Metazoa; phylum Chordata; class Amphibia; order Gymnophiona; family Ichthyophiidae; genus Ichthyophis; species Ichthyophis bannanicus. The sequence continues at coordinate 255,924,843 of CM066034.1, forward strand.
TGTCTGCCTCTGTGACGCGCGGGACGTGGGTGAAGTATCGGCGCGGCTATTCGCAGGTGAGTACTTTTCTGGTTGAGAGTGGGTGGAAAGGGGGGCGGGTGCACGCTGGCCTCATCAGTCAATTTGTGTTGTGGGCCAGAGAGGTCGGCTGGGCCCGGTCGGCGGTTGTGGCGGCCTTGGCGGGGTTTTCCTTTTTCTGCAAGGCGGCTGGCTGGGGCAACCCGCGCACTTTCTTTTGGTCAAGCGGTTGCTGGCTGGGTGGGCCAGGGTGCATCCTAGGACGCGGGACTGGCGGCTGCCGGTCTCGCATACTATGCTTCTCGACATTTGTACGGTGTTGCCGCGGGTCGCGGCCTCACCGTTTGAGGCCACCGTGTTTCAAGCGTTGTTTGCAACAGCTTTTTTCGGCGCTTTCCGTGTTAGCGAGATGGTGCCTCGGTCTGCGCGGCAGGGCGCGGGTGGCGGGCTGGATGCCAAGTGCGTGGCGGTCGAGGCTTCGCGGGTCCGCATTCTTGTTGCGCGTTCCAAAATGGACCAGGTGGGCAGGGGTGCGTGGGTGATCCTGAATGCCATTTCCCCCTTGCCTTCCTGTCCGGTGTCTTGTCTGAGGGGTTACATGCTGAGGAGACCGGCGTTCCCAGGCTACTTCTTTATTCATGCCAACGGGGCTCCGGTTACCCAGTTCCAGTTTACGGCAGTTTTGCGCCTCGTTCTGCGTTCACTGGGTCATGATGAGAGGGGTTACTCTTCACACTCCTTCCGGATCGGCGCTGCTACCAGTGCGGCCGCGGCGGGGCTGGAGGGCCCTGTTATTCAGCGCATCGGGAGGTGGCGTTCAAATGCTTACAAGGGGTATGTGCGCCTGTGACTGTCCCGGGTAGTCTGGAGTGTCACGGGCGTCAGGTGCTTGCCAGGGTGGTAAGAGGTGGGGGGGGGGAGGGGGGATTGGGGGGGGGTTCATCTTTTGCTTCTTGTTGCAGGCGAGGTCGCCGGTGGTAGATCAGTTTGTTTCCTTGCAGATGGTTCGTGCTTGAGAGAGTGGTGGATCATCGGGCACTCCTTCGTCTACTGGGCAGAGCGCAGGGCAGCTGTGCGGCCGTTGGGCATCCACCTCGGTCTGGTGACTGCAGGGATTCGGCTTCGTTGGATGGGACAACGTGGCATGCGATGGCAGCAGCTGATTGCCTGCGTCCAGGCGAAGATGGAACAGTGCCAGCGGCCGGTCGGGCTGCTGATTCATTTGGGTGGAAATGACTTATCAAGCTGGCCATGCCGGCAGTTCATACTTGCTGTGCAGGCGGACATTGGTTCCTTGCGGGAATTGCTCCCAGGGATCGCCATTATTTGGTCTGACATCATACCGCGCCCTGCTTGTTGGTTTCAGCAGCGGTGGTCGCGGGGCTTGGCAAAGTTCAACCGCCAGGTTGGGCGCTGGGTGGTGCAGACCGGGGGGGTGCAGGTGTTGCACTCCTGGGCTGAGGTGCAGTGCCGTGGGCTTTATAGGCTGGATGGCGTGCACCTCGCTCTGGTGGGGCAAGACTTATTGCTGAACGATTGGCAGGAGGCGCTCGAAGGTTGGCATTGGTCGCAGCTGGTTTTGGGGGGGGGGCGACACAAGGATAAGGGACTACCTTGTGTCGGTGGCGGGGTAGCGAGCTGGCGCTCGTCGACCCGGTGGTGCAGTGGCGGCTGACGCCACTTTGCAGAGGAGCTGGGTGCTCCTGGTTGGGGAGAGACATCACAGTTGGTGTCTCTGCCCGGAGGGAAGCAACGGGAGCCTGCCTTTGCTATAGCACGGCGAGGCGGGCGGAAGGGGGAACGGGGGGTGGATGATGCCCCACCTTGCTAAACGGCTGGTGGGCAGGCATCATCCGGATGGGTTTGAGAGGGGGGGGGAGTTGTTATGTTGAGGGAATGTCAAATTGGCCTATGTTGGGCCGGGTTGGTTTATGGTTATGTAGCTGCGACCAATAAAGGAATTGTAATATGCCAAACCTTGGTGAGAGCATAATTTGTTCTTGGGATTGCCAGGGGCAGATGAGGGTGGGGGGGAGGGGTGTGCGGGGGAGGTCCATCCGGATACCCCGGTTAATCTCGCGGCGCCGCCGGGCTCGGTCCCTAGGCCGGCGGAGTAACCGGATTCCCGGGGGCCGAGCCCGTTGGAGTTGCTGCGGGGGGGGGGGGGGGAGTAGTGGTTTGAGTGCGCCGGACCATCAGCATCGCGCCCACGCCGTGACGTGGGATGTGCTGATTGGTCCGGTGGATTTTGAAGAGGCGGGCCGGGCAGTAAGCGTGGGAGATCGCCGGCGTGCGATCTCCCTCTTCCTCCCGTGCCGGTGACCGGAGCAGTCGCCCTCCCACCCTCCCTTGCTCCGGTTTCTGGGGGCAGGTGGGGGAGGGTTGATTGGAGGTGGGTTGTCGCAGCTGGGGGGGGGCGGGGGTTGATGGGTGTAGATGTTGAAGTGGGTTGGCGGGGTAGCGAGCTGGCGCTCGTCGACCCGGTGGTGCAGTGGCGGCTGACGCCACTTTGCAGAGGAGCTGGGTGCTCCTGGTTGGGGAGAGACATCACAGTTGGTGTCTCTGCCCGGAGGGAAGCAACGGGAGCCGGCCTTTGCTATAGCACGGCGAGGCGGGCGGAAGGGGGAACGGGGGGTGGATGATGCCCCACCTTGCTAAACGGCTGGTGGGCAGGCATCATCCGGATGGGTTTGAGGGGGGGGGGGGAGTTGTTATGTTGAGGGAATGTCACATTGGCCTATGTTGGGCCGGGTTGGTTTATGGTTATGTAGCTGCGACCAATAAAGGAATTGTAATATGCCAAACCTTGGTGAGAGCGTAATTTGTTCTTGGGATTGCCAGGGGCAGATGAGGGTGGGGGGGAGGGGTGTGCGGGGGAGGTCCATCCGGATACCCCGGTTAACCTCAATCGAAGTGGAAAAAGTGTTTCGAAAATTGGTTCAAACGCATACAAAAGTGTATTGATCTTCATGGAGAATATTTTGAAAAACAATAAAACCAATTTCGATCATAAATATTTGTTTTTTCATTATTAGGCTAGAAATATAAATAGCAACTCTCGTAATAGGGTTTTATAATTTATGCATAATAGGGTTTTATAATTTATGCATGCACTTGTGTACTCTCAGCCCAAACTTCATGCCTGCTGTAAAAGTCTGCACCATCAATTCAAAGGACATTCTTTTATTCCTGTTTATTTTTTGTTTATTTTTATAAATAGTTTACAATAAATCAAGAAGTATAAACATATCTTGTACAGAAATCAGAGCAGAGCATGAAGAAAAAACATAGAAATCCATAGAAATTATGACAAGAAATTACAACCAAATGTCTGCCCCCTCCAGCCCACAAAATAAATCAAGGGGAGGACCAAGAAGAAAACCTAACCCCCCAAAAAATACTTAGAAACATAGTCAAGGCACTATCCAGATACCAATAAACTACTTCCCAACATCCGTAGAAATAGTGGAAGATTCCAAGCGACGAGCATTTATGAAAGCCACCAGCTGGGAGGGCTCAAAAAAATACATGAAACCAACTGGTACTTAGCAAGACACTTATAAGGATGTTTTAGGAAAAAGAGCCCCCTCCAGCTGGATAGCACCAGGATGAAGCAAGAAAAAATCTCTACACTGTCTCTGGGTATCCTTAGCCAAATCTGGATTTATTTATTTATTTATTTACAATTCTTATATACCGCACTATTTGCAATCAGCGCGGTTTACAGATAACAAAAAAAACATCCGATAATATACATATGTCTGGTCATTACATTGAACAGGGAATGGGACTTGGAGAACAAGTATAAACTATATAAAGGAACTTGGAGAACAAAGGTGAACTATATACATAAGAAGTTCAATGGGAAAGGCTCCTGTTTAGTGTTTTACATTTTTGGGGACGAACTATATGAGAGTGGCTGGGGTTCAGGGCTGTCAGTGAGGTATTTGATAAAGAGGAAATGTTTCAGGGCCTTCCTGAACTGGCTCAGGTTGGGGATTGCTCTGATGTGTGGTGGTAGGGTGTTCCATAGACTTGGGGCGCAAATACTAAAGGCTCAGTTGGATGTTGTTTTGGTGCAGTTTGTGGTTTCCTTCGGTATAGATAACATATTGGTCTCTGTGGTTCTTCTTAGTCTGCTGGGGGCAAGTGGTTGTATGACATCAGACAGAGAGGGGGAGGAGAGCCCCTTGATAGTTTTGAACGTCATCAACAAGGTCTTAAAACTAATCCTGGCTTGAATGGGGAGCCAATGCAGCTGTTTTAGGAGGGGTGTGATATGTTCTCTTCTGGAGGCTCCGAATAGTATCCGTGCTGCACTGTTCATGGCCAGTTGCAAGGGGTTTAAGGTTGCTCGGGGGAGTCCTTGAAGGATGGCATTTGCAAAATCGAAATGAGGAATGATGAGGGCTTGGTAAATAGTGCGGAAATCATCAGGTTCGAGTAACGGGCGTAAGTGTCTGAGGGATCGAATTTTAAAGTAGATCGCTCTGACAGTGTTTGCTATGTGTTGCTTCATGTCAAGATGTTGGTCCAATGTTACCCCAAGGTAACGTATAGTTGATTTCACTTGTAGCTCGGTATTGTGTACCTTCAAACAACTGGGTGGTGTGAAATTAGGGTTTCTCGAGATGAAAAGCACCTCAGTTTTCTTGTGTTGAATTCTTAAATTTTGTGATAGCAGCCAATCTGATATGGTGTTGAAGCATGCAATCAGAGGGGAAAGGTTTGGGCAGTCAAGTGAAATTGGCATGTATAACAGTACGTCGTCGGCGTATAACATACAACTCACGTTGAACGATCTGATGATGATACATCCAGACCAAGAACCCTTTAAATAACAAATTCCTCTTCCTAAAAATAAGTTTTAATAACCATTCTTTATATGACCCTAATGCAAAAGTTATCAACAAAGTAGAAGAAATCGGACACTAGAGGAATCTAACAATGCAGACACATTTAAGGCTTCCGTGGCCTGATCATCAGCTCTTAAAGGAGAAGTAGATTTTTTTCCTCCGGGCAAATAAAATGCTTTCACTGTTGGTGGAATCATATCAACTGAAACAGACAATGTGTCAACTAAATATTTTTTAAACATATTTCAACTGCCGAAACCAATGAGACATGGGGAAAGTTTATAATCCTCAAATTGTTTGCCTGAGAGGCATTCTCCAAGTTCTTAATTTTTACATTTAATGCACCAAAATTCTTGACATACTGTAGTGATTGGTCCTCTAGAGCAGCCACTCTTGTCTGTAAAGTCATAATATCCTGTTGTGCCTCTGTAATCTTTGATGCAGTTACTTCCACAGCCGTGGCGTTCACTTGCACCTTGGAGGCTAGCAAGGATACTTGTGGTAACAAAGCCTCACCCAATGAGACAATTGCTTGCTGAATAGTCTCCAAAGTAAAATCGGATGGTCTCTGCAATGTAAAGGTCCTCAGTCTGACACTGAATCTTGAAATGCTTCCATACCTCCTGCTGCTGAGACTCCACTTGGAATTGCAGCAACAAGGTAGGGTGTGAACGTTGACCCAAGGCAGACAGCCAATTGCTCAACCATGCCAATTGCCGGCACCGGAGCCGACCCTCGATCAGGGACTTATTCCTACTGTAGGCTCCCCGTCACAGTGGAGTTAACACATACCACCTTAGAGGCTGGCAGTATATTGGGGGATAGAGATGAAGTCCTCGAGGCAGACGCTGAGCACTCCTGCACCAGTGTACCTGCAGCCGAAGATACCTCCCCCGAAATTGCTGGATAGAGAGGTGGCTGTAACAAAAAAGCATCCAAAAGACCTGAAGAAGAAATCAGCATAGAGGTACTAGGGACTTGGGAAGACTGCGAGAACCCTTTCCCTTTTCACTTCTGACCCATAGCAAAACAGCTGCTTCAAGCAACCCTGGCCGATGCCATCTTTGCTCCTCCATGTTGAATTTTTATAAAAAGGCATTTAAAATGACTTTATAAAATCACCTCCAAAATGTGAGTGGCTGAGAAAATCATGCAAGCTGGACAGTTGCAAAACTTCTCTTTCTTTATCCCATAAATAAAGGTGCAAGATCGTAGGAGCTGGACAGTAGTGTAGACATTCAAATATGTGCGGAAGCATCATGCTGCTATCTGAAGACTCCTGTAGTACAGTACAGCCAAGAAGAATCTGCAACAGTGTGATCAACAGTAACTCTCAAAATTATGCATCACTTGAACCTACTGTGGTGTTCCACTGATGTTCATTTATTTATGTTTTTTCATCGTGTTTATGGGAAGGATACTGAGGATCTCACTGCCTTTAATTGAAATGGGTTGAGCTGGGACTGTGATAACCATTGATTCCCTGAAGTCCTTCCTTTTTTGCAAAGACCTCAGCATTTGTGTTTCCCCTCAACAGAATACATTCTGTCTCTTCTACAAAAACATAAAAAACATCAGGCCGAGTCAAGGGATTGCAGATGGATAAAACATCAGTCACGCTGCAAGCTAGATGCATAAATATTGCCTGAGGATGTTAATGATTGGAAATGGACTGTGAGAATTTACCAAATCTGACCCATTTGTTTGGAGGAAGGGAGTTACATTCTTCTAGAATTATGTACTTTCAAGAGAGAGAGAAATACATTTCAACATGGCTGACTGTCTGTTTTCATCTTTCTACATTATTCTAGCTGAACTAGCCATATCCCCAGGGTCTGTAAGCTCGGGATGCAACACACTATCATTAGTTAAATGTCTTCCTTGAGTCATCAGTGCTGCAAAGCTGCAAATTAACCTTGCCTTGCAATCTCAGGCTAAAACGGTTGAAGCATTGTAAGCTAGCGTTTCCATGTTTCTGTTTCTGTCTCTGTTAGCACCTGCAGGTTATTCCATAATATAAACAACTGTTGTTGATATGCAATAAACTTACTTATAGTTTTTTCAAAAATATTTACTATGGAAAACATTGACAAGACATTGCAGGTATCTTTTTCCCAAGATAATTTCTTGTGTAAAATTGTTCTATTTTTTGAGGTCTGAAAACCCATTGCTGGTTTGCAATTATCGTGAATCAACTATAATGGTATAGTTCACATTGGTTTCATAGTACAAACACCAAATGCTTAATTATGGACCATGTCATCACCAGCTAGACTGTGTATTCTTCTGGCTTCATATGACCACATACAAACATTTTGTTCTGTCTTTGTGCAAAAGTAACACCGCATTCATCTCTGTTTGACTAATCTCCAGAACCCATTCTCTGTTTGAATTTATGCTTCTGAAAGCATCCCTCAATTTCCATATCTAATGAGCCTTATTTTAAGTGAGTTGGCATAGACCGACAATGGAAGAACAATACCTTTTGAAATCAAACCTCCTATATTCAGTTATGTAGTCTCTATTCTAGTCTGTCTTATAATGATGGACAGATGGAATGGAAGGCATATACATTAGCCTCTCTTATATTCAATTTAAAGCCATAAAACCCAGCATGTGGTGTTCTATAAATCATTTCTGATCAACGTTGAGAGGCAATAAAGCCATGAAATGCAAATGTTTGATTTTCTTTGTTATAGCATTAAATTCTAAAGACTTTCGGTACGAAGAGAAACACAATTTTGCAAAGATAAAGGAAATAGGGCAGTCGGTCTATAAGAGAGCAATTTTTAAAACCATTTCTTCAATTAAAACTGTGTTTTAGCTGTGGAAATATGTGCTTATGAAATTATAGGCCTTGTTTACCGTGTTGTACCAAGGTTTTGCAATTACTCCTCTCCACCCCTACCTGGAAATTGTCCAACATTAGTATGTGGTACATGCAGAACTTCCATGTGAACCGTTGAGGATATTCTGGCCACTTTGCCATGTAGTCAATGTTGAGAAAACGTTGCTTATGCATGTTACCTGTATGGCAGTAATGCTTGATGCAGTTAGGTACACCTCTTAGGGTGGTGTTAACTACTGTCATCTGTGGCTTTAACAGCCAATACATGGTAATGACCTCTGCATTCACTGTAAAAAGCAGTCCCTACCCGTCCCTTGCCGCCTTACATGCTAACCATTTAATACAGGAATTACCACACACTGTTAAGGTGCTGCCTAGATCATTGTAATTCCAGTATTAAACACTTAACAGCACTCAGTCAATAGATCCCCATATGTACAATATACACATGTAGCTGAAACGAGTAGAGACATTTCTGGGGGTGGGGGTGAGGATGCTTTTCTGCACATTCTCTGGAAAATATACATGCATAATAATTTAGAAAAGTTGTGCATATAAAAGAGCATGTGTAAATGTATACATTTCCGATAGTAATCTCCAGTATGAGAATTTCTGGGAATATTTTCCAGTAGACACACAGGGAAAAGTATATACATACTAATTACACATTGGCTGAGTTATACAATTACCCCCTATGCTTTTAAATGAGTCTCATAGTTCTGCTTCATTTTTATTCAAATCTGACTTGGGCTGGTTATTCTATGCATCTGAATTTTTGCATGCAAGTAAATTCCTCTTGGATTAGCATGAAAGTAAAAAAAAAAGAGTAGCAAAATCTTTATGCTGATGAAGATAAACAGAAATATGGCAAGTTGCTTAATCACATTTTAGAAGAGTTATTGTTTTGTTTCTTTAGTTAGTCAGTTGCTTTTTCCATGTTTGTTTCAATGTTCAAATGGTGACTTGATTCTCCTTGTAGCCATTCAGAATACCCATTAGCAATTACAATTTCAGGATAACACCAGTGTATTTCAAGACCTGGCAAACATGCTTTTGGAGGGTAAATTTATAAGGAGTAGGCTGGATTCAGGTGCCACCTATGCACATAAATGTTGGTAATTTAGTCCTTTACGTGCCCAAGTTGCCACTTAAGTGCATAAATGACCTTTTATAAAATACCAACTAGTGCAAACGTATGGTGCTTGTTTGCATAGCATGCACTTTCACCGTGGGAGTGCACTGGGCAGAGTATAGGTGACTTTTGAACTTATGCATGCGGATTATAAAATGCCATAATTTACATTGATCTATGCAGAGAGTGTGCACTGACATTGACACCTGCCCTGGAATTTAGTATGTTAGAACCTACATGGACACGTGCACTTTTGTGCTTACATAGAGTGAAATATGCGCATGCTTCTATTAAAATAGACATGTGAGAACACGTTTACTAAGCATGACTTCATAAAATTATCCTCCACACATCTGGATGCTACATCTGGTTGTAAAATATTGTCATCTAGAGTGGACACTCGCTTGCTCTTTATTGTGTATGGAAAATGTTTTCATTTGATTTTGGTTAGTTTTAGGACTTGTACCTGATCTTAGTTGAGTATTTTTTGACTCCATTCACAATTTTGTTGTTAAAAAATTGTAACATACTTTAGAGCTTCGTAAAGCATGGAAATGCACTGTATGGGGTATGTTTACTAAAGGTTAAAGTTAATGTGTGTTAAGTGCTGCCACTGCCCATTCATTTCTATGGGCTATTGCAGCATTTAACATATGTTAACTTTTAGTAATAATGCCCCAATATTTGTTATTGACAAGGCCGCGGGGCAGCGTCCCTGGCGGCCGAAGGTAACCAGGCGCTTGGCCCGGTGCGGGGACCCTGCTCGCGGCCTTTGTGAGGGGCGGTCACCTGCGGGCAGTATTTTAAATTCATTGGCTCGCTCGGAATAGATGGGGGAGTGAGCCAATGAGAAGGACTGAGCCATGGGGGGGTTTATAAGGGAGACGCGCGGCGGCGGCAGTCTCCGGCGGTGAGATCAGCGGTGGGTGTGAGGGCTCTTGCTTGCCTGGGCTTTTGTGTGCCTCGTGCTTTGGCAGCGGCGTGGAGCAGCGCGGTTCCGGGTGCGGCGGTGATCGGAGCGGCACAGAGTTTCATCCTGCCAGTGGGCAGAGCGGATCCGGTGCCAGCTGAGTGGTTCCTGTGGGGGAGTTCTTGGTGTGGCGAGGCAAGTGCGGCGGTTTTGTGGTGCCCTCAAATTACGTAAAAACGAAACAGGAAAGACGAGAGGGAAGCAGCGTGGCCAACGTCGGGGTTGTTTTGTTTCAGTGTTTTGGGTGAGCTGGGCGGGGGGAGGGGAGAATGCCATTGTGCAAGGGACGGCAGGCCAGTGTTGGGGGACTTGGTAGGGGAGAGCGCGCTGCAGAGGGTAGGCAAAGGGGGCGGGCAGTGCCTTCGGGGGGGGGGAAGCCAGGAGGGTCTACCAGGGGGGCTGCAAGGGGTGGGCTTGTGCATAGGGTAGCTCATGGGGCTGGGGGCAGGGGTACTGTTGGCAGCAGGGGGGCCGGGGTGCGAGGAGGAAAGGAGGCAGCCTCAGCAGTGAGGCAAAGAGGGAGATACTCTATCAGGGGCCACAGGTGGGGTGGAGAGTTGGATCCCAGGCAGCGGATAGGTGAAACTGGGCCACAGGAACAGGGGGTGGGTATGGCTGCAAATGGGCTGTCCAGTGTGGAGGCATTTGGTGGGGGGGGGGGATGGGGGTAGGGCTGTGCAGGGGAGTGCTGGGAATTGGTCGGGGGTGGGGGGGGGTTGAGGTGGTCAAGGGTTGGTGGGGTGGGGCGGGGGGGGCCTGTGATGGAGGGTTGGGCCGCGCCGTGTCGTGGAGCCCATAGTTTTGGTCAGGGTCCCTCTTTCCAGATGGGATTCGACGGAAGTGTGGGGACTCTGGGTGGGTATGCGGCATGGGAGCATTGGCGGGGAGGGGGGCAAGGCTCGTCCAGGGCCGAGTGGTTGGCGGTTTGGCAACCGTTTGGTTCTCCTTTCGTCCCCTCTCCTCCCTCTTCTTCCTTTTTGTCTCTGCAGGTTTCAAGAAGGGCTCAGGCTGCGGGGCAGATTTCAGGTGTGCAGCACGCGGCAGTGGAAGGAGGGTTTGGAACGGCATCGGAGGATCGCAGAGGCTCGAGGCCAGCTCGGCGGATGTCGAGGGAGCGCAGGCAGCGGGCTCTGGGATACAGGATCCGGAGGTCCGGCCTGGGGAAATACAGGCTGGTGACGGAGGAGCATCGGGTGAGTTGATAGCGGGCGGTGGGCGTGGGGGTGGGGCGGAGCAGGTGGACGGGCAAGAAGGGAGTGGGCGCAAGGTGAAAAGAAAGAGTAGGCATTCCCGCCGGCATCGTCGCAGTTTGGAGTCTTCCTCTTCGTCCACTTCTTCTGCTTCGTCATCTTCTCCTGAAACTGCCCGTTCGGGGCAGGGGATTGGCCGGGTGCAAGGTGGGTCCTCTGGAGGGGAGGGCATGCCTACACTGGTAGCATTCGCGGAGTTATGTGAAGGGGTCCCCCATAATTTACAGCGTAAGATATGGAAGAGGCGGTACATAGATATATTCAGATTGCTGGAGGGCAGGAGGCAGTCGGGTGAGAGTAGAAAGAAGAGAAAGGAGGATGAAAAGGCAGGTCGGATCAGGAAAGTCTCGCGGAATGTTGTAAATTGGGTCAGATCCTTTTTACGGTTGGCAAGCGTTTGGGGTCATCAAGCTCCGGAGGATTATGGAATGCTTTTGGCGTACGCGGACTCTATCTTGGAAGCAGCGCAGACACATGACGGATTTGCCTGGTTGAATTACGATGAGAAGTTTCGGGACAAGATGGAGGAGAGTAAGTGGTTGCCTTGGGGTACGCAGGATATCAATCTGTGGTTGACCCAAAAGTCGGTCAGGGCGGGTGCGGGTGGGAGGGCTGCGGTCCGTGTCATGGCGGGTAACGCGGCAGGATTGGGGCGGCCCTTTCATGCGAGGGGGGTACTCCACCACAGAAAGCAGGTGGAGGGGGAGCAGGGGACATCTGTTGGCGTTTCAATAAGTCCTCGTGCCCATTCCCCGATTGCAAGTTCTGACACGCTTGCTCGGCCTGTGGGGGCGGACATTCCATGATTAAATGTTTCAAAAAAGGCGGCATGGCCCCCCCATCCCGGCTCCCAAGTAATAGGGATGTATCGGGGTTGTCCCCCACTCCAATTTTCCGGGAGATTATAGGCGAATGGTTGAGATGTTATCCGCGGAGGTGGGATAGAGAGGCGTTGGAGCGGGGGTTTTCAGTGGGGTTCAGTATTCCAGTGCAGGGAACTATAGTAGGTAGGTCAGCAAGCAACTCACCCTTGGTGCGGCGTTTGGCATCGGTTGTCCGCGAGAAGTTGGCGGTCGAGCTACGTTTGGGCAGGGTTGCCGGTCCTTTTGCGGAGCCACCATTTGCGAATTTGGTGGTTTCCCCGTTGGGGGTGGTGCCAAAAAAGGAGTCGGGGAAGTTTTGCTTGATTCATAACCTCTCTTTTTCGTTAGAGGACTCGGTGAATGATCATATACCAAAGGAGCTGTGCGCGGTTCGTTATGCGTCGTTTGATGACGCAGTGGATTTGGTGAAACGGTGTGGCCCAGGGGCTTGGTTGGCGAAGGTGGATATTGAATCGGCTTTTCAGTTGCTGCCAGTCCATCCGTCTTCGTTTCATTTGTTAGGTTTTTCTTTTGATAACGAATTCTACGTCGACAAGTGCATGCCTATGGAGTGTTTGGTGTCTTGTGCCTACTTTGAGATGTTTAGTTCCTTTTTGCACTGGAATCTACTCCGGAGGGTGGGCTGTGGGAACGTGGTGCACTATGATTTTCTGTTTGTTGGGGCGGTGCAGTCGGAGGAGTGTCAGCAGTTAATGGAAGGTTTTGTACGCATGGCTAGCGCTTGCGGTCTCCCGTTGGCCGCCGGAAAAATGGAAGGCCCGGCCACCTGTATTACTTTTTTGGGGGTTGAGCTTGATTCGGTGGAAATGGTGGCACGCCTCCCAATGGATAAGGTGGGGAAGTTGTGGGTCCTGGTGGCTAATGGGTTGGCGTCCGCTAAATTATCTTTGCGGGAGTTGCAAGTATTGATTGGTTCCTTAAACTTTGCTTGCAGAGTCATACCAATGGGCCGTGTTTTTATGCAACAATTAGCGGCGGCCACAGCAGGGATTCGTAAACCGCATCATCGCATCAGAATGTCCAAGGTCATGAAGGCTGACTTGAGAGTTTAGGATGTTTTCCTTGAGGATTTTAACGGGGTATCTGTCTTGATGGAGGCGGAGGTGTCCAGTGCGGATTTACAACTGTACACGGATGTGGCTGGTAGCGGTGGTTTGGGTATTTACTTTGGGGGGAATGGTGTGTGGCCAAGTGGCCTCCGGCGTGGCTCACAGCTGGTTTGACTAGTAACATTACGTTCTTGGAGCTGTTTCCCTTGTTGGTAGTGTTACACTTGTGGCCTGAATGGTTGAGGAATCGCAGAGTGGTCTGGTGGTGCGACAACGAGGCCATGGTTGCTGTGATTAACCAGTATACGCCGCGCTGCGCGCAGGTCGCTGGGCTAATGCGGGACATAGTTTTGGCTTGTTTGCATTTGAATGCAGTTGTGAAGGCTAGACATATTCCGGGATGCACTAATAGAATTGCTGATGCTCTTTCTCGTTTCAAGTGGGAGCTATTCCGGACCTTGGCACCAGAAGCGAGCGAGGAAGGGTTGGCGGTTCCAGAGCACTTGTGGCGGATTGGCCAGCGGAGATGGTACGGTTGCTGAAGAATTCTGTGTCGTCTGCGACGTGGTCGGCATATAGGAGAGGATTTGACACAGTGGTTGATTACCTTGAGTCTCAAGGATGGCGGCCTGGTGTGGCCGCCGACAGTTTGATGGGACAGTATATAGTGATAGCAAAATGCAATGGGGTGTCCAGGGCATCGGTACGGAGTCGGTTAGCGGGCTTTACCACCTTTGCCAGGGCTGCCGGTTGGGGATCCGCGGTTCCTGGTTTTTTGGCTCGGAAGTTGTTACGAGGCTGGGAGAGAGCTTGTCCGTCTCCTGTGGACGCACGGTTGCCAGTTACACACGAGCTACTGGTCAGGATTTCTGCAGCGCTGCCGAGTGTGGCGTCTTCACGCTATGAGGCTATTCTTTTTAAGGCAGTGTTTTGCCTGGGCTTTTCGGATCGGGGAGATGGTGGCTAGCGCTGGTAGGGCCACGGGTGGTGGTGGCTTGTTGTGTAGTCATGTGCAGGTCAGGGGGGGGCAGCTGAGGGTGAAGCTGGTCAGATCAAAGACGGACCAGTTGGGCAAGGGGTTGTGGGTGGTCCTGAATGAAGTGGTTTCCCTTCCGACTTGCCCTGTGTCAGCAGTGAGAGACTATTTATTGGCGCGCCCGGTGGCAGGTCGTCTGTTTTTCTTGCATGAGGATTCATGTTGGGTGACTCGCTTTCAGGTGGCGGCAGTGCTAAGGATGGCCATACGGCATTTGGGCTTGGATCCTATGCGTTTTGCACCGCATTCATTTCGTATTGGAGCGGCAACCAGTGCAGCGGCTGCGGGGCTCTCAGAGGCGGAGATTCAGAGCATTGGCAGATGGAGATTGCAGGCCTTTAAGGGTTATGTGCGGTTATGAGGGGAGCTAGTGGTTGTGGGGATAACCTTTGCTTTCTTTTTCAGATGCTGTGCGGTGCCTGCATGGATGCTGGATGATCGGACATTCATTTGTGCATTGGGCGGGACTGCAGGCAGCTGAACGACCATTGGGTTGTAATTTAGAACTTGACCTGGCGTTGGTGTCCATACTATGGCTGGGTGAGCGTGGTCTGCGTTGGCCGCAGCTCTTACCTTTGCTTTGGCACCATAGTCGGGTGAGGAAAGAGCCCGCAGTAATCCTACTGCATGTGGGTGGAAATGATTTAAGCGGATGGACTTGCAAACAGCTGATTCGAGCAGTAAAGAGGGACCTGGTTGAGGTTCTTCGGCTGTTCCCTCAAGTTATTTTGTTGTGGTCGGACATCATTCCAAGGCCTGCCTGCCGGCAGCAGTGGCGTTGGTCTCGGAGGTTGGCAAAAATCAATCGGCAGGTTGGGCGGTGGGTTGGTGAGCACGGGGGATATCAAATTTTGCACCCTTGGGTGGATGTTGATTGTGCAGGATTGTATTGTCAGGACGAGGTGCACTTATCCCCGGTGGGTATGGATCTACTGTTGAATGACTGGTAAGAGGCTTTGGAATGTATTGTTAAGTGGGAGTCTCGATGGTCTCAGCTTGGGGGGTGGGGCGGCGTAGAGGCGTGAACATGCTCTACACCGGGTGGCGGGATCCCAGAGGTTTCCGGGGTCTGGAGCCTTAATCTGGAATTGGGGCGGGGCGGTCGCCCCCAACCCGGATGACCCCTGGCCGGTCTTTGCTAGTAATATGGCCAGGCCGAGTAAAGGGGGAGTTGGTGTTTGCTGCTGTCTCGGCCGCGGCGGGAGTGGAATGAGGTCACCTTGCTAGTGGTATGGCGGGTGAGGGCTCATTCCGCTCGTGGGTTATTATTAAGACGTTTATGTTGCAAGGAAATGTTTTGGAATGCTATGTTTGTTAATAAAGCTGCGACCATACGAGCCAGAAGTTTTGTGTCTGTGCTGGTTATTTTGAGGTTTTGAGGGGGGATGGTAGGTTATGGGGGGGTAGGGGGTTGGTAGCGTGGGGAGGGGGGGGCGGGGTACCACCGGGTCTGACCTGCCTTGGTTATTCAGAGATTAATGGATATTAAGTTGATTTTGTGTGCACTTTTGTTTTCTCATCACATCCAGCAGGCACAGCGATTTTAAAAAGAGGCAATGGGGGAAAAAAACCAAACCTATGTTAACAAATGCATAGCCCCACTCTTTATGAGCCTTATGCTGCTTCTGCAGAATTCCTAGAGGATAGAGAAGACAATCATCTCTTTTTATCTATAGAGAGAAGGCCAGCTTTAGATGAATACTTCACAAGAGAAAAACATGTCCATATTTATTTCTGTATTAAACAACTATGTATTTTACTTCTGACGTTTGTTGAGATGATATAAAAACTTGAGAATAGTTTCATAACAGGCTGCATATATGTGAAGGCCAAGAAGTCACCTATATTTAGCCTATTTTATAAAGGTACATGAAGGATAAACATGTGAATGGGAATTAAGATATCCAGATCAGGAAAATCCCCACTCTTATAGAATACATATAAGGACGTTCAGGAAAGCACATTGATGTCTCACCCCATTCAGCAGGAGCAGTGATTTACAAAAGATGCAATGGAGCCAAAAAGCATCCAGCTTATTCTCAAATATGTGTGAAGGAGCAGCTTTTAAAAACTGCTGCTCCCAATAGCCTCCTTCTTCTCACCACTGACAGCACTCACTGCTCTTCAACCCCCCTGCCTCTCGCCGACACCCACCCAACATTAATCCTCCTGTACCCCCTGACATTAAGGCCCCCCATGGTTCTCCTCCCCAATTTGGCAGCTTGACCCCCAGCAATATTACTGCAAGATTACCACTAAGGGCCAAGGACAGACGCCATTTTGAACTTAGAGCCATCATGAGCAGCAGAAACTGTAGAATGCTTCTGCTGTCACGAGCCTACCAGGGACCCTAGTAAGAGTTATGGGTGGAATCAGAGGTGGGGAAGGTGGGTTTGATGGAAGGGCCAACAGGGGAGTCTGGATGTCAGGGGAGAGACATCATGGGAGGCTTGATGTTGGGGGTATCAAGGAATGGCAATTGATGTTGAGCTATATTGGAAAGTAGTGACTGATGTTAGGAGTGTAGGTTGATGTTGGAGGAATTGAGGGTCTTTGGCTTTGGCCTTTAAACCTGTCCCTTTGAGCAGGCACTTATGTGTGGTTTGGGGCAAGCATAAATGTTTTGCAAATACAATGTGTGCCTTAGAGTCAACGCTGACTCCTGGCGACCCAGCAGCTCCTGGGTTTTCTTGGCAGTGTGACTGGAAGTCATACTTGGAGAAAGGCGGTATATAAATACAGCTAAATAAATAAATAAGTAAAGTCGATTGCCAAGCCTTTCTTTCAAGGCAATGGAGGGTTGAATGACTTGCCCAAGGCCACAAGGAGTGCTGGTGGGAATTGAACCCTGGTCTCTTGGTTAATAAGCCAGTGCTCTAACATTAGGCTACTCCTCCACCATGTGCCCGAGCCAATCCCTTTCCATGCCCTAACCATGCCTCCTTGCAATCTCTGCATGGTGTATATCATGACGCGTAAATAGCGGCTTTCTAAGATTGCTATTTACATTTGTAGGTGATCTATACATTTAAAAGTTGCTGCTTACATATGGGGATGCTTTCAAAATAACCACCAGAGGTGCCCATCTGCCTTTATAAAATACTAGGGGTAAACCAGCAGAAATCATGGCTAGATTGAAGCTGCAGACATTTATGCCTGTACAGTAAATATTAGGGGTCCTTTTACTAAAGTGCGCTAAGTGTTTAATGTGCATTTCAGTGCATGGCAACTTAGCATGGGACCATGGTAACTGTTACAGTACTGGCATGACAGTCACCATGTGTTAATCCCCGTGTTAATTGCTCATCACGCGACAGGGCAGGGAATGGGCAGTTTATACACGAAGAGTGGGCATACACTGCACATTTCAGTTAGCGCATGATACTTACAATGTGCTGTCAATATTGCAGTTAGTGCATGTGCACTTAACATCATCTCAACAGGTAGTGTTGAGTAACCGCAGTAATTATGAATGACCTTAATGCATAGTATGTACTTTTCAGTGCTGCAACTGCAGGGAACATGCTGGGCAGGCCCCTGACAGTTATCATATGGCTTTCTGAAATTTGCCACACTTTAATGTTTACTCAAAACATGTGATAAGTGCAAAAATGTATCATACTTTAGTAAAAGGGCCCCTTAGTGCATAGAGTACTTTTATGCACTTAATTCCTGGTAAGATTTTATAAAGGTCTTTTTACATGCATAAAAAGAGCTTTACATACTAAAACTACTTTATAAGATTAACCCCATAGAGACCAATGCACAAGCATGTATTGTAAATGATGCTTGGCATACAAAATATATAAAGAGTGCACTTTCTTGATCTTTTCTACTGTTTTTGTCTTCACTGCCTCCTGTTCATTCCTTCCAGCATTACCTTAGGACTATATAGTAAGGAGTTTTCCCATTTTTTGTATCATTGGGGAAATACTTACTATAAAGGTGTCAATCTAAAAGAACTGAAGAAGAAAATTAATTTTTAAAATTGAAGAAAAGTGATTTTTAAAACAGGAGACAATGTTGGTTTCCAATTTTGTTTCAAATGAAAACCCCTCCCTAGTTTCTTTTTTTCCTTTAAATAGACATTTCAGTTAAACATACAGTATTCTTCCATTTGCAGAAGTTAATGTAGTGTCTTACTAGTGAAAGCATCCTTGGAAAAATGTAATTCTCTGATACCTTTATCTTGTGGAAAACATTGTACTCCCTAATGAGAATATCCTTATGTACTTGTCTGAAGAAGAAAGTGTCTCTGTCTGCAGCTGCCACAGTAGATGGGCTTACACTTGGCTGTCAGAGTTTGTTCAGTGTGTGACAGGACTCCAAGGGAGAAGAGAGATTTATTCCAATTTTTCAGTTTTCTTATTCTTTTACTTCATGGTGGAAGATATATAGTATTACATTTGAAATATATATATGTATAGCTTATGAGGAGATGAATTAAATTTTCCTAGTACCTCTTGGAATAGGACAAAGGCGGGCTAAAAGGTATCTCAGGCTGTCAAGGGTAGAGGTACCCCCCTGATATCACAAGTGGCTGGGGGGAGGGATGAATCACCCTCCAATTACATGGATTCACGGAAGCAGATGCGCCAGAGCATACTTCCACCACCGTAGGGGCAGTAATTGTATGGCACACTGGAATTCCAACCATGGAACCACAGGTGGGCACTTGTCTTGCCCACCTATTGTAATGGCCCTGGTAGTAGTGCTTTCTTTCATGACCCTTATATTAGCAGATTCTGAGTATCAGCTGGGGTAAACATCATACGCATATGAGCAGTCAGTTTTTCACTTTTTGTTTTACCTTAAGGTCATGCTTTTTCCCCAATCAGAGATGTGTGCGAGCTAACAAATAGAACTGTATGTATGCTTAAAGAATATTCGTTGATCGTTTCTGAATATATTTCTAGGACCTGTGGTCATACCAAGCATACGACCAGGCGATCACTTTCTACCCTGGGAAACTAAATATCTAAAGGATGAAAGAAGACATCAAGGAAATAGATAATTCTCAACTTTGGACAAATACCATTTTTCCATTTAAGCTCTCTGTAAAGGTCTTGAAGGACTACCAAAAGGGACTGCTGGTGCTGGAAAGAGATCTATGCTTGTAAGTATTTACTTCTGGGAAATTCTCTAAATCTTGGGGAAAAGGGAATTATTTGGGGTAAAGCTGATTAATCTGTGCTATTTAGAATCCAGTGTATTTGTTAACTCAGTCAGGGCCTAATATCAGCAGAGATATTTTAATTTAAATCAAATCAGACTATAGCCTAGCAAAGAAGGAAGAATAGGGTAAATATTCTTTGAGTAGAATGAAATAAATTGTTTCTAGAGACCTTTACAAAGAGGCCTTCCAGTTAGGAGGGAAAAGGGAATTCTTTGGGTTAAAGCTGATTAATCTGTGTAATTTAGAATCCAGTGTATTTGTTGACTCAGTCAGGGCCTAGTATCAGCAGAGAGTTTTAATTTGAAACTGGAGTACAGCTTAGCATAGGAGGAAGAATAGGGTAAATTTTCTTTGAGGAGAATGACATAAATTGTTTCTAGAGGCCTTCCAGTTAGGAGGCAAGAGCTCTGTGAATTTGTTTTAAATAGGTGTTAAAGCCAAGTGACAGATCAAAGGGGCAATTTGAAAGGCTCCCTCTTTCAAACGAAGAGTTGTGTGAATCAGTCAGGGAATTTTTAACAGATTACATTAGAAGCATAGGTCTGGGACCTGTGTAGCAAGCCAGCCTTTAGTAAGTATTAATTCCCTCCCACCAACCCTGACTCCCACCCACCTCAGGCATAATCTTAGCTTTATAGGCTCTTAGACCACTGAACTGTAGCTTAGGCCCAAGACTGTTGTAGCAGATGTAGCAGAGGCACCAACTTGATGTGCCAATGTCTGACAGGTGCTGGTGGCCAGACTTGGGGTATGCACTGGGCACATGTGGCTGTGTCACATTAATAACCCTCCATTGCCTCAGGAAATCCAAGTTAAGTGACTTGCCCAAGGCCACAAGAAATGTTATTGGGAATCAAACTGTTGTCTCTTGGTCCCCAAGCCAATGCTCTAACCATTAGCTTAATCCTCCACTCTGTCTGTCTATCTAAGAGTGAAACAATGGCTAATAAAATAAATGATGCATACGTGCTCAGTATTGCAGTGCTATTTAACATTGTCTACTGCAAGACATTGTTCATAGCAGGGTTAATACAGGCCATTGTGCTCCTTCCCCTGCCCCCCCATACTGACTCCTACTCCCACAACTCTACCACTCACCTACCCTACACTCCACTACAAACCCATGTGCAAACCAACACCAACAAACTTATTCACACACCCCACATGCCCCACCATCTGCCACACAGCACATACACCATACTCCCTCCCTCACACATACATGTTACAAATCACTTTGCTCTCCCCCTCACAGAGGGCACATGGATCTGTGCCTTTTTCACACTGATGGCTGGGGTGGAGGGTAGCATATCACTAGAATCAGAGCTTTTGTTCTGCTCACTTCCTAACTCTAGATGCTCATGGAAGGGAGGGAAAATCATGGCAGGCCCTGTGCCTGGAGGAACTGGGCCCAGAATATTTGAGGCCCCTGAGTTTGAATTGACAGTTTTGGAGGCCTGTTGTGTGGTACTACAGGTGGCCACTGAGCTGTAGCTTTGGCCCAAGACTGTTGTGGCAGAGGTAGCAGAGCTGCCACCTTGATGTGCCAATGTCTGACAGGTGCAGGTGGCTGGTCTCGGGGCATGCACATGCAGCTATGCCACAGCTCATTTAGAAACTCTGCCTTTATTTGCTGCAGAAGGATGATAGATTTGTTTGGGTTTTGCATGGCCTCGAGCTGTCAGCCCTGCAATATGACACTCGCCCTCAGTAACTGTAGCTTTGCCTTGGCCTAGTTTTCCTCATTTTGAGAGAGAAGCCTCTCAGCACACTGGACAAGTCTTCCATAGTTCCTGTATCTGCTGTGCACCTCCTGGACATTACCCTTCTGCTATTCCTGGGGAGGCGGTGACGGTGGCAGGGGCTCAATATGGTGTGTCCCTGGCTGGCGACATCTGCCTTCTGTGTCAGGGGTGTCATCATTATCCACCCCTTGGACAGGTGCCGAGGGCTCTGCAGCAGACTGTGATGGGGATCACCAGGTGTAGTGGCCAGGTCCTGGTCAGGAGCAGCAGCACCTGTGATTAGACAGAACAAGTATGATAGGCACATCACCCACAGAGGAATGTCATATTCTCAGCAATCAACATTGCACAGTTGACCCCCATTGGAACAGATAGATAGGGGCTACTGTCCCATTGTGCAGAAAGTCTCTATATAACAAGGAAGTAGCATTGTTATCTCACAGTCTATAGAGGCCTAGAAAATGCCTTCCTATCTGCATATGTGTTTTTGACCCCACAGCAGATACATGTCATTAGCAGGCCTCAAACCACTAACCATCATGTTACAGGGCATGCACAGTGACTACCAAGCCACAACAGATTCTCAATGTGCACTCCTACACATCTGTGACTGAGCACCATTGAGACTTCCACATAGGGATAACAGCTATCAGTTCTATAGTGGAGAGATGTGGAAAGCACTGCATGCATGGCAAGCCCAGAATGGCACTGCCACCTGGGTCTGAGAGTTTCTCACAAGAGTTAAGATTTACAGTATTATGTAGGCTGCCATTACTAATCAGAAGTATATGTATGCCTTCGCTGCCACTAAGCCTTGCATAATCCTGTCTGTTCTTTTACCAATAAACTGAGGGGAGATGCAGTGGGATTGTAACATCTGTCATATCACCCTCCCAGATATGAGGTCCCAGCAGTGCACAGGAAAGGCTGTTGGGAAGGGGTATGGAAATGCATCTGTAACACACTGCAGGGAGCAGCAGTGCCTCAATGCTCAACGATACAATGATGAAGGGGATACCACACATACCCTGTGTGACCCAGGCCTCCAAGAATATAACACCACAGCACAGATTGGCTATGTTCAACACCCACTTAGATCATGTGGTGCAATTGGTGACAGTGGCTCTGCTGCCTACCTAGTAGCTGTGAGACTGCTAGAACTCGGGTCTGAGACCATGCTTGGACATACAACTGTAATGACATGTTCACAGTTGCAGCTGGTGCAGGACACTTAATCAATACACCCCAACATGCCTCCATCAGGGTGAGCAGACACCCCCTCCCCCCTCCAATCACCAGGTGAGATCTCAGCTGCACTATATCATGTCTGAGACATTCTTGCAACAGCATTGTTTTCACAACAAAAACTGAAACATACAGAGCAAAAGGACACCCGATTATGGAACTCACAAGCCCTGTCCTGCACACCAGAACAGGGCCTGGAAGGCCATGGGGCGGTGCCATGGCCATGGTTAACAGTGCTATGCTCAGGTGACAGCCTCCCATGGCTCCTTCCCATAAGTCCTGCAGGGACAATCCATGTATTGGGAGGTATATGGTAGTGCTGTATATAGAACAGGAGTGTGCTGATGGGAGCAATGCAGATAAGTTTATGTGCTGCAGGGAGTATTTCTGGCTAATCCAAGCCCTACAAAGCACATATCATCAGAATGTATGTGCAAAGCAACAGTATCACAGCACACTATAGAGATGGTGCAGGGGGAAGGATGTGTATTGTAAGCAGGGGACACAGGTGGGGAAATCTACCAGGGCATAAATAGAGGGGACATATAGCAGCCACTCAGAAGGCTCCTCAGAGGGCTGTGATGTGTCTAGTGTTCCCACCCCTTCGACAGCGACAGTGTTCCCACCCTTTTGACACTGCTGCTCCAGGTCTGTGAGTATGACTGCCTGCGCATCTGGAACACACACAAGGCGGAGGCTGATAAGGTCACAGGTGCTAACTTTTAATGAGGCAATCGCCTACAAGTTTTGGCTGAAAGCCTTCATCGGGGGGGGGGGGGGTGTACGTATCTAAAATAACAATACAGTTTTATTAATAACATAACTTAAAGTTGAAAAATATGACAAATATACACTTTAAAAAGAAATTATATATAAAAAACATAAAAAATATATAAATAAATAATTAAACAATAGTTACAAAGATGATGAAATATTCCATAAAATGACAAAGCTTGGAATGTATAAAAACAAATATATGAATATATGTTAGTAAAATGTATAAGCATCTCTATAAATAAAGGCAGCCAATTGAATAGTTTAAAAAAGGGTAAACAAATAAAAAATACAGATAAAAAATGCCTGTCGAGTTGACAATAGAGAGGGTACTCACATAATGCACCTTTTTAGACTGAAGGTCTTTTCAAAGCTGGAAGTTAAAAATAAAATTGTGTCAGAACTTATTGTAAGACATGGACAAACATATAGAGCCAGACCAGGGGAGGATCTAAAAAATATGATTTTAGACGTCATGTGTCAAACCAGGGCTTGGAAATCAATTTGATTCGGAGAAAAGCACACAGAGCCAGAACGGAGAG
The DNA here is from genome assembly GCA_033557465.1 of Ichthyophis bannanicus. NCBI lineage: Eukaryota > Metazoa > Chordata > Amphibia > Gymnophiona > Ichthyophiidae > Ichthyophis > Ichthyophis bannanicus. The sequence goes on from CM066034.1 coordinate 255,948,365, forward strand.
GGACGGGAGACCATGAACGTTTAACTTAAAACATATATCAAGCAAAATCGATACAAATCATATAGAATAGGAAACAGGAGCCTCTAAGTATAATAAAATGTAGATATGTTACCCAATAAACCTTGAGATACGAACTTGCAACATGAAATGTTCTTTGTATTAAAAGGAACTGAATGGAGGCGTCTCCAATTAAAAGCTTTTCAATTCGCGCCAAAATCGTGATTGACAAATGGGCGCGCATGTCCGAGGGGAAGGACAGCACAAATGAGAGCAGCAACCACATTGAGGAGAAGTTTCCAAAGAAGAAAGTAAGAACATGAACACATTGAAACAATGTGTGAATTACCTAAACTGAGTGCAGCCAATCTGTCTATTTAAATGGTTATCCGGAGAAAAACTGAGGATGCCGAAATTGGCAACCAGGATGGCATAGTGCAATGTAGTTCCTCACATGTTACTGTGATCGTGTGTCATTTGAAATACTTGTGCAATAAACCATGAGATTGCATAAGTAGAAGGTGTGTTGAAAAATTATGAGGTAAAAATGTGTAATAAAAACAGCGTTTGAAGGGAGAAACATAGAGCCATAAAAAGACAAAAATAAAAATAAATAAATAAATAAAGGGTCACGGTAAAAATCATTGCAGTGCCATTGGATGATGCAAAAAAATTAATAAATATTTAATAATTGTAAAAAATAAAACATAAATAAAATCTATAAATGAATTGGAAATATATTATTATGAGAACAACTAAATAAAACTGATAATAAAACTGGTATGATACAGTATGGTTCCACGCATCTGTCAGTGTAAGGTTCTTAGACATTCACCTTCACAACTTGACCCATACTTAAAAAATAAAACAAATACAAATTGATTAGGAATAGTATTTAAGAAACAGTTTAAAGAAGTATATGGATAATGCATATAGGTAAAATAGAAATGTATGATTATAAAATCAACTAAATAAAACTGATGATCAAACCAGCAAGGTACAGTATGGTTCAACACATTTGTCAGTGTAAGGTTATTCACCTTTATAAACTTGAGCCATACTTGATCATGAGAGTAGATCAAATAAAAATTGTATTAAAAATATTATATTAAAAATCATATTTAAAAATGGCACTTGCAAAAGGAAAGCTAATTGACAATAGGAAGCTTAAAACAACATACTAAGAAAATTACACAATAATGGTAACCAAGAACAAACCGCTCTTCTTTTGTGTGGACTAAAAAAACAAGGAACCGCCGGATAATAAAAATGAATGAAATAATTGTATAAATATCATTGGAGTGGAATGATTGTTTGTGAAACCCAATGGTGCATATTCAAAACGAAATTGATATAACAACGGTGTCTGTGTATCTCAACATTCAGGTGTTGTTTTTAAAAAAGGAATTCACACAAACTCAAATTGTACTTTAGTTGTCAAACAAGATAACTATTCATTCAAAACTGAATTCTTTTGGATTCTAAATTGAAGTGTGCAAGAAAGATGCAACCCCAAATGTGGTAACAAATACCATAATTAAAATGGGAAATCTATATATACAATAAATACTTAAAAAATTATTTAAAAATAATAAATGAATAAATATAAAAAATGTTAAAACCGTTGAAAGACATTAAAAACAAAAACAAAGCAAAAAAGCAAAGCAAAAAGGAGGAGCACTAGCAAATACTGGAAGTATGGTTAGAGGAAAACAGACAAATCCACTTCTTGGTTCAAACTGGAGGGAAAAAGGGTGTTGAGTTCATATATGATTTGTAATGATTTTGCTCGATATATGATGTTTTAAATTAAACGTTTATGGTCTTCCGTCCCTCTCCGTTCTGGCTCTGTGTGCTTTTCTCCAAATCGAATTGATTTCCAAGCCCTGGTTTGACACATGACGTCTAAAATTATATTTTTTAGATCCTCCCCTGTTCTGGCTCTGTATGTTTGTCCATGTCTTACAATACGTTCTGACACAATTTTATTTTTAACATCCAGCTTTGAGCTATCAGTTTGAAAGTGGTCTTTTTCAAGACCTTCAGTCTAAAAAGGTGCATTATGTGAGTACCCTCTCTATTGTAAACTCGACAGGCGTTTTTTATCTTTTTTTTATTTGTTTACCCCTTTTTTAACTATTCAATTGGCTGCCTTTATTTATAGAGATGTTTATACATTTTACTAATGCATATTCATATATTTATGTTTTTATATATTGCAAGCTTGCCATTTTATTGAATATTTCGTCTTTGTAACTATTGTTTAATTATTTATTTATATATTTTTTAATGTTTTTTATATATAATTTCTTTTTAAAGTGTATATTTGTCATATTTGTAAGCTTTGTAATGTTATTAATAAAACTGTTTTGTTGTTTTAGATGTGTACACCCACCTCCCCTCCCCCCCCCCCCCCCCGATGAAGGCTTTCAGACGAAACCCGTAGGGGATTGCCTCATTAAAGGTTATACCTGTGACCTTATCAGCCTCCACCTTGTGTGTATTTCCAGCATGGATAGCAATGGTGTCATGGGGCTGTCTCTGTTGGGGGGGGGGGGGGTGTCCCCTGTAGCTCACTGATTTGAGGTGCTAGTCTAAGATAGTATAGCCTGGCACATGGGACCCAATCACAAATATGTCAGTTGGTGAGGATATGCCTTCCTTGCACTGGCAGCTGGCACATACTGGTCACAAAGACATCTGTAATCCTCACCTGAGGTATCTTCAGTACCCCCTGCCAAACAGTGTGACGTTGCTGGCAATGGAGGCTAGTCTGTCTGTAGGTTTGGGTGTTGGGATACATGTGGGCCTACTACAGTCCTGGTACAGCTGTAGGACAGGGCATCTATGACTTCCCCATGATCAGTAATAGCCAGTCCCTTGCTGAGGTTTGGTAAGGTACTGGCGTGCCTTGGCTACGTGACAGCAACAAACTGACATATTCTGACCTGTGAGATGTCCTCATACTCAAGGTGACCCAGTGGTGATAGCGATTGAGCCTATGCAGCATAGACTTTGCATTTGCATGGTTTCTGTCCAATAGTGTCAGCCGGCTACTGCCCCCATGGCGGAGGGGGAGGCTACTTCACCAACATCTTTCATTGCCCTTCCATCTCTGTCTTCTGAGACGACATCTACTCCTGCTGCATGATTAGGTGCTGAAATGTATAGCCATCAGTCCAGTGTTTGGTGAAAGAGGTCCCATGACACACTTATTGCAGTGGCCAGTGTCAGGTGGTCCTGCATACAGTGTTGATGGCATGGCATGTTTGCATGCTTTCACCTTGCAATAGGCTGATTCATGGTCATCATGCATCTGTTCTAACCTTCCTAGTAGTTCCCCAGGGGGGAAGCTTTCTGATTTTTGCTCTGCTGACTAGCTTCCATTATGTGGCCTTGTACATTCAGGATATGGGTAGTCTATAGTTGACAGGTGTTTGATAGCAGGACCTGTACCATAGTCCATCTTTATGCCCCAGCTGTGGGGATATGGTTCTCTGATGTGCACTATATATATTTCTAGTGTATGTTGATGGTGTATAGGGACATGATTGTTGGGTGGGCATTTGAGGATGTCCAATCAAATGAGGCAGACAGCTCAAGGTGGGTCATTGGTTCTCTTTCTATCCTGTGACCTTGGAGACTGTCTGAGCCAGGGGCATCACATTGTAGTAATCTGTGTGCCTCTCTGTCAATGTGTGGGACTCCACATTTCCCATGTACATGCACATACAGGCAGCAACAATGCTGGTGTTCTTAACCTATGCCTGCAGTTACTGATTACAACCTCTTGCGCATCTAGGCTTTGGAATAGATTGATACATGCACTGATTGTAACACACACAGTAAACACACGTTTGTGGATTCGGTTTTTACAGGGATATGCGTTCATCCTTGGCAGGCCTTCATTTTACGTATATTGTTCGCCTTCAGTGGGTGTGTTTTGTATTCTTGATTTTAAAAGGTATTCCTGATGTTGCATGGCACGCTACGTGGGACTCAACCCCTGCTCTCTAGGGTTTATGTAATATTTCTGGGTTACTCCCCCCCCCCCCCCCACTCTGACTGTCAACATTCCATCTTTCATGGCAGACGTTGTGTCCTTAATTGTCCCTATTGGGGTTTATTAGCCATTAAGTTATACATCTGTCACACCTCCTTCACTTATGCCATTGATATGTCCATGTTTAATGGCTGCTGCTCCACCCAACAGATAGCCTTGGGGAGTTGTAGGTGCATGGTGCAAGATGGCATTGCTGCAGATTCCACAAGCCATTTCATTACTTGTTAATGCACAACTGTTTGTGATACATCTGTGATGTGCTCCTCTTCATTTTGAGCTACATGTCACACAGGATCTGTGACCAGTATGATTGTGTCCTGCAACAATTGAGCTTTATATTGGATGACAGCTGGTCATCATGGCATGTGTTGGTGGGGTGTCTGGCGCAGTGACTAGTAACCAACTGTATTTCCCTGGCCCTCTAATCTGCCAATAACAAGTCAGCATCTCTGCTCTGAACACACTTATTGCTGTTAGTGTTACTGCCCTCCGGTCCTTTGCCCTCCTGACCCTTCTCTCCTCTAACTCTGCCTCCCTTGATCAGACTGTGACTCCATTCATATCAAGCTATGGCATTCATTTTGCAGTGTTCCATCACCCACTTTTGCCTTCAGATGGACACTGCCCAATTGAAGGTGCAGGGCGGACTAAATTATTATAAGCTGTGACTCCTGGCAATTCCATCCATCCTCCAGCTAACACTGATCTCCTCACATGGGCTGGGGGCCTGTGGAGCTCTTTGACAGGGTACTGGTTCATCGTAGGCCTGATGTGGCAGCTCAGCCACATGTTTGCAGAAGTGGCTGGATTCTCATCTGTGGATGTGCTGTGAGCGGTACAGTACACAAGCAGATCACATATGTGACCCTTACTAGGGTCAGACATGGTGATCATCTGCACGATAATGGACTGTGTGGCTGGGCTGGATTGCATGATGACTTGATGGTTCATGTGTTCAGAGTGTGTTGTACAGCAGAGGTCAGGGTTTGGGTATAGGATGGCTCAGGACAGACTGTAAAGAACGCCATACCAAACCCAAAACCAGGTCAAATAGAACCAAAACCAAAATCTAGACCCAGTTAGAATAACCAACTAAACAGTACTTAATTTTTGTCGGAACTACCAACCCAGTGAAAGGAAGCATCCCTTCACCACTGTGGTCCTTCCATTTTAATAAAGAAAACTTTTGTTTAAAAAAACAGCTTGTACTTAGCTGAGGAAGAATCGTCAGGCTGCTCCCAACAATACCGCAGTATCATACATACACGACGTGACACGTTTCGGGGTCGTCTCAGTATTCCTCCCATCAAGGATACAGCCTTCCCCACTTTGGGTACTGCAACTTCCAGTGGGCTCAAGCTCAAGAAGTCAGTGGGTAAAGCAGGTGGGAGCTGTAGATCTGGGGTAAGTTCAATCCTTGTCTTTCTGCTGTAACTGGTTGGCTCACATCAAACTGTCTTCACTTAAACATCACTAAAACGCTCGCCATTTGGTTCATGCATGGCAGTCCCTCCCCACCGATGTCTTCCTCTTTTGCTGGTTCCCCTATTCCTATGGTGTCCAGTTTCCAGTATCTTCGGGTTTTCTTTGACTCAAATCTCTCTTTTCAGGATCACATCTCTCACGTCACAAAAACTTCATTTTTCTTTCTTTGCCAGATTCGAGCAATTCGCCCTTTTCTTACTCCCCAAGCACTCACTACCCTCATGCTGTCCCTTGTAATGTCTCGTGTCAATTTTTGTAATTCTTAGGTCTACCTCAATCCCAACTTCATAGCTACAGCGAATCCAAAACATGGCCGCATGGATCATTTCACACTCTGCACCCCGTGACCAATGTTCCCTCTAATGTTCTGTAGGCTGTGTGCGCATAAAATATCAGCTGTGCAGCTTTTGAAGGAAGGTTAAATTTTTGTGCGCCACATAATGACACTCGGAGTTAAATACTTTAAAATTTGACTACACATCAGAATACAGTATGTTCACCACATTGATTGCACTAGAAAATATTGTAGAACTTGTGAAAACCGTAAATACACAACAACTTTTAAATTTTAAGACGTCTGTGTTGTTTTCTATCAGAATCAGAACCGTAATTTTTGTGCGCTCTGTTGTAAACTATGTGCGCTCGCTCGGTGAGATGTGTGCGCGCGCACACGCGCACAGCTTAGAGGGAACAGTGCCCGTGACCATATTACACCACTCCTGATTCACCTTCACTGGTTGCCCATTCACTTTCGCACTCATTTCAAACTCCTCACCCTAGTCCATCAAATCCTCTATACACACACACACCTGGCAGACCTTATCCAATTTCATACTCCTAGTCGCTCCCTCCGGTCTTTACACATTAATCATCTTCACCTCCCTTCCCCCTCCCACGCTCACCTCCAGCCCACCCGTACTTCTGCTTTCTTTTTCATTGGACCTGCACTTTGGAATTCCCTGCCCACCTCATTCAGACTCGAGCAACATCACACTACTTTCAAAACTCACCTGAAGACCCATCTTTTCTCCGAAGCCTTTGACCTCCCTTCTCCTTTTGTGTGATATCACCTCTTACCATTCCCCTTCTTGTCTTGGTTTTCTCTATTATTTCATATGCATGTCTATCCTCTAACTGTCCTGTCAACATTGTAATTTCTTTTCTTCTTTTCCAGCCAGTGGCCTTTTCCTTATAATTTGAATATTGTAAACAGCTCTGCTGTAACTACGAATGGTGGTATATCAAATAAATAAACATTAAACATTAAGACTCTGGACTATCCAGTCCCAGCGTCGACACAGCCAAGCTTCTCCCTCCAATTTCTCCCAAAAAGGAATCCATCGGTCCAACCATTGAAGTAAGAGCCAAAGTGGACTGTGACAGTAGCTTCCCTTTATGCTTCAGCATAACAATAGCAACCCGCTCAGCCATCTTGGATCATCTACAGAGACTTATCTTGTGACATTCTTTTCAATGGAACACATCACCAATAACAGCAGCATAAGAACATAAGATATGCCATACTGGGTCAGAACAAGGTCCATCAAGCCCAGTATTCTGTTTCCAACAGTGGCCAATCTAGGTCATATGTACCTAGCAGTTTCCCCAAGAGACACAAGTTCCACAATGCTTGTACTGGGTCAAGCATTGATATCTTCGGTCACTTCTTAATAATGGCTTATGGACCTTTCCTCCAGGAACTTGTCCAAACCTTTTTTCAACCCAGCTACACTAACAGCCTTTACTACATCCTCCGGTAACAAATTCCAGAGTTTGATTACACGTTGAGTGAAAAAATATTTTCTTTTATTAGTCTTAAATAGTTTACCCTGTAGCTTCTTTGCATGTCCCCTAGTCTTTCTATATTCTGATAACGTAAACAATCGATCTACGTTTACCCGTTCCACTCCGTTCATTAATTTATAGACTTCTATCATATCTCCCCTCAGCCGTCTCTTTTCCAGGTTAAAGAGCCCTAACCTTTTTAGCCTTTCCTCATAGGAGTATCCTTCCATCCCCTTTACCATTTTGGTGGCTCTTCTCTGAACCTTTTCTAAAATCGCTATATCCTTTTTAAGATACAGCGACCAGAATTGCACACAATATTCAAGGTGCGGTCTCACCATGGAACGATATAGAGGCATTATAATATATTTTGTTTTATTTTCCATTCCTTTCCTTATCATACCAAGCATTCTATTTGCTATCTTGGCTGCCGCTGCACACTGGGCCTAGGGTTTTAACATGGTATCCACAATGACGCCTAAATCTTTTTCCTGGGTGGTGGTTCCTAATGTGGAACCTTGCATCGTGTAACCATAGTTTGGGTTGTTCTTCCCTAGGTGCATAACCTTGCACTTGTCCACATTAAATTTCATCTGCCATTTTGATGCCCAGTCTTCCAATTTATCAAGATCCTCTTGCAATTTTTCACAATCCTCTTGGGTTTTAACAACTTTAAATAGTTTTGTGTCATCTGCAAATTTGATAACCTCACTCGTTATTCCACTTTCCAGGTCATTTATGAATATGTCAAAAAGCAGCGGACCCAGCACAGATCCCTGGGGTACACCACTATTCACCTTTCTCCATTGGGAAAATTGGCCATTTAGCCCTACCCTCTGCTTTCTATCTTTTAACCAGTTCCTGATCCACAATACTACACTGCCTCCTATCCCAAGACTCTTTAGTTTTGCCAAAAGTCTCTGATGAGGGACCTTGTCAAAGGCTTTCTGAAAGTCCAGATACACAATATCAACCGACTCACCTTTGTCCACCTGTTTATTCACTCCTTCAAAAAAAACATAACAGATTAGTAAGACAAGATCTTCCTTGTCTAAAGCCATGTTGGCTGTCTCCCATTAGGTCGTGACTATCTACATGCTGAGTAATTATATTCTTTATGATGGTTTCTACCATTTTCCCGGTACTGACGTCAGGCTCACCGGTCTGTAGTTTCCCGGATCACCCCTGGAACCCTTTTTAAAAATTGGTGTTACATTGGCGATCCTCCAATCTTCAGGTATTAGAGATGATTTTAATGATAGTTCACAGATTACTAATAGCAGGTCTGCAATCTCATATTTCAGTTCTTTCAACACCCTTGGATGTATACCATCCAGCCCAGGTGATTTGCTACTCTTCAGTTTATCTAATAGTTGTAAGACATCTTCCCGATGTATCGATATTTCCTTCAATTCTTCCGCACCTTTAAATACCACTTCAGTCATGGGTAACATCCCTACATCTTCCTCAGTAAAGACTGAAGCAAAGAATTCATTCAGTCTCTCCGCTATCGCCTTGTCGCCTCTTAGTGCTCCTTTAACCCCTTTATCATCTAATGGACCAACTGACTCTCTGACAGGTTTTTTGCTACAAATGTACTTGAAAAGGTCTTTATTTTGTGTTTTTGCTTCCGCAGCAAGCTTCTTCTCAAATTCTCTCTTTGCCTGCCTTATCAATGCCTTGCATTTGACTTGCCAGTGCTTGTGCTGTTTCCAGGTTTCGTCATTTGGCTCTTTTTTCCATTTCCTGAAAGATGCTTTTTTGGCAACAACAGCCTCTCTGACCTCACCTTTAAACCATGCTGGCAGTTTTTTGGACTTCCTTCCACTTTTCTTAAAGCGTGGAATACAACTGGTCTGGGCTTCCAAGATAGTATTTTTCAACAACATCCAAGCTTGATGTACGTCTTTAACCTTTGCAACTGCTCCTTTTAGTTTTTTCTTAACTGTTTTCCTCATTTTATCATAGTCTCCCTTTCGAAAGTTAAAGGGTAGTACTGTGGATTTCCTTACTATCCCTCCTCCACTAATTAAATCAAAGGCGATTATGCTATGATCACTATTGCCAAGTGGCCCTAACACCCTTATCTCTTGCACTAGATCTGGTGTTCCACTAAGGACTAGGTCTAATATGGCTTCCCCTCTGGTCGGTTCATGAACCAGCTGCTCCAAGAAGCAGTCATTTATTTCATCTAGGAACTTTATCTCCCTAGCATGTCCTGCTGTGACACTGACCCAGTCGATGCCGGGGTAATTGAAATCACCCATTATTATTACTGCACTGTAACATTTGCTAGCTTCCTTGATTTCTTTGAGCATTTCATCATCCATTCTGGCCAGGCGGACGATAGTACACCCCCACTGCCATCGCCTTCCCCTTTTTACATGGAATTTCAATCCATAGAGATTCTACAGCAAATTTTGTTTCTTGCAAAACTTTAATCCTTTCTGACTCAATGCCCTCTCTAACATAGAGCGCAACCCCTCCACCAATTTGATCAGCTGTATCATTACGATATAGTTTGTACCTAGGTATCACAGTGTCCCACTGGTTGTCCTCCTTCCACCTTGTCTCTGATATTCCAATTATATCTAACCTCTCGTTTAGTGCTATATATTCTAACTCTCCCATCTTCTTTTTTAGACTTCTAGCATTTGCATACAAGCATTTTAGAGACTGTATTTTATTCATATTAATTTGGCTATTGGTAGACATGGGTAATTTGGGATCTTTAAGCTCTGTCTGCTCCATACTCGAGGGCATTTGGGCTACTTTACTCTTTTTTGGAACCTCTCTGCTTTTTGTAGTATCCTTCAAGGATACATTCTTCCGAACCATGCGCTCTTGGGCGACTGTCGGCTTTCCCCTATTATCTAGTTTAAAAGCTGCTCTATCTCCTTGCTCTATCTCCTTTTTAAAGGTTAATGCCAGCAGCCTGGTTCCATCCCGGTTAAGGTGAAGCCCATCCCTTCGGAAGAGCCCCTCCTTTCCCCAGAATGTTCCCCAGTTCCTAACAAATCCAAACCCCTCATCTCTGCACCATTGTCTCATCCACGCAGACCTGGTTACCACAACTTGCTACCTCTACCTGGTCACAGAAGGATGTATTACTGGAGGATGTTACTGGAGGATGTATTAAAAGTTGTTAGTGTAGCTGGGTTTAAAAAAGGTTTGGAAAAGTTCCTAGAGGAAAGGTTCATAAACAATTATTAAAGGGGACCCAGGATATCCACTGCTTGCTCCAATACAAGCATTGTGGAACCTGTCTATTGGGGAAACTGCTAGGTACTTGTGGCCTAGATTGGCCACTGTTGGAAACAGGATACTGGGCTTAATGAAGCTTGGTATGGCATATCTTATGTTCTTGTGTTCTTAAAGACATAATGCTTGGCAAGGTAGTAGGTCACCGTAAAGGATGAAAGCTGGCAATGAGATGGATCGATACAATAACAGCAGCTCTGGATACCACTCTATCAACAATGAGCCGCTTGGCTGTAGACCAACAATGTTTAGGTCAACTATCCAGAGGGTGGCCATGAGTCAACACTGGTTCGAAGGCACTTAACAACAACATGTATCTTTAGTGGAACTCTCCGGACTCCTCTTTATCATGCCCCTGAGTATCATGGATGATCTCACTCAGTTTCTAAAATGGCTCTGGAGACGTCTCCATGATTTGCACATCCTAGTGCCTGTTTCAGATGTCCAGCTAATGAATAGGGCTTCTAAAATTACCCCTTTTGTGAATTAGCCAAAGAAGAATGCCAAAGATTCAATAAATAAATTGAAAAATGTAGTTCTAGATGAACTTTTAGTAAAGTGTGAAGGTGTTACTCCTGTACTGGGGGAATTATTCCTGGAAAAGGGAGTCAAAGTATGTTACAAAGTTTTTGAAGAATTACCAGAATACACAGTGACCTTTCAAATCATAGACATATTACGGAGCAACATAAGATTGTATCTTAAGACTGCTCTGTTAAAGAGCCAGTTTAGACAGGTTGAATATATAAGGTTCAAGAACAAGTGTAAGACACACACACAAAAATGCAGACCTCATAGATTTTATCAGCAGAGGCTAATTGGTCTTTTATTGGCATGCAGTTGCAAAAGGCTGGTAATTGTCTTAGAAAGCTGTATTAGTAAATATCAGGTGAGAGAGAATATAGGTCAGAATATTTTGTCTTGTGATAACGTTTCAGCTTTTTTGAGGAAAAATTATTAGTAACAGATGCAGCTTGGACCCGGTGCTCCCTGCTTACCCCCCCCCCCCGCCCCACCTTCCCAGGTACCCCCCCCCCCCACCTTGCCACACCGTCCCAAACCAACCGCCCCCACTCCCCCCTCATCTCCGGTAAATACCACAAACACAAATTTGGAATCAAATGGTCGCAGCTTTATTAACTTTACATAATGTACCAGAACATTCTCAGTCACAACATAACCTTTACAATGACCCAACAAGCGAAACGGGCCCTCACCAGCCATGTCATTAGCAAGGTGACCCCATGCCACTTCTGCTGCAGCTGAGCCGGCAGCAAACGTCCGTCCCCCCCTCTCCCCGGGCTTGCCATATCATTAGCAAAAGCCGGCAGAGGTTGTCCAGGTTGGGGGCAACCGACCACGGCCCCAATTCCAGTTTAATGCTCCAGACCCCAGAAACCTCCGGGATCCCGCCACCCGGCACAGGAGACTTTAACATCCCTGCACCGCCCCCCCAAAACCAAGCTACGACCAGCGAGCCTCCCTTTGCACAATCCATTGCAATCTCTCCTGCCAGTCATTGAGCAGCAAGTCAACCCCCACTGGGGATAAATGCACCCCATCCTGCCTATACAGTCCCCCACAATCCACTTCAGCCCAAGCGTGCAAGATTTGATAACCCCCGTGCTCACAAACCCAACGACCAATCTGCCGATTGAACTTTTTCAGGCCGTGAGACCAGCGGCGCTGATGTCGGCAGGCAGGCCTTGGAATGATGTCAGACCATAACAGAATAACTCCCTGAAACATCTGAAGAACCTCTGCCAAGTCCCTCTGCACTGCTCTGATCAACTGCTTACATGTCCAAGAAACCAGGTCATTACCACTCAAGTGCAGGAGTATCGCTGCAGGCTCATTCCCCACCCGCCTGTGGTGCCGAAGCAAAGGCAAGAACTGTGGTCACTGCAGCTCATGTTCGCCCAGCCATAGGACGGACACCACATCTGCGTCGCTGCCTGCTGTCCCGCCCAATGCACAAATGAAAGGCCGATCATCCAACAGCTGGAAGGACATTGCCCAAAATCTGGAAGAGAAACAAGCAGTTAACTACTGATGGACAGATACCCTCCCCTCATAAGCGTACATAACCCAGGAAGGCCTGTGACTGCCATCTGCCAATGCGTTGTATCTCCCTATCCGACAGCCCCGCCGCTGCCGCTGCACTGGTAGCCGTGCCAATGCGGAGAAAACTGGCAAGGGTCTGTGCCCACGTGCCGCAGAACCATCTGCAGGACTGCCGCCACCTGGTATCGCGTCAACCAGCGAGAATCCTCGTGCAGAAAAAAACACCCCACCAGCTGCCGGGCGTTCGCGCAAGTACTCTCTCACTGCTGTCACTGGGCACGTAGCAAGATTCGCCACCTCATTCAGCACCATGCACCGACTTCTTCCCCGCTGGTCTGTTTTTGATCTAGCCAACCTCACCCGCAGCTGCCCATCCCTGGCCTGAACGTGCTCGCTCCCCAGGCAACCACTACCCTCGGAACGGCCTGAGTTCGCCACCAACTCCCCCATCCGAAACGCACTGAAAAATGCCAGACAAAAGACTGCCCTGAACAGCCTGGCCTCGTAAGGTGATGCTGCCACCCTGGGTAACTCTGCGCAAAGCCTGGCAAGCAAATTCTTGCGTAATGGGTAGACTAGAATCACCAGGAGTTGCAGCAGTCTCCAGGCCAAAAACCCTGATGCCGCGTATCCCCATCCCGCAGTTCTCGCAAAAAATGTAAAGCCAGCGAGATGGCTCCGCACCGATGTCCATAACACACCATTCCCTTTCGCCCAAACAACGTACTGTCCCATTAAACTGTCAGAGGTGAGGCCTGGCCGCCAACCTCGTGACTCCAGGAAGTCGACCACCTTATCACAACCCCGCAGGTAGGCCGTCCATGTCACTGTGGACACCGAACCACGCAGCAGGTTCACCATCTCTTCAGGCCAACCTTCCATAATCGCTCGGGAACCACCAATCCCATGGCGTCCACCTCTGGTGCCAGGTTCCGGAAGAGCTCCCACTTGAAACGAGAAAGCGCATCCGCGATTTTATTAGTGTATCCTGGTATATGCCTAGCCCTGACCCACACATTCAACCGTAAACAAGCTAACACCACCTCCCTCATCAGTGCTGCGACGTGTACACAACGCGGAGTATAATGATTCACCACGCTGACCACCGCTTCGTTATTGCACCACCAAATTACTCTATGATTCCGAAGCTTATCGTGCCACAAATGCAACACTACTATAATAGGAAACAGCTCCAAGAAGGTAATATTGCTAGTCAAACCCGAGGCCCGCCACGACTGCGGCCAACTATCGGCACACCACGCCCCCTCTAAAATAGATGCCCAGCCCCGCACCTCCAGCAGCGTCCGTGTACAGCTGTAAATCCACACTAGACTAGTCCGCCTTCATAATCCTGGACATCCAAATGCGATGATGCGGCCTCCGCACCCCCGCCGTAGCTGCTGCCAACTGCTGCAAAAACACACACCCCATAGGAATGACACGGCATGCAAAATTCAAGGAACCCAGCAAGCCTTGCAGCTCCCGCAAGGACAACTTCGCTGAAGCCAACCCACTAGCCACCAATGCTCATAACTTCACCACCTTCTCCATCAGGAGCCACGCAACCATTTCCATTGAGTCAATCTCCACTCCGAGGAATGTGATCCTACTTGCTGGGCCCTCCATTTTATCCACAGCCAGCGGTAACCCCCAGGCGTCCGCCATGTCCAGGAAGCCTTGCAATAATTGCTGGCACTCATCAGAATGCGCCGCACCGACGAAGAAGAAATTATCCAAATAATGAGCCACATGCGCACAACCGACCTTCTGCACCAGTGCCCAATGCAAAAATGAACTAAACTTCTCAAAATAGGCGCAAGAAACCGAGCAACCCATAGGCATACATTTGTCCACATAAAACTCATCTTCAAAGCAAAAACCTAACAAACGAAAAGCAGACAGGTGCAATGGCAGCAAGCGAAAGGCTGACTCAATGTAATACCTTTGCCATCCAAGCTCTGGGACTACATTTCTGAAACAAATCCAACGCCTCATGTAAAGAAGCGTAGCGCACCGCACACAATTCCCTTGGAATGTGATCATTCGCCAATGATCCCAAGGGAAAAGACAAGTTGTGGATCAACCAAAACTTCCCTGGCTCCTTCTTAGGCACCACCTCCAGTGGAGACACCACTAAGTTCGCGATCGGAAGCTCTGCGAAAGGACCCGCAATTCTCCCCAAGCCAAACTCCACCGCCAGCTTCTCATGCACCACAGTGGAATAATGCCACACCGAAGGGGAATTCCGCGCTCTCTTCCCGACAACCGTCCCGTGCACCGGTATAACGAAACCAAACTGAAACCCTAATTCTAATGCCTCCCTATCCTTCCCCTTTGGATAGTGCTGCAACCAAGGCTTTATTGCATCCAAGCGTATTGGTGTCGGCGCCAACCCCGACACGTCCTCTCTACTTGGGAGCCGATGAGGGTGCCAATGCAATCCCCTTTCTAATACATTTTATTGCTGAGTGCCCACCACTACAGACCGAACAGGCATGCCAGAACTTACTATCGGGAAAAGGACACGAAGACTTATTAAATCGCCAACAGACGTCCCCCGTGCCCCCCTCCTGCCCTCCGCTCCAGACGATGACATCAAGGGGTCGTCTGTCGAGGAAGAGGATGACCCAGAACCGTGCCTCCACCGGCACGAATGCTTTTTCTTCCTTTTTGTCTTGGACCCCTCCCCTTCCTGCATGCCACCCCGCCACCTCCCTGCACCTGAGGCTCACCTGCTGCAGCTGCATCCAGAGCATGAACTGCCCTTGTGCCACTCGTTGTCCCATCACTCTCCGCTCCATGCTGCTGGAGCCCTGCGTCCTCTGCATTGGCATCCTCAGGCCGCAGAAGGGGCCTTGATGAAGCTCCCACATCCGCCATCCTCAAACGCTGCATTCCAGATCCTTGCCCCGCAGGTGGAAACGTTGCCGGATCCTGTGAAGGCATAAAAGACAACGGGGGAGGGGCAGACGTATGCCAAACAGGTTGCCAAGCCCCCAACCACTCCGCCCTTGATGATCCCTGCCCTCCACCCACCCAATGATCCCATGACGCAGGGGCCCCAGGAGTCCTAAAGCCTCCGTGCCCTCCCCGTGGCCCCATGGGGAATGTAACACCCTAACCTCCGCCAGAGACTCCCTGCACGGGGTGGCCCAGCCGCCAACCCCCCGCCCCCACCCCACCCACAAGGCCCTGCTTCGCCTAGCCCATGCCCCACAACCCCTCCCCCCATGCTCCCCGTACCTCCTTCGGCCCCGCTAACACTTTTCCCCCAGGGAATCAGGGCATCATTGTGAACCATTGCGGTGTTGTGCTCCCCCACCCTGTCCAGAAGCGCCGACTCACTCCTCTGAGGCCCTGCCACACCCACCTCCTGCTCCCTCACCCTCTGCCATGATGGTCTCCCCTACGCATACTGAGTAGGGCTGAAGTCCCCCTTCCACCACCCCTGGCTCTCCTAGATTTACCTGCACCCCTACCCCTAGGCCCTCGACCGGCCTGGCCCCCCCAACCCCCCCCCCAATCCCCCCTGCCTCATTAGTTACTACATCCCCTTCCCACTGAGGAGGAACCCCTCCCTCCCCCCCTGCTCGCCCCCCTAAACCGACCCCTACGAGAAGGCATCCAACTCAAACAATTAGCCCCCCTCTTCACTTATCTCCGCTTTCCTTCCTTCCTCTCTGTTCCTTTTCTTTTTTATTTTTAAACTATACTCCCACTAATGCCTCCAGAGCTGTACTTGCCGCTCTTCGCCCTCCACCGCTCCATTGAGCCTGCCCCGCTCCGGCTCCGCACAAGCGCTCCTCTGCCACCCCCGACTCCACACACCAGCACAGCCCCCAAAGAATCGAGTGCTCCGGGCCCCCGACAGACTGCTCACACCACTCCAGGCTCCCTTATCCACCTCCAAAGCCCCCCAAAATCAAGCCAGCGGCACAACACTCCTCTTTGCTGCTTGCTGCCACCGAAATTCCATCCAGCAGCGTGCCTCTGCACGCTGCCTGGATCCCCCCCCCCCCACCCATTGGCTCTCCCTGCTGTCAATCGCCGGAGAGCCAATGGGTTAAAAAAATGCCCCTAACTCCCGCCTCAGTGCCTGCCGGCCGCGTGCAGGGTCCCTGCACCAGGCCACGCGCCCGGTTACTGGATGCCGCCGGGGACCCTGCCCCACGGCTCGGCAAGCATTGGGATATTAGGGAAGAATGTTGATGGGGCGAAAGGAAGGAAGAGAGGTCTAGGACAGTCTGAGGAAGGGTTATCTTTTGCAAGCATGGAAGGTAGTGCAGTAGTGGACAGTGGTAAATCAGTTGAAAATAAGACGAGATAGCAGGCTGGGGCCATTTCAAACACGGATCTCACTTAAAAAAATAAAATAAAATCTTAGAGACCATTTTCTAGTCATCTTGAGCCTTGTGCTGTAATATTGATGAGGGCAATGCCCTTTGCCACTTATTTGGTGAATTCTCTTTGGTGAAAGGAGTGCTCCTTCACAATTTTAAAAAATTAAGTTATTCAGCCAATTTTGAAAAGCAGGGTGGGATTGTAACTACCCTTAGTAGTTACTGTCCAATAGTGAATTTTTTTTTCCTAGATGAAATTACAGTTTTTTAAAGTTAATTACTTATATTGATAAGATTCAGGCTTGGACAGTCTGGATTTCATTTAGATTACAGAACAAAGATAATACTCATGGCCATGATAGATGGTACCAGATCTCATACAAGCTAAAGATGTGAAGTTGCATTTTACGAAGGATCACCTAGGCCAATTAAGGATGTCCAGTGCAGAACATGCCAAGGAACACCAGGGACATCTATGTCACTGCCCA
Organism: Ichthyophis bannanicus; assembly: GCA_033557465.1. Lineage (NCBI taxonomy): Eukaryota > Metazoa > Chordata > Amphibia > Gymnophiona > Ichthyophiidae > Ichthyophis > Ichthyophis bannanicus. The sequence continues at coordinate 255,965,848 of CM066034.1, forward strand.
ATTTTAGTAATATGTATGCCCCCAATGTGGAGTCTGTGCCTGCACCCACATAGACATCATCCTTAGGAAAGCATAAGGTGGGGATGTCCATCTCATGCATGCTAGTATAAGCGGATGTCCAGCAGTTTGGGAAAACAATAACATAGCCTTCATTCCTTATCTGTGTTCATCTGCCTGGAATATATAGTGGATATAAGTGTACCTCGGTCTCCACACTCTCCAGATGTCTGACTGACCAAACGAGCATATTTCTAATGTTTATTCATGCATGGAGCTTACATTGGTTGCCTCTCCGTTTTCGATTTCATTATAAGTTTCTTATTCTAACGCATAAAGCCATTTACACATCTACTCCCCTCTATCTGGCCGATCTTATATCTTTTCACACACCTTACCGTGAACTCTGTTCCCTACATGCTAATCTCCTGTCCTTACCCTCTCCGTCACAAGCACATTTGGAACAGACCCGTCACTCAGCTTTCTTTTTTCTAGGCCCCTCCCTTTGTAATGGTTTACCACCTTCCCTCCGACTAGAACCTTCATACTCCAAATTTAAGGAGCTGCTGAAAACCTATCTGTTCCGACAAGCCTTTGACCCCCCTCCTGATGCCCCCCCCTTGAGTCTTTGTCTGCTCTGTCTTTAGTGTTGTTGCCTAGTTTAGCTGTGTATTGTCACCTCCCTTTTGTTGTTTCGGCTTCCCTCCCTGTGCTCGTTGTCTTTCTTGAATCTTCTGTCTGGTCTGTCTTTTGTGCTCTTATTGTTGTTGTTGTGCGCTGTCCTTTCTCTCTCTTTCCTATTTATAATTTGGCGTTCCTTTTCTCTAGCTTAGTGGCGTAGACCTTTTATTGTACACTGCTCGAATGTTTCGACAAGAGCGGTCTATCAAATGACAAAATAAAGATAAAGATAAAGGTATAAGCTTGGACATAGCTTGGGACATCCAAGGTGTTTCTGAAATCAGGTGAGGACATCCAAGTTCTAGGAATGCCTGGGATATGCCTACACAATGCCCCCATTCAGACGTGGAGATCATCATACTAAGGACACCTACAGAGCTGGCTTCTAATATGGCTCCAGGGGCATCTCTGAGCTTTGGACATATCCATGTCTGTTTTCAGATATTCAAAGCACAAAAGGGGCTTCTAAAGTAACCCCCTTAATGCCTTAGTGGTACAATTAGATCTCTCAGCAGCTTTCCGTACCATCTATCTTGGCTTTTTCTTGGTCTCACTATAGAAGCTGGGAATAAAAGGAACAGTTCTTCAATGGTTTTCATCTTTTTTGGAAGAAAGAGGAAACTGTGTATACTGGGATCACATCTCAGAATTTTGTTCATTGTTGAACGGTTTGCGACAAGCATCGTTGGATACAATACATTTAGCTAAGCCAATTGAGTGATTTAACACTGGTTTTTCTACTTAGCAGATGATATCCAACAAGTGGTTTATGTTTTAGTCAATCAGGGGGGCTGCCATAACCAAGCTAAATTAGTTTTGGTAGCTGTAGCTGAATGGTTTGCTGACTGTAGTCTAAAATTCAATATACAAAAGTGAAAATCTGGCATTTTCAGTCTTTCTATTGATCAGTGAAGAATGTTAAAAACTTAGGAGTAATGCCTGAGCCAGGTTCACTGTGTATTCAGTTAGGCCAAGTGTTTCAACAAGCTTTGGATAGGGCTAGTTTGGCAACCATAATACATGCCATAGTTTCATGCAGAATAGATTACTACAATGTGCTGTATCAGGGATTAATTGGAGTATATTTTAAGAGATTACAATTAGCACAAACTTTGGTGGCTCATCTTCTATCAGGAGGCAAAGTAAAATCATATTGATCCCATTTTAGGAGCTTAAATTGATTACTTACTCAGTTTAGATCAAAATTTAAAATTATCTGCTCAGTGTATAGATGTTTGCTTGATCACTTGGTAACCTACAAACCTAGTAGAGTTATTCATTCTTCATGGACGGGCTTGTTAGAAATACCTTAATAAATTTGTCCCACCACCTCCCTCTGGGTATGAAGGAGGAGCAGGAGCAGAATTCTCTTCTACTTTTGTAGAAACTCAAAACTTGGCTTTTGATTCAGGGTTTGGAGAGTAGGAAGAGGTTAGGATTTGGGCTCACTAGAAATGGGTTTTGGGTTATATTGTTTTTATTGGGCTGGATTTTCAGCCAGAATGAATTGAATTCCTACAAACAATGCTGCTACCCATACAAGTAGCAATGCTGAATGAGCTGTGACCACCCTGGCACTATTTAGTCCCTGAATATCATCACTAAATGGAAAATTTGTGGTGCCACCTTTACTCCTTCCCTAACCTATCCTATAATTATATAGATAGTATCAGGCAGTTTCTGATTTAAATGGCCCAATACCATCTATGTATTTAGATGAGTTATGCAACCTTATTATTTATACTTTCAATTTGATATTTATTGATTCATTTTTTTATGATAAATTATAATAGTATCATTTTATTTTAAATCAAGCATAATTTTATTCTAAATCAAGTTAAATCAAATCAAATCATGCTAGTGTAAGTCTGCATAAAAATGTTGATCCCATAGGGATTGGTCTGCATGCCAATGCTAAATTTCCACCAAGGTACCTTATCTGCTTGGCGCCTTCCTTAACCCTTACAGGTTTGCATGCCCATTGCACAACTAGAAAGACATTTACTATCTTAACTTGGATTAGTCTGTGCATTCATTTCAAAAGCCATTACCTATGTTTCATGTTGTAATAAAAACAAAACAAAAAATATCCATAAATATTATTTTTTAAATCATCTCCCTCAGTTAAATGCCTGTTATTCAATTCAGTTTGGTATAACTTCTTAAAGAGCTTTCCATGGCTGCAAAGCACATTATAATATAACAATAAATTTTAAAGGAAATGGAGAAACAATCAGATAAAAGTATTTCACTTATGGCATACAATGACCATTAGAATAACCCCATATTTCAGTCATCAATCTTCTCTATTAACCATTTTTGATTTTGTATATAAACCCTATTCACTTGAAAGTCTGTAAGTCACAACTCGTTTAGAAGATTTGACAAATAGAAAGTCACTTAGCTGAACAATCCATGTTTCAAGCTGTTAGCTCTGCATCAGGGGAATTCTTCACAACGGTATCCAACTTTTTTTCACAGCCGCTCTTTCTTTTAAGATTTTTTTTTACAATATTATAATGTTCTTTGCAGTTGTGGAAAACCCTATAAGAAGTTATACCAACTTGAGTTGAATGACAGGAGTTTAATTGAGGAAGTTGTGTTCACATTCTCCTGTATAAGAGATCATGAGTGGTGTGTGGTTTAATTTTTTAAATCATGTTATCAATAGTGTGCAATATTCCTTAATATTGAAGAATAGTGTGTGCTACTGAAGAATACTGCACACTGTTGAAAAATAGTGTGTACAATTAAAGAATAGTTCTAATATTAATGACACAAAACCCAAAATGAAAATTGCTATCAAAGAATATTGTACATTATTGATGAATAACGTGTACTTTTGACGACATGGCAATCTGAAATTAAAAGTTTTTACAACCAAACAAAAGATTTAAAATGGAAATAGCATGACAAATGTAGCAAAACAAAACTTTTTTCCAATGATCACTCCTAGTCTGGTCACCGTCTGTGTGGAGCCCAGCTCAGCATTCAGGAAAATCAATGAACTAGTCAGTAGAAGAAGTTCAAATAAATCGTCCTTAAACAAATATCAAAAAGGATACTCGGATATAGTTGGTGCATATAGTATGGAAAGGGTTATTTTGAGAAAGTTTGGAAAGGCATAGAGAAGGGGTGACAGATTTTGAGATGAGGGTGGTAGGGGGGAGTTCAGTGGTGTTCCTGATACAGTCTTATTTTCGGACATGTAAATGAGGTAAAGGCAGATTACTGGTTGTTTTGATTTTTTTTTCCTATTTTATTTGTATAATGTTAAAACCAATTATAAAGAGAAAGCTACTAATTGGGATTTAGGGGTATGTTTACTAAAGGGCCTTAAGGGAGCAAGTGTGCCGTTAACGCCTGTTATTGGCAACCTTGCATCCTTAATGCTGTGAAAAAGCTGTATTAACGGGCGTTAAAGGCTCCTGCAGCGTTAAGGGCACAGTAGACGGAGAGTACCATTAACGGGGTGGAGACAGGGTGTTAACACGTGTTCCCTTAATGCCTGTTTCGCTAACGTGTGCTAAAGCCCTTTAATGTTGGGAACCCACAATGCCAAGTAAACCTCACAGAAAGGATGTATTTTGAAGGGAGAGAGCCTATTTAGATGTCTGCAATGTGATACACAGAGGAGCACAGACAGAGGAGCCAAAGTTAGTGCTCCATTAGCAGCAACAGCATAGTGCCCAAGTATGAAAGGGCACCATGGCAATGGTGCAAATGGGGCAAAGGAGGTGGAATGCCAGTCATGCAGTAGGGGTTGCTGGGGCACAAGGCAGACCAGGCACCTGCTCAGGTGGCACATCTGTGATGTCCGTCATGATCATACGTTGGCGGCACACAGACATGCTGCTGCTGTGGAAAAGTGATGCACCACATGGGATGGGCCATGGTTTCCTGGCATCCTAGGCAGAGAACCCAGCCCCCCCACTCCCATTGAAGCCAGCTCTGGAGGAAGAGGCCGATAGTGCTAGCAGCTGTAGTGCTATAGGGAGCTGCAAAATGCAGGCACCTGGGGAAAAACCACAGCTGCCTGTTTCCCCCCAGGACATATCAGTGATAGGCAGTGATGGGGTTCTGGAAGCAGCAGTTGTTTAGTGGGATGGCATTCCCATAAATATGTGCATCTGCCCCACCCATCTGGACCTGGAACCCTATGCAGCTGCCAAAGCCACATGGTGGACCAGTAGGTACTGCACACCACCCCTACTGGCAGCATGATATGGGAGTTCAGCAGTGGGTGCAGCGACAGCCACCTGCAGCAGACATGACCCATGTTATGGTCCCGTGTGCTGATCACATCCAATATGTGCCCAGCTCTGCCTAATGAGTAACATGTCAACCCTAGGGACTGATGCATCCATATGGCAGCTCTGTGGTTCAACACACAAAGTCATTGTGCATATGAGTGGAGGGACACATCTGCAGATCATGTATTGCACATTGCTGTGGATAAACTTTAGCCTACACTGCAGTTACAGCACCAGAATGTGCAACCCCCAAAGCATTGACCAGCAAGGGTACAGACACCCATCTGCCACATGCTCCACTATCAACAGCTGGATTGAAAGGCAGGCTGATAGCACCAGCACACTGACCGGGCATTAACAACGTGCATGAATGTCAGAGCACGCTATTAATGCCTGTACCATGAGCACACATTAACAATGCCTGAGCTAATATGGAGACCAAAGTGGCAGGCAGGAATGCCATCCAGTCCCACTTTTGCACAGCGCGGTGATGTGAGTGTGTATGTATGTTTGTTTATATGGCTTCCCAAAGTTCTGTGGTTTTCTGCACTGTGTCTCACATTTCCTAGGCTGTTCCCAGTATTAGTCTGCAAATGTGCATGATGAGGAGCAGAGGTTTGTGGGTATGGCCTTAGAGCGGTTTGCCCAGGATGTGTCTGCATCAAAGGTAGGGTCAATGGCTGAGACTTCATAATGCCTGTCTACCATTTGCATGGCCTGGGTGATCACATGAGTTCATGCTGTGAGGGCACTCTCACTCTGACTGAGCTGTGACCATGGCATGGCTATGTATCCACTTAGTGGCTATGTACAGTCCAGCTCCAGTGATGTGGGTGCAGTACTTGTCTTGGGAGTCCAGTCACTGTGCCAAATGCTGGCCCAAGCCAGGGTGTACATGGTCACACTCTGCATCTGTGTTGTGTGTGCTGACCAACTACAGTTGGCTTGTGCATGGCTGAAAAAGCCATGTGGTGGCCAGCAGTTGCAGTTTGACTGTGCTTGCTGTGGTGGATTGGTAGTCCCAGATGAAAGGGAAAGCAGTTATTCCTGGCCTGCTCACTGTGGTCATGGTGGGACCAGCAGAACTGTAGCAGCAGCCCCAGTCAAGCCTGGAAGCCCCCACTGCATTTGGTGGCCATGGCATCAGCTGCTGCAACACTGGGCCCTGACATGTGTCATTCTAGGAGGGTCCCTGTCCAGCAGGGGCAGGGCCCAGGGCCCTGATGTGACAGACATCTAAGGTATGCTGCAATAGGGTAGGAAACAAGGTGCCTAGCATAACACACTGCAGACAATATTTGTCACACACTGGCAGTGATGTGGACCTGCAGCACAGCCAGCAGAGATCATTTCTAGCAGTGCAAGATCTGGGGACCAGGTGCTGGGCGCCCATCCTCACCCTCACATTGACTGCTGAAACTGTTCAGTAGCACAGTTTGTAGCTGTTCTGTGCTTGTATCACACACTGTCAGTACATCTTACTGAGCTGAGGTGATGGATCAGTGCATTCTCCATTTGGTAATCATATGTAGACTGCTGTTCTGCATGTGCAATGTATCATGGATACTGGAGGGGTTAACCTATACAGGTAGACACAGCAGATATTTTAGGCGGTTACCTACAGTCTCTTTGAATCCAGCCAGAGTTGTGGAGTGTAGCCTATCGGTTAGTGCAATGACGCAAGAAGCAGGGGACAGGGGTTTGATTCCCACTTGTTCTTTTTGTGACTGTATGCTACTCAGTTCATTTTCATGCCTGTAAAAGTCCTTGCTCTGCTGTGACTGGCAGACACATATCCTTAGTTTATTGGCCCGATATTCGAAGGCCTTTACATGGGTCACTTCCATAGTTACCCGTGTAAAGGGCTTAATCAGGATTTTCGAAGGGCACCTACATGGGTAGTGCCCTTTGAAAATCCCAGCTGAGTCCCAGATATGCCCATATGCTATCCATATAGCATTGGGGCATGTTAGGGGCATTCTGGGGTGGAGCAGGGGTGGAGGCAAGCACTTTACATGGGTAGTAGTGATATTCGATGCTACCCGCGTAGCTCTCTGCCCCTTAAAGATAGGTGAGGAAAAACCTTGCCAATCTTTAAGACGCAGAGACTATGCGGGTAGCATCGAAAATTGCTGCTACCCATGTAGCTTCTGTGACTGCCGGGGCATCTAGGCTAACCCGGATTTCTACTTCCACTGGCACGGAAGTGAAAATCCAGGTTACGGGGGTTGGCAGGCAGGCTATCTTCCAAACTCAATATCGGGCCCTATGTGTTCTGGCCACAATTTGGGTCAGCAGGCAGACTATTCAACATCATGCCCTTCTGTGAACATGGCTTTATTGGCTCTGTTGCAGCCCACTGCAGGGGGTAAAACATGTTCACCCTGCAGATGTCTGGCAACTGCTTGGAGGTGTGGTATAATGGTCATGGCACTAGCTTAGAACCCAGGATTCGAGGCCACTAGCACTCCTTTTGTGACAATGTGGAATGTTTTACTGTGGTGTTTTATGTATGCTATAACCTTCATGGATTTCCCACAACTCCTTGTGACCTTGGGCAGATCACCTAACCCTCAATTGTCTCAACTGACTGCAGGTTCTTACTGTCCCTGTTTTTCATCAGACATTGCCACATTTTCGATACAACGTAACCCAATGTGCCTGCACTGATGCAGCGGTATACTAACAGGCAGCTATATACATATAGCTGTAACCTACTTATGCAACATAAGTGTGATTGTATAGCTTTGGCTCCATTACAACTCTGCATTACATACAGACACATCCTACCCCTCGGATAGCCACCTGCAGGTATCAAATCGTGTCTGTACATGCCCCTTTTGTCCAGTTTGAATGACTCCTATTCAATTGTTGTTCGCACATTTATCTGGGTTGTTGTATGGTGGTTGAGTGACTGGGAAAGGTTTGAGACCCATATGTCTTGTATCAGGCCTTACACATGGCACTGACACATGTTTTTCCTACACAGTACAAATGAGTTGGGGATGGCACCTCTGATACATTAGTGCTGCCAGCCCATGCCACAGTCTCCTCTGCCACCATCCTTCATGCAGCCCATACATCAGCCTCTGGTGGCTCTGTGCAGGCATGTCTTCTTGTGCAAGCTGCTACACCATAGTCTACACAGGTACTCCTTTCCACATTTGGATGCTTCATTCATGCCTCTCCTGTGCCTAATCTTCACTTCGCCACTCCTGCTCCATCCTTCTTTCGCTGCACATATCATGCCACTTCTGACTGTGCTGGGAGACACATCTTCCCCATCCTATGCCACTCATTGACATTATGACATTTTACGTGGGTACCCCCCAGTGTATAGGCACAGCTGCCTTCCACATACTCATCATACTTACTGGCTGGCATGTCGGATGCCCACAGATCTGTCAGGCCCTTCAGCTCTGACCTGTCCTTCCATTCAACACCTTTACATTGGCTTTTGCTGGGGCTCCCTTAGCCAGGAATAACATGACTGTCAGTTTCAGGTGTTAAGATGAACGCTTGCCACCTAAACGCCCGATGTCCTATTAACGTTCGTTAAATGGCCCATTGCGCCCTTAACGCCAGAACGTCTTCTACCCACCCAAGAGACTTTTGCACATGTAACACCCCTTATCACTACAGTTAATGCCTGTTACCTTAATGACCTTTAGTAAACATACCCCTTAGTTATCTAGTTATGAAGCACTGTATAATATTTTGGAGACAAAACGTTTGGATTTATGTGTGTTTATTGCATTATAAAGCTTTTGAAATTAAAAAAGGGGTACTCAGAGAAAGGAATATCATTTTCAGAAGATACAGGCATGGCTGCAAGGGGACCCCCTCCTTTCTTGGGTCCTCTTGCACTTCAGAGCCTGCTTGGGTGGAATTTATACCAGTTGTTCTAGTTCGGCCTTTTAGTATGTGGGCTTCTAGTGGCATACCGAAATGACATGCCAGAGCCTGGAAGACTGAGGAGCCATCTGGACCAACAGACAAGGAATCAACCAGGTAATTCAAAATTTCAGGGGTTTATTTATTTTTATTTATTTAACAAGGTTTTATATACCGCCTCTTCCCATGATCAGAGGCAGTTTACATCGAACATAAGTACAACTTTTACAATAAACATTGGAACTATGTACATTTAACATATAATATGGTCGAACTATGTACAGAGAACTATGTACAATATCATTGTAAAGAGAGTCACAAGAGGCAGGAGACGTTGGATGAACAGATTCTTCTTTATTGTATTGTATAGGGTCTCTATACAATAGGGTCTCTATACAATAAAGAAGAATCTGTTCATCCAACGTCTCCTGCCTCTTGTGACTCTCTGATCTCCTGCAGGAGCTTCTGCTCCCTTTGTGTGCCCAATATCATTGTAAAGGCATTCTTAAGTAAGATAGCATGTTTCCTCTGTTGGGGTGACTGATGGGTTTCTGGGACTTGCTAGGTTTCTTGGGAGTTTGTGGGGTTCCCTGAATAACCAAAATGTTCTATAAACAGCTAAGTGTTTAGGTCCCGATGGAATTGCATAAGATCTTTTGTTGCTCTTAGCTGGTCGGGATGTGAGTTCCACAGTGTTGGGGCCACATAGGTGAAGACTCTTGTGCTGGTGTATTGTCTCGTGGTACAGATGTGTGAAGGAATAATGTAAGTGTTTTGGGACCAGTTTCTCCTATCTCTGTAGTTGTCAGTTTTTGTGAGGAGAGTTGATAGGGAGGTGGTTGCATTGTTGTAGTGGTGCTTGAATGTAATCATTATATATTTGTATTTTGCTCTTGAGGTTATCGGTAGCCAGTGGAGGTCACTCAGTATTGGTGTTATGTGGTCGGTGCGTCTTGAGTTTGTGGCTATGCGGGCTGCCAGGTTTTGAGCGAGCTGGAGCGGTTGTTTCATATCCTAACGCAGAAAGGTGAGAAGCAATCCAAAATAGGTTCATGGGATGGAAAACCCCATCAGCACACACCTTCAAACTAGAAACCAAGAAGTAGGAAATGTCAGGATGCACAGATAGGAGTCAGGATGCAGAAAATAGTCTCTTCATTTGCCGTTTATATGCATGCACTGCAATTCCTAATCATGTTTACCACATTGTCAAAGGGGACATTCAGAATGGATATAGCTCTGGGTTTTTCATTTAGAGACTTCCCAGCGAGGTAAGGAAAGTTGTGTACTAACCTATATTTATCTGGCTCTTTCTTGGTGACAAACACCTGTTGAACTTCCTCTGAGTGGGGTGAGATAGTGGCCCTTGCGGTACAGTAGGCCCTCTACACACCAAAGCAAATAAGAATCATTCAAGAGAAAACAATCTCATGGAAAGTTATGCCACTTACTGCTTCTGTAGCTTAGTGGAAAACATCTCCCTTATGACCTTGGCAAATTGTGAGGTAGAGTAAGCATCTGGCACATGCTCTAATGGAAACTGTTCTGAGTATGGTATTTTGAAACAGTCTCTGAAGCCTTCCAGTAAGTAACTGCTATTTTGTCAGCATAAATAGCAAATCTCAGTTCCATTTGCTCCCAGAGCATGTGTTTGGGGGCTTTGGATGTATGCCTATTCCTCCTCTAATTCTCTCAGAGGCTTTTTTTTTTGGGCCACCCAGTAACTGGATGGTTTATGCACGTGTGTTTGAATTTTTATCCCTGGGATGATTAAGCACTCTTTTTATAGCAACAGCATGCCTTAAATGAGGCTGAGCTGATTTAATTCTCATGTGATATGCTAGTGCTAACACCTAAGGGGTGACTGTGCTTTTGGCTCAGTGATCTGGTGGTCATGTGAGAAGCCATAGTTTAAATATTTGATCTCCAAGACATGTCTAGCATGCCCACTATATGCTCCCTAAAGCACTCAACATAGTTAAGTCATGCAGATCCTTTGTATGGTGTATGCATCTCCACAATATTGTCCTAGTCCATCCTTACTACCAAATACTGGGAGGGATCTACCCTAACCAGCACCAGCCTTGCAAATAACTTCACCTGTGACTGATTGTCCTTGGTACCTTTCTGTTCCCACAAGGTAGGTTATAGAATTTCTATTCTTCTCCAGTTCTTGAGGAGGCTGAAAATGTCTACATATTGTATGCAGCTGATTCAGTGTCTGAGATACTGGGGAACTCCCTGCCACTGGCACTTCTACATGCATGAGCCATCCTTTGTCATGATAGTGTTCCCCGAGATCCCAGCCATCAAAGACCAAACAACAAGAGGAGTGCCTTCTAAATCTGTGCTTGTACATTTGGTGCATTGCAGCTGAATCTTAACTCTTATTGGTGTACTGTAGTTGTGAGTAACTCACAACCTGCTGCTAGGTGTCTTCCTCTCTAACATCTCACTTGGTAAACTGCAGGTCCGGCCCTAGAGTTGGTCCAAAGTGTTGATGCCCTAGGAGAACCTCCAACTTTACACCCCTCTGTCTGTCAAAATCTATTATTTAGCTTTGAATGGCCAACTTGTGCTTCCCTCCAGAGGTTGCTGCCTTAGACAACCGCCTAGTTTGCCTAGTGGTTGGGCCAGTCCTGGCAGTTGGTTCCGTTGTTTGTTCTGCTGTTGTATCCAAAGGCCATTCTGCTTGGCTCAGTACTGTCCCAACAAGGAGCCTATTTTGTTCTGGAGTAGCCAAGAGACTAGGGAACCTTAGCCCAGATCACTTATCACTGGGTGTGTCTCTTGCTTGAAGCTAACTTAAGTTCTTGATGCCAAGGGTTTTGTCATTGCTTCCCTGGTTCTATTCACTTGGAAATCTCTAAAAAGCCATCATTGAGGAGATGGGTCCTGGTGAGTCATGAAGCCTGTTTACATTGTAGAGTGACCTACCGCATGGCCTAAGGAGGCCAGGTTGAACATCCATCCTCAGAAGGATTCTACTGTTGAGAGAGGGGGAAGAGTAAAATATTGACCAGATCCAAAGGCCTAGGAGTGCTGGGTTCCCTGTATAGGATGTCATCTATCACCTAGAGCCAAATCCTGTATGTACCTTTTAGCCTGGAGGGTAGCCCTATGTTGATCAGAGATAAGGCTTAGCAGTTGGGATTCACCAAGCTTAGCTATGTTGCCACTTCCTATCAACCCAGGGACTTGTTCTTTTTTCTGCCTTTACTAAGGGTTACATCCTGTTCCTTGTTTCCTTAGCTCCTGCTTTCACATTGCACCCTATAGCAGCATCCCTATTACCTGATCAGTTTGAAGCATAACCTCCTCAGAAACCCTACCTCCTCAGAAACCCTAGACCCACCCTTCCTGCCATCTTATCAGAGAATGCAAGGGGTCCTCAGCCCTCTATGTTTTGAATGGATATATCCAGTTTGCCAACTTTGAAACAGTCCCTGAAACCTAGTAAGTAACTGGCAATGTCAGAGGCCTTTGCATCCTTCTGAAGGGATGAGTGGTGGACTGGAGCTGTTAGTTTGGACCCATGGGGCATGGTTGTCCTGTCTCCTGACTACTACCATAGTGATTTTAAGTACAGGTATGTGTGTGTGTTTTTCTTATGTTTTGCAGTTAAATATACAACCTGCTGATTTTTCATAAACTGAATAGTAGGAGCCACAACCGCACCTCATAGTCCCAATTAAAAGAAAATCAATTCATCTTCTTAACAAGAGACCTAAGAAAATGAGGGAGAGATGAGACAGCAAAGACTATAGGGAAAAAGCAGCGTACCAGCTTTTAAGGCTTAGGATGTCCATTCTCTTCCTTCCCATGCTCACCCAAATTTCAAACTGTCCAATTGGACACTGTTGGCTAGGGACCTTTTTTCTTACTGATATGGCCTAGAACAGGGGTGGGCAAACTTTTTGACTCGAGGGCCGCAATGGGTTCATATATTGGACCCGGGGGCCGGACCAAGAGTAGATGGACGGTGTGTATGTGTGAATTAATATAAATTTTGGGATTCTGCAATAAAGATCTATAAATAAAAATAGGAGTTAAAACAGAAATTACTAAACACAACAGAAGAATATTAAAAATGAAAATAAGCAAGTGCAAATAATAGCGTGCAGTTGAAGAAGAAGCAGATACCATCACGGACACTAGTCAGAAGGCTTCAGGAGATTACCATATTTTTCACCCTATAAGACGCATCTGCCCATAGGCTGCTTGATATGTTGGCTAGCGCTTTCTTCTCTTCTAGCTGCATCACAAAATGACTGCCGGGCACCGCATGGATCGCTCCTCACTAGCAGGCGCGCGGAAAGGCAGTTGACGTCATCTGACGTGACGTCAACTCCCTGCCTGCGCCTGCACGTACGGCTCAATCCGTACTCCGCCCACGGCCCCGCCCCCCCCCACTAGCTGCTGGCCGGCCCAGCCACTACCATGCCGTCCATACAGGCTTATGAATGTTGGGAGGGGCTGGATTAAAAGGTCCGCCGGGCCGTATACGGCCCGGGGGCCGTAGTTTGCCCACTCCTGGCCTAGAACCTTGCTCTTTAGTTACATGGCTCAACAGAAGAGCCAAAGCTAGGGAAGAATCAGGACTGAAGTAGTGCATACCATCAGGCTGGTCTGGCAGCACTGTGCTGAACACGACCTCCCCATTTGCTGGGCACACAGATGCCATGCTAAATGCAGTGTTCTGTGTACCCAGTCTGGTGCTACAACTACATAAGCACTGTTTACTGATTGACAAATAATCTTTGAATTCATGAACGTTCTCTAGAGGCTAAAGTAGCAGACTTGGAAAACATAAGACAGACAGAGAGGTACATAGACGAGACCTACAGGGATATAGTCCTGAAGTCCCACCTCCAGTCTGGCAGCACCCCTGTTGCCATGGAGGAGAGAGGTCACGTGACAGGAGAGCATCACCCTGGTGTGTCAGGAATTGATCCTGTAACTAGGACCTGTCCTCCAGGTGATGTAAAACCCTCTCGCACCGAGGAAGTTTCTCCAGGGCCATGTGCCCATGAGGGAAGGGTTAGGACAGCCGTTATAGTTGGTGATTCAATCATTAGGCATGTAGATAGCTGGGTGGCTGGTGGACGTGAGGATCGCCTGGTAACATGCCTGCTTGGTGCGAAGGTAGCGGACCTCAAGCGCCACCTAGATAAGGTCTTAGATAGTGCTGGGGAGGAGTCTGCTGTCTTGGTACATGTCGGTACCAATGACATAGGAAAATGTGGTAGGGAGGTTCTGGAGGCAAAATTTCGGCTTTTAGGTAGGAAGTTGAAATCCAGAACTTCCAGGGTAGCATTCTCCGAAATGCTTCCTGTTCCACGCGCAGGACCCAAAAGGCAGGCAGAGCTCCGGAGTCTCAATGCGTGGATGAGACAATGGTGCAGAGATGAGGGTTTTGGATTTGTTAGGAACTGGGGAACATTCTGTGGAAAGGAGGGGCTCTTCCGAAGGGATGGGCTTCACCTTAACCGGGATGGAACCAGGCTGCTGGCATTAACCTTTAAAAAGGAGATAGAGCAGCTTTTAAACTAGATATTAGGGGAAAGCCGACAGTCGCCCAAGAGCAGATGGTTCGGAAGAATGTATCCTTGAAGGATACTACCAAAAGCAGAGAGGTTCTACAAAAGAGTAAAGTAGCCCAAATGCCCTCAATTATGGAGCAGACAGAGCTTAAAGATCCCAATTTACCCATGTCTAACAATAGCCAAATTAACATGAATAAAATACATTCTCTAAAATGCTTGTATGCAAATGCTAGAAGTCTAAAGAATAAGATGGGAGAGTTAGAATATATAGCACTAAATGAAAGGTTAGATATGATTGGAATATCAGAGACATGGTGGAAGGAGGACAACCAGTGGGACACTGTGATACCTGGGTACAAACTATATTGTAATGATAGAGCTGATCAAATTGGTGGAGGGGTTGCGCTCTATGTTAGAGAGGGCATTGACTCAGAAAGGATTAAAGTTTTGCAGGAAACAAAATCTGCTGTAGAATCTATATGGATTGAAATTCCATATAAAAGGGGGAAGGCAATGGCAGTGGGGGGGTGTACTATCGAGCACCTGGCCAGAATGACCAAATGGATGATGAAATGCTCAAAGAAATCAAGGAAGCTAACAAAAGTTACAGCACAGTAATAATAATGGGTGATTTCAATTACCCCGGTATCGACTGGGTCAGTGTCACGTCAGGACATGCTAGAGAGATAAAGTTCCTAGATGACATAAATGACTGCTTCTTGGAGCAGCTGGTTCATGAACCGACCAGAGGGGAAGCCATATTAGACCTAGTCCTTAGTGGAACACCAGATCTAGTGCAAGAGATAAGGGTGTTGGAGCCACTTGGCAATAGTGATCATAGCATGATCGCCTTTGATTTAATTAGTGGAGGAGGGATAGTAAGGAAATCCACAGTACTACCTTTTAACTTTCGAAAGGGAGACTATGATAAAATGAGGAAAACAGTTAAGAAAAAACTAAAAGGAGCAGTTGCGAAGCTTAAAGACGTACATCAAGCTTGGCTGTTGTTGAAAAATACTATCTTGGAAGCCCAGACCAGCTGTATTCCACGCTTTAAGAAAAGTGGAAGGAAGTCCAAAAAACTGTCAGCATGGTTTAAAGGTGAGGTCAGAGAGGCTGTTGTTGCCAAAAAAGCATCTTTCAGGAAATGGAAAAAAGAGCCAAACGACGAAACCTGGAAACAGCACAAGCACTGGCAAGTCAAATGCAAGGCATTGATAAGGCAGGCAAAGAGAGAATTTGAGAAGAAGCTTGCTGCGGAAGCAAAAACGCGGAATAAAGACCTTTTCAAGTACATTCGTAGCAAAAAGCCTGTGAGAGAGTCAGTTGGTCCATTAGATGATAAAGGGGTTAAAGGAGCACTAAGAGGCGACAAGGCGATAGCGGAGAGACTGAATGAATTCTTTGCTTCGGTCTTTACTGAGGAAGATGTAGGGATGTTACCCATGACTGAAGTGGGATTTAAAGGTGCGGAAGAATTGAAGGAAATATCGATACATGGGGAAGATGTCTTACAACTATTAGATAAACTGAAGAGTAGCAAATCACCTGGGCCAGATGGTATACATCCAAGGGTGTTGAAAGAACTGAAATATGAGATTGCAGAACTGCTATCAGTAATCTGTGAACTATCATTAAAATCATCTCTAATACCTGAAGATTGGAGGATCGCCAATGTAACCAGAATTTTTAAAAAAGGTTCCAGGGGTGATCCGGGAAACTACAGACCGGTGAGCCTGACATCGGTACCGGGAAAAATGGTAGAAACCATCATAAAGAATAAAATTACTCAGCATGTAGATAGTCACAACCTAATGGAAGACAGCCAACATGGCTTTAGACAAGGAAGATCTTGTCTTACTAATCTGTTATGTTTTTTTGAAGGAGTGAATAAACAGGTGGACAAAGGTTAGTCAGTTGATATTGTGTATCTGGACTTTCAGAAAGCCTTTGACAAGGTCCCTCATCAGAGACTTTTGGCAAAACTAAAGAGTCATGGGATAGGAGGCAGTGTACTATTGTGGATCAGGAACTGGTTAAAAGATAGAAAGCAGAGGGTAGGGCTAAATGGCCAATTTTCCCAATGGAGAAAGGTGAATAGTGGTGTACCCCAGGGATCTGTGCTGGGTCCGCTGCTTTTTGACATATTCATAAATGACCTGGAAAGTGGAATAACGAGTGAGGTTATCAAATTTGCAGATGACACAAAACTATTTAAAGTTGTTAAAACCCAAGAGGATTGTGAAAAATTGCAAGAGGATCTTGATAAATTGGAAGACTGGGCATCAAAATGGCAGATGAAATTTAATGTGGACAAGTGCAAGGTTATGCACCTAGGGAAGAACAACCCAAACTATGGTTACACGATGCAAGGTTCCACATTAGGAACCACCACCCAGGAAAAAGATTTAGGCGTCATTGTGGATACCATGTTAAAACCCTCGGCCCAGTGTGCAGCGGCGGCCAAGAGAGCAAATAGAATGCTAGGTATGATAAGGAAAGGAATGGAAAATAAAACAAAAGAGATTATAATGCCTCTATATTGTTCCATGGTGAGACCGCACCTTGAATATTGTGTGCAATTCTGGTCGCCGTATCTTAAAAAGGATATAGCGATTTTAGAAAAGGTACAGAGAAGAGCCACCAAAATGGAAAAGGGGATGGAAGGATACTCCTATGAAGAAAGGCTAAAAAGGTTAGGGCTCTTTAACCTGGAAAAGGGACGGCTGAGGGGAGATATGATAGAAGTCTATAAATTAATGAACGGAGTGGAACAGGTAAACGTAGATCAATTGTTTACCTTATCAGAATATAGAAAGACTAGGGGACATGCAATGAAGCTACAGGGTAAACTATTTAAGACTAATAAAAGAAAATATTTTTCACTCAACGTGTAATCAAACTCTGGAATTTGTTACCGGAGGATGTAGTAAAGGCTGTTAGTGTAGCTGGGTTTAAAAAAGGTTTGGATAAGTTCCTGGAGGAAAGGTCCATAAACCATTATTAAGAAGTGACCGAAGATATCAATGCTTGACCCAGTACAAGCATTGTGGAACTTGTGTCTCTTGGGGAAACTGCTAGGTACATATGACCCAGATTGGCCACTGTTGGAAACAGAATACTGGGCTTGATGGACCTTGGTCTGACCCAGTATGGCATATCTTATGTTCTTATGTTCTACTTTACCGCATTTTTGATAGAGTAATAATGCATATTTTTGCTCTATATAGTTTTATATTTTAAATATTGATATAAGGAGTGTGATGGCATAAAAACTGTCTTTTTCTTTCCTGTGATGACATTCATTTTGTAGAAGTTGTTTTGAAATGGAAAATTGTATGAGAAAGATAGTGGATGGCAAGGTTATCAAGATAATTGCTGAAAACTGTTCTTTTCATATTTTAATGGCTTTTTTTGGTGCAGCATACTTCTTTAAAAAAAAAAAAGATCCAGTTAATTGTATTGACTTTTTATTTGATATATTACTCTAAGTGGTGTCCTCAAAAGTCCGTGCCTTAATATTTTAACACATTTGTCATAACTAGGAGTAAAAACATAAAGTGGAGCAAAGGGATGCAGTGGAGGAGTAGCCTAATGGTTAGAGCACTGGGTAAGGCACCAAGCAACCAGGGTTCAATTCCCACTAGTACTCCTTGTGGCCTTGGGTAAGTCACTTCACCCTCCGTTGCCTCAGAAAAATCTAAGTTATCAATGTCTCTGTTTAATGTACATTACCAAGTTTAACTTACAATGTAAACTGCTTGGATTAAAATAATAAAGCAGTATGAAAGACCTGTTAAATAAATAAACGTGTAAGAATAAAATTGCCCTTTTAAACAAGAACCACAAAAGAACAAATATTCTTCTACCAGAATGGTGTCACAGTCTTTAATAGGAACATGATGTTTTCTGAAATTGTCTTCCCTGCTTAGTGTATGAGCTAAAGATCAAACACCCTTATGAATTATTTGGAAAGGCTATAGGGAATAAAGCAGAGGAAAATACCTGTATATCAATCAATGGTGCGATCACACCTGGAGTACTGTGTGCAGTTCTGGTTGCCCCATCTCAAAAAAGATATAAGGGAACTAGAAAAGGTACAGCAAAGAGCAACAAAAATGATAAAAGGAGATAGAATGGCTCTCCTATGACAAAAGCTCAAACAGTTTGGGGTTCACATTGAGAAGGAATATGACAAAGCAGGGGTATCAAATTACAGTCTTGGAGGGCCACAAACTAGTCAGGTTTTCAGTATATCCTAAATCAATATGTATTTTATTCTATCAGTTTTTTTATACCACTTTATCATTTCAATCAAACTGTTTTACATTGCAACTTAAACTTGGTAATATACATTAAACAGGGATATTGATAACTTGGATTTTTCTGAGCAATGGAGGGTTAAGTGACTTGCCCAAGGCCACAAGGAGTGCTAGTGGGAATCTAACCCTGGTCACTTGGTTCCCAAACCAGTGCTCTAACCATTAGGCTACTCTTCCAATGTATGAGAAACGTTCGCATACAATGGACGTAGCACAGCCAAATACATCTCATGAATATGCACTATGAATATCCTGAAAACTTGGCTGGATTGCAGCCCTCTAAATTTCAATTTGACATCCTTGTGAAAGAGATTTGAAAAATTGTGAATGAGTTAGAACATGCAAATAGGGAATAATTATTTTGCCTTTGAATAGTACTAGATTTGAAAAAACTGCTAGCTGGTAGATGATTTAAAACAAATCAGAGGAAATATGCTTTCTCTCAGTGTGCAATCAAGATGCGGACTTTGTTCCTGGAAAATGTTGATGAAGCAGTGGTCTTTTACAGTAAATTCAAAACACAGCTACAAGGGTATTGCTGGGAGTAAACAGAATGACCATTGGTGCAAATAAAATTTGTTCAGTTTAAATGTTTATGCTTAATATTCAGAACTGTATGCAAGTTAATGGAGAATGAATTGAGCTCATGTTTAACATTCTATGTGCCTTGCCATTCATTGAGGTCCAGTTGGCATTAAGAAACATAGAAACATGATGACAGAAAAAGACCACATGGCCTATCTAGTCTGTCCTTCCATAACAACTACAACAGTCCACTTTTTACCTTTAGAGATCCTCTGTGTTGGTCCCATGCTTTTTTGAATTCAGTTACTGTCCTCATCTCTACCACCTCCACTGGGAGACTATTCCATGGATCCACTACTCTTTCCGTAAAGAAATATTTCCGCATATCACTCCTGAATCTATCTCCCTTCACCCTCATCCATGTCCCCTCGTAGCAGTATTTGCTTTCAATTGAAAGAGGCTCTCTCCCTGAACATTTATGCCACGGAGGTATTTAAACATCTCAATCATATCACCTCTATCCCGCCTTTCCTCTAAGGTGTACATATTAAGATCCTCAAGTCTGTCCTCATATGCTTTATAATGAAGCCCACTAATCATTTTAGTAGCCACCCTCTGCACCGACTCCATCCTGTTCACATCCTTTTGAAGGTGCAGTCTCCAGAATTGCACACCATACTCCAAATGAGGTCGCACCAAAGACTTATACAGAGGCATTATCACCTCCTTTTTTCTGCTAGCCATTCCTCTCCGTATGCACCCAAGCATCCTTCTAGCTTTAGCCATCGCCTTTTCTACCTGTTTAGCTACTTTAAGATCATCAGACACAACCACGCCTAGGTCCCGCTCTTCTTTAGTGGACAAAAGTACTTCACCTCCTATACTGTATTGCTCCCTTGGATTGCTTCAGCCCAAATGCATGACCTTACATTTTTTAACATTAAATCCCAGCTGCCAAATTCTAGACCATTCTTCAAGCTTAGCTAGATCCCTCCTCATGTTATCTACACCTTCCTGGGTGTCTACTCTATTGCAGATTTTGGTATCATCCGCAAAGAGGCAAACCTTACCCGACAGCCCTTCCGCTATATCACTAACAAAGATGTTAAAAAGAATCAGACCAAGGACAGATCCCTGGGGCACACCACTGGTAACATCCTTCTCCTCAGAGTGAGCTCCATTTACTTGTACTCTTTGTCGCCTCCCACCCAATCAATTTCTAACCCAAGCAGTAACTTTAGGGTCCATCCCTAGGGTGCTCAGTTTGTTTATAAGTCGCCTGTGAGGAACAGTGTCAAAGGCTTTACTGAAATCTAAATACACCACATCTAGAGCTCTCCCTCGGTCCAACTCCCTGGTCACCCAGTCAAAGAAATCAATCAGATTTGTCTGACAAGATCTGCCTCTGGTGAATCCATGCTGCCTCGGATCCTGTAATCCGCCGGACTCCAGAAACCTCACTATTTTCTCTTTCAGCAGCATTTCCAATAATTTACTCACCACCGAAGTTAAACTAACCGGCCTGTAGTTTTCAACCACATCCTTACTTCCGCTTTTGTGTAAAGGCACCACATGAGCCTCTCTCCAGTCCTTTGGCACCACTCCCGACTCCAACGAGGCATTGAAAAGGTCAGTCAGTGGAGTTGCTAGAACGTCCCCAAGTTCCCTCAGTATTCTAGGGTGTATCCCATCCGGTCCCATCGCTTTGTCTACTTTAAGTTGAGCTAGTTTCTCACGAACACAGTCTTCTGAAAATTGTTCAAGATGTCCCTCGCTTCTGTTCTTATTTGTGGGTGTTTTCTGAGGTCCTGCTCCTGGTTCTTCATATGTGAACACAGAACAAAAATATTTGTTAAGCAATTCCGCTTTATCCTTATCAGCTTCTACATATTCCCCCCCTGCACCCTTGAGTCTGACAATACCACTTTTGCCCTTCCTCTTCTCACTAATATATCTGAAAAATGTCTTATCCCCCCATTTTATTGCATTGGCTATTTCCTCCTCCTTTTGAATCTTTGCCTTCTTGACTACTTTGCTAGCTTTTCTAAGTTTTTCCAAATACAGATGCCTGTCTTCCTCTCTCTGTGATCTCTTGTATTTCATGAAGGCCTCCCTCTTTTTCTTCACTTTTTCAGCTACTTCCTTCGAAAACCATAGCAGTCTCCTGTTCCTTTTGCCCTTATTTACCATTTTAACAAAAAGGTTGGTTGCCTTTAAAATACCCCCTTTCAGTTTTGCCCACTGTTTTTCTACATCCCCCAGCTGTTCCCATCCCACTAATGACTCCCTGAGGTATTGGCCCATCTTCGCAAAGTTAGTCTTCCTAAAGTCTAAGATCTTCACTTTGGAATGGATTCTAACAGCCCTAGTCCTAATACTGAACCACACCATCTGGTGATCACTGGATGCAAAATGATCTCCCACTACAACATCAGAAACACTTTCACCATTGGTAAGCACCAAGTCCAGTATGGCCCCTTCACGTGTGGGGTCTGTTACCAATTGCCTGAATAGTTCTCCCTGTAGAGAATCCAGGATCTCCTTACTTCTAGATGATACTGCAGCAGGAATGTGCCAATCAACATCTGGCATATTGAAATCTCCTAGCAGTAGCACTTCCCCTTTCCTAGCAATGCTGCGTATGTCTTCAATTAACTCTCTGTCCACCTCTTCCTCTTGTGAGGGAGGTCTGTATATAACACCAATGCAAATAGATTTCTCTTTCCCTCTTTCTAGTTTAACCCACAATGCCTCCTCTCTCCCTTTTAAGCTCTGTAATTCCAAAGCTTTAATAGTAGTTTTTACATATAGTGCCACTCCTCCTCCCCTGCTTCCTACCCTGTCCTTTCTGAATAAAGTATAGCCAGGTATAGTTACATCCCAGTCATGGTTTTCTGTGAACCATGTTTCTGTAACTGCCACTAAATCCAAGTCAGCCACTCCCACCAAAGCTTCAACTTCAGGGATCTTATTTCCCATGCATTAATAGAAATTTTCTCTGCGACAAGTCCACAACTGTGAAACTTTTACTCTTTTTGCATGAAAAGGAGCCATGTTGTTTGATCGATTCTTCAGTAAAAGATTGGAGCTAAAAGCACTTTTGTTTGCTAATGGGAATATGTGTTATGATTATGAACATGATTTTGCATTCAGTTCTGTATTTTGTTAGATTTTTTATGTATGATGTGAAGTTTATGATGTTTAATTATGTATTTTGCTAATGTGAACTATCTAGATGTGCAAAAATAGGTGGTTTACAAATTTAATAAATTTATATTAAATTAAATCACAGGGATGTTTTATTGGCTATTATATATGTTATGCTTACTGTATTGCTTAAGGATGGGCATTCATTTTCATTCGAATGGGTAAAATGTGACAAACGGAGACAATTTCAGTTGGTTATGCCCCGGGCCAACCCCAGAGTTGGTTAAAATTTTTGGCACCCTAGGTGAACCTTAAGCCTTATGCCCCCCTGGGTGACAGAATACATTGTTTAGCTTTGAATGCCCTTCTCTTTGCTGCCCCCATAATCTTCTGCCTTAGGTGACTGCCTAGTTTGCCTGATGGGTGGGTTGGCTCTGGTTATTCCATGGCCAAACTGAATGGGTGGAATTGTTGTTTTGGACAAACCACCATTTTTTCTACCTGCCTTTGTCATGGGTGCACATATGTGGCACTGATACAATGGAGCCACTCTTGAAGGAGGGAAAATGAGAGGGCATGGGGACAAGTCAGAGCCAAGTGGCACTTGAGCTAGTCATGTTGAAACTCTTCGATAAGCTGCTAAGCAAGCCTCTCACCACCTGGTTTATGCAAATCTCATGAGTGATGATGTTAGCAACTGGGCTAGAAGAGACAACTCAGGATCATGGTAAAGTACAATTTTCTCTCAGACTTTCAGAGGGAGAAAAGATCCCAAACTTGCCTGCTCCAGTTCTTAAAAAAAATCATCCAAATAGCACACTTATTCTGTGTTAGAAGCAGAGAAAAGTGTGCTTGGCAAGCTTTTCAACGTTCCTGGCTGATGCAGGCAATGGTCTGGGCGTGTGTCTGCCAGCTTGTGTGGTCAGTAGTGACAGGGACAGTGGGAAAGGAAATTAGTGTCAGTGAGTGTCAGAGATCAGTGGTAGAAGCAGGCAAAAGTGTTTTACAATGTTTGCTGGGTTGCTGGATGGTGCAGTGCAGCAGTGTGTATTGCTAGCAGTGTGGGGCTAGCAGTGACCAGGACAGTGGGGCAGAGAGCTAGTGTTAATGAGTAATGAAGATCTATGGTAGAAGCAGAGAAAAGTGCATTGCAATGTTTGCCAGGTTGGTGGATGGTACAGGGTAACATCTATATCTGACTACTGGTAGACTGAACAGTAGTCAGAGCGATATGTGTAAGACAGAAAAGGTTGAGTATATGTCTCTCACACAGAGAGAAGCAATTTGTAATAATCTCTCACCCACTGAATCCACTGAAAAGAGGTACATCTAGTACTACTACTACTATCACATAATTTCTAAAATACTACCAGGTTAAGCAGGGCTGTAAAGATACATAAGAAAGATGGTTCCTGTTCCATAGACCTTCAATCTAGTATGATTGCTTCATAATCCTTGGGAAAGATAGTATGGAAATGGTCATTGAAGGAAAAGCAGGTGACACATCTGGGACAAGCAGTGACAAAGTGCAGAGTAAGAGAGCATGTTCAAGAAGTATGACTCTGTAGTCCACTAAACAAACTAAAGAGAGATTTCTTTAGGAAGAGAGTATGAATTATTGTAGCTTCCAATGCAACAGAAAGAGCAGGTATCAGATCTCATCTGCACAGAGGGCAAAGAAAGGCATATATGGTACAGGAAACAAAGTAAATTAAGCAGAATGGAGTAGCAGGCAAACCGTGCTCTATGCAGGGAAGTGTACACAGCTGGGTTTGGCACATATAGAATCTGATGAACCATCATGTGTGGGATTTGCATCAGAATCATCAGAAATTTAAAGTTTTATGGAAATTCTTATTTAGAGCATGCTAAGTGGTGAGGAGATAGGAATTGATACTGCCAGGGCCAAGAGCACCCCAGAGATAAAGCAGAGGATAGAGATTAGAGAATATGCCTCTCTATCCACAGCTCCTGATCCGGAAGCAGAACTAGCAGCAATAACATAATTCCTTCTCATGAAAATAGAGAGGAAGTCTTGTAAAATCTCAGTGATGTAGAGGCACTTTAACGTGCTTCAGGGTTCACAGTATGCAGAATGAAATTATTGAAGGAAGGTCATTACTAGAGGGAAGCTGATGGGCCATCTTACCAATGACAACATGCAGCATGATTTTCAGAAACAGCACCCTTTCCAGTTAAATATAAGAGAAATCACTGATCCTAGACTGGGGGCTCAAATCTAGCAATGGAAATAGCAGGAAAGCTAGAAAATCAGTTTCCCAAATGGAGCCTCCAGCCTCTTGCCCCAGTGAGGTGGCATACCAGCAACCTCAACATGAATCAAGGTAGATTACCATGGAGGTGATGTGGTTTTCTGCAGCACTGTTGCAGTACTGGAAGCAGGCAGAATTAAAGACGGTGATATGGTTCATCGTGTATGACCAGACTCTGCAGGTGGTTGACAACATGAGATTTATGAGAGGTTAGATATGATTGGAATCTCAGAGACATGGTGGAAGGAGGACAACCAGTGGGACACTGTGATACCTGGGTACAAACTACATCGTAATAATAGAGCTGATAAAATTGGTGGAGGGTTGCGCTCTATGTTAGAGAGGGAATTGAGTCAGAAAGGATTAAAGTTTTGCAGGAAACAAAATTTGCTGAAGAATCTCTATGGATTGAAATTCCATGTAAAAAGGGAAGGCGATGGCAGTGGGGGTGTACTATCGACTGACTGGCCAGAATGAACAAATGGATGAAGAAATGCTCAAAGAAATCAAGGAAGCTAACAAATGTTACAGCACAGTAATAATAATGGGTGATTTCAATTACCCCAGCATCGACTGGGTCAGTGTCATGGCAGGACATGCTAGGGAGATAAAGTTCCTAGATGAAATAAATGACTTCTTCTTGGAGCAGCTGGTTCATGATCCGACCAGAGGGGAAGCCATATTGGACCTAGTCCTTAGTGGAACACCAGATCTGGTGCAAGAGATAAGGGTGTTGGTGCCACTTGGCAATAGTGATCATAGCATGATCGCGTTTGATTTAATTAGCGGAGGAGGGATGGTAAGGAAATCCACAGTACTACCTTTTAACTTTCGAAAGGGAGACTATGATAAAATGAGGAAAATAGTTAAGAAAAAACTAAAAGGAGCAGTTGCAAAGGTTAAAGACTTACATGAAGCTTGGGTGTTGTTGAAAAATACTATCTTAGAAGCCCAGACCAGCTGTATTCTATGCTTTAAGAAAAGTGGAAGGAAGTCCAAAAAAATGCCAGCATGGTTTAAAGGTGAGGTCAGAGAGGCTGTTGTTGCCAAAAAAGCATATTTCAGGAAATGGAAAAAAGAACCAAATGACGAAAACTGGAAACAGTACAAGCACTGGCAAGTTAAATGCAAGCCATTGATAAGGCAGGCAAAAGGAGAATTTGAGGAGAAGCTTGCAGATGCAAAAATGCGTAATAAAGACTTTTTCAAGTACATTCATGGCAAAAAACCTGTGAGAGACTCAGTTGGTCCATTAGATGATAGAGAGGTTAAAGAGGCACTAAGAGGTGACAAGGTGAGAGTGGAGAGACTGAATGAATTCTTTGCTTCCGTCTTTATTGAGGAAGATGTAGGGATGTTACCCATAACTGAAGTAGTATTTAAAGGTGTGGAAGAATTGAAGGAAATATCGATACATCGGGAAGATGTATTACAACTATTTGATAAACTGAAGAGTAGCAAATCACCTTGACCGGATGATATACATCCAAGGGTGTTGAAAAAACTGAAATATGAGATTGCAGACCTACTATTAATCTGTGAACTATCATTAAAATAATCTGTAATACCTGAAGATTGGAGGATGGCAAAGATAACGCCAATTTTTAAAAAGGGTTCCAGGGGTGATCCAGGAAACTACAGACCAGTGAGCCTGAAGTCAGTACCAGGAAAAATGGTAGAAACCATCATAAAGAACAAAATTGCTGAACATGTAGATAGTCATGGCTTAGTGGAGACAGCCAACATGGCTTTAGAGAAGGCAGATCTTGCCTTACTAATCTGTTATTTTTTTTGAAGGTGTGAATAAACAGGTAGACAAAGGTGAGTCAGTTGATATAGTGTATTTGGACTTTCAGAAAGCCTTTGACAAGGTCCCTCATCAAAGACGTTTGGCAAAACTAAAGAGTCATGGGATAGGAGGCAGTGTACTATTGTGGATCAGGAACTGGTTAAAAGATAGAAAGCAGAGGGTAGGGCTAAATGGCCAATTTTCCCAATGGAGAAAGGTGAATAGTGGTGTACGCCAGGGATCTGTGCTGGGTCCGCTGCTTTTTGACATATTCATAAATGACCTGGAAAAGGGAATAACGAGTGAGGTTATCAAATTTGCAAATGACACAAAACTATTTAAAGTTGTTAAAACCCATGAGGATTGTGGAAAATTGCAAGAGGATCTTGATAAATTGGAAGACTGGGCATCAAAATGGCAGATAAAATTTAATGTGGAGAAGTGCAAAGTTATGCACCTAGGGAAGAACAACCCAAACTATGGTTACACGATGCAAGGTTCCACATTAGGAACTACCACCCAGGAAAAAGATTTAGGTGTCATTGTGGAAGACATGTTAAAACCCTCTGCCCAGTGTGCAGCGGCAGCCAATAGAGGAAATTGAATACTAGGTATCATATGGAAAGGAATGGCAAATAAAACAAAGGATATTATAATGCCTCTGTATCGTTCCATGGTGCGACCGCACCTTGAATATTGTGTGCAATTCTGGTCGCCGTCTCTTAAAAAGGATGTAGCATTATTAGAAAAGTTCAGAGAAGAGACACCAAAATGGTAAAGGGGATGGAAGGATACCCCTATGAAGAAAGGCTAAAAAGGTTAGGGCTCTTTAACCTGGAAAAAAGACGGCTGAAGGGAGATATGATAGAAGTCTATAAATTAATGAACGGAGTGGAATGGGTAAATGTAGATCAATTGTTTAGATTATCAGAATATAGAAATACTAGGGGACATGCAATGAAGCTACAGGGTAAACTATTTAAGACTACTAAGAGAAAATATTTTTTCACTCAACATATAATCAAACTCTGGAAGTTGTTACCGGAGGATGTAGTAAAGGCTGTTAGTATAGCTGGGTTTAAAAAAGGTTTGGACAAGTTCCTGGAGGAAAGGTCCATAAACCATTCTTAAGAAGGGACCCAGGATATCAATGCTTGACCCAATACAAGCATTGTGGAACCTGTGTCTTTTGGGGAAACTGCTAGGTACTGTGACGATGAGAGTGGTGTTGAACAGATGGAAACAGAGGAAAATAGGGAATACGCCTTTAAGACAAGAGACAGGCAAGGTTTCCAAAGGGTTCAAGCTTCAGATAAACTAAAGAAACACATACTAGCTGAGGCTGAGCCACGCCCAAGCCCTAACGTAAGTGCAGGTTTGAGCTCTAATTACAGGCACATGTGCAGGGAGCAGGGAGTGGTAACAGGAAAGCAGCTTTTTAAGCCGGCCTCAGTGGCAGCAGAAGGAGGAGAAGGAGAGAGAGCAGCTGAGAGTCCAGCAGCTATGAAGCCAGAGGGTTCAGGAGCAGTGAAGCCTGGTTCAAGGAAGCCAAGAGAAGGCATGCGTGGAAAGCCTTTCTCCACGTGGGAAAAAGGTTTTAGCAACCAAAGAAGCAGTTCTAAGGTGAAAGGTACGCCTGCTTCAGAGTCCAGCAGATGGATAGTTGGGGATGTTGCTAATGAGCTGAGCCAGACTGCAAAGCAGAGTGTGCAAAACCCGGTTCCAGGAACCCAAGCTGAGAGAAGGGGGGTGCAAGCAGTTATAGACAGAGATAACCAGAACCCAGCCTCGAGCAGAGAGATAGACCTGAATACAATTAAAGTATTAAAGAAACTGTTCCAAGATAGGAAAGCCTACTCTCAAGGTACAACCAGTTCTTATCAAGGAGAGCAGCTTTTAGAGGAACTCCAGATGTTTCTACAAAACAGTAAGTTTGAACGTGTTTTTGAAAACCCAGGGGAAGATAAGCAATGCATGGTGTAAGAGGACATGCAGATTGATCTTTGTGAGGAAGATTCTGGGTGTAATGAAGCACCGATGGATTGTTCTCTATGTAGAAGGGAAGTTTAACTATTACTAAGGAAAAGGACTAAGACAGGAAGTCTTTGAAGAGCAATATTGTACTTAGCTAGGAGAAAGCTAAGACCTTCTGTTAAACTAAAGAACATTCACTGAACCCTGAGTTTATTAACTAAAGCTACATTGGATAAATGGAATGAATTTACCTGGTTTGAATGACAAGAGGTAGCTGTGAATTAACCTGCTGAAGAATTAGCTGGGAACAGCTGTGATGTGAAAAGGTGTTTTCATTTCTGAGGTTCCAGATGCAATTTTTGTTCCTGTTATCTTTGGAGAATAATCCTATTTTGCCTTGTGTTTGAATTTGATGCGAAAGGGGAACCCAAAATAAATTTTTTTGTTTTGCCTGAACAAACCTGAGTGGTCATACTACTTTGTCAAGTAAGAACTACAACTCCCAGAATTCTCTGGTGGAGAAAACCAGTGACTCTTTATTTAAGGACAAATAAGGCAGCCCTTTTTGCCCTAAGCCTCTGGCCTAGGCAAGGGGTTACGACAGTACGTATGACCTAGATTGGCCACTGTTGGAAACAGGATAATGGGCTTGATGGACCTTGGTCTGACTCAGTATGGCATATCTTATGTATGTTCTTATGCTGTACACTCTCTTAGTCCTCAATTACTAAGTGCTCTGCAGGACAACCTTTAGTAGGCAAATTACACTGGTCAACATTGAAATCGTTACTGACTTTAAAAGGCCCTAATCTGTAGTATCTTGGTGAGCTGAACACGAATATAATATAATAAAAAAAATTTATTGGCTCTCGTTTTGAAGATATTGCATGTAGTTCATTTTTGACATTTCACCGTGTAAATTTATCCAGTAGGACATCAACAACATCCCAAATAAGCCTTGAATGATGTAATATTGCATCACATTGCATAATACCAGCATGCACACATCATCCAGAGTTGATTGCATCATTTTCTGATGCAATGCAATACTACTGCCAGATGGCTGCTGAAGCCATCTGATGTCAGCAGTGTACTATACGCAGTTGGAAAGGTTGAGCATTTAAAATATTTGACTGTGCGAGACAGTTTAAGCTACTGTTACATGTAACTTTTATTAATCATATAATTTTAGCCATTTAGGTACAATACAGAACAGTAATGACGCGGAAGTGTGTTAATACCATTGACAATTTCTGCTACATTTGTGGGGAAGTGACATTTGCCAACCAGAAGAAAACTATCACTTCTCAACTGAAGAAGGCATATCATCTTTACTTCGGATGCAAGATTGGTGACCAAGACAAGCCTTGGGCCCTGCATATATGCTGTGCTACATGTACAACACAGCTTTCACACTGGTTGAATTGCAAAAGACCATCAATGCCGTTTGCAGTCCCCATGGTGTGGAGAGAGCCAAGCAACCATATAAATGACTGTTACTTCATCTTGGTTCCTCCTCTTTCCAGCGGAATAATGAAGCAAAAGAAGTTGAGCATAGTCTACCCAAACATTCTGTCTGCATTGAGACCAGTTTCACATGGTGAGGGACTTCCTATTCCAGAATCTCCATCAGAATATTCTCTTGATTCATCTGATGAGGGCAAGGGTGAGCTGACCTGTTCTTCTCCTGGTCCGTCAGCATGCAGTGACCCATATTTTCACTGGGATGCATATCAACTCCATATAGAATAAAAGAGGAAGAACTAAAGACCTGGTTTGTGATTTGGACTTATCCAAGAACAAGGTAAAATTGCTAGGATCAAGACTCCAACAATGGAATCTTCTAGAAGAAGATGCCAACATTACGTCATATCGAAAGCGCCACCAGCAGTTGGAGCCTTTCTTCAGAAAGGAAAGTAATCTGGTATTCTGTTCCGATATTGAAAGCCTCATGAATGCCATAAAAATCACTCATGACCCACAAGACAGGAGACTATTTATAGACTTCGAAACTGAGTCTGAAGGGTGTGCATTTGAACAATGGAAACCGTCTTCCATGTATTCCAGTAGTGCATGCCGTCCACATGAAAGAGAGATATGATAACTTAAAGCATCTACTGACTTCCATTAACTATAACAAGTACAGCTGGCACCTCTGTGGTGACTTGAAGGTAGTTGCCCTTTTGATGGAACTGCAGCAGGGATATATAAAATACATGTGTTTCTTATGTGAGTGCGATAACCGAGCAAGGGATTGGCACTACTTGCAGAAGGAATGGAATCACAGACAAAATGTAACAGTTGGAAAGAAGAATATCCAGCACCCAGCTCTGGTTGAGGCTCACAAAATCCTGCTACCACCCCTTCACATCAAACTAGGTTTGATGAAAAACTTTGTGAAAGCCATGGACCGCACTTCGCCAGCTTTCCAATACCTGCATGAAAAATTCCCTCGACTCAGCGAAGCAAAGATTAAAGAGGGAATTTTTGTGGGTCTTCAGATTCGAGAGCTCTTCAAAGCTGACCGGTTCAACAACTTGCTGCAGGGTGATGCGAAACAAGCATGGAATGCTTTTCGCCTAGTGTCAACAAACTTTCTCGGGAATGTTAGGGCAGAAAACTACAGGGAACTAGTAGAAGACATGCTGATGCAGTATCAGAAACTTGGCTGCAATATGTCTCTAAAGATCCATTTCCTTGATTCCCATCTCGATTTCTTTCCTGACAACTGTGGTATGATTAGTGATGAACAGGGCGAACGTTTTCACCAGGATATTGCAACGATGGAGCAAAGATACCAGGGAAAATGGTCCACTACAATGCTGGCTGACTACTGCTGGACACTCCCCAGAGAAGCTCCCGAACAGCTGTACAAGAGACAGGCAAAAAAATCTAAGAAGTCATCTATGGCTTGGTTTTTTACAGGTATTAACCGAAGGCCTATTATATTTACTATTGACATGCATTTCGTGATGTAAACATTAATTCTTGTAGATTACAAAAAATCTAGAGCCAATTTTGCAATGTCACTGTCATATTCATGTTCAGCATATACAAATTGATAAGAAATGACTATTTTTATTTCAGTAACATGACTTTTGTAAAAATGTGTTGACCAGTGATATCCTGCATAATCAATTATGTACCCAGTTGCAGGCAGAGCTGGCAAAGGCAGAGGGCAGTGGTGTGTATTTCACCGCTGACATTTGGGCTAGTTAGGATACTTACATCTCCCTGATAGCACACTGGTGAAAGCTGAATGAGGTGGGACAGGTTGTAAGTATGGGTGGAGTATACCAGGAGATGAGTACTAGTGGGCTATTCTGCACAATCAGGTGATGGATTAATGCCATAACAGGGTCCATATCTGAGCAAAATAATTAGAGGAATGCTTGAGGGTTGACAGATATACTGGTTGACAGATATCCTGGAGACAGATATACTGGAGAACCAGGATAATATGGAGCCCTTGAAACCAAGCGAGGAAAGGGTAGAGAGGAGGAGATTGTGGTCAACAGTGTCAAAGGCAGCAGAGAGGTCAAGAAGGATGAGGACAGAGTAGAGGCCCTTAGATTTAGCAAGGAACAAGTCATTGCATACTTTTGTAAGAGCCGTTTCGGTGGAGTGTAGGGGACGGAAGCCGGATTGTAGTGGGTCCAAGAGGGCCTGGGAGGTGAGGAAGTCAAGGCAGCGGCGGTGGACTGCTCGTTCTAGTAGTTTAGATATAAAGAGAAGAAGGGAGATGGGTCGACAGTTAGATAGACAGGTGGGATCGAGTGAGGGTTTCTTGAGGAGAGGTGTGACAACAGCATGTTTGAAATTGATGGGGACGGTAGCTGTGGAGAGTGATAGGTTCAGAATATGAGAGATGGAGGGGATAACGGTGGGGGAGATGGGTTTTTTTTGTAAAAGACAATGAGATGATCAGTTAAGACAAAAATAGAGGGTGAGGGGAGAGAGATCTTTCATGGTATCAAATGCTTTGCACATTCTTACCACCGGGTGCAGCAAACTCCCTAGTCCTGGAGAGCAAGGGAAGTGGCAGCTTTATCTTGGAGCTACTGATCCAAGGGAAAGCAATAGCAATGGATATTCAAGTGCACTGTGCTGGCTTGATTTATGTGAATGATGTGCATGTCTCTCTAGATCAGCCAAATATTAATGTGATAGTTTCATGAAGACTGCATTTCTTGAGTGTGGAATTTTAGAAACAGAATTCTAGTTGGTCACTTTTAGAAATTTTTTTGAAATTATACATTTTACTCAAAAAAACTTGATTACCTTTCCTCTTTTCTGTCTCTCTGCACCTCTCCTTGGGAGCTCAGCTTATCTGACAGACACTTTTATCTGTGCCCTTTTCTGCTACTGCCAACTCCAGACTTCATTCCGCCTTGCTGCTCCATATACTTGAAACAAACTACTTGGTCAGTGTGCCAAGCTCCATCTCTAGCTCTATTCAAATCCAGGTTAAAAACACTCCTCAAGGCTGCTTTTGAATCCTGATCCCCGTATTCTCCTGATCGCCACCTAAGTGTATCTTTATCACTTTATCATTCCCCTAGATTTACCCTAGTCCCTAATTTTTTGTTCTGTCTGTCTTGATTATGTTGTAATTTCTATAAAGAATGGACTGTCTCATATGTATATGTAAAGCACTGTAATTGTTGTAGTAGCATTACACAGGGCTGGTACTACCTTTTTTTGCTGCCCTGTGCGAAAAATTATTGTGCTCCCACCCCCAGATTTTCTAAAGAAACCCTTCACAAGCCTTGTTTTCTTTTGTCCCAACAATGATTTTTTTGGGGGCATGTTTACTAACATGTTACTAACATTAACATGTTAAGTGACATTGTGCCCACAAAACTAACGGGTGCTGCTGCATTTAGCACACGTTAACACTTGTAAATGCACTTTAATCTTTAGTAAACATGACCTTAATGGGTGTATGAGCATCAGAAGAGTAAATATTACAATGGCCTGTAGAGCATCCATAAACATATTCGAAAACTGAACAAGCCAGATTACTACAGATCCTTACCAACAGCATGGTATTTCAGCTTATTCATATGCTGATGACATTATCCTTTTGAATCGTAAAGACCCTCAGCTCTTGATCTTTCACCCCTTAATTCCTTCCTCACATTTAGTGGTCTCTGTCCATCCCTAGTCCATATGCTCTCTGATGACCCCATTCCTTTGGTCTCTACTCTTCGCTACATTGGTGTTACCCTAGACTCCTTTATGTCCTCTGGGAATACTTCTCCACACTCATCCGCCATTCTTTCTTTGCCCTGCATCAAATCCGAGCCATTAGACCCTTTTTGCCCACCTCCGCTCTCACTAGCCTGGTTCTTTCTCTTGTCACATCACAACTCGACTACTTTAATGTTGCCCTGGCCGGACTCCCCCAGTATCAAATCAACTGCCTCTAGTTTCTCCAGAACACCGCCACTTGTATAATTACTCGTACCTTCAGCACAGATCACATCACACCCACACTCATCCATCTCCACTGGCTCCCTGTTCAGTTCTGTTTTCAGTACAAAATACTCATCCTGGTTCACAAGATCATCCACATCGGCTCCCATCAGTACCTCCATGACTCCAACTGTACCCTCCGATCCCTCCACATCAATAGGTTGTACCTCCCTTCTGCTTCACAAGCATGCCTACAATCCACTGCAACTCTGCTTTCTTTAATCTGGGGCCCACCCTCTGGAACGTCCTCCCCCTTGCCCTCCACCTTGAGCTCTCTTTCTACAAATTCAAAGCCATGCTGAAGACCCATCTGTTCTCCCTCACCTTTGACTTTCACCATTCACTGCATAATCTCTCACCCCCAACACCCTCTCTCTGCTCCCCTTACTTTTCTGCTCTCCCTATATGGCATCTCTCCTGTTCTATCATATATTTGGCATTCCTTTCCTTCCTTTGGTTTCAACATCTACATTTTATTGTAAACCACTCTATTGCTCATGTAGAGGAGCGGTATATCAAATTTAACAATAAAGATGAAGATAAAAATTTGCCACTTCTTTCCCCTCCTGTTTTCTTCATTTCTTCCATCTTTGACATTGATCTTTTTCCTTTCATCTTTCTTTCACTTATTTTTCTCTCTATCAACTCCAGTTTCATTTCTACTTCTTATATTGTGTTCTCAATCTCCCTCTTTTTACTGTGTCTACTTACTGCTTTTCAACCTTTAACACAGTCCTCTTACCCCCTATCTCTCTAACCCTCCCCAGCCACTTATTCTGTCCTTTCTCTTTTCCTCTTCCACCCTCTCCTTCCTTCCTACCCTGTCTTGTTTCCCATCTTTCCCCTTCTTCTTCTTCCCTACCATGTCCAGCATGTTTATACCTCAAAAATTTCCTGTCATGATTTGACAATTTCCAATCTGTAATCAAACCGCTGCTGATCGCTGGAAGTAGCGGTATACAAATGTATACTAAATAAATAAATAAAATAAATAAATAAATTACCCCTCTCTCCTTCACCCCATGGCTAGCCTCTCTCCATCTAACCCCCACTCCTATCCAGCATCTGCCCTCTATCCGCTTATTTCCCCCACCCTCTGTCAGATCTCTACCCCTCCTCCCCCTCCTTTATGTCCAGGATGTCTCCTTCATTACCTTTGACCCCTACCCCATGTCCAACTTGTGCCCTCTATTCCCTATGACCCCTACCCCATATCCCCACCTTGTTATATGGCGCATGCTTGACATTTTCCATTATGGGAATGATTTAATTTAGACTGATCAGTTTGCAGAGTTTTCCCTGAAGAAACCTGTTTGTGGTGAAACCATCGGCTGAGGTCAGAAGATGGTATTAGAGTTACATTCATGCTGGAATTCCAAGGCATTTTGGTGAAAGATAAGGTGAGAAACTTTATATGTATAAATATGTATGTATGTATATATATATATATTTTTTTTTTGAATGATGTTGGACTATTACTTAAACAGTATATAAACATATAAATGGTATTAGACTGCTACATTCACAAATGGTATATGAGCATATATGAAAATTGATATAAATATTTAACCATTCATGGAGGTGGATTATGGAGCTGTGATTAAAAATTGCAATATGCATGAGAATCTCTATTGTCCTTTTTAGGTGATATAGGACAAATTGATTCACTGCTGTATGGGCTCCTTTTTTCTCCCTTGTATTTTTTTATGGCATTTGTGGAGTCCTTGTGTAAAGTGGCTTGTTGCCATTAGTTTTTATACTAAGTTAGAGTTTTGCATTTTTGAAAATTGAATATGGAATGATTGAGTGATTGAAGATGAGAATGTATATCCCTTGGAAGGACTGTATAGGAGAAGAAGATAATTGATGCAGCATAAATCAAAACAAGTTTTTTGGTTTAGTAGTGTGGATACATTTGCTTTTTTACAACCATAAGTGGTAGTGTGATTTTTTTTTTGTCCCTACCCCATGTCCAGCATCCACCCTCCATCCCTTAAGCCCCCACCCAGTGTCCAGCTTTTGCTTTCTATCCCATGTATACCATCTGCTCTCAACTCCCCTATGCCCCAACACAAGTCTAATATCTGCCGTTCATCTCCCTATGCTCTTACTCCGTGTCCATCATCTTCTTTCCATCCAATATCCAGTATCTGCTCCCCATCACCTTATACCCTCACACTGTATCTGGCCTCTGTTCTTCACCCTATCTCCAGCATTTAACGCCCACTCTTATCCATCATATGCTCTCTATCTCCTGTGTGTGCTCTATACCGCTCCCCCTTCCTTTATATCCAGCATCTGTCCTCTACCCTCCTCACTTCCTATCTACCATCTGCCTCTGCCACCCTCTCGCAACATCTGCCAGGCTCCTAGAATATGCTCACCCCTGTGCCGCCGCCACCTCTTTTACCGTTCCGACAGCAGCCTCCCCATGCTGCCTGCCACCACCGCTGCCTTTCCTGTTCCAGCAGTGGGGATTCTCCAACTTAAAAAATGACTTTGCACTTGGGAGACTGGTCTGGTCCCTCCTTCCTCTGACAGAAGCTCGCATCAGAGGGGGCAGAAACAGAGCAGTCTTCTAAGTGTGGAGTAACAAAGACTCACACTTTTTCTTTTCAAAGTTGGTGATCCACCGCCGCTGCAGGAACAGAAAAAAATGGTGGTAGCAGCCGAAAGTGTGAAGAGACCACTGCCAGAACAGGAAAAGCAGCAGGCAGCGAGGGGAGTCCACTGCCAAATCATCAATGCCTCTTCCCTCATTGCCATTTGGAGCTGTCGCCCTGTGCAAGTGCACAGCTTGCACAGTGGGTTGCACTGGCCCTGTTGTTACAGAAAGCAGCCAGTTTGGAGACGGGAAAAAAGGGCTTGTTGTACTGAAGTTTTGTCACCTACTCAAGAAGCCATTTATTCATAGTGCAGGTTTTCTGCCTCATG
Source organism: Ichthyophis bannanicus (assembly GCA_033557465.1). Taxonomy (NCBI): domain Eukaryota; kingdom Metazoa; phylum Chordata; class Amphibia; order Gymnophiona; family Ichthyophiidae; genus Ichthyophis; species Ichthyophis bannanicus. The sequence continues at coordinate 256,002,661 of CM066034.1, forward strand.
CTAACTAGAATGCCACTGTTTTGTCAACACTTCAAAGATGATTTGTTACAGTGATCTGCCTAAGAGCCAGATGTGTATTACACTAGAATATAAAAACAATTCAATTCTTAAAATGTATTGTTAGTTTGTGTGTGTGTTTGTTTAGTTTGTTCAGGTACCTTTTGCACCAGATCCTGCATTCCACTAAGGCAGCGGTTCTCAACCTGTGGGTCGCGACCCCCATGGGGGTCGCCTCGGGATTTACCAGGGGTCGCCTGACAAACCCCGGGAATTATTATTTCTTTTCTAATTTATTGTTCTAATTTGATCGCAAAGCCTAAAACGCCAAATACTTTGAATTTAATCAATTTATATATTACTTAGACTATCCTTACTTACTTTTACCTGTTCGCCAGAAACGATGCACCTTGAGACGTTATTTAGATCACTTCCAGTTTTGTAATGGTGGACATGGGTCCTACTAAACTTAAATTTTCTATGTAATATTATATAACACCAGTGACTCCATTGAAAATGAATGACAGAGAGAAGAATACCAAGAAAATAAAATATTGCGATGAATTTTTAAGGTTTGGTTTCACCTCCATATTTTCAGCAGGGATTGAGAAAACCCAATGCGTTATTTGTAACATAAGAACATAAGATATGCCATACTGGGTCAGACCAAGGTCCATCAAGCCCAGTATTCTGTTTCCAACAGTGGCCAATCTAGGTCATATGTACCTAGCAGTTTCCCCAAGAGACACAAGTTCCACAATGCTTGTACTGGGTCAAGCATTGATATCTTCGGTCACTTCTTAATAATGGTTTATGGACCTTTCCTCCAGGAACTTGTCCAAACCTTTTTTAAACCCAGCTACACTAACAGCCTTTACTACATCCTACGGTAACAAATTCCAGAGTTTGATTACACGCTGAGTGAAAAAATATTTTCTTTTATTAGTCTTAAATAGTTTACCCTGTAGCTTCATTGCATGTCCCCTAGTCTTTCTATATTCTGATAACGTAAACAATCGATCTACGTTTACCCGTTCCACTCCGTTCATTAATTTATAGACTTCTATCATATCTAACCTCAGCTGTCTCTTTTCCAGGTTAAAGAGCCCTAACCTTTTTAGCCTTTCTTCATAGGAGTATATTTCCATCCCCTTTACCATTTTGATGGCTCTTCTCTGAACCTTTTCTAAAATCGCTATATCCTTTTTAAGATACGGCGACCAGAATTGCACACAATATTCAAGGTGCGGTCTTACCATGGAACGATATAGAGGCATGATAATATCTTTTGTTTTATTTTCCATTCCTTTCCTTATCATACCTAGCATTCTATTTGCTCTCATGGCCGCCGCTGCACACTGGGCCGAGGGTTTTAACATGGTATCCACAATGACGCCTAAATCTTTTTCCTGGGTGGTGGTTCCTAATGTGGAACCTTGCATCGTGTAACCATAGTTTGGGTTGTTCTTCCCTAGGTGCATAACCTTGCACTTGTCCACAATAAATTTCATCTGCCATTTTGATGCCCGGTCTTTCAATTTATCAAGATCCTCTTGCAATTTTTCACAATCCTCTTGGGTTTTAACAACTTTAAATAGTTTTGTGTCATCTGCAAATTTGATCACCTCACTCGTTATTCCACTTTCCAGGTCATTTATGAATATGTCAAAAAGCAGCGGACCCAGCACAGATCCCTGGGGTACACCACTATTCACCTTTCTCCATTGGGAAAATTGGCCATTTAGCCCTACCCTCTGCTTTCTATCTTTTAACCAGTTCCTGATCCACAACAGTACACTGCCTCCTATCCCATGACTCTTTAGTTTTACCAAAAGTCTCTGATGAGGGACCTTGTCAAAGGCTTTCTGAAAGTCCAGATACATAATATCAACCAACTCACCTTTGTCCACCTGTTTATTCACTCCTTCAAAAGAAACATAACAGATTAGTAAGACAAGATCTTCCTTGTTTAAAGCCATGTTGGCTGTCTCCCATTAGGTTGTGACTATCTACATGCTGAGTAATTTTATTCTTTATGATGGTTTCTGCCATTTTTCCTGGTACTGATGTCAGGCTCACCGGTCTGTAGTTTCCCGGATCACCCCTGGAACCCTTTTTAAAAATTGGTGTTACATTGGCGATCCTCCAATCTTCAGGTATTAGAGATGATTTTAATGATAGTTCACAGATTACTGATAGCAGGTCTGCAATCTCATATTTCAGTTCTTTCAACACCCTTGGATGTATACCATCCGGCCCAGGTGATTTGCTACTCTTCAGTTTATCTAATAGTTGTAAGACATCTTCCCCATGTATCGATATTTCCTTCAATTCTTCCGCACCTTTAAATACCACTTCAGTCATCATGGGTAACATCCCTACATCTTCCTCAGTAAAGACCGAAGCAAAGAATTCATTCAGTCTCTCCGCTATCGCCGTGTCACCTCTTAGTGCTCCTTTAACCCCTTTATCATCTAATGGACCAACTGACTCTCTCACAGGTTTTTTTGCTACGAATGTACTTGAAAAGGTCTTTATTTCACATTTTTGCTTCCACAGCAAGCTTCTTCTCAAATTCTCTCTTTGCCTGTCTTATCAATGCCTTGCATTTGACTTGCCAGTGCTTGTGCTGTTTCCAGGTTTCGTCATTTGGCTCTTTTTTCAATTTCCTGAAAGATGCTTTTTTGGCAACAACAGCCTCTCTGACCTCACCTTTAAACCATGCTGGCAGTTTTTTGGACTTCCTTCCACTTTTCTTAAAGCGTGGAATACAGCTGGTCTGGGCTTCCAAGATAGTATTTTTCAACAACACCCAAGCTTGATGTACGTCTTTAACCTTTGCAACTGCTCCTTTTAGTTTTTTCTTAACTGTTTTCCTCATTTTATCATAGTCTCCCTTTCGAAAGTTAAAAGTTAGTACTGTGGATTTCCTTAATATCCCTCCTCCACTAATTAAATCAAAGGTGATCATGCTATGATCACTATTGCCAAGTGGCCCCAACACCCTTATCTCTTGCACTAGATCTGGTGTTCCACTAAGGACTAGGTCTAATATGGCTTCCCCTCTGGTTGGTTCATGAACCAGCTGCTCCAAGAAGCAGTCATTTATTTCATCTAGGAACTTTATCTCCCTAGCATGTCCTGACATGACACTCACCCAGTCGATACCGGGGTAATTGAAATCACCCATTATTATTACTGCGCTGTAACTTTTGTTAGCTTCCTTGATTTCTTTGAGCATTTCATCATCCATTTGGTCATTCTGGCCAGGCGCTCGATAGTACACCCCCACTGCCATTGCCTTCCCCCTTTTATATGGAATTTCAATCCATATAGATTCTACAGCAGATTTTGTTTCCTGCAAAACTTTAATCCTTTCTGAGTCAATGCCCTCTCTAACATAGAGCGCAGCCCCTCCACCAATTTGATCAGCTCTATCATTATGATATAGTTTGTACCCAGGTATCACAGTGTCCCACTGGTTGTCCTCCTTCCACCATGTCTCTGATATTCCAATCATATCTAACCTTTCATTTAGTGCTATATATTCTAACTCTCCCATCTTATTCTTTAGACTTCTAGCATTTGCATACAAGCATTTTAGAGAATGTATTTTATTCATGTTAATTTGGCTATTGTTAGACATGGGTAAATTGGGATCTTTAAGCTCTGTCTGCTCCATACTTGAGGGCATTTGGGCTACTTCACTCTATCAGTGGAATCCATGAAGCCAAACAAACAAATGGCATTTTTACAGTAAGCATCCCACATTTGTAGGCAAGGATATTTGTTATTTTAAGAACAAAGCTGATGGAATCAAGAAAAGTAGACTTGATATTGATGGAAAGTTCCACCAGCAAAACATAGCCGCTGTTGAAGCTTCGTATTTGGTGGCTCTCAGAATTGCCAAAGCCAAGAAAGCTCACACCATTGCCGAGGAATTGCTGTTACCAGCAACAAAAGATATTGTTCGAGTCATGCTTGAAGATGAATTTGTACCAAAATTGAGTCCAATTTCCTTGTCTAACGACACCGTCAGTAGATGAATAGAAGATATGTTTGCTGATATCCTTGGCCAAGTAATCCAAGAAATGAAATCCGCTCCACTTGGACTATTTAGCATCCAGCTTGATGAATTCACAGATGTTTCAAACTATTCTCAGTTACTGGTTTATGTGAGATATATTAATGATGGCAAGTTTAAAGATGAGTTCCGTTTTTGCAAGCCACTTGAAATGACAACAACTGCTCGTCATGTGTTTGAAATATTTTGTTCATTCCTGCAAAAACACAATATCCCCATCGATAAGGTTTGTGGTGTTTGCACAGACGGAGTTCCAGCTATGCTAGGATTTCGGTTGGGATTTCAATGTTTGGTGTTCAATGAGTCGCCGAAAGCCATCGGAATTCACTGTATGATTCATAGACAAGTTTTAGCAACAAAGACGCTGCCACAAGAGCTGCAAGAAGTTATGATAAATGTAGTAAGCGCCGTCAATTTCATAAAAGCGAGTGCTTTAAACAGTCGACTGTTTATGAAACTCTGTAATGATTTGGATGCATCTGATAATGTTCTTCTACTACACACTGAGGTGAGATGGTTATCTTAAGGAAAGGTTTTAAAGTGCGTCTTTGATCTTCTTGATGAACTAAAAATGTTTTTTAAGCAAAAAGCAAAACCACAATTTGAAGCACTTTTCAGTGACAAAAAACAGCTGCTGAAAATGGCTTACTTGGTTGACATATTTGCAATATTGAACGAATTAAATTTATAACTGCAAGGAACAGACGCAACGTGCCTAGATTTGTCCGAAAAGATCCAAGCGTTTCAAATGAAACTTCGGCTTTGGCAGAAAAAGTTAGCTGAAAATAGAACGTACATGTTGCTCAACTTATCCGCTTTCTTTGAAGAAAACGAGATTGAACTTGACACAATAAATGGAATTATAATTTCTGTCAAACAGCACTTAGAAATGCTGGAAGAAGAAATTTCAGCGTATTTTCCAAATTTACCTGGCACACCATTTGCACTTGCCAGAAGTCTATTCACAGTTAACGTTGAGGATGTTCCTGAGATTGCACAAGAAGAGTTCATTGAACTCATTATCAGCGATGCAGCGAAAAATGATTTTTCTTCAATGTCAGTAATTAAATTCTGGATCAAGTATTTTCAATTGTACCCTGGACTGTCTGAGATTGTGTTGCATCTGCTTCTTCTGTTTCCAACATATCTGTGTGAAACCTGCTTCTCAAGCTTGTTGCTTATCAAGAGTAAATACCGAAATAGACTTGCTGCAGAAGATGATCTTCATTGTGCTCTTGCAAAGACTGAGCCGAGAATTTCACATCTGGTGAGAAGGAAGCAAGCACAACCTTCGCACTGATAGCATAGGCCTACTTTTTAGGTTTGACAATGCTAACATTTTTGCCCTTCGTCAGTCTTTTTGAATAAAGCATACTAAAACCGTTGACTACAAAATCATAATAATTTCGAAATCAAATATTGTTACTTGTTATTGTGATTAATTATTGTGGTTTAAATAAGTAAATTTTATACATAAAAACATATTGCAAAGGCATATAATATAAATTCAATAAATGATTACAGCGACAATGCTAACGGTAAAGGAGGAGAGGCACATTCGATTTTATCATTGGGGGTCATCACAAGTTGACCAATGGTAAAAGGGGTTGCGGTACAAAAAAGGTTGAGAACCGCTGCACTAAGGGCTAAGTCTAAAACAGCTCCCCCTTGTGTCAGTTCCCAAACTAGCAGCTCCATGTAACATTTATTTCATCTAGAAACTTTGGGGCTTGTTTACAAAGCCGCGGTAGTGGTTCGCGATCGCGATCGCAGCCGCGGCCCCATTGAAATCAATGGGGCCGCGGCTCCGATTACGATCGCAAACCGCTACCGCGGCTTTGTAAACAAGCCTCTTTATCTTCCTAGTATGTCCTAATGCGATATTGTAATAAAAAATAATCTCCTCAAGGAGCCAAGCAAAGCAATAAGAACCTTATAAGAGAGCCCCCAACAAGGCAACAAATAAAGCACCTTCCTTGTTAAATTCAACATCCGTTGATTGTACATAGTTCTCTAAAGTTTAATTGTTAAAGTTAAGATGTACATAATTCAAGTGATGTTTAATGTAAAAACAGTTATGTTACACTGTTTATTTACCTGTTCTATGTAAACCGCACCTGATCTGTGGAAGGTAGCGGTATATAAGCGACTGTTAAATAAATAATAATAAGTAAAGAAAAACAAATAAACCAAGCAGAAGAATGAGAGTTTCCTAAAATACACCACACAGACAAGAACAGCAAATATAGAGGAAAAAAGACCTCAGTTTCCCCTTTTGTATCCAGAACAAAAAGGGGTGAGCAAGCCGATCGGCAGAAATATTATGAAAACTGCCTAGTCAGTCAATCGGCCAAGCACAAGGAAACATCAGCGGTCAGAAAAAAAAAATCCTCTAAGCAGGGTGACCCACACATATTCAAAAAATCTGAATCTCAAGACACTGAGTCAGGTCACCCTAAAAAATGTTTACTGTGTGAATGAACAACAGCAACATTGTATGACACGCTCAGCGGTACGCTCAGTGAAACTGTGCGAAGTAACAAAAAGCAAAAGAACTAGGCGGTTGCCTATAGGCAATGGACGTACCTCCTATTGTCCCTTGGTAGTATGGGTTCCCAGAGCCAAGGCTTCTAGGGATTGTAGTTGTGAAAAAATGAGTAGCCAAGGGTTGAAGGCAAATACAGGAAAAATTTATTCTTTTCTTCTTTTGCCCTTTCAAGCATACAGCAACAAAAGTAGGATACTTCTCCAAATAAAGAAAAAGGAACTTTCACAGTAACACTGGTAACAACTGCTTCACTCAGCTTGTTATACCAGTAGTATATCTTTTTCCATAGTTCAAGAATACAGCTTAAGGGTTCCTTGCTCACTTCAGCCCAAATAACTGCTCTTCCAAACTGAGCACTATGCAAAGCACAACCCACTTTACTTCTGGCTGTTTATACGTTTGGGTAGTGACTTCTTAAGCATTCAAATCAGCACTTCTGAACATTCTCTGCCAGCTTTAAAATGTTAGTAACTTCATTCCAAACATTTTTAGCAGAACAAGCAAGTACAAAGCTTCTGGGTTTTCTCAGTTTTAAACCTTACAGCTTCTTCACCTTTGCTTTACAAAGAACAGTCCATTTGAGAGTCGGCAGAACTATTATCAGAATCATAGTTATCTACCTGCATGCTCTCATACTCGAGGTCCGTTAGCATCTGGCTGGAATCAGCTTGTGGGATTTCAGGTTTTATTTCTTCTAATAACTTTAAAACCTTCTCCCAATGAGACCTCTTTCTATGCTGAGGAATGTTGGAAGGGCTGAGGGGATTCTTATCCTTCAATAAACTATGCAAGGTTTCAAATGGGCTCACCTTACTTCTAGTAACAGAGCCCTTTACAGACCTTCCTCGAGGTGAAGCTCTTCCCCCAGGTTCTGGCAGGACCATGCCTGTGCCCTGCTCAAAGACAGCACTTTCCTCAGGATAAACTCTCCTGTCTTCAGGGCCTGCTGTAATGCTCCTACAACATGAGCTTCCTTCAGAGCTGTAGTTTCCTGTGTGCTGGCTGCAACGAGAACCTTTCCTGAGGCTACTTCTAGCACACCTTCCTCTCTCAGCTTTCTTGCAAGAATCTTTCCCTTCTCCTTCTTCTTCCTTAGTGGCCCCTTCTCTTCCTGGTTCCTCGGTTGTTCCTTCTCTTCCTGGTTCCTCGGTTGTCCCCTCTCTTCCTGTTTCCTCAGGCTTAAATGACTGGGGCTGCCCTAAGGCTTCAAACTCCGCCCCTGGGTGTTCCCCATTACCTACCCTGGTTGCCTTGGAGCTAGGGCGTGGCTTGCACTCAGCAACCCTATGTGTGTGGGTTTTTTTTCCTTGGCTGGAGTTTCAAAGTCAAAACTTCCTGAACTATTCTTCTGCTTAGGGGTAAATGTCTGTTTCCTATCCATTTCCCTGGGCTCCACTACAGTCTCGCCACCACATTAGCTTAATATAAGCGTTGGTTTAGCTTAATATAAACTGTTAGCTTAGCATGACAGACATAGCAAAGCATAACATAAAATAGCATAGCTGAATCTGAGCAATGTTTGTGGAAGTAACCCGGAGCCCCGACATCAGCTGTTTCGCCTGGAAGGCTTCGTCAGGGAGCTTTGCAGAATATGTTGCTAATCCTAGAAAAAAATAGACATGGAAACTCTCATTATAAAATCGTAAACACAGGAAAAAACAAGAAAAACAAAAAGATTCAGACAGTAGAAAGCAACAGTATAAAGAGGAGCAAAATCAGTGAAAGAACACCATTACTGAACCTGCCGCTAAGCACCCGGCGTGTCAAAAGAAACAACGCCGTGCATGCACACTAAAAAAGGAAATCCGAATGACGTCAGGAAATCCCCTGGGCGTATCAAAGTTCTATCCCAACTGCCACCATAAATAGAAGGTAAACATTGTGTGATGACCAAACATTTAAGATCTTCAAAACTATGCTGAAGAAGTTGGCTATACTTTGATATGCCTTGAACACGTTGGATCTTCTGCTTGAATACTTTAGTACTAGCTTATCTCAATGACTATATAGAATGGAAAACCTTTTTTTGATTATCTGATTTTTTAAATTTTGATTTTCCAATCTGTTGGTGTGGGTTGGGTGGCTTTTCTCTTGATCTTTCTTTTGTTGCTGTTTTTTCTGGTCTTTAGCTGGCTGCAGTTCTTTTCCGCAGCACTGGGGATTTCCTGACTTCATTCGGATTTCCTTTTATAGTGCGCATGCACGGTGTTTTTTCTGTTGACACAGTGGGTGCTTAGTGGCAAGTTCAGTAATGGTGTTCTTTCACTGATTCTGCAGCATAACAAGTCACTTGCAGCTTTAATGTAAGTTTGCCGCACTGCCTCCATGTATGGATCCAGCTAGGGCGAATCCCCCTCCCGGCCGACACCCGGGGAAGGCCATACCCACCACCTTGGCCTTGCTACACCATTGAGTACAAGTACTTTTCTTTTTGTTGAAAGATTTCCTCACAGAAACTATCTGATTACTGTTCCATCTTTGGAATATACAGATTTACTGGGTTTATTTCCACACCCTACACTCGGTAAAGCCTCTTAAAACAGCAGGCAAGCTTGTGCATATGAAGGCTGTGCTCATGTAAATTTACCTGCTTATGTGGTGGAAAGTTTTCTAAGAAGCCAGTTCTGCATGTAAAGCACTGATTTACTCAGGCAAAAACATTTGAAATTATGCTCCCTGAGGACAAATTTCAAAGCCTTTCTGCAGGGATAACAGTGTTTAAATCTCAGAAATGGACTTATTGAAAATTGTTCACATTGAACTTGTTCCAGCAGGCAAGGTTAAATAATGCACATAATTTTGGTAATTTCAAAAGTATGTGTTTTGGACAAAAAATAAATTGCAAAGAAAGCATGTGGAAATCTCTGATTATCCTTTCCTGGGGAAATTATTGAAGCAAAAATACCAGTATAGTTTTGTTTTATCGATTGATACAAAGCTTGAAAGTAAAATCTACCTGTGGAATTTGCACTGATACAGGTAGTTTGCTTATTGACCCCTATGAAAATGTGTTTTGAAATTTTTCCCTCAAGGACTGGGATATGTTAGGGGCCCTTCTACTAAGGATGCTAAACAGTTAATACAAGATTTTGCACGTGGTACTGCAAGGGCCTGACTTTACTGCGAGCTAATTCGCGCACTACCAATCGTGTGTTAGCATACTTAATGGGCAGGATAGGGGGTGGAGAAGGGGTACAGTGAGCACATTGCAGTTAGAGCAGAAGGACATATCACGTGCTGTCAATGCTGCGATTAGCATGTGTTCACCTACTGTCACCTCAATAGGTAGAGTTAAGTGCACCATGCATTTGGGTGCTCATCTGCACATTTTTGAGAACATCTTGGCCACACCCCCAACAGTTACCATGGAAACTTTGCAGTTAACACATGTAATTTTTGCGCTAACACACGGTTTGGTAAAAGGATCCCTAGGTATGCTGTTTTAGTTTAGCAAAACAAAGAAATAGATGCAGTTAGTTCAGGGGAGTAAACATTTTCAGATTTCTGCCCCTATCTTTAAATGTGCATTTTACACCTCCTTCCCTTTGAAATTGGCCTCGTGCCATTGTAGAGCAACAGGAAAATCAGGAGCAGCATTTTCATTCTTCATAGGTGCTCATTATTGATTAATCACTGGTCAACAAAGTTTTACAAAAGTCATGTTACTGAAATAAAAATAGTCATTTCCTATCAATTTTTATATGCTGAACACGAATATGACAGTGAAATTGCAAAGTTAGCTCTAGTTTTTTTGTAATCTACAAGAATTAATGTTTACATCATGAAATGCATGTCAATATGCGCTACTGGAATAGATGGAAGACGGTTTCCATTATTCAAAAGCACAGCCTTCAGACTCAGTTTTGAAGAGTCTATGAATAGTCTCCAGTCTTATGGGTCATGAGTGATTTTTAAGACATTCATGAGGCTTTCAGTATCGGAACAGAATACCAGATTACTTTCCTTTCCGACTGCGTATAGTACACTGCTGACGTCAGATGGCTTCAGCAGCCGTCTGGCAGTAGTATCGCATTGCATCAGAAAATGATGCAATCAACTCTGGATGATGTGTGCATGCTGGTATTATGCAATGTGATGCAATATTACATCATTCAAGACTTATTTGGGATGTTGTTGATGTCCTACTGGATAAATTTACACATTGAAACGTCAAAAATTAACTACATGCAATCTCTTCAAAACGAGAGCCAATTAATTTTTTAAAAATGTTATATTCATGTTCATCTCACCAAGATACTACAGATTAGGGCCTTTTAAAGTCAGTAACAATTTCAATGTTGATCAAGAATGGATTAATTTTCATCTGGATAGGTTGATCCGGTTCTGGCTTTAATTCATTGCTTCTATTAACTCGATATGCTTTTCTTAGAAGAATTGGCTGAAAGTGCAAATGCGTACATGAATTAAGGTTACATCAAAAAGTCACTGTGAGAGTTAACTGTTTCAAAAAAAAAAGACACTTCCCCATCACAGTTTGACACTGGTACTTTTGCTGTTTTTACCAGAATGGCCAAGAAATGAATGGGAATATACTGCCGTCTGCCAAGAGAAGGTAGAAGCACACAGCAACCCAAAACTTCATTGTGTTACAGAGAGCAGCATATGAGCTGCTCCACTGAAAATTGACCGAGCTGTGGCAGACATTTACAACTCTTTGTGGCAACCTGTGAATCTTATGGCTAGAGCATGCTAGCTTCTTTCCCCTACCAATATCCCTCCACAATGGGACTGGAGTACATTAGTGCATGGAAAATTCTCGGAAAGCATGTTGTTTGCTACTTTGAATGAGTACAGAATTTACGTTATGCAAAAGACAAGACAGAAAGGGGCATAGGCACTGTAATAAATGACCAAAAAATGAAGGAAATGTTAAATTACAAGTTTATATTGTATAATCTTATATAATTTATACACAAGATACACATAAGCTAATGGCAACTTGTATACACATTTTTTGGTGTATGCAATTCTAAAATCATCCCTGACAACCTTTCATTTTGAATGCTCTGAAAAGATGTTGGTACAATGATGCTGATTTAATGGGTAGCAGCACTTCTATTGATTAAAGCTTTTGATACTGGAAAATATGTAATAGTCATATGGCCCACTGGATTTCCCCTATACCTCCTCTTCATTTCACTCAGCATCAGTAAAGAGCACTTTTCTGGGTCATCACTAGAAACATCATCTGTCAGTGAAGTCAACAGTATGTACTTAGATGGTATGATCTAGTGGCCTGCATACTAGAGTCATTCGGGGAGATCCTGTGGCTGAATGGGCTAATTATATCTCTTAGTCTGGATAATTTCCCCACTGGATGCTTCTTTTGGCTTCCTTGATTTAAGACATCGGTTTTCAAACCAATCCTTTGTAACTATCTAGCCAGTCAGGTTTTCAGGATAAAAACAATGAATAAGCATTAGAGAACTTTACATGCATAGCATCCATTGTATACACATCTATCTCATGCATATACATTGTGGTTATCCTGAAAACCTGACTGGTTAGGTGTGTCTCGAGGACTGGGTTGAGAACCCCTGATTAAAATAAAGTAAATATCTCATGCTAACTGCTTGGGACTTATTATACCATATGCTCTACCACGTTGCCTTCATTCTCTTTACGGGAACAGACTGATCATTCTTGCCCCTTCTAGGATTAAATATGAATCTACAAGACATTAAACTTGTTTTTGGCATTGCCCCATCCTTGTGGAACAGTTTATCCCTTCCCATTCATTTGGAACTGTCATTTTAAAAGTTCAAAACTCTCCTTAAGACCCACTTATTCAGTACAGAGCTGGGCCCTGGGGAGGGTTGAAAGTGTTGGCAGGCTCTAACCTCTAGCCCCTAATTTCTTTGACTCCTTTTTTTCTCTATATTTTTTGATAGTTGATTTTAAATTTGGTGCAGTTTTATCTGTACCTTTAAGGTCTTATTGTAAACCACTCTGTATGTGTCTCTACAAAGGGCGGTATATCAAGCCTAATAAACTATAAACAATATGGCTAATTGTGAAACTAAGGGGCCCTTTTAATAAAACGTAGTAAAAATATGCAGTTACCGCATGTTAATTGAAAACCAAGCAGAACCCGCAAAGCCTCTGCAGTAACTGTTGGGGGTGTGCCCTCCATCCTCCCATATAGTAAACACAGAGAAAGATCATGTACAGTGTTCTAACTGAATTGCATATAACATGGATTCACTTAATGACGTCTGTTGAGGTGGTGGTAATTTGATCCGTGGTAACAGCATGCAGAAAGTTACCGTGCTCTGATGGCAAGGCTCAAGCCATGCCCTGTTCATGGTCATTTCCTGCCCCTTTCCACATGATGTATTTGGGGCATGTTTACTAAAGTGCATTAATGGTTAGGGTGGGGTTTACCACGAGCTAAGTACGCTAATGTAACCACTAGCATATGCTAAGAATTTGGCCACAGTAAAAATCCCATGATAACTACTTAGTGCCGGTTGAGGCGGAAAATGGGCGGTTCAGGGGCATAGTAGAAATATTAGTTCAGGCATCTCAGCGGCTAGTGGTAATTGCACCCGTGTTCATTATTAATGCTTTCCACGTCCCTGATAATTAACGCAGTGGTGTTGCATGTAATGATCCATGGTTTCAGTGCTATTAGCATGTTGCATGCAAAAATTTAGCGCCTGTTAGTAAAAGATCTCCTAAATGTCAAATCACCATGTTTTCCCATTACTATGGCTGTGTGCTAACAGTTACCATGTGCGAATTTGCGCTTTAAATGCTTAATGCAAAAGGGCCCTTAAATAGGAAAACATGCCAAAGAAATATGCACAATACCTAAGGTGTTTTGCAATGCAGAAGTAATTTGGAGATGTTGAAAGTAAGTAGGAGATGAAAGAAAATCTGGTTATTGCTTTTGTAACTCCCAGGAAATGCTTTATTTTCTGTTGATCCTTCTTTTCAGAACCAGAGGGAGAAAGCAGAATGGGGGAACAGCAGGTGAAAGGGACGAGCTCTGTGGCAGAGAGAATGATGAAGGAGGCAAAAATCACTGACAATGCTGGGCTGGCAATGTGTTGCCATTAAGATGGAAAGGGAGAAAAAACTATCAGTGTCACATTTAATTTAATTAGTGTGTCTCTTCAGGTTTCTTTCCTTTTTTTCAGAGCTTTCAATTAATTTTTTGCAGATTTATTCAAAGCTCATGTCTGCCCTAATTTGCACTGCTAACAGTACAAAGAAAAACAAGGAATACCTCACCTAACTGGAATGCACAGGGTTTATTAGATTTTATTTTATTCTGTTTCATTTTGAGATATTTTCAGTGTAAATACAAATGCACAAATATTTTTTTTTCATGCACATTTTATAGCAAGGCCTGAAAATGGGATGCTCTATATATTTAATCCATATTCTTTGCTTTCTTAATAGAAATGAATCCACATGTAGTCCTGATAAGAGTGGCTGAAAAGTGACAAATGCTGACCCACTGAGGTAGTCATGTTTGTGTTCATATACTGTATGTCTGCTGGACGCGAACAAATTCTTGCATACAAATGTTTTGGCTTGGGCCAAAACAATTATAAGGACATTTTCAAAACTGTGCAGGAAGGTGCAAAATGTGTGGTACTTTTGCTCCCATATTTTGCACCAGCTTTCAAAGGGAAAGAGAAGGTATACTTTCTCTTTTAACATTGCCCAAGGAAAAGTACCCATAGATACTACCCATCTACCCATCTATGGGTAGTTAATTTTTTACCAGCAAATACAATATGCATAGTTTTGAAAATGCAAAACTACTTTTTTTTTTGTAGAGTGAGAGGGAGGATGTACTTACTTGCTTTTGCAAAGTCGAACTCAAAGTGAATGATAGTTCAGGTACAGTGGGTATTTCCCAGTCCCACAGGACTTGAATTTTAAGTCTGTATTTGAGGTGATGGAGAGTGATGTGACTTGCTTAGTGTCACAAAAAGCATGAGTGGCTTCTCCTCAACACTGGCCTATCCTCGTCGTGGGAATGCCTTCACAAAAACAGTTAATGTTTGTTTATTAGTTTGATAGATCGCCTTTCATAAAAGAAACAGTGTAATGATTTACAACCTCTAAAATCGATAAAAATAACAGAGCCCAAATACCTACTGCACTTGGACTAGAAATGGACATGGACAGACATACATGTGTTTTAAAAAAAGGGATAATGAAGAATTTAATAAAAATCTAAACTACACATCGGCAACTATAGGGTACATGCCTACTTTCACCTATATGCAAGGTAGGCAATTTTCAGAACTCTTACCCTGGTAAGTAGCCATTTACTCAGTTAAATGGCTTTAGCAAATTGATAAGAAACAGCTCAATTTTGTATCTCATGTTGCTGAAACTGTATAGTAATTTGACCTGATTTTGCAAGATGGCATAAGGTACTGTAATAAATGAGATAATTTAAAAATTGTGATGGAGAATATTAAGGAGTCATGCATATATCAGAATAGCACAGTAACACCAGCGACTAAAATGGTATTTTTTAATAGATTACACTGTATAACGGTGTTTGACTGCAAGTCAGAGTTTTGATATTGACTGGCCCCTGTAATAGCTCCTTTTGCTACTATGCCTTGCAGCCCCTGCTGATTCACTTATATGCCAAAAACAATACACTAGATTTACTAAAGTGCACTAATGCTATTGTGTGCTAGCATGCAAAAATGTGTGTTATCTACCACAGGGCCAATTTTATACAATAGGACCTATTCGCTAATAATGCCTGTTAATGTTGGTAGCACATGCTCATGGATCTAGCTCAATGAGCCTCCAGAAAGAGACAAAACTTTTGACTTACTGTATATTCTAAGACTGGTACCAATGTTACAAGATTGCTGCCGCTGGAGAATTCTGAGTGGGAAACAGAGATGTGGTGAAATAGTTCAGACCACTGGAAAATATGTATGGCTAATGGGGAGAAAATCGTTGTCCTTAAGTCACGTAGGGCTTGATTTACTAAGCTTGTTCACATAGACATAAAATGAGAGAGAGCCTTAGTAAATGAAGCCCTTAAGTTCCTTTCTAATGAAAATCTTGCAGTAGGTTACGGAGGGCAATGTTACAATGAATTTTACCTCATTGAGATTGATGGAGTGGCATAAAGCCAAGTACCTTCAACCACATGAAAAGTTCTAATATTTATAGAAAAATAGTCCAGGAGCCCCTTACTTAGAACTATGAAACTTCAGATGTAGCACACACACATCTATATAATTAACTGTTTTCATATTTTGTAAAAAAAAAAATAGAGGTGCCTTTTGCCTTATAAAATAACCAGAGGAACAATTCTCCTGTGAAATATGTTTAGTTACAAATGGTGTCCTTGTTCAAATTGTCAAAGCTTAGAAATACACATAACCAGATTCCTGGTTTCTCTAAGCTGTGGCTGTTATATCCTCTCTGAAGCCTTGATTTACTGAAAAGTACTACTGTGCTACCACCTGAAGTGAAGACTAGTTTAACTTCTTTATTTATGCTGAAGTTCTGTGAAAAGTTACCATTTTAAAGAATAAAGCTTTTAGTGCCAGTGCTGTAATCTTGTCACTCAACATGGCAGCTATGACCATTAATGTACGTTTTGTTGCAGGTCTATAGAATAAAAAATGAATAATTGCTATAAGTGCCATTTTCTTTATACATAGTACCGTGCATTGATTTGATTTATTTTTATAATTTACCACAAAAAGGAACCGATGGTTTGAAATTGTGTGCTCCTCCTGTGTGGACCTTGAGACTGAAATATAAAAGAGCTTGCATAAGATTAATAGTGATACTTCACTAGGCATTCATGTTCAATTTCTTATAATATATTTGCTATTTGTAACAAACAAGCCTTTTAAAGTAAAAAAAATACCAAAGTAGCTGTTGGTTTGGTTTTGCATAAGTCTCACTTAGTGATGCATGCAAGAAATTCTTTCCATGATTACTTCTTTAAGGTCTGAGGTTCGAGTTTGAACTTTGCTTTGTTTTATTTGGATTACATTGTATTGTCTACTGTTTGTATGAGAGGTTTTGCATCTTCTGAAATAACTGGTTCCAAGTATGATGCATATGACCCTAGTGAACTAAAAGAGAATCTTTGGGGCCCTTTTACTAAAGTGTGCTAAGCAATTAACACATGCTTTAGCTATAACTGTGAAGGCCCGCACGCCGATTTGCGCTCCAACTGCCACTCGCATGTTGGGATACTGAATTGGTGGGGTAGGGGCAGAAAGTGGAAATAGTGAGCACATTGCAGTTAGCATGGAGGGACATAGTGCATTCTGTTAACCTTGTCATTAGTGTGGATGCAGCTAACACCACCAAAATAAATGGTGCTATAGACACCTGCAGTATCAGTACCATGTGTTAGGGTATGCATCTGTGCGTTAACTGTCAGAAGCATGCCAGTCATACCCCTGGACAGTTATCACAAAAGCTTTGCAATTAATGCATGCTAGGTTTTGTGTTAAACACGCGTTAGGTGCAAGATCCTAATGCACTTTAGTCAAAGGACCCCTTTTATTAGTTTTAATAGTTTAACTCTCATTTTGCACTACTGGGAGAAAAACTTGAAGGCAGGTCCATAAGATAGTTTTAGTGAAGATATTGTCAAATACATCCTACATGCTTTTAGTGGCAAGACCATAAAGTTCTGTTTTACCTAAGCTAGGATCAGCAGTAGGTTGCTGCTTGATTGAACAAAACTTTGCAGGAGGTTGCAATATGGTTGCACAGCAGTAAATAAAGACTAAATCCTAGCAAGAATGAAATGGTATGGCATAGCAGAGAAGGTCAAATGCTGATGGTGAAATTAGATTTAGAAGGAATGCACTTGTAACATAGGGCATGTATTCAAATTTTGGGTCTTCAAATAGATGGTCAATTCAGCATAGATAAGCAAGTGTCAGGGGCTGTATGCGGTGCATTCTTGTTATGGCCAATCCACAAATTACATCATTTTTTTGATAGGCAAGAACTTTTGATACCCATACTTTAGTAACAACATGCATAGATTACTGCAGTGCTGTATATGAGGAGTTACCAGCAGGGCTGGTGCTACCTCTTTTGCCTGCAATGACTACAGTGCTGCCCCCCACCCATCCCTGTTGTCACTGCTGTCTCCACACTCACCAATTCCAATAAAGCCCTTCACAAGCCTCTCTTTTTTTCCCAACATGTTGATGATTTTGAGATGGTAGTCGTGTTACTCTGGAGCAAAAATGACAGGCAGGTGGTATCTTTTACAATAACCAATTTATTGAGGTATGAACTTTCAAGGATAAGAGTCCACATCAAAATGGACTCTTGCCCTCGAAAGCTCATGCCTTAATAAATTGATTAGTCTGTAAGGTTTATGAATGGGTGAGGTTATAAATGCAGCATGTCATCAATGACTCTGGGATGTGTCTTAACTTTATTGAGAAAATATGTCCCTTCCGGGATACGGAAACTTTGCCCCCCACATTTCACTCCACATTTCACCCCCCACATTTCGCCCCCCACATTTCACCCCCGAGGAAACTTCGCCCCTGGGAAATTTCGCCCCCCACATTTTGCCCCCGGGAAATTTTGCCCCTGCATATTTCGCCCCCGAAGTTCTAATACATTTGACATTGTGCAGTTATTATTGTTTATCTCTTGTTGCCAATGATCAGCCAATCATAAATGATGGCGGGGAAAGTTCTGAACCTTCCTCATTAATGACCAAAAATTACTTATTTCCTTAATTTCAATGACACGTAGCACATAAGCATTCCTGCATTTGTGCTGTACTATATAACCCGACTTAAACATTTTTTAGGGCCAATACCAGAACGATCACGAATTTGCACGCTGGGTATGAATTATCCCTGCCTTGGCATTTGTCCCTCCCAAAAACGTGGTTGATGCCTTCGAAGAATTAAAAGAAAACCCTGATTTTCCTGCTGAGGCGATGCCTATTGCCAATTAATTTGAAGATACGTACATCAGAAGAAGGCAGCGTCATGGTCGTCAAATGCCTCCATTTCCTACACATTTCTGGAACGTATACCAAAGAACTCTGGACGGTCGGCACAAAACAAACAATGATATCGAAGGGTGGCATCATAGCTTCCAAGAAACCTGTGGCATGCTCTACCCCAATATATACCGTTTTATCCAGTGCTTGAAAAGGCAGCAAGGTTTGCATGACTACGAAATTGCTCAACTGGTTGTAGGAAACCCAAACAATACGAGAAACAAAAAATATCTGTCAATTTCTGTTAGAGATCGACGTATTGTTCAAGATTTTGACAACAGGAACTTGATTGTTTACTTACGAGGCATTTCGTATAATTTTGAATTTTAAACGGTAATTTTCTTTCAGTGGTGGATCCAGGATAATGCTGTGCAACAAAAAAATTCAGTATTTGCGCAACGTACAAACATAAAGTTTGTGCAAAAATTGAAAAACATGAAAAATTAGGCAATTAGGCATGTGTGCAAATTGGAGTGTTGGGCGCCAACGTCCAAATGAAGGTGGTGCTAAAACATGAACTATGGTAATATTCTGAATACGTTTGTCTACTTTGGGGGAGAAATTTCCAGGGGGCGAAATGTGTGGGGACGAATTTTCCCGGGGGCGAGATGTGCAGGGGCGAAATGTGAGGGACGATGTTTCCTCGGGGGCGAAATGTGAGGGGCAAAGTTTCCATAAACCAAGAAGCAGACTTTGCATAGACACTTTCAAAACTAATTTTATCTATAATGGCACTGTGACTTTACACAGGGAAAGGAAACAAAGGGCTTTTCCTAAAAAATGGAAGAACATCAAAGCTTACATGATCTTCCACTCGGGCACATTTCGTCCTTGTACCAACCAGATGTATAGGAAGGGACGGTTTACGGAAACTTTGTCTGGTCTTGCTTCTCCTTTCTTTAATGACACCTAACGTTTCTCCAGGAACAAGCAGGAAGTCAGTCCTCACATATGGGTGACATCGGCACCAATGGAGCCCATGCAGAGCATTTCCACAGCTTTCAAAGAAAGCCTTTGGGAATGCAACCATGCATGCGTGGTCCCCTTCCTGCTCAAGAGTGCCATCTTGCTCAGTCTCCCTTTTTCCGCGGAGCCCTTCAGAAGTGTCTTTCATCCCTGGAAAAAGTTTCTTCTCCTTCTAAGACAACTTTGTCTACTCCGGCTAGCGCCAATTCCCTTCCCGCCATCTCAGCACTACTGTCTCGGCTGTCTGTCTCAGGATCCTTTTTTCCCATCTTTTACCATTCTGCGCTTCTGCGCCCTTTTTAACCACTGGTCGTGTTGAGGATCTTTGACTTTACAGGTGCCCTTTTTGCCCCTGATGGCCTCCATTTTCAAAAAATGCCATAGGTGTTCTAATAACATGTCTCTCACAGATACCAATGACTGTTGTTTCCGGGGCCTGGGAGCTGACCATTTTCCGGAGCAATGCTCCCTCTGCAAAAAGATATCTTCAAAGGTCATCCAGAGTCACTGGCAGAAGCTAGATGATATCTTACAGAAGGCAGACTCAACCCCGGTATCCCCAGTAGCCTTGCGCTCCATTTATTTATTTATTTATTTATTTTGACAGTTTTGTATACCACCTTATCCTTCAATCAAAGTGGTCACAACACAATTTGGGGATACATTTAACACGAGGGGATGTGAGACACATACACTAATACTTACAGGGAACATGGGCAATGGAGGGTTAAGTGGCTTGCCCAAGACCACAAGGAGCACCTGTGGGACTAGAAACCCCAGTCCTTCCGGCCCAAGGTTGCTGTCCTCTAGTGGGATTTGAACCACCGACCTTCTGGTCTGTGGTACCTTACCCCAACCACTAGGCCACTCCTCCCTCCATGGCCCCACAGCCCTTGGAGTCCCCCAAGGCTCCTACGCAGGCCTGCAGGCACTCTGACCAAGGGTCCACCCGAGCATGAGCAAAATAAAAAGAAGGCAGCCATGAGGATGCAGTCCGGGGGGCTAGAGAAGCATGAGAAGTCACGCACTCAGTCTCTCAGTCCCCTATGGCAGTTCGAAGAGTCGGAGAGGGAGCCGCCAAGAAAGGTACCTTGATCTGATGTGGAGGCCTCCGGTGATGGTGCCTGGTCTCTCAGCAAGGACCCCCTCTCCTCCTCGATGCCTGACCCAGTCACCCTGGCGTCAGCATCATAGATCCCCATTCCTGAGTGGGAGGCCCGAATGCTGGCCTTGGAATGCAGCATTTCTGCATTCATCGTGGTCCAGCTGATGCCTGGCCCCACCAGCACACATTTTGAGACCCCAGGGACCTCGACCTCGAGGACTCCCCAGGCCGCTGCAGTGACCCCTGAGAGCCCGATGCCTTGTGAGGGTCCTTGGCGAGGGTCTCAATCTCCATCCTGTTCCTTGGGCATGAGATCATCTCGGGCTTGGGAGCCTGGCATGGGTCACCGACACCCCCCCTGGAACTGCTCAACCCTGAGTTCTCCACAGACTATTCAGACTAGGAATCCAATGTGGGAACCTCACCAGAGACACGGTCTCACCAAGACCTTCCCTTGGACCCATCTTGGCCGGCCCAGAGGCAGTGGTCTCCTCCCGAAGACACCTCTTTTCTAGAGTTTGTCTGGGATATGGCATGAGCCCTTGCACTCACCACCAAATTGGAGGAGGAGCCCTGAGCAGAGGAACTTGATATCCTACAATATGATGCACCACTGAAGGAAACTCTTACTTGGGAGATCCTGGCTTCCATCCCCATTGTCACCAAATGCCTGGACTCTATGTATAGGGTCCAGCAGGGACTGGGGCCCTGGAAGGCACAGCTTCCCCAAACTTCCGTGGCCATTGAATCAGCAGTGTGTAAACAGAAGATCCCGAAGACCCACTCTTTGGTACCCCGGGCAGAGGGTCCCGTGCTCTCAATGCCTGTGGGTGGAAAGCTTACCAAGGCTCCATGCTAGCAATGCTAGCCAGGTTTACCAATTGTATATTGGTGTGCTCCTCCAGAACCTCACTAAGGAGTTCTGAGGATTTGCAGCGGGTCTCGATGGGGACCACCTCCAGCACTTACAAGCGCTCTCGAAGTCCATCAGGGAGTGCTCCAGTACCTCTCATGAGCAGCTTACAAAGGCTTTGAGTCCTCCGCTGGAGTAGCGGTGGCTGGCATTGGCACCTGCCAGCAAGCTACCCCCTACCCGTCTACGCTGACCCCGACCAAGGGCGGTCAGGGTAAGAGCTCAGTCCATGGTCCCTGCAAGCCTAAGGGTCAAAAGACCCAACTGCAGCCCCGGCGCAGCCAACCTTGGGGTTTTGATGCCACTGGCATAGCCTCTCAACCGCTTTTCGACCAGCTGCCAGTAAGAGGAAGGCTGATCCACTTTGCCCTCAGGTGGGAATCCATCACCACTGATGCCTTGGTCCGCCAGGGCTATCTTCTCAATCTGGACCAGTTGCCTTCTCCTTACTTTCCCGGGGAGCCCCGGTGGCTTCCCTGTACCAGGCCCTACTCACTTAGGAGCTCACAGGCCTCCTCGAAGATGGGGTGGTGTAAACAGTCCACTACACTCAGAGGAAAGGGTTTTACTCCCGATACTACTTCATCCCGAAGAGAATAGGAGGTCTCCATCCCATCCTTGATTTTAGGAACCTGAACAGATTCCTGGTGCGGGAGAAGTTCAAAATGCTCTCCCTTGGAACACTGCTGCCCTACCTCCAGCAGGGCAATTGGCTATGTTCCATGGACTTGAAGGATGCTTATACCCACATCCTCATGCATCCCAAGCACAGATAGTACCTGTGCTTTGTGGTACAGGGTGCTTCCCTTTGGACTTGCCTCCGCCCCATGGGTCTTCACCAAGTGTCTTGCTGTGGTAGCAGTCCACCTAGTCTATAAGGCACCTTCGTCTACCCCTATCTAGATGACTGGCTCATAAAAGGTGACACAGCCTCAGAGGCCCTGCAGGCCACAGGCCACACGATTTGGCTTCTCCAGCACTTGGAATTCGTGATCAACTATCCAAAATCCCATCTTACTCTGGTATAATCCCTGGAGTTCATAGGGGCTCACCTGGATACTATTCAAGCCATGGCAGACTGCCTCAGATCCCTGGTGTCTGACATATGGAGCTGCCGCACGGTCTTGCATGGTCAATGCTTTGCCTTCTCGGCCACATGGCCTCCACTGTCCACATTGTGCCCAACACACGTCTCAACATGCGGGTGGCACAGTGGTGCCTCTGCACGCAGTGGATCCAGGCAATCGGCTGACTCCAGGATCCCATCTCAGTCACACCTCGCTTGGAGTCCCTGACCTGGTGGCAGGACATACAGAACCTGCTATAAGGCATGCCCTTCCAGACCATGACCCACCAGGTGGTCCTAACTACGGATGCCTCCCTCTTGGGCTGGGGGGCCCACTGCAAGGAGCTGCACACCCAAGGGACTTTGTCCAATGAGGAGAGTCGGCAGCAGATCAATATGCTGGAGCTTTGGGCTGTCCTCCTCGCGCTGAAGGCCTTTCGGCATCGCCTGTGGCATTGAGTGGTGCCTGTTCAGATGGACAACCAGGTCACAATGTTCTACTTGAACAAACAAGGGGGTACCGGCTCTTACAGCTTCTGTCGGGAGGAAGTGACCCTGTGCTCGTCGGTGAGTCAGGGCATAACACTCCAAGCTACCTATCTCCTAGGCCAGGTCAATGCCTTGGCAGACTAGCTGAGCAGAGTCCTCCAGCTACATGAGTGGCTCCTGTGCCCAAAGGGGTGCAGCAGCTCTTCTGGTGCTGGGGGATCCCAGACCTGGATTTCTTTGCCAGCCCTGCTAACATGCAGCTTCCCCAGTTCTGTGGCCCCCTCCTGCACCCAGCCAGGGTAGCTCTGGATGCCTTCCTCCTTTCATGGACAACAGGCCTGCTGTATGCCTTCCCCCCCACCCCCATGCTGCTCGTAGCTCAGACCCTCCTCAAGATCCAGCGAGACAAGGCCTTGGTGATCCTCGTGGCTCTGAGGTGGCCCAGACAGCCATGGTTCCCTCTGCTACTCTCTCTCTCGACAGAGCCCTCAGTCCCTCTCAGGAGCTGACCAGGGCTCCTGACGAAGGAAGGGGGCCTGCTACTTCACCCCAATCTGGGGTCTCTGTCCCTCACAGTCTGGCTACTGAGCGGGTCACCTTAGTTCTTCCTCATCTCTACACAGAGATTGAGGACATCCTTCTGGCCTCCCAGAAGGACTTGACCAGGTTGGCATTGCCTTCATGTAGTGCCGGTTCTCGGTGTGGTGCTCGCAGAACTGAACGAACCCGTTCTCCTGCCCTATCAACTTGGTCCTGCAATACCCGCTCCATCTCTTGCAGCTGGACCAATGTCTAACTCAGTCAGGGTCCACCTGAGTGCCATCTTAGTGAACCACCATCCAATCGAGGGCAAGCCCCTCTCAGGGCAGCCCCTCGCTCCTGCTTCATGTGGGGCTTGCTCCTCTCCAAGCTGAGGAACTATACACAAGGTTCTACAGGAACAGGGTGGTTCTGCGCACTCACCCCAAGTTCCTCTTGAAGGTTGTCTTGGATTTCCACCTCGATCAGGAGGTAGTTCTGCCCACCTTCTTCCTGAGGCCCCATACCAACCAGGTGTTGGCAGTTCTCCATGCCAGGGACTGCAAGAGAGTCCTTTCCTTCTACCTGCAGTGGATTCAATACCATTGCAGGACTGGGCAACGTTTTGTCTCCTATGACCCCAAACAGCTGGGACTGGCAGTCACCAAGCAAACTTTGTCCATTTGGGTGGTGGACTGCATTGCCTTTGCCTAGGCCCAGGCTGGGTTACCCCTGCACTGCCGAGTCATGGTGCACAATGTCCGGGTGAAGGCGATGGCGATGGCGACGTCAGTTGATAGCCTATATTTCATGCCCCTGGTGGACATCTGCCGGACTGCCACTTAGTCTTCCACTCATACCTTTACGGCTCATTACTGCCTGGAGAGGGAGTCTTGTCGGGACTCGGCCTTTGGCCAGGTGGTTCTCCGTAATTTGTTTGGGGTTTAAGCAACTCCTGCACTCCAACCCTTCATGTTCAGGCTACTGGAAACATGCCCCTCCATGAATTCGGGGTCCTCGGGCTTGCCTTCAGATTTACTGGCAACTGCTCATGGCTCTGCCATGATTTTTCCTACAGGTCCTCGGTAGCTTTTAGCTAGGGAGTACCATATGTGAGGACTGATTTCCTGCTTGTTCTTGGAGAAAGCGTAGTTACTCACCTCTAACAGGTGTTCTCTAGGGGCAGCAGGAATCAGTCCTCATAACCCTCCCTCCTCCCCTTGGAGTTGCTGTCAATTTTTGACATCTTCTTGGTAGGGCTCTAGCTATGGCACCTGACTGAGCAAGATGGCAACCTTGGACGGGAAGGGGATCACACATGCGTGGTGGCATTCCCAAAGGTTTTCTTTGGAAGCTTAGAAAATGCTCCACATGGGCTCTGTCTGTGCTGATGTCACCCATATGTGAGGACTGAATCCTGCTGTCCCTGAAGAACACCTGTTACAGGTGAGTAATTACGCTGTTACTGCTATGAATTTGAAAAAGAAGAAAGCAGCGCAGGGCTTTGGAATCCATGTGCATGCTGCATGTCTGCCTCTTCTGATGCAACTTCCTGTTACTGAGGGGTGGGAATGCAGCAAACATGCTGCATGCACATGGGTTCAAAAGCCCCTAAGCTGCTTTCTTTTTGGTTTCTCTGTTGTTCATTGCTTGCCGCTATTCAACTTACAGTTGAGCCCAGCCAGTTCACTGTGCCAACTGTGCTGCCCTCCTGTGACTGCTGCTCTGTGCAAGTGCACAACTTGCACAGTGGGTCATGCTAGTCTGCTTACCAGGTTACCAGTTGAAGAGAATACAGCTGGTGCTGAAGTTGATGGCTAAGGTAGTCTTTGCAAATGCAAAAAAGTTAGTGTGGCAAATAGGGGGTGTTCCAATATG
The DNA here is from genome assembly GCA_033557465.1 of Ichthyophis bannanicus. Classification (NCBI taxonomy): domain Eukaryota; kingdom Metazoa; phylum Chordata; class Amphibia; order Gymnophiona; family Ichthyophiidae; genus Ichthyophis; species Ichthyophis bannanicus. The sequence continues at coordinate 256,028,245 of CM066034.1, forward strand.
GCAGCAGTAGTCCTTGTCGAGTGAGCACGTTTTTCAATGGGGAAGAAGCACAAGGGGCAACCAGGGCCTTTGGCCTCACAGCCCTCTATTACCTCTACGCCAGTTTCTGATGCGGTGTTTGGTCCTTTGGATTCCTATCTGGTGCGTGCTGCTCGAGGTTCAGACAGGGCTGGTGGAGCAAGCCGGTTAGCAGCATTGCCGGAGTCAGAGTACTCGGCAGCTGTTTCGGCGTCATCTTCCTCCCCAGCATTGAGCCCGGCGCTGAACTTTCCCTGCAGCCAACCTTTGCCGGAGAGCTTCCTGGAGTTGACTCCTCCCTCGTTGCGGGGTAAAGCAAGTCTCTCAAGAGGGCCAGGAAAGGAAGTGCAGAGGGAACTAGAGAGTGTCATTGTTGGTGAGCCCCACTCGATTTCATTGATGGCGCCGTTTGGAGGTGAGCGTGTAGGGAAGGAAACCCCTACACACGGAGGAGAGTCATCGGCGAGTATGAAGGCAGTGTTTCCAGCAGCTGAATTGGAGGTGGCCTTTTCTTTACAGCATCCTGCAAATTTCACCTTGGAGGCTATTTGGAACGCTATTGTTTCATTGGGTCAAGTTCTTTTGCCTCAGGTATCATCTTTAGCCACAAAGGTAAATACTTCGGTGGGCGCAGTCTCTGAATTGGAAAGGAAAGTTTCTGACATGCATGTGGAGGTGGAAGAAACACGAATTAAGGTTGCTAATCTTGAGGAACACTCAGATATATATAAGAAGAACTTTCTGTCACTCCAAGTTAAATTGGAACATTTGGACAATTTGTCTAGAGCCAATAACTTGAGAACTATTAATTTCCCAAGGTTGCTTCCTGTCTCAGCTAGAGACATGTTTAAGCAATAATTGGTGGAGGTATTAGGGGTTTCTCCTGAGCTGATGCCACCTTTGGTTAAAATTTATTATCTACCTAAGGCAAAGCTTTCTCCGACCCTGGGTGATTCAGGGGGTGGTCAGGAACAGGGGAATACCTTGAATGTTACAGATTTGTTAGAAAATTTGGGGTTGGGGTCTCAGGTTCCCGCCACACTGTTAATAATATTTGCTCTGTTGTCTGATAAAGGAATGGCTGTTAAAACTTTTCTTTCAGAAAAGGAAACTTCTTTTTTGTGGTTTATCCATCCATATCCTGATCTGGCAAGAGATACCCAGAAGCGGCGCAGGGAGTTTCTTCTGCTCCGCCCTGGGATTCTACAGTTGGGTGGGCTCTTTTTTTCTTAAGCACCAGTGCAAATGTTTAGTGAAATATCACTCAGTTTCTTATATATTTTATGAGCCCTCCCAGCTGTTAGCTTTTGTTAACGCCAGGCGACTAGAATCCTCTATTGATTCCTCCTAGTGCTTATGTTAACTCAGATCTAGATACTGACTATCTGCCTGTTTCTTTTCATACATTGATTAAAATTTGCTTAGGATATTTCCCCCTATTTTTGTGGACTAGGGAGGGTTTACACTTTTATTTTCTGTTTGAAAATGCTTCTTTTTTCTTTTTTTCTTGTTATGTATTCTGTTAAGAGTACTTTCTAAGTGTCCGCTCTGTTTCTGCAAGAATGGTTTATATAAACTTTCCTGATTTATTTTTAAATTTCATAAATATAAAATTAAAAAAAAAAAGTTAGTGTGATGCCTCTTTTAATGGAGTTACATTGGCTGCTGGCAATTCAGAGGGTCAGATTTAAGGTTCTTTGCCTGGTCTTTAGGTGTTTGGTTACAGGTCAACCATTTTATCTGGCAGTCATACTTCAACCTTGTGTGATAGGCATGGTTCTATGCTCATCCCAGATAGGTCAATTGCAAGTACCTCACTTTCTACAGATATGGTTGAATGCTAGGCAGTGTAAATGGTTATTTTGTTTTGTGCCAGATTTATGGAATCGGTTGCTAGATAATATAAATGCTGTGAGTAGCTCTTTGTGCTTTAGAAAAATTGTCAAGGTATGGCTATTTGAAAAGGCTTTCACTGGGGATAGGGAATGTGGGCCTAGGTAAGGTGAACCAATGCTAGGTGATTGGTGAGCACTGGGGATCTCTGTATCTTGATGCATTATTGGACTTGGTTATGTATGATTTACCTCTTATTGAAAATACTCTAGGGTCTTAATGACTGTGATGGGATATCAAGAACTAGTGAATAAATAACTAAATACAATAGGACAGGATTTAATTCCATAGAATTATGGAATGTATAATATTTGCAATCTTGGCATCAGTTATGTTTCCTTATTCTTTTATTTCAGTTGGATGAGCAAATTTCACCTAGCATATGGATATACAATTTATGTAATTTTATTTGTTTATTTAGCTCTGCTTTTATATGACTTTTTGCCAGGTCAAAGCAGTTTACAATCAACTGAAGGATACAATAAAATGTGGAGTAAATGTATATTAACTATGTACAAATAACTTACTGTAGTTATGAACTGGTTTATACAAGTACTTAACTATATACATTGGTCTCCTTTTGTTGGGGGTATGTGGGTGGGTAGGGTTAAGTTCCAGGTCCATAGTGTTCAATGAATAGATGGGTTTTCAGGTGCTTCCTGAATGATGAGAGATCTTTGACGTATCTGATAGTGGCAGGGAGAGAGTTCCATAGAGTGGGTGCATAAAGTTCAAATGCTCTTGCACAGGCTTGCTGGGTGCTCTTAGTTTTTGAGAGCGGGATGATCAGAGTGTTGCTAGTAGATTGGTGGCTGGCTCTGTTTGGTTGGAAGGGATGGAAAAGGCTGAGTAGGTGTGTGGAGGAGAGTCTCAGAAGTGTTTTGTAGGTCATCATCAATGTTTTGTATTTGTTGCGACTGTTGAGGGGAAGCCAGTGGAGTTGCCTGAGGATGGGGGTTATGTGTTCTTGTTTAGGAACTGCCAGAAGGGTGCGTACGGCGGTATGGAGGGTTGTACATAGTGGGGGGATGGATGATTGTGGGAGACCTTGGTAAGTGGAGTTGCAGTAGTTGAGGATTGGAAGGATGGCTGCTTGCAGTGCTGATCTGAAGTCTTGGGGTCTATGATTGGGCGGAGGTGCTGGAGGGTGCAGATCTTATAGAAGATTGAGTTCACCATTTTCTTCACTTGTTGTTTGAAGAAGAGGTTATGGTCCAGAGTGATGCTAAGATATTTTATTTCTTGTACTTTGATGTGAGTGTTTAGGATTATGGTAGCAGGGGGGATGAATGCACTGTCTTCAGTAATGAAGAGGGCCTCAGTTTTTGTAGTTAATGGCGAGGTGGTTATTTGTGAACCATTGTGAGATTTCAGAGAAACAAAGCTGTAGCTTTGAAGGTGGATTGTTTTGTGTCGAAGGGGGTATAGATAAGGATGATGTTGGCATAGAGGTGGTAGAGTAGGTTGTGGGACTTAATAATCGAGCAGAGTGGCAGTAGGTATATGTGGCAGAGAGGGTGGAGCCTTGTGGGACATCTTGAGTTTGAGAGAAAGGTATGGAGGAGATGTCACAGATTTTGCTTGACTGCTGGCAGTTGGACAGGAAGGACTGGAACCAGTTCAGTACTCTGTTATGGATTCTGATTGATTTGGAGGCATTGGAGGAGGATGGTGTGGCTTACTGAGTTGAATGTTGCTGACAGATTGAGGGAAAACTAGGATAAATCCTTGATGTGCTGACTGGATGACTTGGAAGAGCTTGTTTAAAAGGGAGAGGAGGAGGGTTTCAACTCCATGGTGAGGGTGGAAGCCGTGTTGTAGGGGGTTAAGTGGGGCGTTGGTTTCAATATGATCCTGGAGCTGTTGGCATACTACTTTTTCCATGATCTTGGCTAAAAGAGGGAGGCTGGCAATGGGTCTGTATGAGATGGGGTCTCTTGGGTCGAGATTGGGGGTTTTTTTTGGATTGGGCAGATAGAGTTAGACTTGAGGGTGCTGGGCATGAATCCTTGAGTAAGGGATGTTTACATGATTTTAGTGATGATGGGGCTGAGTTCTGCTTTCATTGCCTTGTTCCAGGTTACTCGACATGGATCAAGGGTGGAGATGGTGGTGTTGAGTGAAAAGATGATGGTTTCAATGTGGGTTGTGCTTATTGGGTAGAAGGTCGACTGGGGTGGTGTAGTAGTGGATGATTGGACTGAGGGGAGATCTTGCATCTGGGGTTGTCGTTGTTGTTTGTAGGAATCTGCTAACTGTTGGGGGTTGATTAAGTTTCCTGAGGTAAGCATGATTGGATGCTTGGATAGTTGCTTCACAATATTGAAGAGTTCTCTTGGGCAGTTGAGGGATGAGTTGATTAGTTTTGTGTGCTATTGTTTTTTTTTGCATTGTATGAGGCTTTGTAGTTGTCTAGTAGATTCATATAGAGGTAGCGGTCTGAGGGATGTTTGAATTTACGCCATTTTCTTTCCAGTTTCTGTGAGTGAGTTTTGATCCCTCTGTGTGTGGGGTGAATTGCTGTAGGAAATGATTATTTTTGTAGTTCATTTTTAGTTTTATTTTTATTCTTCAACTTGCAATAGGTAAGGACGGCTTGGCTGGTTTATAGGGTCTTGATTTTTAGGTGTATTACGACAGGTCTATGCAACTTTTTTAGAACGAGTAAGGTGTTGCTAGAAGGTTGGTGATTGGAGGAGTGATTTTGAAGGGGTGGTTTTACACGCAGGTGTGTTTGGTTGGTAGGTGTTTGCTCTGTGAACTGAAGGATAAGCTGTTCGGTGATGTAAAAGTTTGAAGGTAAGAGATTGATTTGGTAGTAATTTTAAGGTGAATGAGTAGTTGTGTGATATCTGAGATGTGTTATTATATTGTAGGTGTGTTTGGATTCTGGAACATTTTTTGGATGTACAGAGTATGAATTGAAAAACAGCAGTTTGTGGAGGAGTTCTTTGACAAAGTCGCAGCAGCCGCGAAACCAACAGCTGTGGTCATTATTATACTGTATTAGATGATTTTGAATGCATTACTTAGGTGACAGGGTATCAAAATGTCCTTTGAATGAAGGCAGTTTATCAACATTGTCTTAACCTTTTTGTTAACTGCAGCTTCTCTTCTGTGCTTTGGTATATTTCTAAGCCTATGCAGTAAAGGGGACGATGATGAGGTTTACCTGGTGGGGTGGTTACAGGTTACCTGAACCAATAAACTCTACGGTTTGAGTCCCCGGCATTGGCAGTAAGCAATAGATGAAGTTATTATATAGAGTAATTGAAGATATATTTATGTGTGATAGTGAACTTTAGGTAAGATACATTTGAGAGTTCCACTGTGTATTGTCAGACGGCTGCCTGGGTGAGAATCTTCACACTCTTGGCAAGTGCATATATCTATATGATTTGCAAGGTATTGTGGGCAATGTAGTTCATTCACACCAGACACAGCTGCTGACAATAATTTAGTTGTGCTCTTGGGTAAAGCCAATAAGATATTTATTTATGGGGTTATTTCTCCCAACACAGATATGCTTGGTAGCACATAAATTAGGTAACTTGCTTTCAGTGTTAACTTGGAAAAACAAAGTCAAAATCAGGAAAACAACAAATGAAAAGCCACAAAGCAAGAAACAAACTGTTCTTTTCAGGTTAACTTCTGATTACTTCCCACATAGATACAGAAGTGATTCTCTCCTAGCTCACAAGCAATTAGGTAAGGCTTAATTGCTAGCAGTTACCAGCTGAAACCCCTTAGCTGACTTGCCTTCCACTGTGTGGGTCAAATCCTGCTTCAGGAGCTTTTCTGAGTAGATTAAAGAACAAATTTGTATTTCTTTGTGATGGTTGCTGTACTTTATAACAGAAAGTTACCAACGGAGTTTAGATAGAGAGCAGTCCATATAAACAGGATCCTCATCTGCTATTATTCCCCCTTGTTCAACAAGCATGGGTTCAATATCATGGATTGGCACAGATGAATCTCTCAATGGAGCATTTTCAGGAGAATACTTGTTTCCCTGCTGTCTTTCAAGGTTATAGCTAGGGCATAGATCAGTGTTCATACCTGAGCTTCCATTGCTGCTAGAGTTCCTCTCTATATAGCCTGGCCAGTATGTAGTCCAGTTCTTATGTCCAGCCTTCCAATCCAGATCCCTGGACACTGGATCTCTCTTCACATACCTTCTGGCACAGGTCTTAGGGTCCCTTCCACGTGCAGCCGTCTCCCTCACAGGTAGCCTCTGGTGATTTCTAGCTCTGCAGCACCATTCCTCTGGCTTTCCCCAGTCCAATGGTGTATGCTGGCCCTTGGAATACCTCCCAGTATACGTACTGCTTTGGACTCTTCTAGACCTCTCAAAGGCTTTTCTCTTCCTTCTTCCAAAGGGTCTCTTTCCCTCTCTGTCCGTCCGGTTTGGCTTCTGCTTCTGATGATCCTTCAGATGAAACTGATGATCAAACTCAAGCTGATTCTCAGGATACTGAGGACAATTCTCTGGATATCCAAGGTGATCATGAAGATGGTCATCTGTAGAATAAACTCTACTCTTATTCTGCTTGGATGAGTGCTCCTCCCTAATACAGCGCAGCTGTGCTGAATCAGGCCCTGCCCTTTGAGATGAGTGCTTAGGGATTACCTCATAGCCCTCCTGATTGAACACACGTTTCCCCACTTCAGCTCTTCTAAGGGCTGTTGGAAACCTGGTGCATTCTGGGACTGGTAGTCTTTTATGGCAAAATTCTGTTTTCTTATTTCTACCAGAACTGACAGGTTGCTTGTTCAGAGTCACTTCACCTTTTCTATAGCTCCTTCCTGAGCTATGATAAGCTTCCTTATCACAGTATGTTATTTATTTCTTTATACAATTACATTTCTCAGGTACTCATTCAGAGTAGGAGGCTGAACTTTCTTAAGAGCAGATTTAGATCATATTTAGAAATGGAGTCTTAATTATTTCTTTTTATTATTAGATAACAAATTATTGTATTGTATGCTACATAGCTAGTTTAGTAGGAAGTTATTACAGGATTACCAAACTCTGTGGCAAGGTCTGAAAAACCATAACCTGGGGCTTACTGGAAAAGCCTCTGGGCCCTTGCCTGCTTCCCCGACCTTCCATATCCCCCCCTCTCCTGTTCCGCTGACATCACCAGGACACTCTGTTCTCGCAGATGCTTTATTGTTGGGTTTAAAAGGCCACAGCTTGCAGCTATTTTAACTAACATCAAATGCTAACCACCGCCAATCATAATTACAATAATCATAACATCGATGCTTTAGATAGTCAACAAGTTTTACAAATGACCCCTTGCCCCACCCCCACTGATGTGGGGGAGGGGCACCACTGCCTTTTGTTATCTGTTTGAGGCCTCAGTCTACACTGTGGCCCAGACCTTGCCTCTTTTCGCCTATTGTACTGCTTCATGTTCTCATGCAGGGAAACCCGCTGTTCTCTGCTCGTGACAACCGGGACCAGGCACTCCTCCCCCTGGTACCTGGCCCCGTTACCAAGCCCCGACACCTCCCCTAGTGGTACTGGGGCTCCTGATCCCCTTTTTTTGGTGGTACTCTCCTGTGCTTGTCGGTGAGGTCACGGCACCAGGAGGGACTGCGGCCCGACTCACCCCATGGTGGCTACCGAACAAATGGCCCTTCACAGGTTGGCATTAAACAACTCTGTACCAATGTTGTTAATGTATGCACCCTGTCCCCTGCATATACCGTTGGGCCACCTGCCAGTATACCTGCGTGCCCCATGACCACACCCTCCAAAGCCTTCATGAACCTCCCAACCTCAGAGTTCAGCTTCCTTCTGCTCCTTTCAATGCCCTTATGCTATCTCACTCCCCACCACTTCTGATGAGGAAGGATTGGGGGCCAGACAAACTTGGTCCCCAGCTCGGTGCAAATCCACATCAGGTCCACCTTGATCCAGATGATAAGATCTATGCCCTTTATGGACACTAGGTCATTACCATCCAGATGGACCATGATGTCTGGCGGCAAGCCCCACCGACACTTGCCGACAAAAGTGGGTTGCAGCTGGTCCCTCTAATCCCCCTCTTGCTCATTCAGTGTATGTGAGTGATGTTCAGTTGAAAGCCAAGTTGTTTGACGAGTCGTCTCCTCACGGCCCTCCATCTCGCCTGATCTATGTAGGAATGCTCTACTATCCAGAAGGAGATCCATCTGTGACCTGGTATGCAAGGGGAGAAAGTGTCATCAGTGCAAGTTCCGCAGTCGGCGCAAGCTGCTGGAAGCACTAGAGCTGGAAACAAGACAGAGCATCAGCAATCTCATTGGTCTCCCCTGGCACATGGCTGGCCATGATATACACTTTCACCTCCAGATTCAGCAGCACCAGCTTTCTAATCAGCCCCCATCAATTTATCTGCTCGAGCTGACTGCCTATTGATTGCATAAACCACCACCGCATTATCTGACCTGAAAACTAGCCTCCTGTTCATGAGCAGGAGCTTCCATATGGCCATCAGCACCATTATCAGGAACATTTTGAGGAACGCTATGTTCTTTCTGATCCCTAGGTGGTGCCACTCCTCCAGCCACCTCTATTGGCACCACTGTCCCCCAAAATAAATCCTGAAACAGATTTTCCCAGCCATGTCCATGAATAGCTCCAGGTCCCTTTTACTAGAGGGGGGCCATTCTCCATATGTTCCACCCATTATAGCGTACAAAAACTGCTGCTATACCACTAGGTCCTTCCTCATGGCTGTGTTGATCCTCATGAAATGGTACTGCTTGGAAACTCCTCTTGTGGTGTCTGCCAGCCACCTGATGAATACCCTACCCATAGGTGAAATTCAGATAACCCATCGATGAGTATAGCTTGATCGGGCCATGGCATGCACTGCCGCTTTTAAGGCCTCAACCTTGCCCGGCAGTAGCCACGTTACCATCAATCTATTGTGAATCTTGATCCCGAGGAAGGATAGCCATTGGGCTGGCCCTTTAGCCTTCTGCATGAGGGGGATGCCCAGCTCAGCTGGTTTGCGCTGGAAGTTCGCTAGATTGAGTTGGCAGCTGTACCTGTCCTTTGCCAAGATGAGAAAATTGTCCAGGTAGTTTATCACATTCCCTCGGCCAATTTCCTGTTCCACTATCCATTGGATGGCAGAGCTAAATTCTTTGAAGTAGGTACAGGCCGCAGAGCACCCCATCGGTAGGCATTTGTCGATATTATAATGACCCCTGAAGTGGAAACCAAACAAATGGAAACTGTCCGAGTGGATCGGCAGTAGCCAAAACACTGCTTCCACGTCAGTCTTTGCCAACCATGTCCCCCTTCCCATTCCCCTGAGCAGCTCCAGGACCTGATCTACTGAGGCATATTTAACCAGGCAGACTGTCTGGTCCAAATGGTCATTTACGGATTCCCTATCAGGGTAAGAGAGATTGTGTATCAGACAGAACTCAACTGGTTCCTTCTTCGGTACTAGGCCTAGCAGGGAAACTGAGGTTACTGACCGTTCTATTCTTTTTTTTTTAATGCTTTATTTTCATTTTATAACAACAAAGGAAAGGAAGACATACAGCTAAAAGACAGATACATACATAGAATGTGATACATACACCAAAGTAAACCCCTGCCACCCCCCTCCCCCCTGCTTCTTCTCTAGAAACTAATCATTCCCGAAAACGGGCGTGTACTGACATTATTGTGGTACAAAACCTAACGGTGATCTGAAACATGATGAGTATACATTAAACAGACATGTCGGAGCAATGAGCAGATTGTACATAATCATTGAGCATCTGCCATTTAGACAAGCGAGAGTGAGTTTGGATATGGGGAATAGCTCTCCGAGATATCTGCTCATATTTACTATATAAGCAGATGAGGTTCCACCATTCATTGGCAGTAATTCGAGAGCTATCCTTCCAATTCCTCGTGATTAAACATATGGCTATACCCAGCATGAAATCAAGGAGAAAGCGACCCTTCTTAGGAAGAGAGGGGACCTCCGCCACTGAGCGGAGTCCCACAATCTTCCAAGAAAGAGGCTCGTGGAGGTGTAAGATGGATTGAATACGACCCCAGACCCGCCCCCAGTAAACCTGTAGTTGAGGACATTCATAAATAACATGAGCGAGGGTTCCCACAGCAGTATGGCAAGACCAACACTGGTCCCTAGCAGTTGTGTTCCATTTGGCTATTTTTTCTGGAGTATAAAAGCATCTATGTGCAAAAAAGAAGAGAGTTTGGGTAACAGAGGCAGATCGGGAAACCCGCACTACTTTGCTCCAGAAAACGCTCCATTGCACAGGGGTTAAAGTGGTTTGCAGTTCGCGTTCCCAGGCTTGTTGAGCTCTACAAGTAGCAGTATCGGTACCCTGACATAATAGTTTATAAAAGTTAGAGGCTACCCCATGTGTACTACTAACAGAGTGAATTAGTTCTAATAGCCCGTCCTCAGTAGGGGCAGAGGGCGGCAGGATTTGAGCACTTTTGAGGCAGTGTTGAAGCTGCATCAATTGAAAGTAATGTTTCGCTGGTAACGCAAATTCCTTTTGTAAATCAGAAAAGGTCTTCCAACGAGCTGCAGAGAAGAGCTGTTGGGGTGTCCAGATCCCCCTAGAGTACCAGGGTTTCCATGCAATCGTTTTATTTAGGACCTGAATTCTGGGGTTATTCCACAGCGGGAGTCCGTCCTGAGGACATACGTTTGGGCCCAGTGACAGAATGAGAGTGTTAAAGGCCGCAAGAGTATCGACAATCATTGGGGGATGGCGGGTGTCTACTTGATGGGACATACCGGGGAGATGGATCAACGGAATTGGGCTACTAAGCTCCTCTTCTATGTCAAGCCAAACTGGTCTGTTGTCTGTTGAGGCAGCTAGCCATCGGGCACCTTGTTTAAGTAGGAAGGCTTGATGATATCTAAGAAAATCAGGAAAGCGGGTACCCCCCAGTTCCTTCGCAGACTGTAGTTTTTGTTTAGCTACCCTTGGTGGTTTTCCCTGCCAGAGATAACGGACGAGAAGGCCCTCAATGTCTTTGTAGGTGTGTAGCGGGAGTAAGCAGGGCAGCATTTCTAAAATATAGTTCACTTTGGGGACTATCATCATTTTCACGGTTTCTAGGCGGCCCCACCATGTAAGGGATAAGGGAGACCAACGATTTGTGAGCTCACAGACTTTGGAGACTACCTCCTTGGCATTAAAACTAAGGGTGGCTTCTAGAGGAGAACAGTAGTGGACCCCCAGATATTTCACCATGCGGGATTGCCAAAGGAAAGGAAAGGCCTGCATGTCAGCCTCATGTACCCAGCGGTTCAGTGGGAATGCTACGGATTTGGTCCAGTTTATTTTATAGCCCGATAATTGCGAGTATCCATCAATCAGGTCCAAGACAGCTGGGACCGAATCAAGGGATACGAAGAGCATAAGGTCATCTGCATACGCAGAGAGTTTAATCTCTCTGTGACTGAAGGGGACACCTCGAATACGTGCGGACTGTCTAATAAGGAGGGCGAGGGGTTCAAGAGCTAGATCAAAGAGCATTGGTGATAGGGGGCAACCTTGACGCGTGCCTCTTTGGAGATGAAAAGGCCGAGACTTAATGGCATTTACACAAATACTGGCAACGGGTTGGGAATACATGACTTGGAGGTATCGGAGGAAGCCCTCCCCAAAGCCATACCATCGGAGAACTGCAAATAAGAAGGGCCATTCTAGACGATCAAAGGCTTTTTCAGCATCTAGGGAAAGACCCACCCATGGGTGGTCTAAATTGGCAGCACTGAATAGCACATGGCACAAGGTCCGAGCATTGTCAGCGGTGGAGCGGCCGGGTATAAAACCGCATTGGTCGGGATGGACTAAGGTGGCCATCCTGTCAGATAGCCGGGTGGCCAAGATCGTTGCGAAGATCTTATAATCGGCATTAAGTAGGGAGATTGGACGGTAGTTGGCGGTTAGCAGCGGGTCTCTGCCTTCTTTCTCAAAAACTACCACATTAGCTGCAGAAAAGGATCCCAAAGAGGATGTATCTACCGCAAGGGCAGTAAAATAAAGTTTTAAGTAGGGAACTAAATCTGCACTGAACGTTCTGTAGAATTCTGTCGGGAGACCATCAGGTCCGGCGGCTCGACCCGAGGCTGTTCGTTTTAGGGCAGATTGGATCTCTGAAGTAGAGAAGGGTTCATCCAGCGCATCCCTATCAGCTTCAGAAAGGGTCGGCCGCTGAATACCAGAAAACAAGCGCTCGAAGGTCTCTGATGAGAACTCACATTCAGATTGATATAGACGGGTATAGAAATCCCGAAAGAGTTCTACGATATCGGAGTCTGTAGTCAGTATGCCCCCTCCCTGTGGGGCTCGAAGGGCCGCAACGCGTTTGGCTTCTTTTTGACCTTTCAAGGCGTTGGCTAAAAGTCGACCGGCTCGGTTGCTTTCACGGTAGTATGTCCCTTGTTGAAGTGCAATACTCTGAGAAGCTGCAGTTGAAAGGATTGCATTATATTGAAAACGGAGACGCTGTAAGCGAACTAAGACGCATGGATCCGTACGTGAAGTTAGAACTCGTGCGCCTGCTTTGATTTGTTGGTCTAGTATAAGGAGCTGCTGTTTGCGTTGTTTCCGCAGGCGAATTTGATAACTAGTGATCGTTGCACGAATGGCCGCTTTAAAACCCTCCCACCAAGCCCAATTTGCAGTATCCTGGGGTAAATTAAAGTGGAAGTAATCTTGTATGGCTGCTCGAATTTCTAACTGGAACTCTGGTTGAGTTAATAGGGCTCTATCAAAGAACCAGGCCCCCGAATTCCCTTGGGGCGCAGTGGTGTGTAATTGAAAAGAAATAGCAGCGTGATCTGAGATATGTTGGGAGTGAATCTTTGCAGTGTCCACCTGAGGAACTAACAGTTTTGAGATTAGAAAGAAATCTATGCGAGACTGGGATTTATGAGGGGAAGAGAAGAAGGTAAAGTCAAGCTCATTGGGGTGTAGTAACCTCCATAGATCGACTAAAGCAAGATCTTTGATCACAGAGGTAAGCGTGGTGTGACTCTTGGGGAGACCACTTGTCCTAGGCGGCTGTTTGTCAATCAGGGGATCAAGAACTAAATTGAAATCCCCCCCAATTATCAATGAAGGGTTAGCAGAGGCCTGCGCAACCTGAGCAATGGTAGCAAAAAAGGCAGGGTCATCTACATTAGGAGCATAAAGGCATATACATGTAACTTCAAGGTTACCTATCTTGAGGTGAGCCCTGGACCATCTACCTGCTGTATCTGAGCTAGTCGCAATAATAGTAGCATGCAGAGATTTCCTAACCAGTATGGCAACCCCACATTTCTTAGAAACAGCTGGGGAATAGGCGGCCACCATGTAAGGTTTAATATTGAGTTTAAGAGTTTCCTTCGAATTTAAATGCGTTTCTTGGAGGAAAATCAGGTCCGCAGCTTCATGACTTAGATAGCTCAGGATTTTCTTCCGTTTTATCGGATTATTGATGCCTTTTACGTTCAATGATAAAATCTTACATGGTGCCATCAATCGGTAATAGACATTTTAGGTAAGGGCGCTTGAAAACATACAACATAAGTAGAATCTGTACAACAATGACATAATCACCGAGTATGCTGGCTAATACACCCCATATTGAAAAGCATGTACCAAAGTAACTTAGAGAAGAAGCAAAACCCCCAATGAATATGGCGACCATATGTCTGCGGGAGGAGGCCCTAGAGAGGAAGATAGAAACATGAAAAAAGGAAAAGAAACACCAGAGTCCATAATTAACACTGTCTCTGATATTCATCGAGGCTACTCTAGGTAGATGGAGTCGGGTCACAAATATCATCAAAATAAGGCAACAAACCGCCCTCGACAGACTCTTTGCTGAACCGTGGCAAATCCAAGATGGCAGGTACAGCGGATATGAGAACACTGGCAGGAATATTCTGGAAGTCAGCGCATCAAGTCGGCTTCTTTAGCATCCAAAAACTCCGCTAGTAGATCAGGGTCCTCAAATGTTCTTGTCTGATTGTGAAGCGTGACTCGGAGCTTGGCCGGGTACATCAGGCCATAGTGTGCTTGTAGTTGTTGAAGCCTCGGCCGGAATTCCAGAAAGCGCTTTCGGCGATCAACCGTGGGTTTAGCCAAGTCAGGATAGAAGGAGATCTTGTGGCTCTCAAACTCCATATGGCCCTTTGCCCGAGAGGCGCTGAGAATTTGCTCCACATGTTGATATCTCAAAAGTCGAAAGATGATAGGCCGTGGGGTCTTCCTGTTGAGCGTTATGTTTGTGGGTACACGATGAGCGCGATCGATCTCCAATTCTTTGGTAAAGGTGATTTGGAGCAGGGAAGGGAGGATTTTATATAAAAACTCCTTCATGTCTCCCGATTCCGCTCCCTCCGGTATGCCCACTAGTCGCAGGTTGTTACGGCGCGCTCTATTATTGCCATCTTCCACTTCTTTCTGCAAGGCCCGCACCTGACGTTCAACTTTGTCGAGTTTGGACAGCCGGACCACATGGGAGTCTAATAAGCTCTCCATTTTGTCCTGACGCGAGGAGAGCCCCTCTAGCCTGCCTTGCAATACACCAAGGTCTTCCCGTAGCGCTCGGAGTGCTTCCCCGTTTGACTGCACGAGGTCCTTAACCCCTCTGATCTCTGCGAGGATTTCCTGCTGCATTTCGGGGCCCTCGCGCAGAGCCTGCCCCTTCTGCGGAGACGGGGGTTCAGTTTTGGAGCGTTTGCCGTGAGAAGCCGCTGGAGATCCAAATTCCAGGCGCGTAGGTTTGGTCCCCGCCATCTCACCAATGTGCCCCGGTAAGATCAGAGCAGAAATTCAAGTATGTCCGGTGTTAATTCAGGATTCTGAGTAGGCCTCTCGGGAGCCTCAGCGTTATGCGACCATCCCGCTGGACATCGGGCTCCGCCCCCCTGACCGTTCTATTCTTAAAAGGGCTGGCCACTCTGCCCAGTGCCAGCTCCTTTCAGATCTTGTCCTGCATGACTCCCTTCCTCACGAGGGGCGATTTAAGGTTGTCCGCCAACCGCGGGCCCATTTAGGGAATCCAGAATCTCACCGAAAACCTGTTCACCAACCATGATGCTTTTTCCCTGACATGCCCTCCTAAATTTTGCCACAGCGCCTCAACTCTAATGGGTGTGCAGTGAACCCCAATGTGCCAGATCTAATGTAGGTGTGGGGCATCTCCAGGTTTTCTGGGGCAACGGAACTGGGGTGCTCTTCCCTGCATACTGTACAGGCATGCCTGTATTTGCAAGCCGTATTGAATCTATAGCAAATGCACCGACGAACGCCGAAGGAATTTTGGGTGGAACCTCTGCCCTCCCCCATTGGGGTTTGGCTATCCCACCAAAAAAGTGGTTGCAGCCCCCCCCACCCCCCATTTTCTGTGCATATTTTATAAAGCATGCATATAAGTCACAAGGTTTCCTCTACTCTGTACCAGCGAATGCTTATTGGTATATTGCATAGAAGTAGGTGCTGTGGTGGTCTAGTATCTACTTTTACACATGTATATGCTGGGGCAATTTTATAAGCACCTACCTGAGTATGTAAAATGCAGTTCAAACTCGTCACTTATACAATTATCATCATAATGATCTGATAAAAACAAACGACTCCAAACATATCCTTACACTTCATTTCAATTTCTGACTTTGAAGTAATTTCATATATGTTAGTTATCTATTGAG
This sequence comes from Ichthyophis bannanicus, assembly GCA_033557465.1. Lineage (NCBI taxonomy): Eukaryota > Metazoa > Chordata > Amphibia > Gymnophiona > Ichthyophiidae > Ichthyophis > Ichthyophis bannanicus. The sequence continues at coordinate 256,043,847 of CM066034.1, forward strand.
AGATTCAAGCTGAAACCATTGAAACATAAGCAGGGTTATTTTAAAAGTAATCTCTGCTAATAAAACAGTGCTTTTAGAAATTGTTTTTTTAGAAAATTGCCCATCCTGAATGAGGATAAAGGTACGTATAGATCCATGACATGCTCTTTTGCTTATAATAGACAGAGGCAATTCTAGATGTGGTGTTTGGAAATACGCATATACTTTTCAAATGTGTGCATGCATTTTACCCATAAAAAGAAGCTGCACACCTAAATACAGGCATGAATGTTTATTTTCTTAAGTAATTCCCAACGCAAAAGTACATACACACTTTCACTTTGTAAATTTATGCAATGCCCATGGGTAAAAAAAATACCCATGGACTTTTGCATCCGGACCTATCTGGTCATTCTTAAAATTATCCCCTAACTGATCAGTGCAGAGATAGATAGATAAACCGAATGGGGGTTATTTTAGAAGCTCTGTTCATATTTTAAATATGGATGTGGAGGCAGAAAAAGTGATGTTAACACCCACGTCAAAAATATGATTTTAGAAAGTCTGAGATGCACATTACTATTTACACATCTTCATAGGGGGCATTTGGAGTGTGGACTGGGTGGCATCAGCGACAGTATTTATATTTTGCATAGGCTGGTGATATGTAGGGCAGATTTTTAAGTGTGCCACTTTACACCTGCTATAAAACATGCATAAGGATGGGACTTTGCTGACTGTTGGGAATGCTTGTGGTGTAGGTGACTTGAGGAGCTTGACCTGCAAATTTTTAGCATGATTGCCATCTGTGTCCACATAGGTGTCTTTTGAGGTACCATTTGTTTCCCTGCAGTCTGTCCTGTTCCTTTCTCAAACCTAGCCTCCTCCACCTTTACAAGACTCCTGTAGATTCCCACTCCCTGTTCTCCATCCACTCCCCAGCTGTGCCAGTCCCATACTCCATGTTCCACTTACCAGTCTTTGATGTGCCAGTCCTCCTGTTGCCCAGCTGCTTGATGTGTGAGTGTGGTTCCCTGCTGCTTGTGTGTGCCCCAGTGTTCCCTACAGCCTCTGTGTCTGTGTGGTTCCCTGCTGCTTGTCTGTGTGTGTGTGTGTATGTAGGTAGGTGAATGTACAGTGCTGTAGGTACTGGTGATGGGAGTCACATGTTTTGCCATGGCCATGTAGCATAAGGTACTGAGGGAGCACAGGAAAGTCATCAGGAAGCACCCAAATCAGAGCATTTACTGGCCCAGAACCCAATTCCTAGACCTCACTGATGAACAGTGCCTTCTGCTTTGCTAAGGCAGCCATCCATCATCTCTGTCAGGAGCTAGAGCTGATTCTCCACTCCATCTCAAGGTTACCATGGTCCTCATCTTCTTAGCCACTAGTAGTTTCCAGTCTGTGTTGGCCACCACTGAGGGTCTCAGCCATTCAACCGTATCATAGAGCATCTCTCATTTCTTGAAGGTGTTACTAACACACACTGCAAAATATGTAGCCTTCTCACAGACCATTTGGCAGAGGCTACAAACAATGATCCAATTCCATGAGGTGGCCAGATTCCACTAGTACTGGAGTCATCGATTCAACACCAAAAGACATTCCACTCATTCAACATGCAGGTGGTCTGCAATGCACAGGGGGAGATACTGTAACTGACGTCTTTCCAAGGTTTCCAGGTTCCCAACATGACTCCTACATCCTGATCTACTCTGGAATCTACAAGAAGTTTGAGAATGGATGACTATTAAGTAAGCCTTTCTCCTGCTTACTTCATAACCCAAAAATATACCTGCTAGGAGATCACAGTGATCCATAATAGCTGCAGCACTTGACAAAGTGTATGGTTGCAGTTCCCACACAACACATGAAACACTCTGGTGCAATATTCTAACATGTATCTATTCTCCCTCCATCCACTCAAGTGGACTGTATCCTCTAAGGAAATGACTCTTGAACCCCATTGTGATACCATACACAGAGGCACAGGAGTGGTACAAGGGACACAGATGCACCGGCACCATCATTGAGAGGACATTTGGGCAACTCAGTCATTTCTGTTGCCTAAAGAGATCCAGTGGAGAGTACCTCTGCAGACCAAACAGGGCATGTTAGAGATTCAAGACCTGCTGCATGCTCCATAATCTGGCTGTAAGGTGGTGACAACTGTTGCCTGAAGAACAGGAAACAGGTGACCAAACATAGAGGAAGAGGTGGAAGGATCAAGGCAGGATCATGGTTTCCTGGACCATGGGTTGATGTTCCAAGGGCTGCAAAGCAGAGATGGGGTCCATCTCTCCAAGAAGGTTGACATGCCTTCAGTAGCAGATTGGCTAACCTATTGAAGAGGTATTTAAACTAGATTCATTGGGTATGGGTGAAGAAAGCCCCCAGGTAAGTGAAACATTAAATACCTTTATAGAAATAGCTAAAAAGGGCAACATCAGGCAAGCAGTGTCTATAAATGCCTGTAGCATGGAAAATAAGATCCCAGAAGTTGAGGCTTTAATGGGAGAGGCTGAATTGGATTTAGTGACAGTAACAGAGACATGGCTCATGGACAACCATGACTGGGATATAACTATAACAGGCTATGTTATTCATAAATGACAGGGTAGGAAGAAAGGGAAGAGGAGTGGCACTATATGTAAAAAATAATATTAAAGCTAAGGAAAATACATGGCTTAAAGGGTGAGAGAAGGCAGTGTGGGTTAAAATAGAAAGAGGGAAAGAGAAATTCATTTGCATCGGCGTGATATATAGACCTCCATCACAAGGCGAAGACGTTGATGGAGGTTTAATAGAAGGCATACGCAGCATTGCCAGGAAAGGGGAATGCTCCTGATTGGGGATTTTAATATGCCTGATTTTGATTGGCACATCCCTGCTGCGGTGTCATCTAGAAGCAAGGAGATCCTGGTTTCTTTACAGGAAGAAGTATTTAGGCAACTAGTAATAGAACCCACACGTGAAGGGGCCATACTGGACTTGGTGCTTACCAATGGGGAAAGTGTTTCTGATGTTATGGCGGGAGATCATCTCACATCCAGTGATCATCAGATGGTGTGGTTCAGTATTAGGACTAGGGCTGATAAAAATCCATTCAAAAGTGAGGGTCTTAGACTTTAGGAAAACTAACTTTGCCAAGATGAGCCAATACCTCAAGGGGTCATTAGCAGGATGGGAACAGCTGGGGATATAGAAAAACAGTGGGCATAATTGAAAGGGGATATTTTAAGGGCAACCAACATTTTTCTTAGAATGGTAAATAAAAGGAAAAGGAAAATGATACTGCTATGGTTCTCAAAAGAGGTAGCTAAAAAGGTGAAGAAAAAACGAGGGAGGCCTTCATGAAATACAAGAAGTCACAGAGAGAGGAAGATGGGCATCAACATTTGGAAAAAACTTAGAGAGGCTGACAAATAGTCAGGAAAGCAAAGGTACAAAAAGAAGAAGAAATAGCCAATGCAATAAAATGGGGGGAGGGGGATACGACATTTTTCAGATATGTTAGTGAGAGGAGGAAGGACTAAAGTGATATTGTTAGACTCAAGGGTGAAGGAGAGGAATATGTAGAAGCTGATGAGGATAAAGTGGAATTGCTTAACAAATATTTCTATTCTGTGTTCACAGATGAAGGGCCGGGAGCAGAACCTCTGATAACAACCACAAACAGGAACAAAAGCAAAGGGCATCTCAAATGATTTTCAGGGGACTGTGTTCATGAGGAACTAGCTAAACTAAATGTGGACAAAGCAATGGGACCACATGAGATACATCCAAGAATACTGAAGAAACTTGGACGTTCTAGCACAGGGGTGGGCACCTCCGGTCCTGGAGGGCCGCAGACCAGTCAGGTTTTTGGGATATCCCTAATGAACATGCATGAGATATATATGCATTAGAGATATCCTGCCAACCTGACTGTTTGTGGCCCTCCAGGGCTGGATTTGGAGACCCCTGCCTTACACCTATGTCATTTAAGATCATGAGTGGGCGAGGTACAGATGTCCTAGACATTGAAAGGGTATATAGAATGTGTCACATTCCTCCTCGATTCTCACCACCACCAAAAAGTTGTCTAATAGACAATTTTTTGGTGGTGGTGAGAAGTGAGGAGGACTGTGACAAATTCTATCTAAACTTTTTGATGTCTTGGACATCTGCACCTTGTCCACTCACAATCTTAAATGACAGAGGTGCAAGGCAGGGGTCTCCAGATCCAGCCCTGGAGGGCCACAAACCAGTCAGGTTGGCAGGATATCTCTAATGCATATATATCTCATGCATATTCATTAGAGATATCCCGAAAACCTGACTGGCCTGCGGCCCTCCAGGACCAAGTTTGCCCACCCCTGTTCTAGCAGCTCCATTGACTGACCTTTTCAATGCCTCTTTGGAGTCGGGGGTGGTGCCAGAAGACAGGAACGAGGCACATGTGGTCCCTTTACACAAAAGTGGAAGTAAGGATGTGGTTGAAAACCTCAGTGGTGAGTAAATTTTTGGAAATGCTGCTTAAAGAGAAAATAGTGAGGTTTCTGGTGTCCAATGGATTGCAGGATCCAAGACAGCATGGATTCACCAGGGGCAGGTCTTGTCGGACAGATCTTATTGGTTTCTTTGACTGGGTGAACAGGGAGTTGGACTGAGGGAGAACCTTAGTGTGGTGTATTTAGATTTCAGAAAAGCATTTGACACCGTTCTGCACAGGTGACTTATAAACAAACTAAGAACCCTTAGAATGGACCATAAAGTTACTGATTGAATTAGAAATTGGTTGAGTGGGAGGCAACAGAGAGTAAAGGTAAATGGAGTTCACTCTGAGGAGAAGGAGGTTACCAGTGGAGTGTGGAGTGCCGCAGGAATCTGTCCTTGGTCCGATTCTTTTTAACATCTTTGTTAGTGATATTGCAGAAGGGCTGTTGGGTAAGGTTTGCCTCTTTGCAGATGATACCAAAATCTGCAACAGAGTAGACACCCAGGAATGTATAAATAACATGAGAAGGGATCTAGCTAAGCTTGAAGAATGATCTAGAATTTGGCAGCTGAGATTTAATACTAAAAAATACAGAGTCATACATTTGGGCTGCAACAATCCAAGGGAGTGGTACAGTATAGGGGGTGACATACTTCTGTCCACGAAAGAACAACGGGACCAAGGCGTGATTGTGTCTGATAATCTCAAAGTAGCTAAACAGGTAGCTAGAAGGATACTTGGGTGAATAGGGAGAGGAATAGCCAGCAGAAGAAAGGAAGTGATAGTGCCTCTGTATAAGTTTTTGATGCAATTTCATTTTGAGAATCGTGTGCAGTTCTGTAGACCACACCTTCAAAAGGATATAAACAGGTTGGAGTCGGTGCAGAGGGTGGCTACTAAAATGGTTAATGGTCTTCGTTATGAAGCATATGAGGACAGACTTAAGGACCTTAATATGTTTACTTTAGAAGAAAGGCGGGACAGAGGGTATATGACTGAGACGTTTAAATACCTCCTTGGCATAAATGCACAGGAGGGGAGCCTCTTTCATTTGAAAGCAAGCTATGCTATGAGGGGACATAGAATGAGGGTGAAAGGGGATAGACTCAGGAGTAATATGTTGAAATATTTCTTTACAGAAAGAGTGGCAGATGCGTGGAATAGTCTCCCAGTGGAGGTGGTAGAGATGAGGACAGTATCTAAATTAAAAAAAGCATGGGGCAAATGCAGGCTCTCTAAAGGAAAAAAGGGAACACTTGTAGTGGTTGATATGGAAGGGCAGACTAGATAGGCCATGTGGTATTTTTCTGCCCTCATGTTTCTATGTTTCTATATATGGCAACCATACTAACTGGGTACAGAAGCAAGAGATGGCCTCAAACACAGGCACTTCATGAGAATGTAGGCATACATCAGAGTGCACCATCCACCATCATTCCCTCACACCTCCATGCCCCACCCCAACCACATGAAGCTGCCCCCATCACTCCCATCAACAGCCTAGTTACACACCCACCAGCTTCCTCCCCCAGGTCCCATAAACCGTACCCCACCAAAAGCCCCCTGCAGCACCAGCCCCTTTCCCTCTCATTAAAGGTAAACACTTGATAAATGTATCATTTCTTCTTGCATTCCCTTTTCCATCCTCCACCCCTCAGCCCCTTCCATCCTGCCTCCTGCTCTGTCCCTGAATATACCGTGACGTGGCATGCTGGATGATTTTCATTCCTTTCTGAGGCATCTTCTAGCCCACCAGTGCCTTGGGAGGCTTCCTGAAAGGGATGAAAGGGAAGGGCTGCCCTGTGGCTGCCATCCTTCTTTTCTGTACTCTTCTGCATGGGCCAGGAAGCATGTACACACATTCCATGAAGGGGAAGGAGTGTATGTGCAGGGCACAGAGGCACATGACAGGTCCCACAGGCGAATATGCATGTGCAGGTTGCAAAAAACCCAAACCCTACACATGCACCTTTGTCTTACTATGCAGATGCACATCGCCTCTGTTGCTGCTCTCTATGGGGACTGTGCGTATGTGCATCAGTCCATTTTTCATAGAGTGCATGTGCTAGTCTTCAACATGTATATTCAGGGTGGGGATGTGCTGATTTTAGAAGGCTCATGCATGTACATCTGTTTTACCTATGTTCTTCTCTTCTACTGCTAACTTAAGACGGTTCTTTCTGCCTTGCTGCGCTGTATGCCTGGAATAGACTACCTGAGTCAATACGTCAGGCTTCATTTCTGGTCCTTTTGAGGCTGCTTTTGGATCCTGACTCTTTCATTCTCCTGTCTGCACCCATGTATATTTTAATCATTTCCTTTAAGAATTTCCCAGTCCCCTGTTTGTTCTGTCTGTCTGTCTTAGCAGGCTGTAAGCTCTATGGGGAAAGGACTGCCATTTGTGTATATGCACAGCACTGTGGTAGTAATAGCGCATGGAGCATATTCTAAAATCCCCATTGATTTTTACACATTGTACTTTGCACATATCCGCCACCACCAAAAAGGCCTTTCTAAAATTTCCCTTCATTCATTTTATTGCAGTTGATTTTCTATGATTGCACTGGGACCAATGAAGATAATATTTTTCACTCTAAAGTGATTACACAGGTCTGCGACTAAAAAGCTGTTTGATTATTTTCATCTAATTTCCATGTATTTTGGTGTGCTGAAAACAAATAAAATATTGAAAAAACTCCTAGACGTCATGATTTGCCACAACATGTAAAATTGTCTTCAAATTTATCAAATTTTTTCAAATTACTATTAATTAATTCACATAAGTGCATTTAAGATATAAAATGCCAAAAAAAACCTTAAAGGGGTTGTCCGAGTTATGTAAAAAAAAATATAGCACTGTAAATCTGATGGTCAGCAATATATACATAAGCTAAGCAAGTTTTAAGTCCGTGCTTCTAATGGTAGAAGGGGTTAATCTTTCCTGAAGAATCCAGTGGGAGGGAGACACAGGGCAGATAGCAGCAGCTCCGGTCAGTGCAGGGGGCGTGGCCAGCACTGTGACATCTCCTGTACAGACACAGAACTGCTCTCTCCTGCATGCCACACTTGTGCACGAATCATCATCAGGTTCTTGGTTCTAGGCTGTTCACACTTTTTCATCGCAATTCGTGTTAGCTTGTCATTCTTCAACCGTTATGTTATGGCTCCGCGAAAGTGTATTAATTCGCCAGACAGTTTCTGTTTCATCTGTGGTGAATATACAGTGTTGAAGCAACAGCAGATTATTACAGACTTTGTGAAAAAAGTATACTTTGGACTAAAAATTGGAGATCAAGATAAAGTCTGGGTGCCTCATAAAGTGTGCAAACGGTGTGTTGAGGACCTCCGAAACTGGTTCAAGGGTAAGAAAAAATCTTTCCGTTAAGGGATTCCTATGGTATGGCGAGAGCAAAAGAACCATAGTGACGACTGTTACTTTTGTTCATGTGATGTGAAAGGGTTTAATTCCAAAAGGAAGCATTCCATTTCATACCCCAATCTTCACTCAGCAATTCGTCCCATCCCCCATGGCACAGATATACCAGTACCCAAGCCCCCTGCTACCTTGGAAGAGATACCTAGCTCCGATGAAGGTGATGTCATACCTGAACCAGATGACGAATCAAGTTCTGACTTCGAAGATGATACAAGACCAAAATTTTTTTCTCAGGAGGAGATGAATGATTTGGTAAGAGACTTGAATCTTCCCAAAGATGCCGCTGAGTTACTCGGATCAAGGCTGAAAAGCAGGAATTTATTGTTGCCAGGAGTGTTATCTTCATGGTTCAGACATTGTGAAAAGAAGTTCGTTCCTTACTTCGCCCAGGAAGACAAGTTGGTTTATTGCATCAATGTTGAAGGTCTGATGGGTCAATTTAAAATCCAATATGATTCAGAGCAATAGCATCTTTTTATAGATTCTTCAAAAAGAAGTCTCAAAGCAGTTTTACTCCACAACGGTTTTTACGCTTCCATACCTGTAGGTCATTCCGTACACTTGAAGGAAACCTACGAGAACTTGGAATTGGTTGTTCGTAAACTTAAATATGAAGACCATGGTTGGCAAGTATGTGGGGACTTGAAGGTCTTGTGCATGCTGCTCGGGCAACAAGCTGGGTATACCAAATATCCTTGTTTTCTGTGTCTATGGGACAGTCGAGACCGACAAAATCACTGGACCAAGAAGAGTTGGCAGCCGAGGGTGCTAACAGTCGGTGAAAAAAATGTCCTCCGAGAAACTTTGGTACCTTCCCATAAAGTTCTTCTACCACCTCTCCACATAAAATTGGGATTGATGAAGCAATTCGTAAAATCACTTCCAAGAGATGGAGAATGCTTCAAATACTTGGTCACCAAGTTTCCAGGCCTGTCGGAGGCAAAATTGAAGGAAGGTGTGTTCGTCGGACCAGACATTAGAAGGCTTATAGTTGATCAAGAGTTTGACGGATCCTCAAAAAGAAGGGTGGATTGCATTTAAAGAAGTCATACAGAAATTTTTAGGCAATAACAAAGATCCTCACTACAAAAAGATCGTCGGACGAATGCTGAAAGCATTTCAAGCTTTAGGATGCCTGATGAGTTTGAAAGTGCATTTCCTCCAGTCCCACCTTGACTACTTCCCTGAAAATTTGGGAACTGTGAGTGAGGAACAAGGTGAACGATTCCACTAAGACATTAAAGAGATGGAAAGGAGATACCAGCGAAAATGGAGCATTACAATGATGGCAGACTACTGTTGGATGCTTCAGAGAGACATTCCAGATGCTACTCACAAGCGTAAATGCACCAAGAGGAGCCTCACAAGGAAGAAGAATTGAGTTTAGTGTGTGTAGGTGAGCTCATTTCAATTCAAAAAAGGATTTTCATGAAAATATTGTAATAAAACTTTAATTTTATAAGTCTATTTCCATTTATTTTGAGGTATTGCCTTATTTAACAGTTACCTAAATTGTCAGGAAACGTGATGTCCTATGACAAAATGGAGGTCATTTTCGGATTCAGCGCACCAAAAAACAAAGATTACGTGGAATAACCAAAACAGCTCTCAAAAAAAAACTTTTTTGCAGTCCTGTGATAATTATTTTCATTTAATTCTCATCTTGCTTGCACAACTCACAAACAATGGTTCAGGTTCTTATAGTTGTCCATTTCCAAATATCCCATTGGTTTAGTAGTTGGTATATCATCTTGTGGTTAAATAAATAGAATGGGTGTTTATCATATACAAAATATTTATATAAAATAAGTAGCAGTGCTTCTTATGATCTAAGAAAAATAAAGGATCATTCTAAAATCAATTTTGCATAAGTCATGTACATAGAAAAAGGGATGACCGAGCCTGGACATTCACAATTTGCAGAGCATTTTATAAAAGGCTGACTAAACATGGATCCTACTTTAAAATACCTCTCAGGACATGAGAAAACCTCATTGCAAATGATCCCATTCAGAAAATGAGGAACATCACTTGGGTATTGAATATGTTAGTAATTGCATATTGTGTATTTTTGCTTTTTTTTGTATTTAGCTTACACCTTTCCAGTTGTAGCTCATGGCAAGTTACTGACAGTCAGTATTTCCTTGTCTCTGAAGGGCTTACAGTCTAAAGTTTTACCTGAGGCAATGGAGAGTTAAGTGACCTGCCCAAGGCCGAAGGAGCAATGGTGCAATTTGAATGCTGATCTCTCTGGCTCCCAAGCTGTTCTAATCACTAGATTACATGATTTTGCACCCAACGCATATCGGTGTCAGCACTTCCACATTCAAATCCCCAGATTTTACAAATCTGGATTTTTAAGGGAAGTCAGTTATGGAGCAAAGCTAAAAAAAACCCCACTCAGTTTTGCAATTTTGGGGTGGTTTTAAATGCCAGAGAGCTAAGCATTCCTCCAAACCCCAGGTCCAAAGAATACCTATTCATGCTTTGGAGCTCATGTAAATGGTGATTTCTAGATCTAATGCAGCAAACATGTATGTATGCTGCAAAATAGAAAATGCACTCATACTTTTCAGATCTGCCAAACTATAGTAGCTACTTAGGTATGTTGGTCTGTTTACACATGTAAATCTACAATTTACATATGCATATATTGTGCAAACCGTCTAAAACGGCACGGGGAATTAAAGTTCTGGCACTACTGTTAAAATGCATGAAATAGGAGAGTTAGGGTTCAAACTGAATACTTGTCAAACTCAAGGAATTGGAGGTTTGGATTAAATATTAATTAGGCACATGCATCCACAGTACAATGGAACTACTTAAGAGATTACTGGCTGCTCTGTGAATAGAAATGTGGCACATATGAATGAACACTAATGTGGACATCTAAATGCATATCAGCTTTGTTAAACACATTCTCACAGATGAAGAGGAGGAGTATTCCTTGTGGAGATGTTTGAATCATCTTTGGATAAGAGTCGGATACACGTAAGGATATGTCAACAAGCTAAGTATATAGAACTTGCGATACACAGATCATGCACAGTCTGTTGGTTTACCAGGTTTTGAAGGAGCCATGTACTGTGAAAGATCTTCCTAGGGCTCACACAAGTATATCATGTATCTATTACTGAAGTACTCTGCTGATGGAATGGTATGAGAAAAGAAGGCAGAGTACAGATATTTTCATATATTGGGCTACATTTAAAAATGTGCTACTATATTAATGCATGCTTAAACCATTAATGCATGTTTGCTGGATTTAAGAAAGATTTGGATAAGTCCCTATAGGAAAATTCCATGAACCATTATTAAGGTAGACTTTGGAAAGCTACTGCTGATCCCTAGGGGTAGGCAGCATGGCATCGTGCTACTATTTGAGAGCCTGCCAGATACTTGTGATCTGGATTTGCAACTGTTGGAAACTGGCTACTGGACAATGGAGCATCAGTCTGACCAAGTATGGCAATTCTTATGATCTTATATTATTAGTGCATAGGTCCTATAGCACAAAATGGGACTGGCAGTAACTAGTGCATATTAGTGCATGTTAGCACACAATAATACGGTAGTGCCTTTAAGTAAATATAGCCCAATAGGAGATATTCCTTTTTCCTTGAATGATTTTGATATTTTACCTTAAGATTTTCCTTAGTCCTACCTATCACTTAGACATAAGACACTATGCATTGCCTGTGTGTAATCAGATTGCTTTGTCAAAGTATGGCTTTTAGGGTTTAATTAGTTTATAGCTCACAATAAGTGGCATAGTTATCAGTTACGGTTGTCATTTTTCCATTTTAGATGTTGCCTATCAGCTATCTTTTGTCTGACATATAGTACAATAAATGTATATTTTGTATCCAGCTAGTGGATTATGTAAAGACATGAGATTTTTAAAGAATAAATGACATACACAAGCTAATGAGCACCAGAAAGGCAAACGGACACAGAAGAGTTATGGAGCCTTATTCAAAAGGGACTTACTCTTTACTTCAACTTTGGAAAAAACATTTAGGTGGCCATTCCAGAACCTGAATAAGGGTTTGTATGGGTGCCGGGGACGTTTATGTGCCTAAAACATCTTTGGACATACTCTGGTACACGGCGCCCATGCATGTTTATCTTGCCTGCATGGGTATGTCAGAACATGCTCGGGAGGGGTGTAATGGGGGTGTAGTTTGCCGCGGAGATGTGTATAATTTTTCAGGAAAGGCTCGTGCACGTTTTCCAGCTTTCCTGCAGACGTGCCCATTATTTCTGCTGGAGACGTGGAATAAAGACAGTACTTGGCAAATTTTCTGCTGTGTTCTACAATTTGTCCCTGCAAGTGAGAGTGTGTGTATGTGTGGTTTGAGGGTTGCATGGATGGATCTACTGTGCTGATCTGCAATTCAGGGGGAACATGAATGCCTGGCCAGTACCTGGACCTTACAGATGACTGCAGTGACTCCAGGTGCATAGGGAGACCTGGCAGCTGTTGGGCAAATATTTCCCAGATTGTGCCATGCGGCCTACACCATTTCCCAGTTCAGGATCTATGCAAGCTGAGGGAGTAGTGATATACTGGAGGCTGGCTACTAGGTATGATGGCACAGGGATCCCCCTTCCCATGCCCACACAGGCCTGACCAGGTGAGCAGTGCCACAAAGCAGACTGTGGGAAGGCAGGCAGTGCTACCCCACAGATAGCAGATGTATATAGACCGACATAAGCCAGGACAGAGAGTGGACACTGTATGGGGCAGATGTAGCCACATGTAGGGAGCTGCTGTGAGAAATGCCAGTACGCAGATATGTGGGAAACAGATGACATAGCAAGACAGTCATAGGCATTAGAAAAGCGTAGTTAGTCACAGAGCAAGAAAATGCATCCTTTGGGGAACTGCAAAGTTAGTTTAGGTGTTTGTGAGATTGGTAAAGGTCCATACTTAGCATTTTAAAGAGTATTTTCGGAGATGGCCAATGCAAGAATAACTGAGGAATTGTTATATTGCCATGTACGTTTTGATGCAAGGTATGTCATGACAAATATGTTAATATCTACTTCATCTTATTATATCTTAAAGTGCAATAACATTACATTGCAGTGTTCTGGCCATGAAACAGACTAGTATATATAGTCTAGTTTGCATCAGCATTTATGTATCATCAGTATTTGTCTAGTGTGCATAAGCATAGCACTGTCAGTGAGAAGAGCAGCTTAGGAGATATAGGCAGAGGTTTTAACTGAGGAGGCAATGCCGGCAGAGGTGTCCATGGGTATACTGCAGAGACGGACAGGATTAGAAACGTGCATCTTTCTAGAATATGCTGAGTGCGGGGATGTCCAAACCAATTGCAGTGTTTATCTGTGTCCCATAATATTGGTGGGGATGGGTTTCTCTGCTTTACTCTATGGCTGTGCTTACACCCATGTGTGTGCCTTGTGCTGGATATGTGCAAAGGCCAGCTGAACAGCATGTTGGACATGCCACGCTGGACACATCTACATGCTGATTCCATAAACGCAGGCGCATCTATACCCATGGATGCAGAATTGGCATAGAATATGTTGATTTTGTGGAATCTGCCTCTTTTTGAATAAGATCCTAATAATGCCTAAGGATAGCTAATACAATAAGATTTTATATTTGCATACATTAAACATTTTATAAACAAAAGATACAGTGCAACTAATAGTATATGTAATTCAAAATGCTTTGTTGATATATATATATATATATATATATATATATACTGTATATTATAGTTTTAGTTATAAATACCATACTATTAATTATTCTGATATGAGAGATGTGCACAGGGAAATCATTTTTTATTTGTATTTGATTAATTTAGGATTTTTTAAAACTTTTTTTATCTTGTTTCATTCTAATAAAATATTTTTAACTGTATATGTTTAAGGCATGGTAATAAGGACTATGTACACTAACAAAGGCACATCCCCATTATGTGGTGGCAAGACTATTTATTAAGCAATGCTAACGGATAATGTGGGCAGGCATGTTAAGAATTAATATGGCATCCTAGCAGTTGATACAGTAATTTTTGTATTAGCAGATAACATGGAATGGGCAGAAAAACAAAGGGCAGCTACTGATTAACTATTGATGTGGTTTTCAGCACAACACAGTTAAGGCCGTTTCAATAGGTGCAGCTAGCAGGATCACGTTAACAGCAATACAGGTGGAGGCCTATTCACAATAGGACGTCCAGTCCCCTGTATGGCTGGGCAGAATCTGGCCATGCAAAGTTAGACCTGATTCGGATCCTGTGGCCTCCACAGGGTCAGAATTCAGTCTAGCATGTGGAATTGCAGGCTAGGACACAATTCTGCCTAGCTGTACGTCCCGAAGACTACCCGGCTAACTCAGCTGGGCTCGTGAATGGAGCCACAGTGCCATGGCATCCCGTTGCTATGGCACTGCGGCTCATTCACGAGCCACAATTTCCAGCTACCCAAGAGGGAATCCTATTCCCCGCAGCCCGACCCCTAATCTGGCCTTCCAAGGTCTGGATCAAGCTGTGGGAACCCCCCTGATCCCTCCTCACCTACCTATCTGTGTCCCATGCCATGGTCCTCCAACGTCCAGGGGGATTTATTCCACCTTTGAGGTGGAATAAGTCCCCCTCTCTAGCTTGAAGGCCTTGGATGTACAGGGCCGACCTCGGAATCGGCCTTGAGCATCCAGAGTCAAGGATCAACGGTCACCCATGTCACACCCTCGGTCTACCACCAGAATGCCCCCTTTCTGGCCCGTCTAGGCCTCCATGTACAAACATGCTGTTCATACAGGGAGGTTAGTGACGGGGATGGCAGGGGAACAAATAGCGGGGATGGACGAACAGACAGGACGTACATCCCTGCTATTCATGGGACAGAACAGATCTCTTAGTGGGCATTAAAAATGTTTTCTCTGCATTAACTGAATGCGAAACAATTGGGAACCCTCTAAACAGTCAATGCAACGTTTTTGTAATTACCTTACCTTAATTAAAGCAGTTATTGAAAAATATTACCATACTTAAGTAAATAGGGCTTAAAATGTAGCAGGATCAAATAAGATGTGCTTCACAATTTAAAGTGGGAGCTTTGCAGGAAAAATGTCCATTCCCAGCAGTACCAGATACATAGGGGCCCTTTTACTAAAGTGCATTAATTGGTTAATGAGGGAATTAGCATTTAGTAACTTACAACAGGCCCGCACTGTTATCACAATGACATCACTGTTACTGTGTACTAATTCCTGTGTTCACTGCATATTGTGCGATGGGGCATGATTGGGCGGGGTAGAATGGAGGGTGGGCATGGATTACACATTGCAGTTAATGTGGGGGTACATACCATGCACTGTCAATTTTGCAATTAGTGCGGGTGCACTTAACGTGACCTCCATGGGTTGTGTTAATTGCATTCATGTTAATTGCCCCCAACAGTTAATGCATGACTTTTGCATTTATCATAATTAGTTTTTACTCAAAGCATGTGGTAAGTGAAAAAAAATGGAGGTGAATTTTAGAAGGGATGTTCAAGTATAATCTGGGCCATCTAAGCTAGAACGTCTTGGGGGGGGGGAGCAAGCGCTTCTAGGTGCAGACATGGTTTCACAAACATGGACATGCCAAAATATGGATGTCTGCGGGGGCTTCTATTTAGACAACCCTAGAATAGTATTTTGGAACCTGGACATCTAGGAATAGCCTAATGGTTAAAGTAGTGGGTTAGCGACAGGGAAACAAGGATTCACAAAGCTGGCTTCTAAAATGGCTTGAAAACGTCTCTATGCCTATTTTATGAGGCCCAAAACATGAACAGGGCTTCCAAAATGATCTCTATAGTGATTAACCTTCCAACACAGCATTCATTGCAACTAAAATTAGCACTGTAATTAAAGTAATAGGCAAGACTGATTATCTGGTATACACAGTTTAATGGTGCCATTCAAATACTTGCTCTAATAAATGTTAATTAATGTTGATTTTCCCCATTTTTGTTTGTGAGAAAAATGCTTAGTGCACAAGTCCCTTAAGTCTAGGAGGCCAATATATTTACTTGTGAATTTCTTATGGGGGTATGTTTACTAAACAGCAGTAGTGGCTTCCTTCCGATATTGGAGCCGCAGCCTCATTGAATTCAGTGGGGCCAGAGCTCTGATATCACACGGAAGCCACTACTGCTTCTTAGTAAACATGCCCCATGGGATTAGCAACCTCTTTTGTATGAAAGATTTCTACATGTACAAATTACTGTAGCTGTTTCTAAAGTTCTGTGTGTAAATGAGCTCCACTGCTTCTGGAAAAAAAATAACCATAACTCTTTTTTAATAGATTTCAAAATATACATTTCAAATAAGAATTCAAAGAAAACAAAGGAATATAACAGAGCAACCCAAAATACTACCATCAATTAAGCATAGCCTGTGACAAGCACACATATTGAAGAAAGAGTGATGAGAGAGAGAGAAAGGCAACTCAGAGGAACTAGTCCAGTAAACACACTCAACAATCCTGCTTTCACTTACTCCATTAATATCCCAGAATGGAAATAATTATTTATTTTTTTCTGATTGTGCAGAATCTAGGAAAGCATAACTATTTCCTTCAAAGCTAACAAGTCTGCGTCTAGAGAGACACCTAGGGCCGTCAATTAGAGAAAAGATTTCCTATGAATTAGGGTAGAATGAGCCACATCTGGAAAAACCTGTACATTTTTGCCCCAAAAAATAAATCTTTTTTCCTAACATTCAAGACTTCAAAACCAGAAATGTGTCTCTGTGAAGAAGAGGAGACAGGCTGCATATGTAGTAATAATATCATGTGATGCCTCCAAACGTTCTGCAAGATTTAAACATGCAGGAGATATTTACTACTTCTAGTTTATCCCCAGATCATTCTCAACGTGCATATTCACTGGGGCTATTTAAGACCTCTGTGAAATACGTACTGTATTTAAGCAAAATCTCCGAAAATAAATGTCAAAGGAAAATTAAGAAAGCACAGATTCTTCATTCTAGTAGTATTCTCCATGGTATTCTTTGTAGCACCATGATTTGAAGGCATTGATTTCCTTCCTATCTTTCTTGTTCACAGTCCAACTTTTGTATCTATATGACATTATTAGAAATGCCATGGCTTGGACAAGTCAAATCCTTCTGCACAGAGATACATCTCTGCACATGAAAATCTCATCTAAGTCCATCATAGCCAATCTGCCAAGACCAATGTGTCTTTGGATTGATTGACTGCTTGTTGTTTCATCATTATTGATCCAAGCAGGTTAAAGTCATCTACTATTTCTATTTCTTCTCCATCAAGGATGAAATTATCAATTTTGCTAGTTGTCAGGATCTTTGTATTCTTCACGTTAAGGTGCAGGCCCATTCTAAGACTATGGGCCCTATATTCAAAAAAAGCTGAGCTCCTAAATTTAGACTCCTAAGTTAAGCCCTTATATGTATGCCCTATTTTCAGCCACATTTAGAAGTCTAAGGGGGGTGTTTACTAAACAGCGGTAGCAGACTCCGTGCAATATCAATGGGGCCGTGGCTCTGATATCACAAGGAGTCCACTACCGTCATTTAGTAAACAATCCCCTAAGTTTTCAGATGAACATTCATCCTAATTTAGGTGCTCATATTTGATGCTCCTAATTTTAGGTCTGCCATTCATTTGCCTAGATTTATAGCCTAATTTAGTTGCCCAATGCTGAAAATCAGTGCTATGCTCCCAACTTATTTTACCTACCCTAAACCTGCCCCCGTTGCCACCTACTTTTTATGCCCCTAAATTTAGGAATTGGTGACATTTTAAAAAGATATTTAGGCTCGCAGACCTAATAAAATTCAATGAGGCCAATCTAGGAGCCCTATGTTCCTTGATCTTGATAAGCAGATGCTTTAGATTGCCTTCAGTTTCAGCTAGTAATGTGGTACATGGGCTCTCCTTATTTGGCAGTTTGACTCCTAATGGTAGTATCCACAAGACTACTGCCAGGAGGTAAGAGGTGCCATATTCTCTCTCGTCTGCTCCAGCTGATTGGCATCGATGGGGGAGAGCAGGGCTGGTAAGCTCCTCCCTGCCCCCCCAGCGTCCAGGCCAGTCAGCCGAAGAAACCCTGCTGACCGCGATCCTTAAAACATCCAGCATGCCTGCAAGCAGCCTCTCTCTTCTGCACCAGCTGATCGGCATCAACGGCGGAGAGCAGGGCTGGTAAGTTCCTCCCTGCTCCCCAGCGATTAGGCCAATCAGCTGAAGAAACCCTGTGACCATGATCCTTAAAACATCCAGCGTACCTAGGTGTGCCCGCACCTGGCGGACCCGCACCTAAGGGCCTCGCCAAAGGGCCCTTTGACAAGGAACCGAAAGGCAAGATATACATCCCCATCTGAAACTCTCCGGCCTCAATTCCCAACCTAGTAAAATCGAAACACAAAAGCCAAGTCTTCCATGTATTCCCAGACAACAGCGCTAAAAGAAGTCAAACGCCTCATGGAACCATCCTACAAGAAAAGAACTAAAGGTGAGCCCATAACACCATATAAATTATCTCTTTTCACATTCCACTAAAAACGGACTGCATCTCTGAACTTAACTTTACTACACCATGAACATATGTATTACAGGCTCTGCATTCCATGTTAACTCTACGATCTTGATATAAAGTGTACTACAGTCTGTAAATTTGAACATAGACACCTTCTATATAACCTCTACTCCTCTTGCTCTACAAACTGCGTATAGATAAACTTCCATATAGCACTGCACTACAGAGTATAAACAAACTTCCATATAGTACTGTTGCAACTAATATCTATCTGCTACTTAGTATATACCTACCTTGCTGAAACTAAACCACCTCATAGCCATCACCACCTAACTACCTCACCTACACAACCAAACCATATGTGAATCATCTCGTAACATATACACCTCTGCTCTGCTTTAACTCAAGTAGCAGAATGGCTTTCATCCTAAAATCTCAAAATAAATTTCAGTAAAATAGAAGCACTGTATGTAACCAGAAATCAAAGCTTCACCCCCCCCCCCCAAACATATCACATTCCAAGATGTAAACATACCTGTAAAAAGTGAGGTAAAATATCTCTGAGTTATTCTAGATAGCTCCCTCAATATGTTCTCCCACATAAAACAAACAACAAAAAAGATTTACTACAAACATAAAATGCTTAAATAGCTGTCCACTACTCCACTCATATGACTTTAAATCAGTTATTAATGCCATCATCACCCCTCACTTCGACTTTTGTAATACTGCACTACATGGTATACCTAAACAATCCATAAGACAATTACAGATTGCCCAACACGTTGCAGCAAGAATAACCTCTAACACCAACCTAGCTGAAAACATCACACCAGTATTATAAAACCTTCACTGGCTTCCAATTCAAAGCCGCATCCAGTACAAAATTCTCGTAACCACATTCAAAATCATTAAAGACATTGCTCCATCCCACATCACCACCTTCATTTCCAAGGACAACAACATCAGAAATTAGCGCGATTGCAATAAAAAGAAATTAACTACCCCACCTGATTTTAGAAAACCCACAAAACTGACCAACAACAGAGCTTTCTCACATTTCTCCCCGGTAATCTGGAACAACCTCCCAGCTAATATAAGATCCATGGAAGACCTCACTACCTTCCGAAAAACACTCAAAACCCACTTGTTCACCCTACTCTTTGGAAGCAAAAATGAAGATACAGATCCTACCACTAACAACACACAAAACGATGCAAACATTGGCTCAAACCAAAATAAACCAGAACTGAAATAATGTATGTAGCATAACCCCATCACTCTAAGGTCATGTACAGAGTTGTAAATAGTTGCCAATGGCCACCCTATGTAATCAGTTAACCGTTCATTCTGTATTTTTGTTTTACTGTACATAGTTAAACGTTTTATGTAACTGAATATGTACAGTTCTGTACAATCCAATGTTTTGTTTAATATAAACTGCATTTGATCATTGGAAAATGCAGTATAAAAATTTTAAATAAATAATATTGAACCAGGTTCCCAATGGGGTAAGGGGAACTGGGATCATTCTTGCTCCCACTAGACACCAGGGATTCCCCCGTTAAGAAAATAGGAGGTCGAGGGGCGGAGCTTGCCACGAGCAGAAATGGCTGCCTAAAAATCCCGCTCCTGCCCGGGCTGAAGAATCCTGAATACCACCCCCCCCCAGTTATCAGCTGCTATACTTCAAAATTAGGGGACAACGTTATACAGGATGTCCTCCCTTAAACCGGCTAGGCTGGAATTCACGCCAGCGGCAGGGCATGCTGTCAAACGCACTAAGCAAGAAGTGGCGTCTCCACAAAAGATGGCGGCGGAGAAAGAAGCCATCGAGGGTGTCCGAGAGATCTTGCAAGAGCTCCGAGTGGTGAAAGAAATGATAGCAACTAACAATGGATCACTTTCGCAGTTGCAAGAAGACATGCAAGAAGTAAAAGAGCGGTTGGCTGGAGAATGTGAGCGTTTACATAAAGTGGAAGTTGTGGTTGAGAGACATGAAGTACTTTTGGCCCAGGTGGGCCCCCTAAACAAACGAATAGTGGCACTAGAAGAGCAAATGGAAGATCAAAGCAACCGAGCTCGACGGAACAACGTCAGAATAACCGGTATACCAGAGGTCCGGGAAGGACTGGACCCTATAGGATATTTGCAAAAATTGATCCCAGAGATACTACAGCTTACCTTTGATTCACAGTTTGAACTTGAGAGGGCCCATCGAGTACCGGCACATGTGACTGGGAAAAGACAACACCCACGGCACTTCATTATTAAAGTGCTACGATATCCGCAGGTGCTTCAGATTTTACAGGCAGCGAAACAGAAAGCTGGGATCCAAATGGATGGCTCTAAAATTGCTTTTTTCCCAGATTTGTGCAAGGAAACTGTGGAGAGACGCAGGGCCTTGCTGGAATGTAGGCCGCAACTACAAAAGATGCAAGCGCGATACGGACTCTACTATCCTGCTAGGATGCGGGTCACGCTTGGCAACAGCACGCGCACATTCGACAGTGGAGAAAGCCTTCGATCTTATCTTCAAGATCATGCACATATTGAGGTTGGGACTTAGAACATCAGTGAGTTCCCGCTAGAAACGTGGGAAGCTGAACTAATACTTGGTAGTCTGGTTCCTCTAGTCTTACACTTTTATTAATACTGATATGCTGGTATTGACCTAAATAAGGGTATGATGTGTGATAGTGCTATGAACAAAGCTGACGTTGTCC
Source organism: Ichthyophis bannanicus (assembly GCA_033557465.1). Taxonomy (NCBI): domain Eukaryota; kingdom Metazoa; phylum Chordata; class Amphibia; order Gymnophiona; family Ichthyophiidae; genus Ichthyophis; species Ichthyophis bannanicus. The sequence continues at coordinate 256,065,019 of CM066034.1, forward strand.
GGGGATGGGTAGTTGGGGGGTATGAGTATGAGTAAAAGTTTGAAACAATCGATGACAGGGCGGGGAGGAGTGGGAATTGCGGGTAGCGGAGTAGAAGGGGGGCGGGTCGGGTTCCACCATTCAAGTAATAAAGCTGGGTCCTGGTCGCATGATGATCAGACCCATTGTTATTAAGAATGTTATAATTTCACTGTTTAGGAATGTGCAAGTGACGAGTGCTACCACCAGTAGAGGGAGCGGCTGCTGTTATGGCTAGCGGAAGATTGAGAGTGGTATCCCTTAATGTGCAAGGGATCAATAACCCTGCTAAGCGCAAGAAAATATTAAATTATTGCAAAAAATTGAATGCAGATGTAGTTTACATACAAGAAACCCATTTGTCACTATCTGAGTCCCATAAGGTAACTGGAGGGGGTTATCAGAATATCCTGTCAGCGCCAGCCCTCAAGCAGAAGGGGGGTGTCTTAATGCTGGTACGACAGGTTTTAATGCCGGTAGTGGAAGATACGACGATAGACCCTTGCAGGCGATGGGCCAAAGCGAGAGTGCGGATAGCAGATAGAGAATATACTCTCATGGTAATTTATGGCCCGAATCAAGACGATCCATCATTTTTTGAACAGATAGCTCAAGAGCTACTGAAAGATGGCGCCTCAAATGTAATACTGGAAGGGGATTTCAATCTCATACAAGATCCACTGATTGATCATGCACCATACAAACAGCAACACAAGCCGCGATCTAGTAAGACACTGCTGAGCATGATGGACGCGCTTGGTCTGGACGATCCGTGGAGGCTCTTATATCCAACTGAGAGAGATTACACTTTTTACTCCATGCCACATAATACGCAGACACGAATCGACTATTTCCTGGTCTCCAAGACATTGGTGCCCCTGATTTCTGCAGCAAACATTTCTGCCAAGACAGTGTCGGACCATTCCGCAATAATGGTGGAACTAAGATCAGGGCAAACAGTGAAGGCCAGACCCAGATGGCAATTTGATCGGACATGGCTGAATAATGGTGAATTTTTCGAGTTTATGCGACCAAAGATTGCAGAATACTTTAACCATAATGTGCTATACGATACCCCAACCTGGGCATGGTGGGAGGCATTTAAAGCCACCGTACGCGGGTGCATAATGACATATAGTATCCGTAAGAAAAAAGAAGCAGCAACACAATTGACTAACCTAGAATGCGAGATACGCACGGAACGGATTCTATCTAAACGTTCTGATCCGCTCATCCTGCTTCGATTACAAAGATTGAGATATCAGTATAACTCTATTCTTAATGAAGAAGCGAGTAAACAGATACAGGCACAACAAGGGGTGTATTATCACGAAAATAACAGGGCTAGTGCGCTCTTAGCTCGTGCACTGCGCGCCAAAAGAATTAATTCGCGTATCACTGGATTGACAGACACAGACGGGAAAGTGCATAGGCGAGATGAAGATATACTGAAGCTGTGTGAAGAATTCTACTCTCAACTCTATCGCACTGAGGGTGCCTTTAACGAAGAAGGTTTCTCTAGCTTCATCTCGGGAGTAGTGGGTCCTAAACTTACGAAATCCCAGCAGCTTAAGCTGTCGGAAGACATAACATATACAGAAATAAAACTAGCAATGCGACAACTAGCCAGAGGAAAGGCAAGTGGGCCAGATGGATTGCCAGTTGAATTCTATGCGGCTTTCTCACGAGAACTGATACCCGAGCTGCACTCATACTACATTGAACTTAAAAAAGAATGCCCTGGACTTCCGGTCTGGGCAATGAGCTGATCGGACGGCTCGCGATCAGCTCCGGGCAATCGCCCCCACAATACTGCAACAAAACAGCTTAAAAATTCCTCGATCCCATCTGCATTGATTCTCCCCTGACGGGGACGTGATCCTCCGCCGCTGAAGCGCTTCGCGGCCATCCTTGCAAAATTGGAGCGGTTTATTCAGCGAAACAGAGAGAGTGCAGAGGCCGAGCGGGCACTTCCCCCACCGCCAGAATCAGTTTGCCCTCTGCGGGACACGGTGTTGGAAGCCACAAAGGGACCTGCGGCCGCCCCTACCCGAACGGAGAAGATCGTTGGCTACCACCCAAGTAAGTTGGGGGCACGATCGGGCGTTTCTGCCACTGTCAGCCTTTGTTCCATCTGCACGTGGTGGTGTAACCCCGGCGGGGAAAGGCCTGCGGCCCTCTAACACGATCTCGGCAGGCAACTTCTGTTAATAAGAAGCGGGATGCAGTGCGCCTGGACATTCCCCTGCTATTAATAGCAGCGTTGCACCCACGAGGGGCTGAACCCTCGAGAGCAGAGAGGCCGGTGACGATTTTGTCCAGTTGGGACTGGGGAGGAAGAACATCGAGTCGCGTTCGTGTACCCCCATCCTCTCCCCTGCTGCCGCGGCTGGTTTCTTTGAGGGGTACTGCTTCCCCAGCGGAGCGGGGGCCTGCGATTCTCCCTGCCCGTTTGGGGGAGAGCAGCTGCTGACAGAGGTAGGAGAGATCGGGCACCTCTTCCATCGAGGCAACAGCGCTTTTCACAATTGTTGAGGTGCCTGAAGAGCTGTGGGGATCTGCGGCCTTTCCTGCTTGACAACAGCGGGCACCAGTGTACAAAAGAAAGCGCGCCGCGCTGAGATTGGATATTCCTTCTATTGCCCCATCTATCAATTTCCTCCTGGGGTGTTGAGGCTATTGCTCCGCGGCTGTCCCCTGCCTGGTCTGCGTAGACAAATCCCCACACAGTGGCTTAAAACCCCTGCAGCTGGGGTTTTCAACGGCACAATTCTACTTCTGCTATCACACGAGAATAGTGCCTTGAGTGGGACGTGGTGTATATAACACTGCTATCCTGATGGCATCTAAAGCTCCGCGAAAAGAGCGACCTCGAACGACGGAGGGAAAAGCGGCGGAAGGCTCCCCCTCTAGCCCGAAACCGGGCAGCCCACCAGATTTAGTGGCCGAGGTCAGCGCCGCAGTGGTGCAGGCGCTCAGCACACGCTTCCAGGACCTGGTGGAGCAGATTCAATCGCTTGGACAACGTTTCACGGCAGTGGAGGAGCGCCTAGAGCAAGTTGAGACAAGGGTGTCCGATGTGGAAGACACGCAACAATCAGTAGTGGCCAAAGTGGCCGCCCTAGAGACTTTGGTGAAACAGCAAGGGGACAAACTCGATGAACTAGAGAACCGAGGTCGGCGAAAAAACCTGCGATTCGTCGGCGTCCCTGAGAGTGTCGCGGACAGTGCCCTACTTGAATATTTACAATCTTGGATTGGGAACCTCCTGCCAAACCTGAGAGAAGGATCTCTCAAAATAGAGCGGGTACATCGACTGGGCCAAAGAAGAGAACAGGCCAAGAAACCACGTGCAGTAATTGCACGCTTCCTCGACTACAGACAGAAAGAGGAGGTGCTGAAAGCAGCAAGGGGCCGGCGGCGACATCAACAGGACACCGAGCCGATCTTAGTATTCCAGGACTACTCGGTGATCGTCAGCCAACAGCGAAGGGCTTTTTCGGGGATTTGCACCCAGCTGTTTAACCGTGGCATTCGTTTCTCACTCCTTTACCCGGCCCGGCTGCGGATCGATCATCAAGGCCACACTCGCATACTAGCGACCCTGGAAGAGGCGGCTACCTTTCTGGACTCCCTGCCTGCTCAATCGGCCTCCTAATTGCTAAACGACTGACTGGGAGTGGGGTACATCTCCCCATGTGTAGTACGGAGACCTGGAGCCTCCAGGGGCTAAGCAGTTCCTGACAGACTCCCAGCAGTTTCCACTGTCATAGAAGAACTCTTGGTTTTGCCTTTCATGTGGTGTGCTAGGCTGAGCTAAAATGTCTCATTGAATTGGTAACAGTTATTCTGCCAAGGGAGACAGTGTATCCTTGTTATTTTGTTACAATTGCTATTGTGTTATAATGGATGCTGTTCTGCTGGTTCCCTGACTATCTTCCTCTCTGCCTTGTCTCTGCCCCTGTATTCCTGCTTGATCCTCTCCCTTTCCTCCCTCTCTTTATCCCATTACAGGTGGGGCTTCGACGTGAAGCATAGGGGGTAGGCGGCGATTGAGTTAGGGGAACACTGGGGTTAAAGAGGCTAGGGATACATGGCCAGCCTTGTTAAAACAACATTAACAATTTATATCTCAGGCTTAGTGCCTTGCCTCCCCTCCTTTTATCTCTGAGGCCTAGACGGGGGTAAGACTGAGGGTTGACCACGACAATGGCTGGTGAGCTCAATAGCGCGTGTAGCTGGTTGACCGCGTCCAGAACAGATTTTAGGCCACACTCCTCCAGGAGTGGCTGGGGTATGGAAGCGACCCGGGACTGATGCAGGGGGGAGAGAGGGCTGGCCTCGATAAGACAGATGTGCATGCACTTGATGAGGGAGGAGGGCAGAGGAGATGGGAGGTAATCTGGGCGGTTGTGGGTAGAGACAATATAAGAAAGGACGGGTGGAGGGCGCTAGCGCCAACTGTGGGGGACACACCACAGCGGTTCATAACAGAGACTTTGTGTTTACTTTTCCTTCCTTTAATTTCATTGCTAGGGAGGGGGGAATATTGGAGGGGTGAGCCCGTCTGCCGTAGGAAGTAGTCCCGGCTATGGCTGGATGGGAGAGCTTGGAGAAGAGAGGAGAGGGGGGGGGGAGGGGAGGGGAGGGATAGGAGGGGGGAGGGGGAGGGTGGAGCAGGGGGAGGGGAGGGGGTATACTCCATTGACTGTTAGTGGATGTGATAATTGCCTATCTTTAGACGAGGGGGGGTGCCAGGCTGGGGGTGTCCCTCTGAAATACTTAGTAGTGATCCTGTGGTGGCATCTTGGCACTGCCCTGGCGCTTTGAAAATAATCACTTGGAATGTCTGTGGGCTGGGAAACCCTATCAAGCGGCATAAGGTATTGCAAGCACTGGCTCGGCATAAGTGTGACATTGCTCTTCTCCAAGAAACCCACCAGACGGCCGTTGAACATAGCAAACTCTGTCGGAACTGGGTGGGTCAAGTGTGGGGATCCCCCGCCCAGGGGCATAAAGGAGGTGTAGCGATTCTAATTCATAAACGCATACGATTCGTGGAGGAGACGGTCCTTACTGATAATATTGGTAGATCCCTGTTGTTATATGGTCACTTGGATGGAAAACCGGTGATTCTGGGAAATCTCTATGGCCCCAACGTGGCCGACCCGGGTTTTTACAATGGTCTAGCATCGAGGGTGGAACAGCTTCCGGAGTGCCCGGTGATTTTGGGCGGGGACTTTAATGGAGTCCTGGATGTAGATCTGGATACCTCTAGGAGAGGAGGTGGACGGGAGAGGGTAGTGCCCTCCCAGATATTGTTGCGGTTCTGCCGGAGACTAGGTATAATTGATCCTTGGTGGGTACTACACCCCTCCGAAAAGGACTATACCCATCAATCTTGAGCACACGGTACTAGTGCCCGTATTGATTACGTAATGATCTCGGGGATGTTGTTTACGCACACTGAGGATGCACAGATTGGTCCCTCCGAAATTTCAGACCACGCGATGGTGTGGCTTGACTTACACTGGGGGCGAGACACGAATCAGACACGCCTGTGGAGATTCCCCCTAGAGCTTTATTCGGATGGGCAATTTCGCCAGTTTTTACGCCAGCGATGGGCGGAATTTCTTTGCAATCACCGGGTCCATACAGACGACCCCGAATTAGTCTGGGAAACGGCAAAGGTGGTTCTTCGCGGGGACATCATAGGATACGCCGCGAGAAGACACCGGCTGATGACAGAACGTATTGTACTACTTGAGCGTCGAGTTACTACTCTACGGCGGAGATGTGCTCACACTTCAACGCTGCCTAATAAGAAATTGTTATGGAAAACCCAGACTGAGCTTAACGAGCTATTACATCAGCGCGCAAAGAAATCGGTTCTGTTTTATCGGTTTCGCTTGCACTGCTATGGGGACAAACCTGTCAAGTTGCTGGCGCGATGTCTGCGGGCCCGACGGAGTCCTGCTCACGTAGCAGCATTAAAAGAGGGCCAGGGACGTGTGCATAAGGAAAACAAGGAAATCGCAGAGATTTTTCGTACCTTCTTCCAAAACTTATATAAAACCACAGCTGGTTCCCCTGAGGAGCTGCAGGATTACTTCAAGGACTTGGAGTTGCCTCAGCTCACTTCAGCCCAGCGGGAGGTTCTGGATCTACCTATTACCATACAGGAAATACAATCCGCAATATCTGCGGCCCAGTGTTACAAAACGCCAGGGCCAGATGGATTCGGGGCCGAAGTTTACAAGATCTTAAGGGACGGGGTGAGTCCTCTACTACGAGAGGTCTTTGTCACTAGAACAGAGCAAGGGGCGTTCCGCTGGGGGCGTAATCACGCATATATCACCCTGATCCCGAAGCCGGGTAAAGACCCGCTTCAGGCAGCTTCATATCGACCTATCTCCCTACTAAACTTCGATCTTAAACTTTTGGCGAAAGTTCTAGCTGACCGCCTGGCAGGGGTGTTAGACTACTTAATCCATGATGCACAAGTGGGCTTTGTGAAAGGCCGCCACGCCGTACGCAATCTTAGGAAGATTCTGGCCTCCTTGGAGTGGGTGCATGCTCACAATATCCTGTCGTTATTGATTAGCTTCGATGCAGAGAAGGCCTTTGATAGGGTGGACTGGCACTATCTTTGGAGGCTGCTACCGCGCTACGGCATAGGGGAAGATTTTTGTAAAATGGTGCAAAGTTTGTACATTTCACCAACAGCAGGCATATTGTGCAATGGCCTCATCTCAGACGACTTCACGTTGGGAAGGGGTACGAGGCAGGGCTGTCCTTTATCGCCTTTGCTCTTTGTTCTCTCTTTGGACCCGTTGATTCGCACCATCGTAAACTCGGGGAGGATACAGGGAGTGCGGCTACGGTCGCAAACTTTCCTTATCTCGGCCTTTGCCGACGACTTGTTAGTCCATCTGACGACTCCGGTCACCTCTTTACCAATGCTGTTAGACGAGTTCCAACGGTTCGGAGCAATTGCCGGCTTACGAATTAATAAAGATAAGTCTGAAGTAGTGGATGTTTTAGGGCACGTCCGCAGTTCTTGGAGGGGACCCTTCCCTTTACGGTGGGCAGATAAAGAATTCCTCTATTTGGGCATAATATTGACTGGAAATCCCCAGGATTTATACTGGCGTAACCTAGACCGGATACTGAGGCATTTGGCAGTGCAGTTAGATGCATGGGGGCCTCTCCCGCTGTCTCTGGCAGGGAGGATAGCGGCAGTACAGATGATAGTTTTACCTAGAATCTTGTATTGGCTGCAGACTCTACCAGTCTGGTTGCTTCGACGAGACCTGAGTAGAATGGAGGCTTTACTTAAGCGCTTTCTTTGGCGGGGGCAGCGGGCGCGGGTCCCGTGGGATCGACTGCTTGGAAAATGGCGAGAGGGAGGTATGGGCCTACCCGACTTGAAGACCTACGCACTGGCCTGTCAAGCCAGACACCTGGGAGATTGGTTAGGGGAGACGGAAGTATATACACCTAGGTCTTTAGAGGAGTGTTTGGTGGCTCCTGCGACTCTCTTGGGGGCTTTGCACGGCACACATAAGGTCTTCATAGAATCCAATCGACGGAGTCCGTTAGTGGACTCGGCCCGACGCACATGGCAACAACTTAACAAATATTGGCAGGAAACGTGGAAGGTGTCTTGTTGGTTGCCATTGCAGGGCAATGCCCAATTTACTCCAGGGTCCGAGACTGCGGTGTTTCGGGACTGGGGGATACGTGGCATCTGGATGGTAGGGCATTTAGTGGACCAAGCGTGAAGCTGTAAATCATTTCGAACGCTCAGTCGGGAATATGACCTCCCCGACACGCATTGTTTTGCCTATATCCAAGTCTCCCACTATGTGGCTGCACTGCCGCGCGATGCGTTGCAGGCTGAGCGCTCAGCCCGTATTTTGGAATTTTTTCAGCTGGGAGAGGAGCGCACGCCGTCAATTTCCAGTTTGAAACGGAGTTTGGAGCGCTAACCGCCCCCTCCCTGATTACAGTGGGGTCGAACGAGCTTGGGCGACCGAATTGGGAGAAGACGTACAGCCGGGATTAGTACTGACGGCATTGAAACGGATTGGACGACTGGTACAAGGAATGCGTTGGCGTGAGATCCAATTTAAATGCGTGACTAGGGCTCATTTCTCACCACGACGAGCACTGCGCAGTCGTCTAGACACTGATGGCGCCTGCCCACGCTGTTCGGAGCCCCTGGCTACTCTCCTACATATGTGGTGGGGTTGTCGGGGAATACGGGCATATTGGGCACGGATATGCAGCTTCCTCTGCACACTGCTTCAGCGAAGGCTCCGTTGGACGGGTCTATTTGTAACACTGGATCAATTGCCGACCCCTGGCCCTGTAAAAGTTGGTGAGAGTTTGCTTGTGCAGAAGGCCTGTCTGGTGGGTAAAGGGCCGATTCTTCGATTATGGAGGGAACGCCAACCGCCCACTTTTAGTGAATGGCAGAATAATTTTCATCAATTAATGCTAACGGAGCGTTGGATGGCGAGGGGCAGTGCCAAGCGTTGGACAGTCTTTCTGTCAATCTGGGAGCCCTATATTCAGCAGTTGGGACCCCACAGCCATAATGCAACCCTCCAAGGGGGGAGCTGACTGAATGTGGGCTTGAGGAGTGGGTAGGAGGCAGCTGCCTTACAGTTCTAGGTGATATTTGATGTAAGAAGCTGGTAATGGAGTGAGGGTGGGTTGGTGGGCGAGGGGAGAGGGGTGGGAGAAGGGGGGTTGGGATGTAATATAAAATGACCACCTATTGTATTATTTTTTTTGTTGGCTCCCGGGGGGGAGAAGAGCAACCCCCCCCCCCTGTGGTGCCGTCTGTTGATGTGTTGTTTGATTTTTATGGTGGACTTAAATAAAGTTTAAAAAAAAAAAAAGAATGCCCTGCAGTCGGATCGTTAGCGGCAGCGACAATAGTAATCCACCCCAAACTGGGAAGAGATGATCAGAAAGTGGAAAATTATTGACCAATTTCGCTTCTCAATGCGGATTACAAGATATACGCTAAGATCCTGACTAATAGGCTCAGCACGGTAATGGAAACGTTGGTCCAATCTGATCAATGCGGATTTATGCCGGGCAGGGCAACAACTGACAACGGACATCTGCTGGCACATGTGTTATGGAGAGTCCAGCAACTGACGGAGCCAGTGGTTGGCCTCGCACTAGATGCGGAGAAAGCTTTTGACCGCGTGGAACTCCCCTATCTATTTCGGGTCATGCAGTGGTTTGGAATACCCGAAGATTTCCTGGCTAGTGTTAGAATGATATACTTCAGACCCACAGCGCGGATAGCGGCAAATAATGAACTCTCCTCTGAGTTTGTTCTGTCAAGATGCACAAGACAGGGATGCCCCTTATCACCTCTACTATTCAACTTAGCGCTGGAACCGTCGCTGATGAAAATTCGACAATGCCCAAATATAGAGGGTGTACGATTGGGGAACTCTCAGATCAAATTATCAGCATATGCGGATGACCTCCTTTTGTTCTTAGATCCTAAATCGCTGGACACTACAATGAATGTCATCTTTGAGTATTCTGGTATATCCGGGTACAAGCTGAATTTGTCCAAAACTACAATCATACCTTTGAACAAGCATGTGACTACTTCGCTTATGCACAGATACCCGTTTAAAATTGAAGCCACATCATTTAAATACCTAGGTGTGACGTACGGAGTTGCTCTGCAAGACACGGTCCGACGTTGCATGGGGCAATGTGAAAGTATAGTGCGAGAATATATTGGCAAATGGTCCCCGCTGAACCTGACCTGGTGGGGCAGATTGGAAACTATTAAAATGGTTATCGTACCTAAAGTGGCTTCCTATTAAATACTGCTTTATCTTCAAATACTTTATCACCATACATAGAACCCTCCACTCCGGTATCCCTCAGTATCTCTCCAATCTCCTTTTTCATCAGTCTGTTCCTCGCCTTCTTCGTTCCTCCCATGGCAACCGTCTCTTTCTTCTTTCCCCTTCCCAAGCGCACCTCGAACTTACACGCAACTCTGCTTTCTTCTTCCTTGGTCCTGCCCTGTGGAATTCCCTCCCCCTCCCCCTCCATACTGAGCCCTCTTTTCCACAATTCAAGTCCCTCCTTAAAACACACCTCTTTACACAAGCTTTTGACCTTCCGGCTTCCCTTTGACAGTATTGATTCCCTCACCCACACTTACTGCTCTCAATATCTTCAAATACTTCATCACCATTTATAGAACCCTCCATTCCGGTATCCCCCACCCACACTTACCCCTCTCAGTCCCCCTTCTCATGTTGTAAGTCTCTATTTGTGTCGTTCTGCCCTTTCTATTCTCTTTTCTCTTTTCTTCTCTTCTTCTTCTCTCCTGTCATTACCATGGCGTTCTTTTCTATCTTTATTTATCTGCAGCCCATTCATTGTACACCGCTTTGATGCCTTATGGTTTAAGCGGTTTATCAAGAACCCGAATAAATAAATAAATAAAAGTCTGCTACATACTTAATATGGTGCCGATATTGTTTGAAAGAAAATTCTATACGAAAGTTGAGAAACTACTGGTATCTTTTTTATGGCGTAACAAGACTCCTTGAATAGCGACGTGGAAGCTTAAATCTCCTAAAGCGAGAGGTGGAATACATTTTCCAGACTTCTACTGGTACCATACCACTGCCCTGCTAAAGCAAGGAGCTCAGTGGAGTGAAGAATATAATGAGCAAGGTGACCCGACCTGGCTGAGAGTTGAGACTGCCTTGAGTCAGCCGGTTCCGCTATGGATGCATCTGGGTGCGGAATATGAAAGCGTCGGATCTGGCAATGAGATCATGCAGGACACCCAACGGGCATATCAACTGATTAAGCTGCATATACATACCGATCAGGAATTTGCAGATACTACGATATTGTGGCATAACGAGAGGTTCAAGATAGAGGGCCGTAGTTTTCTATGGTTCTCCTGGCTGAAACAGGGCATCTACTGCCTGGGACAGCTGGTGTTTAATAAAGCCTATAAATCCTTTCAATCTCTGCAACAGGAATATAACCTACCTAACTGTTGCCTATATCAATGGTGTTGATGTATAAGTACAGGAAGAAGAGTGGTTAAGGTCATGATGTTGTAATATTATGAGCATGCAACTGTAGGTTTTGTACATGTAAGTCTTGCTGTTTGACTATCAAAAAGCAAAATAAAGAATTTAAAAAAAAGAAAAGAAAATAGGAGGTCCATGGTGATGGGGTTGTGACTGATGTCAGCTTGGGTGGGGAGTGGGGATAAGGTGCCAGTGGTTTTGCAACTGCCCCTTGATTGAGATCCCAGATGTCATCTGGAAGCTAGCATTTGTTCATGTCTTGGTGCAGGTGTTAAACCTGATGTAAATATTTTTTCAAACAAGATATTGCAAAATGTGAAGTACATATCTTTGGGGTATGCTCAAACCATGTCCCTACCATTCCCCCTCCATGCCTCCTTAAAACTCTGTTATCTATATGTATAAATGCCATTATTTACATGTCCAGATGTTTCTAAAATGACCTCCTTACTGTGAAGAACAAATAAAAGCATTTGGGAACTACTGTATATTCATCACTGTGGAATGGGGTTTCCATAAGTAAACACCGAGAGCCCGATATTCAAAGGCATGTACGTGGTTTGCTGATCTGCAAGCCCTGAAAATGCTGCTCAGTGGGATAGTCAGTGGCACCGATGTGGGGTTAGTGCCGCAGAATATCCACATGTGCCCGTCACTGCACACCCCAATGTAAAACTGGTTAGCATCGTGGCATGAAGGGGATGTTCTGGGGCAGTGCCAGTCACTAACCTGGTAGTGGCAGCATTGAGCCACTACCCAGTTAGCAACATGCAATAGAAGTCAAGACGCAATGAAAGTCAGGTACACTAAAGGCAAGCCTACCTTGTGCTGTAGAAGCTAACCGGACAACCTAGATATTCAATGCCAGAGCCCGGATATGACCCCAGCATTGAATATCCAGGTTTAAAGTTCAGCTGTGATGGCTAGCTATATTTGATTGACTAGCTACCGCCACCGAATATTGGGCCCTGAAAATATATTTGTTTCAATTGCTTTTGAAAATTTCATTCCTGAAGCCTAATGTTTACGTTAAGATTAAAAATTGAGTGTTTTTTCTACTTTTAGAAATTGAATCTTATCGTAAATATAAAAGTCTTGCTGATGTCTAAGCTGACTTTTATATCCATTATTGTGATACGTTTTTTTTTTAATGAGTATAGCTTCAGTTTTAAAAAAGTATGATTAAACTGTCATGAAAAGTAGAAGTATGATTCATATAAGAAGCAAATACTTCATTAGCATTAAATTTAACAGAACACTTTCTGGCTATTCATTGTTCATTTGGATTCAGAAAATGTATAGTCTACAGGAATGGTTAAGCAATAGATTTCATGATTTTTATTATAAAATATAATGCAAGTTACTGCTTATCTTCTGGTATCACTACATTTAGACAATAACATTAGTGATTAAAAAATGCATTAAAATGTAATCTCATGAAGAATTCATAAGGTTTATCTTTGTTTGGGTTCTTACAATTGAGTTTTTCTATGGATATGTAATGACTACGGTACAAATGGAAATAATAAGCACTGTAACTAAAATTCACATTCTGACAATAGCCTTTTAAATATCCTTTTTATTTCAAAATATGTTCAGGAAATGATTGGATGCGGAAATCTCCAGACTTCACCACTGATTGTTCTTCATCTATGTTTTTTTTTCAGCAAAGTTATTTTTTTCTTGATATATTTTCTTACTTTAATAAGGGACCATTTACTAGTGGTTAGCACATGCTAACATAGTTAAAATTTATTATGATGCATAGGAATAAATTGGGATCTGAAGCAAACAGCGCACAGTAAAGTTGTTAGTTTAGGCTATCCATTAGTATAAGACCTCATAAGTGCACTTGAATGTCAAACAGAATGTGAAAAAATGTACAGGGCTATTCACTAAAGTGTGGTAACCCATGCTATTATTAACTTGGATCACATTAAATTTACTATGGGTTATCATAAGCGGATAGTTAATCATCTCTGTTATATATAAGGGGGGGGGGGTTATGGTAATTAACATACATTCTAGGGAGCTGATGTATCCATTCTGATGCAGGAAGTTTCTGGGGCAAGAGTTTCCAGGGTTTTGCTCCTGCCCTCTCTCCACTACCTACCACGTGGAGCACCAGTAGTTGTGGGGGGATGTTAGGAGGGCTGGGAATGCACTGCCTAGGAAGGTCAGGGGAATATATTGCTGAGGGGATTTCAAGGGGATGTTATTTTGTGTTGGGAGGATTGAAGGGATTGGGTGATGGGTAATTAGTGTCATGGTGGACTAGGGTATATCCTGCCAGTTAGGATCAGCATGGGGGATTTCCTTGGTAAGTGCACTGGCTCAGTGCTGACTTGGGACCCATTATCTTTATGTTGCTGAAGCCAAGAAAGCATGCAGTTCCTGGCTGCAGCAATGCAAAATTAAATTTACTGCACTAGTCACTAACCCACGGTACTGAAGTAATAAATTTTGCTGGGTAAACTAATGCATTTTACCATGGCTTAGTAACAATCCCTGCTAATATAAGAGTAATTCTATAAATTCCTGCACAGTTAACCCTCATTGCCATGTGTGTATATGGGGCCTATTCTATAAAATAAAAGTATGAGTATACTTTATAGACTCGTAGTGGAAGTGTTGAGATACGTGTGCCAAATCCAGGTGTGGCCACTTAAACCAAACCAAGACGTTGTGTAAATGCTCGTGACTATATTTGTAAAGAAGGTAAGTTTAATATTTTATAACTTACATGCTTACATTTAGGCTTCAAGCTCCATCCCTGTGCCCACCCAAACTGAAAATACATGCAAAGGCACATACATGCAAGCTTAAAGAATAGTGAAATAGCAACTGCCTAAAGCGCACATGTAAGTGCCCATCTGCGCACATACATCATCTAGAATGGCGAGGCCATGGGCCCCCCCGGCGTGCACGCGGCCGACATTAACCGGGGGGGCGGTCGGTCTCGCGCCACTTCGGGCTCGCGCTGGGTTCGCGGGGGTGGGCCTGCGGCGTGTGGGGCTCTCATTGGCTCCCGCGGGGCACTGAAGGGTGCGGGAGCCAATGAGAAGAGTTGGCGTCGGGCGTGGGGGGGTTGTGGGGGCTTCGCGGCTCCTTCGGCCTTTCACTCGCGGCAGACGGAGGGGTCAGACGTGCACTGTAATTGTCCAGGGCCCGGGCCACGTGGAGAGGTGAGAGCAGCATTTTCGAGTGGGAGATTTCAGTGCTTAGGGCCAGTTTTTGACGGAGGTTTTAAAACGACAAAAATAAAAAAATAAAAAAATAACTGCTAGCCTAAATTAATCCGGATCACATTTACAGCACCAGCAGAGGCTTGGGCATGGGTAGGCAGAACAAAAAGGGGGCCAGGGGGGTGGCGGGGCGGGGGGCTCCTCAGAGGCATGGGGCAGTGCGGGGTATGGAGGGGGGGAGGGCGTCCGCTGGGAGTCGGGGGTGCAGATGGGCGGGGTGACTAGGGGGCGCAGTGCTGGGCAATGCAGTGGGCCCGGGCCCAGCTCAGCGGGGCGCAAGGGTACTGTTGGCAAAAAAGCTGCCTGGGGCAGAAGTCTTAGGGAGGGCGCGGGGCCCAGGGGGGGTTCCACACCGCTGCAGGGTAGTTCCGGGGATCTTTCCTGAGTGGGCACAACAGTGGAGGCTGGGCGGGCAGCGCGGCCGGTTCTGGCCTCGGCTCCAGCTGGGCCGGATAGGGAGGCAATAGAGCAGGGGCCGCCCCAGGTGCCGGCGTGGGGCGTGGGGTGGGTCCCTCAATGGGTGATGTACAGGCAGCCAGGGGGGTGAGCAGTAGCACTTGGGGGGCTTGTCAGGGCTACATGGCTGGGCCTTGGTTTCTCGGAGGGGGCTTCTCGCCTAGTTGGGAGCACTGGCAGAGTGGGGGGCAAGGCTCCTCGAGGGCGGACTTGCTGGGGGTGTGGCAGCAGCCATGGGCCGTGGCGGGTGCCACTGCGCCTTTTCCTTTTTTCTCTCCGCAGGTACATCCCGGATATCATTACCCAGGAACCCAAAGGGCTGGAGCATCGCGGAGAGCGGAGGAGACACCACTCCCTAATGTAGCGGCAGTATTTGCGCAGGGCGTGGCGAGCACAGCACTGGAGCGGCAGGGGGCCGTTACAGTGGCGGCAGAGGCAGCTGGTGTGGCAGGTGAGTCTATAGGGCAGGTTACTGTGGTGGCGGCATCAACGGACGGTCCGGGGAGGAGAGCGTCCAGGAAAAAGTGGTGGCACTCGTGCCGCCGGCGTCGGGCATCGGGCTCCGGGTCGTCAACATCTTCGGGGTCTTCGACATCTTCATCCGAGTCCGAGGGAGGCAAGGGCAAGGGTGGGGGTGCATCAGGGCCAGTACCTACTGTGTCGGCATTCTCGGAGCTTTGGGAATGCGTGCCGAGAAAATTGCGGCGGAAAATCCAGGAGCGCTATTACATGGACATTTTTCGGTTGCTTGAGGGTCGTAAGCGTTCCGGGGACAGTAGGAGGAAAAGGAAAGCGGACGAAAAGGCAGGGAGGGTGCGCAGAGTTGCCCGTAATGTGACGAACTGGACGCGTGCCTTTTTGCGGCTAGCCAGTGTGTGGGGGCAGGTTCATCCTGAACAGTATGGGATGCTATTGGCTTATGCGGACTCCATCTTGGAGGCCTCTCAGTCGCACGAGGGTTGGGCTTGGCTCAACTACGATAAAAAGTTCCGTGATAGGTCACGTGATGCAGTGAGGACAGCAGACGTGTTCTAGCTGTGCTCCGGTCTCCCTTACCCCAAACCGGCAAGTTAAAGTGTCTTTTAGCAACTATTTGTAGGGGCTCAGTGCTTTGGCTTCCCCCTAATTACCGGTGGGTCCGGCTTGGAGACAAGAGAGCTTTTTCAGCCATGGCGTCAGCCACAAAAGCGGTCCGAAGAGAACGAGAGCGGGCAACCTCTGCGGCCAAAATGGCTGAAGGCAGCACGATGCCGCGATCACCATCTTCACCGGCCTATCTAGAGGAGGTTTCCGCTGCGGTGTCGGAGGCGCTTTCTCCCCAATTTGCGGCCCTACACGAGAAGATGGACGTATTGCAGAGCTCGGTAGGAGCCTTGGGGAACCGCATGGCAGAGGCGGAGGAGCGTATTGGAAAAACGGAGGACTCCATCGAGAAAGTGACACACGAATTGGCTTCCCTGCAAGCTCAGATACAGCTCCATACGACTAAACTTGATGAATTGGAAAACCGCTCCCGCCGCAACAATCTTAGGATCATGGGTATACCGGAGTCGGTGGCAGACAAAGATCTCAAGCGGTATGTAGAGACCCTCTTCCCACAGCTCTTTGAGGGCCTGCTTGAGGGCGGAGACTTGATCATCGACCGTATCCATCGGGTGGGGAGCAGGCAGACCCAAGACCGCAGGCCCAGAGTGGTGTTGGCACGCTTCCTCCACTTCCCACAGAAGGAGGCGATCCTTCGGGCTGCCCGACAGCGTGGAGCCCTCACCCATGAAAATCTTACCTTTCGTATTGCGCAAGACTATTCAGCGGCCCTCAGCTTGCGTCGGAGAGCATATGCTCCACTCTGTCAACAGTTGATTGATGCCAAAGTGAAATTTCTGGTGCAGTATCCGGCCCGCCTGCGTGTTTATCACGAGGGAGGCCACAAGATCTTTGACTCGGCAGAGGCAGCAGCCCCCTTCGTGGCAGAAGTGGTGCAGGGTCGCAGTTCACCTGCACACCTCCCTTAAATCAGCGGGAACTGGTTGGAACATAAGTACCCTGAAACGAGCAACCCCTTGAGCTGCCCAGATGGGGCCTGCAACTTCAGTGAATGGCGGCCGGAGCGCGACATCACTGGGTGGCCTTTCTAATGTGGTCTGGACAGTGTTACCTTCCGCAGTGACTGCTTGATACCTGGGTCCTCAGAACTGACCCGGGAGGATATCGGGGACTAATGGTTACACCCTGACAGAGGACCCAGATAAGGCCTACAATATTTTAGGTTACCGTGGTTTGTCTCTCTTGTTTGTCTTTGGGGCTAACCACTGTTCATTTTTTTTTTTTTTGAAGGTGTGTATGTACAAGCGGGGTAGGGGTAGGTTTCGTTTAATGGTTTGAAAGGGGGTTATGGCCGTGTTGGGGGTTTTCTGTTATATTCGCCCCTCCCCAAGATTAGTTTTATTTAACTGGTTGCTGTTCCCGGGGGCGAGGGGGGAGGGGTGAAAGCGTTCGGATGGGGGGCGGGATGGGGTTGCAGAGATGTGGGGAGGGCCCTGAGTGAGGGTTGGGGGGTGCAGCATTGGGGGGACATCGGGTACAAAGAAAAAAAAAAATAATTAAGGGAAAAAAAAAAAAAGAGAAAAAAAGGAAGGAAGGGAAAAAAGAAAAAAAAAAAAAAGAAAAAAGGGGGGGAAGAGCTGCCGGTTACCCGGGGTTAGGCATGGGGAGATGGGTGGAGAAGATAGGAGGATAAGCGGAGGGTAGCATGAGAGGGAGGGGAAGGGGGAGTGGGGGGGCTGGAGGGGAGGAGAAAGGGGGGATGGAGTTGGAAAGATGGCGCTGAGAGGTTTGGTAGTGTGGAGTGAGTTACTAAGGGGGGGGTGGGTCGAGCGTCTCGTCTCCTTGGGCTGTGCGGATTCGATGGGACACCACACAGACGTCTCCACCTTTCAGGTTGTATTGCCTTTATGTTCCCCACAGGTTCTGCAGGGATCTGTGGTATGGACATTGTAATTTATCTACTGTAATTGGAGGGATAGTACGACTTACAGTGTATAGCTCCGAAGGCCTTCCTTCAACAGCTGTGTAGTTGCTGAGTGGAGTGCATGCGACTCCGGAAGAGTGAAGGGTGCATTGGTTGGGCTGGGAGTAATTCTGCCCCCTGGAGAGCAGTGTTTTCCCCCCTGCCTCTCTCTCTAGATAGCGGTTTATTAATGGGGGGTGTGCCCTTCCTCTCCGCTTTGTCTCTCGCTGCCCTACCGGGGTGTATGCGGGGAGGAGCCCTGCTATTTAATTCTGAGGGTGTTCATTGGGGGTGAGGGAGACTGGATGCATTATAGTGACCAGCGAGGGTATTCCTCGCTATGACTAAGTGGCGGGTAGACGGCCACTGGGGTAATGATATGGTGGGATTTGGGGGGAAGGGGGGGTGGGGTAGGGGTAGGGGCACACGAGGGAGGGGGGGATATGGTCATACCTATCATTGGGATTTTATTTTTGGGCATTGCCGCCTTCAATGGTGTTGGGGGGGGTCCCAGGCTGGGAGGGCTCCTTTCAAAATAATGATACTTATGTTGGCACAGGGTCTCCTTATGTTCGCTGTACACTGAAGATTATATCTTGGAATGTTTGTGGTCTCGGCTGCCCCATTAAACGCTCTAAAGTGCTGCAGGCCCTCGCTAGGCAGAAGGTGGATATAGCTCTGCTTCAAGAAACCCACCAGACAGCAGTGGAGCACGGTAAATTGGCTAGAGCATGGGTGGGGCAGGTCTTTGGATCCCCAGCGCAGGGTAAGAAGGGAGGGGTTGCTATATTGATTCATAAAAGTGTGCGTTTTGAAGTCGAAAAAGAACTTGCAGACTCCTCTGGGAGATTTGTCCTTATATACGGAACTTTGGAGGGGAAACCGGTGATTGTTGGGAACGTCTACTCCCCTAATGTATTGGATTCTGGGCTGTATGCTCGTTTGGCTACTAAAATTGAGACACTACCGGAAGTGCCTGTGATTCTCGGGGGTGATTTTAACGCTGTGATGGATGTGATGCTAGATACCTCCCTAGGTGGAGGTTCACGGGAGAGACAGCGATCCACCCGGGCGTTACTTAGATTGCGAGACCGGTTAGGCCTTGTCGACCCCTGGAGGCTCCTGCATTCCTCCGAGAAAGATTTCACCCACCAATCCCGAGCCCATGGTTCCTGGTCGCGTCTGGATTATTTGTTGATTTCGGGGGGGTTGTTCGTGGTGGTGAGGGACGCACAGATCGGACCAGGGGAAATATCTGACCATGCCTTAATTTGGTTGGAGGTTCAGTGGGGAGGGACGTCTTGTGCCTCACGAATATGGCGGTTCCCCTTGGAGCTTTATACGGATCCTCATTTTCTCTCCTTCCTGCGCCGCCGTTGGCGGGAATTTGAGCAGGATCATATTGGCCATCAGGCTGAACCGGAATTGGTCTGGGAGACCGCCAAAGTGGTATTACGAGGCGATATTTTGGGGTACCAGGCCAGACGGCGGAGGTTGATGTCGGAACGCATAATCCGCCTGGAGCGGGAGGTGACAGCGCTGCGCCGGCTCTATGCCAGCAACCCTACGGCTAGCCTTAAACGACGGCTATGGGAGACCCAAACGGCCTTGAATGAAACTCTACACCAGCGAGCGAAAAGATCTGTGCAATATTATCGCTACCAGCTGTACAGGCAGGGCGATAAACCTGGAAAACTTCTGGCTCGCTGCTTACGCGGACCTCGGGGCTCCAGGCTAATCCCTGCGTTACGGGACGATGGGGGGGTGCTACACCGGGATACTCCACAGATTGCTAAGGTTTTTCGGTCCTTTTTTCAAAAGCTTTATACGGCGGAGCCTGGCTCCCCGGTCCAGATGAGGGATTACCTTGCCGATTTGGATCTCCCTCAAATAACGGAAATACAACGGGAGCAACTAGACCGACCGGTTACTCTGCAAGAGGTGCAGACTGTCATTAATAATGCGTGTTGCTACAAATCCCCGGGTCCGGACGGGCTCGGTGCGGAATTCTACAAGATTTTGAGCGAGTTGATTTCCCCGACGCTTCGAGAGGTGTATACTTGCAGGGCTGAGCAGGGCTTCTTTCGTTGGGGTAGTAACCAAGCTCACATAATACTTATTCCAAAGCCTGGGAAAGACCCGCTCTGCGCCGCTTCCTATCGCCCCATCTCGCTTCTTAATTTTGATCTTAAGCTAGTGGCCAAGATACTGGCGGATCGTTTGGCGGGTGTTCTAGGCCAATTAGTCCATGAGTCACAGGTCGGCTTTGTGAAGTCCCGATACGCCGTGCGTAACTTACGGAAAATCGTCGCCTCTTTGGAAAGGGTACACCGGCGTGCCCAGGACTCTTTGCTGATCAGCTTTGATGCTGAAAAAGCTTTTGATAGGGTCTGTTGGCAATATTTACACTATCTGCTTCCGTGCTATGGCCTTGGGGATTCATTCTGCAAAATGGTGCGGGGCTTATACACCAACCCGACGGCGGCGATTTTATGCAATGGGATGCTCTCGGAGGCCTTTCCGCTCTGTAGAGGGACCCGACAGGGGTGCCCCCTCTCCCCGTTGCTATTTGCCTTGTCTTTGGACCCTCTCATTCGTAGGGTGGAACGGTCTCGTGAAATCCGGGGTAATGTTATCGGGAGACAGGGCTTTAAAATCTCCGCCTTCGCAGATGACCTTTTGGTCCATTTACTATACCCCCAAACCTCGTTGCCGGCGTTGCTAGAGGAATTCCGGATTTTCGGGAGTTTTGCGGGCTTTTGTATTAACCGAGACAAATCCGAGGCGTTAGACGTGTCGGGTCAACTGCGAGCGAAGTGGAGGGATGACTTTCCACTCCGTTGGGCTATCGATTCCTTTATGTACTTGGGGATCCTTTTAACCCCCCGACCGGCACACCTCTACCAGGCCAATCTCACTCGGGTGATCACGAAGCTACGGGCTCAACTGCAGGCCTGGGGATCACTTCCATTGTCTCTCTCTGGGCGTATAGCAGCGATCAAGATGGTCGTTCTCCCCAGAATACTATATTGGTTGCAGACCCTCCCGGTGTGGGTCCTGCGCCGGGACCTCCTTCGGATCGAAGGGATGTTTAGGAAATTCCTCTGGCAAGGGGCGAGAGCTCGCATTGCGTATCGTCGGCTGATGGGGGGATGGCGCCAAGGTGGTATGGGACTTCCGGACTTGGGGGCATACGCTATTGCTTGCCAGGCGCGACACCTGGGGGATTGGCTGGGGGGCACTGAGTTGTTTACTCCCCGGACATTGGAAGAGGCCTTTGTCGCCCCACATTCATTGTTGGCCATTTTACATCTGGAAAACAGGGTGCTCCCGACCTATATCACAGACAGTGTGTTCTTGGGTGCTGTTCGCCGTACCTGGCGACAGTTAAATGTGCTTTGGCAACGGGATTGGACGGTTTCGAGTTGGCTCCCATTTCAGGGTAATGTTAACTTTGCCCCGGGAACGGATTCTGCAATCCTGCGGCGGTGGGCAGCGAACGGACTCTGCATGGTAGGGCATGCGGTGAACTCTACCGGTATGTGTAAATCTTTTTCAGTCTTGCAAGCAGAGTATGATTTAGACCGGTCCCACACCTTCTCCTATATGCAACTCTCACATTATGTGTCGTCCCTGCTGACAGCTGAACTCCAGGAGGGGAGGTCGGCACAGATTTTGGAATTCTTTGCGATAGGAGAAGACATCCCTCCTTCTATTCGTATCTTGCGGACCAGATTGGATCAGTACCGCCTGCTGCCAGACTATCGACCTGTAGAATTGGCATGGGCCCGGGAACTGCAATGCGAGATCCCCCGGACACTGTCCTCTGGGGTCTTAGACGGGTAGCCACCCTTGCGGAGGGGATGCGGTGGAGGGAGATCCAGTTTAAATCCCTGACTCGGGTACACTTCTCCCCACGGAGGGCCTTCCGGTGTCAGTTGTCCCCTGATGGAGGCTGCCCGAGATGCTCCGCCCCCATGGCGACTTTATTCCATATGTGGTGGGAATGTCGACATATTCGTCCGTATTGGGCCCGGATTGCATCCTACATGCAGGGGTTGTTGGGGCAGGTGGTGCGCTGGGATGCCCTCTTTGTTGTATTGGACTGCCTGGGCCCCACATGTCCTAAGGGCCGATGGGGTCGCTTGCTGCTACGTAAGGCTTGCCTGGTGGCAAAAGGGCCTATACTCCGCCGGTGGAGGGCGAGCTTTCCGCCCACCTTCTGGGAGTGGAGGAATGCTTTTCACCAATGATGCTGGCGGAGTGTCGGAGCGCCCGGGGTAACCCTCGCCGTTGGTCCGCCTTTTAGATGCTGTGGGATCCATATATTCACCACTTGAGCCCGCGAGGCCGTAACGAGGTGTTGCAATGGGCTGCAGCCGAGACCACTGTGCCTATATGATGTTGGAGGGATGGTAGGTTCCGATGTTGTACTGTACGGGTGTGATTTTGATGGGAGGAGACCATGTCCTTTTGGGTGGGGGGTGGGGTGGGATTTTAGTTGTGTATAGTACTGAACCTGAAAATGTAACACCAGTATTTGATTCTGGCTCTCTGTCGTGGGGATAAGAGTCCCTCCCCACGCAGGGACTGATCGATCTTTGTTGTACTCGTTTATTGCTGGTGTTTTAAAATAAAGTTTTGAAAAAAAAAAAAAGTTCCGTGATAAAATGGAGGAGAATCGGTCGCTGTCGTGGGGTACCCAGGACATCAACTTATGGCTCACACAGATGTCGGTCAGATCAGCTAGCGGGCCTGTGATCGGTGCGAAAGGCAGATTAGTTATCGCTTCTGGGGCGCCGCGGCCCTTTCGGGCTGGTGAATCGGCGACGGGGCAAAAAGCTGTGGGAGGGGGGCGCAGGGGACGTGTGTTGGCGTTTCAACAAGTCCTCCTGCCCCTTTACGGACTGCAAATTCCAACATGCGTGTTCAGTCTGTAATGGGGGGCATTCCACCCTCAAATGCATTAAGAGAGGTCCGGTCGGAGCCGGCTTGCCCCCCTCAAAGCAGTGAGAGCTGGCGGGAAGTAGCCCCGACTCCTGTTAGGATCGAGGCGTTGCGAGAGTGGTTGTGGAGGTATCCCAGAAAAAAGGACAGGGTTATTTTGGAGGGGGGTTTTCAAGAGGGGTTTCGGATTCCGACGGGCGGACGGGTGGCGGTGAGCGCTGTGCGGAATTCTCCTTCAGTGAGGCGCTTTGCCAGAGTCATGAGGGACAAGTTAGCAGAGGAGATCGCATTGGGGAGGGTAGCAGGACCTTTCGGGCAGCCGCCCTTCGCTGATTTCGTGGTGTCCCCTTTGGGGGTCATACCTAAAAAGGAGCCTGGGAAATTCCGGCTCATTCATAACCTGTCCTACCCCAGCGGGGCTTCGGTTAATGACCTGATCCCCAAGGGTCTTTGCGAGGTGTGGTATGCATCTTTTGACTCGGCGGTCGATCTTGTACGCAACTGTGGGAGGGCATGCATGATGGCAAAGGCGGATATCGAATCTGCTTTCCGTTTGTTACTGGTACACCCGTCGGCTTTCCCGTTGTTAGGATTTCGTTTTGAGGGCAGCTATTACTTTGATAGTTGTATACCCATGGGGTGTTCGATCTCCTGTGCACACTTCGAGCGGTTTTGCACATTCCTGCATTGGGCCGTGGTCGACCGGGTTGGTCTTGATCAGGTGGTGCATTACCTGGATGATTTTCTGCTTGTCGGGGCAGCCTGGACGGGGCAGTGCCAGGCGTTGTTAGATGGTCTTGTGCAGCTGGCGCGGGCGTGGGGAGTCCCGTTGGCGTGTGAAAAAACCGAGGGCCCGATGACACGGCTCACCTTTTTAGGAATTGAGCTGGATTCCGTGGAGATGGTGGCGCGCCTGCCGGTGGTCAAGTTAACAAAACTGCGGATCCTGGTGGCGAATGTCTTGTGTTCCAAGCGGATGACTTTGCGGGAGATGCAGTCATTGATCGGGTCGTTGAACTTTGCCTGCAGGGTGATTCCGATGGGGCGAGTGTTCATGAGACGGTTGGCAGCGGCTACTGTTGGAGTCTATAAACCACATCACCGGTTGCGTGTGTCACAGAGCATTCGGGCCGACTTGGCGATTTGGGATGAATTCTTGCGGATTTTAATGGCATTACGGTGCTCAGGGACAAGGAGATTTCCAGTTCGGATTTGCAATTGTTTACTGATGCGGCCGGAGGGCGGGGCCTCGGAGTTTACTTTGGGGGCTCCTGATGTGCGTCAGAATGGCCCAGTTCGTGGACGAAAACAGGTCTCACGGCTAACATAACTTTCTTAGAGTTATTCCCTATCCTTGTCGTCTTAGCCTTGTGGCCGGACAGGATTCGCAATCATCGGGTTGTGTGGTGGTGCGACAACGAGGCGGTGGTATCGGTGATAAATCATTACACGCCGCACTCCAAGCCAGTGGCGGATTTGATGCGGCAGGTTGTGTTAGCTTGCTTGAGATTGAATACTGTGATTCGGGCTCGGCATATTCCTGGGAATTCTAACAAAGTCGCCGATGCTCTTTCCCGTTTCAAGTGGGAGCTGTTCCGAACGTTGGCGCCGGAGGCAGAAGAGGAGGGGCGGTCTGTCCCCGATCATTTATGGCAGATTGGCCTCCAGAGATGACGGAGCTTTTGAAGAAGTCAGTGTCGGTGACTACATGGACGGCTTACCAGCAGGGTTGCGACAATGTGGTGGGCTTCCTGGAGGAGCATGGATGGCGGTGTGGTCCGCCATCTGATCAGCTTACGGGTCTGTATGTGTCGGCAGCGAAGGCTGCTGGATTTTCGCG
Source organism: Ichthyophis bannanicus (assembly GCA_033557465.1). Classification (NCBI taxonomy): domain Eukaryota; kingdom Metazoa; phylum Chordata; class Amphibia; order Gymnophiona; family Ichthyophiidae; genus Ichthyophis; species Ichthyophis bannanicus. The sequence goes on from CM066034.1 coordinate 256,089,637, forward strand.
AGCTACGGTGAGTAGGAATCTGGCGGTGTTCGCGTTCTTTGCCAAGGCGGCGGGATGGGGGGCTGTCGGAGGGGGTTTCCTAACGCATAGACTTCTGCAGGGCTGGGAGCGAGCCTGTCCTTCGCCGAGGGACGGCCGGAGACCCATTACTTATGAATTTCTCCAACGCTTGTGTGCGGCCTTGCCTCAGGTGGTTTCTTCCGTTTTCGAGGGCGTCCTTTTTCGGGCTGTATTCTCCGTGGCCTTTTTTGGTACTTTCCACATGGGGGAATTGATTGCGGAATCGCGGAGGGCGGCCGGAGTAGGCAGCCTGCAGGTACACCAGGTAAAGTGGGAGGAGTGCGGGGTCGGTATCTATTTAGCGCGTTCCAAGATGGACCAGTTGGGGCGCGGCATGTGGGTACGGCTGTGAGCTATGGGAGGGGCAGCTAATTGCCCGGTGGAGCTGCTGAAGGCTTACTTGCAGCTGCGGCCTGGGGGGGGGGAATTTGTTCATCCATGAGGATGGCAGGGTGCTTACGCGGTTTCAGTTTACGGCGGTACTCAGGCTGGCTTTACAGTGGCTCGGAGAGGATGCGGGGTTGTTTGCGCCGCATTCGTTTCGTATTGGGGCGGCGACGAGCACGGCGGCCTTGGGGTTACCCGAGGGGGCAATTCAACGCATAGGCAGATGGAAGTCGCGGGCTTGTCGCCGATACGTGCGCTTGTAAGGGCGGTGGGGGGCTGGCTAACTGTGTATTTCTTTGTTTTGCAGACGTTTTTCCAGAATCGTGTCACTGCTGGGTGATTGGCCACTCGTTTGTGTTCTGGGCCAGTTGGCGAGCAGCAACACGCCCGGTTGGGCGGAATATGGGTTTGGACGCATTCGGGTTGACTGTCTCATGGCTGGGCAAGCGCGGACTACGATGGATTCAGCTCTTGCCTTTGCTGCAGCATCACGAACGGATGAGAGGAACACCGGACGCCTTGTTGATACACTTGGGTGGCAACGACCTGGTGTCCTGGACCTGCCGCCAGTTGATTCGGACTGTCATTAAGGACTTGGGAGCGATCCTGTCAATGTTCACTGGGGTATTTTTGCTTTGGTCAGATATCATTCCAAGGCCAGCTTGCAAGGCTCAGCGTCGGTGGTCGCGCGGGTTGACAAAGATTAATCGCCAAATTGGCAGATGGGTGGGGGAGCGGGGGGGGGGTGTCAAATATTGCACTCCTGGGCCAATGTGGTGTGTGCTGGCTTGTATAGGGCAGATGGGGTGCATCTATCCCCGGTGGGGATGGATTTTCTCCTTAATGATTGGCAAGAGGCTTTGGAAGATATGCTGAATAACAGGGGCACTGGTCGCAGCTTGGCCGGGGGGGGGGGGCGGCTCAGGTCAGGCAGGGCCTGAGCCGGTGGCGGGATCCCGGAGGTTTCCGGGGTCCGGAGCCGGAGACAAGCAGTAGGGCGGGGGTGGGGTACCCCCAACCCGGACAGCCCCTCAGGCTTTTGCTAATAATATGGCGAAGTCGGAAGAGGGAGGCTAGGCAATTTGCCGGGGCCTGGAGACGGCAGAAGCGGAAGCAGCGTCACTTTGCTACCCACATGGCTGGTGAGAGTTCGCTCTGCTGGGGGAGGAGGGGTAAAGTTAATGTTGTTAATGGGTCAATAAAGCTGCGACCAGTTGAATTCCCAATAAGTGTTGTGTATTATTTGTTGCTGAATGTCGAGGGGGGGGGGGGCTACAAAGTGGAGGTGGCGGACTGGTCCACCTTACCCAGTTATGGCGAGGCCGCAGGCCCCCCAGCGTGCGCGCGGCCGGCGTTAACCGGGGGGGCGGCCGGTCTCGCGCCACTTCGGGCTTGCACTGGGTTCGCGGGGGCGGGCCTGTGGCGTGTGGGGCTCTCATTGGCTCCCGCGGGGCACTGAAGGGTGCGGGAGCCAATGAGAAGAGTTGGAGTCGGGCGTGGTGGGTGTTGTGGGGGCTTCGCGGCTCCTCCGGCCTTTCACTCGCGGCAGATGGAGGGGTCAGACGTCCCACCCACCCCCCTTTCTTCGGGCACGAGTGTCGGTGGGGGCATTTTCTGGGGTGTTGCAGCTGGGGGGGGGGTGGCGGGATCCCGGAGGTTTCCGGAGTCGGAGACAAGCAGTAGGGCGGGGGTGGGGTACCCCCGACCCGGACAGTCCCTCAGGCTTTTGCTAATAATATGGCGAAGTCGGAAGAGGGAGGCTAGGCAATTTGCTGGGGCCTGGACACGGCGGAAGCGGAAGCGGCGTCACTGTGCTACCCCCATGGCTGGTGAGAGTTCGCTCTGCTGGGGGGGGAGGGGTAAAGTTAATGTTGGAATTGTTGATGGTTATTGTTAATGTTCTTAATGGGTCAATAAAGCTGCGACCAGTTGAATTCCCAATAAGTGTTGTGTATTATTTGTTGCTGAATGTCGAGGGTGGGGGGGGGGGGGCTACAAAGCAGAGGTGGCGGACTGGTCCGCCTTACCCGGTTATAGGGACTTACATGCATAAATAGAGAATAACTTTCCATGCACCCTTTATAGAATTAGCCCCTATTAGTCAATCCCCGCGGGATCAGAGTTGCAGCTGATTTTGATTTTAAACCATTCTGTTTCTCCTTGCTCCGTTCAAACTGTTGCTTCTTGATCAATGTAAAGGTTCTGCAAGAGAAAGATCAGATGTTCTGGTATACCCATGCTTCTTAATGTGGCCCAGAGTTCCTCTTGTTTATACAGTCAAAAACCTTGCTGTAGTCGATAAAACATATATGGATATCCTTTTGGTATTCTTTTGTCTTTTCAAGGAACCATCTCATATCCGCAATGGTGTCTATCGTTCCTCACACTTTCCTGAACCCTGCTTGCACTTCAGACAGTTCTCTTTCCAGGTATGGTTGTCGTTTCTTCTGAATAATATTGAGCAGAATCTTTCTGGCATGTGGGATCAGAGCGATTGTGCGATAATTTCCACAGTTGGATCACCTTTCTTTAGAATTGGTATAACCACAGATCTTTTCCAGTCAGTTGGCCATGATGTTGTCTTCCAAATTTCCTGGCAGAGCCTTGTAAGTATGGTAAGAGCTGCATCAGATTGCTGTAATACTTCAATGAGAATGCATCAATGCCTGGTGCTTTGTTCTTTGATAAGGCTTTTGATGTTGCTTCAACTTCTTTCATCACCAGTCATTCCTGACCATAAAGTAAATGTTGAAACAGCTTTTGGTCCACATGATCTTTATCGTTTAATGATTCTGTATATTCTTTCCACCTTTTTTTTATGATCTCAGTATCATTCATTATAGATACTTGAGCATCTTGTAACATTTCAGTTTGAGGCTGGAATTTTTTCTTTAACTCTCGTAGCTTTAGGAAAGCCGATCTTGTTCTTCCTTGACTAGTTTCATCTTCTATTTCCTTGCATGTGTCATTGTAGTACTTCTCCTTGTCTTGCTGCATGTTGGAAATCTCTGTTGAGTTCTGCGATTGCTTCTCTTTCTCCTCTGGCTTTAACTTCTCTGCGTTTCTTGGCAATTTTCAGTTTCTTCAGTCACCATTTTGGCCATTTTTGCTTTTTCACTTTTTATAGAGACTTCTCACTTTCTTCCAACACAACCTTCTTGGTATCATTCCATAACTCTTTTCGAGTTCTGTCATTTATATCTAAAACAGCAAATCAATTTTGCAGGCAGTCTTTAAACTCCAGTGGTATATTCTCAAGGTCATATTTTGCTACATTCATGAGTGGCTTGCTCTTTTTCAACTTTAGCTTGAGTTTACATACAAGTAGTTAGTGATCTGTACCACAGTCAGCTTCAGGTCTTGTCTTTGTTGATGTTATAGAACTTTTTCATCATTGACGTCCACAGATGTAGTGAATTTGATCCATTAGATGAAGCCCATGTGCTAGGGGAAAGTGGTATTTTTCCAGTAATTCACTAATAAATACCTGTTTTAATTTTTTTCCACTGGGGGTGTTTGATTGGTATTTATGAGTTACAATCTAAAATCAGAATCCGTAATTATTTGTGCAGATTTAAAATATAAGCATTGGCCCCATTTTATTATACGGTATAAAGGAACCACATGAAGAAACAAAAAATTAGAATATGAATTAGAATAAAATCCTCAAGGCCCATTTAGTGAACCCTTCTTGGACCCTCTTGGACTTCTGACTTTACATTTTTCCCTACAGTTTAGGACCCTCTATGCTCATCCTATGATTTCTGGGATTCTGATGCTGGCTTTAACACATGGAGAACAATTTTGCAAGCCCCAGTATAGACAACTCATGTCCCCATGTGCGTGTAGCTGCCCTATTTTATAAAGTTACATGCACACATGCCTGCTTCACTTTATGAAATAGATGCATATTGAAGAGCTGTACTTTGACAGGTCAGTTATGCCTGAGCTAGAGCAGGCATAGCTTGTGGCATCTAAATTTGCACAAAAATGTGGTTACATCATAGTATTCTATAATATACCCATGGCCCTTGAGGCCACACCTGTGCTCTGCCCATTCTGCTCCCCCATGTATGCCCCAACCCAGAATCAGTGCACAGAACACTTCCACACACTTATCAAATCCCACCCAGCCAAAGTGCACAGAGAGGTGCCCATAGCAAACATACATGTCTGGGACTTGTGTGAGTAGAGGGTGCAAATCTTTCCGTGGCCCCCTTAAAAATTCACCCTATAAGAGTCTATTCTATGTATCCATTATGCCATCTGTGAAGAACATTTCCTCATGTTTCTCTTGTGTCTACGTCCTTGGAGCCTCGTCTCATCATCTTTTCTTCTATTTATTTATTTTATTTATTTAACAGCTTGTCTATACCTCTTTATCCTAAGGTCAAGGTGGTTTACATTGAATCAGAACTTGATACATTATAACAGATTAATGAACTTACAGAAAACGTAATACTAGGGGGATCAATGTTTGTGGGAGGGAAGAATAAGAGAGAGGAGGGGGTTGTGGGACAGGGAACAGAGGCTGTTGCGTAAAGGGATTATGTCTTGCCTTCAGTCAAGTAGTGTGTAAATAGGTGGTTTTGATGGCCTTTCTGAATGTTAGTAGGTCCTTTGTGGCTTGGAGTTTACATGGGATTGAGTTCCAGAGGGAAGGTGCATAAAGGGAGAAGGCTCTTCTGAATGTCATAGTGTTAGATCTGGTGCAAGACACTGAGGTAGTTAGGGTGTTCTGAGATCTGGTTCACCTTGCACGGTCATCTTTGGTTTCATGTATTATTGTTTGAAGATGGGTGGATGACAGGCCATTGAGGATCTTAAAAATTGTAAGGATGGCTTTGAATTTTGTGTGTTCAATGATGGGTAGCCAGTGTTGCTGCTTGAGCAATGGAGTTACATGTTCGGTTATGCTTGCATTGCAGAGGGTATGTGCTGCTGTGTTGAGGCTAGTTGGAGCAGGTGGTCTGTTTTCTTTTGTAGGCCTTGGAGGATGAGGTTGCAGTAGTCTAGATGTGGTAAGATGAATTTGAAGGACTGTGCAAAAGCTTTGATGGGTTAGGAGTGGCTTGAGGTGTTGCAGTCTTGAGTTTATAGTATATACTCCTGGTGATGTTTCTTATGTGGGCAGAAAATATTAGGTGCTGATCAAGGGTGACATACAGATATTGTATCTCTTGTCGTACATGAAGTTGAGTTCCATTTAAGCTTATGGTGCTGAGATGAAGCTGCTGTCTCTGGTGATAGAATGTCCTTTCTACCCAAACATGTCTGCCTTTGATATTTACACTTTTTAATGTTTTTGAGTATTTTTCATATTTCTCTTCTTTTCTAAGGCACAAATATTGAGATCCTTATGTCTCATTTCCTAGGACCTACTGTATATTGCAGATCAAATGGACCTAAGTGTAACTAATGATTGATTTAATGAGATGTGTCTATAGTGGTTATTTTAGAGTACCCCCAAATGTCAATAGCAGCATTTACATGTGTAGATTGGCATAAATGTACAAATGCTATTTTAGAACAGAGGCTATTTACAGTAAATGTGGTGATGTACTATGACATTCAGATTTCCAGGAGGTGTGGAGAAGTTGGGGAGAGGGAATGGTTAGGATGGTTCTAGAATATATTCTATATTCCTCATTTTACAAGGGGAATCTATATCCATTAAAAAAATGTAGATGCCTGTATTTACAAGTGCCCCAAGGCACAAATTAAGTGCAAAATCTGCACCCCCCCCCCCCCCGCTCACTACCCAACATTTTCTCCTAATTCCCTCTCAAGACATATGATTTCCTCCCTTCCCCCCCAAGACATCCAATCCCCAACACCCTCAAGACATCCAAAAACATGCAAGGTTATTCTCATAACATATAGGCTACTCCATAACCTCTTCTCGGTTTATTTGCAATCTTTACTACGTAAGACACCAAACAGATCTAGAAGAACAAATATTCAAAATCCATTCATCACATTTCTGAAATTGAAGAGCAGACAATAGCTCTTGACCGTTTTAGCTACGTTTACAATTTTTAGTTTATGTTCAAGTTTATGATTTTTTGAATTGCTTATTTCTGCACGAGTTTTCAGTTAACGTGTAAACCGCAGTGACTATCAAATAAAGTGGTATATTAAAGTAGCTAAATAAATAAATCAACTTCATCTGACCCCCCTGATAATAAGGAACCCCTCTAAGGACCCTCCCAGCAGAACCCCACCCCCAATCTCCAACCCCGGCCTTACCAGCGTTTTTGGTGTCTAGTGGGAAGAGCAGCAATGCCTACTTGCTCCTGTTCCTTCTACCCAGGCTTCAAAATAGTGCCTAGTGGTAATAACTTAGTACTGTGGCACTACTACTAGATTATTGCTAAGAGTCATGGGAATCATTTTGAATCCTGGTGCCAAAGGGGCAAGAGCGAGTAGATCACAGGGGATTTCTGATTTCTGGTGGAGTAGTATGAGGGGTCTTCATACCAGAAGGATTCTGATGGGGGGAGGTGATTGGATATCTCAGGAGGTGATCAGGAAGTTGAGTGGGGGGAATGAGATCAGAAGTGATTGAGGAATTGGTGGGGCTGCAAAAGGTAGGCATCAGAAAGAGAGCTGTGATTTTAAAAAGCTGTTCCCACACACACATGGGGGGTACCTGCACATTTTTTTTCTCCGCATACAACTTTTTAAAATTGTTGCTCCTGCTGGGCATGGAGAGACATACACATGCAGTCCTGCGCCTATTTTATAATAGGCTCTATATTTGGCAGAATGTCTTGTAATGTCCCAACCTAGATGTATGAATTCCCCTCTCCACATACACACTGAAAAACTGTGGAGGCGTTCATAAACATTCAACATGGAAATATGATTGATCTACTTGTTAAATTTAGGTGAATATAAAACCCTCAATTATTGTTTCCCATTGAAACTTAAGAAAAACGGTCAATCTTTTGCCATATTCTTTAGCTGCATCCTCTCTGATAAAAATGGAATAAATAAATCCTGGTAAAAGAAAATCAGTTTGTTTCTGCTGTAGGTTCACTGGTGTATTATTTTCCCACTAACTGCTGTCAAGTTCAAAAATTATACAATAAATCTCCAAGATGGAAAAACCCCCGCATACTTAACTTAAAAGTGGTCCTTTATGACTTTTAAAAGGATTTCTGCTTTCAGTCACATTTTATAAAGTCAAATAAATCTCTCAGACCATCCCTCTGCTGACATTATCACTGAGTGTTGTTCTTTTGGAACCATTTCATATTTCTGTTTCATTTTTAAATCAACTTATGACACAAAGGGCCTTGTTAAATATAGATTTTTTTCCAAAACACAACGATTTTTTTTATATGATCCCAAAACCCCCCTCACTGGCTCCCTCACCATTTCATTGCATTAACAGTAGCAAACCCTCAATTTGAAATTCTTTAGTATCTGATTAATTTCAGTTTTAAAAAAGTCAGCTTATGGACATGCTGACTGCATCTGTCTTTTAGCTTTTTCGTTACATTTTTGACAACTTGTGAGAAATAAGTGCTTACAAAATCTGGTGTACTGCAAAATGTCATTGCTGAGTTTAATTATGCTAGTCCTCCATTTCTCTCCCATCATATGTAGTTTTAAATTCTTTAAATTCTTTTAAAACACATGGAGGCCGATTCAGGTCCCGGCACATCTGGCCACAGTATCCAGCCAAAACCTGGACGTGCCGGGGATATACCTGATTCTGCTGCCGCAGGGCCCAGATGTACCTGTGATGGTGCATAGATGTCTGGGCACTCCTTGTATGCTGAGGAGATCAATGTATGGGGAGCTGCCCATCCCCATACCAGAATGCCACAGGAAGCAGTGGTGTTTTAGCACCATGGCAATGAGCTGTCCGCCAGATGTCTCAGAATACCATGGCCCCCCATCAGCCCCTACAGACCACGGCCTGGGCAGCTTAGGAGGCCCAGTGGCCCAGATCATGGCTGCAGGGGCTTGGCTGGGCTGACGGCATGGGGTGCAGTGGGCTGCGGTGGATGATCGCTGATGCTCCTAGGACTTATGCCACCTTCAAGGTGGAATACACTGGATGTTCGGAGGGCTGCCGGGGAACGTACAGAGGCCTGGCCTGAATAGGCCCTATATATTCCGCCAGCTGGCCACTTCTGCGCTCCACCCCTTGCTCTGCCTCAGCACTGCCCCCTCCCACCCATGTCCAGCACTCCCCGCACAAACACTGTGTACAAGTGGGGAATGCTGGTGGTAGAATTGGGGTCAGGATTTGAGCATGGGTTACACATCCAGTCTGCAAGACCAACCCCGCTATTCACAACACAGAATGCCCCCCTAAGGGGGTAATTTTAGAAACCCTTTCCATAATTTACAGGTATAAATATGACCACTTACGTGTGTAAATCACATCCATGTGTAAAAGACCATTTTAGAAAGGTCACATTTATATATTTTGGTCTATGTTGCATGGGGGCATGTGGGGTGTGTTGTGGTGTAGTCAGGGCAGCACCAAAATCTACATGTGTATCCCTGATTTCATATAGGGGGTGCATGTGTAAAACTAAAATTGTCCACGTCTGGATTTTCACCTGCTCCCCAACACAAATAGGAAAAAAGTGTTCTTTTTACTCTTCCTTTTACAGGAGGGATATCACCATTCACCCCTAATGTTTACTTCTCTCTCTTAATCACAAAAAGAAAAAGATAGAGGCCTCTGTGGTAAATTAAAGGCATATACATGTCTAGATTTGCAAACTGACCCATTCAAAATCCCATATACACCACTAGCCTTCAAGCAATATAATATTTTTGTGGACTATTGCAACAAAAGCTGCTATCAACAAGTTATCCTTCTTATCAGTCCTTTTTAATCTTTTTAAATAATAGTGAATGAAAAGTTACTTTTAAAATATCAGTGTTCAAACAACACAATGTTGCATTTTGAACTTACTATCAGCTAAGTTCTACTTCAGGGTAACATCGATACACTTATCTGGACTGGAGATGTATCATCTTCCGTCAGAATTTATGCTGAAAATCTCCTCCAAGCTGGAGCTCAAGAAACAGCAGTGCTTCACGGCATAGCTGGAATCTGTTGGCTTCTGAAACAAAATGGCCACAGCAGCTTTTCAAATCCTTAGAGCTCCATTCCTGTTCATTTTTGTTTCAATCATACTTCTTGATTTCCATCCCTCCAAATGAATGGAATATGTTCAATAACATGCCATCTCAATTGCCCAAATGAATGACCATGCTGTGTACAATGCTGTACAAAAGGAGCCCCTCTATTCTATTGGTTATACGTAGGGCTGATAAAGGGGGAGCAATTGTGGTTGAGAATAAACAACAATATGATAATGAAATTGTGCAACAACTTGGTGACAGTAAATATTATAAATGTCTTCCTGGTGACCCTACTGCAACTTTGAAAGTTCAAATAGAAGATCTAGTGAAGAGAGGTTATCACCAGGGTTTTGTTACACAGAGAGAATTCCAATTTTTGTTGAATAACTTTCCTCAAATTTCTATTTTTTATACAGTTCCAAAGATGCACAAAAGGTTGGAAGATCCCCCAGATTGCCCTATTGTAGCTGGTAATAATTCAGTTTTGGAGCATCTTTCTATATTCACAGAACAAATTTTGAATCCATTAGCAAAATGGGCTACTTCCTGTCTATCAGATACCATTCATTTGCTTAACATTTTATCTGAGCAAGAAAAAATTTGGTTAGTGACTTTTGATGTGGTGTCATTATACACAAACATAGATCAAGAAGAAGCAGTTGGCTTGGCAGGATACCTCCCAGGATTTCTAACGATTCTGTACTCGATTTGTTGCAGCTGATGTTATGTCAGACTTACTTTTGTTTCAATGGAGTATTCTACCATCAAATATATGGTGTTGCAGTGGGAGCCTACAACGGATTATCTGTACAACTCTCCTTGGATGTCACATTAGGGTGGTCCACAAACCAATGCAAAAAGCTAATGTTTATATAATCATTTCTCCACAAGGCTTATTTTTGTTCATTAGGGATAGCTTGCTTACCTGTGAAATTTCACCCTGATTGCGAAACATTTATAGGTTTTATTTATTTATTTATTTATTTATTACATTCTCTTATATACTGCGCTATTCTGCATCAGTGCGGTTTACATCGAACAAACTGAAATTACATTGAACAGGGCATTATAACTTGGAGATAACTATTTTACAGGGAACATGGGCTATGGAGGGTTAAGTGGCTTGCCCAAGACCACAAGGAGCACCTGTGGGACTAGAAACCCCAGTCCTTCCGGCCCAAGGTTGCTGTCCTCTAGTGGGATTTGAACCCCCGACCTTCTGGCCTGAAGTACCTTGCCCCAACCACTAGGCCACTCCTCCACTCCAACAGGTTGCCCCATTCTAAACGTTTTATGGATGGGAAAAGGCATTTATGAATTGAAAATATTCCTTTTTAAGGTTCGGGTCAGGATGACTGCACGTGAGTCCAAGAATATCACATATTTGGCTCTGTTTGTCAGTCTTGTCAGACAGTGGAATGAAGCACCATTAGCAATCTGAGCTCTTCTCAATGACATCAAATCTTTATCATTTCTTAAAACTTACCCACACCAGGTTGTTGCATTTTCAAGGCACCTCTGGATTTTGTCTGAACATTTGGCAGGCTTAGCCTTTTTTGATGACAGAGTCTCAGCAGAAACAAAAAAAAAGATGGTGCAGAACCTTCTGCGGTCACCATTCCCAGACATTCCTGTTGTCTGCTGTTTAGTTCAGATGATATAAAAACTGCCAAATGGGGTGACCTCTAAATGTTGTTTGTTTTCATTACAATTTTTTTGTGTGTGTTACAAATATGATAAAGAACAAAACCAGCCTTGTGGAGAACTGAAATCTGTTAGTTTCTTTTTTTAAAACCCCCTTATGTTCAATTATGGAAAAGATATTTAGATGACATTCTCTGGCTTTACATCTTTACAGGCTTTTGCCATCTGATTGAATAGTATAAAACCCTAATCTTCAATTTGAATGCTTCTTTGATCAAAGGATGATTTCATTTTTGGACGATATTATCATTCATACAGGCACTTCATTAATAACCACATTATATCAAATGTCTGTAGCGCAAAATAATTCTTACAGTTTTCTAGTCATCATCCCAAGTAGTTAAAAACAGGTCTGCCTGTAAATCAATTTCTTCGTACTTGAAGAATTTGTTCTAAAAAAAAGAAGATTATGAAATACAAACTCAGGTATTAATGAAAAAATATCTAGATCGTGGTTACCCTTCTGCTGTTATTAAGAAGGCATACCTACGGGGTTTGTATGCACAATGGACTTTATTATTGCAACCTAGTGTAAGTCAGTGAAAGGTTAAAGTAAAGTTCTTACCTGTTCTGGGAATGGGGAAAGCCATCGGGAGGCAGTCCGGGGTCCACAAGGCAAGCAGGAATGCTAAGAGACTGGGCAGTAGTTAGGAAAATAGAGGCTACGGTAGGTCACAGTTAAAAAAAAAAAAAAAACCAGGCCCAAGAAACTTAAAAAAAAATGTGATCCGCAGTTCCCAGGTCTCCAACAGTTTAAAAAAAAAAAGTTAAAAAATGTATTGGGGAAGCTGCTGAAGGGTGTCAGCATAGTCTGAGGCTCAGGGGCGGCTCAAGGCAATCTGCTGCCTGAGGCAAGGGATGAGATGGCGCCCCCCCCCCCTGTAGTGTGTGTGTGGGAGGAGCTTTCTCAAAACTCTAGTCAGGGACTGAACCAAACCGAAAAGCCGATTAGATAATATGGAGGAAATGCAAGATGTTTTCACACCAAGGAAATAAAAGAATGAGTGAGAACCACAGCACACTTTACAAAAAACTAAATTATACTTATTTTTATTTTGTTATAAACTGCATTATGGTTCTTGCTTTTTCTTTTTAAACATATATTTTGCATCCACAGAACCCCTTCCCTAAACAGTGGGTGCAGAGTAGAACTGGGACATTCACCCACAGAACTCAATATCTTAAAAAAAAAAATCTGATTCTGGTCATCATACTAACAAACATTCTCCAGTACCAGACATATTGGGAACCAATATAAAACCCTTCAGAAGTCACCAAAGATCTACAAGGCCAAATCTACCATACCATTACCAGCATAAACTTCCAAACCTCATACAAGATGCCTACTCAGAAAAAAGCAACACTATAAATATTGCAGCTGGCCCTAGAACATCTAACATTTATTTTAAAAGCTGAACATGGCAAATTACTAAAATACAAATCCCTGCGTACAAATTTCATGTTAACAGAACACACAGCCTTGGTCAAACACTCAGAACACAAACTCTCACCAAGTACAGAATAAAATAAAAAAGAAAATATTTAGACAAAAATAAAACCAAAACCCCAAGAAGCCAGACTTTGCATGGAGTGCAGCACCAGATAAGAGATTCAGTTCCCCATACTGTGTAAAATAGAAAGATAGCGCAAAGTCCAATCACTAAATTGAAAATAAAATTACTTTTTCTACCTTTATTGTCTGACCATTTTATTCCCTGGTCATACTGGTCCTGATCTGAGGCTTCTGCTTTCCTGTCTTCTCTTAGCACTCTGCCATTTCTTGTCTCTTCTTTTGTTTTCTTCACTTTTTTCCATCAGCCTACTTCCAGTCCCAGTAACCCTCCCCATGTGTCAGCTCCCTTCCAGTCCCAGTGCCCCCTCCCTGCCAGCCTCCTCCCTATTACCCAGTCACCTACCTGTCCCATCCCCAAGTGTCAGCTCCCTTCTGGTCCCCCTCCAATTCAACCCCCAGCTGTCAGCTCACTTCCAGTCCCCCTCCAGTACCATCCCCAGGTGTCAGCTCCCTTCCATCTCCCTCCTCCCTTCCCTAGTGTCATTACCCTTCTAGTATTCCTCAGTACCATCCTCGGGTATCAGCTCCCTTCCAGCCTCCTCTTTCAACCCATGTCAGTTCCCTTCCAGCCCTCTATTTTTCCCTCTGTCAGCTCCCTTCCAGCCATCTCTTCCCTCTCTGTCAGCTCCCTTCTGCCGTCTCTTTCACCCTCTGTCAGCTCCCTTCTAGCCCTCTCTTTCTCCCCTCTATCAGTTCTCTTCCAGCCCTCTCTTCTCTCTGTGTCAGTTTCCTTCCAGCCCTCTCTTTCCCCCTAAGTCAGCTCCCTTACAGTCATCCCTTTCTCCCATGTAGCCCCATTCCACCCCTCTCTTCCCCCATTTAGCTAAATTCTGCTCCCTCTCCTTCCACCCATGTAGCTCTGTTCTGCTCCCTCTCCTTCCCCCTTGTATAGCCCTATTCCGCTTCCTCTCCTTCCCCCTGCATCGTCTCCATTCTGCTCCTTTCCTTTCCTCAGCAGCTGCGATAGCAGTAATTTAAAATGAAAAGGAAACTGATGTGGAGCCTTCCAGCCCTATGGAACCCTTGCTGCTGCTGTGTCCCACTCTAGCATCACTTCATTTTGGGGCAGGATGTAGTAGCAGGGATTCCATAGAGCCAGAAGGCTCTGCACCAGTTTCCTTTTCATTTTAAATTAGTTATTGCAGCAGCTTGTCCGCTTTTTTGTTTGTTTGTTTTTTTAACTGAAGATGAAGTGAGCCAGCTATTTGGGGGCATTTTTGCCACCCCCAAAAGTTTGCTGCCTGAGGCCACCACCTCACTCCATCTCATTATAGAGCCACCCATGCTGAGGCTGACAATTACTGCAGGGAGTCTGAGAAACAGAGCTGAGAAATCAGCAGTTTCAGTCATATTGTTCTGTGAAGGGAAGGGCTATATATATATATAAAAAAAAAAACGATTGAAATTTAAAAGGGCAATGTACCATTTTGAATGGAAGTTTAAAAAACATATAAGGAAGCTGCTGATCACAAACAGGGAACAGGTAAGGGGCTTGAGCAGATCAGTGCTCAGTTATTAGTATGAAACTTAGTGAACACATACTCAGAAATTGTGAAAGCTTGCTCGAGATCAGTCTGGAGCAGAGCTGAGCATTTGAATGTGAGTGGGGGTCAGAATAGAATGTAGAAGAAGCAGACATGAGGTTCACTTCCCAAAAATTTAAAGGGATGGTGTCCTAAAATTTAAACATGCTTGATGCTATAAAAAAAGTGGGAAAATGGGCATTGGTTTGTTTAAGGGCATATAGCTGGCAACAGGGAAGGTAATCATATACAAGGCAGGCCGATAATGCACAAAGAGGAAGTACCAAGTAGAAAAAAAAAACAATAGAAAAGGGAAGCATAGTGGAAGAAAGGATTTTATTAGGAAAAATTACATGGATGTAACACAATATTAATGTAATGGATTTAACATGGATGATTATTTTAGGGGAGGGTTTGGTATATGTGAATTTTGTTCCATGACTATAGAAGGTGAATCTTGGCAATATCATGTTACTGGCAAAGTTTTGAAAAATAAATATCGTGTTACATGTCAGACTACTTTTATAGTCTATGCTCTAACATATCCATGTGATAAAAGTCTATATTGGCTGCAGTAAACGCAGTATGATACAGCTGCTGCGAGAGCATCAATCTTGTTTAAATACTCAGAATAGAGGGGTTTTATTGTAGGGCATTCTATACAGCATGGCCATTCATTTGGGCAACTGAGATGGAGTGTTATTGAACATATCCCATTCTTTTGGAGGGGTGAAAATCGAGAAGTACAATTGAATTATAAAGAACAGTTCTGGATTTATATCTTAAATACTGTACACCCATTGGGTTTAAATCAGCAGATAGACTGGTATACTCTGATCTCACTGTAGCTGTTCCTTTAAGAGTCCACCTAGGGGTGGAGCTCCAAGGGTTTAAAAAGCTGCTGTAGCCATTTTGATTCAGAAGCCAACAGGTTCCAGCTATGCCATGAAGCACTTCTGTTTCTTGAGCTCTGGCTTGGAGGAGTTTTTCAGCATAAATTCCGATGAAAGATGATACATCTCCAGTGCAGATAAGTGTATCGATGTTACCCTGATGCAGAAGTTAGCTAATAACAAATTTGATACACAACATTGTGTTGGTCTTGAACACTGATATTTTAAAAGTAACTTTTCATGATCATTACTATTTAAAAATATTAAAAAGGACTGATAAGAAGGGCAGCTTGTTGATAGCAGCCTTTGTTGCAATGGTTAGACAAAAATATTATATTGCTTGAAGGCTGGTGGTGTATATGGGATTTTGAACTGGTCACTTAGTGAGAATAGATTATCCCTATACAGACCCATTGTATTGATTAGATTTGCAAACTGGCAATGATAAACATGTAAACATTGGCACTTACACTTGTGAAATGCTTGCACATACATGTGTAAGTTGCCAGATTTCCAATGTTTTTTCCCACGTGTCTTTGTGAAATGACTCCTCCCACTGCATGTGGACTCCCATCCCCATGTATTCCTGTACTTTCTTTGATATAAAATGTACATCCACAGTGAAGGATGGAGATATGTCAATTTTATTTTGGACTTATAGGGACCCACTCTTTTCTTTAAAAATGACATACGTTTTCAGACATTTTCACTTGGATATTGTGGCAGCCACATTAACAATTTTCTTTAAAAATATATATTTTGTGGTACATTGCTAGACTGAGCAAATGTTCTCAATAAGGGTAATTTTGTAGGGCCTGATATTCAATTAGGCAGGCTCTTTGCCGCTGCAGTGCTTGCCCACCAACCCCTAACCCTGGATATTCAATGCTGGAGTCATATGCGGCTCTGGCTTTACATATCCGGGGTTTGCCACACATGCTGGAAGCCACATTAGCTAACCGTGTAGCAGCGATATTGTGTGCTGCCCAGTTAGCTCCTGCACCAAAAAGCTAGGCGAGGAAAACCCTCGCCTAGCTTTTTGTAGCAGAAGCTAACTGGGCAGCATGCAATATTGCTGCTGCCAGGTTATTGCTTGTCGCCACCTCTGCTCCTTCCCAAAAAACCCCTAACATGCCCCAATGCTAAGCGGTTAGCATCGGGATGTGTAAGGGAGATAATCGTGGATATTCAGCAGCCTATATTCTTCTCAGAGGTAGTTGCACGGTTTACAGGGCCATGATCCGTGTAACTGCCCTTTGAATACCGGACCCATATTTTTTATTCTGTGGGTAATCCCGGTTTTACCACAGAAAGAGACTGTTATAAAATTATCCCATGGGATATGCATGTGAAAGTATATGCATGCTAACAAGAAGATGCATAACAAGACCATAATAGGTATTTCTGGATATGTAGTTTGGGGAGAATGTGTGTGACGTCATTAAGTATGAATGCAGTTTATAAAATACACGTGTGCTTATTTCATCCATTTACTTTTACACCTACTTCCTAGCAGATTTAAATGTTCATGATTGCATTTTTTAACCATGATTTCTGCAGATTTTCTGAGGATATTTTTCAAAGACACATAGATGACTACATTGTTATTATAAAATGACTTCAAAAGAGGTGCAAATGATGATAATTTAATTACATTAAAATATTTATGCAGTGTAATGCAAATGAATCGCTAAGGTCATGGATACAATGAAAATATGTCTTCAAAATATAGTTAGAAATCTTTAGGTCAATATTTGAAAACTGGTGAGCATTTCTTTAAAACATAGTGTTAAAAAAAATGTTATCAGTATAGGGTTTTCAAGATGCTTGTCTAATTGCTTGTCAATGGGAGACTTCTCTGTGTCTTCCGTGTATGTTATTCTTTTTACATTTGTATTTGCATTGCCATTGCTTGACTCATGGGAAAGTCAAAGGGAAAGACTAGCAACTATCCTACGAAGTCTTGGGACCCTATGCTTTGGGGCTAGTGGATTTCCATGTCATTTGAGGTTGTGTGCTCAATGCTTTTGGTAGCTCCGGTGTGTAGCTTTGGAAGACAGCTGCAGGAGAAGTGGCAGAGCCATGGCTCTGTACTTGGAAGCCATCTTGAGCCTGTAGCAGCATATTCCTTGCCCTGGTGCTGCTTGCGGGGGCAGGCAAAATATGGCTTCCCAAGAGGAGTGGCCTACAGAGAACACTGATTTGAGTTGTGCAGTGAGAAAGCAGCTTGCAATATTTCCAGATCCCTGAAGGAGATTGACTGTGAGTGCTGGTGAAGAAGAGGAAGAGAATAACTGATTATGAGAACAGTGGTTGAAGACAGGGCTGGTACAAATATATTAGGCTCCCTAGGCAAACCTTCAACTTTATTCCACATCCTTTAACTGTCATATTCCTAGACATCCCCCTTCTTTCTGATAATTAAATTGAATGATCATGATTACCTCAATCACTCTTCCAAAGACAATCCTGCATAAAACAGCCATCATACGAGGTGTGACAAAAAAGATATGAGACTGTCCCATAAATGTTTTATTACAAAATCTACAGAGAAATTATGCATTGTCCCAATCAAAATAATCCCCCCCCGAGTTAATGCATTTCTGCATTTGCTTCTGCCACATATGGGAGCACTCAGTAAAGTTCTCCTCCTTGAGGTCCCTCAGCTCCCTCATCACAGTGGCCTTGATCTCTTCTACAGAGGTGAAATGAGTTCCTTTGGGCACAGTCTTCAGCCTGGGGAAGAGCCAGAAGTCACAAGGTGTGAGATCTGGGGAATAAGGAGGGTGGTCAAGAGCTGTGATCTGTTTGTTGGCCAAGAACTGCCTCACTCTGAGCACGATGCGTGAGGGCGAATTGTCGTGATGGAGCTGCCACAACTTGTCTCTCCACAGAGCCCGCCTGCTGCGCCAAACCCGGTCATGGAGGCGATTGAGGACCTGCTGGTAGAAGTGCTGGTTGACTGTCTGACTCTCCGGCACAAACTCATGATGGACCACTACCTTCTGGTTGAAGAATGCAATCAACATGACCTTGATCCTTGATTTAGACATGCGCGCCTCTTGGGTCTGGGTGACAGTTGAGTCTTCCACTGCAGGCTCTGTCTCTTGCTTTCAGGGTCGTACTGGAAGACCCAAATCTTGTCTCCTGTGATGACTTGTACAACGGACTCTGGATCTTCTCCGATCTTCTCTAGCAAGTCTCGACAAACATTGACCCGGTGCTCCTTCTGGTCATCTGATAAAAGCTTGGGCACCATCTTGGCACACAACCTTCTGCATCCCCCGCTCCTGCACCAATATGGCCCGCACTGACTCCCTGTTCAGGCTGAGCTCCTCAGCTATCAACCACACCATCAATCTGTGATCACTCTGCACCAGCTGGTTCACGCTGTCAATGTTCTCAGCTGTCTTTGTCATGGAAGGCCGTTCTGACTTCACCCTCCATCTCCTCGCAGCCAGTCTTGAAGCATTTGTGCCACTCAGACTCGTGGCCTTGACATTGCATCTTCTCCATAAGCCTTTTGGAGAAGTTGGAGACATTCAGTTGGGCCCTTCTCCAACTTAACCAGAAATTTCAAGTTGATTCTTTGCTCCATATTTCTGCCACCTCCAGTTCTGTGACAAAACAATGGATCAGTGTGCCACAAAAAAACCTGAGAAAGAAAAACAGTGAGAGAGATGAAAAATATTATAGCAGATTAGTAGTGAGATGTTGCACAACACAGTGACATAAGCAGTTCGCCAATTGCCATTGAGTCATGGGTGTGGCTGCCACAGTCTTGTTTCTTTTTTGTCTCACATCGTACATTGTTTTGCATGTATTTACATAATGCAGAAAATTTCCAAAAGCCATTTATCCAGATAAATGCACTATTTGAAAACTGCCCACCTTCCTGCATGCAAAAATTCATGCTGATTGTTTTTTGCAGTTGTGTGGCTAGTAGGGCTTATTGTTATGAATGACTTGAATTCAGCTGTTTCTCACTGCCTCCCAAAGATGCCATCTAGATAACTGTCTAGTTTGCCTAATGGTTATTCTGCCTTTGTCGGATAGTGTTTTGATAGGATCCTCCGGAGCTTTGCCACATTCATTGGATCTTGGAGGTATGACTGTGCATTTACCAAAAGATTTCCATAGATTTGTAACGGAGAAGCTTACAGTGGTCTCTCTGGATAGCATCTAGAATTTCCTTGTTACCTCACTGGGTCATGTTAAATTTCTTTCTACACAGATGTAGATTCTGTTCAGTTACAGAGTGTGGAAGTACAACAGACTAAGCAGTTTTTATCTAATCTTGAACAGAAAATGGATCAGCTTCAAAAGAATGATCAAGGAAATCAAAAGAAAGCGTGAGTTTTGGAAAATCTAATTTGGAAGTGTAATGTTAGGCTGGTACACTGGCCTGGACTTAGATCTTCACAAGATATGTATAGGAAAAATCTGTTAGAAATTGCAAGGATTCCAGAGAAAGCCATTCCATCCATTTCGAAAGCATTTTATTTGTCACCTAGGAAGAAGGCTAAAGTAACTAGAGAATTTTTGCCTTCTACTCAACAGTCAATATTTCTGGATGTGGCCAAAAGTACTCAGGCTTGAAGAAAGGAGTTTTTACTGTTGGTGTCTGCTGTGCTTTAGTTGACACATTATTTTGGTTAAATATTTGGTGTACGTTTTCAGAATGTGCAATGCAGTTCTCTCTCAATTGATTAATTTTGTATCAGGTAAATGATCACAGACTGTTATGGTTTAGGCACTTGATATACCGCCTTTTACTTATGCATCAGAGCAGTTTACATGTATGTATTTACTAACAGGTACTTTTTATTCCCTTGTCCCCGAAGGGCTCACAATCTAAGTGTACCTGAGGCAATGGAGGGTTGAGTGGCTTGCCCAGGGCCACAAGGTGTGGCCATGGGACAAGAGACCCCAGTTCCTCTGGCCTGAGGTTACTTGTCCCCATGTGGGAATTGAACCCCTGGTCCTCCGGCCTGAGGTGACCTGTCCCAAACCACTGTGATCTTTCCTCATGCCTGTCTAACCAGGGTATTTAATATGCTATTTAGAGGAAAGGAGTACCTTCTGCTATCAGTAGACTTTATCCTCTGACTACTGGGTACTGTTTTTCCCCATATAGAGGAAACCTAATTCTCCCTCTTTACATTGTGGACTCCTGTCCAATTACTATTACTTTATATTTTCTTTAAGATAGTAATAATTTAGTTTTGATTTGTTTTCTTGTGGTGATGTGACTTCTAAACAACTGCATAGGCAATGGTGCTGGATAGTAGATATGTGGATAGTGTTTGTCATGGCTGCTATATAGGTGGAGGGTCGGCATTTATATATGTATATTCTAGTATATGCATGTAAAAGGTTTATTGTAACATTACCCCACTTGTACAAGAACATAAGTGCTTGTATGCGACTTTGGTATAAGTATATTCTGTGGTGGAATTTGGGTGGAGTGTGAGTGGAGTTGCAGTTTATGCAAACAGTTTAATAAGATATCCATGAATGATTGTGCCACTTCCAGAAAACACTTTTGGTGGTCCATTTGAGGGGCCATATATGTAGGCTCAAGACGTTTGGGCTCAATCAGAAAAGCTTTGAAGAAGCTGCCCAAGCAAGTGACTGATCCTCTAATCCAGAAGACAGAGAGATATTTCTTGTGAACTGATGCCCCAATCAGTGCCCTGCTTCCATCATCTCCTTCAAGTGAATTGTACAATTTATTGCAGCTAGGGCATGCTGTGAGCCATCTGCTGGTAAATAGGGTAGTTCTTGCATTCTGGGAGCTTTTGTACCACACAAAACACATTCCCAGACAATATGAGGCCAATTCTGGTCAGCCCACTGGAAGTCCTGCATGGAACTGCGGTGCCACGAAAACCCATTGCATTGGCACGGTGGCTCCATGCAGGAGCTCCGATCTCCCGCACAGCTCCAAATTGTGTCTTTCTCTGCCAACCAACCTCCAGTCGGGCCTTCCCAGGCTGGGATCGGGCTGCGTGGAACCCCCTCCCCTCCTCCCCTTGTCCCAGGGTCCCGGCATCAATGCTCTCTATCATCAGGGGGACTTAATCACCTCCAAGGTAGAATAAGTCCCCAGTCTAAATCACTGAACCCTGATATACAGGGCTGACATCGGAATTGGACCTGTACATCTAGGGTGTGGGTCCCGCCTACTCCCCGCCCTCACTTCTCCTCTCGTCTGCCCCTCCCACCTACATCCATACCTCCCCATACAGTACATCTCTGCAGTACATGCAAGGAGCTCTGTGAGTGGAATCGGCACCCTGGAGTTTAGCAGGGATATACGTCCAACCTGGACATATATCACCGATAAACGTGAATCGGAATGACCCCTATGCCGATAAAGAACTTTATTTACCAGCCTCTCTTCAGGCTAACACATGTTCAAACATCAGAATAGATTATAATAAAAGATTTGTGTGTGAATATATACTTAGAACAAGGCATATCACTGCCATAACAGATTGCAGTCACTTTAAATCAACTGTATTAAATCCCTGGAAGCTTCTAGGTTGCTCAGTACCAGCTTTTCAGTCTTTGTTTAAGACAAGCAAGCTGAATCGCTACAGCTGGCTGGCAATGGCTATGGTCAAGCCACTCCAGAACTTCTATCCAGCTTTTGATCTGTTAAAAGAAAAACGGGGGAAATTCCGACTATGAGATCCAAAACATCCAGGGTAGCAATCTCTGAAATGCTTCCCATTGCACATGCAGGACCCAAAAGACAGTCAGAGCTCCGTAGTCTCAATGTGTGGATGAGATGATGGTGCAAGGAAGGGGGTTTTGGAGTACCCCAGGGATCTGTGCTGGATCTGCTGCTTTTTAACATATTCACAAATGACCTGGAAATGGGAATAATGAGTGAGGTAATCAAATTTGAAGATGACAACAAAAATATTCAAAGTTGTTAAAACACAAGAGGATTGTGGAAAATTGCAAGAGAATCTTGATAAACTGGAAATCTGGGCATCCAAATGACAGATGAAATTTAATGTGGACAAGTGCAAAATTATGCACCTAGAAAAGAACAACCCAAACTATGGTTACACGATTCAAGGTTCCACATTAGGAACCACCACCCAGGAAAAAGATTTAGGCGTCATCATGGATAACATGTTGGAGCACTCTGCCCAGTGTGCAGCAGCAACCAAGAGAGCAAATAGAATGCTAGGTATCATAAGAAAAGGAATGGAGAATAAAACCAAGTTTATTATTATGCCTCTATTGTTCCATGGTGCGACCACACCTTGAATATTGTATGCAATCTGGTTGTCGTATCTTAAATAGGATATAGCTTTATTAGAAAAGGTACAGAAAAGAGCCACCAAAATGGTAAAGGGAATGGAAGGAAACCCCTATAAAGAGAGGCTAAAAATGTTAGGGCTCTTCAACCTGGAAAAGAGATGGCTGAGGGGAGATATGATAGAAGTCTATAAATTAATGAACGGAGTGGTACAGGTAAACGTAGATCGATTGTTTACACCATCAAAATATAGAAAGACTAGGGGACATGAAATGAAGCTACAGGGTAACCTATTTATGACTAATAAGAGAAAATATTTGTTCACTCAACGTGCAATCAAACTCTGTAATTCGTTATCGGAGGATGTAGTAAAAGCTGTTAGTGCAGCCGGGTTTAAAAAAGGTTTGGACAAGTTCCTGGAGGAAAGGTCCATAAACCATTATTTTAAGGGGACCCAGGATATCCACTGCTTGCCCCAATACAAGCATTGTGGAACTGCGTCTTTTGGGGAAACTGCTAGGTACTTGCGACCTAGATTAGCCATTGTTGGAAACATGATACTAGGCTTGATGGACCTTGGTCTGACCCAGTGTGGCATATCTTATGTTCTTATGCTTCTGCTTTTGAGTTTTTCTTTGAAGTAAAGCATGCAAAAATACAGTATACTTGTTTTCCCTATGTCAGAGTGTTCAGTAGAAGTTCTTAAACACTGTAGCTTACTAACAGAACACTTGTGAGCACACATTTCTTGCTGTACAACAACTCATGAATCTGGACCAGGATTTCCCTCTGGTGCCAAATCCGAGAGCAAGAGCTTCACCCAGCCTTTTCCTCTGCTTCTCAGTAACCCAGTATCTTTGCTTATCAACGTCTCTCAGATGGCATAAGAACTTCACAGTGTATGCACAGTATATAGTGTTTTAACAGTGAATGAATGCAATTAGAAGTAAGGAAACTTACTTCACATGATGTTTCCATGAACTGCACAAATTCAGCTCTTTTCCTTATTTCCATTATCTATTTATTCACCAGAACTCCTGCCCTAAGCGATCTTGAGTAACAGCTCAATTTCACACATTCATTTCACAATGATTTGTACCACAAATTCCCCTTATTTGTCTCTCTAGGGTTTGCACTATTCTTGAGATTGAATCCCAATTCCTTTATAGAGATTTCTGAACAAATAGGGCTTTGAGCAACAGTCCAAACTTCACACATTCAATTTGCAATGTTTTATACCCCAATTTCCATATATTTGATTCTCAAGGGTTTGTACCATTCCTGGGACTTAAACCCAGCTCCGGGATCGAGAATGGTACCCTGGTGCTTTTTGCAGATGATATCTTATTTGTGTTGCAGTGCTAATAGTCAAGTTATTGCTATCAGTAGCATTTGATATATACTTTGTTTCTTGTTTCTGGACTGACCTGCTACAGAGATTCCTTTTTTCGGTTACCGCTATCTATGCAAAGCAATAGGTTTGCTGTCCCTGCAGGAGAAGTTCTGGACAATTGCCTGTTCTTCTTTTCTGGAGCCAGCCTGAGCTTTTCCATTATTCTAGCTTTTATTTGGTATGCTTACCCCCTGCTGGCTGAGCTATGTCCTCCACCTGTGTTAAGGTGGCTCCTGAGAAGGGATGTTGAATACCCCACAAAGCTGTAATGTCTGAATCAATTACATTTCACATTCAACAAATGCTTCAAAACAAAGGGAAACTCCTTATCAACACTATTGATTCTAAAGTCACATTCAAGGAAGGGAAAAACCTCAGTGCTGGCTCACCCTTCAACCGCAAGAGCTCTCCAACTCCATCACTGGTCAAAAAAACGTCCATAACCAACCATAGTAACCAATGACTAACTTCACACACTGTTATACATTGTCCTTTCTCAGTACCTTTTTTTAGGTTAAAACAATGTATACATACATAACACATTCCTACCTAGAACTTTGTATTTTATATAAACAATATCAGTACCTGATGGATATTCTCATAGTTTCAATGTCAGACATCTTGCACATACTAGCAATGTCCAAAAAAACCAATGCTTATACTAATTCCTTAGCTTTAATGTATTGTTTGTTTGCCAATTGTTCCTCTCAGTCACTCCAATGCCTACAGCGTTTCACATTGGCTGCTTCAGGGAGTCATTCAAATTCCAAACGAGAGAACGCAAACAGCAACATCACAATCTCATCACATATTGGTATGTGCAAAAAGACATGTTCATTATCCCAGCACCCACATAGGCAGATGTTTATTAACATAGAAAGGTCCCCATACATGTGAATTCCAAATCAAAAACTTACTTTTCAAGCATTCAAGTGCTATGGTACTACAAAATTCGTTACAAGGTTGCCTTAAGAACCCACTCTAAACATCAAATATTCACCTATTGGAGAAATGGAACCCTTACATAATTCATTACATCAAATATACACCCATTGCTTTCCACCATCATAAGACCAGTTGGACTAAAACTAAAACCAAAGTTACCACCTAAACCAGGGGCGGCAGAAGGGCTTTTTCTTTGGGGAGGCCCAAGCACCTTCCCAAGCTTCACCTTAAATCCACCCAAGCATCACCCCAAACTCCAAACCTATGTCTGCCCAAGCCCTGCCCGGTGGGAAGACCTTTTCTGTTTGCAGACATTGAGGGTCTTTGCCATGATTGTGGCTTTTCTTCTGCCTCTGGGGGATGGATCACCGTGGGCAGACTGCTGCCTACAGGCCGTGATCATTGCAAAGACCCTTCCTGTCTGCTCGTGATCCTTGCGAGCAGACAGGAAGGATCTTTGCAATGATTGCAGCCGGCAGGCAATAGGCTGCCCACAGAGATCCTATCCTCTGTGGGCAGAAGAAGAAGAGAAGCTGCAATTGAAGCAAAGATCTTTCCTGTCTGCCTGCAAGGATCTGATCTCCCGCGGGCAGACAGAAAGGGGCTTTTCTTCTTCTGTCCACAGGGGATGGGATCCCATGGGTAGCCTGCTGCCTGCCATGCCTCACTTTTGGCAGGGCCAGAGCCCCTGTAGCCCACCCCTTCCCAACACCTATGACCTAAACATAGAAATTGTCAAAGAAGCTCTTCTTCAAGTACTTACTCAATTAGTGCTGAATTTACCGACATTGGAAATATGGCACGTCTAATTCACAACCCCACGCATACTCTTTCATACTATCATGCATCATCATCACTCCCCCAAAACCACCAGTCACAACACAGCTAGTTTATGACAGGGGGAGGCAATGAATATACAACTGAGTCATCTATACTAACGCTTGAGATCATACTGTGCACTTCTAAATATGCCCTTTTCTTACAAATAGTAGGACTGGCTGTGTTAAAGAAGGGAAAAATTCAAGACTCCCCTGAAGTGGTGCAATCAAATTAAAGCCCCCCCCCCCAAAAAAACAAACAAACGTTCTACACCAAAAAACAATACTGGGCAAAAATGTGTCTTATGTATTGCCAAAACTTGTGCCGTGACACTCAAGGGAAACCCCAACATCTGTTCATAAATGGTCTCATACCACTCCATTTTTACCCCAACTACACTCAGTCTAACACAGCTGCCTGTTGACAGAGAAAGGCTTACCCAACACCCACCAGGTTTGGAATATCCAAATACCTAGCCTTAATGCCCTACCAACAAGATGACCAATCAATACAATTATTAAGCCTGCTTGGTTTAAGAGACTGTAAGTGGAAAATCCATCACTGCTCTTCCTGTATTAATAATCTATCATGATCCCTCCTCTGTTGCTAGGGGGCATGTGATTTTTTATTTATTTATTTAGCATGGCTTTATATACCGCCCATACCAAGGTGTCAGAGCGGTGTACAGAATTAAACATTGTGGCTACTAGAAAAAATAAGGAGGAAAGGAACACCATTAGGTTGACAGGAAAGCAGAGATAAGCAAAGAGAAGAATAAAGAAAAGAACGAGCTAAATACATAAGGGAGACTAGCTGCTGGGGGAAATGGAAGGGATAGGGAAGGGAAAGGGAGAGAGATCGTGTGCGGCATTGGGAACATCATGAGGTGACAGGGAGATCAAAGGCCTGACAGAAAAGGTAAGTTTAAAGTGAACCTTTAAAGTGGGAAAATGACTTTTCCATGTGGAGGGAGTGCGGAATAGAGTTCCAGAGGGCGGGGCTTAGAAAAAAGAAAGCAGAGTGTCGAGTAAGTTCGAGATGTGCTTGGGATGGGGAGGGGAGGAAGAGACGATTACTATGGGAAGAATGAAGGAGACGAGGAGCAGGCTGGTGAAAAATAAGGTTGGATAAGTATTGAGGGGAACCCGTGTGAAGAACCTTGTGTGTAATAATAAGGTATTTATAAACAAATCGAAATTTAATGGGAAGCCAGTGAAGGGAAAGAAGGCAGGGGGTGATGTGAGTAGAAGGAGAAGTATAGGTGATGAGACGGGCGGCCGTATTTTGAATAAGCTGAAGTCGATGGAGTTGGTAATTGGGAAGGCCGGCAAGAATTGAATTACAGTAATCCAGGCGGGAAATCACGAGAGAAAGAACCAGGGTGGTGAGAGAGGAAACAGAGAGAAAGGGACGAAGAGTTTGAATCCTACGAAGGTGGAAAAAACAACTGCGTGTGAGAGATGAGATATGTGGTTGGAAAGACATGGAGGAGTCAAGGGTGACACCAAGGTAACGAAGTGTGGAGACAAGCGGGATAGGGAGGGAGGACATTGTGGGAGTAAGGGTAGGAGGAGTAGCGGCAAAGGAGAGCCAGATGGCGGAAGATTTGGCGGGATTAACACAGAGGAAATTATCAGAGAACCAGACAGCAATACGATCAAGACAGGTGTTAAGGGCAGTGAGGTCCAGGGAGAACGAACTGGTGTGGTGAATGAGAAGGATGTCGTCGGCATAAAAGTAGAAAGAAATACCGGTCTGTTGAATGAGCAGGGCAAGGGGAGCAAGGAAAATGTTGAATAGAAGAGGGGCAAGGATAGAACCCTGAGGGACACCACAGTGCAGGGGGAACGAGGAAGAAGTGTTGGGGCCAGAGTGGACAGTGAACGTACGAGAGGAGAGGAAGGAGCGAAACCAGGAAAGAACAGTACCTCAGATACCAGAATCAGAAAGACGAGTGAGGAGGGTACGATGATCAACAACATCAAAGGCCGCAGAGAGATCCAAGGAGACAGCGATAGAGAGATCACCACGATCGTGAGAGCGGTGAATTTCACTAAGGAGAGCTAAGAGAACAGTTTCGGTACTATGGCCTAGCCTAAAGCCTGACTGACGGGGGTGGAGAGAAAGGGTGTTGTCGAGATGAGAAGAAAGCTGGGTGAATACTAGTTTTTCAAGAACCTTGGAGAGGAAAGGGAGATTCGAGACGGGACGCCAATTAGCGGGGAGGGCGGGGTCAAGAGAGGGTTTCTTCAAAAGTGGGCGGACCATAGCATGTTTCCAATGTGCTGGAAATGTGCCGGAGGAAAGACTGGAATTGATAATGGTCAGAATGTAAGGAAGAAGTGAAAGGGAAGGATCGAGGAGCCAGGTGGATGGAAGTGGATCTAGCAAACATGTGGTTTGGTGGGAGGATGTTATTGTTTTGAAAAGTTCAGAGGAAACAGGCTGGAAGGAGTGCCAAATGTGGGGGAAAATGCCAGGGGGAGGGGGAGAGTGAACAGGAGGAGCAGCGGGAGAGGAGAGGGGGGAAAGAGGGGGGACAGAGGTGGAAAGAGGAGCGGAGGGACTGGATCTTATCTTCGAAGAAAGAGGCAAGGCAAGTTGGACTGGGCACGGTGGGAGGGGGCGCTGACAAGGAGGGAAGGGTGGTGGGAGAAGACAGGAAATGGAAAACTTGGTAGAGATGGCGAGAGGAGTTCAAAGAGGACGCAATAAGATTAGAATAGTAAGTCTGTTTAGCCTTGGTGAGCATAGAACAGTATAGGTGATGCTCATGGCGGAAAGAAGCAAGAGAAGTGGCAGAAGGGTGTTTGCGCCAACAACGCTTGGCACGCCGATCAGTACAGAAGCATCAGCACGCTGATCAGTACAGAAGCATCTTAATTGTTCAAGTCATGTCTCTACTCAAGACAATGGTGAACCATCGGGGTCTCCAAGGATTTGCAGTTCAATTTACTTTTATGTTCTGTCATTTGTACCTTCAATTGCGTAATGATTTTCCCAACATAGATCATGTTGCATGGACAAAGTACCATATACAGTAGAAACATAGAAACATGATAGCAGAAAAAGACCACATGGCTTATCTAGTCTGCCCTTCCATACCAACTACTATAATAGTTCCCTTTTTTCCTTTTGAGATACTCTGTGTTTGTCCCAATGCTTTTTTGAATTTCAATACTGTCCTCATCTCTACCACCTCCACTGGGAGACTATTCAATGCTTCTACCACTCTTTTCGTAAAGAAATATTTCTGCATATTACTCCTGAGTATATCCCCTTTCACCCTCATCCTATGTCCCCTCATAGCAGAGCTTGCTTTCAATCGGAAGAGGCTCTCCAGTGCATTTATGCCACGGAGGAATTTAAAAGTCTGTATCATTTGTCCTCTATCCCACCTTTCCTTTAAAGTATACATATTAAAATCCTTAAGTCTGTCCTCATATGCTTTATAATGAAGACCACTAACCATTTTAGTAGCCACCCTCTGCACCTACTCCAACCTGTTTATATCCTTTTGAAGGTGTGGTCTCCAGAATTGCACACAACACTCCAAATGAGGTTGCATCAAACACTTATACAGATGCACTATCGCCTCATTTTTTCTGCTGGCAATTCCTCTCCCTATGCACTCAAGCATCCTTCTATCTTTCACCATCGCTTTTTCTACCTGTTTAGCTACTTTAAGATTGTCAGACACCATCACGCCAAGTTTCCGCTCTTCTTTTGTGGACAGAAGTACTTCAGTGCCTATACTGTACTCCCTTGGATTATTGCAGCCCAAATGCATGATCCTGCATTTTTTAGCATTAAATCTCAGCTGCCAAATTCTTGACCATTCTTCAAGCTTAGCTAGATCCCTCCTCATGTTATCTACTCCTTCCTTCACTCTATTGCAGATTTTGGTTTCATCCATAGAGAGGCAAACCTTACCCAACAGCCCTTCCGCACTATCACTAACAAAGATGTTAAAAAGAATCGGACCAAGGACAGATCCCTGTGGCAAACTACTGGTAACCTCCTCATCCTCAGAGTGAGCTGCATTTACATCTATCCTTTGCCACCTCCCACTCAACCAATTTCTAACCCAATCAGAAACTTTAGGGTCCATCCCTAGAGTGTTCAGTTTGTTTTTAAGTCTTCTGTGTGGAACAATGTCAAAGGCTTTACTGAAATCTAAGTATACCACATCCAGGGCTCTTCCTCGGTCCAACAACCTGGTCACCCAGTCAAAGACATCAATCACATTTGTCTGACAAGACCTGCCTCTGGTGAATCCATGCTGCTGCCAATCCTGTAATCCACTGGACTCCAGAAAACTCACTATTTTCTCTTTCAGCAACATTTCCAATAATTTACTCACCACAGAGGTTAGACTAACCAGCCTGAAGTTTTCAACCACATCCTTACTTCTGCTTTTGTTTAAAGGGACCAAACATGCCTCTCTCCAGTCCTCTGGCACCACTCCTGATTCCAAAGAGAGATTGAAAAGGTAAGTCAGTGGAGCTGCTAGAACATAGGTTCCCAACTCCAGTCCTGGAGGACCAAATACCATTCAGGTTTTCAGGCTGTCCCTAATGAATATGCATGGCATACGTTTGAATATAATGGGGGCAGTGCATGCAAATGCATCTCATGCATATTTATTAGGGACAGCCTGAAAACCTGAAAGGTGTTTGGCCCTCCAGGACTGGAGTTGGGAACCTCTGTGCTAGAATGTCCCCAAGTTCCTTCAGTATTCTCGGAGCTTTCCCATCCAGTCCCATCGCTTTGTCTACTTTTAGTTTAGCTAGTTCCTCACAAACCCAGTCTTCTGAAAATAGTTAGGAAGAGAAGCAATGAGGATCCCTATATGTGGATGTTTTCTGAAGTCCTGCTCCTGGCCCTTCATCTGTGAACACAGAAGAGAAATACTTGTTAAGCAATTCCGCTTTATCCTCTTCGACTTCTACATATTCCTTCCCTTCACCCTTGAGTCTGATAATACCACTTTTGCCCTTCCTCTTCTCGCTAACATATCTGAAAAATGTCTTATCCTCTCATTTTATTGTATTGGCTATTTCTTCTTCATTTTGTATTTTTTCTTTCCTGACTGCTTTGCTAGTTTTTCCAAATATAGATGCCTGTCTTTCTCTGTGATCTCTTTTAGTTCATAAAGGCCTCCCCCTTTTTGTTCACCTACAAATGTTGATTCACAGGTTTTCACCTAGAATAGGAACTAAATCTGCCCTTGGTGTGAAATCTCATCAATCACAAAAACACATATCAGGCAGTGGCCACACGCACGATGACACACCCACTGCCCTGCCCTTGGTATACCACTGACTGGATGACAGATGTTTTTGCTCAATAATGCTTTGTAATATTTAAACTGCTTCCGACATTTCGTTACGGGATAGCACTGTTTCTTTGCCCAGCTACCTTAGGGCCCCTTTTACTAACACTTAGAACGTGCTATTTGCTGCACGGCCCATTTTATTTGAGTGGGATGTGTGGCAGATAGCACCTGCTAAGGGTTAGGTTGTACTCTTAGGACCCCATTTCCTATGTAGTGGCAGGTGCTATCTGGATGTGTCCTATCCATTAATTTTCAGAAGCAGCATTCAGAGAGTGCAGCTAAAAATTATTATAGTTTATTGTATCATTTGATATACCGCCTTTGACTCATGGCAGCAAAGTGGTTTACAAAATAGAACAAATACATATAGGGGCCAAAACAGAAAGAGAAAAAAAAAGTTACATATTAAAAACAAAGGAAGCTGAGAAAATAGAGAAACCAGACCACCCGGCAGTCTCTGTATAGTACCAGGGCAGAACCAAGGCAGAATGTGGGCAATTTGCCTACCTATAGGGATAGAGACCATAGTCAGTCCACTATCCATATAGCAATGCAAATAAATTTAGAACAGCAAAAAGGATAGTAGTTCTGAATATACATAATATATATACACTTCTGCAGAAAGTGGCTCTGAATACATATAAACTATTTAAGTGCTGTAGCCAGAGTTTAAGAAAAAAATACCATCTGCAATGTTTAAATATTGACATGGTTATGTCTATTATTGTTTGATAAAGTTAAATTATGTTTTACAGTATGTGTCTGGCTGATATTCCTTATTGACACTCTCTATTTTGTATGTACGCTTAACTAAGATTTTAATATACTGCAATTGATCATTGTTCTTTGATGTTCTTCTAGGTGATTATGAAGATAGGTCCATTTATGAAAGGAAAGGTCACTGAATTGGCACCCTTGTTATCTACAGAATTTCAGAGTATCCTAGTTTATGGTGCTGGCTAAAAGGATAGTATATTTTTATGGCCACTGTCTCTGTGTCTTAGGAATATGCAAAGGATTGGGAGTGATTATCTAGCTGACTCCCCTCACTAGGAGATGCCAAGGAAGAAGTTGATGATGTCATTGATTTCACAGATAGTGCCTCTTTTCTTCATCCCAGCACATAGCTCCAGGGAACAGCTATATAGAGTCTGATGAGGAAAAAGTTTAAGTGTTTAAAAATATTTCTGTCTGGTGTTCATTGAAGAAGGGCTGGAAGTAGAACCACAAACAATGAACACAAACAAAGGGAAGTGAGGTTTCAAGTGAATTTCAGAGGATAATGTTCATAAAGAGCTAGCTAAACTAAAAACAGACAAAGGAATGGGGCTGAACAAGATACCTCTGAGACTATTAAGGGATATAAGGGCTGTCTGGCCCTCTCATTGCCTCTGGAAAGAGAAGATGGGAAAGTAATCAGGAAAGCAAAGACACACACATGAAATTAAAAATAGACCAGTAAAATGTGGGGGACAAAACATTTTTCAGATATGTTAGTGAGAAGATGAAGTACAAACATAGTATTATCAGACTCAAAGGTGAGGAATCTGTAGAAGCTGAGAAGGATAAAGGGAGATTACTTAACTATTTGTTCTCTGTTCACAGATGAAGGGCCAGGAGCAGGACCTCAGAAAACACTGACAAATAGGAACAGAAGTGATGCAGATCTTGATTGATTTTCAGAAGACTGTATTCACAAGGAGCTAGCTAAACTAAAAGTAGATAAAGCAATGGAGCCAGATGGGATACATCCAAGAGGTTTGAAAG
Source organism: Ichthyophis bannanicus (assembly GCA_033557465.1). NCBI lineage: Eukaryota > Metazoa > Chordata > Amphibia > Gymnophiona > Ichthyophiidae > Ichthyophis > Ichthyophis bannanicus. The sequence goes on from CM066034.1 coordinate 256,122,435, forward strand.
AAATTGGGGATGTTCTAATCTAGAGGCTCTACCTTCGGATCTTTTCAAAGCATCTTTAGAGTTGGGAGTGTCCCAGATGACTTGAGAATGATGCATGTGATCCCTTTACATAAAAACAGAAGCAAGTATGTCAGGAACTACAGGCTGGTTAGTCTCACCTTTGTGGTGAGTAAATTAATGGAAAGGCAGCTAAAAGAGAGGATAGTGTTTCTGGAATCCAAAGGATTATAGGATTTGAGGCAGCATGCTTTTTCTAGAGGCAGGTCCTGCCAGACAAATCTCATGAATTTCTATGACTGGGTGACCAGAGAGTTTAGACCAAGGGAGATCCTTAGGTGTGGTATACGTATATTTCAGTAAAGCCTTTGACACTGTTTTGCACAGGTGACTTGTAAATAAATTAAGTGCCTTTCGGATGGACCCTAAATTGGCTTTCTGGGTTAGAAATTGGTTTATTTATTTAAAAGGATTTAATATACCACTTTATCCTTAAATCAAAGCAGTTAGCACATCAAACAAATCATAAGGCGGAGTGCTTGGGTACATACATGCAGTGGATACATCGACAAAGGTGGTGTGAGAGTAAAGTGTGAATGATTAATGGTGAGCTATATACATTGTGAGCTAAGTACAGAGGCTATATACAAGAAGCAGGAGAATGCAGGGGGTCATTCATATATGGGAGTAGGCTGGTAGCTGGGCCACGTGAGTTCCTTGTAGTGTTTGAAGAGTGTTGCTTTGAGCAGCTTCCTGAAGTCCTTGAGTCAACGATTGATCTCAGATCATCGGGGAGTGAGTTCCATAGGGTGAGTGCCACCAGGGATAGTGCTCTTCTTGAGGTGTCTTGTCTTGTTCTGGCGAATTTTTTGGGGGCGGTGATGGTGTTTGGTGTTCCTCTTCTTCTGGGTCTGGTGCCTTGGTCAGCTTTGATGAGGGGTTGCAGACAATTTGCTGAGAGGTTCTGTTTTATTTTGAATATGTTTAGGAGTACCTTGTAACGGATGTGGGAGCTGATTGGGAGCCAGTGGAGGTGGTTGAGAATGGGGGTAATGTGGTCGTGCCTTGAGGCACCCATTATTATGTGGGCAGCAGTGCTCTGTGCTATTTGTAAAGTGAGAGCCCAAGGTAAATGGGATTGCAGTAGTGTAATGTGGGAGTGATGAGAGCTTGAAAGACTGTTTGGAAATGATCCTGTGAGAGGACAGGTTTGAGGTGCCTGATGGTTCTCATTTTGAGGTATACGTTCCTTGTGGTTCTGGCAATGTGAGACTGTAGGTTCAGGTCTTTGTCAAGATTCACTCTGAGGTATTTTACTTCGGGCTTTATTGGTATTGTGATGTCATTCAGTTTGGTGGTGGGTGTGGGGGAGAAAGTGGAGTTTCTGGTCATGAGAAGTGCTTCTGTTTTGTTGTAGTTTATGGACAAGTTGCTTTCCAGGAGCCAGCTTGTCATTTGCTAAAGACAATTGGCTAGATTAGAGTAGTCTGGGCTGTCCATGTTGATGGGGGTGAATATCATGATGTCATCTACGTAAATGGTGTATTGTATTTTGTGGTTCTTGATGATAGAGCAGATGGGTTGTATGTACAGGTTAAATAGCAGGGCCGAGAGTGAAGAGCCTTGCTGGACGCCTTGGGTTGGTTCTCAGATGCCGAGATGTATCTGAGCCGCATTTGACTTGGAGCTGTCTGTCAGTGAGGTACGATGTGAACCAGTTCAAGGTGGTGCTGTGTAGGCCAACTTCCTGTAGTCTTGATAGCAGGGTTGTATGGTTGACAATGTCAAATGCTGAGGAGATGTCTATGAAAATCATGATGTCTAACCCTTCTTACTGTTGTCGATAATCTGGATCAGCTTGTTGAAGAGGTGTATCAGAAGAGTTTTGACGCCATGGTTTGGTCAGAAGCCATGTTGATTAGGGTCTTAGGGGGGCGTGGCTGTCAATATGATGTTGAAGTTGAGGTTGGACCAACATTTTGATGATCTTTGATATAAGGGGGAGGCTTGAGATAGATATGTAGGTGGCTGGGTCAGTTTTTCTTAGTGGGGATTTTTTAGGGCTTGGGCGTATTGTGGCTAGCTTCAGGGCACTAGGCATAATTCCTGTGGTGAGTTGTGAATCATTTTGTGGATGATTTGGATCAGATCTTCTTTTGCTGCTTTGATCCAGGTTATGGGGCATGGATCTGTAGGGGCGGTGCTGGTGTTGAGTGATGTGATGATGTTTGAGATTTGTTCTGTGGCCAGGATGCTGAATTTGTCCTAGATTTGGTTGGGAGGAGGAAGCTTGTTGGTGCTGCTCGTGGTATTTTTGGGGGAGGCGGTGAATTTGGTCTTGAGGTAGTCTGTGAAGGTCTGTGGATCTATTTGCTCGACTTTCCCGGTGTTGGGTTTGTTGGTGAGGGTCTTTACTAATTCAATTTGCGGACTTCAGGATCAGGTTTGTGTGGTATTCCTTCTTCTGTTGGTTGATGAGATTGTTATATTCTTTTTGCTTTGACTGATATAAGTCCTATATGGAGGCTGACTTGGTGCATCTCCAGCAATGTTCTAGTTTTCTCAGGGCTTTCTTTTCTTTGTGTATGTCCTTTTGAGTACCAGGAGGCGGAGCTGGGTCTAGTGCTGTGTGATTCATTTATTCTGTGGACCATGGGTTCGGCAGCGAACATGATGGTGGTGTTCCAGTTGGTGATTTGTTCATTTATGTCCTCTGTGTTTGTGTTCAGTAGGGGTAGAAGGTCCTGTAGGAATTGGTCTTTGTCAAAGCTTTTGAATCTCCTAGTTGTGGAAGGCTTGTCTTGATGGCCATTCAGGTTTATTGATTGGAGCTGGACTTTTAATATGTGGTGGTCCAACCAGGGTACTGGAGTGATTTGAGGGTTGAGTGGGAGGCAACAAAGGGGACAGGTATATGAAGTTCACTCTGAGGAGAAAGATGATACCAGTGTAATGCCACAAAGATCTGTCCTTGGTCTGATTCTTTTTAACATTTTTGTAAGTATATGGCATATATGGCACATATGTAGTATATATCTCTGTACCTTCTGGAGCCCCAGTGACTCAAGCTGTAAATAGTTGATATGTTCAGCCACAGTTGTGTAAATAGCTCCATATTCAACTAAGTCCAACTGTTTCTTGTAATGTTATAATGTTCAGAACGTTCAATGTATGGTTCCTTGTTACTTTTGTTCAATGTAAACCACCCCTGATCTCTGGAAGGGGTGGTATATAAAAGTTTACAAATAAATAAATAAGTGATATTGCAGAAAAGCTACCTGGTAAGGTTTACCTCTTTTTGGATAATACCAAAATATACAATAGAGTAGATAACCTGGAAGTTATAGTCAACATGAGGAATTTGTGAAGCTTGAAGAATGGTTGAGAATTTGGCAGCTGAGATTTAATGCTAAAAATACAGGGTCATGTATCTGAGCTGCACAAATCCAAGGGAGTGAGACATTATAGGAGGTAAAGTACATCTGTCTATAAAAGAAGAGTGGGAGCTGGGAATAATTATATCTGATTCTTAAGGTGGCTAAATAGATATAAAATGTGACAGTGAAAGCCAAAAAGATGCTTGGGTGCATAGGGAGAGGAATGGCCAACAGAAAGAAGGAGGTGATAGTGCCTCTGTCTAAATCTTTGAGACCTCGTTTTGAGAACTCTGTGCAATTCTGGAGACCACACCTTCAAAAGGATATAAACAGGATGGAGTCAGTCCAGAGGGTGACTACCAAAATGATCACTGGTCTTCCTAAGGCAAATGGTGACAGACTTAAAGATCAAACCAACTGGAGAAGGAGGTATCCACAAAATACACAGAAAGGGGCAGAAGCGGAAGACCATAAACCACGGCCTGACACAAAGAAAAATGCAGGGAAACTTTATTGGTAGACCCAACTTAAAAAGTTTCGGTCTGAGGCCTTCTTCAGAGGTCTGAAATAAAACATAGACATAAAATTATACATTCAAGAAGCATACAATCTTCAGGGGTCTAAAATTGAACATAGACATAAAGTCATACATAGATAACACAATTTTTTATTGTTAATATGTATTAAAACATATATATATATGAACAAAATAGGTAAACAATATATATATAAAAAATGTATATATACAAAATAACTTGACATATGAGAAATACATTACCACAAGGAAAAGAGAAACAACGTGTGAATTGTGGAAAAAGCCATTCTTCCCAATCTGCATTGGATGAAAAGGAAAACAAAGACAAATTTATTGAAGAAATGCTGAATCGATGTACCTAAAATAGGGGTAAGGAACCTCCTAAAAAACTACATAATTGGCAGAAATATATCACAAGCAGCCATAAAAGAAGGATAAAAAATGTCATTTGTGTATCACAGTTAACTCACATATTAGAACACGTACATCATTCATTATTAAAAGATATATGTATGCTAGTATAATACACTTTGAGGCTCAACAAAACAATAAAATACTAAGATGTGAGAAAGTGCGCAATCAAGGAAAAATGGCATAGGGTTAGAAAACAGAGAAAAATGGGAGGGAGGGAGTAGCCTAGTGGTTGGGGCAAGGTACTTCAGGCCAGAAGGTCAGGGGTTCAAATCCCACTAGAGGACAGCAACCTTGGGCCGGAAGGATTGGGGTTTCTAGTCCCACAGATGCTCCTTGTGGTCTTGGGCAAGCCACTTAACCCTCTACTGCCCATGTTCCCTGTAAGTATTAGTGTATGTGTCTCATATCACCACGTGTTAAATGTATCCCCCAATTGTGTTGTGACCGCTTTGATTGAAGGATAAGGCAGTATACAAAACTTTCTGAATAAATATAAGGAGCCACATAGAACTAAAAAAACTACTCTCTAAAAACATAACATTTAAATACTAATGACCAATTGACTCAAATTACAAATACATAATACTTAAACAAGAGTATAACAGAAAAGCGCCACTTAGAGAAAATGCTAAGTGCAGATGAAAACATTTTTTTCAAAGAAGATTGCAAAAAGTGAAATAACGCCACACAATGTGAGAAGGAAGTCAGAGCGAGCGAGAGGACTACAAAAAGGAGCAGAAACGCTGCAGGTAAAAAGCCGCCACATAAATACAAAAAGACAAGTTATGATCAGCACATTAAAAAAGAAAGAACTATATACAAAAAAGAGACTTGACAGCTCAATTAAGACATAAAAGTCATACAAACATTGGGCTGTTGTAATGTCCACTACAAAATGAAAATGTCAGACCGTGGTTTCTGGTGTTCCGCTTCTGCCCCTTCCTGACAGACTTAAAGATGTCAATATTTATATACTTTAGAAGAAAAGCGGGAGAGGGGAGATATGATACAGACATTTAAATACCTCCATGACCTCAGGAGTAATTTGCAGAAATATTTCTTTCCAGAAAGAGTTATATATGCATGGAATAGTCTTCCTGTAGAAATAGTAGAGACAAGGACTGCATGTGAATTCAAGAAAGCATGGAACAAACACAAAAGATCTCTAAAGGAAAAAAATAGATAGTAAAGCTTAGAGCTGGTATGGAGGAGCAGACTGGATAGCCATATTGTCTTTATCTGCAGTCTTGTTTCTATGGTTTCTATACATTGCACATTATTTGTAACTAAGGGTGTGCATCCAAAAACAAAATAATTATATTTAGTTTTCTGTGTCATTTGCTTTTTTTTCATTTCATTTTGTTTTGTTTTAATACATTTTTGGGAAATATTTTGGGGCAATATTAGATTTAACCCTTTAAATGCATCCACAGGTTTTTTGGGTGGTACATTCTTCCTTTTATAAGTTACAAAACGTCAAACGTTTAAAACATTATTTACCTTCTGCTGACTTTCTTATAGTAATTCAACTGACAGTTCTACCAGTATTACATTACTGTAACATTGTGTATTTGGGTTTACTTTTATACCTGCTGAAATTGTTGCAATTAATTCAAAATGCAGCTGCATGGGTGATTTTTAATTTATGGAAAGCTGATCATATATCTTTATTCTGTTCAGAACTTCACGGATTGCATGTGAAAGATTTTCATGTATTTATTTATTTTGCTGTATTTATATATCTCCTTTCACCAGGTCAATGCACAAAGATTGGATCTCTTTTAAGTGTCTTTTTTTAATTCTCAAAATCTTACATATAGATTATGAAAATGAATTGACCAGTTTGTTGGCAGTGTATGTATCAGCCAGGTCTCTTTGCTTGAGCCAGCAGTTGTTGCTACAAATTCCATCTGTGACTCAGGTTCGTAAGACTCGACTGCAAGGACAAGCTTTTCCAATTGCTGGCCCTAGTTTATGGAATTCTATTCTATTAGGTGAATATTTATTTAGGTCATTTGACTGAATTTGTGTCCACAGCTCTGACTGGACCTGGGGTTTGGAATTTTATCCAGAAGCTCTCCCCTATTAAGTGCTTAATGATTAGGGAGTGAGTTGAAATTCCTCCTGGAAATGGAAAAGGTAGAAAAGTTATAGCTACTAATTTAATCCAATTTCTGTCATTGCCCTAGATTTCTCTATGCAAGTTCTAGCCACTAGATGGGAAAAATTCATTTTAACCCTGGGAGTACCGATGGGGTCAAAAGTGACCCCATTACAAGTTTCACAACGCGTATCTCGGAAACTAGTTGTTCAAGAATGCAATCTTTTTATGACTTTTCACATGTCAATATTCTCTTTATATTGCGCCATGAGAGGAATAATTTTCATCCGCTAGGTGACGCTAGTGATGAATTGCAGCACAGAGTACCAGTGGGGTCATTTTTTACCCCAGTTGCTTACGTCTGGTTTGGATCATGATACAATTTGCAGTTTTGTGAATTTTTTGATCTGACAAAGGTATTTATCATTAATTATATATCATTTATTTTTGTACTCTTATTTTATGAAAATTACACATTTTCTGTAATTGATATCATATGTTCTCTCATTATTTCTGATGAAATCTAAAGGCTTTCAGCTCGTTCATCACGATTATTGTACACCTATAGTAAAACTGCTTTGCGTTTTATTCAACTTTATCTCTGTTTATTTTAGGTTATTATTTATGATGTCAAAACAAAAGTATTCAGCTGCTCAAGTAAGAGAAATATTGCAACGAGATGCTGACAGTGACGGCTCTGAGTCGTCTGATGATGCAGCATATTCAGCAAGCGAAAAAGCTTATCAGCCAAGTTTGGGCGATAAATCTGATGATGACAGTCATGATTCAGATGGCGATAGCAGTTGGTCACCAAGTGAATGTGAGACTGATGTTGAGCCGGTAACATCACCTGCAGCAAAGAGTCAAGTTACAGGTCGAGGCAAAGGTCGAGGCTGTGCTGGACGGGGAAGAAGGCAGGAGTTCTCGGTGTCAGTATCATCTGTGAGGAATCTTAGTTGTGGTCATAGAGGAGCTAAGAGGTCATCAACTATAAGCACAAATGTTGCCATTGAAGCCTATGTATCTAAGGATGCCACATCATGGAACAGGAAACCAATAAAGCAAGCTGCTGGAAGATACGCCAGAGCTAATGTCATGCCCGTACAAGGTCCTACAAGGTATGCTGTACGAAATGTTGATGGCCCTCAGGCAGCATTTCACTTGTTCATGAGGAAGAACTTACTGAATGAAATCATGATGTGGACAAGCAAACAAAGAAGACACATTTATGACGACACCTGGAAAGATTTGACAGATGGAGAATTTCAACGTTTTCTTGGACTTCTGATCCTCTCAGGCGTGTACAAGTCACGAAATGAATCCATAGTTCAGTTGTGGAACCTTGAAGATGGTCGTTCTGTTTTCAGCAAAAATATGGCCCGTAACCATTTTCAGCAAATTTCTTGTGCTCTCAGATTTGATGATGCAATCAACAGAAGTGAACAATGAGGCGTGGATAAGCTTGCTCCAATCAGACACATTTTTGATACCTGGGAAGCAACTCTAATTGACGCCTTTGTTCCTGGTGAAAATGTTACCGTGGATGAGCAACTGCTTACATTTTGTGGCTGTGTTCCATTCAGACAATATATTCCCAGCAAACCTGGGAAATATGGCATAAAGCTATGGATGTTGTGTTAGAGTGCAACATCATATGTTCTGCATCTTCAAGAAGGGAACTTGGACAAAACAGGGAACAGAATCAGAGAGAAAGGTTTGTGCTGCAACTCACTGACGGATTGACGCGATCTGGCAGAAATGTTACTGTTGACAATTTCTTCTGCAGTTTATCCTTGTCATGGAAATTGCTAGAAAAACAAATGACACTTTTGGGGACAATTCAAAAGAACAGAAAAGAATTACCTCCAGAATTTGTAACAGCAAAGGGCTGAGAGGTATTCACTTCACTGTTTGCCTTTCGCGATGACGCCACTCTGGTTTCCTATTGCCCGAAGAAAGGAAAAGTGATTGTTCTTCTGAGCAGTTTGCATGATTAAGAAGAAGTAGATAACACATGTCCAGACAAAAAAACACGCATGATCTTGGACTATAATTCTAGTAAAGGTGGAGTAGATACGGCAGATCAAATGTTGCGCACGTATACCACAAAACGAATGACAAGACGCTGGCCAGTGACAATCTTTTACATGTTGTACATCAGTGCTTTGAATGCCTTCATTGTTTGGATATCACTAAATCCAGAATGGCAGTCCAAGTCAAAGCACAGACATCGTCTATTCCTCTTGGAATTAGGAAAGCAGCTGCTTCAGAGTAATTGCAGCGAGACTTCTTCCAGCATTGAAGAAGCCACTGATGCTGTTTTGAATGTCGGGATCCCAAAGAAAAGGGCAAGGTGTCACTGCTGTTCCAGAGAAAAAGACAAGAAAAGAAACGTAGTTTGCACCTCCTGCAAGCGCAATGTTTGCAAAGAACATTCAGAAATTATCTGTGTCTCTTGCAAATGAGTCAGTTGGTCCATTAGATGATAGAGGGGTTAAAGGGGCACTAAGAGGCGACAAGGCGATAGCGGAGAGACTGAATGAATTCTTTGCTTCGGTCTTTACTAAGGAAGATGTAGGGATGTTACCCATGACTGAAGTGGTATTTAAAGGTGTGGAAGAATTGAAGGAAATATCGATATATCGGGAAGATGTATTACAACTATTAGATAAACTGAAGAGTAGCAAATCACCTGGGCCGGATGGTATACATCCGAGGGTGTTGAAAGAACTGAAATATGAGATTGCAGACCTGCTATTAGTAATCTGTGAACTATCATTAAAATCATCTCTAATACCTGAAGATTGGAGGATCGCCAATGTAACACCAATTTTTAAAAAGGGTTCCAGGGGTGATCCAGGAAACTATAGACTGGTGAGCATGACGTCAGTACCGGGAAAAATGGTAGAAACCATCATAAAGAATAAAATTACTTAGCATGTAGATAATCATGGCCTAATGGGAGACAGCCAACATGGCTTTAGACAAGGAAGATCTTGTCTTACCAATCTGTTATGTTTTATTGAAGGTGTGAATAAACAAGTGGACAAAGGTGAGTCGGTTGATATAGTGTATCTGGACTTTCAGAAAGCCTTTGACAAGGTCCCTCATCAGAGACTTTGGGCAAAACTAGAGTCATGGGATAGGAGGCAGTGTACTACTGTGGATCAAGAACTGGTTAAAAGATAGAAAGCAGAGGATTGGGCTAAATGGCCAATTTTCCCAATGGAGAAAGGTGAATAGTGGTGTACCCCAGGGATCTGTGCTGGGTCTGCTGCTTTTTGACATATTCATAAATGACCTGGAAAGTGGAATAACGAATGAAGTTATCAAATTTGCAGATGACACAAAACTATTTAAAGTTGTTAAAACTCAAGAGGATTGTGGAAAATTGCAAGAGGATCTTGATAAATTGGAAGACTGGGCATCAAAATGATAGATGAAATTTAATGTGGACAAGTGCAAAGTTATGCCCCTAGGGAAGAACAACCGAAACTATGGTTACACGATGCAAGGTTCCACATTAGGAACCACCACCCAGGAAAAAGATTTAGGCGTCATTGTCGATAACATGTTAAAACCCTCAGCCCAGTGTGCAGCGGCGGCCAAGAGAGGAAATAGAATGCTAGGTATCATAAGTAAAGGGATAGAAAATAAAACAAAATATATTATAATGCCTCTATATCGTTCCATGGTGAGACCGCACCTTGAATATTGTGTGCAATTCTGGTTGCCGTATCTTAAAAAGGATATAGCGTTATTAGAAAAGGTTCAGAGAAGAGCCACCAAAATGGTAAAGGGGATGGAAGGATACTCCTATGAAGAAAGGCGAAAAAGGTTAGGCTCTTTAACATGGAAAAGAGATGGCTGAGGGGAGATATGATAGAAGTCTATAAATTAATGAACGGAGTATGCGACACCCACCGGCTGGGCCAAGAGGCTGACAGCTGATAGGCGGCCTTACTGTCCTTTAGAATAAAAGTTCTTTACTCTGAAGGAATGAATTGTAGTTGAGGCAGGTGGTAAGGCTTTGCAAGATTTTTATTATTTATACAATGGGGATTTTCAAAGGCACGCGGAGGTTCAAAACACAACAAATGCACTAGGATAACTTCTCCAAATGAAAGGATGAACACAGGAAAAAAACCAGGAGAAATGAAAAAACAAAACTTTTCTTCTCTGCTGTTCTCTGCACTGCTCCATGTGGTCACACACTATATACTACAGCAGAACTAAACACAGCTGGTTTCACTTTCACCAAACAACGTCTTCCCTAACTCCGTTACTCTCAACAATGAATACAGCACAGCACTGCTTTCTTCTGAGTCACAGGTAAAAGCTACCTTATTAAAAGGCTTTTAAAACTCTCTCCTGTTTCACCTTCTTACTGTGGTATTCTTGTGAGTTAAACAACAGTCCATTGGTATAGGAAAATCATCACATTCAGGCACAGTGGTTTCTATCTGCATTTCCTCAATGCCATTAGAATTACCAAAGTCTTTCTCATATGTGGGGACTTCTTTTAGCTTCTCTCTCTTTAGAAACTGGTGGAAGTGATCCCACAGCAAGTCAGCCTTTTCAGGTGTTTTGGTACTAGGGGTTTGAATCCTCTCACTAGAGAATAGTCTCTGCAGTGCCCCTAATTTAGAAGCTTCACAAACGTCAGAGTTATCTGGTCTGGAGTTTGCAGCAGGTACTAGGCTTTCAATCCAATGTTTCACAGTAGAGGGGGAGGGTTCCAGCTCCTGCTCATTAAAACTAGCCTTTATCTCTTTTGCCAATTTATCAGATATAAAATGGTCAGGTTTACCTTGAGGCTGTTTCTCTGTGTCAGCACTGGTGGTCTTTCCACCTCTCCAATCCTCCCAGCTGTAGCAATTGTTTGACTGGCCTGCCCGGCTTCTCCAATTGTCTGTGCTTTTACCTTTGAATGCTGGCTTTGTCTGAGTGCGTGCCTTTCCCTTGGCACCTTCTCTCACACAGGCTGTTCTGCCTGGACTCTCTGGTCTCAGACTCTGGTCTTGGCTTTCTCTTGCCTTCCAACTGTCTCTCTGGATATTTTCCTGACCAGCTTCTTTGTGGGTTCTCCAATCGTTTCTCCACTCGGTTCTGTCTCCAGGTCTGTAATCGGGTCTCCCATTGGGTCTCCAATCGGGTCTGTCTTCGGGTCTCCAATCGGGTCTCTCTTCGGTTCTCCAATCCTTCCCTCTGCATGTGATTTTTATCCCTGGCTTCCTGCTTCCTTGTGACAAATCAGGAAGGGGGTTAGTCTCCACCCTTGCACTAGGGCGTGGTTTGCTTCCTACAGGGAACTGTCTTTTTCTCTGACGTAGGCTAAGTTTTCCTTGTAGCAGTGCATTATCATTGCCTTCAACGGGGACTTCAGGATTTTCATCCCCTTTCAGGCTTTCCATAGGGCTTTCACCATCACAAGTGGAACGGGTAAACGTAGATCGATTGTTTACATTATCAGAATATAGAAAGACTAGGGGACATGCAATGAAGCTACAGGGTAAACTATTTAAGACTAATAAAAGAAAATATTTTTCCACTCAATGTGTAATCAAACTCTGGAAGTTGTTACCGGAGGATGTGGAAAAGGCTGTTAGTGTTGCTAGGTTTAAAAAAGGTTTGGACAAGTTCTTGGAGGAAAGGTCCATAAACCATTATTAAGAAGGGACCCAAGATATCAATGCTTCACCCAGTACAAACATTGTGGAACCTGTGTCTTTTGGGGAAACTGCTAGGTACGTATGACCTAGATTGGCCACTGTTGGAAACAGGATACTGGGCTTGATGGACCTTGGTCTGACCCAGTATGGCATATCTTATGACTGTAGTACTTTAATGTGTTCATCAAGTGCATGCAAAAACTGCTTTCATGGCAACTCTTCTTCATGTAATTTTATCATAAAGCATTAAATTTCAAAACATTTAACCTTCAAATAATAAATAATTAATTCAGAATAATATTTTGTCTGTTTAGTTTAAAATGTTCATGGTTAACAATTAAAATTTGTCGTGGAGTCATTTATGACCCCAACGGTATTCAGTGTGTGCAAAAAATCTTGGTATTTCCAGTGTTAAGTTGTCCTTTTTTACCTTAATACGCTTGACCAACCCTGTAAATGTTTTCTTTCCTGAGAGTCCCTAACAAAGGATGAATTTATTTAGATGAAGCTTCAGGGGCAGAGACTTCTGCAGAAATGGTGCGATACAGATGGGGAGTTGCCTCATTGTGTTGGACAGGGGGGGATGAATGTGGGTGGTTTATGGCTTATTTAAAATCTTGATATGCCACCCTTCAACAATGTATCAAAGTGGTTTACAATAAAAACATTTGGAAATAAGAAAGGAATCCCAGTTAATATAAGTAAAAGAAAAGCATCAGATACAAATAAAAGGGAAATTAGAAAGGGGGAGATGCAGAATCTCATCTCCGTATTAAATATCTATCTATGGCCCCCGCCACCCATTGTGAATCTTGTTTTAACATAACTATAATATAGGCCAGATATTCAGGGAAAACTCCCTTCCCCACTATCCTATACAAACCCAAGCTTCCCACGAGCAAAACTCGGCGGTTATTTCTCCCTGAAAGCTGAGCTAAAATTCTATCAATATTAACAGCATATTTTACTTGAAGGAACACTGGTAGTATTCCTATTATGCAATTCACTTTATGAGTGATAGACATACTTATATCTTCAAAACAACCCCACCAAGAATCAGACCGATGACCACATAGCTGTGTGTAATTAGAGCTCGTTAAGTCAAAGAGGGTGAATGAAATTGTAACATGTGCAGCAGAAATTCCTATGAAATAAGGCCGGCGTGCTCCCTGCTCATCAGAGCTTACAATCTAGTTGAGACAAAATACAAATTACAAATCGGACCTAACAATCTAGTAAGACAAAGTAACAAATATTCAGGGAGAAATCTAGACGGAAAAAAGCACAAACACAAACATGGCATTTATAATCTAGTCAAGTCACAACACAGGAGTCAGGATCTGAAAGCAACAGTGAAGTGAGATTTCAACCTGGACTTGAAGAGGGCCAAGGAGGGGGCACTGACACAGGTAGATTGTTCCAGGCGAAGGGTGCAGCCAGATGGAAGGAGAAAAGTCTGGAATTAGCAGAATGAGTTAAGGGCATAGATAGACCTAGACTGATAGAAGAACGAAGTTCCCGAGAGGGGATTTAGGGAGAGACAAGAGATGACAGGTACTGGGGGGCTGAAGAGTGAATGCATTTATAGGTCAGGAGGAGAAGTTTGAACTGGATACGGAAACGGATGGGAAGCCAGTGAAGTGACTTGAGAAGAGGAGTAATGTGGGTATGGCGAGGCTGATGGAAAATTAGTTGAGCAGCAGAATGTTGAATAGAACGAAGGGGAAAGAGGTGGTTTGTAGAGAGACCAGCAAGAAGAAGGTTGCAGTAATCAAGACGGGAAGTGATCAAGGAGTGGATAATCATTTTAGTAGTGACTTCAGAAAGGAAGGGGCAAATTTTGCTCATGTTGCAGAGAAAGAAATGGCATGTCTTAGCTACGAGCTGGATATGTGTGGAGAAAGAGAGAGAGGAGTCAAAGATAAACCCCAAGTTATGGGCTGAGGAGACAGGAAGGATTACAGAGTTATCCACAGAGACTGAGAAAGGGGGAAGAGGAGGGGAGGCATTGGGGGGGGGGGAATATAAGGAGTTCAGTCTTGGCCATGTTCAGTTTCAAGCGGCGGTGAGACATCCAGGTAGCGATGTCAGAAAGGCAAGCAGTGATCTGGATAGCTAGAGAGATTTCAGGCATAGAGAGGTAGATTTGAGAGTCATCAGCATAGAGATGGCAATGAAAGCCATGGGAAGAGATAAGGGCACCAAGGGATCGGATATAGAGAGAGAAAAGGAGAGGTCCCGGGACGGAACCCTGGGGCACACCAACTGGAAGTGGGGTGGCAGAGGAGGAGGAGCCACAAGAACACACACTGAAGGAGCGATGGAAGAGGTAGGAGGAGAACCAGGATAGCACAGAGCCCTCAAAACCAAGTGAGGACAGGGTGACGAAGAGAAGGTTGTGGTCAACAGTGTCGAAAGCAGCAAAGAGATCAAGAAGGATGAGGACAGAGAAAAGGCCATTGGATTTTGCTAAGAACAAGTCATTAGAGACTTTGGTAAGAGCCGTTTCAGTGGAATGAAGGGGATGGAAGCCGGACTGGAAAGGATCAAGAAGGGCGTGAGAGGAGAGGAAATCGAGACAGCAGTGGTGGACCGCACGCTCAAGTAGTTTAGAGATGAAGGGAAGGAGAAAGATGGGTCGATAATTAGAAGGACAGGTGGGATCAAGTGAGGGTTTCTTGAGGAGGGGTGTGACCACAGCATGCTTGAAGTCAGCAGGGACGTTTGCGGTGGAGAGAGATAGGTTGAGGATATGAGAGATGGAAGGGACAACGGTGGAGGAGATGGGGCTTAGGAGACGGGTGGGGATGGGATCAGAGGAGCAGGTGGTGGGTTTGGAGGAAGAAAGGAGGAGAGCGCTTTCTTCCTCGGAGACCACAGGGCAGGAGGAGAGGGTAGCAGAGGTAGGAGGGAGAGATGGGAGAGAGGAGGGGTAGTAGGGGTAGTGGGGAATTGGAGGGTGATCTTATGGATTTTGTCATGGAAGTAGTCAGCCAGGGTTTGGGCAGGAAGGGAAGGAGGGATCAGAGGTGGAGGCACATTGAGGAGAGAACTGAGAGTACTAAAGAGACGTCAAGAATCAGAGGCAAGAGAGTTAGTCAGATGGATGTAGTAGTCTTGCTTGGCAAGTGCAATGGCTGATTGGAAGGAGATAAGCATGAATTTGAAGTGAAGAAGGTCAGCACGGGAGCGGGATTTGAGCCAAACACGCTCGGCAGAGCGTGCAAAGGAGAGTAGATAGCAGGCAGTGGGTGTGAGCCAGGGTTGAGGTGTAGAACGCCTTACAGGACGTGGGGTGGGCGGGGCAAGAGCATCCAGGGCTGAGGAGAGTGCAGTGTTATAGGAGGTCACTGCCTCATCAACGGATTTGGATGACAGAGTAGAAGAAAGGGGTGAAGAAATGGTGGAAGAGAGGGCTAAGGGATCAATGGCAAGAAGGTTTCTAAATAGGTTGGTGGAGACAGGACGAGGCTGAAGTGGGAGATGATGAATATTAAGACTTAAGAGGTGGTGGTTGGATAAGGGAAAGACTGAGTTACAGAAGTTGGAGGGTAAGCAGTTAAAGAAGAATATCAGGTCAAGGCAGTGGCCAAGCTGGTGAGTGGGGGCAGAGGAACAGAGTTGAAGGTCGAGCGAGGAGGTAAGGGACAGGAGCTTTAAAGCATGGGGATCAGAGGGATTATTGAGATGAATGTTAAAATCCCCAAGAATAAGAGTGGGGGAGGAGGGGTCAAAAAAGACGGATAGCCAAGAGTCAAAGTCAGTAAGAAAGGTAGAAACAGGCTTGTCGGGAGGCCGATAGATAACAGCTACTTGGAGGGGGAGTGGAGTGAAAAGGTGGATGGAATGGACTTCAAAGGAGAGAGAGGAGTGAGAATGAGGTAGGATGAGGGGTTGGAATTGACAAGAGGGAGAAAGTAGTAGCCCAACACCACCTCCACGGCCAGTGGGACGAGGAGTGTGGGAGAACTAATAGCCCCCGAGACAGAGAGCGGGGTAGATGTGGTATCATCAGGGAGAAGCCAGGTCTCAGTTAGAGCAAGGAGGTGTAGGGCGTTAGAGATAAAAATGTCACGAGTAAAGGCAAGTTTGTTTTGAGACATCTGCACCAACAACAAATCATACCAGTACCATGGTCAGACATAGTCATGTTCTTCCACATCCCCTCATCCGCAATAGACCCGGTGACTTCCTTGAATCCTACTGCACCTCTAGCTTTCCACTTTAGGCCTTTCATCAAAGAAACATTCCTTGAGGAAGCGCCACCCAATCTTAAAACTGACATCTCTGCCTTACTCGAACTGGTAAATACATGGAATTCCATCCTAAGCAAGGCTGCACTCCTTACACAATCTATGAGAGCCACTAAAAGGAACCAATCAGCCACCTGGTTCACAGCTGACCTACATAAAACCCTGCTACATCTCAGGAAGCTGGAGAGAAAGTGGCGACACTCGAGACTTCCGCAAGACCGCACCATTTACATGTAGACCCTACAAGAACATCACAGTGCAGCTAATCAAAGGAGAAAGGACTATCATACCAGCATCCTTATGTGTTCTCTTAACAGACCCCATGAGCTTTTTGGCATCATTCAGTTCCTCATAAAGGACACATCAAAGCAACATACTGAAGACACACCATACCTGTAAGACTTTGCTACCCATTTTCAGAACAAAGCCAATGGGTTTCCCCATAAAATAGTTAAGCCCTCCATCTGATGATCCTCCTATTGTAGGCACTCCTCCTGTTGAAGACACTAACATCCCTGTGTTAGAAGCCTTCCACCCCTATTCGAGGACATAATAAAAGAGCTCAACTCTACCACCTCTCCAGCAGATCCATGTCCTTCCCACTGGATTAAGTCAGCCTGCTCTTAATTAAGTGCCTACATCTCTAGAATTGTACACCTCTCCTTCTCCAAAGGCCTGGTTCCAGCACTGCTAAAAACTGCAACTATCAGACCCCTGCTTAAAAGTTCCAAATTGAACCCCGGTGACTTAAACTCTTATAGGCCCCGTATCTAACCTTCCCTTCCTGGCTAAGATAACCGAGAAGATAGCCCAGCAGCAAATCCAAGACCACATTGACATCCACGCTCCATTAGACAACCACTAACATAGATTTCGCCTATAGCATGGGGTTGAAACTCTGATAAACAACCTAATCATGGGCACGAACAAAACTAAACAGGGATTTATCCTAATTTTCTTAGGCAGTACATTGGCCTTTGATACAGTATGTCACAATCTCCTACTTTCCCGACTACAGATGGAAGGTATTCAGAACTTAGACTGGTGTGGATCATACTTATCAGACCGACAACAAATGGTACACATAGATGCACAAACTTCATCTGTTTACTCTCAAACTCAGGGTGTACCACAAGAATCTTCCTTATCTGCATTATTTTGTAATATTTACATCCAGCTTGTTTGCACTATTATCAAATCATATGGCATACTTTAACACATCTATGCTGACGATGTACTGATTTATGCTCCTTTCTCCACAGACATTTCCAATTACACCGGAATCATAGACTGCTTTAATGCAGTCTCAGACTGGCTGAAACTATACAACCTAAGAGTCAATTGCAGGAAAACTGAAGTGCTATTCATCACAAAGGATCCATCGTTCACACCCCCTTCCCACTTTTCAGGTAAAAGATGCAGAACTAAATACTAAACAAGAGGTACGGTATCTGGGCATCACCTTAGACCAGCATCTAAATATGGAGTCATACATAAATAAAATCATTAAGGCAGTATACTTCAAATTATGGATCCTCTGTCACCTTGCTTGAAGCTACGGACTTCCACACTGTCTTCCAGGCACTTATTATCCCTTACTTCGATTACGCCAGCATCATTCTTCATGGCCTTCCAGACTGCGCAATTCATCCCCTTCAAATGGCAGTGAACACTGCAGCACAACTCTTTTTGGAGCTGCTAGACATGAGCATGTAACACCAATCCTTAGGCAACTACATTGGCTCCCTATATCCAGTCGCCTTAAATACAAAGCCTTCATAATGACATTCAAGATACTACGCAACCTCTCTACAATCACCCTAAAAGAAATCATACAATGGAACCAGACAATAGAATCAGAAGGTCGATCATGGCAAACACTCTCACCATCCCATCTATAACAAAAAAAAAAAAGCTGCTAGGAACCGAGCCTTCAAACTATATGCACCACCTCTCTGGAACTCCCTCCCCACCCCAATCTGCGCCATCTCCGACCTGTCTACATTCAGGAAAGCACTAAAGACACATCTTTTCAACTATGCTATGAACAGGTAACATAGACTTGCTTTGACTAGCTCCTTGTCTTAGATACATAAACCTGCTTTATACCAAGTTCCTTGCCTCAACCAGATCCAACTACTCATCATTTATTTATTTATTTATTTACAGGCTCTTATATACCGTGCTTTTCAGTATCAGTGCGGTTTACAAATAACAAAAACTTTTGCATCAGAACAAGTGATCTTATGCTTAGATTGTAACAGGATAGGTAACTTGGGACTGAAAACTAGGGTAAAACTATATACATGACAATAACAGTGGTTATTGTGGGCCTATTTACAATATATCTTACAAGCTGGTATTCAGAATGCATTAGTCATTAGTTTATGAGCGTTGTGAATGTACCTAATGGGCAGAATTGTTGTGTGCTTCATCATAAGTCAGGTTGTGGGAGTGACAGGGTTTGGGTGAATGAGTTTAGGTGTGGGGGGTGGTTGTGTTAGGTTAGGGTGGGCGAAGTGAAGGAGGAACAGGTGATGTTTAAGGGCTTTTCTGAATTGCGAGAGGTCTCTGATTGCTCAGATATGTGGTGGGAGGTTATTCCAGCATCTCGGGGCATAAAATGCAAAGGACCTATTCTGGGTTGTTTGAGTGCATTTTGTAGATTCAAGTGGTATAGTTAGCGTGTTGGCAGCTGCTGACCTTCTCAGCCTGTTGTTGGGGGTGAAGATGAAGAGTGTAGTGAGGGATGAAGGAGATAACCGGTTAATTGCTTTAAAGGTTAGGAGAAGTGTCTTGTAGGTAAGGCTGCTGTGTAACAGTAGCCAATGTAGTTCCAAGAGTATGGGCGTGATGTGATCTCTTCTGGATATTGTAATGTAGAAGGTCCTTCCGAGGCTGTGGAGCTGGGTGAAACAGAAGATTCTGTTGCAGTTTCTGACAGGCAAGCAAAGCACATGGCCCAGGGTTGCCATGGGTTACGTAAACAGTATGAGTCACGAGTGCAGCAAACACGCCCAAGCTGCAGAGTATCCCTGAGCCCCGGTCTTAAGGGGAAACACCTGGGTGGAGGCGGGGCAGAGTTAAGCCCTAGAAGACAGGGATATAAGAATTGCTCACTAAGATTCAGGGAGGAGAGCAGGAGGACTAAGGAGGGAAGCAACGAGCAGAGCAGGAGGGACGAGCTGAGCAAGGAGAGCAGGAACCAGGAGAGCAGAGATGGCGGAATAAGAGGAGCTGGTGGAACTGCAGGAGTTCCAAGAGCTGCAGAGGGAAAAGAAGCAGCAGAGAGAGAAACAGGAGATAGAGCACAAGAATTCAAAGCTACAAAGTCCCGGAGAGCCCAAGCCCAAAAGCCAGGTGGGAGCCACTCTCAATTAGAGCCCTATTGTGAAGGCAGCTGGAGAGAGAGACTGCCTGAGAGGTCAGTGTGGGAGTGCTCAGAAACTCTTGGGAGAGGAGGCTGTTGGCCAGAGGACATTTGCATGACTGAGGAAGCAGTGCTGAGAAAGTCTTCTAGGAAAAAGCCAGAAGGTAGGCTGTGTAAAGCACTGAAAGAGAAAACTAAGCAGAAAAGTTTTCTCTGTGATTGCCAAGCTCTGTTAGACTCTCCATGTGCTAGTTCCCAAGTATACGGCAGTTATCAGCCCTGCTCTAGAGAGCATTCTGAAGAGAAACCTCTGGGAGATAGAGAGGGTCTGTGTTTTAAAGCTCCGTATGATTTTGTACAAACCTGCTCAGCTGAAAGTGATGAGGGAATGCAGACAGGGTCTGTTGTAGAAGACTCTGAGGAACAAATGGACTGTACGCTATCATTTGCAGATGATATCATATCCCTGTGCTGATATCTGTTACCAAAGCTGTTGGAATAGCAGCAAAGAAGCAAAGTGATTCTTTTGGGTTTAAGAGGAAATGTTTCTTTGAGTTTGTTGAAGCACTGCATTGTTTAAAGCTGAAAGGAAGAAGCTGTTTTGTTTAGTTCCTGAGTTTTGTTTTCTTATGCCAGAAGCATGGTCCTTTTTGTTCTGTATTTTGTTGGCAATTAATCCACCCGGAAGGGAAATAAAACCTTGTCATATATTGCCTGAACCACTCGACTACAGTTTTTCCTTGTTTGGGGAGTGGAAGGGGACTACAACACCCAGAAGGCTGTGCATAATCAGTGCACTGCCCTACTTCCTGAGTCAGGATTTTCCCAGGCTGACCTTTCTCTGCATGCCTCAGGTCTCTGGGGGAGGTTACTGGTGACAATATGCCGCAGAGCATGCGAGCTGCTGCATTCATCGCCATTTGCAGTGGATTGAGGGTGCTCTTGGGGAGACCGTGCAGAATGATGTTTATGATCATTATGATCAATGATCATTATGGTCCATCAACAAAAGCACAAAGCCACGTCAGTTGAAGAAACACAGTCTAAGAAATGTGGTAAGGAAAGACAGAGCTATTTTATTGTACCAATAACCTGACGAATTCTTCCATGAGACCCAAAAAGCAGTCATTTATTTCATCTAGAAACTATCTCCGTAGCATGTCTTTCCATAACACTGACCCAGTCGATACTGGAGTAATTGAAATCACTCATTATAATTACTGTGCTGTAAATATTGTTAGCTTCCCTGATTTCTTTGAGCATTTGTTCATTCTGGCCATGCGGTCGATAGTATACCCCCACTGCCATTGCCTTCCCCTTTTTACACGGAATTTCAATCCATAGAGATTCTACAGTGTATTTTGTTTCCTGCAAAACTTTAATCCTGTGTGACTCAATGCCCTCTCTAACAGAGAGCGCAACCCCTCCACCAATTTGATCTACCCTACCATTACGATATAATTTGTACCCAGGTATCACAGTATCCTACTGGTTGTCCTCCTTCCACCATGTCTCTGAGATACCAATTATATCTAACTTCTCATTTAGTGCATTAGACTTCTAGCATTTGCATACAAACATTTTACAGGCTGTATTTTATTCATATTAATCTGGTTACCAGTAGGTAGGGGCAATATGGAATCTTTAAGTTCTGTCTGCTCCATACCTAAAGGCATTTGGGTTACTTTTGTCTTTATTGAAGCCTCTCTGTCAGTATTCCCTAAGTTCAATCTTTTTCTAGTATCCTTCAAGGAGACATTGTACCGAACCATGCATTTTTGGGTGTTTCCATATCCTCCCATATTATTAATTTGTTGTTTCTCTTTATGAATTCTCCATTAGAATCTTTTTACATAGAGGTAGCTGTTGTGATATAGGAATTAGTTAATTTCTTTCTATTTTACTTCAAAATGTATTTTATTTGAATATTATTGATAACAGGTACATACACATAAAACGAGGTCCACACTGAGGGCATGTACACACATTCAGAACATGGCTTGAACACATACAATACAACATCAAATAAATTAAGAGCAGAGTGGACAGATGAATGCAACAAGCAATCAACTGACATAGGTTATCACTTGGAAACATCTAAGATGAGAGTATCAATGTGCAGGAAAATATGTAGCACCTGAGTGCATTGAGAAATAATGTTAAGTAGGCATCCCCCCCCGCTCCTGCCCACCCAGTCCCAGGGCGGGCAGGAAAGCGAAGACTCCCCGAGGGGGGCCAAGGACTAGCAGAGGTCAGGACGGGGGAAATACCACACCCCAATGAACTAGCAGTCGCTGGTGCAGATATAAAGGGTGGGCAAAACCGCCCAATCCACACAATCTCACTACTACTTATATGCCCCAGTGCCCACCTCCCCCCCTACCTCCCCCCCCCCATCTACTACTACCCCCCCAACCTTACCCCCCCTTCTCTCCACCCCAAAGCAAGCCAATACCCAAAATCAAATCCAAAAAATAAACCCCAAACCTCTCTCAAACCCCGATGCCCTCGATACACCGTGGGGTAGAACCCAAGAAGGAGTACCCTGGTCCCTTACCCAGTGGCCTATTCAAGTAGAAACAGTAAACAGCATGGGTCAAGGTACGGAAATTGGAGCTATAGAAATTATATATTCAACACCGCGCTGCGTTCTGGGGGGGATAGCGTATTAATAAAGGGCTGCCAGATTCCAAGGAAGCGATCCCAGCCACTTGTTTAGCCGTGAGCTTTTCCATATACATCAGGTTCAGCAAAGCTCTCCTCCACATCACGAAGGGGGGGGGGAGAGCTCATAAGCCAACATTCCAACAACACCTTCTTGGCCACCAGAACACCCCGATCCAGCAAAGCCCGGTGAGACGCCGGGGGCAAAGGCCCGACCTCCCCCCAACAATGAAAAAGGCAGAGTTGCCAGTGCCCCAATTCCCCCACAGGCAGCCACTGCCCTAGGGAGGACTGCACCAACTTCCAAAGGGATTGCACAGCGGTGCACAGCCAAAATTTGTGAAGCAGGGTGCCCTCAGCCTGTTGACACCAACCGCACATAGGGTATCTCGTAACCCCACCCGGTGGGCCCAGCTATCACTCGCATATGCCCTCCAAAGAAATTTAAATTGCATCTCCTGCAAGTAAATCCATATTGCCCCCCTGGGAACGCGATCGAAGGCAAGTTGCAACAGGTCTACAGTCAGATCAGATAGCCCATCAGCGACCCATCTATGGGTGAGAGTCTGGAGGTACACCGAGTCGACCCAGGGACAGAGCAGTTGCTTTCGCTCCGCCCAGTCCAGAAGCTCTTTCCCTACCCAGCCACCTAGTAGTTTACGCGGGTCCCGCGTAAGTAAGAGATTGGGGATTTGTTTCCTCAGC
Organism: Ichthyophis bannanicus; assembly: GCA_033557465.1. Lineage (NCBI taxonomy): Eukaryota > Metazoa > Chordata > Amphibia > Gymnophiona > Ichthyophiidae > Ichthyophis > Ichthyophis bannanicus. Next base: position 256,145,523 of record CM066034.1, read on the forward strand.
TGATCAATATAATGGCGGAGTTGAAGGTAGCCATAGAAATCCCTTGGGTCCAAATGATAAGTATGGCTCAAAGATTGAAAGCTCTCCAGGGCGCCCCCTTCGGTTCTACCAAGATCCCCCAAGCACACTATCCCCTTCCGACGCCAAACATGGAAGATCGAGGAATCCGCACAACCCGGCACAAAATCCGAGTTTCCAACTAAGGGCAATAGCAAGGAGCATGACGGATCCCACCCAACACGCCGGCAAATCTCCCACCATGCCAACCGCAGGGTCCGCAAATAAGTGGGGATCCTCCCGGTCCCCAGACGGTGACCACTAGCACGATGAAGAATGAACAAACTGTGTAAGGGGGGCGAAAATGCCTGAAGTTGATGAATAGGCGCACAACCCTCCTCCACCTCCAATAGACCCCAAATATGTCGCGTCAAGAAGCAGAGATTGTAATGGGATAACGAGGGAAGCTTCAAACCCCCTTCCTCCCGCCTGCGTCGCAGAGCGCGGAGGGGTATACGAGGACGGCGGCCCCCCCATAAAAAGCCGGTCAAATACTTATCAAAAAGTTTCCAATCTTTCGCACGTACCCATAATGGCAAGAGCCGTAGCAGATACAACCATCTAGGGAGTTCCACCATAGTAAATAGTGCAATACGGCCACGGAGAGACAACGGAAAGGCTCGCCAACGCTGAAACACAAGTTGCACCTTACCCAGCATACCAGGTATATTCGCTTGATATAGACGCCCCGGATCGGCCGGCAATTGTATGCCCAAATACTTAATAGAGTCCTCAGCCCACGCCAAGGGAAACGTCCCCTGCCATACCGCCCGTACCTTCCCGCCCACGTCTAACGCCATAGATTTAGACATGTTGATCTTCAAGCCTGAAAACCCGCCAAAGTCCTGGATTAGATGCAAAACCCTCTGCAAGGAGTTCAGCGGATCAGTCAGGCAAAGGAGCATATCATCCGCAAAGGCACTGATTTTCATTTCCTCCCCTCCCATCCGAACACCGACCACGTGAGGGTCTTGCTGTATAGCTTGCAGAAGGGGTTCCAGCGCCAACACAAATAAAAGGGGCGACAGCGGACAGCCCTGCTGTGTACCGCGTTCTAAAATAAAAGGGGCTGAATAAATCCCGTTTACCCCCACCCGCGCCGCCGGGAGCTGATACAAAACCTGAGTCCACCGGGCAAACTCTCCCCGAATCCCAAAGCGTAAGAGCGCCTCCCAAAGGTACTTCCAAGCCACTCTATCAAACGCCTTTTCAGCATCTAGGCTTACAAGAAGCAAGGGAGAGTCCCGTCCAATACAGTGTTCCATACCCAAGAGGAGTTTAGCTATGTTCTTAGTGGCATCCCTGCCCATAACAAAGCCCACCTGTCTATCCCCAATTAAGGATGGAAGTAAAGGATTTAAACGCTGAGCTAGCACCGCAGCCAAGATCTTAGCATCAGTATTGATTAAGGAGATGGGACGAAAAGACGCCGGATCGAGCGGGTCCTTACCCGGCTTCGGAATAAGTGTAATATTAGCACAACGCATGTCCCTAGGAAAGCTTCCCTGAGACAACGCCTCCTCATACATAGCGACCAGACTAGGGACCAGCCTAGGAGAAAGCATCTTATAATATTCCCCACCAAACCCATCCGGTCCCGGGGCCTTATGCGGCTTCCCACGCTTTATGGCCGCTTGAATCTCCGCTCCCGTCAACGGGGCATTTAGCGATGCCAGGGCCGCTTCGGAGAGCTGGGGCAGGGTGACCCTATCCAGAAATGCCGCACTCGAGCTCGCCGTATTATCTTCTGCTGTATAAAGGTGAGCGTAATACTCACGAAATATATCCGCAATCTGCTGGGGCTGATGGCAAACCCTTCCCTGTGAATCACGTAGCACCGGAATGAAGCGTGCCCCACCCGGGTCGCGAACCAGCCGCGCAAGAAGCTTCCCAGATCTGTTACCGAAGCGATATAGCTTGTGCTGGTAGTATTGCAGAGACATTCTCGCCCTCCGCTGAAGTAGCTCATTAAGAGCTAGTTGGGCCCTAGCGAACTCCTGCTGCTTAATCTTAGCCCCGCGTCCTTGCAAAGTGGCTAGTTTGGATTGTAAAGCTCGGAGATTGCGCTCCAGGACCACAATACTGCGGTCAAGGTGACGCTTCCTGCGAGCGGTATACTCAATAATAGAACCGCGCATAACCGCCTTACTGGCCTCCCAGAAGAGTAAGGGGGAGCAATCAGGGGTGTCATTGAAAAGCACATACTCCGACCATTGCTGCTCTAGGAAAGATCGGAAATCAGCATCTTCCCACAGATGGGCCGGAAAACGCCATCCACCTGTGCCCACCCCTTGGCAGTCCCAAGTGATCCAAACCATTCCATGATCTGAGATGGCTATGGGTTCTATATCTGCTCGCTCTACCCTAGAAATCGCCCTCTCACCCACCAGTATGTAGTCTATTCGGGACCACGTGAGATGGGCCCTCGATTGGTGTGTGTACACACGCTCTCCTGGGTGCAAGAGGCGCCACACATCCACAAGGCCCCCTAATCTACACAAGTAGCCAACTCCCTTATTAGTCCACGCCCCTTGAGCACTTGCCATCAATTTGTCGAGGCGTGGATCACTAGGACAATTAAAGTCTCCCGCCAATACCAAGTCACCATCCCCCACCTTCTGCACCAGACTCAACAGACACTTAAAGAAAGCGTGATCATACACATTAGGGGCATACACATTGCCGATCCAGAGTTCCTTATTATACAGTTTGGCTTGAAGAAAGACGTACCGCCCCTGCGGGTCTGAGTCAACATGTTTCACCTCAAAGGGGACTCCTTTTTTCACTAAGACTACCACCCCCGCCTTTTTGCCCCCAGCGGAGGCCCCATACATGCCCGCCACCCAATCCCTCACCAACTTCTGATGCTCTAGAGCACTCAAATGGGTCTCCTGCAGTAGGGCTAAGTGAGCCCCCTTCCGCTTGAGCGCCTGTAATATTTTAGTGCGCTTAATGGGGGAGTTGATGCCACCTACATTCCAGGAAATCAATTTAATCTGCTGATTATGGCACCCGAGTATTGTGAGCCTCCACTGCAGACACTCCCAGACAAACCCTCGGAGCCGCCCAGCCTCGGCGTCCGGAAGGAGCTTGATCCCGGCCATCAGGGGATCGCAAGGTGCCGAGGTCTCTGGGTATTTGGATACTGGCTATCCCCCCTCCCCTCCCCTTCCCCCCTTCCCCCCTCCCCCCCCAAAGACTCTAGCCCCTCTACTATCTCCCCCCCTCCCCCCTAACCCCCCCGCCACCCAACCCCCCTAAAAACACACATCCTACGTCAGCCAGAGAGCTGAACAGAAGTCACTAGCGGGCACCTCGGGGCTGCCGCGGACGCACAGCCAGGCCCATGTCCCTATGCATGCCTACCCCTCCTCAATGACAACAGCCCGCCCCAGAAATGCCTCCCCCCCACTAACTCCCCCTCCCCATTATCCCTTCCATCCCACCAGACCCAAAAACATATAACCGGCTCAACTACACCATCAAAACAAAGCATGGTAGGAGGAAAAAAGATAGAAACGAATAGAGGGAAAGAATAGTACAATTACAACGTTGGAGAGTATACTGTCCCAGAAAGAGAAATAACATCAGCCACCTGGCAGGATAATCAGGCACACAACAATATAACCACTGAAACCATACAATAGCATCAAAACCCTTGCGGGATCTAAACTAAAAGGAAACAGGGAGCAGGTAAATGGTAAAACACTATGTCCCAGGGAACCTGAGCAATGTCCTCCCAAGGTACCGCTGAGCCACATATGAGCAGTGATGGGGCCTACAGGTGGCCAACGGTGAGGCCTACAGAGTATATTTGGGCGTCCTTCCCGATGTCCCGTGAGGACGACAGGTCGCTCGCTAGCCCAGTACAGGCAGTACAAGGAGTACAGGTTTACCGCCTAATCCGGGCAGAATCATCACAGTTTCAATTATGGCTCCGCAGCCGCAGTTGATTCCGCCGCTCGTAGTGGGGAGTCCGCAGGCAGGCGCTCCAAGTATGCGGTAGCCTCCCCAGCAGTAGAAAACACCATGTTTTTCCCCAGGTGATGTAGGCGAAGAGTCGCAGGGAAGGCGAGGGTGAAACGGATCTTCTTTTGGAACAAGATCGAGCAGACCGCCGAGAACTCCTTGCGCTTAGCTGATACTACTGTGGAGTAGTCCTGAAAAAGGAGTATTTTGGAGTTTTCCAGCACAAGGCCCTCGTGCTGCCTGTACGCTCGCAGCAATCTGTCCTTATGTGCAAAATTCAGGATGCGTGCGATCACCACTCGGGGCTTTAAGCGGTTATCCTGTCGAGGTCCAATTCGATGGGCCCTCTCCACCTTAAGCTCACCAACCATGGTAGGGAGTCCCAGGGCCTCCGGAAGCCATTTTTCAATGAGGGGCAGAATTTACTGATCATTCTTAGATTCCGGGATACCCACCAGCCGAATGTTATTTCGGCGGGAGCGATTCTCCAAGTCATCCAACTTAGCTTGGCATGCTGTAAGTTGCGCACGAAGGCCATCATGCAGTCTTTCCTGCCGCCCCTCCTCATCCTCTATGGCAGACACGCGGTGTTCCAACTCATCTATCCGCTGCCCCTGTGCTGCTATCGCCTCCCCCATCTCCTCCAGCTTAGAGAGTATTCGATCTAGCTTGGGATCAAGATGCCTAGCCACCTCTTTTGCGAGCTCTTCTGTGGCTGAATCCCCACTCTCCGCTCCGGGAGACGAGGGCTGCAACAACGCCGAGGCGGAGACCGAGGCCCTTGATTTTGGCGCCTTCTCCTTCTCCTTCTCCTTGGCGTACCGGGGGCGGCATACCAGCCTCAGAGCAACACCGGGCTGCTGCACAATGTTGGGGTAAACACTCTCTCCACCGGCAATCACCTCCAGGCACTCAAAACGCTGATTTTATATCTATATCGCCGAGGCAGCCCCGGAGCTAGCGAAAACACGTCTTCACTTGCTCATGTGCCACGTGACTCCTCATTTCTTTCTATTTTATTGCAAAGGTGACTATGGGGTATGTTTACTGAATGGCGCTAACGTTGCAGCTGCGATGTTATCACGTGATAATAGCGCATTACTGTGCAATAACGTCTGCTGCGACGGTAAGGTGCGCCGAGGGTGGAGCAAGGCCCCACAGAGGGTGGAGGAAGGCTCCCCAGGGGCGGAGAGAAGGGGTCAATGGACGGAGAGTGGGCATGGAGTGGCTCCTTGCACACTAACGCCGTGAAATGAAGCACAGAAAATTAGCACCAGTGAAAACCTGGCGCTAGACACATTTGCAGGTCAGAGAAACCATTTCAGTCAGCAATGTACAGCAAAGGCAGGGAAACCCAAAAACGTGATAGTAGTGATACATGTGCAGGAGCCAAAAAAGCAAAGAAACAGATAAAATGACCAGAACCACATTTGAAATCCCAATAACCAAGCTGGCCAATAGTGATATTAATGAGAAACATAAAACAACACTACTGACAAAGCATAAAAAAGAAGATATCATGTTTGGAAGGGTCTATTCTCAGTCCCTCTACAAAGTGAATGATCCCACATTGAAATACCGCTGATCAGGGTGTTTGTCGTTTATATTGGGCAGGTTTGTCATGGTGTGCAAATGTGCAGCAACAGCAGAGTGGGCATGTAGGACAGGGAAACTGCACTGATGCTGGAAATGGGATACAGAGGGCTGCAGGCGGCATATGCTGTGGTCCCGCTGGGGCACATTGCGGACTAGGCTGATGCCTAGGTGGCACATAGGAATGCCGAAACTGTAAAGCAGCAAGACAGCAACTGACGAGAGTCCAACATTGGCACGAGTGTGTTCCCCACAGTTTCCCAGGGGATATTACCCAGCAGGTACCCCCAAGGGCACAGAACATTGGCAGGCGCTGCCAGGGGGAAGCGTGCATGTCCATGTAGGCACCCCCACCTGAGAACCCACACCATAGGCAGCTGCCTACCGGCACACTGGCTGGCCCGGGACTGCACATCACCAGCATAAGGGCATGTCAGCATGGTGGCGGAGGGGTGCTGGTGGTGGAGGGGGCAGTGGCAGCTGCCCACAGCAGACCATGGCCAAGCCCCGTTTAGGTGTGTGCTGTGCACTGCAACAGACAAGACTTGTCTGACGTACAGTCATGGTATCCCCAGGGAATGATCTGCCTCTGTGGCAGCAGTGTGGTGCAGTACACACAGCCAGTGTGTTCAGGGGCAGAGGGTCACAGGTTCAAGTCCCAGCTGTGGCCCCTGCAAACCATTTCCCTATATTTTATGCAGTAGTAAACCGTGATAATAAAGACAGAACCTTTCTTGCAGAGAAATGAAACATGCCATAAACGCCTATATTTTACTCTACAGAGCACAGACACCATTAACATGTGCAATCCCTAGAGCAGAGTGTCCCACCTGCAGGCCTGGAGGGCCAAACACCATTCAGGTTGTCAGGATGTCCCTAATAAATATGCATGAGATGTAATTACATGCCCCACCCCCATTGTATGCAAATGTAACCATGCATATTCATTAGGGACAGCATGAAGACCTGAACCATGTTCGGCCCACCCGGACCGGAGTTGGGAACCTCTGCCCTAGAGCAGCGTCACAAACACTCACACCCACAGGCTCCACTATCCAACACCTCATGGAGAGTCAGGCAGTTGGGCCCTGCGCAGACTAGCATCTCCCAATACTAGCACCTGCATACCTTAGCAATGCCGTCCTAAACTTGGGAACACGTTACACATATATCAAAAGGTTGCTCTGATTAATGTCAGATAACACATCCTATGTTAAACAGAATTTGTTGACAGAGATTCATCATAGCAACCTTTTTGATATCTGTGGATTGTGGTTCAGTGTTTGTTCCCAACAGTGTTTACCACCCCAGGGAGTGACTCCAACCGTATTGAGTACCATAGCAATGCCTGCAATGTGCCCAGGACTGGTGTGGCAGCCAGGGCTGCCAACCACCTCTAATCCATGCACAATGCTGAAATAGGTGTGGGAGTGGGTGTATGTTTACCCAGTGTGTTGTGGCTGCCTACACCTCACTGAGCCTACAATGCTTGCACTGTTTCCAGTGTTAGCCTGCCAATGTGCATAATGAGGAGCAAGGTACTGTGGGTATGGCTTGGACAGGGCGGCCTGGGCAGGATGCCTCTGCACAGGGCATAGGGCAATGGCTGGACATTGTAGTGCCCACCCACCACCTGCACGGACAGGGTGGCCACAGCATGTCATGCTGTGATGTCACTCTCACCCTGACTGAGCAGTGACCATGGCATAGCTAGGTTACCCCATAGTGCTATACAGTATTTCTTTCAGGTGATATCTATGGGTTCCCTGTTCTGGGGTCTAATCATTGACATACTTGCTTGGTGTGTGTGCTCACATCCCATTTTTGGGTGCACACAGTTCCTCCAGGAACATGCACTGTGTACTAGCTAGCAGACTGTCTGCAGTTAGCGTGTGTATGGCTGGAGTACCTTGCAGGGTGAAGACTGACAGTGCCCACTGCTGTTCAATGTCAGATGGTGTTGGGGGGCATCTGAGCATATACAGGCCTACTGCCTGTCTGCCAGTGCCCTGTGTGATACAAACAGATCTGCATCCAATGCTTTGGAGGGCGCCCTCTCCCCTGCAGGACTGGGGTAGCTGGTCCCACAGCCCTTCATCATGTCCCTCCACTGCCGTCATTGCAAAGATGTAGAGTGTGGGGCTGTTGGTGGCAGATCCTGTCCCCCCACCCTGGCCCTGAGAGGGTGGGTCTGTAGGCGCTGCCCCCAATCCACATGTGGGTCCAGACACCCCCCTGCCCTATAGGGCACAGTAGGGGATGGCAATGAGGCGAGGGTGTTTCTGCTGGAAGCACAGATTGTAGAGATGCGCAGACTGTTACATGCAGCAAAAGAGATTGCCCCAGACCAGGGCCGGATTTACGTATACGCCATGTACGCCATGGCGTAGGGCCCACAGCCGGCAGGGGCCCACAAAAAAAGAACCAGGTTTTTTTTTTTAAACTCAATTAAAAAAAAAATCCTGGTGGCTGCCGCCGCGGGGCCCCCTCTGCTGCCGCGGGGGCCCCGTCTACAAGCTGAAGCGGTCCGGTCGGGTCGGGTCCGGTCGGGTCGGGTCGGGTCCGGTCGGGTCGGGTCGGGTCCGGTCGGGTCTCTCTCCCTCCCTCCCTCGCTCGCTGCAGGCTGCGAGAGACGCGAAGATAGAGCGTCTCCTCGCGTCTGTGTTAAGCCCGCAGGGGCTGATGGGATTTCCCATCAGCCCCTGCGGGCTTAACACAGACGCGAGGAGACGCTCTCCCTTCGCGTCTCTCGCAGCCTGCAGCCTGCAGCGAGGGAGGGAGGGAGAGAGACCCGACCCGACCCGACCCGACCGCTTCAGCTTGTAGACGGGGCCCCCGCGGCAGCAGAGGGGGCCCCGCGGCGGCAGCCACCAGGTTTTTTTTTTTTATTAAATTTTACTTTAGGCCGGGGGGGGGGGGGTAGGAATGGTAATGGGCAATGGGGGGGGGGTAGGACTGGTAATGGGCGATGGGGGGGGTAGGAATGGTAAGGGGGTATTGGGGGGCTTGGGCTGGAAATGGACTGGGGGGGGTAGGGCTGGTAAGGGGCTATTGGGGGGCTGGGGCTGGAAATGGGCTGGGCTGGGCTGGGGGGGGCTTAAGGCTAGAGGTGGGCTGCTGGGGTTAGGACTGGTAATGGACTGTGGGCTGTTGGGGGGGCTTAGAACTGGCAATGGGCTTTGGGGGGGGGGTTAAGACTGGTAATGGGCTGTGGGCTGATGGGGGCTGTCTGGTAATGGGCTATGGGGGGGGGCTAGGACTGGAAATGGGCTGGGGGGTTAAAACTGGAGGTGGGATGATGGGGTTAGGACTGGTAATGGGCTGTTGGGGGGGGTTAGAACTGGTAATGGGCTTTGGGGGGGTTAAGACTGGTAATGGGCTGTGGGCTGATGGGGGTTGTCTGGTAATGGGCTATGGGGGGCTAGGACTGGAAATGGGTTGATGGGGTTAGGACTGGAAGTGGGCTGATGGGGGGTTAGGACTGGTAATGGGTTATAGGGGGGCTTAAACTGAAAATGGGGTGATGGGGGGTTAAGGACTGTAAGTGGGGTGATGGGGGGGCTAGGACTGGTATTGGGTTGGGGGGTTGCTAGGACTGGAAATGGGCTGATGGATGGCTAGGACTGGAAATGGGCTGATGCAGGGACTAGAAGGGAATGGATGCTGGGTGAGGCTGGAACTAGAAGGGAGCTGATGTTGGGGGAGGATTAGAATGGGATGGGGCTGGAAGAGTAAAATGGAGAAGGGAAAAATATTTTGTGTGGGAGGGATAAAAAATCTACAATTGGCCGGGTATTGGGAGAGTAAGTGGGGATTGAGGATGGAGGGGTAAAATTTGAGTGGATGAAATAGGAATGAGGAAAGAGCAAAAGGAGAAAGATTAGTATGTTAAAGCAGATGTAGAGAGAGAATGGAAAAAAATCTAGAAGAGAGAAGAAAGGACAAATGGACAGCAGACGATGGAGAGTTAGCAGAAGACACGAAGAAACCAGAAGAAAGTGGCTGGAGCAATTGCAGCTGAAAAAAATGCACAAAAGGTAGAAAAATATCTCTTTATTTTGAATTTATTAATTGGAATATGTCAGCTCTGGTAAATGTGCATCATTAACATCTGCGCTTTGTTTAGTACAAGAGCAAATTAATGTATAGTTTTATTTCTACAGTGTTGTACATTCCAAGTTTGGCTTTTGGGATTCCCAGTTTAATTATTGTCTTCCTATTTCTAAATTGTGATTACTTGTTTGGTGATGGTCTATGTTCTGCATGTGTAACTGAGCTGAGGTGTTCTGTTTATATAATTCCTATTTGACATTGCTACTTGTTCTCTTTCCCCAGTAGGTCATGTATTGTTGTTCTCTGAAATGTATTGGTTTAATATTTGCAGTGTTGCCTTTTGATTGGTAGAGTATGGTGCTTTGTGAGTCCTGGTAGTGCTGTTAGGATACGGCGGGTTTACTATGGGCAGTGTTTGTAGTAGTTCCTAATGTGTCTGGCAGTTGGCACTGGATTATAGTAATGTAGAAATCTTTTAGTCTTTCTTTATCCATACACTCATTAAGAGGCACGTTTACTAAAAGTTAGTATATGGTAACATTATGCAAATATTTATGCAAATTAGGCCCCTTATGCAAATGAGGTCCGCACCCCCCTTGGGCCGCCCCTGCTGGGGGCCCACAATTTTTGTTGGCGTAGGGCCTCACTCAAGGTAAATCCGGCCCTGCCCCAGACAGCCATATCAGATGAGACCCCTTGCTTGCCTCTCCTGTGTCTGCTCTGCATGGCACTGCTCTCCTCTGTCCTCCTGTCATTGTACTTATCCTGCCACCTCTACCTCCTCTGGTGGACACGTATCCCCATCCTCTGCCACACACTGTCATTGTTGCACTGTACATTACCATCACCCTGTACATCGGTACAGCTGCCCCCGATATGTTTGTCCACTTTACCTGCTGCCACATGGGCTGCACGCAGATTTGTCTGGTCCATGAGCTCCATCATCTACTTCCTCCCATCACTTGTTCATTGCCTTTCCTTGGTGCTCTGTGCAGTGTTATGGTTACATCTGTGTTTGAGCCATACATTTTATGCTTGTGACCTTGGGGCACCTTTGTGCCCCTGGGCACCATCCCCTGTGTCACCTTAGCATCCCGGGGCATCTTTCATGGCACCTTAGGTTTGGCCAGCTTATGGGGCGCCTTATATGCTGCCTTGGAGCGTGCCAACCTTTCCTGCCACCCTCTGGGGCACATTATGACCCACCTTGGATGATGTGGTGCTTTATGATGTGCCTTATGGTGCACCCTAAAAGGTGCATTAGGTTGCGGCACTGGGGTGATGCTATTTTGGCTGGCAGTGCAGATTGTTGGGATGTGTCTGATTGTTACAAGCAGGAAAAGGGATTGCCTCAGACAGCCTTTTAACTGAGCCCACTGAAGGATCGAACTCATGACCACTGTATCAGCAGTCAATGTATTAACCAGTGTGCTGCACCTCTGTTGCTGTGATTTCAGGTCAGCGCGCCTAATTAAGGCTAAGACGCGTTAATGTGCCACGGCTCCCTCAGTTATCGCGTGATAACTCGAAATGCTACATTAAGACCGGAGCGCCCACTACCTTATATGGCATTCATCACAGTAAGAGTGCAACTAACTCAGGTAATATTAAGACGGTTTAGTAAACATACCCCTATATTGTAATTTTGAATGCATTAAGGTGTTTGTGCATATGAATAACTTATATAGGAGGGTTTGTGTATATAAAGAATAGGAAAAAGCAAAAGAAAAAAGGGCATATTATAAAAAAGAGGGGTTTTGTGGTAATTTAGATAAAATCAATAGACTATAGAATAAATTATAATTTTTTATAAATTATGCTATATATTTTTCTAAAAATCAATGAAAATGTTATATGTATTGGGGGTCTTCCAATTTATCAAGGTCCTCTTGCAATTTTTCACAATCCTCTTGGGTTTTAACAACTTTGAATAATTTGTTGTCATCTGCAAATTTGATGACCTCACTTGTTGTTCCCATTTCCAGGTCATTTATGAATATGTTAAAAAACAGTTGACCCAGCACAGATCCCTGGGTACTTCACTATTCACCTTTCTCCATTGGGAAAATTGGTCATTGAGTCCTACCCTCTGCTTTTTATCTTTTAACCAGTTCCTGATCCACAATAGTACACTGCCTCCTATCCCATGCCTTTTTAATTTCACCAAGAGTCTCTGATGAGGGACCTTGTCAAAGGCTTTCTGAAAATCCAGATACACTATATCAACTGACTCATCTTTGTCTACCTATTTATTCACACCTTCAAAAAAACCATAACAGATCAGTAAGACAAGACCTTCCTTGGCTAAAGCTATGTTGGCTGTCTCTCATTAAGCCTTGACTACCTACATGTTCAGTAATTTTGTTCTTTATAATGGTTTCTATCATTTTTCCCAGTACTGAAGTCAGGCTCAGCGGTCTGTAGTTTCCCGATCACTCCTGGAACAACAATAGCATGCATCAATCGACAAGGACACACAGGCAGTCTAGTATTGTCCAGAGATATATTACCTTTATTAATATGGGCAGAATTTCATCTGATGGCCATTTTAGTGGCTCATGTATCAGGAATTGAAAATGTGGAAGCAGATTTTCTGAGTCAAAGTTGTTTGGATCTAGGAGAGTGGTCTCTAGAGGAGACAGTCTTTCAAGAGATCATTCTCAGATGGGGAAATCCAGTATTGGACTTGATGGCAACGGTAAAGAATGCAAAATGCCCAAGGTTCTTCAGTTGAAGAAGAGAGAGAATGTCTGAAGGAATAAATGCTCTGACATAACCATGGCCGAAGAATGCACTGCTATATGCATTCCCTCCATGACCTCTGGTAGGTTGGATGTTGTAGTGGATAGAGAGACACAAAGGTGTAGGTTATAGCTCCAGATTGGCCTCGGAGACCTTGGTATGCAGATCTCATTTGGCTGGTGCAAACAAAACCATGGAGACTTCCATTTAAGAAGGAATCTTATATCACAAGGCCCAGTGAGTATGCATCGGTTCTTGCTTACGGCTTGGTTCTTGAAAGGGCTCTGTTAGTACAGCGGGGTTATTCGGCAGCAGTGATTACAACACTCTTAAAATTTCATAGATGATCGACATACTTAGCATATATACGATTTTGGTGTATTTTTGAGCACTGGTGTAACGAGAACAGAATAAAGCCATTCTGGGCTACTATTCCAGATATTTTGTCTTTCTTACAGGTAGGAGTTGATAAAGGTCTTGCACTGAATTCCATAAAGATACAAGTGGTGGCCTTATCATGCTATAGAGGTAGAGTTCCAGGTCATCCTTTAGCATCACATCCAGATGTCATACGTTTCATGAAGGTGTTAAGGCAGATTAGACCACAGGTACGTTCAATCTATCTTGGTATTTAAATCTAGTGCTTACAGTACACCATTTGAACCTTGGAAGAAGGCAACTTTGAAGGTTTTGACATTAAAGGTCTTATTTTTAGTCACAATTTTTTCAGCACGTTGTATATCAGAGTTGCAAGCATTATGACATCAAGAACCGTTTCTATTGATATCAAAGTAAGAAGTTTTGTTTTACTTACAATACCATTTTTCTGTCTAAAGTTGCCACCATTTCATATTAATCAATTTTTTTGCCCAGTTTTCAAGAAACAAATAATCCTCAATTATGAAGTTTGGATATGCGTTTAGTAGTTCATCATTACCTGAAGTGTACAAAGACATTTTGAAGATCAGAACGTTTATTTGTACTTTATGGAGGACTATGTAAAGGAGAAGCAGCTTCAAAGGCAACAATTGTGCGCTGGTTGAAAGAGACAATTGCATCTGCATATTTATTTCACAAAAAGACCATACTTAAGGGCTTAAAAGAACATTCAACTAGAACTCAGGCAACTTCATGGGCAGAATCTAGCCTGGTGCCACCAGCAGACATTTAAAAGGCAGCAACATGGTCTGCCTTACATGCCTTTAGAAAACATCACCGTATAAATGTACAGGCAGAAGCAGATGCTTAGTTTGGAGCAAGTGTCCTACAGGCAGGACTTTTAGGACCTTCCCATACAGAAGTACTGCTTTGGTACATCTCAATAGTGTAGCACTGGAGGGATGCTACAGAAGGAGAAATGGGATCTTGCCTGCTAATTTACTTTCCTTTAGTCCCTCCAGTACAGTCTATAACCCACCCATTTTGAAACAGTTATTGTAAATTTCGTATTAAATTGTTTAATTGTTTTGGTTTGTATTAAGAGGTTAGAAAGAAAGTAAATAGAGTTGCTAAGTGCTATGGATAATTAGCTATTATAAGACTATGAGGTTGCTGCTTTGACAGTGGGATACTAGCTAGATGATAGCAATGTGTTCCCTTTATGGAATGACATCACCAAAGCTTGGAATTCTCAGTCTTCAATCTGCTGGAAGGGGGTTAAAAACCTAATAGTATGGACTGTACTGGAGGGACTAAAGGAAAACAAATTAGCAGGTAGAATCTAATTTCCCCTTAGTAACCCTTTTAAGATATTTATTGTCTGGTTATCTCCTGTATCTTTCTCTTCCTTTTAAATATCCATATGTATTCACATTTATACTGGATGTTTGTATTTATTATTTATGTATTAATTTTATGTTCATATTTTGTATACATGGTTTTTAACATGGCCCAATGAGCTTTTTTTTAGTGTTGGTATAAGGTTTTATTGATCTCATTTTGTTTACTTTGTTTTATCTTATTGATATTTCATTGTTTATTTATATTTTTAGAGGTCCCTCTGAGGAAGACAGTCGTCCCGAAACATGGCCATGTCGGGGTGTTTCTTTATAAAGGACTCTTGTTTTATACTCTTTGCTCCACTTTGTTATGTTCTTGTTTGTGCAAGGCGTGGTGCTCCCTTGGGGACTAACGACTAGACAGAAACTTTGGGCAGGGCATTCTTTGGCACGCTTTCACGTATTAGATCCAACTCCTGCCACTGACCTTTTTGTCCGTCCAGTCCATCTGTTGACTGACCTTGGTGCTGTGGTATGCTGAGGATGCTGAATCGGTGGAGTCCCTAGAGGGGCTATCTTGCTGTTCTTCCTGTTCTCAACTTTTTGTTGTCCCTGTTGGGTTTTGTCCTCCTCGGTCTTTTGGTAGCCTGTAGCTACCGAGTCGTATACATGAGGACTTACTTCCTGCTTGTCCACAGAGAAAGCATAGTTAGTAACCTGTAGCAGGTGTTCTCCGTGGACAGCAGGAATAAGTCCTCACAACTCTCACACATTCCTGAGATGTTGCATTTCTTGACTACTTCTTTGAAATTTGACTGGATAAAATGGCACCGTGGCAGGAGGGAAGGCAGGTGCACATGCACAGTGAACTCTCAAAAGCTTCCAATGGAAGCTGGGAAGCATTCCACATGGGCTCTGTCGGTGATGTCACCCTAGGTGAGGACTTATTCCTGCTGTCTATGGAGAACACCCACTACAGGTGAATAACTATATTAAGTATTTCAAAAACTGGACTGGGGAGAGTGTTAGATAAGGGTGTGCATTAGGTTTATTAGAGAGTCTAAAAATCTGAAGTGCATGTAGATGTGGATGCACTTGTACCTGTGAATAAATGTGTGCACAACAAGGCTGTCGACGTAAAAAAAAAATTAGTATCATTTCATTTTTGGATGAAGGTACTACAACTTTTATCAGATTTCATCTTTTTCTTTTTAGTTTTTTCCATGCACTATTGACAAAAAGCCAGAAATTATGAAATTCTATTGTTTTTGTTTTCATATGGTTATTGAAAACCATATGAAAATGAAACAGGAAATACCATTGATATTTCCAATATCGTTTCAAAAAGAATGTGCATCCCTTGTGTACAATTGATGTTCACAGTTTAAAAAGTTCAAGCTTGTAAACAATGCACACACAAAGAACGAATAGCTAAAATAAACATGAAAACTTCCCTCAAATTTGTTTTAAATGAATACAAGCCAAAATGTATTTGGCCATGCACACTCCTTTCTCAAAGATGACTAATTAATAAACTGGATGGGATTTAGCAAAGCCTGAAGAATATTTGAGAGTATGGCACTAATATTTAATGCTAAAAACTGTAGGCAATGCATTTGTGCTGCAAAAATCCAGTGAAGAGGTACAGTATAGAGAGTGAAGTATTTCTGTACTTGAATGAAGAACAGAGACTGAGAAGAATGTTATATGATGATCTTAAGGTGAACAGGTAGAAAAAGTAATAATAAAGTCAGATGGTTGCTTGGGTGCATAAGAAAAGGAAAGGCCAGCAAGAAAAAAGAAGTGATAGCATAAGTCTCTGGTGAGACCTAATTTGGAATGCTGCGTGTAGTTCTGGAAATATAAAAAGGATATAACAGGATGGAATCGTGATCAGTAGCCTTCATCATAAAGCATATGGGGAGATACTTACAGATCTAAAAACATATACTTTGAAAGAAGGGCAAGAGGAGAAAAATGATAGATATTTAAATACCTAAATACACAGGAGGTAGGCCTCTTTCAAATAAAACAGAATGTAATACATTAAAACAAAGTAATAAAATTTGGGGTAAACTTAAAATGAAAGGGGAATCAATAAATGAAAGGCAGGAGGGAAAAAGGGAGCATATATGTAAAGGGACTAGGAGGGGATGGAGTGGGATTACAGTATATACTGTCATCTGGGTAACGGTTCATATGAATCCAAACTAAACAAAAAAGAGGGAAACCCACCATAACGCACAAAGAATCGCAACAAGCTTGGTGGTCCCACTAAAGTCCAATGGATTTAAATTGTTGTTAAAACACCATAAAGAATTTTCTTACATAAAGATCTAATTATACATATTTAAAAATCCACAGGTCCAGCAGTGAGCTAGACAGAGGCATACCTGAGCTCATGCCCTCATGTATCCTGACAATATATATCCTACTGTATATCCAATATATCCTGACATATATACAAATGGTTCCTGATCGGTCCTCCAGTTTAGTTGTCCACCTCTGGGTTGGGCACCTCCTCCTGCAGCTTGGAGACTGGACATGTCA
This sequence comes from Ichthyophis bannanicus, assembly GCA_033557465.1. Classification (NCBI taxonomy): domain Eukaryota; kingdom Metazoa; phylum Chordata; class Amphibia; order Gymnophiona; family Ichthyophiidae; genus Ichthyophis; species Ichthyophis bannanicus. The sequence continues at coordinate 256,162,205 of CM066034.1, forward strand.
AAAAAACGTGACATCACTGGATGTAGTCTGCTGGTCTCTCCCATCAGTCCCAGTGTGTCCAGTCTCCATGCAGCAGGAGAACGTAGTGAGCCTAGGTGCTGGGCTCACTTGAGTATCAGATAAGGAGCGTTTAGAGTAGCGTCAGGCTAAATTATAATTGATTTGTTCCTATATTTTCACATTTGGTTTACCTTTATTTAAACTGGTCTCCTGTGCCTTTAAAAAAAAAAAAAGTAAAGAGTTGTTGCTTGTGCCGGGTCCTGTCTGCCTAACCTCCGAATACTTAAGATCAGGCATTCTTGACTCAGATCTCTCCCCCTTGGTGCTACGGGGGAGAGCTCTGCATCGGGACAATCCCCTTGCCGGCATGCCATGGCAGCCACTTTCATTCTGAGCTGCTGAGCGGCGGGAAGCTCCTCTGGCGGCTCTCCACTCGCTTGTCAGCTGAGCGGGGCCGCGCAGGCTGGAGCGCCGCGTCTCCAAAAACCAGACAAAAGGTACTGTGTGGAGGCAAGGGAAAGGGCCGGCATATGGGGAACGGTTGGCTGAAGTGAGCGGGCTGCCCCGGAGAGTTTTGGCGCCATTTGCCGCTGCTGTCAGCAGCGGCCATTTTGATGGCGTGCCCGCCGCATGGCGGGGGAAGGTGCAGGAGATTAAAAAGCAAAAGCAGCGCTGCAAAGGATTTAGTTCAGCGCTTTTATCAGCCACTTTGCTCAGTTTCTAAATATTGATAGGTATGGTGAGTTGCCTTTCCTTTTTCTTTTCTTTTTCCTGTGGCTCCTTTTGTTTTCAATGGCTAAGGGGGCTAATGGTTGGGTCCCGGGAATATTAGGCAGCAAAATGTGTTAGGATAGCTGTAACTTAGTTTAGCTTCCTTAGTAGGGGACTTCCTTGTTAAAAAAACAACAACAAAAAAGTAAATAAATGACACACTATATAACTGAAAAGGTTTTATATTTCCTGGGTGCCATTGCCCTCTTTAAGGTATTGGGGGTTTCCTGATGGCACTGCACCCTCAGTGTGTGGTCTGTGGCTCCCACAGAGGGGCCATCGCTGACTCGGGGATCTGTCGTGGCTGTACGGCAGTTTCTACCAGTGTAGAGCAGCAGATGGAGGTTAAGGTAGGGCAGGAACCTCTAGGGACATTGGCTGGAGCCGAGGGAGAACCCCTGCTGACCACCCAAGCAGGAACTATTCAGGATGCTCACGTCAGGCCATCAGGGGTGCCTGCGATGGTGGGAGCGGGGCTGCAGCCCAGAGATTTCTGTCCCGATTTTGTCTTCATAATGCATCAGGCGTTTTGATTAAGGCGACAAGGGAAATTGCAAGATACCTTGTCACTATCTATTCCGCTGCAGCAGTCCAGCATAGCGGGGGTTAGTAGCGATGCCCTGAGGCCTCCCAAGAGATCTCGACCTCGAACCGTCGCCTTCAGCTTTGGAGTGGCAAGAGGAGGATGAGATGGAGGTAGACTTTGAAGCAGGAATGGACGAATTGGAAGAGGGAGAGATCCCAGAGCCGGAGGATCAGGTGAAAATTATTCAGGTATTCCGGCAGGACGAGCTGACGGCTCTTATCACGGAATCCCTGCAGACACTACCTCTCGCAATGGAACAACCTATGGAGGAAGAAAGTGGCGAAGACCCTATTATTCAGGCCGTGAGGCAAACACAAGTAGTGTTTCCCATTCATCGGGTGGTGGACCGGATGATACAGGACGAGTGGGACCAACCGGAGACAGGCCTGAGAGGCATTCGGACTATGAATAAACTGTATCCCTTAGCAGATAAGGATAAAGAAAAGTTCCGGTCTCCGCGTGTTAACGGGGCTGTGTCAGCGGTAACTAAGAAGACCACTATTCTGGTGGAAGGTAGTGCAGCCTTGAAAGATGCGCAGGACAGAAAAGTGGATGGATTATTGAAACAATCATTCAAGGCCGACGCTCTGTCCCTGCAGGCTTCCATTTGTGGACCGTGGGTGGCACGAGCGTGTCTCAAATGGTCCCAACGTTTACGGCAAGCGGCTCAGCTGGAGCAGGAAAGTCTTCGTGAACTGGATCGGTTGGAGTCGGGGTCAGCTTATTTGGCAGATGTGCATTAAGACCTGATTAGAGCACTAGCTAATAGTATGGCCTCGTTGGTGGCCGCACGCAGGTTCCTGTGGTTGAGAAACTGGGCGGCCGATGGCTCCTCTTAAATCACGCCTCAATAAACTCCTGTTTAAAGGAAGTTTGTTGTTTGGAGAAGACCTTGACAAGTTGGTCAAGGAGTTAGGGGAGTCGAAAGGAGGAAGACTTCCAGAGGATAAGCCTAAGCTGGGAAAGTCTTCGCCGGTCTTTCGGGGTTAGCCTAAAGATTTTCGAAGGTTCTGAACTTCCCGCTTGGGGGGTTTCCAGAGAGGAAGATTTGCTTCAAGAACCCAGGGGTTTCATGGGTTTCGTGGAGCAAGCTAAGGCTTTGCAGAAGCTTCTGCGGTGACTTCTTGGAAACCTCAATGAAGTGCGGTGGGTCCTGGTGGAAAGCCAACTGATAGGCGGGCGACTTCGGGAATTTCTTTCTGCCTGGACCCAAATAACTTCCGATCAGTGGGTTTTAGAGATAATTTGAGAGGGTTACGCACCGGAATTTCTGAGACCGGTTTGAGACTCATTGGTAATGTCTCCCTGCAAGGGTCAACAGAAAATCTTGGTGGTCCGCTGTACCCTGAATTGCCTATTGCAACTCGGAGTGGTCGCGCCAGTGCCGATTGGAGATTTTGGCACGGGACGATACTCAATGTATTTTGTGGTGCCAAAGAAAGATGGAATGCTACGGCCTATATTGGATCTCAAAGGAGTGAACCGTTGTCTTTGTGTACCGCATTTCAGGATGGAAACATTAAGGTCGGTCATTGTGCGGTGCGCCAAGGGGAGTTCTTGACATCTCTCGATCTTATGGAAGTGTATTTACACATCCTGATCAGAGCAGCTCATCAAAAGTTCCTGCACTTCACGCTGTCCTGGGGGCACTATCAGTTCCATGCATTGCCTTTCGGTTAGGCGACGGCACTGCAAATTTTCACCAAGATCATGGTGGTGGTGGTGGTGGCGGCAGCGTTGCGGACAAAAGGAATCTGGATGATTGGTTGAAATGAGCAAAATCCAAGACAGAGTGTGTTCAAGTTACAGACCAGGTGGTGAAATTCTTGCAGAATCTTGGCTGGGTGGTCAATCCGATCAAGAGTCGCTTGGTATCGTCTCAGGATCTCGAATATTTGGGGATGCAGTTCAACACTCAGACAGGAGCAGTGTTCCTGCCGGATCACAGGATTCAACTCCTTCAGCAATTGGTGCGCAAGTTCAGAGCCACCCAGGCACCATCGGCGTGGAGTTATCTACAATTGCTGGGAACAATGGCGATGACCTTGGAAGCAGTGCCATGGGCAAGGTATCATATGCGACCCCTACAACGGGCGCTGCTCCACCACTGGTCGCATCAAAGTGACTCATTAAAAAAACGACTTCCCTGTCCCCTCAGTGTCTGGCAGTCGCTGCATTGGTGGCTGGTGTCGGGGTCTTTGGAAGCCGGGATGCCCTTGGAGCATCCGGAGTGGTTCTCGTTATTGATGGACACGAGTCTCACGGGATGGGGAGCACATTGCGGAGAGTTCTTCGCGCAAGGCACTTGGTCCGTTCCAGAAAGCACATGGTCAATCAACTGGTTGGAGCTGAGAGCGGTATTTCTCGCACTGCAAATGTTCGAAGCGACGGTGAGGGGACGAGCGGTGCACGTGCTGTCAGACAACTCCACAACGGTGGCCTACATCAATCGCCAGGGCGGCACAGGGAGTGCAGCCATGGAAGAAGAGGCGGAGGCGCTCTTCGCTTGGGTGGAGCTCCGAATACCAGCAATTTTGGCAGCGCACATTGCAGGGAAAGAAAATGTGATGGTGGATTTTCTCAGCACGGTCCAAGTGGATGCGAGAGAATGGGAATTGCATCCGGACATGTTTGCGCAATTGGTTCGCAGGTGGGGTACGCTGATCATGGATCTGATGGGAACCTTTCAGTCAGCAAAAGTGAGCTGCTTTTTCTGCAGATGGTGAGAGAGGATGTCAGAGGGGATCGACACGCTGATGCAATGTTGGCCGACGACAGATCTTCTCTTTGTATTCCCCCCATGGGTGCTCATAGGCCGAGTGGTACAGCATATTGAAGTTCATCGGGGAAGAGTGCTGCTGGTGGCTCCGGACTAGCCAAGACGTTTGTAGTATGCTGATCTCATTCGGTTGATCGACGGGGAGCCTTGGAGGTTGCCGGCGGCAGAGAGTCTGTTACTGCAGGGTCCGCTGCAGATGCCTCAAGTGGATCAATTCTCGCTTACGGTCTGGCCATTGAAAGGGCGAGGCTAAGGAAGAAAGGCTATTCCAGAGCAGTCATCGCGACTTTGCTTCGAGCTCGGAAAAAGTCTACCTCGCTGACGTATTCACGCATATGGCGTATTTTTGAGGATTGGTGCTCCCAGAGACAGGTGCGCACGGCTACAGGATCAGTTCCTTTGGTGTTAAGTTTCTTGCAAGAGGGTTTTGATAACGTTCCGCAAGGGTCCTCACTTTCATCCCTCATGTTTAACATCTATATGCAGCCTATCTGCGATATCATCAGGTCTTTCAATGTGAAATGTATGATATACGCCGACGATATCCTACTCTACATGCCATTTTCCACAATGCAAATGGATTTATTGCCTATAACAAACTGCTTCGACGCAGTCTCACAATGGCTCCTGTCACAGAACCTCCGCATTCAGCATAAGAAAACTGAGGTTCTCTTTATCACAAGAGACCCCAACTTCACTCCACCACCACATATAAGTGTCAAGGGAGCTGACCTAGGCACCAAGGACACAATAAAATACCTCGGAGTCACACTAGACCATAGGCTCGATATGAAATCACACATAAACAATATCGTAAAATCTGTGTACTTCAAAATACGCACGCTCAGACACCTACGTCCTCTACTAGACCACGAAGACTTCAGAACCATCTACCAAGCTCTGATACTACCGCATTTCGACTTCGCCAACTCCATTCTACAAGGACTCCCACAATCCACCGTAAGCTCCTTACAGCTTGCCATGAACACCGCTGCCAGGGTTCTCCTAGGAGCACCCAAAAATGATCACATCACACCTATCCTCAAACAACTTCATTGGCTCCCTATACACGGAAGACTTGCATTCAAAACCCTTATTCTCACTTTTAAAGCCATAAATGGTTTATCGTCCACATCACTTTCTAAACTCATCCAAACCGTCCCATCAAACAGAAATAGGAGACAGGCAGCAATAAACTCACTAACAACCCCAAAGGCTATAACAACGTGCAGCCTATCAACGTCAAACAGAGCTTTCATGTTTAGCGCACCAAAATGCTGGAATTCTCTTCCACCTGATCTCCGCGCTATAACCGACCTAACCCAGTTTAGAAAGGCCCTTAAACTGCACCTTTTCATCAAATACTACCCCACATGAAGCGTAACATAATAGCCCCACCCTAATACAATCCACAGTCTCTCTCCTTGTTCCAAGCATTCCTGCTAATTTTATGTAAATAGTTCGAGCATGTGATCTAGTTAATAGATTATATTCTCCATGTAAATAGTTCTCCCATGTTATCCAAGTTGATACTCCTGTTATATGTAATACCAAACAGCCTGTTGTTCTGGTTTCTTTATGTTATCTGTAAACCGCGCTGATGTCAAAGAGTGCGGTATATAAGAAGTTGAAATAAATAAAAATAAATAAATAAATAAGGGTATAGTGGCCAGTTCCCTATGGGTGCAGGTGGCAGCTCTTTCTTGCTATAGAGGCAAAGTGCAAGGAGTAGCTCTAGGAGCACATGCAGATGTTTTGCGTTTTCTTAACGCAGTGTCTAGACTGCGGCCCTCTCATAGAGTTGTGGTGGTGCTGTGGGACCTCAATTTGGTTTCAGGGGCATTAGCCAAGGAACCTTTTGAGCCCTTAGGCAAGGCATCAGTTAAAGACTTAACTCTGAAGACGGTCTTTTTGGTGGCCATTTGTTTGGCGAGGTGAATCTCGGAATTGCAGACGTCATGCAGAGAACCGTTTTTGTCCTTTTCTAGGGAAAAGGTGATGTTGCATCCAGTTCCATCCTTTTTGCCTAAAGTGGTTTCTCCGTTTCATCTGAATCAGACGGTTTCTCGTCCAGTGTTAGGGTCGCTGGAGGCAAGTGCAGCGGACAGAGGGTTGCATCGCTTGTACATAAAGCGGGTGCTCCGGCAGTATATGAAAGTGTCAGAGGCCTTTCGCAAATCGGATCGTTTATTCATGTTGTTCGGAGGCCCCCGTAAAAGGGAAGCAGCAGTGAAAGCTTCCATTTCTAGATGGATTAGAGAGGTGATTGCTTCAGCATACCTTCTGTGTGGACGAGCAGTGCCAACAGGGTTGCGAGCTCATTCTACCAGAGCACAAGCAACCTCGTGAGCGGAGCACAGTTTGGTTCCGCCTGGAGAAATTTGTAGGGCGGCCACTTGGTCGTCTCTTCATACTTTCAGCAAACACTACCGCCTGGATGTATTGGCATCGAATGATGCCGTATTCAGAGTGGCGTGTTACAAGCCGTCTGGAAAGGTCCTTCCCAATGATTACTGCTCTGTTACATTCCAGAGGTGGAGGACTAAACTGGAGGACCAATCAGGAAATGGAAATTACACTTACCTTGTAATTGTGGTTCCTGGAGGAACTCCAGTTTGGTCCTCATTCCCACCCGGGTCGGGGTACTTGGCAGTGAAGTTTAATTAAGAGAGGTATTCCATTGCCGGTAGATATAGTTATCACTCTACTTTACTGTCCTTTCTTACTCTTCTGTTCTATTAGTCTGTATAACGAGGAAGGAAGGGACTCGGTACAAGGAAAAGCAACTTTTCGCTAGAGGGAAATTCCCTGGTGCATGGTTAGTTAATATAAGTTCAATTTCTTGTTAAAGTTTAAATAAATAAAATAGCTACTTATTTGTTGCTCCTTTGAGTGTGCTTTGTCAATAGTTCACTGGGACTGATGGGAGAGACCAGCAGACTACATCCAGTGATGTCACGTTTTTTTGACATGTCCAGTCTCCAAGCTGCAGGAGGAGGTGCACAACCCAGAGGTGGAGGACTAAACTGGAGTTCCTCCAGGAACCACAATTACCAGGTAAGTGTAATTTCCATTTTATGTACTTGATATACTGCCCTTTACTGTGTGTATCAGAGTGGTTTACAGATATATTTTAACAGGCACTTTTTATTCCCTTGTCCCCGAAGGGCTCACAGTCTAAGCGTATATGAGGCAATGGAGGGTTAAGTGGCTTGCCCAAGACCACAAGGAGTGGCCATGGGACTAGAGACCCCAGTACCTCTGGTATAGAGCGATGCACACACATTCCCACATGGCTGCTATGTGGCTCCTAGCCCATGGCCACTGTGTGTGAGAATGCAGGGTCATAGGTTCAAGACCAGCCTGTGGATTAAGAGTGATATGTCCAGGTGTGTTAACTTTATCCAAATCTTCAGTATCTGCAGGTGCAAGCCTTCCCATCTCATCCAGCATGAGTCCTAACAGTGTGCAACCATGCTGAGAAGCTGCACCAATACCTGCTGGATGGCAGAGTGTACTAATAGTGCCCACACACTGAGCAGGCATGGGCAAGGGCAGCGATGTGTGCAGGCGCTCATAATGTGTGCATACTCGGAGCAGGCATTAGCAAAAATCCAAACATTAAAGGAGGCCCGAGGACCAAGGAAGAATGGCAACCTGCAACTCTTTGGACAGTGGGGTTGTTTGTGTGTGTCCAGAGGACTGTGAGCTGCAGCAGTGTGCTGTGCATGTGATACCTAGGCTTTATGGCTGTGCATACAACATACTGCATGGTCAGTTCTTATGCAACTTCACACATTGTGTGAGACATCATTTATGGGCAGAAGGTTACTTTTCAGTATGCAATTGGAACCTGTGGGAGTTACTGGCTGACTAGGTGTGCCTGTAGACATGTTGTCCCCAAAGCTGTGATACTCAACATGCCCCTACACTTATCTCCCAACATGACACTGCTATACAGCTCCCATATCGCCTGCTGGTTTGACAGGAGTGAGCTGGGGGGACATGGTCTCACCAGGGAGAGCTCCATCACATGTGTACTCGTATGTACAGCAACCCTTCCCTCTGAGAGAGCCTCCAGGCCTCAGGACACACCTGGTTGCACAGATGAGAGGCCTGATTAATGCCAACTGCCATAGTAGCTGTTTCCACAGCAACACTGTCAGCCCCCTTGGTGCAGTTGCAGCCCATTGGGAGCTAGGCTCATGTGGAGGGCTGGTTTCTGTGAATATCCAATGGAGTCACTTAGTTGCTGATACAAGAAAGATTCTGTCATGTAGCTGCATGCACCTTGCCCCTGTCCTAAGCTGCAGTCACAGAGTGCAATCTGCGAGTCTCTTATCTCCATGCACAGTTTGCACATACAGTCATGTCCATCTCAGGCACATCTACACACAATATATACTGTCTCAACACTGTCTACTGATCACTGACAACAGGATTTAGCATAACATTATGTTTTACTCCAAAACAACAACCAGGCTTGTGTTTACAGAGATGACATGCTTTGGTTTGCTTGACTGTGACAGTGGAGCACTGGTTTCAGAATGGTGCATGCACAATGGCAGCAGGAGTAATGTGCCACAGGGTATTATTTTGGTCTCTGCATCGCTTGCAGCCATGTGGGAAGACTGTGCCTGGTGGTGAATGTTGGGGTAGGGGTGAGAAGGAACAGTTTCATATATTTGGAGCAAACGCATCATTCCGCATTTTATCCTTGCTCCTGCCTCATGGAATTCCTTACCTGCCTCAGTACGTGCAGAGACCTTTCTACAGTTCAAATTTCAGCTCAAAATACACCTTTTTCAGTTGGCTTATGACCTTCCCATTCCTTCCCCTGAACAGTCTCCCCCTTAGCTCGCTCCCTTCTTAGTCTAAGTTTTTCTCCTCTCCTCCCGTCTTTTCCATTCTCTTTCTTTTCTGTCCTGTCATATATTTATGGGTGGCGTTCTTTTCCTTTTCCTTATTTTTAATTTAGATCTTTGTAAACCGCTTTGATGCCTTGTTGCCTAGGGTGGTATATCAAATGACAATAAAGATAAAGATATGTTTTGAATGTGCCCCTGGTAGGTGGCATTGCCAGCCAGAGGTTATGTGTAGATGCACAGAAGCTCCGAGGGCCTACTCGCATACTCTGAGGACATGCTTCAATCAGAGGCCCTGCATGACAGCCTCACTCACTCTCCACGAGCACAGAGTAATACAGCCACAAAGACATAGAAACATGATGGCAGAAAAAGACCACTTGGCCCATCTAGTCTGTCCGTCCATATCAACTACAATAGTCCCCCTTTTTTTCCTTTAGAAATCCTCTGTGTTTGTCCCATTCAGCCCATTGGCAGCCCTGTCAATCAAAGTAGGTTGGCAGGAATGCTGGTTTAATGGGCAACCTGCGGCCTCAGCGCAAAATGTAGCAGTAGTATCTGCAGCATTACAATGCAGTCGGGAAGTTTACGGAGGGAATTTTTAACTGCTATGGTATTGAGAGTTCTTAAAGTTGTTGTGGTTTTGTGGCACACTGTGAATACCAAAAATATTTTAAAATGCTGTAGTCTCAGTTTATAATGTGGAATTTTCAAGGTTATGCACCTTTTTTTTAGTTTAGACAATAAAGGGCATGTTTACTAAAAGTTTTAATGCATGGTAATAAAATTAATATGTGTTAAGTGTCCACAGCCCTTTTATTATTATGGGTGCAATGGCAATTGGCACACATTAACCTTTAGTAAACATGCCCCTAATAGTTTTTATGGTTTGATGACTCCTTTTCAGGCACTATAATATAAGTAAGAGACTGCAGTATTTTTAATGATAGTTTTTAATGAAGGATTTTAATTTTGCTCTGTAGATCTTTATCACTTTTTAAGGATGCTTTAGAAAGGTTTTCTATTCTTGTAAGTATGGGTTTTGTTTGAAGATTCTTTTTAGATGTGGTGCCTTCCATATACTGGTATAGTGACTGATGCAGCTGAAAAGTGACCCAGCTCACGCTTGGTACAGGTGCTGATATCTTGTTGAGTAAATGTTTTTCATAGGTTTTCACAGTCAGCTGTACTTGGTAAGATGTGTGACTGTTTGCTTTTGCTAGGTGATCACCCTTTTGACTTTTTTTACAATCCATTGGGTGAATTCAATGTGTACATTTTCCACTTGTGTTGCTGGAAGAAGGTGTTTGAGATGAATAGACTGATAGAATTCTTTAAGACCAACAATCTTTCTCCAGCTTTGATTCTGTTGCCAAGCCCATATTTTTCAACCACTTTGCCTTTTTGTTGTCAACTTTTGCGTTCCAGTCACCCATAATTATCAGGATATCTTGTTTGCATGTTCTGTCAATTTCAACTTGTACTTGTTCATAGAATTGATCCACTCCTCCTCCTCCTGTAGCTGTTGTTGGTACATATACGTGAATAATAGTGGTGTTGATAGGCATCCCTCTCGAGATGAATAGAAATATTGTTCACTGATTGCACTGTATTTCATTACAGTTCTTGAAAGTTTCTTCTAAATTATAAATGCAACACCATTTCTTCTTTGTCTTCCATTTCTGGTGAGCCTGTGCCTGACGGCCTTGCCAGAGCCCTTTGGTGTGGCCCTTAGGTGAAGCAATTAGGCTACTGTATACACCCGAGACAAGAATCATTAACACTACAGCGTAGGAAACCTCTACGTAGTATCACAACGAATCTACCTGACCTGTCTACTCCACACCATCAGCCTCACCTCAGACCTCCGGTTCCATTATGAAGCATAAGTGACTACAGCTACCGACATGCCAAGAAATGCACAAACTATAAGTAGAACTATCATGGAGCACACCACCAATGATGCCCTAAAACAATCTGTCATACCCATTCACAAACCCTACAAACCTAAGCCTAAACTTTACAAACAAGAATGGATACATCTAAATCAATTATATGCCATTTTCTTTGCTCTGATCCTCTACTCTAAACTACCAAGCGCTACCAGTTTCTATCCAGCTCCCACAACAGCCCTCCTAATTTTACCCACCTACCTAACACTTCTTGCTCAACCACTTCTGATCATACACAAGCAAAATACTCACAAACTTTACAAGAGACCCACCAGACTTATTCAAATACAACACTGCACATATAATTCAACTCAAGCCCATATCAGTAGGCCTTATGAATGCTAGATCCATACGTAACAAGACAAATACTATCATTGACTACATACAAGACAACCACGTAGATATTCTCTGCATTACCAAATCATGGCTAAAGAGCTCTGACCAAGTCATCCTAAATCAAGGTACACCACCCACATTATCTGCATTTAACTTCCCCCGTACTCACAAAAGAGGAGGCAGTGTACTCATTTTAGCCCGAGAAGACCTGAAACTCAAGACATACATTTCAAGAAGTTCCGACAGCTGTGACATCATCAGCATAGAAAACAAATGCTTATCCATCTGTCTAATATACAGAGCCCTCAATGCCCACTCAGAAGACACATCAGACATTCTTGAAGCCATATACTCAGTGAACTCTCCTCACAAACCCCTTATAGTTCTAGGGGACCTAAACCTCACATCTGCCTTGAACAAGGAGGAGAGCCAGAAAGACCTCAAAAAACAAGACAATCACCTAACATAAGATTGTCTGAATTGCAAGCAAACAAAATTTATATAGATAGTTTATCTGTTACTTTTTCGAACAAGGAGGAAGCAGCATTCCACAAAGCAATGGACTCCATCTTACTCAAACAAATTCTCACAGGTCCCTCTCACCGTTCCGGCTCTACCCCAGATCTTATATTTGTACCAGCAAGAATCTTGGACCAAGGACACATAACAGCTTTATCAACGACTCCCATACCATGGTCTGACCACCATGCCATACTCCTAAAAATCCACATCAAGAATAAAGAAGAATTACAGAGACCAGACAACCCTATCAGACGCTTCAAGGCATTCGACAAAGAACAATTCATCAGGGACACCCTTCAATTACTACCCAAAGACTTTACTGAACTAGACAATGCTGTCAACATCTGGAACACCACCATCAGTGTCGAGCCTCCCAACCAGATCCAACCTACGCCAACTAGACAACAGACCAAGATCAGCACCGTGGTACTCCACCGAAATAAGAGACTCAAAAAGGAAACTAAGACAATACGAACATCGATGATGACATGATAAGACTGAAACCACGCTAAAACAATACCAGATAATGCAACAAGGATACAATGCACTAATAAACAAGCACAAACAACAATACCACACTAACCTCATTCTAAAAGCCTGCAACAAACCCAAAGAACTCTTCAACATAGTCCGCACATTAACTAAAGACCCAACTCTGAAGAATGACAATCCAATACACCCTCAAACCTTTGTAGACTACCTCATATCCAAAAATAAACCCCTTCAAAAAACCCTTTACAAGGACTCTACAGAACCTGACACTCCTATCACCCTAAACCACTTAAGAAACTTCAGCATCCCATCAGCAGAACAAATCACACGGACAATAACTGAGCTGAACACAACCACAGTACCATTTGATCCCTGTCCAGTGGCATGGATCAAATCTACCAAGGATGACCTAAGCAAATTCATACATAAGATAAGTACCTCACTTACCCAAGGATACATGCCCCTGACACTAAAGCAAGCCACTATTCACCCTATTCCAAATAATACTCCACAGCCCAACAACGATCCATCAAACTATCGACCAATATCCAGCCTCCCATTCCTCTCTAAGATAATTGAGAAGATTGTTCAGAGACAGCTCCAGGACCACATTGACTTACACGCCCCTCTAGATCCTTACCAGCACGGATTTCGCCCAGATCACAGCGTGAAGACATTACTCATCCATCTATTTGATAACCTGCTCAAAGGTACTGATAACATAAGAAGAGGCTTCCTATTAATCTTCATCTGTAGCGGCGGAACGCCACCAAACCAATTACACCAGGAGTCTTTATCAAGGTTCAAGCCAGTTTATTGTATACAAGGCAGTCTAAAAGTGACAGAGCCCCCGCTTTAGCGGAAACATGTTCATTTTATACAGCCAAAACATTTTGATACATGAAAACATTCTATTGGTCTCATGCTAATTTCTACAAACTTTCTATTGGTCTGACATTTCCCTGAATTTGACCAATCAGGATCTATGCCCTTTGCTCTGCTTTCTCCAGCTAGCTGAACAATGGCTTGGTTCAAACCTGGTTACTTTCCTTCATCAAGGTCATATCTAGCTCCTAAAATGTGTAAGTAACAATTCTGGAGTAACGATTTAACATACAGGCATTGTATTCACTTTGTGCAAACTTTGCTATAGCAGCATTTCATTCTAAAGTAATATTCAATTCTGTCTTTTAATTTTATGTCTCAGCACTACTGAATTCTGAGGCCTGTCATTTTTCAGGTTCAGGCTTATGGCCTAGTCTATAGGTCTTGGCTACCACATATCAACATATCATCTGCCTTTGACACTGTCTCCCATGACATCCTACTGGAGTTACTAGAATCTATCGGGATCCAGAACCTTTCCCTCAAATGGTTTGTCATACCTAGAAGGCAATCAACCACAAACGGCAATAAGCTGAACCTCGTGAGCCAATAACCGTCATTCGGCTCAAACCAGCATATACACTATAAAAGTGAAAGGGATAAGAAACACTCCCATCCAAAAATTTTTTTTTTTTTTACGTCGGACCATATAATACCTTGTCTGGGGTCATTAAAATCAAGCTCCCAGGTCCTGGCAAATCTTAGTCCATTTTAATCAAACAAGCAGTAAAAGATAAATTTAAACTTAACTGACCACAGCGAAATCCTCAAGGTGAGAGACACACAACACAGTCCTGCATTTCGGGCACAAAATTTAAAACGCCCTGCTTCAGGTCAACATTGTCATCACCAATTAAAAGCTGTCACCAACCAGTGAATGAAAAAACATTTGTGGGAGAGCACTTTGAAATAACATGGCGTCTGATGTCATCCAATCTCCTCAGCCAATCGTGAAAAAGAAGGAGGAACCAAAAGTATCCCCTAAGTGATCAAAATAAGCTGTGCCAATTCAGTTCCAAATTAAGGCCATGTGGAGCCACTGTATTAAGGCGAAAGATCCAATGCTGCTCAGTATACTGTAATTTCTGAATCCTATCACCCCCATACAAATTTGAAGGAATCCAATCAATCGCTCGCCACTGCAGCTCCCCAAATGTATGGCTATGAGTGAGCATATGCTGCACCAGTGGAGCCGAAATTGTCCGAGTACGAACCCGAGATGCATGTTCAGATAACCGAACCTGCAACGGGCGAATAGTATGGCCCACATAGATCAAACCACAAGGGCAGCAAATCAAATACACCATATATGAAGAGTCACACATGGTGGAATGTTTAAATGACCATTGTCGTTTTGTACGAGGGTCAACCCAAGTAGTGCCTAATAAAGATCCTGGACAATAAGAATAATGTCCACAGGGAGAATGTCCGCTCTGATTGTAGATGTCTCAGAATTTCTGCAATCAAGTGGGGACATTTGTTTGTTGCCCCACCACAACCCCTGCCTGCTTGGACATCCCCATGTCAGGGAAGTCTTTAGACAGCATTTGTAAAATGGTTCCAGGATGTCTTTGTGATTTGGACGTCCCTATGCATGTTTTTGGATATCCAATTCACGAAGAATGTTTCTAAAATGACCTGCCTTTGTGAAAAATATATTTGAAACTTAAAAATATTTTCCAACTAGTTCTTTTACACTAAGAGGTAGATTCCGACCAGCGTTTAGTGGGGATGTATGTCCAGTTTGGACGTACATCCCCGCTAAACGCTTATGCTGGATCCAGAGCTCCCCACTCATTTAGAGGAGAAGTGTGGGGAACTGTGGGAGGGGGTGGGCCAGAGGAAGAGCATGGGCGGGTCAGAGGTGGGACTCTGACCCCGGATATATAGGGTTGATTCCTGTTGCTGCCCTATACGTCTGGGGAGCTGAGTTAGATAGGGGACAGTCCCCCCAGAATTGCTGGACAGCCACGGAGGGGACAATGGAACTGGTATGTGGCACCATGTGGTTCCCCTCAGCCTGATGTTGGCCTTGGCAGGCCTAATCGGGGTTGGGCGACAGGGAAATTGAAAATTTAGAGGCATGCCGGCAATCAGAGCACCTGCATGGCATGCCGGTACCATGGTGATGGGATGCTATGGCACCAGGGCTCCATGCAGGAGCCTTGGGTGATTTGTGTGGGTTGGGGGCTGGAGGTGCAGTGGGCCAGAATCAGGGTACATCCTACCCATCCAGGCCTGTTGAACCCGATTCTGCTCCCGCGGGAGAGTCTGGCTCCCGCAGGTGCAGAATCGGGTGCACATCCAGCCCGTCCAGATTCTGGACGTCTGGACGGGCCCTGCGTGGAATTGGCCTCAACCAAAGTGCTGTGTAGTTAATATCTTTTTGGGAATGAAATGCCAAATAGTTCTATTTGCTTTGATTGTAAATCATATCAGCTAGTTTTTATTTCCTAGTGTTTCTTTGTCAGTATGAGAAACAATGAAGAAACTGGATGCACTCAATAAAGTTAAATCTGGAAAAAGTAGAAAGTGTAGAAAATCATGATGTCTGATATTAATTTACTGTTGGGAATGAATTATGGATCACTGTCAATGAAAGGAAATCCTTATATGATGATATGGTAAAAGGTGAAAAAGTTGGCTTTCCTCATGAAATTGAGGAATTTATTTTGTTTTCTTGGAGGAGGGGGATGGTTATAGAATTATTTGTCGCGCCAATATATTCCAGTAATATATTTAACAAAAGTGATGTACAATCTCACAATAGCTCTATCTAGAAAGAAACTTGAGTAGTCATGTACAACATCTGAGGACTGTATTTAATTCCTTTTCGTAAAATACTGAAACTGGATAAGGGTTAATAGGAGGATACTAAAGGATGTATAATGGGGCTGCCAAGTTTATGTAAATTTGATTTGAACCTCAAGATTTGGTTCAGTGACATATAATTCTCCCAAGCTCTATCACTATGACCAATTATTGTGCTTCTTTCTAATAGTTTTAGGTTAATTGGGAACTGCTACAGAGCAAGTATAAGGAGGAATATAATGCCCAGGTTAATAGCAAGCGAAGATGTAATTTCAGAGTGGTAAAAGTAACTACATATGGCTGTCAGAACCATTTCCCTTTCTACCAAGTGATCTGTAATCATGTATAATTGTTTTCACTATTATGTCTGTCTGGTTATCTCCTTCTTGCCTTGCCAAGATGTGGCCATTACATACTCGCATGTGTAAGGTCTGTGCACTCTGTAACATACATGCAATATTGCTTACTGCCGACATGTGTCTTTTGTGTCCAATCTTGGAAACTGTTTATAAATCACAAAATAAATTATCTGCAGCTATCATGGCATGCACTGGTAATTTGGTTTTAGAGGTTTTGACCTCCAAGCATCTTTATATATGGCTTCTGTTTGGTTGTAGGATGCTTATATATCCTCAGCATTGGATTCTTTTATTGGATCAGCCTAAGAATACTCCAGAAATGATGGTGTATTGAAGTCCTTTCTGCAGGTGTGACCCTCTTCATGCTCCAAGCCACTATCTCTGCACTGAGAGTCCAAGTTCTAGTTGAAAATAGATCCATGTCTTATATTTTTGTGGTAAATATTATTAGTGAATTTTCATACACAAAAAGTATTGTAAGAGCAAGAGATTACTTCACATTGAATATTCAAGATGCTGTTTCAAATTACATATATCCATGCTGTGTAAATCATATTTTATTTCAGCTGTAAATGATAAATTAATAGACTCGCCACCTGTCCTTATGTTCATGACATTTGCTCATTCATACTTTATGAAATATAAACAGGTGTTGTATAGTTTCTGTGAAATATAAATTGTACATCTATCTGTCAGTCTTTATACAGTATGGGGTTCATTCCAAGCCATGAATAGCGGGGATATACACCATGCCTGGAGTTGTACAGGGAGCCTTATAAATGGGCAGGAGGGGACGGGTGGAAGGCGGAACGAGGGCGGTCCGTGGGCGGGCTATCACCATGGCTGTACAGGGTCAATTCTGAGGTCGGCCCTGTATGTCCAGGATGGGCTGGTTAGATGGGGAAATTATTCCACTTCAGACGTGGGATAGCAGTTGTGGCCAGCAGGGAATAAGCAGGGGGCCATACAGGAGGTTCCCCGCAGCTGGACCCTGGCCATGGGAGGCTAGATTGGGGGTCTGGCTGCAGGAAAAGGACTTTCTCGGTGGTGGGTGGCGACTGGCATTCACGGCTCCATAATGGAGCTGCAGTTCCATGTTAATGAGACGCCATGACACTGCGGCTCCTTTATAGAGCCAAGCTGAGTTAGCTGGGGATCTGTTGGATGTGCAGCCCTTCAGAATTGGGGCCCGGCCTGCACGTACAAGCTGGTAGACCCAATTCTGAGGGAGCCGAACAGGGGCTGGACGTCCAATAGGGAATAGGCCTCCACATCTGTCTTGACGATCTATATATGTGAATTACCTTTATAGAAGGGACATCCAGGTAGAATGTGGGATATCTAGAGCACAATGTCTAAAGATTCAGGGAAAGTAGCAGCAGCAGTGATGGAAGGCATGTGTAAATGCTGTCTGAAATAACTCCATTCCCGCCACAAAAGATTGGAACTGGCAGTGGGAATGTGCAGCTAGCAAGGCTGGATACATGCCTGGCTGTAGGACATTTTAGAAATGTGGATATTTCCAGATTTGACTGCTGCAGAAACTAGTTCTTGGACATCCTGGCCAGCATATTTCAGAAGGGGGATATCCATGGTCAGTGGCATGCACTTCCTAGCCAGCCATTTCAGACACTCACACGTGAGGTGGCAGAATGCTACAATGTTTGTGTATTTATATTCCAATTTTGCTGGCCAGAGGATATTAACTGTGGCGATGACAGTATATACTGCTCTAACCCAGAAAATTATAGCCATGATATGAGCACTCTGTTCATGGTCAAGAGCAGGTATAGGCATAGACACCTCCACACTAAGGCCAGACATGCTTGTCCTGTTCTGGAATCTATTTGGTTGTCCTCACACCGGGGACATCCATATACCTGGTTTCTGAAATAGGTCTGGAGACATCTTTGTCATTTGGATATCTATATGCCTATTTTCTATGTCCAAAGCATAAATAGGGCTTCTAAAATTAACCCCCCATATGTCCATCAACAATGGGTGAGTGTGCATGCATGTTGCACGCATGTGCATCTCACCACAAGACTCTGGAAGCTGCCCATCCTCACAGGAGAGTGGGCAAACAAGCTGTGGGTGGAGCCAATGGTTCTGTGGAGGGGTGTGGCTTTGCAGAGCAGGCAACATGTTTACTTTGTGACAGCTGAGTGAAAGAGTAGGTGTCTTCCAGTGAATTTCAATGTGTGGCAGCTAGTATATATATATGTGTGTGTATATATATATATATGTGTATATGTGTATATATATATATATATATGTGTATATGTGTGTTGTGATAAGGAAGCTTATCATAGCTCAGGAAGGAGCTATAGAAAAGGTGAAGTAACTCTGAACAAGCAACCTGTCAGTTCTGGTAGAAATAAGAAAACAGAATTTTCCCATAAAAGACTACCAGTCCCAGAATGCACCAGGTTTCCAACAGCCATTAGAGGAGCTGAAGTGGGGAAATGTGTGTTCAATCAGGAGGGCTATGAGGTAATCCCTAAGCACTCATCTCAAAGGGCAGGGCCTGATTCAGCACAGCTGTGCTGTGTTAGGGAGGAGCACTCATCTAAGCAGAATAAAGGTAGAGTTTATTCTACAGAGAATCAGCTTGAGCTTGATCATCTTCATCATCAGGAGGATCATCAGAAGCAGAAGCCAAACCGGACGGACAGAGAGGGAAAGAAACCCTTTGGAAGAAAGAGGAGAAAAGCCTTTGAGAGGTCTAGAAGAGTCCAGAGCAGTACGTATATTGGGAGGCATTCCAAGGGCCAGCATACACCATTGGACTGGGGAAAGCCAGAGGAATGGTGCTGCAGAGCTAGGAATCTCCAGACGGTACCTGTGAGGGAGACGGCTGCACGTGGAAGGGACCCTAAGACCCGTGCCAGAAGGTATGTGAAGAGAGATCCAGTGTCCAGGGATCTGGATTGGAAAGCTGGACATAAGAACTGGACTACATACTGGCCAGGCTATATAGAGAGGAACTCTAACAGCAATGGAAGCTCAGGTATGAACACTGATCTATGCCCTAGCTATAACCTTGAAAGACAGCAGGGAAACAAGTATTCTCCTGAAAGTGCTCCATTGGGAGATTCATCTGTGCCAATCCATGATATTGAACCCATGCTTGTTGAAGAAGAGGGGGTGATAGCAGATGAAGAATCTGTTTACATGGACTGCTCTCTGTCTAAACTCCTTTGGTGATTTTCTGTTATAAAATACAGCAACCATCACAAAGAAATACAAACTTGTTCTTTAATCTACTCAGAAAAGCTCCTGGGTAGGATTTTTAGCCACGCAGTAGAAAGCAAGCCAGCAAAGGGGTTTCAGCTGGATAACTGCTAGCAATTGAGCCTTACCTAATTGCTTGGGAGCTCTGAGAGAATCACTTCTGAATCTATGTGGGAAGATATAAGAAGTTAACCTGAAAAGAACAGTTTTTCCTTTCTTTGTGGCTTTCGTTTGTTGTTTGATACAGTGCTAAGAGAATATTAGCTAAAGCCTACAGAAAAGACCAGTTTGTTACCAACCAGGTCTTATTTCTTTTGCTTTGATTGCCTGACAAGTTCAAATGTTGTTTTCCTGATTTTGTTTTTCCAAGTTTAACACTGAAAGCAAGTAACCTGATTTATGTGCTACCAAGCATATCTGTGTTGGGAGAAATAACCCCATAAATAAATATCTTATTGGCTTTACCCAAAAGCACAACTAATTATTGTGAGCAGCTGTGTCTGGTGTGAATGAACTGCATTGTCCACAATCCCTTGCAAATCATATAGATATATGCACTTGCCAAGACTGTGAAGATTCTCACCCAGGCAGCCGTCTGACAGTGTGTATATATATATATATATATATGTGTGTGTATTGTCACCACCAGGGGGCAGACTACTTCCAGTCCAGCAGGCCTGCGCCGGATGGCGAAGAAATAGTTGTGAAACTCGAATGGTAAAGCAAAAGTGAGGATTTATTCCCCTCCCGGGGTTGGATTATTCAAACAGAAAAACAGAACACAAGCACTTAAACAAAAGTATCCATATCTTTTGGCAAAACACAAAAGAACATAAAGGCAATATCTTCTTGCTTCAAAGTAGGAATAACTGTAGCACACAGCCTTTCTGTGTAAACCCAACACGTAGTGTTTTCCTGTAACACTATGTTTAGCTCTGGTTAGCATAAAGACATTTTCTCCGATGAAATTAATGTACAGTCCATCGGGTCACAGGTGGATGAACATTCACTGAGGGTGTCCACTAACATTGGTTCCTCTTTACATTCAAAACCCTCTTTGTTAAAGTATGCCTGGATATTTCCCCGTGGCGTGCCTTCACGGTAAGTCTCCTTATTTCTATCCTCTGGTTGGGATAGCTGGTATCTCTGTTCCCTCTTGCTACCAAGCTTTAGCCTGCAGGGTTTTCTTTGGGGTTTAGAGATTCCTACCAGGTCCTCATCTGACATGCATACGTCCTCTGGTAAATCTCTCTGCTTCTCTGAAGGCAGTGAATGCTCTCTGCTTAAATAGCTAGGAAGGGAGTAGCTGCCCTGCCCCCACCTTAAGCTTCCTGCATAAGGCTGCTCTGCATTCACACGATAAGAACTTTTGTTCTTCTTAACTTTTAACTGCCCACATTCATTCCCCAAGTCCCAGCTTCTTGGTACATACTGTTTTGACACTGGCTTGCACTCACTCCGGCTAGAACGTAGCCTCCATGCTCCAACGTCTCTGTAATCAGCAGGGCATGCACACCTGGCTTCTGCTCGAGTAAGCTGCTCCCTCCTAGTGGGTTCTGGGTAGCTATGTGGGGGAATGCTTCCTGGTTCTGACTCTGAGTCACTTCCTAGGTTGAAGTGAGAGACTCTTCCTGGTTCCTCCCAAGCAGCTGCTGTAGGTAAGACAGGCTGTCTTCTCTGTCTACAGTGCTCACGCTCTTCCAGGTCTCTTACTCTCAGGTCCTGTTCCAAGTCTGACTGCTCTAGCAACTTTTCTCCTCGTGGCAGCTCCCTGGAGATGTTGCTCTTGTAATGCACCCCTCCTGTGTTCCCTGCACTATCCTTATAAGGGCTGTAAGTACTTCTCCCTCCCAGGTGTGTGCTATCAGGAACTAGGGCGTTTCTCTT